>CM064326.1:55741859-56991859 GCA_032595735.1 Pelochelys cantorii
AAAAGAGGCATTATTCCTTGTGGAATTAGGTTTACAGAAGTTGGAATAAGCTGTCTGTTATTTCAAATTTATTTCGAAATAACAGAACAAGGGTACGTCTACAGTGCACCATTTTTCTGGAATAATGACTGTTATTCTGGAAAAACAATACTAGCATCCACACAGCAATTGTGTTATTTCAAAAGAAAATTGAAATAATGGAGGGCTTTTTCTATTGGTAAACCTCATTCTATGAGGAATAACATCTCTTCTGAAAAAGCTATTTTGGAAGAGGGCGAGTGTGGACACTCCACTGCTGCTATGTCGAAATAGCTCCTCACCAGGGCCATTCTTAGTTATTCTTCTCCAGTGCCTCCTGGGGCTCTAAATCAAGGTAGCGTGTCCACATTAGGGGATCCTGCCTTGGACTAATTTTGAGGCTTCCCTGTAGTGTGGATGCTCTATTTTGAAATAAGCTATTCCAGAATATATCTTCTGGAATAGCTTTTTCCAAAACAAGCTTGCAGTGTAGACGTACCTTGCTGTGTAGACCCTCACATTGTTATTTTGGAATAACAGCAGTTATTCTGAAATAATGCTGCTGTGTAGATGCACCCTATGAATGTATGGTGATGCCTACTTAAAGTCAGTAGTTAATAACAACAACAAAAAGGTTGATTTTAAAGAGAAAATTGATAAGAGGATGGCTTATGGAGCTGACTAAACCATTCTGCTGAAAAGTATTTTTATTTATAATTGTTTATTAACTCCAGGCCTGATTCCCCCAGGCCACTTCACAGCTCAAGCAACCTGCATCCACCTTGATCACTATGCTCTCTGACATCCTGAAAAGTGTTACTTAATATTTGTCATTTTGCCGCTGCATCCCACTTTCATAGTATGTGAAAGTGACAGTGAAAGTTGGTGAAAAAATGGTGGTTTTATTGAAGCGTGAATGGTAAGATCCTACTCCCAAATTCTGCATCTCAGAAAACATTTCTGTCTACTGCAAAATGAAGGTAAGTGGTATTGCTGTGGTGATAGTCTGGGGGAAAAAGCGTGTTAGGGAAATATTAAACCTAATTTCCCAACATGCAAATCCTTTGTAAATTTGAATGCAACTCTTAATTTATATGTAATTTTGTACGTGGTTGGGGAACCAGGAGACTGATAAAGTGACAAAGTTTGTGACTTCTGGAATACTCATTCCAGGCCTGATTGGTAGTAGCCAAAAAACTTACTACCTAATGGTTATTTAATTGTAGTAATATTAGTTTGGTCTCATTCAAATAACCACTGGACTGGTGCCCACAGCCTGGTTTCTACTGTTACTGGAGAGGTCAAGGACTGATTTACTGATTTACTTACTGGAGAGATCAAGTAGTCATGAACAGCTTTTATCTTGAAGTCTCCAGGTGAAATCATGATCCTTTTGAAGTCAATGGAGTTAGATCATCATTCTCCAGATCAGAATTGAGGCATATTAGCATGACAACATAAATAAGTTGTTCAATTGTTGCATGTGCTGTATCTGTTCTGTGGATATAAGCCTTTGTTCCCAAGTCAAAGAGATGAGCATATTCCCAAACACTGTAGTCACACATCTCATAATCTGTAGTAAGGAATATCAACTCTGATTCAGACAAATCTTTAAATACTTTTCACTCTACACAAGTGCATAAGTCCCATTGACATCAATAGAATTTCAGCATGACCTTAAAGATAGGTACCCATGTAACGCCAACAGGTGGAATGGGACCTAGGACATCTGGAGCTTAGTGCATGAGACTCTACTACCTAAGCAAAAAGCCAGCTGGCTCTCAACTAAGGCTGTAGAGCAAACTCATTCTTTCTCTTGGTAAGTGGTCTAGGTGCCATTAGATGGGACAGTGAACCACACTCAGTAGGTGTGTGGGTTACGCCTGCTTATGTTATTTTTCTGAATAATTGACCGTTGTGTCAATCGGTGTATATACGTCCATGCTCAGACCTTTCCAACATTCCCAGAAGAAAATATTTCAGCTCATAAGTGCTCTGAAGTTTTGTCAGATGTGTTTTAAATGCAAGATTGGTAGATGACTTTCCATTTTATTAGTTTTCATGCCCCTCTATGTGCATGATTAATAAAAAATGAAATTTTAAACTAACACTAATTGCAATTTAATAGCTACTAAAACTCACACCCATGCTATAACGAGACAGTCAGTGTACAAAGATGAGGAACTGAGAAGAACTACCAGTCAGCTGGATTTTAAAAAGATTTAAACTCAGAAAAACAATGGTATTTGCAGTATTTTTCAGTCATCCAGTGCTCTTTCAAAAATATTTTAATTGCTATATTAGGATAAATGGTATTTATTACATTGCTAAAGATACTTTTTAAATATTAAAAATGTTACTTTTTTGGGTTTTTTAAATTGGGGAAATAACATTCCAAACTATACAAAAGTGTTGACTCATATACTAATATCAACAAAAGTGTTGACACTTATCCAGTGTCCTAGTACTCACCAAGGCATGCATTTATACTTAGTAGTGTTAAGGGATAACGTCTCAAGAATAAAAAATAGCCACCATTTTCAAACTTCCACACATATAACGAATGGGGCAATGTCCTCGCCCAGCCTCCTGGCTCTGGGACCCCTTCTTTGGTGCAATCACCTGTACTTTTTATTGTCTGTGCCGATTTCCGACCACCGTCTATTTACAGAGCTCTGTGTGTTAGTTCCTGCAGGAAACTCAGCTAGCCTCTCCAGCTGGGGTGCACACTCAGTCACTCTCTGGCTCTTCCCCTTCCACTTCCCCTCAACTGCCTCTCTGGCAGCCTTATCTAGCTCTCTGGCTAATGAGGCCCACATCTGTTTCCCATTAGCCCCGCAGGCATGGGCTTGCTTGGCCTTTTCAGCCAGACTGTAGTAGCCAGTAGCCTGTCACGCTAGGAATCTAGCTCCATATTTTGGTACTTAAATAAAAGTGACCTCATTTTTCAGAGGTTCTAAGCAATCTGTCGTTCTCAACTAAGTCAAACATAAAAAACAATGTATAGTCCTGTGGCACTGTAGAGACTAACAAATATACACACACATATATAGCATCATGAGCTTTTATGGGCAAAACCCACTTCTTCAGATCAGATCATCTCATCTCTCTCTGATATTTTTAAGTCCAACATAGGCCACTTGGTTAGGTAACTTCATAAGGATTCTGAAGCTGAATACTGGGCACACAAACTCAGACAAAGTATGATCTGATTGGCAGAAGTGTTGAGTACCAGGAGTTCCACTGACTTCAGTGGAGCACATCACTCCGTTCAGACTGCAAACCTGTATCACAGGCTATGTCTACATTACAGAGCTTTTCCGGGATACCAGAGGTATCCCGGAAAAGCCCAGCCATGTCCAAGGAATGCATCTGCTTTTTTGGAACAGTTTCTGAAAAAGCAGACGCATTCTTTCAGCATCCCTGTATTCTGAAAGAGGAGGTTTTTCTGAAATTTGGCCCTGTGTAGATGGGCCAAATTTTAGAAAAGCCTCTTCTGAAAAAAAAAGTGGAAAAAGAAACACAAATTGCAAAAATAAACAGGGATTGGTATTTACATTTATGGAAACAAACATAGAGTTGAGGAGCATGGAAGGAAGAGAAACTTCCCCTCTGTTGACAAGGTTCAAATATGGTACTGTAGCGTATTAGTTTTGACGTTCAGTTGCTGGAACTGGAAGTCCTGATGCTAAAATATAAACATTTGTTATGTCATCTCCCTCTATTTGTACGCCTTTACCAAGAGTTAAGACTTACAAAGGTTAGTTCTCAGAGGGGAAGCACTTTGGATACATTTTATTTTCCTTTTGTAAAGTTAAACACAAGAAGAGGTTGAGGGAAAACCAATGAGGCACAGAAGATGAGCCATTTTATGCAGGAAAGTTTTTCTAATCATAGTTCTTGTAAACTAGAGAGAGCATCCTGCTGTGTATAAGTTTCTATGTGAATTAATTCTCATCCATCCCATTTACAAAGAAGGAGCTAAGAGGAGAAGGAACCTCTTTTCGAAGGAATCTGTCCATGGTAGGAGGATGCCCTCTGTAACAAATAGGTGATTTCTGCCCAATAATCTCATACCCTTGTCTACACTGAATGAATGAAAATGTCCAGACTTTTCTCTTACCTGGGCATCATTGGAAAAATAACATAATTTCATTTCAGTATATGTAAATCCAGTTATTATAGCCCCAGCTTTCAATGACTATAGGCTTTCAGTAACCAGGAACTGTTGTTATCTCTGCATCCTGGACCTCTCTTTTCCTCCTCTCTTCTGTCTATCATCACCTCCACATACGTATGGAAATGGCCTGTGGCACCACTACATGTCCTGAGTTATGGCTGACAGTCTTGAAGTCTTGAGAGTCTGAGAAATTCCCTCCCCTCCGCCCCGCCCCTTCCCCCGCCCTGCATCTTGAACCTCAGATCAAATCCCTGAAGGGAAAGAACTATGGACTTCCAGGTGTTTTATTTTACATTTTTGCACAGTGAGAACAGATGATGTTCCCACTCATAATTTATGTCAGTCAGCTATAAGAGATACATTAACTTCCACGGTTAGCATGACTGCTAGTACCAGCAAATGGATACTTAGTGTTCTAAAAATCCAGTCCAGCAGAGCACACAAGGTGGGAAGTTCATTTATATGAGCTCTTGTCTCCCTCACATAATTTGCCACTTCAGAGCTGTGAGATAGTTTTAATTTGTTTCTACAGCAGACCATACATTCACTTGAATACTTCAGTCTGCCATTTAGCCAACTTTAATAGAATAATAGAATCATAGAATCCTAAGGCTGGAAGAAACTTCAGGAGGTCATCGAGTCCAGACCCTTGCCCAAAGCAGACACTCCCAACTAAATCATCCCAGCCAGAGCTTTATCAAGGTGGGACTTAAAAACCTCGAGCAATGGAGATTCCACCATCTCCCTAGGTAACCCATTCCAGTGCTTCACCACCCTCCTAGTGAAATAGTTTTTCCTAATATCCAACCTAGACCTCTCCCACTGTAACTTGAGACCATTGCTCCTTGTTCTGCCATCTGTTACTACTGAGAACAGCCCTTCTCCATCCTCTTTGGAACCTCCCTTCAGAAAATTGAAGACTGATATCAAATTCCCCCTCACTCTTCTCTTCTGTAGACTAAATAAGCCCAAATCCCTCAGCCTCTACTTGTAGATTGTATGCTCGTAGATCAGCCTCTACTCGTAGATCATATGTTTCACGAGGCATAAAGGATCTGCTGATGAAGGGTTCTGGGGTCGGTAGATCCCCGTCTAGACTGCTGTGCTGTGCCGACAATCAGCTGATCGGCACAGCGCGGCGGCCATTTTGATTTAAATGAAGCGGCGATTATTTAAATTGCAGCTTCATTTCCCTTTGCAGTCCTGCCTAATCTACATGGCTCCGTCAACAAAGCCATGTAGTCTAGCCACACCCTCAGTGTGCAGCAGCAGTCAAAAAAGTAAACAGAATGTTAAGAATCATTAAAAAAGGGATAGAGAATAAGACAGATAATATCTTTTTGCCTCTATATAAAACCATGTAGTATGCCCACATCCTGAATACTGCATACAGATGTAGTCACCTCATCTCCAAAAAGATATATTGACATAGGAAAAGGTTCAGAAAAGGGCAACAAAAATGATTAGGGCTTGGAATGGGTCCCATATGAAGAGAGATTAAATAGACTTGTACTTTTCAGCTTAGAAAACAGGAGACTAAGGAGGGATATCATAGAGGTCTATAAAATCATGATTGGTGTGAAAAAAGTGAATAAGGAAAAGTTATTTACTTATTCCCACAATATAAGAAGTAGGGGTCACCAAATGAAATTAATAGTCAGCACGTTTAAAACAAACCAAAGGAAGTTTTCCTTCACTCAGTGCACAGTCAACCTGTGGAAATCCTTGCCAGAGGATGTTGTGAAGACTAGGACTTTAACAGGGTTCAAAAAAGAGCTAGATAGATTAATGAAGATTAGGTCCATCAAAGGGTATGTCTACACTTGCAGCCTATTTCGTAATAGGGCTGCAAATGTCGGCATTTGGAATTGCAAATCAAGCCCAGGATTTAAATATCCCGCGCTTGATTTGCATCTTCCCAGCCGGGCGCCATTTTTTGAAATTTACAAGCCCAGAATAACTGCCCGTGTCTACACGCGGCAGTGAAACGGGTGTTCGAAATAAAGCCCTATTTTGAACTACCTGTTAAACCTCATTGCAGGAGGAATAACAGGAAGTTCGAAATAGGGCTTTATTTCGAACACCTGTTTCACTGCCGCATGTAGACGCAGGCAGTTATTCCGGGCTTGTAAATTTCAAAAAATGGCGCCCAGCCGGGAAGATGCAAATCAAGCGCGGGATATTTAAATCCTGGGCTTGATTTGCAATTCTGAATGCCTACATTTGCAGCCCTATTCCAAAATAGGCTGGAAGTGTAGACATACCCAAAGGCTATTTAGCCATTAGGAATGTTGTCCCTAGCCTCTGTTTGTCTGGAAATGGATGACAGGAGAGGGATCACATGATGATTACCTGTTCTGTTCCCTCCCTTTGGGGCATCTGGCATTGGCCACTATCGGCATACAGGATACTGAGCTAGATGGACCTTTGGTATGACCCAATATGTCCATTCTTGTGTTCTTATGACAGGAAGGCAAATGGATGCAGAATAACTTGCAGAAAGTCCCACTCACAATTCATGTCAGTGGCAGAACTGGTACTCCAAGGCCAGTGGCCTATTCATTAAAACTGAGTGCTCTACACTAACATAACTTTTGTCTAACTGCAGCAGCTTTTATTACTCTCTTTTTACATTTACTTATCTTTTTTGTTTGTTTGTTTCAAATGCATATTCTTGGGGCTGGGATTATGTTATTGTTTTTGGGTCCCTGAAGCAACTAGCATGATAAAAACCTCTACAGCAGTAGTCAGAAGAAACATTTGCAATAAACTCTACAACAAAACTGTCTTTTAGTTTTACCCTTGATAGTTCGAAATATTTCACATTGCATAAGTAAAAGAGAACAATCTTTCACCTGCTTAGAAAAATACTTAGAAAGTGCTTAGATGAGCTGATCTAAATAACAAAAGGTGCAACAGCTTTTTCAGTCTAATGTGGTAAAATAGGTAGGAAACAGTGCAGTAGAAAACTGATAAAAGCATGACCACTGAATGATATTTAAAATATATATACTCTAGTTTTAGACTAGATTTCACTTTATTATTCATGCTTTTATGCTCTGGTGTAAAGAATAACAGATATTATTCTTGATTTTATATTTGGACACAATATATGCTTGTAGTAGTTTTATTCATTTGGGGGCTGTGATTTATTGTCATATTCATTATTTCAGTATTTTCTTGCTTTGTGTGTAATGCTGTGTCTTTTACCTTTAAACATTTATTCTGAAGATTTTAGTGAATTTTGCTCAGTACTTTGTAATTCAAACTGGTTTTAAGTATATACAGATCTCACACACAAAAAATATTTTAAAAATATTCCTTTGTGTATCTCATTCTGTTGTAGAAATATTTAACTGGAGCCAGAGAGGAATTAGAGAGCGCAGTCACACCTTATAGAGCCCAAATAAAAAGATGAGTCCCAGCACTGAGGGTCATCAGTTAGTAATAAAGGAAAAAGTTCACAGCAGTGGGAAGAAGGCTCAGGTGAAGAGTAGGCCATGGGATGCAAGGATCATCTCCCAAGATGGGAACTACAGAAAAGACCAGAAGAGAAGAGATACTGGGAAAATGGGTGGAGCATGCTTTATTGAAAGGGCAGGAACCTGACCTCCAGGGAGCAAATTCTAAGAGGTGTTGCCCATTCAAAAGCTGGAAAGAACACTGCAGAATCTGTAAAGGGGGCTGGGTAAAAAAAGCCTAGAGACAGGTATCACACCCATTAGGGCACAACCTGAACCCCTCAACGGCTGTGTTCTCTTAACTCTCCAGCCCAGAGTGTCTCTTACACTGCTTTGGTATTGAAAAGTAGGTTCTGTTCACACAGCCTTTTGCATGTAAAAGCAAACCCAGCAAAGCTGCATGTGTTCTTTTGCAGTTAGTCATGAACTATGTATAGAGTGATGCCTGAAAATTCTAATATCCAGCATTAGACCTCAGAAATACCCGTCTTGCACTATCCAGCACTCTACAGAACAGAGAGCAAATTTGTTAATTCTTTCTCATTTTTATCAGTGAAAATGGTTATGCTCTAGCCTTTATTAACCTGAGTGAAGATTCCCCAAGCACTGCAACCAAAACACACTGGTTTAGGTAAGATAGTAAAATAAGTTTATTAGCTATAGAAAGATAGATTTCTAGTGACTGTATGGGATAAATCCATAAAAGTCAGAATAGGTTACAAAAGAAATAAAAAGTTAAAACTGTAAACTAATTGCTAAACTTTACCACGCTAAATAAAATGTAAAAGCAAAAGGATTTCTCTCACCCAAAATTTTTCAGCAGTCCATACTAATTGGAAAGCATTCCAGTTAGTACCACTCCTTCCATCCCCTAGTTCAATGATGGTTCTTTGTATTTCAGACAATCTTGCTGCAGTGAGCAGATGTAGAGGAGAAGTGATTTGTGTGTTCTCTCTTATACTCCAACCCCTTGAGTTGGAAAAGTCCTTGTTGGATAATGAGGTTAAGCAGTTCCATTGCATACATGCTCTGAAATCAGTCCTTAATGTGAATTGTAAATTCTTTTGTGTATATACCTTTTCCTGTTCTGTTGAATGTCCAATTAAATGTTCTGTGTTTTGTTGGCAAGCCAGTGTGAGCCTTCACTTTTGAGAAATCAACTTATGAGTATTCCCCAGAATTACAACACATTTCAGTAACAATCACATAGTAAAAGCTCATAGCTTTACATACACCATTGTTGCACACTTTTTAACAAAACAATGATATTCACCACATAGAGTTTTCCAATGACATCTCAGAAGGTGTACTTTGTACAGAATATCTCATAACTACATGAAAGTGGTAAATATGGAGATACAGAGTGTTACATGGGGTACAGTATGTAACAACAGGTCAAGGCAGGAAGTAGTCTAGAGAGGCATTAAACATTATAACGGGGCAGACCTGACTGCTCTCTACAGCCCCAAAGGAAAATGGCATGAATCTCCTACCTCCTCAGTACAATGGGTAAGGTGTACTAGAAACTCTGAAGTAATCTGATTGTCTTTTCATGTCCCCACAGGAAATGATGCTGCCTTAATATGGCAGGAAAAGCCATCTTAAGACTTAACACCATAAAGCTGAGAAATGCTAGTCATTGACAGCCTGGGAGTATGCTAAAGCTTCTAGAAAATGACTTGGTTTAGCTTGTAAATGAAAGAACTTGTCTGAATCCAAAGTGGAGGGGTACACATGGGCTGAAGGTAGCAGCATCCCTCAGCTATCCTTATCCAAGGCCAGAAAGGCTCACTTTTTCCCTCCACAGCTGACGGATGTAATCAGTAATCCAAATGCAGAAGCATAAGTGCCATCTTAGCTATTCCACCAATGACCAAGTCTGACTGGGTTCTACCCCAATTGCCTAATAGATAAAGCATTGGCGTCCTAACCCTAAACTTAATCCCACCTGGGGTGCTTGGTTCTTAGCCACTTCCTTGTGCTTTCTGCTCTTCCCTTGGGAAGACAAGGTATTTGGCAAGCCTATGGGTTGGCAGGTATGTTATATACCCTATAAAAGTGGTACCCTGTTTCAGGCCCTCACAGACTCAAGAAGGAGAACTGGGACTTTAATGGCAGGCTTCACCCTTTTCTTGAACTCCTGCCTCCATGGGCTGCAGACAAAGTGGTCTGTCTGACTCCTAGGCCTGCCAATAGGGGAGGGAGAAAGGGATAGTTGCCCTGGGCCCCTTAAATTGCTGATAGAGCACCACACCATATACTCCAGACAGTTCTGAGGGCTGTCTGAGGGAGGGGTAGGATGCACTCTGGGAGGTACTGAGGGCTGGCTGCCTCCAGCCCCATCCCTTCCACCTGTGGCCCAGCCTTTTCTCGGACTGTGGAGCTGCCAACCCCCACCTTACCCATGGGCCCAGCAAGACTGGTGGCCAACCTATTTGAGTCATCAGGGAAAGATGGCCACAAGAAAGGCAGGAGTTGGAGGAAGACCAAACAGAAACCATCTCCCTCTTTTACTTCAGGAAGTCCTGCCTGGCAATACCAGATGGGAAGCAAGTAGCTTTCCAAGGTAGGTCAGGAAAAGCAGTTAAAGCTTCTAAGTTAAAGCTTCTAAGGTTCAAAGGCTCATCTGCCTTTTTTTTCCTGGAAAGCTCAAGGCCAGCAAAAGTACAGAAAAGCCCCTACTCAGCTGAATTAAAATATGTGTGATCATTGCCCAAATAGATTTCATAGAATCATAGAATACTAGGACTGGAAGGGACCTCGAGAGGTCATCGAGTCCAGTCCCCCGCCCTCATGGCAGGACCAAATACTGTCTAGACCATCCCTGATAGACATTTATCTAACCTGCTCTTAAATATCTCCAGAGATGGAGATTCCACAACCTCCCTGGGCAATTTATTCCAGTGTTTGACTACCCTGACAGTTAGGAACTTTTTCCTAATGTCCAACCTAAACCTCCCTTGTTGCAGTTTAAGCCCATTGCTTCTTGTTCTATCCTCAGAGGCCAAGATGAACAAGTTTTCTCCCTCCTCCTTATGACACCCTTTTAGATACCTGAAGACGGCTATCATGTCCCCCCTCAATCTTCTCTTTTCTAAACTAAATAAACCCAATTCTTTCAGTCTTCCTTCATTGGTCATGTTCTCTAGACCTTTAATCATTCTTGTTGCTCTTCTCTGGACCCTCTCCAATTTCTCCACATCCTTCTTGAAATGCGGTGCCCAGAACTGGACACAATACTCCAACTGAGGCCTAACTAGCGCAGAGTAGAGCAGAAGAATGACTTCTCGTGTCTTGCTCACAACACACCTGTCAATGCATCCCAGAATCATGTTTGCTTTTTTTGTAACAGCATCACACTGCTGACTCATATTCAGCTTGTGGTCCACTATAACCCCTAGATCCCTTTCTGCCATACTCTTTCCTAGACAGTCGCTTCCCATTCTGTATGTGTGAAACTGATTGTTCCTTCCTAAGTGGAGCACTTTGCATTTGTCTTTATTAAACTTCATCCTGTTTACCTCAGACCATTTCTCCAATTTGTCCAGATCATTTTGAATTATGACCCTATCCTCCAGATTAGTCGTAACCCCTCCCAGCTTAGTATCATCTGCAAACTTAATAAGCGTACTTTCTATGCCAATATCTAAATCGTTGATGAAGATATTGAAGAAAGCCGGTCCCAAAACAGACCCCTATTTCTAGCCTATCACCATAAACTCTCAGCCATGACTACCCAAGCATAATGGAGCTGCAGTCTACATGGGAGAACTTTCAAGGCCTGATCCTTTGACCATGAAGCATAACACCAGATCCTCCTTTTGCAGCACCCCATCTCAATGCCTTTCCATAACACTAAAGTGGACAAAGCAGCCTTAAGATGACAGGCAATGCCATCCCAAGAGAAAGACCAGACCCTCAGAACCAAGAAAAGATTGTCACGGACACCCTAAAGGTACAGCAAGGCTTCCAGAAAATGCCCTGGTTTAGTTTGAAATGAAAGAACTTGTCTGTGTGCAGAGCAGAGGGACATGTAGGGACTGAAGGTGGAGGCATCCCACAGCAGTCCTTTGACAATGTTCATTTTTACTCTTCCTAGCTGAACAAAGGTACCAGGGACAATGCATCAGCCCATATGCCATCTTAGCTCTTCTGTCAGTGAACAAGTCCTTTTAGGTGTCACCCTCAGCACCTAATGGATAAAGCCTTGGGTGTTTTTTTCAAACCAGGGATTATAGTCTCAAGTCCCACTTGGTCCTGGTGTACACTAAGGAGTTATTTCAAAATAACTCCCCTTATTCTGAAATAACAAGCAGAGCATCCACACTACCCAGCCTGTTACTTTGAAATAATGGCCTGGTTATTTTGAAATAATAACTCCTGCTTTCCTTGAGGAATAATGCTTATTTCAAAATTGTTATTTTGAAATAGCATGAGTGTGACTGTTCAGCAGCTGCTATTTTGAAATAATTGGCCTCCAGAGGCCTCTCTCCGCTATACTTGTGGCCTCTCTGGCCATACATCTGACATCTCCACTGCTCCCTTTCTCCTGCAGAGTTTAAAGCAACAGGCTGAAGGAAAAGGGTTCATGGCACAGGTAGACCTTTCACAGCCCCATGCCATGCAGTACCAATCCCAGGGGCCATGTTGGACCCCAGAACTCCCTCTGAGCCCCCCATGTCTGCCAGCACTCCCACAGCACCTTCAGCTGCCCCTGACAAGGGACAAAAGAGGGGACAGGCCTGGACAGGTGCAGAGATCCTGGACCTGGGACAAGGAGACCAACATGCAGCATCTCCACACCAGCATCTCCACACATGCTGGCCCTCAGCCAGGACCACATGAAAATCAAGGAGCTCTGGCAGGCCTACAACAAGGCGAGGGAGCAGCGAGGACACTCTGGGGTGGCTCCTTATACCTGCCGCTATCATGAGCAGCTCGATGCAATCCTAGGAGGGGGTCCAGCCACCTCTCCCCACTCCCCCATCATCATCAAGTCCAGACAGGACACGCCCGGCATCAGCCTCCATGAAGGTGGGATTGAGGAGGAGGAGCAGGCCAGTCAAGTGACCATGCCCACAAGCCAGAACTTGCTCCTCATCCTGGAGCCAGTCTCCTCCTCAAACCCCCCCCCCCACCTCACCCCACAGGATGTCTCCAGGCCTCAGCTGAACCCAAGGAAGGCACTACAGGTGAGTTCTATAACTTTCCCTATACACACGTGGGGGGCAGACAGTGGGCTGCGAGGGCTGCATGCTCCTTGCTCGGCCTTCTCAGCCTCAGGGTCACACAAGAGCCTGTGCACATGGGTGCACATGGAGTGCCAGTCCAGAGCAATCAGATCCATGATGTTCTCACACAAGAACCCTTCTCTCCTCCTCACAAGGTTCCTGCACAGGTCTGCCTTACTCTGGACTCCCTGGTGAGACAACTTCCCACAACAAGGCATCACTAAGGACGCTGGGGTCATGGAAACACACAACAGTGCCGCATATGGCACAGGCTCATGCCCGCACTCAGGCAGCATTCACTCCCGATAGGCTGTGTCGTCGAGGATGCAGACCAGCTTGTCCAGTACCCGACCCTGATTGTGTGGTAAGGGAAAAAACCTCCAGCATCCATCTTCTGGAACAGGAAGGAGTTCTAGAAGATGTGGACATCATGCACCTTCCCTGACCAGTTGACATTAATGTCCATGAACCATCCCTTGTGGTCCACCAGGGCCTGCGGAGAAATACCCCTTTCTGCTGATACAGTCCGAGGAACAGTGGTCGGGGGCCAGGATGGGGATATGAGTGCTGTCTACGCCTCCTCCCCCTGAAGCTGGGGAAACCCAAGGTGGCAAATCCATCCGTGATGATGTCGATGTTGCCCAGAGTGGCAACTCTCCACAGCAAGTTGTTATTGATGGCCTTCAGGAGCATGGCCCCGACCGTGGATTTCCTCACCCCGAACTGGTTCCCAATGGAGTGGTAAGCTGCGTGGAGTGATGAGCTTCCAGAGTACAATGGTGACGTGCTTCTGCTGCGGGATAGAAAGTTGCAGTCGGGTGTCCTGTTGCCCGAGGACAGGGCAAGCCACTCACAGAGTTCCAGGAAGGTGGCCTTCTGCATGTAAAAGTTCTGGAGCCACTGCTGGTTGTCCCATTGCTGCAGGACAATGTGTTCCCACCAGTCAGAACTTGTCTCCCTCTGCCAGAAGTGGTGTTCCACACTGTGCAGGGCTTTGAGGGTCATTTGCAGCAGCAGGAGCACCAGGACCTTAGTGAAGAGGTCCTCCAGTTCGGGCTGTTCATCGTCATGCTGAGACAGCACGGGGACAGCGTGGATGAACTCTGAAATGAGGTGCAGCAAGAGGCCCGTGAACCTGGCACTGCTTTGCAGCAGCTGCAGCTCCATGTTGGAAGTGCTGTTGCATCTGCAAGGGCAATCAGAGCAAACAGCATGAGTTTGGTGTCCCGTTAGGGAGGAGGCAGTGAACGAGTGGTGTGTGAGATGCAGCTGTAGCGAGGAGCCCCTAAAAGCGCATGTCTCAGCTAACCTTAGCAAGCAGCCACAGAAAGTGTCTGCCCTCCTGGTGCCCTCCCTGAAGTGCTCCTGGGTGCTTTAAATAAGATGAAGGCTCTAATGAATGTGGACACACTATTTCAAAATAAATCTGAGCTATTTAGATGCTGCCTTGTAGTGTGGAAGTGCTATTTCAAAATTATTATATAATTCTAAGAAATTATTTCAAAATAATTTCATACTGTAAACGTGCCCTTAGACTAGTCTCTTATGAGCTTCTTCACTGGCCCTCCTGGGAAACTGAATGCAGTTAACAGCACCCTGTTGTTGACATAGATCAAGAGGAGCCTTATTTCCTCTTGGAAAGTAGATGACTACCACAGGTTTTCTTCTTTTCCTCTCCCACCTCCATGGGCTGCAGAGAAGGTGAACTTTCTGCATCTCTTGGGTCATTAGGGAAAGACGACCCTAAGGAAAGTAGGTATTTACAGACCAGTGGGCTTTGCCCCACTCACTTAGAATCCAGATATGATGTGATTGGATTTTAATATGGACATGTTTGCATCCACTGTTGTGTGCTTACCCAAAAAATGTACAAAGTGGGCCAAGTGAGATGTCTATTGAAAGCTTAAGCTTTCCTGATTCTCTTTATAATATTCATATGCCTGTTGGGTTTTTGTATTTTAAATTATGAGTATTGCCTATGTACTTGTATTTCAAGTATTGGCTTCTAATCTACAGATATCTACAGGCATCACCCACCTATTGTGAAAAGGTGGCTACTTAAGTGAATTGCAGTACTTCATTGACAATATGGGAATGTGGCTTGTCTGTTGGGATTGCAAGAAGCTGTTTAGAGTTGGTGAGATTGGTTTTCATAACTTTTCATCAGTGTTAGGGGTGGTGCTGGTTGTAACATGGGAGAAGCTGGAGTGTCTAAGGGGGTTGCTTGAGAGACTTCTTGCTGGCCAGTGTGGCAGCTGAAATGCTTTGTGACTGGGTTGGCACCTTGTAGTGGAGGGCCCTCAGTTTTGGGCTGTAAGTAGCTCTGTTTCTAAGCAATTCACCCTCATTTCACCTCTCAGTGGTGCCCCCAGAACCCATTACATTACACCAGGTCCACACAAATCTGTGCAGGGGTGCAGTACTGCCCAAGTAGACCTGAGCATCACTCGAGCATTTACAGTCCAGGACAGAGATAGGTATTAGGACAGCAGGACAGAGATATAAGTGTCTACACGGCACTTATTTCAAAATAGCTATTTCGAATTTGGCGTTATTCCTCGTGGAATGAGGTTTACCAAATTCGAAATAAGTGCTCCGCTATTTCGAATTAATTTCGAAATAGCGGTTTGGCTGTGTAGACGGCTGTTATTTTGAAATGACTTTGCTGTGTAGACATACCCATAGAGACTTCTTGCCCCGGGGTTGCAGCGACATGTTGGCCGCTTCTGTTTGTAGCATGGAGCAGGCAAGAAGGAAGCTGCCTTAGCCCTGCTGCACTGCCAGTAGTGACAACAATAGCCAGGGTGGAAGGGGGGAGGGGGAGCTGGCCCTTTTAAATCACCCAGAAGTGATAAGCAGAGCCAGGGAAATGATCCAGCCCTGAACATTGGTGGAGCCTCCCTGCTCTGAATATTCTTGGAATACAAGCACCATGGACCCATATAACTCATCACCCCTGCCTCTGATGTAAAGTCAGGCTGACAAATAGCAGCATGGAGAGCTAAGAGAAGACAGTTTTGGGCAAGAATACTAAAATTGCTGATGTACCAGGGATTCTTCACAGTGCATGCTATACAGCAAGGGGAGAACTTCAATTTTAAGATACCCAAACATTAAAGTTCAAAGAATTCAATATATTTCAACTTCGAACTGTAGGAAATAAGGCTGACATGACCCAGACAGGCTTGGAACATCTGGTTCCAGGCAAACTAAGTATTTCAGACTAATGCTTAAACACTTAATACAACACTGGTGAGGACTGCTTACCTGGAAATTATATTATCATGGCACCTATTCTAAACAGAAGATGAATAGCTGAATTTGAGACTAATACTTTGTTAGTCCTGAATTTTAACATAATTTTGAAAACATTATATATAAATAGTTAACATTGTTTAGCTATGCCTATATAAATTACTATAATTCAGAGTTCAATTCATTGATGTAATCAGGTTTACTGATACCCATATGACAGCATGATAATCAGAAAGGACACCTGTATCTGAAAGATAATTACACTTTTAGAATTAAAATCTTACTGTTCATTTTGCCATAAATAAGTCAGCTGCCGCTGTTTAATAAATGGCTCGTGCCTTTCATATGACTAGCTAGGATGAATACTTAAAAATGGTAGATTGACAAAAACATTGCAAAGTTTGATAAACTGTCGTTATTCCAAGAGCGATGGAAGGAAATAGAAACAAACTAGTGGGTTTATACTCTTAAAAGCAATGTCTAGGTGAAAACTATATTTCATATCCTAATAGATAATTTCAGACCTCTCTGAAGGACGAGATGATCGTAATATCCATATTTAACTTACAAAAAGAGAGATCAGTTTACAGATAGATAGCAAAAGGCTTCTGATATCTCAGATACAGGCAATAGAATGCTTAATGAAAAGTGAAAGTATAAATGACACAAATTAAAATTCAGGCTAAGAAATAAGGCTAAAAACTGATTTAGGCATCTGGGATCCTACATCTCATTCAGCGTCAATGGATTATAGGCACGTGAGTCACTTGGGTGCTTTCAAGAGTTGTTCATCGGGTTATTAATATCTGACCTTCCTTTTTCCATCCCCAAACTGTGGCCACGATATTGCATTTATAATAATGGATGCACATAGGCGCTGGAACTAGGAGTGCGGGAGGTGCTGCAACACCCTCTGGCTTGGTGTGATTTCCATCATAGATAGGGTTGATGTCTGGTTCAATGGCTTGCAGCACCCCCACTATACAAATTGTTCCACCACCCCAGGGGATGAAGCTAATTTTCAGAAAGTTCTGAGGGCCCATCTTCCGGAAAAAAGAGGACCCCCTTCTCTGCAATTCAGTTTGGGCACAGAAAAAAAATCAAGATGCCCAAAATTACTAGCCATTTAAAAATATTAACCATATTATTTATTTAATCATCTATGCATAGTTACATTACATATATTATAGCTACATCAACTGTACACTGCATTAGCCACTTAAGACAGAAAATGCCTTTGGTCAGTTTTCTCTAAATAAATAAATGTTCTGTATGGATTCTACTCTCTCGTAAGCCATATAAGATGTTGCTTTATATTTTACTGAACTAATCCTGTCCTCCTATTTCCCTCCCACTTCTAGCCAGTGAAACATATCTCCCTTAGAAATCATGTTGCCATTGACTGTACATCACAGAATTTGCTTACACACTGCTCAGAGTGAACTATAAAGTGAAAAAAAAGCTTCAGAGGGGTAGCCGAGTTAATCTGTAACAGGAAAAACTTGAAAAACAACAAATAGTCTGGTAGCACTTTAAAGACTAATAAAACACGTAGATGGTATCATGAGCTTTCATGGGCACAGCCCGCTTCTTCAGATGACCAGAGTGTTGGATGTCCCGAACCAAGAATAAATGGGGGAAGGAGGCAGTAGGAGGGAGAAGGAAAAATTGGAGGGGGGAGGAGTTGTGAAAGTTATGCTACATTAAATTCCACCTGTATTTTCTCTTGGAAATCTGCTCTGCTCAGAGAACAGAGTGCCACCTGGACTGGTTGGACCCTTCCCACTTCTAATCCATGGATAACCCAGTCACAAAATTTGCCTCAGAAGAGGCTCTTGCAGGCAGTGGAGAAGTGGAAGCATGTCACAAAGCAGCTGCTCTCTGTTTCTGCTTTTTGTCCAGATCTCCTGACTACTTTTTCTCCACTCGGTCCATACCTATCTTATTGTCTTGCATGAGATGATGCAGAATAAAAGAATCTGATGTGACAGAAATGAAATTGGGTTGTGATTTCTGTCATGCCCATGTTAGCTGTATATTTTTATAGGTATAGGTAAGGGATTGGGGTCACTCTAAAGCGGGGAGCTACTGAGAACTGCATCAGCAGAAGAATATAAATGAGTGGAGTGTAGATTTATACTTTGTCAGATTGATAAGTGCCTAATTTTTATTTGTCACTATACAAGATGTTATTGTGAGCAACTTGTATGTATTTCAGAATGTTGAATTGTAAATGGTAAAATTGAAACAGAAAGATAACAAAAAGGCTAGTGTAGAAGAGCGCTCATCTTTGCAGGTCTCTCTACGTGTGTACAAATTTTAAATAATTATGTCAGAAATGGGCATTACACAGGGCCGGCCCACAACATTTTGGCACCTGAGGCAGGGAGCTCAAATGATGCTCCTATGCCCCCTCGCTTGGGCCAAAACTTTGAAAGGTCTCAATTCTGCCTTCCTCCTGTTCTGCACTAGAGCAGAGAGAATACATATGCACCAGCAGCAGATACAATTTTCTATACTCTGGATCCTAGTGGTGCCCCCCCACAGTCTGGCACCTGAGGCGCTCAGTTCACCTCATGGTAAGGCCAGCCCTGGCATTACATGTCATATTAATAGAGAACATGAGCATTACTTTTAAGTCTCAGAGGAGTAGCTGTGTTAGTCTGTAACTTTAAAAATGAGTGGGTCTTACTCACAAAAGCTCATGACTCCACTACCCCTCTGAAGCTTATCTACTCACTGGCTCTCTTTTTTTAATTCCTCCCCTCCTTTTTTTCTCCTTTTCTCTCTCTTTTTTTCCTTCTCCCCCCCCTCCTTTATTTATTCTTGGATCTGGACTTCTAACACTCCTGTCATCTGAAGAAGTGGGTTGTGCCCACGAAAGCTCATGATACCAGCTACATGTATTGTTAGTCTTTAAGGTGCTACTAGACTATTTGTTGTTTTTTAAGTTTTTCCTGTTACAGACTAACTTGGCTACCTCTCTGAAGCTATATGTTTTTGTTAGTCTCTAAAGTACCATAGGGTATGAATATAAATTCTTTGCCTTTATGTAAAAAGTACAAACCAATATAGAGAAATTACTTTTTTCTGAATATCAATAGGACAAGACAACAGTGAAGTAAAATTGCTATAGTGAAGAATTTTAGATGAGCACTCTAGTTTTGCAAGATTCAAAACATGGCAAGGAACAGTATTAGATTTACAAGTTTTGTGCAGAAATATCTACATAAAACATATTATTTATAGCTGGCCATTAGGGCCTTGAACATACCTGATGTGCATATATTACATGTCTCCCAGCTTTGTTTTAACTAGTTTACATTGAAATTTACTGCACATGTAGAAATGATCTCCTTCTTTTAAAAAATGGTAACATGGCCCTTTTTCCAGTTTTATGAAATGTGACCAGTTCCCCAAACTTTTAAGATGATTTTATGAAGCAGGTGAACTAAATCTGGGCATCCATTTTTAAAAATTTCCACAGAACTGCTATCAAAGACAGGTAATTTACCATTTTATAATTATTTGACTGTAAGTATCATTACCTCTAATGTCACTGGTCCATTTTCTGCTGGGTTCATTTTTGGATGAAGTTGTGGTTTACATCTAGATTTGGATCTGCTCATCAATTCATAAAAATGCTCACATCCATGCCTGAGCTGAACATCAATATCTTGGCAGCGTTTTCCATTTTTGTCCTTTCTTGGTGGAATCTGTGAGAATGGATGTACAATTAGGACATTCAAAATCTCAAATGTATTTGTAGTCATGTCTTTCAGAAATATCCTCAATGTGCTGTGCATTACTATTCTACCACTGATAAGGGTTTGTGACGGAGTGGATGTGCCCCCCACTGATGAGGGGGGAGGCTAAGACTCTGTGGGCAGAGGAAGTCCCGCCCTTCTGCCCAGACTGGGCATGCTCGAACTGCTGGAGCTGTATAAAAGCCAGTGGAGCAGCTCAGTCTCGGCTGACCGCCAGCAGGGAAGGAGATCAGGCTGGAGCTCCCGAGCAGTCCCTGATGCCACTGCAACCACAGCAGGCCCAGGCAGCTGCCGTCACAGCCACTGCAGCTGCAGGAGCAGCCACGCCGGCAGCCACCGCCATAGCTGCAGACTCAGCCCCGACCAAGGAGGCCTTCTCCATGAGTGCGATTCATTGAACAATGCTCCACCAGGGATGGTAGGAAGTGGCCCAAGGTGGAGGTCTGTCTCTCCAGGAGCTCAGTGAGTTTCGGCAGGACACCTCACTGAGCAGGCAGTGGAAGCGTCCACTGCCAACAGGGTCCTGGGTTGGGACCCGGTGGAGCGGGAGGGCCCAGGTCCCCCTACCTCTGTGCCCTGCAACACTCGCCTCCTGACAGCCAGGAGAGACTCATCAGGGGCGTAGGTCTCCAGGCCAGAGAGCCTTCCAGAGGGAGACCACAGTGCTTCTTGGACTAGGCCTGCAGTACCATATATACCCTAAAAGAGGAAACAGTGCTTTTTGGACTAGGCCTACTGGGCCGTATTCCCCAAGAGAGGGGACAGTACTTTTGGCTAGGTGTCTTGGGCCATATTTACCCTAAAGAGAGGGAACAGGACTTTGGGACCCGGCCCATACAGCCATATTTACTGTAAAAGGAGGAAATTGTATTTTGGGGACCACATGCCCCTTTAGAAAAGGAGCATCGATCCTGCCTTTGGGGACCCCCTGACTATCATGGGGGTCAGGCCCCCCTACAGAGTCATCCAACAGGCCCCCTTTAATGCTCATTTAAGACATTTATTGTACATTTCCTCTAATGCCCGTTTCCTCCTCTCTCCACTAACCTTCCATGGGCATCCATTCAACATCATCTCTCCACTCCCAACCACATAGTTTTGATTATATTATCTACAATCCAAATTTGCTTTTTCATTCTCCTTAGTCTTACTTGTTCCCTCACATCGCTATACCAGAATCCTTAAATAAAGTCCACTTTTCCTATGCAGTAGACAAGTTGTCATCCAATAGAGAATATTTATAGGCAAGCTCTTGCTCATAACTGTTAGTGATTGCTTCGTCAGGAAGCATTTTGATGCAGTAGACACTAGTCTACGAAACGTTATTAAGTAAAACATCATTGTTGCTATTAGGAGTCCATGTTCAGATTTTGGAGCATGATCGGAAGTTTCCCAACAAAACTGTGATTCAAGGTTGCACTGTAGCCCCATGGATATTGAAATACACTCTTATGGCGATTCCTGTGCTGAAACTAGGCACCTTCCTCAATGTTAAATTCAAAGCCATGAACTATCTCTGGGAGTTTGCTGCCTAAGCAGGTCAGGCCTTATCTCAAAAGCCAGAGGACAATATGGTGACATCCCATACACACCCTTATACCCAATAGACCTGTCGTTAAACCCTTCACCTGTCTTGATGAGGTTCAAATCCTTACTTTGGAGCAGGAACCCAAGTGCAGGTTTCCTCCTCCTCCAAGGTGATGGCCTAGCCACTTTTCAATAGGGAATTGGTGGAGAAGTCCTTCTCAGTCTCTCCTGTTGAAGCTGTTCCACTTTGTTAGAAATACTTAGCTACTGAACCAAAGACTGGGACTCAGGTGTCTCAGGTTTGTCCCCTAACCATTAGTTTGTAGAGTCTCTCTGGCCTAGGGAATATTTAAATATTTTATTCAAAGTGGATCAGTTTTAGCAGTGGTGCTAAAAACCTACCACAGCCTATTCCTTAGTCCAGTGGTTAGGGCACGCATATGGAAAATGAGAGTTGAAGCCTTAGCTCTGAATAGAGCAAAGCGGGGTTTGAAACCTTAATCTCCCCCACTCATGTGGGATGTGGCTGCCTGCAGCAATAGGATTTTAGGCACCTATGGGGTTGGGGTAGGCAGCAATTAACAGGAGTTTTGAGGTTTTAACTTTTAGATTTAGGTGTCTAAAGTGGCAGTTATGCACTGAAATGTTTTTGTGAATCTAGCCCTAATTTATCTGCAATACTTAATAAAAAGCTAAGTATATATTTTTTTTCTTAACACACACATTTTTTTCTGAAAAAACTTAGGGATGGATTTTCAAGCTCAATCAGAGTTGGCCTAACTCAATACACATTGAAGCAAGTGGTAAAACTCTCCTTTCAACATTTAATGGGAGTAGAGCTATGTCAATGCAGAGCACTTATGAAAATCCTGGCCTTATTTTTAAACAATAGTTTTCGCCATATTTTAATGTCTATAAAAGGCTTTTTCTTCTATTCCTGCTGTCATCATCCCCAAAACTCATGAAGTTTACCCATGTTGAGTGATTTGCAAATATAATTCCTTCCCTATATCATATTGCATCCTATCAGAATATTTCACACTATTCATATATGGTCCTAACTCAACCATATAGCAGCAAAGTGGCTTACTAACAATCCAATGGGACTATCTTTCATGGGGTGTTTGGATGTTATGTCATCAATATTTTAATCATAGTGTATCTTTTAGCTGTTACGAATGGGTCTGAATAAACAATGTGCTATACTTTCAAAATAAAAGATGGAGGAGATATAAAGCGTGAAGCAACCAAATGTAAACAGCTTAGCAGAGTCAGCTGCAAAATTATTCAGTAAAGTTTATCGAATACTTGATAGGGTTCTGTTATAATTGGATTTTATTGCTGTTTCTTAATTTATAGATTGTATATGCCTATGTTGTTTTAAAAATTATTAATCATTCTGTTGATCAGATTTAAAGATGGAAGCAGAGGGGGGAAGATGTATTCTGACCCCACTACAAAGTACACATTTTCCATGATAGATGGGTTGAGAGAGCCAAGTCCCTAACCCCAGCCAATCTAGCTCTACTCATAAATTAGACAGCAACAAGGATCTAATCCCTTTTAACTCAACAGGATTTTTTCCACTGCAGCTGGAACAGGCCTCAGAAAAATCTGGGGCTTTGATCTCACTCTCTCTCTAAAGTGTTTACCCTGTGGATCCACATGGCTGTGGAGCCTTTTGCCACACCCATGGCCCTTCTTTGGCCTACTCCGCCTCCAATGCAATCCCCTTGCTCTATGACATGGAGAGAGAAGTCTTCTAAAACTCTAAAGGGGCAGCACACACACAAAACTAAACCAAACCATTCTCTAGTACAGAGAATGACGTTGTAAAAGTCATAATATTTTCATACGCTGAGGTTGCAGCAAAGGCCGAGAAGTGAGATGAAATTGCTGTGATAGTTGCCCGCATGCTGGCAGATTAACAAAGTGCAATGGAACTATTTTAACACATATATTAAAGGTACTTCCAAGTACCTGTTAGTAAGAAAACAGATAGAAATATGGAGTCCCAGTTTAGCACCATCAGTAAAGATAAAACACACTAGATCTCAAGAGCATTCTCAATAATCCTTTCCATTTAAAGATATAGGTTTACTAGATGGCTAGTAAACCATCATGAATGGCCAAGGGCAGCTCAGTTGAGATAGGACTGCACTAGCTATACTGCAGGATAGCAATATCTGTATGGTTTTGTTCACCTCATTCAAGCCAACATAATATATTATAGGAAAGCTTTAATTGATTAGTTCCTAATAAAGGCCTGCAAACTCAAAAATTAAATAAACTGGTTGAATTATACATTTGGAAATAGTTTATGCAATTTTCCCATCAGTCATCATATATACTATTAGTGATTAAATTTTCTACTATCTGAGCAGTTCCATAGATAACTAATACTTTTGTTGACTTGATTTAGATATATCTAGGTCCACTCCATGAAATGAGTGGTCACTGTGGAAGCCTGGGCCCTTCCTCTCCACATGACTCACCCAAGAGCTTTAGCAAAGCTTTTGATACAGTCTCCCACAATATTCTTGCCAGCAAGTTAAGGGAATATGGATTGGATACATGGACTGTAAGATGGATAGAAAGCTGGTTAGACTGTCAGGCCCAACAGGTAGTGATCAATGGCTCAATGTCAGGTTGGAGGTCGGTTTCTAGTGAAGTGCCCCAAGGATCTATTCTAGGACTAGTTTTGTTCAACCTCTTTATTAATGACCTGGATGAGGGGATGGATTGCACCCTCAGCAAGTTCGCAGATGACATAAGCTAGGGGGAGAGGTAGATACACTGGAGGGCAGGGATAGGGTCCAGAGTGACCTGGACAGATTAGAGGATTGGGCTAAAATAAATCTGATAAGGTTCAACAAGGACAAGTGTAGAGTCCTGTACTTGGGATAGAAGAATCCCAAGCATTGTTACAGGTTGGGGACCGACCGGCTAAGTAGCAGTTCAGCAGAAAAGGACCTGGGGATTACAGTGGATGAGAAGCTGGATTTGAGTCAACAGTGTGCCCTTGTAGCCAAGAGGGCTAATGGCATATTAGGGTGCGTTAGTAGGGGCATTGCCAGCAGATCCAGAGATGTCATTATTCCCCTTTATTTGGCTTTGTTGAGGCCACATCTGGAGTATTGTGTCCCATTCTGGGCCCCTCATTATAGAAAGGATGTGGACACATTGGAGAGGGTCCAGCGCAGGGCAACCAAAATGATTAGGGGGCTGGAGCACATGACCTATGAGGATAGACTGAGGGAGTTGGGTTTGTTTAGTCTGCAGAAGAGCAGAGTGAGGGGGGATTTGATAGCAGCCTTCAACTTCCTGAAGGGAGATTCCAAAGAGGACAGAGAAAGGCTGTTCACAGTAGTGACAGGTGGCAGAACAAGGAGCAATGGTCTCAAGTTACAGTGGGGGAAGTCTAGGTTGGATATTAGGAAAAACTATTTCACTAGGAGGGTGGTGAAACACTGGAATGGGTTATCTAGGGAGGTGGTGGAATCTCCATCCCTAGAGGTTTTTAAGTCTTGGCTTGACAAAGCCCTGGCTGGGTTGATTTAGTTGGGATTGGTCCTGCCTTGGGCAGGGGGCTGGACTTGATGACCTCCTGAGGTCTCTTCCAGTGCTATGATTCTATGATTCTAAGATCCTCCTGATGTTAGAGCAAAGGGGTGTGTAGTGAGTAAAGGCTGGCCTGTATTCTCAGGTCAGCTGCTGCTGGCAGAATCTCTCCTGCAGCTAGGACTCCTGCTATATCTTTCTTCTGCATCTTCCCCGGTCAGTCTCTCGTTCTCTGTTGTCTGTCCCCTTTCAGAGCTGTCTGGCTCTGGGAGGTGATGCATCAGTGCAAAGGTGCATCCCCTGTGCTCTTCCTAGCTGCTTTTCACCTGCTAATCAGCAGAGGCTGGCAGTGCCTGTATTAACCCTTTGGTTTCTGAGCTAGTGTGTGGGCATGTATGCTCCATGACAGGCTCTCCCCTGCTGAGTCACCTCTCTGGCTGGGTTGGCTGAAGCCCCTGCAGTCAGGTTCCCTAGGCCCTGATGCTCAATGCATCTTTAGGGCTTAGCTCTGTTCCTGCCCACACTTTAACCAGGAAACAGTAAGCTGCTGGGCTATATAGGTGGCCAGCAGCAGCTTGGAGATGTTAGCTGACTTTCTACACAGCGCAGGCAGGAAGGGACAAGCTGCTTCTAGCCATAGGGAAGTGCAGGATGGGAGGGAAGAGATGACCTCTGGAAAAACAGGGCCAAGTCATCCCTACCTCTACTCCCACCCCCCTTCCACTGGAAGCATTTTCCTTCCCTTCCTTCCCACATAGTGCCGAAAGGCTGTACTTGCCAGCTTCTGGTGTGAACCCTAAAAGAAATCTGGGTGGGCGGTGGCGAGAACTGTGACCCTAGACGCCCCACACATGTTGCTTCAAGAAAATATGGTGCCAGGTACTAGGAGAGGCAGGTACATTGCAGTGGCCCAGGTAGGAATGGAGGGTGGAGAGCACTGGGAAAAGAAGGTTGCCTCAGGGTGGTCAGTCACTCCCATCCCTGTGTGAGAGACGTGTACAGGAATGTGTATGTCACCTCTCCACATGCAAACCTTAAAAATAAGAAGGTAAATAACAAGACTCCAGCTGTGCATTCTTTCTTTTTAACAGGGGCTCAGCCAGCTTGAACATTTGTACTGCACAGTCCTGATTGATTACCATTGAACTTGCTTGAATACAAGTAATTTTACCAGTTGTCCTGTATTCAGCAAAGGAAAATATGGTCATCCTACACATGTCAGATTTGTAAACTATGTGTCATTGAAGACCTCGCTGATCAAAATGACACACTTTCAGGGGATATTTGAGTCCAAATAATATACATATCAAAGACAAGAAATATGCTGGCACTGGCACATCACTGGTAGTTTTAAAATATTTTGTTTTCACTGTAAAGTATTTCAATGTTTCATTTAATATAGAACTTAGGTGAATTTCAATTCAATATCTGGCATTTGAAAAGGGCATTTCTGAACTTTTAGATTCACTGCTATTTATAGATGCCATGGACAGCAAAGTGTGTGTTTGTGTACGCACAGCTTGGTGGTGGGGATAGGGAGAGTCTGATCAAAGAGCAATATAGTCATGGTCAGCATACTGTAGGGCTTATTTTCAGATAAGAGATTTTAGCATAATTCAGGCATGGTAATAAGGAGGCATGACACAGGCCATAGAACTTCCCCAATATAATTCCTGGGGCTTATCTTTTAGAAGAACATCAGGTCTTGATTGAAAAATTGTCAGCGGTGGAGAATTCACCACAACCCTTGGCAAGTTGTTCCAATGGTCAGTTCTTACTATTAAAAATATACACCCTTTCTCCCTGATCCTACCCTACCCTTTTGGGGAGCAATCCAGCTAATCACCTATGAAGGAACTGTGCTGTGAACTGAAGCCTGAAAGGACGGATGACCCATGCTAACAGAGGATGTACCCTTTACTATGAAGGATAAGGGTAGGGTCAGGGTAGTTGTGTATACATTTGTCACATTTGAATGAAAATCTCTGTATTTAGAGTGAGTCTCCTTTTCCCCATCTCCTTTATTTATCTGCTGATTTTGATAACATTTGAAATGGAGTCAGATTCTTTTCTTTTTTAGAGCTCACTCATCTTGCAAGGCCCTAAGACTTATCTTACTTAGTTTATGCCTTAATCCAGCCCTGGGTGAAACACAGCAGTATAAGGACTTTTCAGCTAACACAGATGTTGCCGTGCCTCTGTGCTGGATTAGCTTGCAAAACGATACATTAAGCAAGAGATAAAATATTTAAGATGAACACACACATGCACACACATATACAAATCCCAGCCCAACAAATCATGGGTAGAGCTGTCACTCACTATCCAAGAGTAATCAAATTATTTACAACTAACTCTTAACATTTTCATCCTAACACTATTGTTATCCTTTCCCCCAGCTTTCTGCTGTGAGGCTTTGAATATATAGGGCAGAAGTCATATGTTGCTTCAGATCCAGCTGATTGCATCTGTAATTTTCAACTAACCACATCTGGACAAGTTAGTTTCTAATGGCTGCTAATAACTAATGAATATCTCATAAATTCTCTTTCCAGTCCTGATCACAGAGTGTACACAGAGATCATTTTGTTACATCCTCAATAGGCAAAATCAATTTTTTCATTTATTCAGGCCCTCCAAGTATACAATCTGTGCTTTTATCCTAGTTTTCTAGTCTATGCCTCACTTTGTGCAGTTAGGATTGTAGGTCTAAAAGCCGCATGGCAATACATGCCTTTTTGCCCCACTTATTAATTCTGGTCAGTGGGTGGTGACCAGTAATAAGTGTGAAAATGATACCTAGCGGGTAATAATTCAGTGCTGCCAAAGCCCACTTCACAATAAGACATTATTTTCAGGTCTATTTTGCTGTTTCTTCAAGAGATTCCATATCAATGAATCAGTCCAGGGCACTTTCAAGACTAAATAAAATGGGGAGTGGACAGAGAATTTATTTCAGCCTCATGCAAATATAATGAAGGGTCTCATCATTCTCTCTCTCTCCCATCTGATTCGTGTTGATTGATTAGACTTCTTTTCTTTTGGTAGAGAAAGGTCATGACTTTGGAAAATTCTTCTGAAGTCTGTCGCATAGCTCTCATGTCCCTTTCAGCCCTATATTTCTATTATTCTGTGTACTGCAGTGAGAATTGTATTGAGCACCAGTGATTCTGATACATTTGCTGCTTCTGTCAGCCTTACCTGTCCAGCCAAATAGAACACTTTTAGTGTGGTGTAGGTCAATAGCTTGTTGCTGCAGTGCATTCCAATGACCTTCTCTTGTCCTATCTGTCTTAGCCTGTGACGCGAGATGTATTTCTGAGTTTATGTTGCTTTCACTTGATGCATCTAATGTGGACTCTGTCATTTTATCTTCAAAGTGTAACATTGATTTGCTGTGTTTAAGGTGCAGCTGTAGATTGAAACTACATACTCTCTTCCCTTGAAAGAATGTTCATTTGAAGAGAGAGAGACAGGAAAAAGGAAGATTATTGCAGATCTTTTGGTATTTTCATAAGTAAAACAGCAAAACAACTTCACTTGTAATAATTGGGTCTCTAGAGTATACCTACACAGTGTAAGAAGGTATACCCTCTAAAATTATTCTGTGCACAAGAACAAGTGCTATTTTTATTAATACATATTTACCTGAACTCTCAGACTATGGCATAAGTGCCAAGGAATCACTTTTATGCAGTCTTTTTCACCAGTGCAATGCCTACTGGTTCATTTCATTCCTACTCCACAGCAATTTGTTTCTGCTACAAATAATGTTTTATTTATTTTTTAAAGAAATCAGTTTCCAAGACTAATTCAAGTAAATTTTACCTGAATCTCATTTACTTACTCATAGACTCATAGACTTTAAGGTCAGAAGGGACCATTATGATCATCTAGTCTGACCCCCTGCACAATGCAGGCCACAGAATCTCACCCACCCCCTCCTAGAATAATCCTCTCACCTATATCTCAGATACTGAAGCCTTCAAAAACTTTGAAGACCCCAAGATGCAGAGAATCCTCCAGCTGTGATCTGTACCCCATAGTACAGAGGAAGGCGAAAAACCTCCAGGGCCTCTGCCAATCTACCCTGGAGGAAAATTCCTTCCCGACCCCAAATATGGCGATCAGCTAAACCCTGAGCATGTGGGCAAGACTCACCAGCCAGACACCCAGAAAGTTCTCTATAGTAACTCCTATCATCCCTCTATTGACCTATTTGCCACTGATAATGAATGGTCAATTAGTTACCAAGATCATATTATCTCATCAAACCATCCCCTTCATAAACCCATCTAGTTTAATCTTGAAGCCAGATAGATCTTTTGCCCCCACTACTTCCCTTGGAAGGGCGTTCCAGAACCTCACTCCTCTAATGGTTAGAAACCTTCATCTAATCTCAAGTCTAAACTTCCTACTAGCCAGCTTATATCCATTTGTTCTTGTGTCCACACTGGTATTAAGCTTAAATAATTCCTCTCCCTCCCTGGTATTTATCCCTCTAATATATTTAAAGAGTGCAGTCAAGTCCCCCCTCAGCCTTCTTTTGGTTAAGGTAAACAAGCCAAGCTCTTTGAGTCTCCTTTCATAAGACAGGTTTTCCATTCCTTGGATCATCCTAGTAGCCCTTCTTTGTACCTGTTCCAGTTTGAATTCATCCTTCTTAAACATGGGAGACCAGAACTGCACACAGTATTCCAAATGGGGTCTCACCAATGCCTTGTATAATGGCACTAACACCTCCTTATCCCTACTGGAGATAGCTCGCCTAATACATCCCAAGACTGTATTAGCCTTTTTCACGGCCATGTCACAATGGCGGGTCATAGTCATCCTATAATCAACCAGGACTCTGAGGTCCTTCTCCTCCTCCATTACTTCCAAATGATGTGTCCCCAGCTTATATCTAAAATTCTTGTTATTAATCCCTAAATGCATAACCTTACACTCCTCACTATTAAATTTCATCCTATTGCTATCACTCCAATTTATAAGGTCATCCAGATCTTCCTGTCTGATATCCCGATCCCTTTCTGAATTGGCAATACCTCCCAACTTTGTGTCATCCGCAAATTTTATCAGGACACTTCCACTTTTGGTGCCAAGGTCAGCGATAAAAAGATTAAATAAAATTGGCCCCAAAACTGATCCCTGAGGAACTCCGCTAGTAACCTTCCTCCAACCTGACAGTTCACCTTTCAATATGATCCGCTGTAGTCTCCCCTTTAACCAGTTGCTTATCCACCTCTCAACTTTCATATTAATCCCTATCTTTTCCAATTTAACCAATAATTCCTCATGTGGTACTGTATCAAATGCCTTACTAAAGTCAAGGTAGATTAGATCCACTGCATTTCCTTTATCTAAAAAATCTGTTACTTTCTCAAAAAAGGAGATCAAGTTGGTTTGGCACGATCTACCTTTTGTAAAACTATGTTGTAATTTGTCCCAATTGCCATTAGCCTCAATGTCTCTAATTACTTTCTCCTTCAAAATTTTTTCCAAGACCTTGCATACTACAGATGTCAAACTAACAGGCCTATAGTTACCCGGGTCGCTTTTTTTCCCTTTCTTAAAAATAGGAACTATGTTAGCAATTCTCCAGTCAAATGGTACAACCCCTGAGTTTAGAGATTTATTAAAAAATTTTGCTAATGGACTTGCAATTTCATGTGCCAGTTCCTTTAATATTCTTGGATGAAGATTATCTGGGCCCCCCGATTTACTCCCATTAAGCTGTTCAAGTTTGGCTTTTACCTCGGATATGGTAATATCAACCTCCATATCCTTAGTCCCATTTGTTATGTTGCCATTATCCCTAAGCACGTCATTAGCCTCATTAAAGACTGAAGCAAAGTATTAGTTTAGATATTGGGCCATTCCTAGATTATCGTTAACCTCCACTCCATCCTTAGTAATTAGCGGTCCTACTTCTTCTTTTTTTGTTTTTTTCCTATTTATATGGCTATAAAACCTTTTACTATTGGTTTTAATTCCCTTTGCAAGGTCCAACTCTACCTGACTTTTAGCCTGTCTCACTTTGTCCCTATATGCTCTAACCTCAATAAGGTAGCTTTCTTTACTGATCCCTCCCATTTTCCACTCCTTATATGCTTTCTGCTTTTTCTTAATCACCTCTCTGAGGGTATGTCTACACTACCACCCTAGTTCGAACTAGGGTGGTTAATGTAGGCATTCGAAGTTGCAAATGAAGCCCGGGATTTAAATATCCCGGGCTTCATTTGCATCTTGCCGGGCGGGCGCCATTTTTAAATGCCCTTAGTTCGAACTCCGTGCTCGCGGCTACACGCGGCACGGAGTAGGTAGTTCGAATTAGGTTCTCTAATTCGAACTACCGGTACACCTCGTTCCACGAGGAGTAACGGTAGTTCGAATTAGAGATCCTAATTTGAACTACCTACTCTATGCCGCGTGTAGCCGGGGGCACGGAGTTCGAACTAAGGGCATTTAAAAATGGCGCCCGCCCGGCAAGATGCAAATGAAGCCCGGGATATTTAAATCCCGGGCTTCATTTGCAACTTCGAAGGCCTACATTAACCACCCTAGTTCGAACAAGGGTGGTAGTGTAGACATACCCTGAGATGCTTGCTCATCCAGCTTGGTCTAATACACCTACCTATAATTTTTTCCCCTTTTCTTGGGATACAGGCTTCTGACAGCTTCTGCAACTTTAACTTAAAATAATTCCAGGCCTCCTCCACCTCAAGATCCATAATTTCTTTAGTCCAATCAACTTCCCTAACAAATTTCCTTAATTTATTAAAGTTAGCCCTTTTGAAATCAAAAACCCTAGTCTCAGATTTATTTTTGTTTATCCTTCCATTTAATTTGAACTGAATTAGCTCATGATCACTCGAGCCAAGGTTGTCCCCTACAACCATTTCATCTATGAGGTCCTCGCTACTCACCAAAACCAAATCTAAAATAGCATCCCCCCTTGTTGGTTCAGCAACTACCTCATGAAGGAATTCATCAGCTATCACATCTAGGAAAATCTGAGCCCTATTATTATTACTAGCACTTATTCTCCAGTCTATATCTGGAAAGTTGAAATCTCCCATGATTACGCAGTTTCCATGAGTATTTACTTCATTAAAAACATTAAAGAGGTCTCTATCCATATCCAAATTGGACCCTGGTGGTCTATAACATACCCCAAGCACTATCCCAGGGGAGGATCTGATAGTTTTCTTTCCCAATGTGATTTTTGCCCAAACAGACTCTGTCTTCTCCATTCCATCACTTTTTATTTCTTTACAATCTACCTCATCTTTGATATACAATGCAACTCCACCACCTTTACCCTTATTTCTGTCTTTCCTAAACAGCACATACCCTTCAATACCTGTACTCCAGTCATGCCTAGTATTCCACCATGTTTCTGTTATTCCTATACTACCTCTTTTAACATTCAATAAACCTAGATATTCTGCCTCCTATATTCTTTTTCCTTTCAGATTAAATTGCTTTATTTCCTGCAGCCTGTTAATGATGCTTAGCCCAAGAGAGACTGAGATTGTATCTTCCTGGAAGATTAGCTGTGCATAACCTTCAATGCATGTATGTTTTATGACAAGTTTGTTTTTCAGCACCTTTCAGATTCCTTTACAAGGGGTCTCCTTGTTAGAGTTTTGAGACCTAACAGTGTGCTCTGTTTACATCTGATTAATTACCAATTGGGTAGTATTGCAAGATTGTAGCTCACTATTTGTTTGGCTTCAGAGAATATTAACAATCACTCTAATGAGATAATTAAATATAAGGATTTTTGCTGAGTGTGTGTGAGTGAATTGATAGTACATTTCACACACTTGATTTGAAAAGATAAATGTATTTCGGGGATATTAATCCAAATGGAGGTCCAATTTAGGAAAGGATTTAAAATGAAACTCCCTAAGACAGACATGGAGAGCTTCCCCCTTCATCAATATAAGAAACAAGTATAAATGTGTCTGTGCAAAATCTAAAATGCTGCACCTCCAGAGGCACTTACGAAGTGTGTTTTTGCACTGCCTAACACAATCAGAGCTTGGTCTCAGCTGGAGCATCGAGGTGCTAATGTAATACAAGTAATAACCAAGAGCAGAAGGGGAAAAAAATATATTTTGAAATTCATTCAAGATGGCACTTCTTTTCAGAATACGCAGCTACTGCTGCCAAAACCAAAACAGTGTGGGCTCTTACTTACGAATCACATGAGATCAGTGGTCTCACACAATTTGTGACAAGTGGCTTATCCAAACTGATATCCATTTATAGCAATTAGGGTTTGAAAAGTCTCATTAAATCATGAGTCCATCCACTCAGGGAATAAGGGCTTCATATACACAATGATCAAACATCAGATCCTTGGACCAAGTTGGAAATTGCTCTTGAGCTGCCTCTCAGTCACAAACAATGCTGACTATAAGCTCTGTCTATCTGACAATATAAATTGAAAGCAGTTGTGTAGTGCTCTCACTGTGCTGATGTCTTTGTTACACATTGTAGTCATCAGAACTGCTTCTCATAGGAAGCTGTATTCTCTCCAGCAGAAGTTGCCCATAAGGATGATTATTAAAGGGTAACATTACATGATAAAAAAGGAATTCAGTTTTGGCTACACAAAACTGAAAGGATAGGCAAGAGTAGCTGATTTGGAGGTTTAGAGAGTGGCATGAAGTCCAAAAATGAAGCAGTTATGAGTTTCCTCGGCACTTTAAAGAGTAATTGCCGAATCGTGCTGAAGCAACAATGGATCTAAACAACACTGTTCTGAATTCACCCATTCAAGCTAAGAGGTGCTATAGGGTGGCTTGCATTCCAAAATTCTTATCAACTTGAGGAGTTAGTATGTTCAAATATAGTTATCCGATTGCTAACAATCAATGATCAGGCTATAATGAGGTTGAAGTGACCTGTCTGAGGGCATTCTTCACTATGGGCTGGATCGATGGGCAGTGATCCATACATCAGGGTTGATCATCACGTTTAGTATAAATGTGATAAATCATCTGCCAAGCACTCACCCATCGACTTCGGTACTCCACCAAAATGAGAAGAGTAAGCAGACCCGACGGGAGAGCATCAGATGTGAACTTTCTGCTGTGAAGATACTGCAGTAAGCAGACCTAAGTACATTGTTCATGTAGCTGAATTTGTGTAACTTAGGTCGACGGTCTGTGGTAGTATTAACAAGGCCTGAGTAAGTTTACCAAAATATTGGTGCTACTTGCAGGTCTCCAAATACCCTTATGTAGGAAGTTCTTTCACCACCACCAAAAAACTTTACTAGACTTTCATCTCAGTTACACTGCAACTGGCGCTGTCTTTCTATGAAAAAACATCCAAGCAAGCAGACGCATAAAACAGTATGGCAAGCAAACACATAAAACAATATGAAATAGTGATACTAATTTTAAAAACATAGGTTTCTTTTTGCTCCATATACTGCTGCCTTTTAGATGCATTAATGTGTTCCAGATTGTAAGGACTTTGAACTTACAATGACCTATAGGACAGACACATCTAGATTTAGAAGCTACTAAAAATCAATGCCCAGTATAATCTGTTAAACTTGAAACAAATCAAAGGCTACAGAACAGAAGAAAACGGGGAATATTCTGAGCAAGCTCTTTCAAATCATCTGGCTTGACTGGCTGCCTGCTGACAGAATTTGTGAAGGTTTGTTCTTGGCAGCATAATTTTGCTCAAATAATTATGTAGTCTTGTCCAGATTTCCTATAGTAGATGCACCAATGAGCCACTAGCTGCTCTGAAATGACTAGTGACAGGGACATTCATTATGGTAACAGCAGAGCTCATCTTTGACATCATCTTGCCCAGTGGAATGTTACTTTTTACAAATTCTAGTGTGTAGGGTCAGCTGAGTTGCTTTTCATGTATATTAATACAGTATCCATGTGTGAGAGAGAATTAGATTAAGTGGCAGTCACCATCAACCTATTTTCAAGGAAACTAAGGTTTGTTTTTTGAGCATCTGTGTTCTTTGATGTCTAAATCATTTATGTGCCCACAAAAGTTCATGATACCATCTATATGTTTTGTTAGTCTATAAAGTGCTGCCAGACCAGTTTTTGTTTTTTAAGTTTATCCTGTACAGACTAGCTTGGCTACCTCCTGAAGCATGTGAATTTGTAAGTGTTTGAGAGCTGGAATGAACTCGGGAGTAGTTTTGTTAATTGTGAAAAAATATCTCCTGGGCAACATATTTTGTTATTTGAAGGCTAGACCTTTGTCTTAGAAATACTTTCAAATTGAAAGAGAACATAAGAATGGCCAGACCGGATCAGATCAAAGGTCCATCTTGTGTTCTCTTTTTGTGTGTCAGGTTTCAGATGCAGGCTTTTTTGCATGGCATTGTAACAGGCTGTCACCAAGCCTGCACTTAGCCAGACAGATCACTTTATTGTCATATATATTGTCAGTATCTCTTTCTCTCTTTTTTTTTTTTTTACAATACTTTCTAAGTCCTTAAAATTCTGAACACATTAATGCATCTACAAGGCAGCAGTATATGGGTCAGGGCAGGGGGTGGAGGTACAGGAGTCAGAGAAAGGAGTGGGGGGCTCAGGGGAGGAGGTGGGAGGGATGTGGGGTCTGAGACCAGGGTGGGGTGAAGGATTCAGGGCAGGGAGGCTTAGGCCAGGGGGCTCAGGGAGAGAGCTGGACAGCTGGAGGGGCTTACTGGGGCTGCCTATGGCAGCAAGGGCGGAGCTGCTCTGAGAGCAGTTTCTTCTGGGGACCTAGCCTGTGCTGTCCTGGCAGTTCCTCCCAGGGAGGGCTACCCAGCCCCTCCAGCCAGTGACTCCTCGGGAGAGTGGGGGGCTGCCAAGCCCCAGCAGCTCCTCGTGGGGGTTGTGGTTGTGGATGGGCTGCCCAGTGTCCGGCCCCCCCTCCCCCGTGGCTCCTCACAGTGAGGGGCTGGGACTGGGCTGCCCCGCCCACTGGCAGCTCCTTGTGGGGAGGGTAGGGCTGGGCTTTCTGGCCCCCAGGCCAGCAGGCGGGAAGCTCCTCACGAAGGGAGGGCTGGGCTGCCTGATGGCACCTTGATGAGGATGGGAAGGATGGGGCTGTGCTGCCTGGGCTCCCTGGCAGCTCCTCACAGGCAGAGAGCTGGGCTGAGCTGCCTGATGGCACCTCAATGGGGTTGGGAAGGATGGGGCTGTGTTGCCTGGCTGCCCTGGCCAGCCAGCAGCTACTCGGGAGGAGGCTGTTTGCCAGTGGGGCTTCCCCCAATCTGGCGCAGTGGCTGAAGGACAGGGGAGGGTTTTTGCAGTGTGTGGCACTTACCTGGGCCAGTGGCTGGCAATATGGTGAACCTCAGCCCCAGCTAGCCATTCTCTTCCTCGTGTAGCCCCAGTGGTCACTCTGTCGTATAACTGTCCCTTCTGTTCACTGCTCCCAGAGGCCATTGCAGAGTGTAACTCACCCTCCTAGCAAACCTCTCCCTATGCAAATTATGGAAAACAATCAAATTCCAGGCATATCTCATTTTCCTGACACAATCAAACCCTGACCTTGCTTTCAGATAGGATAAGAGGAAGCTGCATAGCAAATTTGGTGGTGCTAACTCTTACTGTTTAGAATGAGTTCTTGAACAAATGGACTCATAGACAGATGGATGGATTCATGGACAGACAACAGACAGACACACAAACTCTCTCAAATGTATATATTGATTTTGATGGAGACAGTTTCAACAAGGGGCACCACAAAACTGTTTCCAGCACACCATTGTTCCTGGAGAAGGAAGTGATTCATGTTCCTTAATAAGGATGGACAACTGGAATACATTGGGACTTGGAATATACTCAGATTCAGAGGTCCCAATATTCAGATGTCTGTATATAAGTATTATATATAGTATTGTTGTAGGTTGGATTAAACCTTGCTATTGTGTGTCTGGCATAACTGCCACCTTTCATTCAGGATAAATGTAAAGATGCCACTGTAAGCAGCTGGATAAAACAATAAGGAATAAACATATAGAAGATCCCACATAAAAGCTGAATCATGGGGCCTCATGAGTTTCCCAGGCTACTGATAGTAAATACTGAAGCTAGGAATTTGATTGGTAGGACTGTTATTGTCTCTGAGGGGGTGAGAGAAGGAAAAAAAAGGTAGAAGTGGCCAGAAAGCCAAGCAGGCAGTGACAGAAGTACTGGGAATGTGGCCCTAGAACAAATCTAAGGGCTGCTGCCTGAGGCTATCTGAGGTCTGTGCTTAAAGGGACCCCCCTGGACAGCCGGTTCTCAGCTTTCCCTGCTTGCTTGCCTACCTCGATGAGGGACAGCAAAGTATTTTGTTGCTGCATGCTCTGGTTGTCCTCACTCGGGACACCACAGCACTCTGCAACATGGACACATTGCTGCAAGCCTGGCTGCACTTTCTGCAGGCTGCCATCCGGGAGGTCCATCGGGGGGCTGTCAGTATCCAGGAGGCCCTGTGGGAGGGCTTCCACCCTGAGGAACACTAAGAGCCTCCCTGGTCTGCCCCACTGGGGGCTTATGCCTCATTCCTCCCTCATATCCTTCCACTTACCCCTCCCTAACCCCCCTTCCTGATGTCAAATAAAATATATGTATTTTCATGAACACAAACTCTCTTTATTTAACAAAACTTGGGGGGGGAGGGGGATGAAACTCTGGTGAGACTGGGGAAAGGAGGTGGGAGAGGGGAAGAGAGAGGGTGGGAAAGGGGAGGGGGAAACCTGGGAGGAGGGAGCTGGAAGGGGGAAGCAAGGGGAAGAAGGTGGAGGGGAAGCTCAGGGCTTAGGGTTGGGGGGTCTCGCCAGACCAACTTGATTTTCATGCAAACCTGCTCCTGGGTTCGCATGTGGCCTTTGGTGGCCAAGCTGGCAGCTAGCCTGCCATAGACAGCTGTGTTCCTCCATCTAGTGCGGAGATCATGGATATTGGGGGCATCCCCCCCAAACCTGAATAAGGTCCATGATCTCCACCATGGACCAGGAAGGCTCCCGCCTTCTCCAGGCCCTGGCAGGCTCCTGGGAGCTGTCAGACTGCTCCTGGGGAGCGGTGGAGGGCTGGCTGCCAGTGGCTTGCTGGCTCATGTTTTGGGGCCACTGGGTCAGGGGCAGTGACTGCTGGCTCTGGGCTGGCAGGCTTGGAGCTGGCACAGGCACTGTGGCCAGAGTCTACCTGTTTAAGGGCTCTGGGGAGGGGAGGAGGGAGAGGAGTGTTCTTGGTTGAGGCCAGAGTGGCCACCAGGGCACCCTGGCAAGGCTGGAGTCCCCCTATTTTGATATAAGTGTCTATACAGCATTTATTTTGAAATAGCTATTTCAAAATTGGTTTTATTCCTCATGGAATGAGGTTTACCAATTTCAAAATAAGCTCTTCGCTATTTCGAATTAATTTCAAAATAACGGAATGGCTGTGTAGATGCTAGGATAGTTATTTCAAAATAACGGCTGTTATTTCAGAATAAGTTTGCTGTGTAGACATACCCGAAGAGAGTTATATGGGCAAAAAATGTTGGTTGGGATGAAGGCTTGGAGCAGAAAGCAAAGAACTGTCTCCTGATGTTTGAGTCTTACTATGTTCAGGGAAACAGGACTTTGCATGTAATCTTTCTAAACAAACAAGACTGCATCAAAGCAAATACCTGGTTCTAGCCTCCTAGTGGAAGCAACTCAACAACTCAGAGTGCCCTGAACTTTCGATATCTGCTCAAGTCAGAAAGAACAGAATTTATGCTCAACAAACTCTCTTACACACACACTTGTGCATGCATGCACGCTCTGTTGCCCAGTGTTACACACACTGGTGATAAATCCTGCCTTTTCCAGGTCATAGTATGGGAAACAATTCTACATAAAGAAGAACATAGAGAAAGATGAAATTTCTTGACATACAGTTGACTTATCAGAGCTCACTAGCACCATTTTTAAAGCATGCAGACAGTATGCGGGCTTTCTTTATCTATATTAAGTTAGCAGACTCAAGCTTTTAACGAGTCATCCTCCATCTAAATACTGTTCCTTGGTGTCAGACTGATTCATAAGGAAGAAAATGCTTGGACATGTATCTTCTAGAGACCTACTGTTTAATAAGAAATTATTGCATAAACCCCTTACTAACACATTGGATATTGATTTGCCTCATAATTCCTACCGCTGACTGATCTTACCTTAATATCAAATAGCTTTGATCAGGCAACTGACTAGTTTTTCTTTATCTGATTTAAAAGTCACTTTTATGAGGACAGATCAATATTTTTATCCATGGCTCTCAAAGAGATCTCTGCTGCATGGAGTTAATACAGGATTTTTTCAAATTTAATTTTGGTTATTTTATAAACTGAGCAGCAGTTTTTACTAGAAATCACATGCTTCTGTTATGGTTAAATATAAAGCTATATGATATCACCAAATGTTGCTTTTCTGTTCCAGGGAAAAGTTCACACAATATATGGAGTATTATACCACTGACAATTTTTAGCATTTTTATACACTGTAAAATTATACAAAACTCAGTTAAATATGTCATCTAGCTAAAATGCTGGGCATGTGTACTTATTGTACTTCTACTTAAAATGTGTATAAGGGTAATTTGCAATAATCTGCTTACTTATATAGTCTTATTTCCATAGTATTTGAATACCTCACAATATTTAGTAGATTTTTTCTTCACAACACCTGTTGTGGATAATTGGATCTACAAATTTACACTAATTGTAAGCTCAACTGACAACAAGTGAGCTAAGGTCCATGAATTGTCACGGTGATCTGTTATATAGAACTGTTTAAGAAAAGATGCGAGGAGGACAAAGCCGGGATTAATGTAAACAACGAAAAAAAGTTTATTTATGGCACTCTAGGTCTGTGTTAAAATTATGACTGGTAAATAAGGACATAAAATTGGAAATCAAGTAACCAATAATCGTGTGTTATGAATTAGGCCTAATTGGTGGACAAAATAATTAAAGGATGGGCTATTTCACTCAGGGTATGTCTAAACTACATCCCTCTTTTGGAAGAGGGATGTAAATTAGACATATCAAAATTGCAAATGAAGCCGGGATTTGAATTCCCGCGCTTCATTTGCAGAATTGCATCACAGCGTTCTTTCGAAAAACTCTGTTTCGAAAGTGAAACCGCGGTCTAGACTGGTTCTTTAAAAAAGAAAAGCCTTTTTTGAAAGATCCTGTACTCCTCCACATGCAATTGCTGTGTGGATGCTAGTATTGTTTTTCTGGAATAATACTCATTATTCCAGAAAAATGGTGCAGTGTAGACACACCCTTAGAGGAAGAATAGGGGAAACTTTTTTACCATCACTGCCACAGAAGATTTGTTGCTATTACCCCAGACCTTAACCACCATTACTGAAAGATGTGAGATCTTGCTTTTTCTTCCCCTACTTGTCTCAGAGAGGTAGCTGTGTTAGCCTGCAACATTCTGTCCTTCTGTCTTTCTTCAGTCCTGTCTCTCACTTTCAACTTTTCACTGGATAATAAAATCTAATGTACTGTACTGCACTACTAGGTGCCAGCCTGCTAAGCAGAGTCAGATCATCCAGCATTGCCCAATTGAGAAGGGCCTGTGAAAGAGAGGAACATGACCAGACTCACCAGATTATGTTCTCAACTGGGGAGGTGAGCTGGTGGCCCAAACAACAGCTGTCACTACCCACCTGCCAGCCCAAAGCATCTGTCTGTGAATGACCAGCCACCTTGTATGCTGAGGAAATAAACAAAAGATATATTTTTAACTTGGTTATTTTTTTCTCCTTCTGTGTCTTTTCTAACATAGGAAAATGACTACCATTCTCAATTTGGGATTGAGCAATAGAACTAACTCATTATCTGTCGCCAAGAAGGGCTGTTTGGATGAATAAGAAACGTTAACCAACATACACTGTCTCCAGAATGGACTCAAACAGGTTATGATTCAGTTTATTTTTCATAAACAATCCATTTCAGTCTCGGTGTTACCTCATTTTGATTCTATTCCTTTTGTTTATTGAAATCAATACATCTCTAGTCCAAGTTTTATAGCTGGTTGCCATGGCATTGAGCAGGCTGAGGTCTCTGTATATCAAAGCCTGTATCTTGCTTTAATATTGAACAGTGCCTGAATTAGCACCTTTATCCCATGTATTCCACATACATATGCTTCTATCCCCTGTGCTGCTATCCCCATTATGCAGATAGCAAGCTGAGGCACAAGGAGACTGACACACCCAAAGTCATGCAGGATTTTTGTGGCAGAACAAGGCATGGATTAGTGTTATAACCACTGGGCCGTACTTTCTCACTGCTGAAATCCACTTTCTCTTTGCACTGAAAGTTGGAAAACTGTTCAGGGAAAACACTTCAGATTTTTCTTTTTGAGGTTTCATCTTTTTGCCCTGCTAGCTTTAGAAAAATAAGTTGTTCAACAGCAGTGCATAGGCCTATCGGTTGGTTGCATTATTATTCTTAGTATTCAAGGATATTAGCAAGTAAACAGGTTCCTTGATTCATATAAGCTCATTTGCCTGGAGATGGAGCAGTAGTGCCCAGAGACAGTGATCATGACCAGGGTTGCTTTGCACTGCCCACTGTAAAGGTACATCTACAGAGCAGCATTGTTTCAGAATAACGGCTGTTATTCCGAAATAACAACACAAGCATCTACACTGCAATTCCATTATTTCAAAATGAATTCAAAATAATGGATGGCTTATTCTGACTTCTGTAAACCACATTCCATGAGGAATAACGCCTATTCTGAAATAGCTATTTCGGAATAGCAGTAGTATGGACGCTCCACTGCTACTATTTTGAAATAGCTCCTCCCCAGGGCCATTCAAACTAATTACTCCCCAGTACCTCCTGGGGCTCTAAATCGAGGTAGCATGTCCACATTAGGGAAGCCTGTCTCAAACTAATTTTGAGACTTCCCTGTAGTGTAGCTGTGCTATTTCGAAATAAGCTATTTCAGAGGGTATGTCTACACTAGCCCCCTAGTTCGATCTAGGGAGGCTAATGAGGGCGACCAAAACTGCAAATGAAGCACAGGATTTAAATATCCTGTGCTTCATTAGCATGTTCCTGGCCGGTCACCATTTTAGAAATTGACTAGCGCGAAGTAACTGCCCGCGTCTACACGCAGCAGTGAAACAGGATTCCGAATTAAAGCCCTAACTCGAATTAGCTGTTATTCCTCCTGCAATGAGGTTTACCAGCTAATTCAATTTAGGGCTTTAATTTGGAATCCCGTTTCACTGCCGCGTGTAGACGCGGGCAGTTACTTCGGGCTATTCAAATTCTAAAATGGCGACCGGCCGGGAACATGCTAATGAAGCGCAGGATATTTAAATCCCGCACTTCATTTGCAATTTCGGTCACCCTCATTAGCCTCCCTAGATCGAACTAGGGGGCCAGTGTAGACATACCCAGAGTATTTCTTCCAGAACAGTTTATTTCGAAATAAGCGTGCATATTAGCCATAAGGAACTAAGATGCTAAGTTCCCAGTCCTGCAATAAGCTCCCTGCAGTGGGTAAATGTGCCAGGACGGAGCCCCTTTGAGTTCACTGGGGTTTGGTCTCCTGGAGCTAGTCATAGGGTCTAAGAATAGGTTGTACAAATTCTTATCAGAGATGGTCTTGATTTGTTTGATAGACTAGATTTCTTGAGATTTCTTCCAGCCATATAGTTCTATGATAACGTATGACAGAGGAAACAAATGACGCATAAGGGGGTAAGGGAAAGGACAGAATCAAACATATTCAGTTTTTATATCTATTTTCTACACTTGCATTATATAGCTATAGCCATAGATGAATGAAAAAGATCCCAGCTCTCCATATCTGCCCTGCAACATAGCCATTGTAAACTGGTTAGTTTCTTATAAACACTGTGGCTGAGGTGTATTATGGTCACCATCATCATTCCCACCCACTGCAAAGTCAGACTCAAAGAATTCCAATCTCCCCCTGTTGTTGCTTGTGTCTCTTTTATAGAGAATCATTCTATGATTAGAGAAGCAGATTTTTTTTCTACACGTAACGTTTTATAGTTTCCATGGAGCATCAGTGTATCTGTGCGCTAAGATTAAGGAGAGGAGACAGAGGTTCTACATTTGAAAGATTTTCTGCTGCTATCTAGAAGTAGTCTCCCTGGTATTTAAGAGGACATTTTAATCCATTAGTATTATTTTACAAGCCAATGCAGTCAAGCCAAATGAATTTGAAAGAGGTTAGGTCACATCACTCATGTACAGTAAAACTCCAGTGGTCCGGCATCCAATGGTCTGGCACTCCTGATGGTCCAGCACCATCTGGAACCCAGAAGTGCTCCGGGCAGCCGGACAATTGGAGCTGCTCTGCCCCCGGCTTCCCCGATTCAGCTGCTGGTCAGTTTCAGCAGCGGCTGACTTAGGGACGCCTGGGGCAGAGCAGCTGGGGTGCTGCCGGGTTAGTCCTGCAGCGCCAAGGGGCGCATCCCCCCCACTCCACCCCAGACCCCTCATAGCCCCCCCTTCCGATAGTCCGGCATATCTGATAATCCGGCACCCCCTGGGTCCTGAAGGTGCCGGATTATCGGAAGTTAACTGTATTCTAAAAAGTTCTATAAAATAAGTAAAAAAAACAACATACAGTGTCAGAAGTTGGGCAAGTCTCACTGTGTCTGTTATAGTCTATCCACTATTGAGCACATTTGACGTCCTCCTGTGCTCTGGATATTGGACCTTGAAGTGCCAGCATGACAAATTGGTTATGGGTGTCATAAAGCAAATATCTTCCCAGCAGAACATTGTCTCCTGGATTCAGACTTGTAAAGTTCACATTCATTCTTGACAAACTCCAGAGTGGCTAGTTTAAATTCCATTCACCCAGATCTTTAAAAAAAAAAAAAGAGCATAATTTCTTTATTACTGCAACTTCTAGAGCTATTCGCATTGATCAGTCCTTGCAGCAGCAGGAGTGACAGTGCCTTAAATGACACTGTCATAGGAAGTATTTTTAGAAGTTGTCATGAATCCACAGGACTGGTTCTATGGTCCAAGCTTTGGAGAAGCCTCTCGGAGGAACCTCTTCAGACCCACCAAGGGTCTCATTCTTCCTCTAATGTAAGCCACACACAGCTTCACTGCCTCTGCTCCTTCAGCATCCCTGCTTCACACTGTGCCCTCCATTCATCCAGTCAACTGAGGAGTCCCCTGAAGGAGACTTGCCCAATCTTAGGGCACAATGCGCCTCTCCGTCAACATTTGCAGCAACACTCTACCAGTACTATAAAAACAATAAGATTCATTAGTCAACTGGGCACACCATAGGAAGTCCTTGATTGCAGTCTGGTGCCTTCTGGTTAACCTAGAACCCAGTGAAGCTGTTAAGAACTCCTGGGCTCTTGCTCTGTCTGCTGTTTGTCTCAGTTCCCAGGTGAGCATCCCCCACCTGGCCCCTCCACTCCTTTGGTCTTCAGCTGGTCAAATACTGTTGGCTTCTGAAGGAGGAATGGGCCATTCGTGGTGGTTAGTTCAAATCTCTCAGTCATTAGATTTTCCTCAGTCTTTTCAGACTCTCTATTGCCCTGGACCTCAAACCCAAGACAGATGTCATACCTGCATCTCTGGCCTGTGCAAAAAGTAAACAGCTCTTTCCAACCACCTAATTAACAATGCAGCGTGCGAGGGAAACAGAGGCACACACTGTATTCATACAAAATATTACAGAAAACTCGCACTCCATCACAGAAGTAATAGTTCTTTCATTGTCTTCAATTCAGATTTCAGAATGGGCTGCATGGACATATGTAGGTATTTAAAGGGTAGCTGCAGATAACCAAGTAGAATGGATATAATGCTAAGGCAGGGGTGGGGAACCTCAGGCCTGGGGGCCCGTATCCAGCCCCCAAGGCTCACGGTCTCCCCTTGCATTCGGGAGCCAGTGCTGGCACTCCAGCCCCTCTGCTGCACCACCATGGGGCTGGAGCACACAAAATCTATAAGCTGGGCCCTCCTAGGCTCTGGTGTATGAGGGGAAAGTGAGGAGTGTCTTTCTCCTCCATCGGGTGCCACATCAGTGAGGATTATTTTTTCTGATTTTTCTGTGGGTCAGTGGCCCGTGACCCAAAAAACGGTTCTCCACCCTTGTGCTAAGGCTATGTCTACATTGCAAATAAACCTCTGTGGCAGCTAATCTCAGACAGTGCATCAACTGACCTGGGCTCAGGCTGTGGGGCAAAAATTAACAGTGTTCCCCCTGCCCACCTTACTGGATTTCAGAGTCTAGACTCCAACTTAAGCAGATACATCCACAGTGCTACTCAACAGTGAGTCCCAGTCAGTTGTCCTGGGTTCTGAGGTTCCCTGCCAACAGCTTTGTGCATCTTTTTTTTTTCAGTGTAGACTTACTGACCATCTTTTAATTAGTATGTCTGCTTTTGTGGAAAGCCCTGTCAGATTTGACAAAGAGATGTGAACATTTTAATGTCTAACAATTGCAATCAGGCAATTACAGGAACACATTTCCTTCCTGGAATAATTTTGAAGCAAGATCAAAATCAATATTTTGGTTTTAGCTTAAAAATCCAGCTGCATACCACATAATGTGCAACAGCATGTCTCGTGGGAGTCTACAGTGCTCATCTCCTGCAACTACATTCTTTCTGTATGGACATGCTGAGCTGTAAGTGAGCAATCTGTAATCATTTCGGAAAAGAGTATGTAGGTTGAGCTTTATTTTGGTTGAGAAGCTTTTTCCTTGGGGACCACAGCGACAGCAAATGCGGTAAAATTGAAAACTCAGAAACAAAAAGGAATGGGTAGGTGTGTGTCTGTGACAGACAGAGTACATGCTTGATTCGTCTTATTTAGCTGCTCTGTTTTTTGCTACCTGCCCTGCCAACCAACCATCCTTCTTTACATCTAAAAGGGCTCACTTTCTTCTTTATCCTCTTCTACAGCACAACCTTCTCTAGCAGCCTGGACTACCGTCATTTTGGCTGATTCTTTATTTTCTTTCTCCTCTCTGTATGTTGTTTACCACAGGGCATTAGTAAAGAGGACTGGAAATACTGGACATGTGGGGAGAGGGAACCACATCCTGTAAGCCTTTTCTCACCTGAGGAATAGCCCTGGCTGGAGGGAATTATCCCATTCATTTCAAGGCCTCAGTTACCTAAATCAGGAGGAAAACAAAAGTGTTTTCAGGAAAATGTTCGGTATTTTTATCCTTATACTCTAAGGCTCTGTGTTACTCTGAGGCTCTGCCCAGACTAAGGTATGTCTACATTGTGCTTTTGCCAGTAAAATTTTGTTGCTCAGGGACGTGAAAAAAACACCCCCTTGACTGACAAAACTACCACGACTCAATGGGGGTGGTTTTATTTTTGTCAGCAGGGGAGATGTCTCCTGCGCCAAAGAGTGGCTACACAGTGTGCCTTAGGGTACGTCTAGACTACAAGCCTCTTTTGAAAGAGGCTTTTTTGAAAGAATTTTTCGAAAAAGCCTCTTTCGAAAGAGAGCATCTAGACTGCAACTGCTTCTTTCGAAAAAGGCAGTCTGGTTGCTCTCTTTCAAAAAAGCCCTGCTTGCGTTCAATAGCACCTTTTTTCGAAAGAGCACTTTCAAAAAAATGCGTTATTCCTCGTAAAATGAGGTTTTCCATGGTCAAAAAAACTGCAGCGTTCTTTCGATTTAATTTAGAAAGAACGCAGCAGCAGTCTAGACATAGGTGAAGGTTTTTTTCGAAAAAAGGTTACTTTTTTCGAAAAAACCCCTGTAGTCTACACACACCCTTACAGTGTCAAGGTTTTAGCAGCATAGCAGTGCTGCTCTAAGGTGCTCAGTGTAGATATAGCCTAAGAAAATGAAGGGGTAGCCATGACCAGCTGGCACTATCTTTATTAAAACTAGGTGGTATTTAAAAATGTGTTAATTCAGAATGAGTTGGGTAGATTTTTTTTTAAACACAGCCCCAGACTAAAATGAGTGAAATTCACTCTTGTCCCAGAAACCAGTACAATACATCACTAATCCCTAAAATAGGTAATTCTCAGCCCGAATATTATTAGATTTAGAGGTAAATGAATATGAACACAATATGAACACAAAGTTTAGGCCAGCATTCACTAGGAAATCAGGTTTTGGTGGAAATGCAAGTATTTTGTACCAAAGCATTTTGCTGTGCTGTAGACATATTCAGAAATACTCTGCCTGAATATTGCGTTCACTTTGAGAAAAGGAAGCACCTACCAAGAGCTAATCCTTTCTTAGAATCTGCCTGTTCAAAGGGACAGTGGTTATACAAGTTTTACTGCAAGATCCTCAGCTAGGCTGTGTCTATACTGGCGCGATCTTGTGCCAGAGCTATGCAAATGAGGCTCAGCGTGGAATATCGCTGAGCCTCATTTGCATACCTAATGAGCCGCCATTTTTGCAGAAGAGGCTCTTGCGCAAAACGGATCTGTCTACACTGCCCCGTCTTGCGCAAGAAAAACCCTCTTGCGCAAAGCCGTTATGCCTGAAAATAATCAGCATAACGGCTTTGCGCAAGAGGGTTTTTCTTGTGCAAGACGGGGCAGTGTAGACAGCTCCGTCTTGCGCAAGAGCCTCTTCCGCAAAAATGGTGGCTCATTAGGTATGCAAATGAGGCTCGGCGATATTCCACGCTGAGCCTCATTTGCATAGCTCTGGCGCAAGATCGCGCCAGTGTAGACACAGACCTAGTGTAAGTCAGCGTAGAGACATTAATATCAAGAGACTCATACTGATTTCCATTCTCTGAAAATCTAGCGTGCCTAAGTAACCCACACACCTAGTGTGGTTACTGAGCAATGCAAGTGGTACCTAGACCACAGCAACAGTTAAGATCAAGAGACCACTACAGCATGGGCTGGGAACCAGCTGGTTTTTAGCTCAGAGGGTAGAGGCTCCTATACTCAGCTCCAGAGGTCCCAGGTTCAAATGTGCCTGGTGGCGGTTACACCTGTATGAGGAAAAAAGTGAAAAAAAGCTTCTGTTTAGTTGATCAGATATCCACTGTGTGAGATGTTCCAAACTTCCTCTATTCAGCTCACATAACCATTACACCAACCTCCAAACTTCTTGATCCTGCCTGTGTACGCTAGATGCAAGACTGATTTCAACTTGCTTATCATAGCCTAACGCTCCCAGATGACTCCCAAATCCTCTCTTCCTTTCCTATTTCTGCTTCCTCTGCACCTACCTTTAATAATCTCATGGAGCTAATAGACCTAGCAGCTGTACTGTGTCCCAAAGTGCTGCAAGCTTCCAATTTCCCTGTACTAGCAAACTTTGAATTTTCTTATTACTTACTCCACAGAGTGCAGTGTTCACTGAAGTCACTGGAATAGCACTGAGTTACAGCAGCAGGGCATCTCACACTTGGTACTTTTGTTTGTGAAATGGAATAGGGTGTTGTTGATTTTTCTTTAGTGCATTACCTTATCTAATCACTTACTCAATGTCGTGTGTGCTATTCCCAAACTTGGATTTCCTTATAAAGGAATAGGAACTTCCATGTGTATTATGATTCTTGAGAACAAACAAGAAATGATTAGCTCTGCGCTATGACAGAATAGCAATACTGTTTGCTTTTTGAGAGGAGGGCAGAACTCACTTAAATACTGCTCAACTGGTTTCCTCTTATTTGCTAAAAAGTTCCCAAGCAGCTCTAGCTGTCAGAGGGGAAGCAGGAACAGTCTAGTGAGCAGTGTTCCCTGTAAGCTGTGAACTTGGGCAGCCACCAGGAGAGATTCAGGTGCTGCATAGCTGATTGGCACAGTGCCTACAGCTGGCAGTATATATTTCTAGTGGTGGTGCACAACCACACATGCCTCTGTTAGGGTGTGGAAGGGTTAAATAAAGGGTCTTGTTAGTTTCAACCATGGTAATGGGGTGTAGCACAGGGAGAGCCTGCTTCTATTGACTTACACAGGGGTCTCCAACCTTTTTAAGCATGAGATCACTTTTTCAAATTAAGTACAATCCAGGATCTACCTCAAACCCAAACACCCTTGCCCCTCCTACTTCCCGCCCCTTCTCCGAGGCCCTGCCCCTGCTCACTCCATCCTCCCTCCCCCATCCTCACTCACTTTTATCAGCCGGGGCAGAGGGACTCTGATCTTGGGCTAAAAGATTTAGAGTGTGGGAGTGATTCTGAGCTGAGCCTGGGGCAGGGAGTTGAAGTGCAGGAGGAGGTTCAGGGGGCAGGCTCTGGGAGGGAGTTTGGGTGCAGGGGGACTGAGGGTTAAGGCAGGGGTTTGAGGTGCAGGAGAGGTTCAGGACTGGGGCCAGGGTTCGGAATGCAGGCTCCAGCTGGTCACTGCTTACCACAGGTGTCTTCTGGGTGGTGGTGCAGGGGGCTACGGCAGGTTCACCCCTATCCTGGCTCTGTACCACTCCCAAAAGCAGCCAGTAAACTCTCTCCATCCTTGCCCGCCCCTGCTCTGTGGAGACGGAGGAAGGGAGGAAGGAGGACCCTGAGATCAGCACCCCCTTCCTCTTCTTCCTGTGACCTGAATAGCAAGCAAGAGGTGTGTGGGGGAAGGGGGAACAGCTCCAAGGCAGAGGGCAGGAGCAGCAGGGCAGTGGGGAAGGGACAGATGAAGTGCTGGCACTTGACTGATTTCCAGCCAAGCCTGTCAGGATCACCTGTCAAAGGCTTCAAGATCTACCAGTAGATCCTGATCTATTGGTTGGTGACCACTGATTTACAGACTTGTTTTGATTCCTCCTTCCCTGCCTTGCTCAGGATAGATGAGCATGCAGCTGCACCCAAGATGTAACTTTTTAATGAATGGCCTATGTGTTAAAAATGCTATCTTCCTTACACCCTTATCCACTCTGAAATATACATACAGGATCACATATCCTGTATCCCTTGTAAGTTGCTAATTCAAAGAGTTTTGTGACGTGAAAACTGCCGACATCAACTAAACAGTTGTAAACAGGAGTGGGTATGATTATATTCATCGCATGGTTATGATTATGCATTATATGGGTGTTCACATTACTAAATTAGGACTTAAAGAGTGGTGTAATCTATATGTATATTTACATACTAATTAAGACAAAAAAGATGTACCTGGGGTTAATTTGTTGTTCACTTGCATCCCAAGTAGGCGGGATCCAAGACGGAACAAGTATCAGCAGTAAAGGTTCCCTTCTACTCCGTCTGCCTTTGGGTCAGCCTGTTCTGTTCCAATAGCCTCAGTGCACATAAAATTTATTCCACTGTGGATGAAAAATTGGAGGGAACATCACTGGTGAGTGGTGACTGCATTATGCTGTGATGTAGTGTGAACCAGTGAAAATCAAATGCTAAACTCCAAGTATGATATTATTCAGGGCACAGTCTGGACTGTTGAACAGCTGTGCCCCCTCAGTTCTCCAGCTTGGGGTATCCTTTACACAGCTCTGCTGTGAGACCAACCACTCCTGGTATGCTCTCACTCATCCTCCAGAGTGTGAATTCCCTTCAGCTACGCTGTATGAGTACTATGACTAGCCACTCTTGAATTAAACTGCAGACAAACACCAGCAAATTCCCAGTCCCAGGCTTTTCCCCAAAACTATGCATCTTGTACTGCCCAGTTCCTTCTTGGACAACACAAGCTCATATCAAGTCCATCATTTTATTAATAGAAAATAACATGCACAATTCGTATCATCTCAAAGGGATTTTCCCAAAAACTTCAATCCAAGTGCACTTGTTTACATAAAACATTAAAACAAGTTTAGTAACTCCTGAAAGATATTACTACAGAAATTCTTAAGTGATTTCAAATAATGAAGGATAAAAATCTGAATCAGTTGCAAAAAATAAAATTAAAATGCAACTAATATCTAATTAAGCACGCTAAAAAAGTCTCAGAGGGGTAGCCCTGTTAGTTTTGCATCTGCAAAACTCCTTGTTGTTTTAACAACCTAAGTTAATTCAAAGCAGAAGTCCCTCCTACCAGATGATTCAGCAGTCTTACTGGTTGAATTCCTTTCAGACTGGCTCCCTCAAATCCAGAGCTGCTTTTTTTCCTTAAGTGTTGTGGCTGCCATGAGTAGAGAGAAAGGGAGGAATAGCTTGGGGCATTTGTCCCCTATTCTTATACTTTTCCCTCATCTTTGAGAATCACCTGTAACTGGGGTTCAGGTGACAGAAAGTCTGTGGGAACTTTCACTAGATTCTTTGCCCAGACGTAAATTTGTTACTCAGACCCTTTTTCCCTGATTAAAAGTGCATACCATAAAACATGTAGACGGATGTTCATACATATTCTTTTCAGGGATGATTATTAAAGTGCAGTTATATCATATACTTTTCTAAATGTCAGTGTGATAAACTACTAGACTATTCTTTACTATGGTGCCAGAAAAGTGAGCTAATACACAGATCATAGATAACTACTGGTACGTAAATGCCACCCAATAAATCATGCCATAGTGGCGGCATTTTATTTTAGGCAATAATAATTTGTCATGAACTTCACAGTCGGGATAGCTTGAAATGTGTGTGTGTGTGTGTGTGTATAGTGCTTTCCAAGCTTATCTTGTGTTAGGTGGATAAATTTCCTGACATCTCTATTCCAAATAAGTGTCATATGAAATCTCATGCAATTGTTTTTCAAAAGGAGTTGGCTGATTTTAATGTCAAACGGTTCTAAATTTTTCTGATAGCACCCTACTTTAGTCCGTTCATTGTTCACCACAGAAGGTGTGGGAACAAAGTTACAAAAAGTTTGCTGTCTGAGTAGGTTGTTTTCCAAACTCTCATGGGCATAGCAACAGGACATTAAACAAGGAAAAGAAATAATGTACACACAATGGTTCCTGGAAAAGAAAACAACATTTCCATTCTGGGATAAGGTAACCAGTTTAGAGAGGAAAGATGAACAGATAGTATCAGTCTTTCCAGATTGTAACTTCCCTGCATGCTCATGTGGTAGTGGCATGCAAACTGCCAGTGACTGCCTGGTTATTTTGATAAAATCTGATTTTTTTTCATGGATTTCACATATATTTAGTAAAACTGGTCTCTATATCTGTTTCATATATTAGCATACTCCAAGATTTACCCAGAATTGCTCCTGTCCTTCAGGGCAGGGGACTGGAGGTGAGGGGGATGCAGGAGACCTGCCTGCCTTGCGGATATGAGTGATTCAGGGTAGGGGGCTGGGAGTTGGAGGGTGCAGGAGTCATAGCAGGGCTTTGGGAGGTAGCGGGTGGCTCAGGGAAGGGTGTAGGGGTGCAGGAGTCAAGATGGGATGGGGGGCTCAGGGCGGAGGGATGCCCTCCTGTAGTAATTCTGGGATATACCTGACCCCATGCTTGCTGCCTCCCTGAGGTCATAAGTGAGTATAACTGTCCCTGCTATTCTACCTCTCCCTTTCTGTTTAATGAGAAACAATCACATTCCATGCACATCCCATTGTCCTGGCACAACCATACCCTGATTTTGATTTAAATTATAATAAGAGGAAGCAGCCTACCAAATTTGGTGGTCCTACTTCTTACCATTTAGGAGGAGTTCTTAAACAAACAGACTCACAGATGGATTCACAGACAGACACACAGATGGACACATACACACAAATTCTCTCAAATATATGGTAGATATGACTAACCAGTTGCCTTCTCGCAATAACAGGTCTAGGACAAGGCATATGCCTTCTCCATTGAGGCCACTGAGCTATGTCATTATGTGAACGGTAACAACAATCCCTCTCCCACTGATATACCTCATAATCATAGTCCAGAACTGCAATATTTCCATCATGAGCAGTACTGTTTTGAACCTGTACTAGAGAAAGCAAGTATTTAAAAAAAAACATAGATAAAGAGCAGACGTACTTTGAGTTGAACTAAAGAGAAATATCTTTGCAGGTTTCTCAAAACCAGAATGTAGGTCTGTTCTTGGTATCTAACACACAGATGCTAAAGCTACCACTACAATCTTGTATTTTTTTTTCCATATCTTAATCTTTTGTAGTTGAGTGAGGCCTTATGAGCTTAGGGGTGTCAGGTGTCTGGTTTTCAGCTGGAACACATAGGGTGAAGATGGACACTGGTGGCTCCAGTCAGCACTCCAGACTGGGCCCATTAAAAGTCTGGTTGGTGCGGGGCTGGCAGGGGCCGTACCTGGCTCTGTGTGGGTCCCCTGAAGTAAGAACATGTTCCTCAACTCCTAGGCAGAGGGTCGGTCAGGTGGGGGTCCGCATGCTGCCACCACCCCAAGTGCTGGCACCATAGCTCCCATTGGCCAGGAACCATGGACAATGGGAGTTGAGCAGAGGCAGAGCCTCCATGCTGCCATGTTGCCCATTCTGGAGAGCAGTTCAAGAGAAGCACCATCCAGAGCCTGCACCCCTAACTCCCTCCTGTGCCCAATCACCTTCCCAAGACCTGAGCCCCCTCCCACACCCAAACTCCCTCCTAGAGCCCACACTCCAAATCCCTGACACAGCCCTGAGCCCCCTCCTGCACTCTCAACCCTTCAGCCCTACTTCTAACCCACAGCCACATCCTGAACCCCAAACTCCTTCTCCCTGGCCCTGCTCCAAAGCCCACAGCCCCAGCCAGAGTCTGCACCCCCTCCCACACCCCAACCTCTTGCCCCATCCCTATCCCCTCCCACAGCAAAACTGCCTTCTAGAGCCTATACCCTGAACCCCCTCCCACACCCCAACCCACGTTTCTAGCCCCAAACTTTATCCTGCACTGGAAACCCCTTGACCCCAGCCCAGAGAACCCTCCTGCACCCTAAACTCCTCATCCCCAACCCCACCACAGAGCCCACAATCCCAGCCACAACCCTTAGGACTTTGCAGAGAATTTTGCAATGAGGACTTGCCAATTGTTTCCCCTTCCACTGCACTGAAATCCCTAGCACCACAGGTCTAAACAATCAACAGCATAAGATCTTACTGGAACAGGTGCCACCTAATCTAATTTGCCATGTGCTTCCTCAGTTAGCGGGAAATGCTGTGGGAGTTGGATAATTATTTTGCATTCAGAGGGTGTGGGAGTTGTGGCTCTTACTCAAGCACTGAGTGAGGCATGGAAAAGGGTTATTAATTATAATTATTATCTTAGTGCAAGTAGAAGTAGATAACTCCTTTTCTGGTTCACTAACAAGTAAATACAAGATGAAACATCTGCCTGCCAGTCATTGAGAATTACAGTGTTTGCTAATGCGGTCCATTGTGAGAGGCTCTGGGCCTGAGGAGGGGGGCAGAGAGAGTGATTTTGCTCTACAGCCAAAATGCTTCTGAAATAAATGTAGTCAAACTTTACTAATTCTGGGTCACTGAGAACAAAAATGATGCTTAAAATTGTTGATTGGCTCTAGTTTTCAAGATATGCTATTGGGTCAGTATATGCGACCCTTGACTTGGGAATGGCGGAGGATAAGTGAGTTATAAAGAGAAGGGATCTCAATTTAAACCAGAAATTACTAAAATACATCTTTGACTGGATCTATGAATAAATCTATGACTGGGTTTGGACAGTACTTGCTTTTTAGGCAAAACAATGAATGATGCAATCTGAAGCTGGTATTGCGTCATACACGATATGAATTGCATCATGTTATTCCTAGAAGTCATGGATGATGCAATCATAACGAAGCTTACATCATTCTGCTGAACAAATTGCCCTGTGTCAGCTCTAGAAATCATACAGTGTCGTGCTCTCTTATTTGTCAGTGTTTGATTTTGCAAAGGGACACATTTCTGTTTAGCCAAAGTGAGCAGAGATGCCTCGTACTTGTGTGAACAGTGCAGATAACTTCTGCTATGTTTGTGGTGAAGTGACTTTTGCATCACAAAAGCGCAGTATAACCACTATGGTTAAGAAAGCCTATCACCTTTATTTTGGCTGCAAAATGGGAGATCAGGACAAGAGGTGGGCCCCACACATGTGCTGCAACACTTGTGCAACAAATCTTCGACACAAATGCTAGGAGTCTGACTAATAAGATGGGTGAACTAGAGTACCTAGTATTAAATGAGGAGATTGACATAATAGGCATCACTGAAACCCGGTGGAATGAGGAAAATCTGTGGGACACAATCATACCGGGATATAAAATATATCGAAAGGATAGAGCAGGCCGGGTGGGTGGTGGAGTGGCACTGTATGTGAAAGATAATGTAGAATCAAATGAAATAAAAATAAGTGAATCAACATGCTCAATAGAATCGCTATGGATAGTAATTACATGCTCCAATAATAAGAAATTAGCAGTTGGGATATATTACCGACCACCTGACCAGGACAGTGATACTGACATTGAAATGCTGAGGGAGATTAGAGAGGCTACCAAAATAAAGAACTCTATAATAATGGGGGATTTTAATTATCCCCATATTGACTGGGTACATGTCATCTCAGGAAGAGAAGCAGAGATAAAATTTCTCAATGGCCTAAATGACTGCTTCTTGGAGCAGCTGGTGCAGGAACCCACAAGGGGAGAGGCAATTCTCGATTTAGTCCTGAGTGGAGTGCAGGATCAGGTCCAGGAAATAACCGTTACAGGACCGCTTGGGAATAGTGACCATAATATAATAACATTCAACATTCCTGTGGTGGGTAGAACACCTCAGCAGTCCAGCACCCTGGCATTTAATTTCAAAAAGGGGAATTACACAAAAATGAGGAGGCTAGTTAAACAGAAATTAAAAGGCACAGTGACTAAAGCCAAATCCCTGCAAGCTGCATGGAAACTTTTTAAAGACACCATAATAGAGGCCCAACTTAAATGTATACCCCAAATTAAAAAACATAGCAAGAAACCTAAAAAAGTGTCACCGTGGCTTAACCACCATGTAAAAGAAGCAGTGAGGGACAAAAAGGCATCTTTTAAGAAGTGGAAGTCCAATCCCAGCGAGATAAATAGAAAGGAACATAAACACTGTCAAATCAAGTGTAAAAATGTAATAAGAAAAGCCAAAAAAGATTTTGAGGAACAGCTCGCCAAAAACTCAAAAAGAAATAACAAAATGTTTTTTAAGTACATTAGAAGCAGGAAGCCTGCTAAAAAACCTGTGGGTCCCCTAGACAATCGAACTATAAAAGGCGCAATCAAGGATGATAAAGCCATTGCGGAGAAACTAAATGATTTCTTTGCTTCAGTCTTCACGGCTGAGGATGTTGGGGAGATTCCCAAATCTGCACCATCCTTTGTGGGTGACGAATCTGAGGAACTGTCCCGGACTGAAGTGTCATTAGAGGAGGTTTTGGAACAAATAGAAAAACTTAATGTTAACAAATCTCCGGGACCGGATGGCATTCATCCAAGGGTTCTAAAAGAACTCAAATGGGAAATTGCTGAACTATTATCTGTGGTTTGTAACCTGTCCCTTAAATCGGCTTCCGTACCTAATGACTGGAAGGTAGCCAACGTGACACCAATATTTAAAAAGGGCTCTAGAGGCGATCCGGGCAATTACAGACCGGTAAGTCTAACTTCAGTACCGGGCAAATTAGTCGAAACAATAGTAAAGAATAAAATTGTGAAGCATGTAGAAGAACATAATTTGTTGGACAAAAGTCAACATGGTTTCTGTAAAGGGAAATCCTGTCTTACTAATCTATTAGAGTTCTTTGAAGGGGTTAACAAACATGTGGACAAGGGGGATCCAGTAGATATAGTATACTTAGATTTTTAGAAAGCCTTTGACAAGGTCCCTCACCAAAGGCTCTTGTGTAAATTACATGGCCATGGGATAAGAGGGAAGGTCCTTTCTTGGATTGAGAACTGGTTAAAAGACAGGAAACAAAGGGTAGGAATAAATGGTAAATTTTCAGAATGGAGAGGGGTAACTAGTGGTGTCCCCCAAGGGTCAGTCCTAGGACCAATCCTGTTCAACTTATTCATAAATGATCTGGAGAAAGGGGTAAGCAGTGAGGTGGTAAAGTTTGCAGATGATACCAAACTGTTTAGGATAGTCAAGACAGAAGCAGACTGTGAGGGACTCCAAGAAGATCTCACCCAACTGAGTGATTGGGCAACAAAATGGCAAATGAAATTTAATGTGGATAAGTGTAAAGTAATGCACGTCGGGAAAAATAACTCCAACTATACGTACAGTATGATGGGGGCTAATTTGGCTATGACAAATCAGGAAAGAGATCTTGGAGTTATCGTGGACAGTTCTCTGAAAACTTCCACGCAGTGTGCAGCGGCAGTCAAAAAGGCAAATAGGATGCTAGGAATTATTAAGAAAGGGATAGAAAATAAGAACCAGAATATCTTACTGCCCCTGTATAAAACTATGGTATGCCCACATCTTGAATACTGTGTACAGATGTGGTCTCCTCACCTCAAAAAAGATATTTTGGCCTTGGAAAGGGTTCAGAAAAGGGCAACTAAAATGATTAGGGGTTTGGAACGGGTCCCATATGAGGAGAGGTTAAAGCGACTGGGACTTTCCAGCTTAGAAAAGAGGAGACTGAGGGGGGATATGATAGAGGTATATAAAATCATGAGTGGTGTGGAGAGGGCCAATAAAGAGAAGTTATTTATTAGCTCCCTGAATAGAAGAACTAGAGGACACCAAATGAAATTAATGGGTAGCAGGTTTAAAACTAATAAAAGAAAGTTCTTCTTCACACAGCGTGTCGTCAGCCTGTGGAACTCCTTGACAGAGGAGGCTGTGAAGGCTAGGACTATAATAGAGTTTAAAGAGAAGCTAGATAATTTCATGGAGGTTAGGTCCATAAAAGGCTATTAGCCAGGGGATAAAATGGTGTCCTTGGCCTCTGTTTGTCAGAGGGTGGAGAGGGATGGCAGGAGACAAATCGCTTGATCATTGTCTTCGGTCCACCCTCTCTGGGGCACCTGGTGCTGGCCACTGTCAGCAGACAGGATACTGGGCTAGATGGACCTTTGGTCTGACCCAGTACGGCCATTCTTATGTTCTTATGTTCGCCAGTGGTTGAACAGGAAAAGGAAATCTATGCCTTTTGCAGTGCCAATGATTTGGAGAGAGCCAACAGATCATACCAGCAATTGTTACTTCTGCATGGTGCCTCCAGTTGGGAAAGGTGTGTCAAAGAAGAAAAAGTGGACTGTGCATTATCCAAACATTCCATCAGCTACACGCCCAGTACCCTACGGAGAAGGACTGCCAGTTCCTGATGCACCAGAATCATTCTCACTTGAGTCAGACGAGGAAGAGGAAGAGGAAGAGGATGAAACTTCTGGTCCTGAACCATCAATGTCACAGGACCCACATTTTCTCCCATCCTCCTCCTCTGAACCACACCTCATAACACAAGGTGAACTGAATGACCTTGTCAGGGATTTGGAACTACTCAAGAGTAAGGCAGAGCTGTTGGGCTCCAGACTACAGCAGTGGAATCTCCTGGCAGGTGATGTTAGGGTTTCCATGTTCCGTGACCGTCAAAAGGATCTTGTCCCATTCTTCTTCATGGAAGGTGATCTTGTAGCCTGCAACAACATTGATGGTGTGATGGCAGCCCTCAACATCGTTCACGATCCAGATGAGCGGAGACTGTTCATTGATTCATCGAAGACGAGTCTTAAAGCTGTTTTGCTGCATAATGGCAATGTTTTGCCATCAATTCCAGTTGGTCATGCAGTCCATATGAAGGAAACCTATGACAACATGAAACAACTTTTGAGGTGCATAAACTATGACCAACATCAGTGGTAGCTTTGTGGCAATTTGAAGGTTGTTGCTCTCTTGCTTGGTTTGCAGACTGGATACACAAAGTACTGCTGTTTTCCCTGCAAATGGGATAGTCGTGCAAGAGATTCCCACTACATCAAGATAGATTGGCCACTCCGACAGTCATTGGAACCTGGGAGGAAAAGTGTTCAGCATCCACCACTTGTTGAATCAAGGAAGATTTTGTTACCACCCTTACACATCAAGCTGGGTCTGATGAAGAACTTTGTCAAGACCATGGACAAAACACAGGCAGCTTTCAAGTACCTCCATGGAAAATTTCCAAGGTTAAGTGAAGCTAAGATAAAGGAAGGTGTCTTTGTTGGTCCTCAGATTCGTGAACTTCTTTGAGATGATGCATTTGACCATGCACTGCGTGGCAAGGAAAAGACGGCATGGAAAGCCTTCCAGTTAGTGGCAATAAATTTTCTCAGAAACAACAAGCAGACAACTACAGGTTGTTGGTGGAAAACCTCCTCAAGGCATACAAATGCCTTGGTTGCAACATGTCACTAAAGATACATTTTTTGCACTCTCATCTAGATTTTTTTCCACCGAACTGCGGAGCAGTGAGCGACGAGCACGGCGAGCGATTTCACCAGGACATTGCAACAATGGAGAAACGTTATCAGGGCAAATGGAGCCCATCAATGCTTGCAGACTATTGCTGGACAGTGACAAAAGATGCTCCATTTAATGAATACAAGAGACAAGCCAGGAAGCGCCGATTAGACACTGAATAGGACTAAACTATGTACATAATAGTTTTTTGCCTTTTGTTTCATAATAAATTTTATTTATATAATCCTTTTGCTGATTTTTAAAGTGTCACATAAACGGGACAGGTGAAATATTATCATGTAAAGCAACCATAAACACATGAAAAGACCTAGGTTTACAATTTATGATTAAAACTCTACTATCTACACAATATACATAGACGTAAAATGTAAAAACTTAAATATCTTAGAAAAAGTAGCCAATCAGTTGTTTTAATTGTCATATTTGAATTCAGCACATCAAAATACATAATAAATAGCACATTTTATCTCTGAAGCAGACGACTTCTAAAAAATTGTAGACCAGTGTACCACAACAGGGTTCAGAATTATTCTTTTCTTCCTATTGAACTCATCTTTACCCTCCTCGTAGTGCAAAGCAGTGGGTGTGGTGGGGAGCAGGCAACCCCTTCTGATCTTCTCATGTCAGCAGATAGTAAAGCTAAAGATAGCATAGTAGTCCCTACACTGGTCCCTCTCTTCCTGAAGTCAGTGCCAAAGCTTCCACTGGGAGCAGGTTTGGGACCTTGGCTTAATAAATGCTCGAGTAAAACATTTGCAGTGAAATCCTGGCCCTACTGACATCAAGGGGAGTTTTGCGATTCACTTCACTGACCCCAGAATTCAGGGCTGCTGATGAGGGGAGGGGGCAAAGGCAGCAGTTACCATAGGGACCACCTATTTAAAATGGCCCAGGGCTCCAGGCCGCCTCTATTGCTGCCACGGCAGCAGCAGCAGTGGCCAAAGCCCCATATGGCACAGTACTGGTGGTGCTGAGGGCTGGCTGGGGGGAGCCTAGCCCCTAACACAGCCCCTTCTATCTGCAGCCCTGTCCCTTCTGGGGGGCCGGAGCCAAGACCCCTGTGGTATAGCGGGGACTGTATTCATTGTTTGCTTTGTTATGTTGTATGTGATTCCTACTGTCCTGTACTATTCTGTTGTAATCATGTGTGTGTGTGTGTTTGTGCACCTCAGTTTCCTTTGGCACTGCACCAGTGCCCGACTGGGGATGGGAATGTTGGATATGGCTCTCATGGAGTGGGGGCTGCCCCATCTTAGCACATACACAACAATAGCTCAGGCTGTCTTGTAACCAGACCTAGGTGGAGGATTCAGTCAAGTGACACCTTTTGGCAGGGAAGCAGGACAAAGGAGGAAACAGGGCTGCCTGCAGGGTGGGGACTGTTTGCTGAGTGTGGTAGTTGGTCTCCATGGGCTTAGGATGCAGGGAAGGGGCCCAGAGTCAGCACTTTGGGCCCCCTCTCCTCAAGCTGGATTGTACTGGCTGCTCCTGGTTCCTGTGTTAACAACAGGTCTGTGCTAGGCTGTGTGCCTGTCAACAAATAAACCTTCTGTTCTATGGACTGACTAAGAGTCACATCTGGCTGCGCATAGCGGTGCAGGGCCCAGTGACTCCCCCACACTCCATGACAACTCCACACACGCACACATTGCCCCGTGCCTGGTGAAGTCTCTTGCCAGCCCTGCCAGAATTTCACCCAGGAAGCTAATTTTCTTGAATTAATACCATGTATATCAGGAATAACTTCACTGAGGTGAAAGCAGAGTTGGGATCTTGGCTACCTTTTTTTACCATAGGAACAGGCTGATGTGAGTGCCTGTGTTAGGATAACAACAGTAGCCTGGTCTAGCCAGGCATGTCAACATCTGTCAGTCTCCGTGGTGTCCAACCACTTCCAAAGTAGTGGCCACTAAGTGGCTACTGCTATAGTGAACTAATCACAATCAACCAGCCAAATAGCCACATTGTTCAAGCCAACTAGCCTCACTCAACTGGCCAAATAGCCACATGTGGCTAGTGGCTAACGTGTTGGATACCACGGGCTCTAACCATCTCCCTCTTCTCATTGGAAATGATCTGAGGGAACCTGTATAAGGTGCTTTACAAAAACCTAGCTAGACAAAGTCCCATTTCTCCAAACAGTTTTTAGATCAACTCCCATTGATCCCACTATGCATCTAAATCCCATTAGACACCCATTAGACACTGTATTTTTTATGCTTAACTTGCTTTGACTCTCTGGCCCCTGCAATGCTAAGAAAAAAATGCTGCTACTATATATCTGAGAGAGTTTGTGTGTCTATCTGTCTGTCCTAAACTGTAAGAGCTAGGATCACCTAATTTTGTATGCAGCTTCCTCTTAGCATAACTTAAAGCAAGGTCAGGGTTCAGTTGGGCCAGGGAAATGGAATATGCATGAAATAGAACTGTTTCTCATCAAACAGAAAGGAAGGGCTTGTGATAGCAGAGACAGTTATACCACAGAATGACCATGGTAGGGCAGCAAACAAGCATGCTCCTGCTGCCCTGACAGCCCCAGAAAGCCAGAGAGCAGCTGGTTTCCAGGCAATACAGCACCTGCTGCCCAGGGCAGGCCCCAGGGAGCAAGTGGTGGCCAGGCAGTGCAGTCCCCATCACCCTAGGTCAGCCCTGGGGAGCAGCCGCTGACGAGGCAGCACAGCTCCTGCCACCCTGGGCTGGTCCTAAGGACCAGCCACCGGCAGCCCCCACCTCTGTGCCCTGAGGACCGTCATCTGCCTTGACTCCTATACCTCCCTCTCTTCTAAGCTCCTTGCCCTCCCAACCCTGACTCCTGCACCCCCCCACCCCCACACACACTCCCACTCCCCTTCCCTGAAGGAACTGAGCAATGCCAGGTAAATCTTCTAGTCCCTATTTATATTTTAGGGTAAGTCTATCTGTCTGCAAGTCCCTTTGTTCAAAAATGGTACGAGCTAGGGTCACCAAACTTGATATGCAGCTTCCTCTTATCCTAACTCAAAGCAAGATGAGGGTTTGGTTATGCCAGGACAACCCAGAAGCCCTGGGAAAGGGACAGTTTTACATAATATGAAAAGGGAGGGACTGCTGTTCGGAAGGATGTGATATGAGAGGGCCACTGGGGGCTGCAAGCTGGTAGGGGAGAGCTATCCTGCAGAGGGTCCATAGGAAGGGCTGGTAGAGGGAGAGAGCCTCCCTTACCACAGTAGACGTCAAGGGGAGGGGAGAGAGCCTTGCTGGCCCCTGGGAACAAATTGGCAGGTGGGGTATGCAGCAGCCTACAGAAGCCACGGCCACCCATATCTCCTGCCTCGAGCTCCTTCTCACCACCTTCCCTGACTCCTGCATCCTCCTATGCCCCCAGCCTCTTGCCCTGAGTCCCCCACATCCATAAGACCCTGCCCTGACTCCTGCACCCCCCCACACTACCAGGCCCCTGCCCTGAAGGACCTGGGAAACACAGGGTAATCTTCTCATACAAAATAAAACTCAATGTAAATATATTTTAAATGAAGTAATGATCTACTACTTCCTGGCCAAGGATATAATGGGAAATGTAAAGAAAACTTCCAGCTTTCCAAGTCTTCCTAATGCTTGAGTCACTACAGAAAAATGTATCAAAAAAGATGGAAACTGGGACAAGCCATTCAGGTGACTCCTCAACCTGGCTGAAGAGAATCACCTGCACACTAGCAGCCACAAATGCTGCAGTGGAAACTAGCCTACAAGGGCATGTCTACACTGTGGAGTTATTTCAAAAGAATTCCCCTTTATTTCTAAATAACAAGGTGAGCGTCACACTACCAAGCCTGTTATTTCAACATAATTCGCTAGTTATTTCCAAATAATAACTTCCACTTGTGAAGAGGAATAAGCTTATTTCAAAATTGTTATTTCAGGAGTTATTTTAAAATAACTTATTTCAAAATAACCTAGGAGGGTAGACATAGCCTAAGAGTACTTCTTCATGTAATGCTCAGTCAACCTGTGGAACTCCTTGCCAGAGGATGTTGTGAAGGCCAAGACTTTAAAAGCGTTCAAAAAGAACTAGATAAATTCATGGAGGATAGGTCCATCAATGGCTATTAGCCAGGATGGGTAGGAATGGTGTCCCTAGCCTCTGTTTGTCAGAGGCTGGGAATGGGTCACAAGGGTGGGATTGCTTGATGATTATCTATTCAGTTTATTCCCTCTAGGGCACCTGGCATTAGCCACTGTCAGAAGATAGGATATTGGGCTAGTTGGACCTTTGGTCTGACCGAGTGTGACCATTCTTATGTTCTTATGTTGCAGGAGCAGCAATGAGCAACTTTCATATTATTGCCCACTAGTAGAATAAAGATGACTGAATACTTGAAAAAAGTAGATCTCTCTGCTCAACCTTCCTTTCATGAGCAAACAATGGGCAATAAACATTTGGTTTTTGCTGCTGAAGAGATAACCTGGAGATGCAACAACCTTGTCTTTGATCAAGGACTGAAAAAATGATGAAAACTAAGGGCTAAGTCCCAAAACAACTCTACTGTCCTAATGCTTGGGCTGTGTATGAAGGAACTCTGCAGAGATACTCCAGGGCGTGGAACTGTTTTATTCCCATTGCCCATCGATATTTTGTGCACACTGGAGAACGAAATCTTTATGCAACATTCTAAAATCATGTCTGTCCCTTTCCAGAGAGGAACAGGTACGCAGGTTTTGGCCTACAATAGAAAGCAATAAGGGCAGGCAGCATTTATGGAAGGGAAAAATCGACTCATGCTTCACAGCTCCCGAAGGGTTGATATGGTAATCTGAAATGATTTCTTCATATTTAAGTGCAGTATCTCTTAATTAAATGTGAATGCTTTTGAGATGATCTGCATAGAAAACAAGGAGTGCTGTAAATGGAGCTTTTGGCAGGTATGTTCAGAGAATGTTGTGAGAAGGAAAAAAGGTGTTTTTTAGTAAATTGAGTTGGGATTTCTGGCTTGTTCCCACTTTTGACACTGGCTTCCTCTGAGACCCTAGGCATGTCACTTAACTTATCTTGTCCCATCACTTTGCCAATCTATACAATAAACAATGATAGCATCTTACGGAGATGATATTGTGGGAATTGTTCCAATGACTGATGCAAACAGAAATATGTACGGTAGTTCTCAGGGTCCTGGCAGTAATGTGATTCATATCCATATAAGAATATCACCCTATATCAATCCTCAGTAAAAATAACCATACTGACAAAGAATGCAACAGCGAAAAACATAAGCTGAGTCCTCTCTTGCCAGCCCTGCTCCCGCACCCTACCAGAGAGATATTTAACAGCATGTTCTGAAGATTCATATATTCAGACTATTTTTGAGCAATTAGTGTGCATAAAGCACTAATTTCAGGGGTTTTGTCTGAAGATCTCTTCAGGCTGATGCAATAAAACATGATTTATTATTTTAAAAGCTGCATCTGTGAAATTACACCCTACTGTATTTCATTTCACACCTGCAGAAAGTGTCCTTACAACCTTCTAACCTGTTCAGTATGAAATACACACATTCTCTTCAGGAAGCTGAAACTGAATTTAATATCCCCCTCCATGAAGGACAGACTCTCTCTGGAGTACCATAGGCAGACTCCAGCGTCCAATGGAAGTGATCAAGCTGCTCCTGCTTTGGCAAGTGGTCCTACTGCCAAATAAACTGGGAGTGTCACAGGGCAACAGATGTGTCCCAGGCATTTCAATGTGTGCACTGCATTTTGCTTGTATATTTTTTCTCTTAACAGCAAATCATGGAATGGTCATGGAAGCTGAAATTAGGGAGGAAATGAGAAAAGCTAGATGTAGGGATGCTGTGCACTTTTACCCCCTATAGCAAGAAAGGGAGAGTACTTATGCTTGTGTCTCCTCTGAGGGTAGCGTTATTGGGAATAATTCTTGCAGCATTTAATGACTTGAATTATCCTCAGAGGGTCTCCTCACAAGTGTATGGGATGCAGGATCAGGTCTGGTATTTGTCCCCCGATTACGATTTGCTGCCTAATGACAATCTCATTAGCTTTTCTGTGCAACAGTGATTAGCTATTGGGAAATGGAGCAATAAAGATGATCAATCTAAATGCTGTGGTGTGGTACCACTATTTGCTGGCATATTTTTTCTGGCTTAAATTCTGTTTTGGGGGCTGCCTCTTGAATTCAGCATAGAATACACAATAGGTATAATCTTCCATTGCAGTATGACTGAGGAATAAATTATTTCATATTCCCCTGCTTCTGTGTTTGTGTGTGGCCTGACAGCCAGGGTTTAGCGACCTGTAAAATAAAGTGAATAATAATAACTTAGACTTCAGGATGGAATTGCTATCAGTGGATTATTTTGCCTACGGCAACAACAATAAAGACAACAAACCTGCTGCATGCTGTGCCATTCTCCCTCATTGTAGACTCGTGATGCTGAATAAATACCAAGGCAGATAAATGTACAGTGTTTCCACTTCTAGTTAATAAAAGAGCTGATCAAATGTAATGTCAGACGTGAGCTAAACACAACATTCCCCTTGTAAAAATACTTTTTCCAGAGGGAAACAGCTTGCACTGGATAGGACAGATTAAGGGCCATACCATATACCGGAATAGCTCAGTGGCTAGAGCACATACCTGATAGTAGAGCCCAGTTTAAATCCCTTCTTTCATGCAGGCAGAACAGTCTTGAACGGGGGTACCCTACACGCTGGGTGAATACTTAAACAATTGGCCCATCATTATGAAAGAGCTCCCCTTCCCCCATACACTCTTGCCAGCTTCTTGCTAAAAGAGCATAGGCACCTAACTGTCAGAGGGTTTGTAGCTGAGAATCTCAAGACAAGGAAGGTGCCTCCCTGCAGCCCAGACATGGGTGCTTGTTTCCAAGATGGGCAGGACTTAGCACACATCCCTCAGCTTGGCATCTACCATTGGCTAGTTTAGAGGAGCCACCTAGTATGGTGGCTTTTGTGAATCCTGTTCTGAGGTGCCTATCTCACCAATCTGTTGAATAGGAAACATATGCACCTAACTCAAGCTTTGTGAGTCCTGGTTATTTTAAAGGTGCTTAAAAGGAGCCATGATGATGCGCCATGATGTCATCTCTCTGTTTCCTTGTGAATCTAGCCTAAATTGTTAAAAATAAACAACCTAGTGCAGGGTTCTTAAACTTCATGGCACCATGAGCCCCCTCTGACAACAAAAATTAATGCATGGCCCCAGGAGGGACAGCTACAGCGTGCCTGCACCAAAAATTTGCCTCCCGCCCATCTCCTCAGCAGGGCTGTGCAGTGGCTGCTCAGGTACTCCAGGGGTGGGAGCCAGTGGTGGGTGGCTGCCCCGCTCCAGGAGCAGCAGGGCAGCTACCACGCAGCCCTGGGCCTAGCTTTGGCCCTTCCCTAGGGCTGGAACTGGAGGCTACGTGGTGGGTGGCAGTGGCCCCAGTTGGGACCAGAGCTGGAGCTGCATATTGGGCAGTGTCTCTGGCCAGGGCCAGAGCCAGGACAGGAGCTGGAGCCCCATCTTGGGCAGCAGTGGTGGTCTCAGTGGGGCCGAAGCCTCATGGCAGGCAGTGGTGGCAAACTCATGTTGGCTGCTCTGGCATCCCCGTCCAGAGCCAGGGCTGGAGCCACATGTTGGGCAGGCACCAGCGGGCAAGCTCCAAGTCTGGGCGTGGTGCTCTGCCAGATGCAGCAGGGCAAGCAGCATTCCCGGGGCTGGGAAGGCACCAGCCAGCAGCGCCCGGGTGAGGAGCAGGTCAGGGTGCGGGGTAGCCTGCAGGCTGGGAGAGGCAGGCACTGACCTGTTGTGCCAGGTGCTTGTGGGGAACTTCCCTCCCTGCCCGTGAGGGAGCCCAGCAGTGGCATGAGGTGAGCAGGACTGGGAGGCTCACATGGACCCATGTGGCTGGCAAGGGGTTGTGCCCGGGAGCACAGGGAGGCAGCCACGTAATGGGCTTCCAGGCAGGCAGGGCGAGTGGCCACGCAGACAGAGAGGGAAGGAAGAGCTCAAACCAGCCACAGAGAGTAGGAAAAGATCAGAGAGGGGTGCGCGCTGCATAGCTTAAATGGAAGAAGATGGGCTGATCCCCGGAGGATGCAGCTGCAAATAGAAATGGGGGTAAGGGGGAGAGAGGGTAGCGCAGAGACTGCTGCTGATGCTCCAGCACTTTGATCAGGACAGTTGGGAGCTGCTTTTCAAGAAGGAGAAATGTGGTCAGGGCCTATCCTGAGGGAAGAGGGTGGAAGTTTAGCTAATGTTACTGCAGCAGCCCCACAGAACTGATAGGTCATCATGCCAAGGGCTATGGGCTTCAGCTTTTTCCCAAAGTGTCTCTAGTAGGGAGAGGGAGGTTCTGGCAAACTTTTTCGAAACTCAGTGAAAACAAAAAAAATCCCGCTTTGTTTTCTTTCTAGCTTGAATAAGGGTGGGGTTTTTTCTCAGACTAAAACAACTTTGCTGGCAGGATTAAATCACATCTGTGGCAGAAATACAAAATTGCAGGGGTGGTCAATAAGTAGATTGTGGAACAAATACAGTACATTGGCACTTAGAGACAGCCATAATAATAAGGATATGTGGGTGAAAGTTCTGATTCAACAGCTCTTTTTATTTTTTGTGATTGGGAAAGGGCTGTTTTAGTATTCTTTCTTCCATATGTATGTTCCATATAATGTTAGTAACTGGTGGGTGCAACGCTCGAACAAGTGCACAAGATCTCAATAGTGGTGCACAAGACAAAACTCACTCCACTCATGGATGGAAAATCTTAGGGGGAACACTGGACGACTAATGCCCGAGTCTGGCCAAGCCCTGCTGCCCTTCAGCCTCAGGCAAAAGTCCTGTACCTTGAGCCCCACTACCCCAGAGCTCAAGCCAAAGCCTGAGCCCTACTGCCCAGAGCTGAAGCCCCCAGCCTTTGATTTTGGCCCTAGATGGAGGGGCTTTGACTTTGGCTCTGGGCCCCACCAAGTGTAATGCCAGCCATGGTGACCCCATTAAAATGGGATCACAACCCATTTTGGGGTCCAACCCGCAGTTTTAGAACAGCTGATCTAGTGAAACATGAATTTTAAAACTGGTTAAAAACAAAGCAAAACAGTTACATTTATTAGCCATGGCGTATTTATTAATGAAAAGAAAATATTAGGGGGCTGGAGCACATGACTTAGGCGGAGAGGCTGGGGGATTTGGGCTTATTTAGTCTGCAGAAGAGAAGAGTGAGGGGGGATTTGATAGCAGCCTTCAATTTCCTGAAGGGATGTTGCAAAGAGAATGGAGAAAGGCTGTTCACGGTAGTGACGGATGGCAGAACAAGGAGCAATGGTCTCAAGTTACAGTGGGAGAGGTCTAGGTTGGATATTAGGAAAAACTATTTCACTAGGAGGGCGGTGAAGCACTCAAATGGGTTACCTAGGGAGGTGGTGGAATCTCCACTGCTAGAGGTTTTTAAGTCCCAGCTTGACAAAGCGCTGGCTGGGATGATTTATTTGGGATTGGTCCTGCTTTGGGCAGGGGGCTGGACTCGATGACCTCCTGAGTTCTCTTCCAGACTTATGATTCTATTATTCAACAAAGCAGCATAAAATGGAACCTGTATAACAAGCAATGGTTACTTCTGTTACCATCTTTTTTGTGTATCTCTTAGTGGAGAGCTTTTAACAGAGATTGTGCTTTTGAGAGTGGGCTTGATTTGGTGGGAATTCTTCTCTTGGTAAGTGTAGGGAGGCGTCCCGCGGGGGGTCCACTTACTCCCCCCCCCGGTCCCGCCTCCCTTTTCCTCTTGCCCCCGGGCAGGTAGGCAAAAGGAACACGGGGAGGGGTCCAGCCCCCCCTCCCAACGCCACCCGGGGTTCCACGAGGTGTACCAGTAGTTCGAATTAGAGATCCTAATTCGAACTACCTACTCCGTGCCGCGTGTAGCCGCGGGCACGGAGTTCGACCTAAGGGGATTTAAAAATGGCGCCCGCCCGGCAAGATGCAAATGAAGCCCAGGATATTTAAATCCCGGGCTTCATTTGCAACTTCGAATGCCTACATTAGCCACCCTAGTTCGAACTAGGGTGGCAGTGTAGACATACCCCCGGTCCCCAGGGCGTGCTGGTTATACCACCAACCCTTCGACCGTGCTGCCCTTGCCTAGCAGGACTCTGTCCGCGGGCCCCCCTAGGGGGTGCGCCCCTCTGGTTCGAGGGCCCCTCCTAGTGTTCCGGATGGGCCGCCACCCTCTCCGCGGCCCCGCAATGTCACTTCGCCCCTCTCTGTTGTCCCTTTGGGTGCAGGCGGGGGAAGGGGAGTAGATAGGGGGACCCGGGCCCGCCCTCACCTCCGGGCCCCAACCCAGGGCCCTAGGGGGTCGGCGAACACCACTCCTTTAAGGCTGGAGCGGGATTCCGCTCCGCACGTCTCCAGCCCCGCAGGACAAGCCCGCCCTGGGTTCCTTCCTACCACTCCCTCTCTCTCCGACCGTGGTACCTGGTCCTCCAACGTCTCCAGTTGGGATGCCGTCTGCTTCCCCGGGGGGCACTGCCTCAGCCCGTCACCCAGCCGCGGGCTGCTCCTCTCCCGGCCGGGGGGTCAAGCCGCTCCCCCCCACAGGTGGACCCGCCGGCCCTTCGTCCTGCTGGTCGGGTACATCCCCCGTCGCCTCCGGCTCTCCTCCCGTCTTCCGGAGGGCCGTCCTCTCTCCCCCTTCCCTGGCCGCGCTGCCGGCATTTAAAGCACCCAGTGTTTGGCGCAAGCATGCGCCGCTCGGGCACAGGGGAGGGGCCTGGCAGCCGGGATTCCCGGCTGCCGCGTCTGTGCAGTGGCGGGGCGTTTGCGCTCCGTCACAGTAAGTTAAGATCAAAGATCAAAACTTGCTAGGAAGTGCAGCTGTAGTGTATCAGGGACACTAAAACAGTCCATAGATAGGTAGAAAAATTTTGTTTAAGAGCAGGGGAGTCCCGTCTGGGCTATTATAGATAACCTAAGCAGTTGATAAAATCCTGTTGTAGTGGAAATGCAGAAGACGATTGTGATATCGAGGAGATTAGGTGGTGTACAGCAATTGTTCCTTTTATGCCTGCATCCCCTTTCAGGCCTGGATGCCCTAGGCAGCCATTTGTGCTTTTTATTTCTCATTATTTACTTATTATTCACAAATAGTTAGCTGCTTGCTTAAGATGGTACAGTTTAGGAATGCAGTGTTTACTTTCAACAAGTTCTGGGACAGGTCCCAAGACCATCCACCTGTTACAGGAGTACGGGAGTGTTTGGGATTATCACATAGTTATCTATGTTGAAGGTTTGCCACTGGCCAAGATGATTATTTGACCTAGGAAAATATGCAATTTATCAACAATCTTGTCAGGTTCTCAAAACAACAGGTGTGATTACTGCAGATCCAATAGTATGTAAAGGCCGGGAATATTCCTAACAGTGGAACCTCAGTGTAGACCAAAGCCACGGAAGGTGCTACGTACCGGCCATTGGGGTCCATCTGCTGTCCTTCTTCAGGGGGTTCCCAGCAGCAGAAGGGACGTAAGCATTGTATTTTATTCTGAGATTTGCTTAATAAAGACTTTAATCCTTCATCCAATTTGTGTGCTTATTGCCTCCGAATCCTTTAAGGAAAGGACCATTGCCTCTTGGCAACATACCTGTCAAATTAAAGATGTACTTAAATCAGTAACTTTCACCCACATATCCAAAATGGGTGAAAGATCTTAGGATTCTTCATATTCATTGTGTGGCCTGTCTTAAGTCCAACTCAAATCCCACTGCATCTGTGTTTACCAATATTTATTCCCTATCTCCTCACCTGGAACTCATGGTCTAACCTGAGCCTACCATGTACTACACTATCACTCATTTTAAAAAGACTTCATTGAGTGCTCAAAGTTCAGTACCTGTTCAAATTTTTGCTTCATAAGGATAGACTTAAGTATATTGCCTGAAAAGAGGCCTGTGATGGAGCAGAAAATCCTTACACCAGCAGAAAATGGGTTAAAGAGAGCATATTGGCCCAGCTAGCCCCACCTGCTATACCTGCAGCCAATGCCAGGCCTAAAAAGGAGAGAACGCAGCTCAGTTCAGGGCTGGCTGGTAAAGAGACATTAGATAGCTCGCTATGTGAGGGAAGAATCATTACAAACCAGACTATTATTGTGAGAGAAGCGCTGTGTCCTTAACTGAGGGAGACTGGGGAGCTCCTAGCAGTGAGTGAACTTTACTCTTTTGACTTTAAGGACAATGTGGGGGGAGTCCCCCTGCCACAGGGATCTGAGGCTGGGACAGGATGCTGTAAAAGGTCTAAAAGGGAGTGAACCCTTACAGACTGTTTTGATTAGGGCCCATGCTCCAAGTTATAGGAATATAGATGGAAAGTAGCCGTGGGCAGTGGATTTGGACTTGCTACAAGGAGGATCCTGCTACTGCTGCTTCTCACAGTGCTCTGAGCTGTTACCTGGTGGAGGAGAAGGACTTGGTCCCATACCATGCCTTCTTAAGCGCTGAGACCTAAATGTGGGTCGATGCCTGAGGGTACGTCTACACTGCAACATTATTCCGAAATAACTTAATTTGCATCTACACAGCAGGCAGTTATTTCAAAATAGTGTCAAAATACTGTCAAGCTGGAGGACTTCTTACTCCAACCTCTGTAACCCTCATTGTACAAGGAATAAGGGAAGTCAGAGGAAGAGTGCTCTATTTCAAAATATGTGATGTGTAGACACTCCCTATTTGGAAATAAGCTATTTCGAAATAAGATACGCAATTGACATAGCTCAATGTACGTAGTTTATTTTGAGTTAAGCCCTGCAGTGTAGACACACCCTGAAGTTTCCTGGCCAAAGGGTAGAACCAGGCACCTTTGCTGCTTGCTGAGGCAAGTAAAGCTCTGGACAATAGATGCACTTTTGTCTAGGCCACTTGGCTGTCTAAGCATCGTATCAGAGAGACATCATAATTCTCCATTTGCTTAAATGGTGATTATACTAGCACTCTGAGATGCAGTTAATATGAAATGCTCTGTCCCTTTTTTAAAAAAACTAAATTACCCTCTATCACGTAATAAAATCCATAATCTATTTATACTTTTTACAGCAATGTCAGGTATACATTTCACAGCAAAATAAGTGATCCAAAGCATTCCATAATGGCACTGTGGGTGAGCCAAAAGTACTATGTAATCCTTAAATTACGCTTTTCCTAGGATATATAGCCCTGGGATAGAAAAAAAAGGCTTAAGGATGTGCTTAAATGACCTATTTACTTCCATGGGATTTAAGCGTGTGTCTGAGCATCCTCCCTGAATAAGGATGTCTTTTAAACACCATAACTTCAACATTATTTTGCAAAATGTTTTGTATGTGACTTCTCTCGTATTTTTTCAAAGGAAATTAAGACATTATTTTTTCTAACAGATGTTACTGTGTAATTCCATGGTTAAACCATTACACAACAGCAGGAGTTTACCATGAAATAGAAGTACAAAGTCACAAACTAAATAAATAGGCAGGAATACTTCTTAATGTATGCCTATTAGCAGATTTTTCGAGATACCAATTTATCTGAGGGCATGTCTACACAGCAGGGCAAAACACGAATTAAACTACGCAACTTTAGCTTCATCAGTTGCCTAGATGAAGTCAAAATAGCTTATTTCGGCTTTTGGCACTGTCTACACACCAGGAAGTCAAAGCAAGAACACTCTTCCTTCAACTTCTCTTATACCTCACAAAATGAGGGTTACCATGACTTGGAGTAAGAAGTCCTCCAGCTCAACATTATTTCAAAATAAATGCTTTTAGTGTAGATGTGCACTATGTTATTTTGAAATAACATCAGTTATTCTGAAATAACGGTGCTGTGTAGACATATGCTGAGATACCATGTATCTTCTGCTTGTGAGACAGTCAGTCAACTGCATAGAAGTGTTAGTGAATTACAATGATAAGAATAGACAGAATGTTTTTTATCTTTCATTTGGCTAAAGATTTATAGGCTAGTTAAATCCTTTGTTTTCTTTCAGGTCAGTTGATGATTAATTCCATCTGCACAATCATTTTCCATCTTATACATTAATGTGTAATGAAAAGCAGAAATGTCATAGATTGATATAAAATTTGACCTAACTATCCTGTATCATCTGTTTAAACTTCATTTCCTAAATTGTTGTTACAACTGTCAGACCAAATTCTTTTCTTTTGGTCAAGCAAAGCAAGGTCCAGCACTCAGCTTGATAACATTTCTGTCTGTGCAGCTGCTTAGTTCCAAAATGTTAACTCATTGTACATAGTGGAGCCATGAGGAACATTATTACTTAACATTTATATGATAGCGTTTCAAGACCTGAACTATGTTAAGATCCTAATTGTGCAGTTGGCACAAATCCTGTGCCTCATAAACACAGAGGATACCCTTGTAAAGAAAAACTTGGCTGACTGCCACTTTAAAAGAACTGCCATAAATAAAAGATCTGCTGAATAGCTGAGAAGGCTGCATTCCCCTTACTCCAGATTGTTGTATCAAGAGCAAGTGAGCACTATGTTCAATCTAAAGACTTGATGGTCACTTACCCTGCATTACTATCAAGTCAGTTCTGCATCTCTACAATATCCCATTCTAAGGTCTTGTCTGTAGTCAGGATTTTAGCCTTTGGTGTATCTGCACTGTTGCAAACCTCCAGTATAGACACACTGGTGATGCTCACTCCAGTTTGTAACCAACTTAAGAAACACCAATGCAAATAGCATTGTCTATGCTCAAATTGGGCTTATACTTATGGTTTGTACTGGTGGTTGAAATGCCAAAGATAGCTTAATTCAAGGCTTATCCATTCTACTGTGAAGTGTGAACTATCAGGAAGTGAATAGCAATGCACAACTCCACAGCAAAGTGCTGTGCTATAACTCCCTCGCATGAACATTGCAGGCATGAACTAAAAGGTTCTTAGTTCATGTTGATTTAGTCCTTTTCAGATTTGCATTAAAGTATGACTAAGAGGAACCTTTTAGTTCCCATATGCAGTGTCCACATGGGGGAGTTGCAGTGCAGCATTCTGGTGCTATTCATATCCCCATAGTCCAAACCACAAGGCAGTGTAGATAAAACCTTATATGCTAAGGGTACGTCTACACTGTATGCTTATTTCAAAATAAGCTATTCTGGAAGAAATGCTCTGAAATAGCTTATTTCGAAATAGCATGTCACATTGCAGGGAAGCCTCAAAATTAGTCCAGGGCAGGTTTCCCTAATGTGCATATGCTACCTCGACTTAGAGCCCCAGGAAGCACTGGGGAGTGATTAGTTTGAATGGCCCTGGGGAGGAGCTATTTCGAAATAGCAGAAGTGGAGCATCCACACAACTGCTATTCTGAAATAGCTATTTTGAAATAGGCTTTATTCCTCATAGAATAAGGTTTACAAAAGATCAGAATAAGCCATCTGTTATTTCAAACTTATTTTGAAATAACAGAATTGCTGTGTAGATGCTTGCATTGTTATTTTGGAATAAAGGCCGTTATTCTGAAATAACACTGCTGTGTAGATGCACCTTAAAGGCCAGAGTATGACACTTTGTACTTCTGCCTCTGGTCTATATAGGCTACAGCAGTGGTCACCAACCAGTAGATTGGGATCTAGTAGTAGATCTTGGAGCCTCTGACAGGTGATCCTGACTGGTTTGGCCAAGAGGCTATCAAGTGCCGGCACTTCAGCTGCACCTCCCCCCACTGCTGTGCATCTCCTGCCCTTTGCCTTGGAGCTGCCCCTCCCCTTGGGAGTCTCCTGCTTTCTGTGCAGAGCAGGGGAGGGGAAAGAGGGGTGCTGATATCAGGGTGCCCCATCTCCCATTCTGTATCCTTTTTCCACAGAGCAGAGAGGGGGCACAACCGGACCAGGGATGGGGTTTGCTGGCCACTTTAGGGAGTGGTTCAGGGCCAGGGCACAGGTGAGCCTGCCTTAGCCCCACTGCACCACCACCCAGGAGCCAGCAGCAGTGCCCAGATGGAGCCTACATCCCAAACTCCTACCCCAGTCATGAACCCCCTCATGCACCTCGAGCCCTTATCCTAGCTCTGAGCACCCCTGCATCCAAACACCCTTCCAGAGCCTACACCAAGAACCCCCTCCTACATCCAACTGCCTGCCCCGAGAGCAGCTCAGAGCCCCTCTCACATTCCAAATCCTTTAATCCAAGATCAGAGCCTGTGCCCCAACCCTCTCCCCCAGCCTGATGAAAGTGAGTGAGGATGGGCAAGAGAGGGAGGAGGGCGTGAACAGGGGCGGGGCCTTGGAGAAGGGGTAGGAAGGAAGCGGGTCAAAGGTATTTATATATGAGGTAGATCTTGGATTGCACTTAAATTCAAAAAGTGATCTCGTGCTTAAAAAGGTTGGAGACCACTGGGCTACAGAGATGTGTAATGGAAGGAACTACTAAACCTGAGTAAGGGTATCAGAATCTAGCCTTACTTAGAGATTGATTGCTGATTTCCAATGAGTTCCAAAAGTCTGATTACATTTGAACGTACATATTCTTGTTGTTGGCTATCATCTCTAAAATTTCACCCATGATGTAGTTTACTCACCCTGTTTAAACCACTGCATCTCACCCAGAGCCTTTTTTAGTTACATTATACAGGAACATTTCAAATTTTGTTTTAAATATATAGTCTGCTTTGTGCAAAGCTGGCCACAAAATTAGACTATACACAATGTCTGTTTCAACTTTCTTCGCTCTTTCTTTACTTAAAGAACTTATTACACATCTGTGGTTGGTGTTTATCTGTTTATAGATTCAGGAGAAAAATCTAAATTGTCATTCCCTCTTATATGATTCAGCTGAATAACATTAATAATTACTGCATCAAATACAACTATTGGAACTTATTATCCAGTCCTTCAAAATTATTCTCCTGGGGAGTTTTATGACCATTTATAACTTTTAAAATTACATATATCAAGCCAGACAAAGAGACTCAAGATCCAAACTGAAGCGATAACTCCTATGATATTTTGTTTATTCTTTGCTGGATTTATGACAAACTCTCTTCTGTGCTACCAATATTAGTATAATATTGAATATGGTCAAATACTAATTAAAGGACTACTAATGTTTAGAGAAGTAAATATTGTTGTTTACTGAATTGCCAAGCTCTGGAAAAAAAAGTATGCTTTCATTGCCTTTACTAAATCCAAACGCACAAGTAGGAACTTTAGATAAAAATATCAAGAAAACATAAATCCCATTTTCAAATGACTTAGACACTTCGGATATGTCTATACAGAAAAGTTATTTCGAAATAACAGCCGTTATTTCGAAATAACTTTCCTAGCATCTACACAGCCAAACCGCTATTTCAAAATTAATTCAAAATAGCGGAGTGCTTATTTGGAATTTGGTAAACCTCATTCCACAAGGAATAATGCCAGATTCAAAATAGTTAAATCGAAATAAGCGCTGTGTAGACGCTTATTTCAAAATAGGTGGCTCCAGCCCTTCCCAGGCTGCCCTGGTGGCCACTCTGGGCACAACCAGGAAAACTCTTCTGTTCGCTCCCCCGCACCCCAGCCCCAGAGCCCTTAAAGGGGTACACTCTGATCACAGTGCCTGTGCCAGCTGCAAGCCTGCCAACACAGAACCAGCAGTCCGTGCACCTGGCCCAGAATGAGCCAGCAACCCAGTGGCACCCAGCCCTCCACCACTCCCCAGGAGCAAGCTGGCAGCTCCCAGGAGCCTGCCAGGGGCCGCAAAAGGCGGGCACCTTCCTGGTCTAGTGCGGAGATCATGGACCTCATTGAGGTTTGGGGGGAGGTCTCCAATGTCCATGATCTCTGCACTAGATGCACAAACGCAGCCATCTATAGGCGGATGGCTGACACCCTGGCCACCAAAGGCCACATGCGCACCCAGGAGCAGGTGCGCATGAAAATAAAAGAGCTACAGCAGGCCTATACAAGGGCCTCAGGGGGCAGCTCCCAACCAGGGGCTGACCCAGACCTCTGCCCCTATTATGATGCCCTGGACCACATCCTGGGGGGTCAGACGGTCTGTGCCCCCCAGGTGGTCATCAACCCTGGGGCAGAGGGCCCTGCTGTTGTTTACTGAATTAATTTACTGCTGTTGTTTACTGCCCATGATGTGGAGGAGGAGGAGGACGGCCAGGAGCCGCAGGAGCCTGGAGGGAGCATGCCCCGCACCCAGGACCCCCGAGCCATCCCAGCAAGCCTGTTGCTGGTGTTGTCCGAGGCCGGGGAGGCAACGAGTTGTGAGTGCTATCACTGTCCCTTTATGCAGTGCGGGGGGGAGGGAGAGGGAGACCAGGGACCGCGCGTGTGGGCCTTGCTGACCACAGAGCACGCAGCAATCTGTGCATGTGCCATGCCACCCTGGGCATGTGGCCCTGGCTGGCTACCACACAGGGGCCCTGGCCTGTTACCCACATGCGTGTATGTATGAAGGCACATGAGGTGCTCCTGACCCCGGGGAAGGACACTGCATGATGCCCTCCCTCCATGAGCCCCCTCTACGCAGAGGCAGGGCACATCTCCCCTACCTCCCCACCCCCACACTAGATACAGCACAGGGGCATAGGTGCAGTCCCGGGCCAGCTCACACTCCCGGGGATAGCAGGACATGCTGAACATGGCCTGTGTGCAAGCACATCGGCTCTGATGGTTCAGAGACCTGCCGTCCTCGTTTTGCAGAGGGGGGCTGGGCTTCACGCACTGTGTTCCCAGGATGAACTGACCACTTCTCTTGTTTCTCCATAGCCGCAGCAGCTTCAAATGAAGGGCACACCACCCCGCCCAGGACATCCTCCCACACCTGGGCCAGCAGGCTGACCTGTAACCAGGAGGAGTACCAGCAGCAGTTGGGGATCCTGCAAAGCCAGCACCGCACCCTCGACCACTGGGTGCATGAAGACCTGCAGTTGCGGCAAGAGAGCTGGCGGGAGCTGCTTGCCCGGGGCCATGCCATCTGTGACCATTTGCAGACCCTGGTGCAGAGATTGATGCCTCCTGCTGCTCCAGCCCCTGCTGCCTCCCCAGCTACCACTCCTCCTCACACGCCTGCTCCCCCTCCCGCTTCTTCCTCCCCACCCACCTGCCCCACCCTCCATACCGGCTTCCCCCTGGGGACGCCGAGGCCCTCGCACCCGCAGTGCTGGGAGACAGGTGGGCCAGCAAGACCTCCAACCCTGAGCTTCTCCTCCCCCTTCCTCCCCTTGCCTCCCCCTTCAAGCTCCCTCCTCCCAGGTTTACCCCTCCCCTCTTCCACCCTCTCGCCTCCCCTCTCGTGCCCTCATTCCCCACCCCCTCCCCCCCGCTCTAGTTTTGTTTAATAAACAGAGTTTGTTTTTGTCAACATGTGTCTTTATTTAATGGGAAGGGGTGTTAGGGAGGGTTCAGTGAAAGGATGTGAGGGTGAAATGAGGTGCATACAGGCCAGCCAAATGGTCAACCTCTGCCATCCAGGCCAGCAGGAAAGCCTCCCCCTTCCTCTCGCACAAATTGTGCAGCACTCAACATGCTGCCACCACGTGCGGAATATTCCACTCGAATAGGTCCAGGCGGGTGAAGAGGCATCTAAAATGGGCTTCAACTGGCCGAATGCCCCCTCCACCACGATGCAGGCCCTGTTAAGCTTGGCATTAAAGGCCTGTCAGGAGGGGTTGAGGTGTCCTGTATAGGGCTTCATCAGCCAGGCTTGTAGGGGATAGGCCGCATCCCCCACCAGGCACACAGGCACTTCCACATCCCCAACCCTGACGTGGCAGTCAGGGAAGAAAGTCCTGGCGTGCAGCCTCTGGCACACGGAGGAGTTGCGGTACACCCGCACGTTGTGTGCTTTGCCGGACCAGCCCACGTTGATGACCATGAACTGGCCCCGGTGGTCAGACACAGCCTGCAGGATCACCGAGCAGTATCCCTTCCGGTTGATGTAGAGGGAGGCCGGGTGTTCTGGGGCACGGATGGGGATGTGTGTCCCGTCGACTGCCCCCCTGCAGTTGGGGAAGCCCAGGGCGCCAAACCCCTGGATCACTGTGTTCACATCGGTGAGGTGGATGACTCTGCGGAGCAGCACTCTGTTGATGGCCTTGACCACCTGCAGAGGGACACACAAAACCACCAAGAGCCACTGGGGTGCCAGGGTGGCTGAGAGTGCTCCTTCCCCGCCACTGCCCTGTGCCCCCACTCCCAGGAGCAACCCCCCCTGCAATCCTGGCCACTGCGGGCAGCCCAGAGTGTTGGTGGGACAGACCAAACCCTCCTGTGGAGGGGACTTGCACCACCTCCCTCCCTTTTCCCTGGGGCAGCCCATCACCTCCTTGCCCCCCCACTCCCAGGCACAGTGGCTGGAGGCTGCCATACCTGCATGAGCACTGCTCTGACAGTGGATCTCCCCACGCCAAACTGGTTCTCCATGGATCGGTAGCTATCCGGCGTGGAGAGCTTCCAGAGGGCAATAGCCACATGCTTGTGGAGGAGAATGGCAGGCCTCACGTGCATGTCCCGTCACTGCAGAGCAGGGGCGAGCCACTCACAGAGCTCGAGAAAGGTGTCCTTCATCCTGAAGTTCTGGGTCCATTGTTGGTCTCCCCAGCACGATGTGGTCCCACCAGTTGCTGCTGGTGTCCAGATGCCAGATGCGGCGGGGCATGTTGGAGTCCAGGAGCTGCAGCTGCTCCTTCCCCATCCCCCAGGAGTGTCTGGAGGATGGAGTGGGGATCGGGCTGCAGCAGATGCTGTGAGGCAGCCTGCAGAAAGCACAGCCAGGCTTGCAGCAACACGTCCAGGGGCAGCTCCAGTGGTGTCCTGAGTCAGGGAAACCGAAGCAGGCAGAGACAAAAATGCTTTGCTGTCCCTCAGCGAGGTAGGCAAGCAAGCAGGGAAAGCTGAGAACTGGCTGTCCAGGGGGGTCCCTTTAAGCACAAGCCTCAGATAGCCTCAGGCAACAACCACACAAAGTAACTCCTGACCTGATGCCCTGTTGGAACTGGTTTCAGCCAGCCTTAAGTGAGATTCAGCGTCCAATCAGTGTGGACGCGCTATTTTGAAATAGCAGAGCGCTATTTCGAAATGCATTTTGTATGTAGACACATTATTTTGAAATAAGATATTTCGAAATAATGCTGTCATGTAGACGTACCCTTCAGCTCCTAAGGTTCATATAACACAAAATCACTTTTCTTCCTTTCACACTGTCCAAAAAATAATTCACCATTCAGCTGAAATAATCAATGTGGAGCTTTAGTAAAGTTGACAACTGTCTAATGGCACAAACACAGACATCTTTCCCCTGGCCCCTCCTTCTCCAAGGCCATTCTCCTGCCGTGCCCCTTCTAGGCCCCAGGCCCCACTCACTCCATCCCCACTCCCGCAGACATTTGCTCTCCTGCACTCTCGCTCACTTTTACCAGTCTGGGGCAGAGAGTGGGAGGAGGCTCCAGGCTGAGCCTGGGTCTTAGGATTGGGTACAGGCAGAGTTTTGGGGTGCAGGCTCTGTCACTTATCTCAGTCAGTGGGTGGCACTTACCTCAGTCAGCTGCTGGAAGAGGCTGGCATATCTGGCTCCTAGGCTCATGGGCAGCGAAGCAGCTCTGTGTGCTTCTCCTGCCTTCAGACATCGCTCCTACAGTTCCCACTGGCTGTGGTTCCCAGCTAATGAAAGCTGGAGAGTTGGTGTTTGGGGTGGGGGTAGTGCTCAGAGATCTCCTACCTTCCCCTTCACTTAAGATCTGGACATGCCAGCTGCTTCCAAGAACTGTGTGGAGCCAGAGTAGGTGTGGAGCCCACCTTAGCCCCTCTGAGCCACTGGACTTCTGGCATCCTGAAATCTCCCAGACGTCTTTCAATAGCCTCCAGGAGGTCAAAGCCAATTCTGGGAGACTCCTGTCCAATGCAGGGGGCTGGAAACTCTAAGCTTTAGCTACACAGGTATTTTTGCCAACAATCTGAGCAAATGAAAATAAGGTTCTAGACTGAAAAGCGCTCAGCCAGAACTATAACATGTGATCAATAGCAGAGCTACAACAATTAACACTTGTCTGTACAGTAGGGTAATGTGCACTGTAGGGGTGTGATTTCCAAAGTGCTCCAATGTGTTGTGCATTAATTGGTCCATGTGGATTCTGCTGGTGTGCACAAAAGGTTTCTGAGTGTGTATTAACATAGCATGATTGGTGGTAACCAGCAGGATCTACATGGACCAATTAATGCATAACATGTTAGTATGATTTAGAAATCACAGAACTGTAGAGCATATTACTTCTCTTTATGTATAAGCCCTTAGTTCTGTACTTTTATTATTAATAAAACATGTAAATCCACTTTGCTGCTATCCATTATCCTGTTAATTGCATCATTCATGAACATTCCTGTGAGGACTCATTCACAAGAATCATTTTAGGATTTGGATATATATATACTGGTATAGCTAAAATGGTACATCACACCTTCTGTGGATGTAGTTTTACTGGTATAAAGCTACTGCTGTATGGGATGGAGAATGTGTGCTACTGCTATTAGGCCCCCTTTCTACTGGCATGACTGCTAGATCTACAGGATGGAGATTGTACCACTTTAACTGTATCAGTAAGGCTAAATGAACCAAGTTAAACAGTACAAAACCTATGAAGCGCTAAAGCAGCATGAATACTAGACTAAGTAATTATTTCTGAGAGTTTATGTATCAGAAGAGCTCTTGCAGCTGCTTTGCAAAGCATTTTTTATTTACACAAGATGTCTTAATTACCAACAGAGAGAAATTGGTGTATAATAAAAATAGTCACTTACAATGTCAAGAGAATACGGGATTTCTGTTTATGTACATCCAACTAGGGAACAAGAATATTACCTTGTGATGCAGAGGACCATTTATATATCAGGAATAATAAATCACAACCACCCAATCCACAGTATTTGCATTTCTTCACAAAAATATTCATTGAAAAATTGTGAACTGAAAGGAATAAATTATCCATTTTTAGAATAGAGAGAAGCAAACGGTGGAGAGTGGGAGATCTCCCAGCCATCTGTACAGGGACCAATGCTGTTAAATGTATTCTTAAATTATCTGGGAAAAAAGGTTCAAACAGGGAGGTGGCAAAGTTTACAAGTGACACAAAACAACTAAGTTAAGACCAAGCAAACTGTGAATACTTACAAAGGGATCTCACAAAATTTGGTGACCAGCCAACAAAATGGCAAATTTAATGTGGCGTGAATAACTGTACAGCCTGGGAAAAACATAACCAAGCTATATGCGTATCATTATAAATCCTAGGATATTAGAAAAACGAGGTGGAGGAGATAATATTTTGTAGTGAACCAACTTCTCTTAGTGAGAGAGACACACTTTCGAGCCACAGAGAGCTTGAACATACACAGTTAAACTTTTAAAATTAGCTGTTTCCACTCAAGAAAGGGATCTTGAAGTTATCATGCATAGTTCTCTGTAAACATTCACTCAATGTGCAGCAGCTGTCAAAAATAACAATTTTAGGAACTGTTAGGAAAGGGATAGATAATAAAACAGAAAATACTATAATGCCCACTATATAAATCAATGGTACCTCACACCTTGAATGCTGTGTGCAATGCAAGGCCACCCCATTTCAAAAAATATTGCAGAATTGGAAAAAGTACAGAGAAGTGCAACAAAAATGAAGAGGCATATGGAGCAACTTTCATATGAAGAGAGATTAAAAGGACCAGGACTGTTCACCTTGGAAAATGGGGGAATATGATTGAGATCTATAATATTGTATATGGCATGGAGAAAGTAAATAAGGAAGTGTTATGTACAACTTCACATAATACATGAGCCAGGGGTCACCCAATGAAATTAATAGGCCACAAAATTAAAACAAACATAAGGAAGTACTTCTTTACACACCACATGGTCAATCTGTGGAAATAATCATGAGGAGATTTTGTGAAGGCCAAAAGTCTAATGGGGTGGCCAAAATTGCACACAGTGCTCAAGATATGTATTTATTTATGGATTTATAAAATGGCATTGTGATATAGTCTTATTATCTATCGCACTGTTAATGGTTACTAACATTACCTTTTTTGACTGATGCTGCACATTGAGTTGATGCTTTCAGAGAAATATATGCCATGACTTCAAGATCTCTTTTTTGAAGGGTAACGGCTAATTTAGACTCCATAATTTTATATGTTCGAGCTCTGTGTGGCTCAAAAGCTTGTCCCTCTGACCAAAAAAAGTTGAATAAAACAAGGATGGGAAACCTCCAGCCTGTAGGCTGACCACAGTTCTTCAGATTTAGCCACACCCAAGTCTGATTTCAAGGATGTCATCTCTGTCAGCACCAATACTCATTGGCCTAATAGGCAAATCCTTCTTTCTTTACCTTAAACTGCTTCATTCTCAGCTCAAGCCTTGTGTACTCTTTACACACAATCAAATACATATTGAATTCCATCATAAAACTGGGAAGTCTTATGAAACTCTGTTCTTTTAAGTTTCCCTTCAAAAGTACCTCATGCTACATTCACTTTCCATTTCGTTAGTATTTTTAATAATGTTTTCTTTCAGGAGGGGGAAAAGCCTCCAACATAATCATTATACTAAACTAGATTCTGATGGCATTTTCAGGCACTTAACTGATCAACGTTAGCTTTATATCCTGTGTGGGAACTTATTAGTAAGTGATATTCTCTAAATTGGCTTCTGTCTTGAAAGACAACAAAGAGAAACATGCAACTAGATACCTTTAGTATACAGCAAAATAACAAAATAAATGAAAATATATTGCAGTATTTAATCCATGCAGCAGAATCTAATGTGTCAATTTTAAAGAGAAACATTGGGGAGAAAGGATGGTCTAGTGTGGACTTATTTAAATCCCCTGATCCACCTAGACTTTCTGTGTGAACTGGGGCAAATCCGTTAGGCTTAGTCTACACCTAAAAGTTAGGTTGCAATGGTAACATTGGTCAAAGCTGTGAAAAAAAATACACCCCTGCCCTTCATAGCTCTATCTGCTTAACCCCCAATGTTGATACAGCTATGTTGATGGGCAGGATTTTGTTGATTGTAGCGACTGTCATAAAGGGTGGTGGTGTTCCTAGACTCATGGAAAACCCCTTCAGTGTATGTAGGCTGTGTCTACACAACAGGATTATGCCAGCATAGCTACAATGTCATCACTGTGGTGGTATATGGCTTTAATTCTCCATCAGTACACTGAGGATAAACAGTAAAAAGGAGTGGTATAGGGATAAATACACTAAAGGTTGTGTGTGGTCACACACTACAGTAATAGGAGGCACAGAAGTACCTTAGGGTGTGTCTAGACTGCAGGTTTTTTTAAAAAAAAGTAGCCTTTTTTCAAAAAAACTTCCCCTGTGTCTAGACTGCTGCCATGTTCCTTCGAAAGTAAGTTGAAAGAATGCGGCAGTTTTTTCAACTGCGGAAAACCTCGTTTTATGAGGAAGAACGCCTTTTTTTGAAAGTGCTCTTTCAAAAAAAAGGTGCTATGTAATGCAAACTGTGCTTTTTTGAAAGAGAGCATCCAGACTGCCTGGGTGCTCTCTTTCGAAAAAGCGGCTTGCTTTTTCTAAAGTACTGGTTGTAGTCTAGATGCTCTTTTTCGGAAGAGGCTTTTTTGAAAGCCTCTTTCGAAAGAGGCTTGCAGTGTAGACATAGCCCCTGTGTTGACATACCCTACAAAGATTTGCCAATGCAAGTTGTCAGCATACAGCCTCAGCAGTTAGCACAAGTCTTGTGCACTTGCGTGCTTGACTCCTTGCATTGGCACCGCACACAATCACCAGGAGTGCTTGTGTTGATGCACAGAGAGGTACACCATGGATAGATATGCCAGCGAGCAGCACGGGAGAGTTGTGCACGGGAGAGTTGGAGCCAGAGATCAACTTCCAATAATGCAATGTTTCCCAAACCATAATATTATATCTATCCCATAATATTTATGCCTATTTTCAATTTCCCACAGATCCATGGGGGACTTGGCACTATCACCCATCTCTCACAGACAAATGAAGCCTGCACAGGAAATATATATATGGCTTTATAATGTTTATAATCCATGTAAAGATATTTATCTTAGAATTAGAAAAACTAGTTAATGTCAAAAACCCTTTAATAACTTGCAGAGATTTTAATAGTCATAATGAGTTATGGAGAAGTAAGAACACTGCTTAGAAAATGCTTAGAACAATTGATTGATATGCATAACCTTATAACGTTGAATAAAAGAGCACCTAGATTTAATTCAGTGAATGGATTATTTTCAGATTTTAGCTTGTAGCAGTTCCCAAATCCTGTAGCAAATACGTTCAGCTGGTAAAGTCATAAAGAAGATGGAATGGAAATGATCATTTCCATACACTTATTAAATACCAAAGCCAAGGAAATGCCAAAAACACAACAAAATTGTTCCTAACTGGAATTTTCAGAAAGCAGACTGGGGTCTTTTCAAGCTGAAATGTGATTAATATTTTTGTAGTAACTATACAAGTGGCAACCTAGGAGAATCTGTAAAAACATAATAAAAGAAATTACAGCAGCAGCTGATCTGGCCATCTACAAAACACTACATTCTTCCAACTTAGAAATCAGGTTTTTTGATGGAATGAGGATTGCAAATTACCGATCAAGAAAGCAAAACACACAATTAATAGTAAAGACTTAATTATTTATAAAATAGTGCACAAAGGATTATCAAAAAGACACAAAAAAAAGATCTGGAGAAATGTATGTAGCAAATTGAACAAAGAGTCACAGCTTTTGGAAATACACAAGCAAATTCAAAGAAATAATGTAATTCAAAGTAAATATAAACTTGGTCTTATAAACAATAAAATTGAGGTCTCCATCTTAGGAAAGGCAGACATTTTAGCAAAAGTATTCCAAAATGTGACTATAAATCAAAGCAGAATGTTTCATAGGTGCAGGAAGGAAGTCCATTGAGGAGAACACTGAACTATTAAATGCCTGGAGATAATAAATTGATGATGTATTGAGCAAACATTTTAATAGGCAGTAGCTTATTGCAGACATTAGAAAATGGAAAAATACAGTTCCAAGTAAAGATATTATAGGTAAAGACATGTTCCAACAGTTGTCAGTAGAATCTTTAAAGATTCTATTGTAGTTATGCAATGATATATGAAGACAAGAGCTGCTGCCAATAGAATAGACAAGCATTGATTATACCAATTAGGAAACCAGTCAAGCTATATACAAGACCTGATGCTGATTGCCTATTGCCCTCAGATAATGTGTGGGAAAAATCATGGGAAAATGATTAATATAAAACTTGTGGAATGCTTGAAGCAAAACAAGGTACAAAATGGCTTCACAAGAGGAAGATGCACAATTGAGCATACAATGAAACTAAAAATGGCAGTACAAAAGAAACATAAAGACTAGAAACTTTATGGTAAGTCTTCATGGACATTGAAAATGTATACCATAGGCTAGGGAGGCCTCATATGTAAACTAGCCAAAACTGAAATAAAAGAATTATTTTTTTACGTGAATAAGAGACTTTAAGTGATAGATTTATACAAGTCAAAGTGAGAACAGCTTTATTAAAAAAATTAAAAAACCTACATGCTTACAAATGGAATTCCACAAAGGAGTATGAGCAACCCCACTTTCATTTCCACTATGATAAATGACCTGCCAGAAAGCGTGCAGGTATCTCCCTTTTTTTTTTTTTTTTGCAGGTGACTGTGCCATGGAAAAGACAAATGAGGCACTCCAAAGAATTTTCAGGAGGGGAAATTATTTGGGATACATATTCTTACTTGTAAAATCTAAAGGATGAAAATTAGGGAAGATGGGGTTTGGTTTCTTTATGGTAAAAAGGTTCAGATAGTTCAAGTTTGTGTTCCAAGGAGTAACGTTTGATAATGAATTAATTTAGGAAGGTCACAGATAATATCATATAAAAGTGTAAAATAGGATGTACGTACTTAAAATATAGCTGGAAACAAATGGAATACAGATATGAAGACACTGGTGATGATATAGATAGAGGTGGTTTACACTTTTGTGGGGGCATGGGCCAGAAAAACTGGGGGGCCCTACACACCCCTTCTGTCTGCAGTCTCCCCTCCACCCCCCACCCTCCCCGTCCTGCATTCCGATGGTGCTCCTGCTAGTGGTTGGGACAGAGGGGACAGGAGCGCAGGGCAGATGGGCAGAGTGAGGCAATCACTTGACCCAGCTCACTGGCATAAACACCAGGTGTGGGGGCACCCATTTTCCCAGGGCCTTCCAATTGTCTAGAGCCCTTTCGCAAGAGCCACATTGGCCTAGTGGCTAATCTGCCACTGTGTATAGAGCACAGATAACACCAGTTCTAGACTATAGATACCAAGCTGTTGGGTTAGAAACCTGGAACTACACCAAGCCCAAATTCTGAGATTGGCAATGGTAACAACAGCCATGTGTGTTTGATACAAAAAAAACAGTGGAAAAGCATCTATCTATAAATCTGAGGCTGAAATCTTTTGGGCAAAGGTAAAAGGGAATCATTAAAATAGAAGTGTACAGCAGATTTATGAGATTGTAGCAGACGAAATTATATGGATTACCATAGACTTCCTCATGCCTCCAGGACCAACAAATGGGTAAAGGAGATATGTAAAAAAGAAAAAAATGAGAGAAATAAAAGTTTTTACTCATGGGAAATCAAATTACAGCTAGACAGTTATTCCCCGATTTGGAATTGCATGAAAAAACTCAGGGAAAGAAAAACACATTATGGTCAATGACATTTCTGAATGGATTTATGAAAAAGGTGGGGACGACTTTGTCAAGTTTATATAGATGGATCAAAAGATGATGGCAAGGTTATAGTGGGAACAGCTCTCTGTGTTCCTAGTCCTGGAATCCAAAAATCTAAAAGGCTATCAAATTATGTCACCATCCTGATGGCTGATCTAATGGGGATGCTGTTGGCACTCACCAAGATGAGAGATGTGTGACTGACTGCAGCTGTAATTGTATCTGATTCCCTGTCAGGCATTCTGACAATCAGAACAGGGGCTTTGGAAAGCAAAAATAACATAAGTGAAATAATGTTCCTAACGACGGAAATAATGAAAGCAAGTATCTGTGTAACAATAGGATTATGTGACAGGGTCCTACTATACCCTGCGCCAGAAAAGGAACCGTGAAGGTTGGTCCCCAGACCTACCTAAAAAAGCTGCAGGGAAGCAGCAGGCTGAGTTAAAAGGATCTGCATGATGTTTCCTGATAGAATGTAAATGTGGCTGACAATTGGGTTAGTGCATTTCCCCCCCTTATCATTTCCCCAGCACAATTACTGTGTGTAGTGTCTCCAACAAATTCTTCTCACAAGCACTGTCAGGTTGATTTAAGGGAGGCTCTTTTGTATTCCATTGCACTAATATTGATCTCTCAAACAATGTTAAAAACAATACACTACATGAGAATACAGCTGTCTCATACAGTAGCACAGAGCAGGCATTTAGTTACAAGTAAGTATGTTAGGTCAGTATTGCTTTAATATCATAGTCAAAGCTCAGTTTCCTTGCTGTTGGAGGTACAGCCACTTGCAACTTGACTTTAATATTTGCAGGAACTGTCCAAATAGTTTTATTTTGCTGCTCAATAACTTGAGTCAGAAATGATATAATAAGCAAGAATGTATGAGCCACAAACTGTATCTGAAACTAGGTTGAGATTAGAGTCTCTCTCTCCTATCCCTTTTCAATTGATAATTTTAAGCGTTTTATAGATTCACAGAATTTAAAGCAGCCAGAAGGGATCATTAGATGATGGAGTCAAATCTGTAGCACAGACTATTAATTTTTACCCAATAGCTTGTGTTTCGTTAAAGCGTATTGTGCTTGAGTGTACTACCTTTAAGGGCCAGCAAGAAGCCTCAGTCAAGGAGACCCCTATCCATGGGCACTAGGTAAACCCCTGGCTTGTGAAGGCAGCCTCCCTAGTCCCCACTCTGTCCATCCTAAGCTCTGCCCCTTCTGCAGCCACCAGCACCAACCCCTCTCCCCACATTGAGGCCGCTGGCCCCCAGCCCTCCCATTGTGGCTGCTGGCCCCTGCTTCCCAGCGCTGTAGCCCAAGGTTGCCAGGAAACACAGCCCCAGCCCTCCTCTCCTGGCTCTGGAGAGCATGGAGACTGGGCAGCATGGCTGCAGACCCCTAGCCCCAGAAAGCCGGTCAAGCCACACAGCCCCAGCCACTCCTGGAGTACTGGGTAAAAGGTTTAGCCATAGTCACCCTAGAGTGCTGGGTGGGTGGCATAGTCCCAGCCTCCCAGTCCATGCTTCCTGGCTGGCCCTCCCACCCATGAAACACCACCCCCAGCCGAGCCACCAGCTGGGCTGCCAGAGAGGCCCCAGGAGCTCACTGCAGCTCTCAGCCTATCTGACCCAGTCTACAGGAGCAGGCAGGAGGCGGTAGAGCATGGATTAGGCCTCCTTAGGCAGTTTAGGAAGGCAGTGCCTTCCTGTGCCTATGGTACCCGCCACCCATACGCCTATCCCTACTCCACTTGAGGACTGCCTTATTTAAAAGGGAAAAAGGAAGCTGAGCAGGGTTTGGCGACAGAAACCAATGGATTATCTCCACTTAAAACACTTCTTGTGTAGACTACCTAGCTTTTTCTATCAGCATAGGTATTCCACTGTAGAGGCTATAGCAAAGTCAATGGGACAATTTTCCTGTCAGCCTAGTGCTGGTCTTCACCTGAGGTAAGGTCTGTATAGTTCTGTCTCTCACAGGTGTGGCTCTGTCACACCCCTCAGAGACATGCTAAATAAAATTAAATTCCTAATGTAGACCATGCCTTGGAGCTGGACTGGGAAGGAGCAGGGGTGGGAAGAGATAGAGTAGAGGTAAGGCCTGGGGAGGAGAGGCGTGTTGTCCTGGGCCCTGCCCCTCCAAGAAATGGCCCTGACTTTAGTATAAATCATTTTTTCCACTCCTCAGATTACACTGGTGTACAATTTTTTAGAAGTCGTCTGCTTCAGAGATAAAATGTGCTATTTATTATGTATTTTGATGTGCTGAATTCAAATACGACAGTTAAAACAACTGATTGGCTACTGTTTCCAAGATATTTAAGTTTTTACATTTTACATCTATGTATATTGTGTAGATAGTAGAGTTTTAATCATAAATTGTAAACCTAGGTCTTTTCATGTGTTTATGATTGCTTTACATGATAATATTTCACCTGTCCTGTTTATGTAACACTTTAAAAATCAGCAAAAGGGTTATATAAATAAAATTTATTATGAAACAAAAGGCAAAAAACTATTATGTACATAGTTTAGTCCTATTCAGCGTCTACTTGGCGCTTCTTGGCTTGTCTCTTGTATTCATTAAATGGAGCACCTTCCATGAAGAAGAATGGGAAAAGATCCTTTTGATGGTAACGGAACATGGAAACCCTAACATCACCTGCCAGGAGATTCCACTGCTGTAGTCTGGAGCCCAACAGCTCTGCCTTACTCTTGGGTAGTTCCAAATCCCTGACAAGATCATTCAGTTCACCTTGTGTTATGAGGTGTGGTTCAGAGGAGGAGGATGGGAGAAAATGTGGGTTCTGTGACATTGATGGTTCAGGACCAGAAGTTTCATCCTCTTCCTCTTCCTCGTCTGACTCAAGTGAGAATGATTCTGGTGCATCAGGAACCGGCAGTCCTTCTCCGTGGGGTACTGGGCGTATAGCTGATGGAATGTTTGGATAATGCACAGTCCACTTTTTCTTCTTTGACACACCTTTCCCAACTGGAGGCACCATGCAGAAGTAACAATTGCTGGTATGATCTGTTGGCTCTCTCCAAATCATTGGCACTGCAAAAGGCATAGATTTCCTTTTCCTGTTCAACCATTGGCGAAGATTTGTCGCACAAGTGTTGCAGCATATGTGTGGGGCCCACCTCTTGTCCTGATCTCCAATTTTGCAGCCAAAATAAAGGTGATAGGCTTTCTTAACCATAGTGGTTATACTGCACTTTTGTGATGCAAAAGTCACTTCACCACAAACATAGCAGAAGTTATCTGCACTGTTCACACAAGTACGAGGCATCTCTGCTCACTTTGGCTAAACAGAAATGTGTCCCTTTGCAAAATCAAACACTGACAAATAAGAGAGCACGACACTATGATTTCTAGAGCTGATACAGGGCAATTTGTTCAGCAGAGTGATGTAAGCTTCGTTATGATTGCATCATCCATGACTTCTAGGAATAACATGATGCAATTCATATCATGTATGACGCAATACCAGCTTCAGATTGCATCATTCATTGTTTTGCCTAAAAAGCAAGTACTGTCCAAACCCAGTCATAGATTTATTCATAGATCCAGTCAAAGATGTATTTTAGTAATTTCTGGTTTAAATTGAGATCCCTTCCCTTTATAACTCACTTATCCTCCGCCATTCCCAAGTCAAGGGTCATATATACTGACCCAATAGCATATCTTGAAAACTAGAGCCAATCAACAATTTTAAGCATCATTTTTGTTCTCAGTGACCCAGAATTAGTAAAGTTTGACTACATTTATTTCAGAAGCATTTTGGCTGTAGAGCAGTGTTATTTTGTGTTTTTTCTTTCTTTGCCTTCTTTGGATTTCCACCCTTATGCCCAAAATCTTTTTAAGAATATGGACACAAGAGCTGGATGCAGCAATCTAGTCAGTCTTGGTCTCACCAATGCTCTCTGCAGAGGTAAAAAAACTTCCCTGCACACTACATCTCTGTTTATGTCACCAAAAACTTCATTAGCCCTTCTGGTCACAGCATTGCACAGGGAGCTCATGTTCAGTTGCTTGTCCTTTATGATTCCCTAAATTTCTTGTGAAGTCACTGCTTTGTGGGATACATTCTCCCATTCATAATTTACTAGCCAGCCCAGTTGCTTGAGCTGTGTAACAAGGAGAATGGGAACAGAAAGGTCACTAGGAAACAGTTCACACTGCAAAGGGATGAATAGAAAAGGAACAATTGACACATACTACAACTCCTTTTATATTAAATTATATATATAAATGGCTGAGTTATACTGAGTTATAAATGTGACTATTATAAAATGAATCAAAGCATCATTGCTTTTTTATTTTAAAAATGTTAAAATGTGTAAAATCTGTGTTGTTTGCTTAGGGAATATATATATTATAGGAATTCTATTATTATAGAATTTTTAAATAAATCCACATCTGAATCTGATACACTATTGTCTCTAGCAATATCTTCTTGATCTTGTCCATTATTTAAGCTATTGGGTACTGTTAAAATCAATCCAAACCTGAATGTTGAAAAAGTTTGACCTCAAACACAAATATGCATCTTTGCAGGAAATGGGATTAGCTATTTGAGACAACATTGTTTAATTCTAATTAAAGATCCATTAATACTTTTCTTCTGCCCTCATTAATGTGCAATATTAGGAAGGAGCGAACATCCTGTCCCAGGAATAATATACTATGCTTTATCCAAACAAAGGATGTTTCAGATCTGTCTTTTTAAACAGATCCAGATCTGGACTGTGACTTTAATGGTGGTGCTCACAATTGCTCCTTCTCAACCCCAAATACATGCAAATTAGTTTCTGACCACAATTTCTAATCTCAGCTTTAAGGAATGCGTTTTTGCTCAGTGTTGTCCTGTTCTACCAACATAATCCCAAATTTATGAAAAAAAATATTATTAATCGGACTCAGATGAGATTAAGGCAGGATATAAAAGGCTGGCCCTGTTTTCAGTTGAAGAGAGGTGCCAGGGGACTTTGGAAGCCTCTATTTGGGGACGCATGATGAGCAGACTGGGCTGTTAGATCCTCAATGCCAGAGGTCAGGAAAGAGTGTAAGGGCCTCAAGTACTAAGCCACTGTAACCAAGGACTGAGCAGTGTGAATGTGGGGAGGAGCCAAGATTAAAACTCCTGACTGCAAGGGTGGAAAGGAAGTGATTGGTGAGTGGGCTGGGAACATCCCAGAGGTATGAATATGAATCTGAGTATGAATCTGAGGGAAAGCTTGGAATTCCTGCACCAAGGGACAGTCCTGTAACTTCAGGGAAAAGAGCTTGGGGAAACATGGCTATGAGGAGCAAAGATCTGTGAGTGTTTTGGAGCTCCTAAGTAAGACATAAGGAAGGAGGATTTCTTTTATATTTGAAATATGATAAAACAGAGGAAACTGAGGCAGCAGCTGTACACTAACAATAGGGAGGAGGCATGTGGTGTAACACTGCATCTCTAAAACTAGGATATTATTGCCTATTCCAGGCTATTGTGAGGATTAGTTATTGTCTAAACTTGCTGAAGTGCTAAGCATTATTATGACTAAGTATTAATGGGGATGTAGGATGGTAAAATGCTAATAATAATAATGCATGTTATCCATAATGATTGACTTTCTATTCTGGAAAGGCAAAGACAAAAAACCCTCCCTTCGTAAGTACGCTACGTATTAGAGGGAATTGAGTATTCACTCTGAGGTGGGAATTTCATTTAAACATGAGTCACAAATAATTCAAGCATACACCTGATGAACACCACTGTCTCAGAGTAATTAGAATTGGGAATGTCTGCTTATAATGAATGATAGAGTTTACTAATAAAAATGTACTCTCCATCTCTGTTAAATATAAAGCAAGGGCAATCTAGTGTAAATGCATAAAAAAAAATCACTAAATGGTCAGAGCGCCGTCTTCCTAGGAGGAAAATGGGAGAAGGAAAATGTGGAGTCAGAGAGGGGAGTTTCTTTAAGGACCAAACACTAATGTGTAACTTTGTGATCATGCCAAATCTGAGAGACAATGAAACCAATGCAGTTGACCCTACTCTGGCTCCCCTCTGTAGTGGGAGGCAGGCAGTGAAGAGCCAATGTCAAGATGATTCCCCCTCACAGTAGAGCAGGGTTGGGCAACCACAAGTAGTGGGTGGGCTGCATGAGTGGCCCTCCTTCACCTCAGTGGGCTGCAGCAGCCCACGGCCCACTGGGGTTCCATCTCTAGCCCTGCGGCCTCGCTGGCTGCTTCCCCTCCCCCACGTGCCTCTCGTGCACTGGGGCGCCAGAGCGCTGCACTTACCTGCTCCTTCCCCTCCCTCCCAGCACTGTCGGAGCACTGATTTGCCTGATGCATGCTCTACCCCCAGCTCCTCTCCCTCCCTGTTGTAACTGGAATGCCATGAACAGCTGATTGGTTGCATTCCAGCTCGGGGTGGAAGGGAGAAGCGTGAGGTCAGAGTGTGAATCAGGCAATTTGAAGCTCCTCCAACAGTGCTGGGAGGCAGTCGGGAGGTGTAGTAAGTGTAGGACTCTGGTGCCCCAGTGTGTGAAGCACATAGGTATGAGGGACTGCCAGGGGGTCAGTGGGTCACGGATGGAGCCCACCACTGCCGTAGAGGATGGAGCCATATTTCCATGAATTCCACAGCAGAAGCACCATTGGATGTTAAAATGGTGCTTCCACCCTGGCCATGGAAGAGGGTACAAATGATGAACACACAACTCTACCAGCCACCAGGTAAGCCCTTTCACATGGAGGGAAGATGGAGCACACCATGGCCACCATGGAGCAGTTCAGCTGACTTACCTTCAGCCTGAAGGGAAGATTGTGTTTCCCGCATTCCCCTTCCCCTCCCTCCATCACATATGGAGCCAGTTAACTGAGTGCAGGAAGGGTGAATTTGATCATGACTGATTTTCTGACATTTTCCTTAGAACATGAAGTAAAGTACAGATTAGATTAGAAGAAAAGATATAATGGGAGTTTAATAAATAAAGGCTACATATGAACAAAAATAAGTATTAGCATGTCATTCTAATGTAGAGCTTGATCCAGTGTCTACAAATCAATTTATACTGACTTCAGTGGGTGCTAGATCAGGCACCACAATCTTAAATCTAAGAGAAGACAATTGCTTTCTTTTTCCTTTGTAACATCACTTCAACAGACAGTTCTGTTGATACCGTGTTTATTTAAATGACACATACACCCTTTGGTGACTCAAATGTTATTTTCACACATAGGGGAGTTTATAGAAAGCACAATTAGGTTATATAAAGAAATATAAATGAACTCAACACATTCATGCAATATAACGTGATTGGTAAAGCAGTGCAAAAGCTGCTCTAAAATGAAAAATGGAACCATCAGCAAGTCCTGTCTCTTAAGAATAACTTTGGTTTTATCTGCTATCCCAATTCAATGATAGAGAACTATGCTGTTCTATCAGATTTTGGTATGTGTGAGGTCTTGATTAAATAGCTCTGTAAAGGTCATTTTAAAGACTGATGTTAAGAGAAGCCTGAATGGGCCAGTAGAGAGGTGGAAGGAGAAGTATAGTACAAAAAAACAGATCTAAGATAAAGCTTTCTAAATCTGCAGTTGTGAATGCTCATTCCCTACAACTCCAAGCTTATCAGAAATATCTTCTCTATCTTTACTTCTATCAGCAAAGTGAGATCTCTAAGCACTGCCGTCAGATCTCTACAATTCTCCCAGTATACAAATACCATAGTTTAAATGAGCTCTTGTCTGTAAAAAGTTTGCTTAGATGAGCCAATATGACCCACTTAAAGGACATAGGCCCATATCCACACTGAAATCAGTGGAAGTTAGGAATCTAAATATCTTTTGTAGCTCTGGAGTACAGTTCTGTGGATTAGGAACATAAGAACGGCTGTACTGGATCAGACCATTGGTGCATCTAGCCCACAGTCCTGGCTTACAACAGTGGCCAATGCCAGGTGTTTCATAGGGAAGAAACAGAACAGGTAATCATCAAGTGAGCCATCCCTGTTGTCCACTCCTAACTTCTGGCAGTCAGAGGCTAGGGATATTCAGAGCACAGAGTTGCCTCCCTGACCATCTTGGATAATAGCTCTAGTTCTTTTTGGAACCCTGTTATAGTTTTGGCCTTCACAACAACACCCTGTACCACTCTATTTATCTGTCTATTTTGAAAACTGATGATTAATTCCTGTCCTTTGTTTTCTGTCTTTTAACCAGTTACCAGTCCATGAGAGGACCTTCCCTCTTATCCCATCACAGTTTACTTTGCTTAAAAGCCTTTGGTGAGGGACCTAGTCAAAGACCTTTTGAAAGCCCAAGTATGCTATACCCATTGGATCATCTTACCCACATGTTTTTTCACCTGCCTCAAACTATATTGTTTCACAATAGGGCTTTATTTTGTAAAATACCATGAGAGAAATGGAGCCAGTGTCCCCATTGCCTTGTATGAAAAAGCTATAGCAAATTATCTATAGAGCTGTATCACTAATCTGCATACATCCTGAAGTGTTAGGCACTATCAGGGAGGATACAAATGTATGAAGTAACAAAAACAATATCATATTATAGTCTAATTACAGTGACCTTTGAATCATGTTCCTTAAATTGGTTATTCATGAAAATATTAGCCAAAGTGCAACACTCATCTTTATTGATTTGGGGAGATAGGGTTTATCCTAAACACTCCATCACAAAAGCATCATGAGTACTGTCAAGCCAAATTAAACCTCTGCATTCAAACAAGTTACTGGATTTTTTTCACTATTCACTCAGCTCTAGTAACACCACCTGCTTCCTTTGCTCTCTAAAGAAAATCCAGTGAAACAAATCTCTGCTTTTGGTTACAATGCATCTCTGCTGTTTATTACTGCTCCATTTATTTCCCCTTTTCTGACAGTGAAAGAAAATGAATTTCTTTCTGGACTAAAGTGATTAAGTCAATAATAGAACAGTCATTGTGCAGCACAAGCAATGCAACTCAAGGACAGCAGACAGTAACATCTGTAATAATCCTACCTGCTGTATATTGTATGTATACTAAAAACTATAGGAGTGACTGTGGCAGCTGCACACAGACTCCAGCACACAAATTCCAACCCCTGGGCTTAAAGGGTATGTCTATACTGCAGTTAAAAACCTGTGGCTGGCCCATGCTATCTGACTCAAGCTCATGGGGCTTAAGCTAAAGCAAGGGTGTTGGGTGGAGCCCTTCTTTGGGGAGGTTAACCCCCAGCTTCGTCTTTTCTGCCCACATCCCATCCTCAGTGGCCAGAGACCCTCTTGCATTGCCTGAAGAGTCCTGAGTGTCCCCCTTGGACAGAGGCGCCTTGGGCCACCAGGAACCCTGATCCCCACCCCTCCACAGACGGGGGAACCAAGGCCAGCTGGAGCCCTCCATCCCCCAAGCACACCACACCTCCCCAGACCACAAACTACCCCATGCGAACAGCTCGTGTTTCATCTCTTCTGGAAGAAGAACCTGAGCTTTTAATATGCACCATGCTGAGGAGACTCTATGTGCTAGTCAGCTTCCTGGGTTCATCAGTAATCTTCCTGCTATCTGAATAGCAGCTACTGTCTCCTTGGCTGCAATGGAACCTGCATGGGGCATAATAATAAGCAAACCTTTTCCCACCAAACCAATAATCAGCCTTTTATATGCATCTCCCATGGGCTAAGGGGCCATTTAATTGTGGTGTAAATGTTTGAGCTCAGGCTGAAACTCAAGTTCTGGCTCTTCCTACCTTGCAAGTTCCTAGAGACTGGCCCCCAGCCTGAACCCATCATCTATACTGCAATTAAATAGCCCCTTAACTTGAGTCCCCATGAGTCTATGTTAGCTGACACATGCTGGTTGTGAGATTTTGTTCACAATGTAGCTGTACCATTGGATACCTTCATATGGATTTAGGTGACAAATGTAAGTGGAGGAATGGTCCCGCTATTATGGGGAACTTTCCTGGCTTCTATACTAGCCCGGTGAAATGGACCAGTGAAAGGATCTGAGTCCCCACTCCCACTTCTTTTACACAAAGGCCTCCCTGACCCTGAGGGCTCCCCTTCCACTCTCCTGAGTAGCAGAGTCCTCGAAATCCCAACAAGGCTGGGCCCAGGTTTTCTGGGGCTTAATCCCCGACCTTGTAGTCACTTAGGGCAGGGGCTAGGGTGTCCCCACTCCAGGGTGCTCTCTTCGCACTGGATGCTTTCTTGACCTACTGATCATTACATACAGTTCAAAATGAATACAATTTATAAAACAGCAACTGATTAAAAAGAACAGAATAAGGAAAAAATGAGACAGGTTAAAAGAGAACACAAAGCCCCACTCTGTAGCACGGGGACACCACAAACAGCAGTTTGCAGAGTGTAAGGACAGTTCACAGTCTGTTTCTTATAGGTCCCAGGGCTCTTTCTCAGGCCCTGGCTGTGCTGCAGGGGGGCTGCAGGTTGGACACGCTTGCTTTGGCAGTGACCACAGGACTTCAGGCTCTAGGTGGCAGGACCCCTCTCCCAGTTGGAGTTACAATCCCTCTCCAAGTCTGGCCTGCAGGGCCTCTTGGTTGGTGGCATCTCCCTGCCTAGAGCCTCTTTCCCCCCCTTTGCTGGTCCCAGCTGCTCACCACACCCAGCTGCAGACTATGCTGCTTTGCCAGCCTGCCAGCCTCCAGCTGGCATTGCTTCGCTGACCCCTTTGGCTCTGGTCACTGCAGGTCTGCTTCTCACCATAGGGTCTGCGCTCTTTGGGCTGTGTGGGCCTCTGGCTCTGTCACTGCAGGTCTGCTCCTCAGCATAACTTGCACTCCTTGCTGCTCTTCTTAGCTCTCTCCCCCTTTGACTGAGAGACCCAGAAAATCCCAGCTCGCATGGAGGACGGGACCTGGCCTCCTAATTCCCTCATTGGCCTGTCCAACCTGTCAATCAGGCTGACCGGGAGTGTTGTCCTCTTCCCATTGTCCCTGGGGGCTGTTAGTCTCAGGGCCCTGATTTCTCATAGACCCCTTCCCCTTTTGGTACTGGGAGCTGGCCAACCAAAAACTCCCACTGAGTTTTAGTAGGGGCTAATAGTCCCCTTACACAAAGTTTACGCATTTCCTTTTGAACCCTATTGCCAGGTGCCTTTTCCTTTGCCACTCAGTAAATAAGTATCAGAATATTTGAGTTCTTTGCTCACAGCACCATGTCTGGCTTAATCCTACTAGACCAGAAATTATTACTTCTTCCTCCTCCTAAAAATTGAATAATAATATTATTATTACAGAACGGCTGTGTTCCAACCCAGCTGAATTTTAGTTGCATTTGGAACACAGTTAAAAGCATTCCCTGGTACAGTAGTGTTGCCCTGTAAAACTGAACGGAAAGACAAATAACTCAGCACAAAGCAAAGAAACAGGTAGAGAGCCAATCACAGAGCAAACCTCTATTTTCCTTGAGCTAGAAATTGAGAAAAAAAAAAGAACAGAAATTTATACATCCAGTAAGTACAAGCTGAAGATCTATTATACTCTACACTTCACAGGTGATTCAGGAGAATGCTCAAAGATAATTCACGTGAATACATTTTCTTAATGACTCCTAAAAGCTTTGGGGTATACTCCTCTTAAAAAGAAAGAAAATAAATACTCAAAATTGGTTTCCTCTAGAATTCACACAATGTTCTATGCTCAGAGTAAATATATGCCAATTGCCCTCAGAACAAATAATAAACCTTTTTCACTCTGAGAAAGTGCACTTCAGCCCTCCCCTTTTTTAATCCATCACAGAAAATACTAGGTTAGAAGATTCCAAATGCCAGAGAAAGCAGATTCCTATCTTCATTGTATAGGACAACCACTTATACACAGTCAAACCAACCAATCAACCCCATAACTATACCTGTAGCAAAGGGTTATAACAAAGAGGTTACTGAATGCAACATAAACACTGGAAGTGAGTGCTCAGGATGATTTTCAGACCAGATGCTCACTATTTGGCTCTTTGAACCAGTTATCACACAAAACTTCAAATTTTATTCTTACATTTTTGTAGGTACATTGCACAGCATATAACTTGCAGGCTCAACTTGAATTTGGACTTCTAAGTGCTATAAAATAAGTTCTCAAAGGGCAGGAATAAGTTGAGGATCTCGTGCAAGTCAGCCTCAGCAAATAGCTAAGCTGAAATGTAGCCAGTAAATAAGAGAAAATGTTAACTTGAAAGAAAGAACATCCTAAACCTTTAATATCCTGATCAGTTACTGTTCTTTAGTACTGCAGCTATTAAGTGACACCCAAATTTTCTCATGGTATAAAATTAATTTCCAAACAAAAGTGAAGAGATTATTTATTAAGATAAACAGAAACCGAATCCATTTTAAAGAAGGCCAACAGCTCTGTGTTCAGATATTTTATTACTATCAGTAAATGTTGACTTTTTAAATGCATTTTTTTCTAAAGAGCCATGTGGGTCCATTGGCTATAAGAAAATCAACAAGCCATATAAAATGCAGCGTTGTGGTGCCATCTAAGTAAGGATTAACCAACTACTTTCTTAAGTGCTGATTTTAAACATGGAATGGAGCATCCTTTTAAAATATTTAGCAGGTTCTAATTTGTCAATAAATTGTAGAGCGTTTACACCTCACGGACTACAGGGCTGTGGCACTTATATATTACCTAAAGTTTAAATAATACTGTCTGAAACAAGCTAAATCATGGTATAACTACATGACTTCTCTTTCTGAACAGTTAATATCTTCTTGATAAAGGTTACAGATTTCTTGGGTAATATTCAAGATAATGGGAAGGTAACAGTGTATAGAATCATAGAGCTGGAAAAGACCTCAGAAGGTCATCAAGTCCAGCCCCCTGCTCTAGGCAGGACCAATCCCAACTAAATCAACCCAGCCAGGGCTTTGTCAAGCCGAGACTTAAACACCTCTAGGGATGGAGACTCCACTACTTCCCTAGGTAACCCATTCCAGGGCTTCACCACTCTCCTAGTGAAATAGTTTTTCCTAATATCCAGCCTGGACCTCTCCCACCACAACTTGAGACCATTGCTCCTTGTTCTGCCATCTGTCACCACTGAGAACAGCCTTTCTCCATCCTCTTTGGAAGCTCCCTTCAGGAAGTTGAAGGCTGCTATCAAATCCCCCCTCACTCTTCGCTTCTGCAGACTAAACAGACCCAACTCCCTCAGCCTCTCCTCATAGGTCATATGCTCCAGCCCCCTAATCATTTTGGTTGCCCTCCGCTGGACCCTCTCCAATGCGTCCACATCCTTTTTGTAGTGGGGGGCCCAGAACTGGACACAATACTCCAGATGTGGCCTCACCAGAGCCGAATAAAGGGGAATAATGACATCTCTGGATCTGCTGGCAATGCTCCTCTTAATGCAACCTAATATGCCATTAGCCTTCTTGGCTACAAGGGCACACTGTTGACTCATATCCAGCTTCTCATTCACTGTAACCCCCAGGTCCTTTTCTGCAGAACTACTACTTAGCTGGTTGGTCCCCAGCCTGTAACAAAGCTTGGGATTCTTCCGTCCCAAGTACAGGACTCTGCACTTGTCCTTGTTGAACCTCATCAGATTTCTTCTGGCCCAATCCTCCAATTTGTCTAAGTTACTCTGGACACTATCTCTGCCCTCAACCGTATCTACCTCTCCCCCTAGCTTAGTGTCATCTGCAAACTTGCTGAGGGTGCAATCCATCCCCTCATCCAGGTCATTAATAAAGATATTGAACAAAACCAGTCCTAGAACCGAACCTTGCGGCACTCCGCTAGAAACCAACCACCATCCTGACATTGAGCTGTTGATAACTACCCGCTGGGCCCGCCCTTCTAGCCAGCTTTCTATCCATCTTACTGTCCATTTATCCAATCCACATTCCCTTAACTTGCTGGCAAGAATATTGTGGGAGACCGTATCAAAAGCCTTGCTAAAGTCAAGGTATATCACATCCACTGACTTTCCCATGTCCACAAAGTCAGTTACCTCATCATAGAAGCTAATCAGATTGGTCAGGCATGACTTGCCCTTTGTGAATCCATGCTGACTATTCCTAATCACTTTCCTCTCTTCCAAGTGCTTCAAAATGGATTCCTTAAGGATCCCTTCCATGATTTTTCCAGAAACCGAGGTAAGACTGATCGGCCTATAGTTCCCTGGATCGTCCTTCTTCCCTTTTTTGAAGATGGGCACTACATTTGCCTTTTTTTGAAATCATCCGGGATCTCTCCCAATCTCCACAACTTTTCAAAGATAATGGCCAAAGGCTCCTCAATGACATTTGCCAACTCCCTCAGTACCCTCGGATGCATTAAGTCCGGACCCATGGATTTGTGTACGTTTAGCTTTTCTAAATAGTTCCTAACCTGTTCTTTACCCACCAAAGGCTGTCGATCTTCATCCCTTCTTGCGTCACTTAGCGCATTAGTCTGGGAGCCGACCTTGTCCGTGAATACAGAGGCAAAGAAAACATTGAGTACTTCAGCTTTCCCCACATCATCTGTCACGAGGTTACCTCCTTCATCCAGTAGGGGCCGCACACCCTTTCTGATCACCTTCTTCTTGGTAACATGCCTGTAGAAACCTTTCTTGTTATCCTTCACATCCTTTGCCAGGCGCAATTCCACTTGCGCTTTCGCCTTCCTGATAACACCCCAGCATTCTCGAGCTATACATTTAAACCCCTCCCTGGTCATTTGTCCAAGTTTCCACTTTTTGTAAGCTTCCTTTTTGTGCTTAAGTTCACCAAGGATTTCCCCCGTAAGCCAATCCGGTCTCCTACCATGTTTGCCTCTCTTGCTACGCATTGGAATAGTTTCTTTCTGTGCCTTCAATAAGGCTTCTTTAAAATACTGCCAGCTGTCCTGGACTCCTTTCCCTTTCATGTTAGCATCCCAGGGGATTCTGCCCATCAGGTCTCTGAGGGAGTCAAAATCTGCTTTTCTGAAGTCCAAGGTATGTATTTTACTACTCTCTTTTCTTCTTTTGGTCAGGATCCTGAAATCTACCATCTCATGATCACTGCTTCCCAGGTTGTCATCCATGTCTCCTTCCCCTATTAGTTCCTCCCTGTTTGTGAGCAGAAGGTCAAGCTGCGCACAGCCCCTGGTCGGATCCTTCAGCACTTGTACCAAGAAGTTATCCCCAATATTCTCCAAAAACGTCCTGGATTGCCTGTGTACTGACGTATTGGTCTCCCAACAGATGTCAGGGTGATTAAAGTCCCCCACGAGAACCAGGGCCTGTAATCTGGAAGCTTCTCTCAGTTGTCCAAAGAAAGCCTCATCTACCTCATCCACCTGATTCGGTGGCCTGTAGTAGACACCAACCACAACATCACTGCTGTTGTTTGCACCTCTAAACTTAACCCATAGACTCTCAACAGGTTTTTCTCCCTCTATATACTGGAGTTCAGAGCAATCATAGTGCTCTCTTACATATAGTGCAACTCCTCCTCCTTTTCTCCTCTGCCTGTTCTTCCTGAACAGTCTATACCCTTCCATGACAGCGCTCCAGTCATGCGAGTCATCCCACCAAGTCTCTGTTATCCCAATTAAATCGTATTTCTTGGACTGGGCCAGGGCCTCCAGTTCTTCCTGTTTGTTGCCCAGGCTTCTCGCATTAGTGTACAAACACTTCAGATAACCAGTTCATCGCCCTATCTTCTCCATTCAAATCAGGGGTCCTCCTTTCTTGCTCGTTCCTCTTTGCATTTCTTCCTGATATCCAACTTTCTCACTCCCCTCAGGGTTTTGGTCACCGTCCCCCAGCGAACCTAGTTTAAAGCCCTCCTCACTAGGTTTGCAAGCCTGCCCACGAAGATGCTCCTTCCTCTCTTGGTTAGGTGGATCCCATCTCTTCCTAACAATCTTTGTGCCTGGAACAGAGTCCCATGGTTGAAGAAACAAAAGCCCTCTCTGCGACACCACCTGCGCAACCACGCATTTACTTCCTCAATTCGACGATCCCTGCCCAGTCCCTTCCCTGCAACAGGGAGGATGGACGAGAACACCACTTGCACTCCGGATTCTTGGATCCTTCTTTCCAGCACTACATAATCCTCAGTAACCCACTCAAGGTCATTCTTGGCCGTATCGTTAGTTCCCACATGGAGAAGCAGGAAGGGGTAGTGATCCGAAGGTTGATCAGTTTGGTAAGCCTCTCAGTCACATCCTGAATTCGAGCTCCCGGTAAGCAGCACACCTCTTGAGATTCCAGGTCTGGATGGCAGATGGATGGCTCAGTCCCTCTTAGGAGGGAGTCCCCGACCACCACCACCCGTCGTCTTCTTTTGGGGTGGTGGTCATGGAACACCCATCCCTAGGACTACGCATCTCATGCCTTCCAGTAGATGGTGTTCCCTTGCGGTTTCTTCCTTGTGAGGTCCCTTCCAAAGCATTCACCACTGCAGAGCCTGTGGAGAGAACCTGAAAGCGATTACTTACCTCTATAGCATTGGGGGATTCCCGTGCTGGCCTTTTTCCCCTTCTAGAAGTTACATGCTGCAAGTTCTCTTCCTGGTCCCGTACTTTCCTCTCCGGCTCTTCCGCCTGCCGTGCTTGCAAGATTAAATGCTGCCTTCTATCGAGGAAGTCTTCATCCTCTCTGATCGAGCATAGGGTCGACACTTGGGCCTCCAGTCCTCTAATTTTTTCTTCCAAAATGGCGACCAGCTTTCACTTTGTGCAGATGAAATCCATTCTTTCTTCCAGGAGGAAGACAAACATGGCACACGCTGTGCAGGTAACAACAGCAGACCTATCTCCATCCATCCCTGCTGTCCTGGAGAAAGGATTTTAAAAGAAAGGCAAGAGAACCTCGCACCCTTTCCAACTCCCTCTCTAAACTCCCTGTTAGCACTCACCTGTTCGCAAGCTCCTTGGTTGCTTGCCCACTGCTTTATAAAGCCCTGAACTGCCTGAAAGTCTCTCCCCCTAGCAAGGCTCAGCCAATCAGCAGAGGCTTCTAGAATTCAAACTTTAATTAGAAGCCAACAGTTTCCACCTGCCACTCACAGCACATACTCCATGAAGGAGAGGGGGAGGGGAAAGGAGAAGTGAAAAAAACAACAACAAAAACCCAAACAACAACAACAACAGAAAAAAACCAAACACACACCAACCCTCACTCACAAACACAAGCTCAGCACACAGCAAGAAAGCCCCAAACACACCACACACTTCCCTCAAGAGTCCTGTATCTGCTTCTCCTCTACCTGGAGAACTCCCTCTCTAAACTCACCTGTATGATCACCACTCTACTTGGATGATGTTCAGGAGAAGTAGAGTAGAAAGTGTACATTTTACAGTGATTTCTGACATTTTTCCTCTAAAAACACATCTTTGTAAATAGGCCTGGGACATGGATGGAAAATTGAAATGCAGAATTCAAAAGGCCATTAATAAAAGCCATTTTAATAGCAATGCTTTGCATCTGGAGGTCCATTTAGAGCACAGGATCTCTAAATGGATGGCCTCTTCTTCCTGGGTTCCTTCCAAACAGGACAATGTGATCTTCTTAAAGGGATCCTGTGGAGATTGCCTCCCACTAGAACTCTTTCCATGGGATGACCCGAGTAAAGTTATGTGTTTAAGTATTCACAGGCTATTACCGAGTGCTTCCAGTCACAGATGACTTCTCGGAATAAATGTCAAATTAAATCAATGATGTAAAAAATATCCAGCTAGGTCTGTATCATCCATGGAGCTAACCAAATGAAATTTTCAATGTGGTCCCCAACATTGGTTCACAACTCTGTGTGAGGCTTGCTCATCTCTAGTTAGCTCATGGTGGTGATTTCTTTGCCTGATATCATTAGCTTCCTTTGACATTGGTCTATTAGTCTTTTATTTTCTTTTTTATTTTTTATTTGTGTGTGTGGTTATGTTGCAAAGATACACCACAGAGTAAAAAAACAACAACCCAACAACAACAAAAGGTTCATTATTTTCTTCTTGAAACTCTGATTGTAATTGGTGCACACTGCTAGATGAGATCATTTAAATTAATGGATTACTGAGTTAAAATTCAGCTCAGTGTGGGAAGAGCATGCCACTGCTGGAAAATGGCTTCCTGTCACCAAGTTCCTATCAGTCATGGAAGGAACTTTTGTGTTAGTATAATTGACATTGCAAGTGCATCAGCAAACAATCAGTCAGGGATATCTCTCTGAAGCATACATCTTCAATGAGGGCACCTCACGCTCAAGAAAATCACTGAGCCATAAATTTCAGCTGTTTGTACAAAGAACTGGATTGATCTATGCACATATAATTACTCATTTTAGCATGCCTAGAATTATTGTGTGATAGCATCCTTACTGAAATGTTCTCTGTTCTTTCAGACAGTGGCACTATAAATACTACTGCAATCTGCTAAAGGATAAATATGCACTACAAAATTATTATTGTATATGCATAAAATCACAGCAGCAGCAGCAACATATTTTCCACATTAGTGTGTAATGTTTTCTATAGCATCACTTTTTAACAACTGAATAGTTCAGAAAAGAAAAAAGAGTAGTAATAAAATAGGCAATAATTTCAGTTAGCTATACAGATTTTCTGCTTTAAACCTTGACAACAGCTTACTCTTAAATAATAAACAACTGTTAATAGAAGCAAAGTACTTTACAATAAAGACTCTGTGATCCACTCTTCCACCTTTAATATATTAAATTATCTTTATTTAGAGAAAACAAGCATCCCTTGGGGCAGATAGCTCTCAGAAAATCTGCAAAAGTGCTTACCACTTCCCATTTCACACCAGCTGATGCTGTCTTTTGTTTCCCAAACAACTGGGAGCAGTATTGCTCCTTCATTTAGGGACTGTTTCCACCCTCCTCAAAGTTGATGGGGATTTCTCTATCCAGAGGTGATTACTGAGGAGGGACAAGAGGGCTGCCTCTCTGACCAACCCCTCACCATCCCTACTAGGGTGCAGGACCTGGGACAACCCCCACACATCCTCCCCAGACCCTGCCCCTGCTCTGCTCTTGCACCCACTCCACCTTTTACCCCAAACCCTGCCCTATTGCACCCCCACTATGACCCTTCTCCCAAGCCTCTGACCCTGCTCCACCCCTCCTTGCCTCTTCCCACCCCTGCTCTGCCTCCACACTACTCCCAACTCCACCTCTCCTCCAAACTCCATCCCCCAATCAACATGGCCCAGGGGAACTAGTGGGGAGCCTGGTGCCAGCAACAGGGGTCAGCTCCCCCCATCCCTCACTGGTGGCAGAAGGAAGCAGAGCAACCCAGACCACTCCCCCAGCTCTCAGCCACCTCACTCTGCTTCTCACTGCTTCTCACTTCTCCACCCCTACCCTGAGCAAACCACTCCTCCTGAGCAACACTGTTGGGAGCCAGGGGAATGGAGTGGGCTCTGGCTGGGTCATTTTTATTCCCACTGCTGTTGGATACTGGGGGGAAGTCTGACCCCTGCTACTTACACCAGTCCCCCTGCTAATCCCCAAGGTTGCCCTGTGCCCTGTGGGCCTGGTTTTCCCAAACCATCCAATGGATGAGAAGGCTTGGGCAGCCGGCTGCTAGACCTTTGCCCCTCCCCCTGCATGGCATTTGGGGGACATGTGAGCCTTCGCGCCCCACATCATATGACCCCTTTCTGTATGCGAGGACTGGCCTGCCTTCCCAGGTTGTGAGGGTGGGAAATCATTTTCAAGACAAACTACAAAGAGAAACAGCAGAGCTGCAGTTCATTTGCAAATTTAACACAATCAAATTAGGACTGAATAAAGACTTAGAATGGTTCTCTCATTACAAAGGCAATTTTTCCTGGGAGAGTTTGTATGGCAGTGTGTGTGTGACAGTGACTGTGTGTGGCTCAGAGACAGACTGGCACAGACTGGGTGTATGTGACAATGACACAGAGATTGTGTGTGCTGGTTGATGCTGGGTAAGTTTCTGAGAGAAGCCACACTCCGTCTCTTTAAGCCAGGGAAAGCTGTCCTGCTCTTTTGTCTCCTCCCTCCCCCACTCTGCTGAGATGGGGTATGCAGAGAAAGAGTGTGTGTATGTGTGTGTGTCCTTGAATCACTTACCGTCCATGCTTCAGAGTGGAACAGCTCCGCTGTGTCTTCCTCTCCCCAACCCCTGCTCTGCAGAGATGGGGTTATGGGGACACCCTGACTTCAGCACTCCCCTCCATCCTTCCCCCATGCCCTCACTCTTCACGGCTAGCAGGAGAATCCTGGGAGTAGCTCAGCTGCAGGATGGAGCAAGGTGGGGGAGGAGCAGCAGAACACCCACTGCTGGCTGTAAGTATGCACCTTTGCTAGAGAAATGCTTGGTGGGCCAGATCCAGTTCCAGGGCCTGATTTTGCTCATCCCTGCCCCAAGTATATCCTTTAGAATAAACATTTAAGGTACAGGTTTTGCTTTTGATGTGTCTAGATTTTATTGGAGCAGAAACAGGCTTTTTAATTTGTTTAATTTAATTTTTAAATTAAAAATTTTCCCAACTCTTTCATAATTCTGATCCCCACTGCTCCCCCTTCTATTTATGGAGAGAGATGACTCACTCTTCCTGTGTACTTTATAAGTATCTCAAAACTGGGATATATATTTAAAGAATAAATTATACAAAGTATAACCAGCGGTAGCCAGGTCCCTGGTGGCTGTATAGCCTAGTGGCTAGGTCCCTTAACCTTCATGAAAGTTAAGGGATGTCTCAAAATAGCACATTATTTCAAAAATTGGCGCTGTGTAGACACGCCAAATTTCAAAATAAGCTATTTCAAAATAGATTCGAAATAAGATACACAATTTGTGTAGCACAAATAGCGTATCTTATTTCAATTTTAGGGTGCTGTGTATACACACATTTACACTCAGATTGTACCCTAATCAACAGCCAGACTTATGTTCTGTCCTGCAATTTTCTTCCCTTTGAAACCAGTGACAGTGGTATCCAATAACCAGAACTTTTGCAAGCAAAGTATTATTTATTTAGAACCACAGTAGTTAAGTGAAAAACATATTAAAAGCAATACATCCATCTATTGCCATGCTTGTCTTTCCTTAAGGTTATCACTACCTAGATATGGTGGAAGACCCAACTTCTTTACACTACCTCCAGAGTCTCTCCCCATGTTCTCCTCTCTCCCAGGAGATCTCCTGACTACAACAGCTCTTCTGAGAAGACTTTCTTAACTGTTGAATGTTCTTTTGAGCTCTTCATTCCCAGCATTGGCAGACCAAGTGTGACGTTTCAGCCAGTGGCCTGGAACTATGCTCTTGTTCTGTAGCTATTTCTGCTCACCTACCCCCCAGCCATTTGCTGGGACATTGCTAGTCTGAAGTTATTTTGTTACTTTCCTGATTGTTTTTTTCCCGCAAGCCCCTACTGAGCTAAAACAATACTATATCTCGCTGATCAGGTCTCCGTATTCTTAGATTACTGCATAGCATCTCCACCTCTGTCGCATCAGAAACAATACATAGACTACTGTAGTGGCTTTGACATTCAATTACTTTTTTGAAGAAGTATTATTTAGGAAGTTTCAATAGGATTGCAAATTAACCTATTATAAGCACCAGAAATAAAAAAAAAATGTTAATCATTGCAACACTGCACCTATATTTTTGCCCAGAGAAACATTATTCAGCAATGTAATCATTACATATTTCTGATTGGTAATGTGGTACAACAGTGCACAGTGAACCTTTTTTTCACCATCAAACTATCCAGCAGGGATGCTATAATTTTGCAGATGAATGTAGTTGGTCTGAATATTGACTGAGTAAAAGTGCTCTCTGGCTGGTTTTATAATTAAATCTTTCTGTTGGCAGCGGTACAATTTCACAATCACAATGCTAGATTTTTTATAAGACCCAGGTGAAGGGAACAATATCCTATGCACCTTCACTTCATCCAGAGAGCTTGGATTTAACAACAAAATATTTATGTGTCAGATAAGGGTTTTTTTCCTTCAATGCTTTCAAGCAACCCCTTAATTTTAATTTTGTTACTCTTCTCTTTTTTTCTGCATCACAAAGTTTAAGATACCTCTCTCTGGGTATGTCTACACTAGCCCCCTAGTTCAAACTAGGAAGACTAATGAGGGCGACCGAAATTGCAAATGAAGCCTGGGATTTAAATATCCCATGCTTCATTAGCGTGTTCCCGGACGGTCGCCATTTTGGAAATTGACTAGCCCGGAATAACTGCCCGCATCTACACGCGGCAGTGAAACAGGAGTTCGAAGTAAAGCCCTAACTCGAATTAGCTGTTATTCCTCCTGGAATGAGGTTTAACAGCTAATTCGAATTAAGGGCTTTACTTAGAACTCCCATTTCACTGCCGCGTGTAGACGTGGGCAGTTATTCCGGGCTAGTCTATTTCCAAAATGGTGACCGCCCGGGAACATGCTAATGCAGGATATTTAAACCCCGCACTTCATTTGCAATTTTGGTCACCCTTATTTAGCCTCCCTAGCTCGAACTAGGGGGCTAGTGTAGACGTACCCTCTCTTCTAACAGTGTAATTTAGGGTTGCCAGATGGTTTCAACAAAAATACCAGACACACTTGACATTACATCACAATCTACATTACATCTTATTTAGAAAATACCGGACATTTATATTTTCTCAATTTGTTTCTTGAGCAGAAAGCTCAAATACTGGACTGTCTGGTTCAAAACCGAACACCTGGCAAGCCTAAATGCAATGTGGCTCTTCAGCTTTGAGTCTCTGTTTCTCTCTTGTTGTTTTTTTTTATTGCTGGAACCTTGGACATCAGATTGTTTCTCAGGGCTGTAAATTCAGAGATCAGTTCTCTGATATACATCTTCATGGCCAGTTAATTTTCTTCAGCTGTCTCAGAAGAGTAGCTGTGTTAGTCTGTAACTGAACAAACTTAAAAAACAACAAATGGTCCTGCAGCACCTCAAGCTATGTCTACACTACTTCCCTCTTGTGGAAGAGGAAATGCAAACGGAGTGCTCATTAGCATATGTTGTGCTCTTATTTGCATATCCTCTTCTAATCCTTTTTGCAGAAGGGGTTTTTGCACAAAAAAACGCAGTGTAGACAGGGACATTTTGTGCAAAAAATTCCATTTGCACAAGAACATTTATGCCTCAAAAAATGAGGTTTACAGGGTTCTTGCACAAAAGGGGGGGTTTGCGCAAAATGGCCCCGTCTACACTATGGTTTTTTGTGCAAAAGCCTCTTCCGCAAAAAAGGATCAGAAGAGGATATGCAAATGAGAGCATGATGTATGCTATTGAGGGCTCCATTTGCATTTCCTCTTCCACAAGTGGAAAGCAGTGTAGACATAGCCTCAGAGACTAACAAAAAACGTAGATGGTGTCATGAACTTCTGTGGGCATAATCCACTTCTTCAGATAAATGGAGAAAGGGGTCCAGGGTACAAATAAATAGAGAAAGAGAGGGGATGGAAAGGGAAAGAGAAGAAAAAAATAGGAAAAAAATATTGACAATTAGAGTATCTGTGCTAAATGAGGCTAATAGAGTGGGCTGTAAGTACTGGGTCCTTAGCTTTTTATATCATTAGGGTGTGGAATGTAGCGGCCCATCCAGGTTAGGTCTTTGTTCAAACCTTGATTACAGGTGTCAAATTTGTAAATGAAACCCAAGTTCTGCAGCTTCTCTCTCAAGCTGATATTCTTCAGCTGTCATTCCTGCCTATTGGTTGACCATGTCCTTCACTTGCACTCAGAGTACACTATGATCCTGACACACTCTTCTTACAGAGGTGTAAGGGATTGTTTAATTTGGTTTTGTTTGGTGGGAAGGGGGCAGGAGAGTCCATCCTCAGCCATGTTGTGCTCTGCTTTCCTAGCAAGAATGGGGGTGGAGATTAGGGGTTTGATTAAGGCAGATTATTTTTGCTGTCCTCTCAGAGCTCAGGTTTCAGAGAGCCATCTGAGTTCAGCTCCCCCCAGGTTCCCTTTAATGATCCTCTTTGTGACAGTCCAGATATCCAGCAACACAGGTATATAACCTTTACTCGTAGGCTACGTCTAGACGGCAGGCTTCTTTCAGAAGTAGCTTTTCCAGAAGAGAACTTCCAGAAAAACTTCTTCTGAAAGAGTGCGTCCACACAGCTAAAGCACATCTGTGTAGACAGTGCCAAATTTTGAAATAAGCTATTTTGAAATAACCTTGAAATAAGCTATGCAATTTGCATAGTACAAATTGCTTCATTTATTTTGAAGTAAGGGTGCTGTGTAGACGCACACTACGAAATTAGGTTGAATCAGAAAGGCTTTGAAATCCAGTTTCATGAATGACCAGACAGTGATGTGACACTCATGTGTGTTGCTCTTAACAAGGTGCCTCTGCAAGAGATAGATGTACTGGCCTGTAGACTGCCTCTGCCCACACACAGTTGACACAAACAGTAAAGATCACGTTGTACTGAAGTCATACATTTTTATTTAGAAAGCACAGGAAACAGGGACAGAAAAAGAGTTCAGGGCATGAACTCTGGTAGGGAGGTGGCAGGTGCAAGGGCAAGTGGCTTATTATAATCCTCCTGTGTAGCAATCAAAGCTGTGGGAATGAGAGCCTTCTGTTCTAGGAGAAATCTCTAGAAGTTGAGTGCAAGGCTGCCCTTGACTCTCCCACTCAACATCCTGCATTGTAGGGTGCCTTGGTGAGGAGGGCAGGTGATTCAGCCTGGGGAGCATGGGGACTCTGTGCTCCCAGTGCTTTTCCTGCACCTCTACCCAGGGCTGGCCTTACCATGAGGCAAACTGAGGTGGCCGCCTCAGGTGCCAACTGCGAGGAGGCGCCACTAGGACCCAGAGTGTAGAAAATTGTGTCTACTGCTGGTGCATATGTATTCTCTTTGCTCTAGATGCACAGAGATGGTGGAGTGCTGTGCTGGAGGAAGGAGGGCACAAGAGACATAACAGGCAGGCCGGAGAAAGGAGGGCATGAGGGTGTCATTTGAGCTCCCTGCCTCAGGTGCCAAAATGTTGTGGGCCGGCCCTGACTCTACCAGGCACTTCAGCAGCTCTATTTGCTTCCCCACAAGTCTCAAGATCTCCTCCTGGCTCTTGCACTCATACTTCCTGCATGCTCTCCTCTCCTCATGCTCAGTTTGCAGGATGTGTAACATCGTTCTCCTCCATGCATTCAGTTGAGCTTTGCTGGTGCAGGCAAATTATATTTGCTCATAAAACAGATCATCCCATGTACATTTTTTTCACCTTCTGATCAGTGATAGCCAAAGTGCTGGAGGACCTGGGGAAGTGGGTAACAGACTCACTGTTGCAACTGCATTGAGTAAACAAAATCAAGGGTAGACTTTTGAGACGATACAATGTACAACACAGAAGGTTAAATCTTTTACAATGAATGAAGAACTGTGCTCCACAAAAGGCATTGTTAAGTACAAGACCAATGTTATCTTTTTAAGTGACCACTATGCAGGTGCAAGACTCAGCACTGTATGGTGTAGCTGGACTCAGTCTGGTGGCAGACATGGTAAGCAACAGGTAGGGGTTCTTGCTCTTTTGTTTTTGCTTTGAAATCATGTGTGAGAGAGGCCACATCTTCACTATGTGGAAGATCGACACTACCACAGCCGATCTTCTGGGGTTTGATTTAGCAGATCTAGTGAAGAGCTGCTAAATCCAACTCAGAGGGCACCCCCATCGGTGCCAGTATCCATGCTCCTCACAAAGAGTAAGGGAAGCCGACAGGAGCATTTGTTCCTGTTGACCTCCCACTGCGTGGATGTTACGGAAATGTGATTTAGGATATGTTGACTCCAGCTATGTTAATAATATAATAACATATCTGGAATTGCATCTCTTAATTTGACCTTTGCTGTAGTGTAGACCAGGCCAGAGTGCTTGCAAATTATAGCCCTCATGGTTCTCCAGGCATCTGCATTTGTAAAGGGGGGGCACATTTCCAAGGGACTGTGCAAAGGAAGATGGGAGAGCTGGGTGAGTTTGCAGGGGCTCACATGGTCAGCTTGTGTTTGTTATCTGCCCCCCACATTTGCCCAGCGAGTGCATCTCTCCCTTCCCACAGGGGTGGGGGAGGTGGGAGGGAGGAAGAGAACCAGTCAGGTTTGCAGGGGCTCACACAGGAATGAGCAAACAGAAGTGGATTGCCTCAGTGCTATCAGTTACAGATTCCCCTACTTCACCCAGGTTGCCATGCACCATATCAGTCTTCTCTGAATCGCACACAGTGATAGGAAGCAGATGAGGACTGAATGTGCCCAAAAACCTGGACCTTATGCTGCTATACTATGAGCTGTGATGTCTGACCACTTACTGCTGGCTTGGTGGGAAAAGGTATCCTTCCATGGAGGACAGAATAAGGCTGACCTCCCAGAAACCTTGAGAGGATTCAAAAGTACTTCTTTGAGAGCTTTGTAGAGATGTGCAGGGAGGATTCCCGCTCCATCTCCAGACACATTAACAAACTTTTCCAGGGAGTCCCCGCTGTATAGGCAGAGTGGCCACCACTGTACCACTTAGGGCAGATCACATAGATAAAACCCAATTACACGTACTCACGTAATCGTATGATTACAAATGTGAACTCACCAGAAGTTCCCTCATCACCATCAGGGTCGAGCAGCAATACATCCTGGGAGGGGATTGTCTCAAAAGTTAGAAAAAAGGTCCTGGCTGTTAGTGAGATCGGATCCTCTGCCTGCTTGCTGAGAATTCTCCTCCTCCTCCTTCTCCTCTTCTTCCTCATCTACCGTGTACTCCTTGTTGTTGCCCAAGGATGTCTGAAGGGTCTCTTGGGAGATATACATGGACAGCTTTGGGAAACTGGTGGGTCCCTCCCTAGAATCCCACACAGTTGCTCATAGAAGCAGCATATTTGCAGCTCTGATCCAGACTGATCATTTGACCCTTTGTCTTCTGGTACACTTGCCTGAGCTGCTTTATTGTCACACGGCACTTCTGAGTGTCCCTGGTGTATCCTTTTTCCACCATAGTGTGTGATTTTGGCATAGATACCAGCATTTCTTTTGCAGCTTTAGAGTTCTGCCTCTACAGATTCCTCTCCCCACACAGCAGTCACATCCAGGACATCCTGCAAGCTCCATGCCGGAGCTTGTTTGAAACCCTGGGCATTCATGGTCAGGCATACAGCTGACGTGTGCTGCTTTGCTTGCCATACTGGCCAACGGGAAATGAAATTCAAATTTTCCTAAGGCTTTTCTTGCATGCATGGGAGAGCAGTAGAGTTGAAAGTGCTTGCCACAGTGGTCACATTGGGGCATTTTGTGACACCCTCCCAGAGTCCAACAACATCAACTTTAAGGCTATGTCTACACTGCAATGCTATTTTGGGATACCAGAGTATCCTGAAATAGCTATTCCGTGTCTTAACATCAAGGCCGTTATTTTGGGCTCACTATTTGACATCCCTGTAAACCTCATTCCGTGAGGAGTAAAGGACGTTTCAGAATAATGGGTAATTTTGAAATTTGGTGCTATGTAGACAGCACCAAATGATTAAACAAGCTATTTTGAAATAAGATTGAAATAAGATATACAATTTGCATAGCTCAAATTGCGTATCTCATTTCGACCTTTGGTGCAGTGTAGATGTACCCTAACAGAGCTGTGTCTGTACTAGCTCAAAGTTGACCATGCAGGGTCAAATTTATCATTGCTCCTCTCATAGAATCATAGAACCATAGAGCTGGAAGAGACCTTAGAAGGCCATCAAGTCCAGCCCCCTGCCCAAGGCAGGACCAATCCCAATTAAATTAACCCAGCCAGGGCTTTGTCAAGCCGAGACTTAAACACCTCTAGGGATGGAGACTCCACTACTTCCCTAGGTAACCCGTTCCAGTGCTTCACCACCCTTCCAGTGAAATAGTTTTTCCTAATATCCAACCTGGACCTCTCCCACCGCAACTTGAGACAATTGTTCCTTGTTCTGCCATCCATCACTACTGTGAACAGCCTTTCTGCCATCCATCACTACTGTGAACAGCCTTTCTCCAGCCTCTTCAACTCCCTTCAGGAAGTTGAAGGCTGATATCAAATCCACCCTCACTCTTCTCTTCTGCAGACTAAATAGACCTAGCTCCCTCAGCCTCTCCTCGTAGGTCATATTCTCCAGCCCCCTAATCATTTTGGTTGCCCTCCGCTGGACCCTCTCCAATGCATCCACATCCTTCCTGTAATTGGGAGCCCAGAACTGGACACAATACTCCAGATGTGGCCTCACCAGAGCCAAGTAAAGAGGAATAATCACATCTCTGGCAATGCTCCTCTTAATGCAACCTAATATGCCATTAGCCTTCTTGGCTAAAAGGGCACACTGTTGACTCATGTCCAGCTTCTTATCCACTGTAATCCCCAGGTCTTTTTCTACAGAACTGCTACTTAGCCAGTTGGTACCCAGCCTGTAACAATGCTTGGGATTCTTCCATCCCAAGTGCAGGACTCTTTACTTGTCCTTGTTGAACCTCATCAGATTTCTTGTGGCCCAATCCTCCAATTTGTCTACATCACTTTGGACTCTATCCCTGCCCTCCAGCATATCTACCCCTCCCCCTAGTTTAGTGTCATCCACAAACTTGCTGAGGGTACAATCCATCCTCTCATCCAGGTCATTTATAAAGATGTTGAACAAAACCGGTCCCAGAACCGAACCCTGGGGCACTCTGCTAGAAACTGACTGCCATCCTGACATCGAGCCGTTGATCACTATCCACTGGGCCCGACCTTCCAGACAGCTTTCTATCCATCTTACCATCCATTTATCCAATCCACATTCCCTTAACTTGCTGGAAAGAATATTGTCGGAGACCGTATCAAAAGCCTTGCTAAAGTCAAGGTATAGCACATCCACTGACTTCCCCATATCCACAAAGCCAGTTACCTCATCATAGAAGCTAATCAGATTGGTCAGGCGCGACTTGCCCTTCATGAATCTATGCTGACTATTCTTGATCACCTTCCCCTCTTCCAAGTGCTTCAAAATGGATTCCTTGAGGATTCCCTCCATGATTTTTCCAGGGACTGAGGTAAGACTGACCGGCCTATAGTTCCCTGGATGGTCCTTTTTCCCTTTCTTAAAGATGAGCACTACATTTGCCTTTTTCCAATCATCCAGGATCTCTCCTGATCTCCACGACTTTTCAAAGATAATGGCCAAAGGCTCCTCAATGACATATGCCAAGTCCCTCAGTACCCTCGGATGTATTAAGTCCGGACCCATGGATTTATGAACGTTTAGCTTTTCTAAATAGTTCCTAACTTGTTCTTTCCCCACCAAAGGCTGTCCACCTTTGTCCCATATTGCGTCACTTAGCACATTAGTCTGGGAGCTGACCTTGTCCATGAAGACAGAGGCAAAGAAAGCATTAAGTACTTCAGCTTTCCCCACATCATCTGTCACTAGGTTACTGCCCTCATCCAGTAGGGGCCCCACACCCTCTCTGATCACTTTCTTCTTGTTAACATGCCTATAGAAACCTTTCTTGTTATCCTTCACATCCCTTGTGAGTTGCAATTCCAATTGCTCTTTTGCCTTCCTGATAACGCCCCTGCAGTCTCAAGCTATCCATTTATACCCCTCCCTAGTCATCTGTCCAAGTTTACACTTTTTGTAAGCTCCCTTTTTGTGCTTAAGTTCATCAAGGATTTCCCCGGTAAGCCAATCTGGTCTCCTACCATATTTGCTTCTCTTGCTATGCATTGGAATAGTTTCTTTCTGTGCCTTCAATAAGAGTTCTTTAAAATACTGCCAGCTCTCCTGGGCTCCTTTCCCCTTCATGTTAGCATCCCAGGGGATTCTGCCCATCAGGTCTCTGAGGGAGTCAAAGTCTGCTTTTCTGAAGTTCAAGTTGTGTATTTTACTACTCTCTTTTCTTCCTTAGATGCACCCTAACAGTGCTGTGTCTGTACTAGCTCAAAGTTGACCATGTAGGGTCAAATTTAGCATTGCTTCTCTCATCAAAGAGGAGTACAGAAATGGACTTTAATCACCCTTAAAGATGGTAGCACTGTCATGGTCATGTAGATTCAATATTTATAAAATCGACCTAATGTGGCAAACTTCAACCTAACCTCTGAGTGTAGACAAGGCCTAACTCTGAAAGTACTAGTACATCAAAAATGCAACAATGGAGGAGGTAAAGACTTTCTCCATGACATAAATTAACAGTAACTTTAGTGATCAGTGGGGGAAATAATTTAGTTAAAACATTATAGAGTCCAATTAAATTGATGTACTTAGACTATGAGTCTGTTTTTGGAATACTCCAAGCAGAACAGATGCAAGCAAATTACATTTCCTAATTGTTATTTTATATCCTATCATCAAGAAAGGGAGTCTGAATGTACTTCAAATTAGAGTCACTAATGAATATGAGAGCGTATTCATCATTCGGAGATGCTACACATCAATTTCCCCAAACCTCCTCCTGTAATGGATTCACGGTGCAGAGAATACTGCCTTTCATGCTTACATGTATTCCATCATGTCACACTTGCTTTGGGCTATTGCTGTAGTCGTAACCTTCACAAATTGAAATGTCCCAAAGCTTTTTCCAGAATTCTGGACACAAGATTAAGATCAAATGTTCCTTTTATAACTCACGCTAGTATAACTGTAATGTTCCATGTCTTTCAATGTATATAATCACCATGACCAAGAACTTAAGTACATGTGGGCATAGGGAATAAAAGTTACAAATCTTCACTGCTAATCAAAATGTAATAAATGGAAATACCAAGTCTAACAACTGTAGAAATTGACTGGAAAGGACAAGCACTCAAAATACTCAACTATTCCATTATTTAGAAGATGCCTTCAGGAGGTAGATTCTTCAGCTACAGCATTTTGACTAACAAGCTATATTTCATTTAAGGCAAAGCTAAAAATAAAAAGAGATCCAAACAACCGTGAGATAAAAGTAAAAGCTACTGCAAACATGAACTGCAGATAAGAAAACTGTTCTGCAAGATGGCAACCTAACAAGGGATTAAAGTTTGGGAACAAAAGAGAGAGTTAATTTAGTTGTTTAAAATGTATGTATTTCCAGAAAGACCTCAGATAAAAGAAAGACATGCTTAAATGGAATAAAAGTAAAATGTACACAACTGTATAAATTACTGATGGAAATAAAAAGTTTGTGAGGAGATAATAAGGTGAAAGATATCTCACTCTGTGATAGTTTATGAATAATAGTAAATGGAAGCATACACTGAATAGACAAAATTATTATAGAAGAACTATCCAGGAGCTCAGAAAATCAATATGACTTAATATGTTGCACAGTATTGGCCTTACTGTGCAGGGAGCAAGGGAGAGTGCAGGGGAATCAGGGAGGGCTGTTTGATTACCCAGCACCCAGTGTGAATACTTAATTTTGGATGTTCTGGAAAACAAGGGCAAAAATGTGGGAGGGCCATGCTAAAGTCTTGGAGACCCTGGCTTTGCTTTGGGGGAGATAACTTCCTGGGTCTTCCGTACCTAGCTATATGCTCAGCCATCAGGATTATAGGAAACATCTGACATGCTAGATTATAGTGCCCTGTGCATGCTGGTTGTTTCTCTCTCCTGTTCTAGATCCCAAATACTCATTCGGGAGCCAGGCAATGTCTATGTCGGGGTGGGCAATAATTTTTGACCGGGCACTACTTCCGAAATTTTTTAAGTGCCCTGAGCCTCCCAGAAGGGCCAAGGCCAGGACACTTCCATGCTTCTCCACCCAGAGACCCTAATTGGTCTGGGGGTGGGGGAGCGCCAAAGTCTTTGCCTCCTCCAGAGGGAACCGCCAGTTGTTCTGAAAAGCTGGTTGTTCCCTCTAGGCACCTGTGCTCCTGGCAATGGAGGAGACTTCATGTGCTCCCCCCTGCTGCCCCCAAATCAATCAGGGCATGGGGAGGAGGAGTACATGAAGTCTCTTGCTCCCTGTCCCCGCCTTGCAAGGGAGCATCATGTGTAGAGTCAACCACTAACTGAGCAGCAACTGGTGGTTGATTTCAAGTGCTGAGCCTCTTGCAAGGAGGGAAGAAACTTCACATGTCCCCCTCTGCCCCCAACCCCTGATTAACCTGTGGGGGGGAGCATGCAAAGTCTCCTCCCACCCTGCAAGGATTGTGCAGCACTTAGAAGCACTGTGCCACTCACAGGGCGGGAGGAGACTTTGCATGCTTCCCCCCACCCCCAGGCCCTGATTGGCTGAAATGAACACCCTGCTTAAATACCTCTGCCATATGGTCTGGCACTATCTCTTTTGGACAACACTCAAGTTCAAAGGCAGTAGTCACCTGGTTGCTGATAGAATAATATTGATGTTATGGGCAGGAGACATGTTGAGTAGAATTCTCTGCAGGTGTAATCCCTAATTACCCTGCATCTCTGACTTCATTAGAACCATATCACTTAAAGAAAATCACATTCTAATATTAATAAATAGATCTGACAAAACTTGTCAAGTCTTGTTAATGTCATGTTAGCAAGATAGATTCTTATCAAAATGGCTGCTCGAGTGAAAGCAAATGAGAACTAGATCCGAGGGTACAGTTTCCTCCATTTCCCTCCACTGCCAAGTGAAGACAGAGCATAAAACAGAAGCATATCCATGTTAGTCTCCAACTCTCACCTTTCATTAATTGATTTGTTCATGCTCTTGAGCATCAATATTGAAACAGATTGTTTAGGATCCTTGTAATAAGGATCAGTTAATAAGATGAAAACAGATAGAAACACATTATTAAATGTTCCACATTGGCTTTATAAGGATCCTAAGCTAAAACAGATAGACTTGACAAAGAATATAGAACGGCATCTATTTCCATAGCACTGGGCTCTTTAATAATTAAAACCAACATGCTGTAGAAGTCTTTCCGTGAGACAGTCATATTAAATTAGTAAGTTGAAAGCCTAGTGAAATGATTAATGACAGGTCTGCATGCACAGCTCTATGTTGATCTATGCCCCATTAGTTCATAGTTTGCCAGGTAAATCAGGATACTAGAGAAACACTAAAAAGTGTACTCTGAACTTGATGATGAAGATATTAACCTTAATCTAGATAAATAACTCATTAAAATAATCCTGTTGCCAAATGACCCTAGTCAAGTCATTTCTGTGGACATCAGTAAAGAGTGTCATTCATTTCCTCTTAATTCCCTGTTAAACCTGAATCGCAATTGGGGAATACCTAATAATAACCTGCAGTGGAAGATCCTCAACATCAATATTAATGCAAATTGTTGAGGATCTTTATAAAAGCAACGTGCAGCATTTAATAAAACAGAAAGATTTGACAAGAAATATAGAACAGTGTTCAATTACAGTTATTACCGCCTCTGCCATTTTTTAATCTTCCTTCATTATCAGCTATACATTTCTGTATAGTTATCAAAGGTGCAGATGTATAATCTGGAAAGAGCTCCAGATTTCTAGGTGTTGGGAATTATAGGAGCTAAGTATTTCCTTCACTAAATAAGATTATTTAGTTTGTCACCAAGGCCGGATTCTCTAAGATAGGGGCCTACCGCTGAGCAGATCTTGGCCCAGGCTCATGAGAGAACAATTGTGTGCTTTGAGTACAGAACGGATAGAGTACAATATAGGTTACAAAACAGCATTGTTTACCAAAGATGAACTTCTCTTGGGCATGTAAGACTTGATGTACTCAAATCTACAGACACTTAGCTCGTTTAGGCCCTAATTCAGTAAAGCACTTAATCAAAGTGTTTTAATTTCCGACATGTGGGGACTCATGTAAAATGGAGAACAATGGTACAGCCCTCGTTTTCAGCAGAGGTGACCAGAGGTCAGCCACAAGAGACAGGTTTAAAACAGGAAGAAGGGGAATGAATTCTGAGTATGGATGCTCTCTCAGGGCTTTCCACAGCTGTTCTCATGGGCTATGTCTACACTGGCACTTCTTGAGCAAGAATATCTTGCGCAAGGGTTCTTGTGCAAGAGCTCTTGAGCAAGAACACGTCCACACTGCCATGTGCTTTTGCGCAAGAGCATCCATGGCAGTGTGGATGCTCTCTTGCGCAAGAAAGCTCTGATAGCCATTTTAGCCAAGAAACCTCTGTCACGTGTCTACACTGCCCTCTTGCGCAAGAGAGCTTCCACTGGTTAGAAAAGAGCATAGCTCTTGTGTAAGAAGCCCTCTCTTACCATGCTTTACTGTAAATCTTCTTGCGCAAGAGCAGGTGGGCAATGTGGATACTCTGCAGAAGAATGGCCATTCTTGCGCAAGAACCTGCCAGTGTAGATATAGCCCTGGTGCCTCTGAGTCATGAGAATTACATCAAAGGCTGAAATCCTGGCTATAAATAAGCCCTTATAGAATAGGATACTATGGAGGTACAGAACCAAGTTGATAGTAATGCAGGATAGGTGGCAATCAAGTCTTCAGATTGAACATAGCGCTCACCTGCTCTTGATAAAACACTCTGGAGAAAAGGGAATGCAGCCTACTCGGCTGTTCTGCATGCAGGTCCTTTATTTATGGCAGTTCTTTTAAAGTGGCAGTCAGCCAAGTTTTTCTTTACAAGGGTATCCTCTGTGCTTATGAGGCACAGGAGTTGTACCAACTGCACAGATAGGACCATTATTGTGGCCTGTTTTAGAAAATTCCCCTATGGACTAGTCATTCCATATCATATACATAGGATTTATTCATCTTCCTCTGGTAAAACCCACTATTGGAAGTAGGATACTAGATTAGCTGGACTCTTGATCCAACATGAAATAGTAAAAAGTTTCATCCTGGCTAATTTGTCAGATTACAGAGGACTGTATCTGTCAGATTGTTGGGTTTTAATAGTACAACCCAGTTCAATGAACATACTGACTCATTCAGGAGCTAGATTCACACTGTCACATTCATTATGCATGTGACCTATAATCACATTCAAACCCAGATTTTTGGAGGCATACTGTTTAAGTTCTTATACAGTATTTTAGGGAATGAGCTGTACATAAACAGTTAATGGATCATAATCAATGTTCCCTCTAAGCTGAGCCCTTGGGCAGCTGCTCATGAGAGATTCAAATACCCTCCCAGCTGATTAGCAAGATGCCCACAGCTGGCACCAGCTGGCAGCATGTGTTTCTGTTGATGGTGCACATTGACACATTCCTTGGTGCACATAACAAAATTTATTCTGCACATGGATGGAAAAAAAGAGAGAGAACATTGATCATAACTCAATGTTTTTGTTTAAATATGTTGTGATTTTAGTGGCTAGAACTTTAAAACTTGATTAAAGTGTAAAATGAAATTTGAGCATCACTAATATTTGGGCTTTTATTACCAGCTTTTATTAATACAGAAATGGATTTGTCAGCTTTTAGTCTCAAATCAAAAGAAGCACTATAGATATAAGGCTGCAATGAATGATTTATTTGGACACATGTAGGAAGAACTCAACATGGTTTAGTAAAATAATATTTGACATAACTTAGGCTACAAATTGAAAGTGTGGGCCTCCATCCACCGATGTACTTAAGCAAATACTTGATGTTATATATGACTTTCACTGTCTTGCCCTTTCCTTTCAGATTAAAGGATGTTGGTTACACAATAACTGGGGAAATGGTAATTTAACTGAGAAGACTAAGGACATGGAGAAATCAAACCAATGAACTCGAAAAACTCTAAGAAATAGTAAGCTGGCAGGGATTTCTAAGTCACAAGAAAACATACATTCTGGATCATAAAAATGCTGGAAATCAATAGTTTTATCTTCATGAGCAACAATGTTGATGCATTTATATATGTATAAATTCCCACTATAGATGTACTGTAACTTGTAGGCTGTCTTAAGGGAATTAAGAATAAGGACTTTATGGATCTGATTTAAAGTCCATTTAAGTCAATTGAAATCTTTCCATTGCCTTCAGTGGGCTTTAGATCAGTCCCTAATCGTATTATCTGACTCGTAGTATATCTAACATTGCTAAACATTTCTGGATACTTCCAGACATAGGTAGGTTGCTCCCCTAGTGATATATTGCTATCCATTTCTGTGTACAGTTAATTAAACTTGCTTCTGAGATCACTTGTCTTCCCATGTGATGCACTGGAGATACTCTGAGGTGCTTATGATAATACCACCCATTGTTTTAATTAAGATGTGGCTGGAGGCAATGCCTTCACAGTGGCATTTTTTCAACTGTGGGTTTCACTGTCTGTCTTGACTCTCCTGATCCCACAGCTCTTAAATTTCAGTTCTTCCCTCAAGAACTATTTATTCTTCCCTTTTTTTTTCTGGTGACCAAGGATAAATTGCCAAGTTGAAGTGGGAAGAACCTGTGAGTTAACTGGTGAGATTTGGAGAATTTGTGGTGAGGACTTTTTCTGAATGACTGGCTTGGTTTAAATCAAGTAGTATTGGTGCATAGCACCAGGATATGGGATTTTAGAAATCTAAATAAATATTTTCAAACTTAAAAAGAGCCATTTGGAATGATTTCATATCTGTGAATAATGCATATAAAATCTTTATGCCAAGTTTTTCCCTGTTGTCACGTGCCATTTTTAACAATACCCATTAAGGACCTGTAACATGATTGTTGGAATGAGGCACAATAAACCTGAGTCTATTTTCCAGAGTTTTAGTCTCTCTAAACTGCTGGCTTCTTCTTCAATGTTTTGGGACTGCTAAATTAAGAATGAAAATGATGATCCTGGAACTCTGCATGGCTAAGGCGATCACTTTGAGTACACGATATATAGTGAGTGCTGGTTATTAACTAAATGTGCTTCATAAGAACTCAGAGCATGTCTGTGTGATCAGACTGGTGACTACATTATATTCTTCAATGATTTGCCAACGGTGCCATATTACCAGATAGTAATGGTACCATTTAGTTTATTGTCACTGCATAATTCTTCATTCTTATAGTTTTACTGGATAGTCAGAAGACAGTCTGTACCCAAATAGAAATGACTGCAATAAACCAGAAGGATCAGGTCTTGTAGTTTTTTTACTGTTAACTTTTAATATGCTTTTATTCCATCAGACAACCAATATTGTTTAATAGGCATAGCCAGATGATAAAGATATTAGTGCTAAGCACTGTGATACTTGTATAGGATTAATACTACTTATGCTGGGACAATGTGAGTTTTTGATAAGATAGAATGGAGCAAGTTCCATCCTTAGTTACAGCTATGGAACTGCAGCCAGAGAGAGCACTGTGTACTTTTTAAAACATTTAACATCCAGTAAAAACACTCATCTGTGCCTTTGAATAAAATAAGAGTCTAATATTAAATAAAAATGGGGGAGGGGGGACTAAGGAACTAATAGTGGTCATGTTACAAAAGTCTCTGTTAAAATTGGAGTGAATTAACAGTGAAAGGGAGGAACGTTCCACAAATCAAGGTCCACAATAACAAAGATGTATTTACCTGCTGATCTGAGAAATGACAGTGGGTATGTCTAGACCGCATCCCTCTGTCGGCAGAGGGATGCAGATTAGGCAGGTTGACATTGCAAATGAGGCAGGGATTTAAATATCCCGTGCCTAATTTCCATAAAAATGGCCGCCGCATTTTGCAGACTCAGCACTTTGTCAGCAAAAAGTGGCAGTCTAGAGGGGGATCTGTCGAGAAAGAAAGCCTTTTTCAACAGATCCCTTATGCCTCCTGCAAGGAGGTTTACAGGATCTGTTGAAAAAGGCTTTCTTTCTCGACCGATCCCCCTCTAGACTGCCACTTTTTGCTGACAAAGTGCTGAGTCGGCGAAATGCGGTGGCCATTTTTATGCCAATTAGGCACGGGATATTTAAATCCCTGCCTCATTTGCAATGTCGACCTGCCTAATCTGCATCCCTCTGCCGACAGAGGGATGCGGTCTAGACATACCCAGAGAGATTCTCAATCCATACAATAGGACAAGGCTCAAGAAAATGGTCTCAAATACAGCGTGGACCTACATTATATAAAATGTGGGGAAAGTCAAATGAGCCAAGTGTCAAGAAATTTATCCTCTTTACTTCAGTACAGGCAAGGGCAGCATCTGGAAGTTGACTAAGAGCAGGTGACAGATGGCCTTTCAACATCTGCGGTTTACAGCGCTCCTCTAAGGGTGAAGCAAACTATTCAATTACCATTAGGAGGGAGAATATACAGAGATGCATTTATGGAATTAATATATACAAGTATCCTGTGCAGCATTAGCTAAAATAGAATGCAATAAGACTTGACACCATGAGGTTTTTTTGTCTTATCATCTCTGATACCTACTGGGGGCATGGGAAGCCATGGGAGTATGGGGAGGCATGTAGTATGAAAGGCAAGGGGTAGTGCCAGGGGGCAAAGGGAGGCACAAGGGGGCAGGATAGAATTCATGGAGGTGTGGGCCAGTGTTCCCTCTAAGCTGCGCAGCAGCTCAGCTTCACAGGTGATTAATTAACCCCACCCAGTCAGTCAGCTCTGTGCAGGGAGCCCGGAGCCTCTAACTGGGCAGAGCTGATTAATCACCTGTGAAGCTGTGCTGCCACACAGCTTAGAGGGAACACTGGTGTGGGCCCACAAAATCCAGTCACATTTTTAAGGGACTTGCTTGGTTTTGTTATTGTTTCAAAATGGGATTAGCTTGCTTGCATTTGGCATATTTTGAAAGTCAGGATTGCTCATTTACAGTCTGAAAGTTGACAATCCTGATGAAGGCCTTTCCAAAGTCTAGGTCCCTAGGCCAGACATTAAAGGAGAGAGTCCTGGTTCTCCCTTCAGTTACACTTGTGTAAATCAGGAATAACTCTATGTAAGTCACCTCTAAAGCTGGTGCAAATGGGAAGAGAATGAGGCGTTGGATTTATAGGAAGTTACCTGACAATGTTTCCAAGTGGTCCTAATTTTCTGAAACTAAGTAAGCTATGAGTGTGAACGTGAAAGGGAGTGGCACAGCCACCAAGATCGTGCAGGAAGATGTTATTTATACTTCAGTAATGAATGATGAAAGAACACAAGCTGTTGGCATTATTAATAGCTCAAATAATTAATCCTCAACTGTCGCAAGACCTCACTGCACGTATTAGCATATAATAGTACATCTCAGTGGGGATGTGGCAATACTGCATTTGAATGAGCAATTCTCTAACTTTAACTTGTAGGGATACTTTGTTCCTAAAGAAAAGTGCTGCATGGAAGGAAAAAATGTTATTTGAACTGTTATGGAAAGAGGAACTTTAAATGAGCATTTAAAGCAAGAACAGGGAAAAAAAAGGTTCAGATAAACTAAGAATGGATCCTAACACTGGCACAAACAAACAGAATAACAAAACATGGCATTTGAAAAGTCTGGTATAGATTTGCATAGGTTAGCACTTCTTGATGCAGAAGCAATATCAGAGCTGAATGAATTCTGCAGAATGGTTCCTGTGCATTACATGAATTGGGACCTAAAGGGTCTGTGTGAACTGGTTGGCAACAAATTATCTGTTACTAGTTTGCCAAGGGGACCTCCCATTTAATTGTGGGTACTCTTTCCATCAGCCTCCTCCTTGGGTCCATCTTCTTGCCATTAGTGTCTTCTGAAAGACTGATGGCTCCTTTTTATCCCTGGGATTCTCTCTGGGTCAGTGTGGTTACCATATTCAAAATTCTGGTAATACTGTATTGATTCACATGATTTCCATTAAATTATCACTGTGTTACTTTAAAAAAATAGCTGTATTTAATATGGAGATGCAGTAAGAGAAAATAGACCCGGGCTTGGTAGAAATCAGCAAGTATACACATTGTTATACAGGAAGCCTGAACACATCTGATTGCCACTACTACAACATGTGCCTGCCATTTTTATACATTAGTAATACAACCTGACAACTAGGCACTTACTCCAAGATACATGAAATGAATGTAAATTTAAATAGCATGCCACCAGATCCTCAAATAACATAAATGAACATAGCTCCAGTCAGGTCAGTGGAAATATGTTGATTTACCGCAAGCTGAGGTTTTGGCACTTGTGCTTTATTTGTTTCCTTTCATTTTTTGTCACTTGCCCTCTTCCCCTTCCAGGATGAGCTATGGGTTTGTTCTCCATTCCCCTTCAGCTCATGTTCAGCACAAGAACATGAAAATGCAGCAGTTCTTGTTCTGAATGGGATTGGATTGAGTTGGTCAGTAATTCTGTCACCCACCCTGTGCAACAGTTTGAAGAATTAGCTGCCTTTGGGGGCTTGTTTACTTGGGTTCATTGGCAGAGTAAATATTTCATTGCATGTATAATTAGCTTTTTCCCCAAGGAAATGTATTTTTCCTTTCAGAAGAGAATTTAAAGGGTACCTCAGCTATGCATGAAAATTAACATTGCTGTTAATGAAAAAGAACTCCAGTCTTAAGGATCTTTTTAGTAACAAACAGGTTGAAAAGATTGCTTTTATTTAAGCTTCCTACACTGATGTCATCAAAGAGAATATTGAATAATTGATCTGGTGTGTGTACCAAGACACCACAAAAAATGATCTGTTAGAAAAACCAATGAATTAATTTTAAAGAAATTGAATAATTAGAGCTATGGCCAGAGGAAAAAAACAGATAGTCCAAGAAAGACCACAGCAGCTTTGTTATACTCTGCCAGTAATCTTGGGTTATTTATGAATGTATACAACAGATATAAAAGAGAAGTTTTAGAAAAAACCCTTGTCTATTATATTAGTGGATCAGTGAACTGATTGTGAATCAAATCAGCTGGGATGAAGAATTTAATCAGAAATATGTGAATGATAATTGGGTATCATTTAAGAAAAACCTTAATAGGTTCCCAAAAAAGCCACAGTCAAGGACAAAGGACCACCTGGTTTAGAGGTGGTGTGAAGGCACCTATAAAATACTTAGGGAAGAAAGGAAAAGTTGGCAGTAATTAATATAAAAAAGAAATTAGGAATTGCAAAAATGCTGTACTGACTAAAGAAGGAAAGATATACTGTCCAGCAGAGAAAGGTGTAAAAGAAATTAGGAATTGCAAAAATGCTGTACTGACTAAAGAAGGAAAGATATACTGTCCAGCAGAGAAAGGTGTAAAATAATACAGTGGCTGGAGATGAAAGGAGAACAGATTCAGTCTGGAAATAAGGTGTAAAACAATGAGAGTGATTAACCAGTGTAACAAGTTTACCAAGGGTTGTGGTGGATTCCCCATCGCTGACAATTTTTAAATCAAGATCACATTTTATTTTCTAAAAGGTGCTCTATGAAGTATTGTGGGGGAAAAGTGATCCCAGTGGTCCCTTCTGTCCTTAGAATCTATAATAACCCAGGGAGAAATTCTTTCATTAAAACACTTATTGTGTGTTTTCTGTCTTGGTAGTTTTATTCTTGATACATTTAAAGAGGATGTTTCTGAATGTGTCTGTTACTGCTGCTTATTTCTGGTTATAATTTTAAGAGTGTTACTTATAGATTGACGCAATGCTGAGAAAATACTCTCCAAGAAAAAAAAAGTGATTCTATGAAATTTCAACCTGGAATGTTTCATTGAAACCAGTCCCTTTTGTTTCCCCTGTCTCTTCTCTTCATAGTCTCTCCTATTTATCTTGGCTTCTTCAAAAGACTGACACTTCACAATTTTCACCCTATTGTGTTCTCAAGGTTAATTGCCAGTTGTCAAAGACTAAATGGAACCAAGAAAGCAATATTCTTGTAAAGATTAATTTAAAGTAGTGGTTCTGTACTTCCAATATCGTCTGCACTAACAAGAGGTATAAACTGGTGCAGAGCAGATGTGAACATGAAAGTTTAGGGAGGAGGTTGAGTTAAGAGGTTCTTGTTGTTTTATGAAGAGTCCACAGATTAAAAGAGTTGAAGAACCACTCCCCTACACAATATCATGGTTGATTGCTACTCTATATTACTGCTGCTGTAAATGATAATGAAAGTGTCCAATATTTCTTCTGCTGCTGGACCCAATTAAACTGGTCATTTAACACCTACAATCGTTAGGTGCACTGAAAAATTTGCAGTATTGACTATTCAAAAATGTTAGGGTGCTGAAAATACTTAAGATTCATGTCCAATTTTTCACTGATGCCTGTTATACTTTTGGTAGTTTGATGATTTTTAAGAGTATATCACTTGAAATGGCTGAAAATCCTTCTCAACCAAGCATTTCTCTTGCAAAAGTTGTTTTTGCCAATTTTTTTTTTAAACAAAAGGTTCAGTTCCCTTCAACCCTGCAGACTCAACCATATGTGGGTAGGATGCTCTCAGAGATTATGGAACTATATTAATATTCATACCATTGATGCTGGAACTAATGCAAGCTGAATATACTACCCAACCTGACTAAGAAATGATTTATTAATGCTGCATAATGTTTAGACCATGGTTATTGCTCTAAGCTTATATGTTTAAATGTGGGAACAAGTGACATTTGGAGGTACCAAACCAGCTACAAGTTGAAATGTTTTTAGCAGCTGGATTTAATGAGTGTAACATGAATGCATATTGCATATTTGAGACAATTTGTTTTACATTCATGTTAGCTCTGTTCTAAAAAGTTTCATATAATAACAGTTCTTTTCAGCATCAAATGTAAACCTGAAAAGTATCTAATGATCTTGCATTGGAATAATCTTGTACAGTTTACAGACTGCTTTAGCTTTTCAAGCAGGCATGAATTTTCCTATAATTTTCCTACAGGTCTGGTTTTATGTTCCTAGGAAAATAACTGCCAGTTAAGATCATGCAATTCCTTGACCAGTTTGTCCTAACTTGGAATCTGTTGCATCACGTTCAGATTTATGGGAGCGATATAGTTTCTACATTTGCTTTGTCTCTTGTATTAATAAACCAGCAGAACAAAACCTTACTCAGATAATAAATTTTTCAAAATCCACTGCAGTTAATTATCTGTCTAGGAGATTTAGATTCATGAAAGGATGTTATGCAAAGTGCTTCATTAAACAAACAATACTTGGTGCAAATATGTAATATGATACGCATCTCTTTACATCATCCAATATCCGAACATTTTAACAGTAATAAAACTGAGCATTAGCTCGTGAAGTTGCAGGATGGTGTAAGGAAGAATTAACAAAGTATATTGCTTTAATTTTTTATATTTTAGAGTTAATATTTACTTCTGAGAAATAGAAACCAATTAATCACTTTTCACTATTCTGTAAGTTTGACATTAACTGACTTTAAAAACAAACAAAGGCCAGTCCTCTGACTATTCTGGTAATGCATCAAAGTAATCTATAAAGGCCTGATTTTCCTACCTCTACTTTTGTGAAGAAGCATCTGTCTCCCTAGAGTTTGTCTACACTGCCATGCATTTGAGAGTATGGGGATGCAAACAGCAGTATGCGTCACATGCTACTTTGTAACTCCCAACGGGGACACCACGGGAATGAATTAAAAGGTTCCAAGTTCACATTAGTGTAATCCTCTACCTTAAAATGAACTGGGAACCCTTTAATTTGCACCCACAGCTTCCACATGGGAGAGTTACAGTGCAGAACTTTGGTGCACACTGCTATTCACACCCCTGTTGACTGACTTGCACAGCAGTGTGGACTAATGCAGCCTCATTTTTTGTGACAAAATTGGTCTTTGGGTAGTACTAGGCAGTGATGGTGTCAATCTGGTGGGGACTATGTGTGTAGGTGAATCAATTTGTCACATTTATATTGTTAGATCATTTAATTGTATTCATTTGAGATAATTTAGGAATCTGTTTATTAGTACTTTTTAAAGATTGTCAAGAGTGGCGGGACCATTTAATGGATGCTCTTTTATTGTAGTTTACTAAAAAAAATGAATAAGCAAACTCATTGACTTTACCTTACTATAGAAATACTATTTACATTTAATGAGTAATGGAATCATAACCATGCCCTAAATGAGAAGAATTCAGTCACAACCTCATGTTTCATATTCTTTGTGATATTCTTAATATGAAGATCATTATGAATACAGTGTGATAACACAAGCATGAATGGTCATGACAGAATAGGTCATGAATAGAGCTAGGTAATGTAACGAACAATTAATTCAGCAAGTCCCGCTCCCAGTGTTGTCTTCAAGTCGTCAGGGTCAAGTCCAAGTTGAGTCTCAAGTCACTACAGTTCAAGTCTCAAGTCGAGTCTCGAGTCTTAATTTAAAAAATGTCAAGTCATTTTTGTACAAGCCATCAATATCGGTATTTTCGGACAATTTTTTCACCAAGTTGATTTAACAAAATTAGCAAGTCTCAAGTTGAGTCTCAAGTCACAAATAATGAACCCGAGTCGAGTCTCAAGTCGAGTCACCTAGGTGACGTAAGTCGGACTCGAGTTCAAGTCGTGGGACTCGAGTCAACAACTCTGCCCGCTCCCTTCCCCTTTTTTGCAAGTTCTCTGCAAAGACACTACAGTTTTTACAAAAGCAAATAACGACCGTTGGTCCTCAAGCCCATTATCTTTGAGATACCCTGTCTAATGTGGAGCAAGGCATATCTGTATTTATGCAGTTTCATTTTCCTGGCAGAACTGCTGTCAACCTTAGGCTATTTCTACACTACGGGTTTTCTCGGAAAAAAATATGCTAATGAGAGACTCATTTGCATGAGTTGCAATCTCATTTGTATATTTTCTGCTGATCTGTTTTTGCACAAAAACAAGCAGTGTGGACGTTTTCTTTTTGTGCAAAACCGCCTTTTTCCGCAAGATCCTTATGCCCCAAAAAAGGAGGTATACTGGCCTTGCGGAAAAAGGGGTTTTTTCACAAAAAGAAAACACCCACACTGCTTATTTTTGTGCAAAAATCCCTAGTGCAAAAATGGATCAGCAGAAAATATGCAAATGAGATTGCAATTCATGCAAATGAGTCCATCAGTATATTTTTTGCCGAGAAAACTCATAGTGTAGACATAGCATAAAAGAGTGGGCATGGAAATGAAAACATCTTTATTAATAACGTAATCATTCTTATGGTGGTGCACCAGGTCATTTCGGGATGGAAATTTGGCTTTTCTCAACAATAATCTGAAAGGTATTTGAAATAAGGCTCCTAGTGTTTCTACAAGATTTTTATTATCCTGATGATCAGTTTGTTAGAGACTTTCATCTTTATTTGCCTTGAATGAATGATATTTAAACATGCCTGGGCACTCATTAATGGATCTAAAAGTGACTATACTATCATAAAGCAATTTGAAAAACCAGCTGGAGAGAAGCTGCAGAACTTGCCTTCATTTACAAATTTGACACCTTAAATCAAGATTTGAACAAAGACCTGAACTGGATAGGCTGCTACATTCAACACCCTACTGACATCAAAAGCTAAGTATTGGCACTGACAGCCCATTCTATTAGCCTCATTTAGCATGGACATTCTAATTGACAAGATTTTTTTTTCCTTTCTCTTTCCCTTCGCATCCCCTCTTCTTCTGCTATTTATTTGTACCTCTGGACCCCTTGCTCCATTCATCTTAAAAAGTGGGTTGTGCCCACGAAAGCTCATGATACATCTACATCTTTTGTTAGTCTCTTCGGTGCTGCAGGACCATTCATTACTTTTTATGTTTTTTCATGATTTTTAAAACTTTTTTGGTTGTAAATTGCATTCACCATGGTACAGTAATATGCAGTCATGAATAAAAATGAAAATACTAGTTTAAAATCTAAGTTATGTGAAAGCTTCTTGCCTCAAAATCACATTACAATCTTGTTTTGAATCAACAAGTGCATTAAAGAACAGTGGTTCATAAGTTATAAAAATACATGCAAAAGAGAAGAAATTAAGATAAGTAGACTCTAGTAAAGCTAAAGGGCTCTGATCAAAGACACACTGGACAAGATTCCAATTTGTGACAGATTGGGAGCTACTGTGTAATAGTTTATGAAATCTGTAGATTGGCCTAGTTATTGAAGTGTGTGTTGCATGACGAGAGGGGGCAGATGTTTTGAAGAACCAGACTGAGTTTATACTTGTGATGGTGTCCATGTTCTTTAGTGTGTAACTAGACACTGCAGTGAGAACTCCAAGAAATAGACAATGGGGAAAGGCTCTAGCAGCCCAGAGACAGGACACTACAGTGCTAAAGAACAGCAGTGTAGATGTGGAAGGCACTGCTTGGACATGTGGGGCATATATCCTACAGCTCAGGCATGTAGGTCGTGTTGTCTAGTGAATTTGTAAGCAGGAGTCTGAAGGCTTTATTAGAACTATGAGTTACATAAGCTAAAGTAGAGTTCCTATCTGCATGTCTGATGATGCTTCCAATTGGCTCTCACCAGCCCCAGTCCAATTCCCTATCACATGTGCTCTATTCTGCTCTGGAAGGCACAGTGAATTCTCTTAGCATAGGCATCTTTAAAACTTAAATACCCAGCTGGGGAAGTGAGGAAACAGATTGACAGAGCCAGACAAGTACCCAGAAATCTACTACTTCAAGACAGGCTCAATATGGAAAATAGCAGAACACCACTGGCCATCACCTACAGCCACCAGCTTACACCTGTCCAGCACATCATTCACAATCGACAACCTATCCTAAAATACTATCCCTCACTCTGACAGGCCTTGGGAGACAGGCCAATCCTCACCTACAGGCAACTCCCCAACCTGAAGCAAATACTTGCCAGCAGTCACAACCACACCTCGGATACACTCACCTAGGAACCTACCCCTGCAATAAACCCCATTGCCAGCTCTGTCCATACATGTATAAAAATGATACCATCACAGAACTTAACCACATAAGCCACATCAGGGACGCATACATCTGCACATCCTTTAATGTGACATATACCATCAAGTGTCAGCAATGCCCCTCTGCCACGTATATTGGCCAAACTGGACAGTCTCCACGACAAAGGATAAATGGACACAAATCAGACAGCAGAAATGGTAACACATATAAAATTGTAGGGGAACACTTTAACCTACCTGGTCACTGAATCATGGATTGAGGCATAACGGATCTGCCGATGAAGGGTTCTGGGGTCAGCAGATCCCCGTCTAGACTGCCGCACTGTGCCGACAAACAGCTGATCGGCACAGCGCAGCGGCCATTTTGATTTAAATGAAGCGGCGATTATTTAAATCGCCACTTCATTTCCCTTTGTCGTCCTGCCTCATCTACATGGCTGCATCAACGGAGCCATGTAGTCTAGACACACCCTCTACTCCCTTGAGCTGTGCTTCTCCATTTGTTATGTTGTTTATACCAATGCTAGTTGAGCATGCAGCTTCTATATGCTACATGCCACCAAAAATGTGGACCTAACCTGAGATACATGACGCCCTCTAGCAGTGTCTCAAGATGTTAAACCTGCCTTGCTTATTATTAGATGGTGGTAAGCCTTTAGGTAATATAGACATACATGTAGAGTGTTATTTTTAAAATCCTTTTTCTCTAACATTTCTTTCCTACAGTTAAAACAAACAACATTCATTCATTTAAGAAGGCTATCTGATCACTGTACAATATCAACCATCAACTCCCAAGGGAAAGAGCCCAAATGCCAAACTCAGTTGGATCTGCTGGATTTATACATCAGGTATTGTAGCTCAGAATCTGGTCTCAGAATGGGAAAAACATGGGATTCTATTTCAGCATAAGTAAAGACATGACACCTAACACATGAGGGGGGAAAGAGGTGCATAGTTAAACTTATAATCAGGACACCCTTACACTGAATAGAGTAAAGTCCCATTACACTTGTGGTGTAAGATACTATACACCATGAATACTACACTTGACACTTCGTAAATTAGACATGGATCTAAACCAAATTCCCAGACCCAAATCACCCCCAGATTCTGGAGAACCTTACAATCAGACCAATCTGACACATCACTTGGTGTCTCTTGCTGATCTCTAATGTCAGTGTAAAACAATGTTGTTGTTATTAACATGTATTCGATCATTAATATTAATATATGTAACATGTTAAGGGAAAAAACTGTAAGGAAGAAATATACCCAAATAATAGCAATTTTCAATGCACTTAGACTAACAAAAACACAATTAAACTAACATTATATTGAATGAAGGCTCCAGCTCTATCACAATATGGTTTGATGGCATATCATGCAGTAACATAAAAAGAATCAGCTCTTAACTGCTTATTATTGTAGCTAAAATGTGTTTTTATAATTTTATTTATCATTATTTCACATTCACAAACTACTTACAATTCCCTTGCAATCCATTCACTCAATTATTGATAGTTTTCCCATTTTAGTCTTTCTCCTTTATAAACTAATACAAACAATCTTGCATCCTCCTCCTTGGTCATAATATCCCCAATCATACACTTTTAAAGCCAAGGGCAGTTTTACCACAGACATCAATAGGATCATGGTAGGGTAACAAATAAGTATTTCTTCCCAGCCACTCCCAAAGGTAATTTGTCAGGAAGTAATAATGAAGCCACTAAGAATTAGCTTTGCTTTCAAAGTGGTTCATTTTCTCATGCAGGCTTGAGAAGCCCTGGTGATATTAGGAGAAAGATGCATTTTTCTTCTCCCTGGTGTATGTTACTGTTTTGGTATTGCCATTTATTTTTAACAATAAATAAAGCAACAATCAGAGTACACTAAAAGGAACAAGAATCTGATGGTAATAGAGGCCCAGTTCTACAAGGAACCTAAAGACTTTACTAGTCAAAGTGGCTGATTGAATGTCGCTTCTGTCATATCCTTCCAGTGCAATATGGACCTGCCCTTTCCCATCAAAGCTATACCAGCTGCTACTGCAGCTCTTGATACTATGCCTTTTTGTCTTGTTTTGGAATGAAATAAAACATGGGCCTCAATTTTCCAAAATGCTCCAGCAGCACAAAGCTGCTCCAATGCCAAAGAACTGGGTCACTTAAGGATTACTCCTGCCTAGAGAAATCTTTAGGTGACAGATTGCCCCCATAGTGGCTCAAATGCTATTTCCCCTCCCATTCAGACATCAAGTGAAAGGCATGGACTGTGTGCTCCTCCATCCAGCTGAGCTTTGGCAGTTGTGCCAGCCCTCGGGGCCACATAGAAAAGCTTGCATGAGCCTGTATCAATGACAGGGAACACACTAGACGGCCCTAGGATCTGGGCAGTGCAAATATGACTTATTAGCCAGGAGCTTCACTGCTCATCTAAATTGTAGTGGTAGTTAGAAGAGCTTCAGTTTTCCTGCAACTGAGATTTAAGCTCCTTTTTTATAATCAGAAGTAGCAGCTTCCTCTACCAGTTTATATTAAAAATTATGGAAGTATTATTTGAGAAACAAAGCTTATACCTGCACAGTAAAAAGTTGTATAGTTATAAATCAAATCCATTGGCTACATAGAGTGTGTGTGTCACTATAAAAAGAAACACATGATTTGAGAAGTACTTTCCCTAAAAGAGGTTCATGATTAAGGAAAAACACTCCCACTCAGTTCATGAAGTCAGAAACAGTTCTACTAAATGCTCTGTGTACAATCTTGCTAGAATGTGTCGATGGGCTTTCTTAAGGGCTTTTTTAAGGGCTTTCTATTTATGAGTGGCCAGAGGGAGGACTATAGAAGATCTGCACTAGAAATTGAACTGAAATTGTCTTACAGCACTAGGGATTGCAGCCCTTTTGTGACTGTGTCCCCACACATTAATCTGAAGCAATGAGGAATAGCGGAGATTTTATACCACAAAAGACAGGAAGTGTTACAGAAATTCAAATATGCAGTATGCTTAAATACAGTGATTTTATCTGTCCCTCTAAGAAAGATTAATTATCTGATGTGTTTCTGTTGCACTAGTTTTTAGAGTCCCCGTTATAATAACTTTTAACCTAACAGAAGTGATTTTCCCAATTTTAACTGAACCAAGAAATACTATTACATGATGTATTTTAATTTTTCTATCTGACTGAATTTTAATGGTAGAAAAATGTTCCTTTTCCTAATTATTAATGCAATTTTTGATCTTCAGGTCTAGAGGTCAAAATCTCCCTTCATAGAACTCTACTTTCAGTGAAGTAAAATCCTAGATAAAATTTGGCTCTATCATCTTAGTTCTTTTCAGCTCATTTTAGAATATAATTGGGCATTTTACCATTTATTTATTTATTTAAATTGTTGAAATTGTTCATGGCTTGACCTGACAAATTTTTTTTGAGAAGTAAGTGTTTATAGAATCACAATGGACCCATACTATTAACTTTATTCTATAAGGGCATGTCTACACAGCAGGGCTAAACTCGAAATAAGCTATGCAACTTGAGCTACTTCAATTGCGTAGCTTACGTCAAAATAGCTTATTTCAACTTTGGGCACATCTACACAGCACTTATTTAGAAATAGAGCACTCTTCCCCTGACTTCCCTTAGTCCTCGTACAATGAGGTTTACAGGAATCAGAGTAATAAGCCCGTTAATTTGAATTTATTTTGAAAAAATGGGCTTGCTGGTAGACGTGTACTATGTTATTTCGGAATAATGCCCTAATAGACAGTGATGATTTGTTTCCAGATACAAAGTAATGCTCACTGAGTACTTATTAAAGATTTCTTACCCTTCTTCCCATCAACAGAGGGCTCTGCCTTACACCTATTTTGTCCTCTAATCACCTCTCTTCAGCCTCATTTTTCTTATTTCTAATGCTACTTGCCTGGTCTGGTGTAAGTCCTGACTCTTATAACAGTGCACTGACCATCTGAAACCAGCCATGTAAAGAACAGTAACTCTGTAAGGCTTCTTGATGAGTCTGGCCACAAGCCATGCTGGGCTAGATAAGAGGGCCTTACTTTATATAAACAATGAATTTAAATAGAACAATGCTGGTTTACTCCGGAGAAGGATTTGACTCTTTGGGCATGTCTACACAGCAGGGTTAAAACTACGCAACTTGAGCCACGTCAGTTGTGTAGCTTATGTCAAAATAGCTTATTTCAGCTTTTGGTGCTGTCTACACAGCAGGAAGTCTGAGAAAGAGTGCTCTTCCTCCGACTTCCCTTACTCTTGGTAAAATGAGGGTTACGGGAGTTGGAGTAAGAAGTCCTCCAGCTCGACATTATTTTGACCTTATGTTGAAATAACTACTTGTAGTGTAGATACGGACTATGTTATTTCGAAATAATATCAGTTATTCCAAAATAACACCGCTGGGTAGATAGACCCTTTGTGTTAAACTTAAATTAGGCATAAGACATAACTTTGAACTGGCAGGGTAAGTAACCATTCACACAGCTTTCCAAGAGCAATAATAACTCGAATACAAATCATCTCTTGGAGTCTTTAAATTGAGACTGGCTGTCATCTAAAACATATACTGTGACTCAGTCTCTAAGGGTATGTCTACACTTGCAGCCTATTTCGGAATAGGGCTGCAAATGTAGGCATTCGGAATTGCAAATCAAGCCCGGGATTTAAATATCCCGGGCTTGATTTGCATCTTCCCGGCTGGGCACCATTTTTGAAATTTACAAGCCCTGAATAACTGCCCACATCTACACGTGGCAGTGAAATGGGCATTCGAAATAAAGCCCTATTTCGAACTACCTGTTAAACCTCATTGCAGGAGGAATAACAGGTAGTTCAAAATAGGGCTTTATTTCGAATGCCCGTTTCACTACCACATGTAGACATGAGCAGTTATTCCAGGCTTGTAAATTTAAAAAATGGTGCCCGGCCAGGAAGATGCAAATCAAGCCCGGGATATTTAAATCCCGGGCTTGAGTTGCAATTCCGAATGCCTACATTTGCAGCCCTATTCTGAAATAGGCTGTAAATGTAGACATACCCTAAGTAATTGAGCCAAATACTATTAGCTTAAGTATTAAGGAGGAATAACTTCCTCCACAGAAGGAATTATTAGGTAACTGTATATAGACTGTGTTAGAGAGGAGCTCAGACTGGATGACGAGTTGTCCCTTCTTCACTTAATAGCTATTTAACTCGGGCATCAGTGCTGTTGAAAATGCCAAGGAGAGGCACATTCCTGCAACCTTTACAAAAAAAGGATTCTATGTGATGAGTACATTTCAAGTTTTACACCAAGAGGGTGGCTTTTGAAATTTACTTCCATGTTCTCTTCCTCACTAATTAAATCTTAGAAGATTTGGCTGCTTTCCCAATAATTTTGGCTATTGATTCCAGCTCAGGAAGTGATTCAATGGCACTTTCTGGCTATGGTGTCATATTGAAGTTACAATTTACAATATATTATTCTTTTATGTTATCCATTTCCTGGTTTGGTTTAAGAGAAGGCTGCTGCTTTTTAGCATAGCACATGCTTAGCTGCACTCTGGCTCCTTAGTACTGCCTAAGTAGCAAAAATTGTCCAAAAAAACAGCTGTGTCTGGTCAGCTGAGTTCGGACAGCTCTGCCCCAACACACCCGCAAAGAAGCCCTGCTCAGAGCCCCTAGCCCTGGGAGATGGACAGACCTTTCCTCACTAGCTCCTAGGAAAGAGCACCAGGGAGGTGGAATCTGGCAGATGGTTCTTACAAACCTTATATGAGAGCCCTGAGGACAGAGCCAGGCTGTGGCTCCTCAGGTACCACCGACCAGGAGGGAGGTCAGGGACATATTAGAACTATTTTTTCTTTTGCTATGCCTTTCCTTACTGAAACCTGAGGAGGGTGGTGGAAGAGGCCCTCAAAGCAGGCCACAATAGGAAGAAGCCTAAAGAAGAAGCAGCTCTGAAGAAGTAGAATATAGTTGACTACTTCAGGAATGGTAACGCAGGGTAGAGGGAGGGATGGGGTTCCTCTACAGGCCACCAGGGCAAGGCTACATAAAGGCCCTTTGCAAGAGTCAAAAGGCCTAATGGGCCTAAAGTCAGGCTAGAGCCCTGCCACAAGGTTGCTGGACTGTTATTGTCCTGGACTCTGACTTACCCTAAAAGGGGTCAGGGGGTAGTCGAGTTAGACTGTAACAGGAAAAACTTAAAAAACAACAAATAGTCTTTAAGGTGCTACTAGACTATTTGTTGTTTTTAAAGTTTGTCCTAAAAGGGGTGAGACTCAAAAAAGTGATCTGGCCAGAGGTTGGGAGTTACAATTCAAAGGGGGCCACCAGCAGACCTGAATGGCAGGACAGCAAAGCTATGGAGGGAAAACACCCATGTAATCCTACTCGTCAAGCTGGGGGTGTGATTTTCACGCAAGCTCTGATCAAGCTAGTATGCTAAAAACCGAGTGTAGTAGCACAAGGGACAAGCCACTCCAATTATGTATGTGTCAGAGACCACAGACACGTCCTGTGGCAGCTGGCTCCTCCCGCTGCTTATGCTTCCATGGCTACTTTGTTCTCAGTGCACTAGGTCAGTCAGAGATAACTCCAGGGTGTCTTTCCCAGCGGCTAATCACGCCCACAATTCAAAGTGTAGATATCCCACCTCACAATGCCACATCCAGCCAGCAAGGTGGCACATGGCTAATAAGTCACTTTATCACACTGAGCAAATGCCCACCTCCGGTGTTGTTTCAGTTTCTCACTAGATGAGCAAATGGTTAGAAACTATTTTCATCCACACTAAATTTTGATAAGAATCTCATTTCATTTACATAATTAAATGAAGTTTGGCAGGGCCCAAAATTCATTTTCCCATGACAAGTATATGAACTAAAACTTCACTCACACTAATATAGCAACTGGACTTTTGAAAAATCAAATATTAAAATGAAAACGAACCCATCCTCTCCACTCAATTTTCTCTCCGGATATCTTAGGCTGAATGTATGATTCATTTTCATCCTTAGCATGCTAACATATTCCAGACTGTTTATACCTGCACTTTCCCAAGCTTTGTTTTCCTTTTTTACTGTGAGATAAGTAAAGTTAAGACATCACACTTAGATGGTCAGATCACTGTCCAGTTATAAGTCTTGATCATGATGCTATATATTTTTGTTAGTGCCATAGGACTACTTGTTATTTTTAACTGTGAACAGGGTATGTTTGCTGACTTTTTGATCTATTTGTTAATGGGCAAAACAATTGCTTGCTAGCATACATTTTTTTAAAATCTCCAGGGAGTTCAGAGAGAGTCAGAGAAAGTAAAAAAAGAAAAGAAAAAAAAAAGAAATCTATGCATATGGACATTAAAATACACATATAGGTGTAGTAGGAAATACAGAATACTTATTAGGCCATCTAGCACAGGTTATCTTGTGCCACTGCAAGATCATTCCCTACTACAGCATTGTATGTTTTCTGTGTCTTTGTCCAGTGTGGTTTTAAATTTCCCAAGTGATAGACCTTCTACCACTAATGCAGGGAAGGGGGACTATCCCACAACCTCATCAGAGCTCACTGTTAGCAGGCTTTTCTTAACTGAATTCTCTTGCTCCCAGTTATTCTCCGTGTATCACTCAGGGTATGTCTACACTTGCCCCCTAGTTCGGACTAGGGAGGCAAATGAAGCATACCGAAGTTGCTAATAAAGCACGGGATTTAAATATCCCGCGCTTGATTAGCATATTCGCGGCCGGTCACCATTTTAAAATGCCGGTAGCCCGAATTAACTCGCCGCGTGGAGACGCAGTAGTCCGATCCAAAACCCTTCCCTCGAATTAACTGTTACTCCTCATTGCACAAGGAGTAACAGTTAATTCGAGGGAAGGGTTTTGGATCGGACTACCGCATCTACACGCGGCGAGTTAATTCGGGCTACCGGCATTTTAAAATGGCGACTGGCCGTGAATATGCTAATCAAGCGCGGGATATTTAAATCCCGCGCTTCATTAGCAATTTCGGTATGCTTCATTTGCCTCCCTAGTCCGAACTAGGGGTCAAGTGTAGACATACCTTCAGACAATTCCTCTCCCTTTATAGGTAGCATTGTCTGATGACAGAATTCTCAACTCTTAAGACAGGGCTACTCAACTCGCAGCCTGTGGGCCACATGCGGCCCGCTGCCCGTTTGTTTGCAGCCCACGGGTGGGAGCCAAAACAAAAAAGTAGTCAATGTAATGGTCTTCTGTTGATATGCGTTTTAGTAGTTACATTCCTGAACTGACTTAAATGGGGCCTGTGTGTTGTGTAGTCTTGCCTTAATCTTTGTATTCATGCCCATCAGTGTGAAAGAAGCTATTTGCATATATTTGCATATATATTTGCATGTATATGCAACCACACTTAAGTTGCAGCCGTCGGCATATGCTGAGAGTATCATTGTGGCCCCCAAGGCTTCCAAAGTTGAGTATCTCAGTCTTAAGATATAACCCATAGATGGGAGAGAAGGAGCAACTCATTTTGCTCCCTCTGCTTTTTTCTGCTGCTGCTGTACCTCCTTCTCAGCTTCTCTATTAAATCCTCTGCTCTTCCCCTGTCATGGCCGACCATAACACCATTCTCCCTGGAACTGAGGCCCATAAATCAGGTTAGGTATCCCCTTCAACTATTCCTTCTCTGCTAGCCAGGTCATGTCAAAATCTGAAAAAGAAGAGTGGAAGGAAACAAGAAATAGCAACTTTAGGATTGTTTTGGTTTTTGAGGGGCTGTTCAAACATATGAGGTTAAAAAAACAATTGTTCTAGTAATGGAAAGGATGAGAGGAAGAACAATATAGAGTCCATTAAAGCCTGGGGGAAGAATATATGAATATGAAAAATCATCACCGCCATTTAATCCTTGATGAAGTGATCATTTTCAAAGATGTATGCAAACAATTATTCCTTACAATAACTCTGTGAGACAGATAAAACTGGGTTAGTGATAACCAATGCGATCATGAAGAGGAGAAAGGACACTTACATGTACATTGGGATTAGAAAAAACAGTAGAGAGAGAGTTAGTATACTAATAAAAGACAAGTAAAGCAAGAAAAAAATAGCAAATGGTCTGGAAGCACTTTATAGACTAACAAAACATGTAGATGGTATCATGAGTTTTCGTGGGCACAGCCCACTTCTTCAGATGACCAGAGTTTTGAGTTTAGGATATGCAGACCCAAAATAAATAGGAGAGAAGGGGGGAGGGAGGGAGGGAAAAAAAGGGGTGTGGGAGACAGGGAGCTAGAGGGAATCAGTAAGTATCTGAAGATTGGGTAGTTAAAACAAAGCAGATAAGAATCAAAGTCAATTGATAGTATCCTTCCTGACATAGGAGTTTACACAAAGAGCTGTTTGCACCTTGATCGGCTGGGGCACTACCAATTTAACAGCTGATGAAGGTGCAAACAGCTCTTTGTATAGACTTCTATGTCAGGAAGGATACTATCAATTGACTTTGATTCTTATCTGCTTTGTTTTAACTACCCAATCTTCAGATACTTACTGATTCCCTCTAGCTCCCTGTCTCCCATCCCCCTCCTTTTTTTCCCTCCCCCCCTTCTCTCCTATTTATTTTGGGTCTGCACATCCTAAACTCAAAACTCCAGTCATCTGAAGAAGTGGGCTGTGCCCACGAAAGTTCATGATACTATCTACATGTTTTATTAGTCTATAAAGTGCTACCAGACCATTAGTCTGTACAGAAAAAAACAACAAACTCGGCTACCCCCTGAAGCTTCCAAGTAAGGCAAGGAAAGTGATGGAGACTCAGAAAAAGGCTGAGATACTGAACTTCTTTTAAAATGTCTTAAAAGAAAAGAAGGATTTTAAAATGGCTAAGCAGCAAAGAAAATCTTTTTAAAATAATTAATGACACAGGTAGGAGATGTTTTTCATTAGAAAATGTTAACGTACTTATCAACCTATTTGAAGGATAAATTTGCTCTTGATTCCAGCTCAGGAATCTGCTATCTGCTCTTTCTCAGGGGTAAATCCTCTAGTAATGCATCTGAAGAGAGGCTTGAGGGTGTGCAACTCAGTATGTGTAGTTTTGGATATGAATCAAACCCTACGGCTTTAGGTAGAAAAATGGAACTAAGTATCAACTTTAAGAACAAAATACATAATTAATATTCATAATGGTGAAACTGCAACAAACTAGCAGCTGTGATAAGATTAATTATACAAATTATTTTAATTCAGATTTATTCTGGTGATCACTGTGATTTTTTTAATAACCAAGCAACGATGAACTGTTTTTAAATGCATCAGGACCACCCCAAATAAAATAGCATAAAAATTCCATGGATTTAAATGTATTTAAAAGCCACTTTATCTCTTACAAAAAACCAAAGCTGAATATCACTTTTTTTCCTTTTAAATGAGCTCTTAGTCTAACAAATAACTTTATAGTGGAAACTCATTGCATTATTTATTTAAAAAGAGAATGGTTAAAGCACTGGAAAACATATTGCAGAGAACAATTTTGCCCTGGACTAGATGACAAGGATTTTTTTCCCATCTCTAGATTCTATATCAAGGGACTGAATATAATTAAAAGTGCTTAATGAAAAATAGGGTCAGATAAGTCATACTATTTCTTCACAGAGATGGATAACTCAAGTCCTATGTAAACTGTAAATAAACAATAAACCAAAGTAAACATAAAAAACCCCAGTCATCTGAAGAAGTGGGCTGTGCCCACAAAAGCTCATGATACCATCCATATGTTTTGTTAGTCTATAAAGTGCTACCAGACCATTTGTTGTTTTTTTTATACAAACCCCAGAGATTCAAACTTGTTTTCTGTTTGTTTTTCCCAGACTGGTATTAGAATGTATTTTATTTACTGCAAGTATTTATGAAGTACCTATCATCGCTGCATCCTATTTACAAATTGAGTCAGTTGTACTAATTTGTACTAGATGTTGTTCAGCCAAATGTCTGAGGATGTAAATGAATTTGCTAGCAGGAAAACTCGTAAGAAATAAACTAGAAGCCAGCAAGCAAAATTTTCCCATAACTGTGATGGGGCAGTTATAGATCTATCGGAACTTTGACCCAGATCCGCAAATGTACTTAAGTGCCTAAACTTCAGATATAGGCACCTAAATTTTAGGTCAGATTTTAGATTCCATTGCAATCTAAAAACATGTTTGCTTGACAGGAGCCTAAACCTAAATAGTGCCTAAATTCCCACCATAAAAGTTCTGTAGGCATCTGTATTTCTGCCTCTGGACAAGCACTCTATTGCCTCTCTCTAGGTGTCAGGATGCCTATCTCCCAATTAAGCCCCAGCACCATCCCCAGAATGAGCCATGAGTCACAGGACAGGCCATCCTCCACCTATCAGATCCTCATTTGGTAGATGAACATTGAGAACATATACCAACTCTAGTCCCATTCAGCGTGTGCCTTCCTTATAACTTGTAGCCAGTGGCTAAAGCACTCTCCTGCAGCATAGAAAACTTAAATTCAATTCCCATCTCTGGCTGCAGGGAAGAAAGCGTTTGAACAAGGATCTGTCTCCCTCATGTTTCAGGTAAGTGCTCTAAACACTGAGCTAGGGGGTATTATGGTTATGATGTGGGGTTTTCATGTTGAATCTGTTCCCTTTCAAATAAAGTATAGAGTCAAGAGAGAGTATGATAATCATTAGAGAACCTAGGAGGGGCCTATCCCCCTAGTCAGATGACTAATTATTTATACACAATGGAACAAAGGAGATTAAGAATATCTGATAGCCTGGTAGGGAGAGTTCCTGTGCCCTTCACACAAATGGGGGGACCGAAACTGGGTCTCCCACATTCCAGATGAAAGTTCTAACCTCTGGGCTAAAAGGTGGGTGAAGGTGGCAGCAGCACCCTCACAAACAGAGCTACACACCATTGTCTAAGTTACTGGGGGATTAAAAGATAAAAGCAGATGAGAGTATCAGTGTTTTACACATGGATATCCTCACCTGAAAAACTGGTCAATACCAGCGTTTTAATTGTTTTCACAATTGCCAGCTGCGGTTTGGATACAGTTCTGTGTACATAGCTCCTAACTTGCGTTGTTTGACATTTTACTTCATGCAAATCTAACCTTCACACCTCATTCTACTAATTGTTGCATTGCGAGCAATTCATTCATCCTGCTTTGCCAATTAGTATTGTAAGAGAGAGAGAGCAAGATCATGATATCAAAGCAAGAATCTGGATATATATTTCAGATCACATATTAATATTCTGAGGACTTGAAACAACTAGCAATCCAAGAGAATGCAGATTTTCCCTTTATAATAATTTGCAGGTTTGGGTTGCCTGTGCTGTTTTTTTCTCATCCCCTGCTCTGTTATTGTATGTGTGTTTTCCTACATATTGCCTCACTTATTATTTGTTATAACATCAGCTTTTCTAAAAAATATATCTTTATAAAAGTATAGCCTAGATCCTTGCCCTTGCAGTGCATTGTTTTGAACTAAAAGGTCTTCTCTGCTATGCTCCCACAGGTTCTGAAATCCACTGGTTTATACATGCATGATTTATATTTTTTTAATGGGGAAAAGATCAGGCTCCATTATTTTTATGTAATGTATTTCACTTCCAGTATTGACCTTTTCAGGTGTATAAAATGTGAGTTATTCACAGCAATATTTTGGCAGCGAGAATATTTTAATAAATATGATTTACTATTTCACTGCAGTTCAAATGAGTCCAGAGGCTTCAGTCAGGATAAAGGTCCTGAGGTAGTAGGTACTATCTAACTCATAGGGAAACATGGCTCCTTCAGTCAATGGCCCTGACCCTGCGGTGGCACCACACTGGTAAACCCCTGTTGCATTGCAGAATGCCCACTGACACTGTGGGGGTGCAAGATGCTTTTATCTATAGATCCCAAAGTGTAGGGCTGACAATGTCAAGTATCATTGTCCTTTTTACTGGTTGGGAACTGATGCACAGAGAGAGTAAGGCCTTGTCTACGCTACACAGTTTTGTTGGCAAATGGCAGCAAAATTTTGTTGGCAAATGGCAGGCTGCTATCTTTACTTAAAGAGACAATGTCTTTACACACTCTCGCCCCCCCAACATACACACATATACACACCCAACACACATAATCTCTCACACACTTGTTCAACACACATTCTGTATATGTCTCTCCCTCTGACACATACTCACACGCTTTGTCACACACTCTCCCCCCCCCATGCACACTTCAGTTGAAAAGTGGCCTGCAAATTTCCATGATCCCCCCTGGAACACTGGGAGTGAGAAGTCTGCATCATGTGATGATGTACCTACCCCATAAGGCATTGCAAACCCTTCCTCAAACACCTTGTGATCAGTTTACACTGTGGGCTAGCTACCCACAGTGCACTGCTCTCTGTGTCAATGCAAGAGATAGCATGGATGTGCTCTGCCAAAGCAAGGAGCACGGTATGGACATGCAACAGAGGATTAATTAACGTGCTTTAATTAAACTGTCATATCTTTTGTGGACAAAACTCTGTATTGTAGACAAGGCCTAATGTGTTGTCCTAAGTCACACAGTGGGTCAGTTCCAGAGATGGGGATTGATGCTGGTCTTCCTAACTCCCCATAATGGGAATATCTAATATGTGGACTATGGTAATTAGTTCTAGCAAAAGTTAGCACAAGCTTATAATTTACTAGAATTTATGTCCCATGATCCTCAGCTTTCAATCTGAATCACCAATTAAGCAGACAAAAAAAAAAAGATGAAGACTCTATTCACTATATCATTTGCAAAGCTTAATGGCAAGGAGAAAATATACTAAAGGAAGCAGCTACAGACAGAATTGCACCATATGTATTACTTCTGAAAATGGAAATGGAATTTCAACCCTTTTCACCTTTTCCTACAACTCACAGTTTAATAATGATGCAGATGGAATTACGGCATTTCAGTTGACCACTATAAATTGCACATAATTGTTGAATGTGGTACTTATTTGCCGATCAACTTTCACAGTCATTGTAGCCTAAAGTCACTCACTGTGACATCTGTCATTGTTGAGAATTTCATAGGTTAATGTTCCCTTTCAGCAGTTTTCTATGTGGGAAGAGAACGTCGATACAGAATGCCCGCAAAGGCCCCCCATCTGTGCCTAATATGTAGCTGGAATAGCTTGGTGACTGGGCTGATGTGTTTCACAGGGGCTGGCAGGGAAAGTATTCTTCTGGGGCATGCAATGGTGGTGGCACCACTAAACAGCTCCTGGTACAGTTTTAGGGGATATCTACACTACAGTGTTATTTCAAAATATCTTATTTCAAAATAGTTAATTCAAAATAAGTTATTTCGAAATAACGCGTCTACACACAAAATGCATTTTGAAATAGCATTTGTCTGTTTTGAAATAGTGCATCCACACTGAGTGGACGCTGAATCGCATTTAAGATCAGCTGGAACTAGGTCAGTCAAGGCAACAGGTTAGGAATTACTTTGTGTGGCTGCTGCCTTAGGCTATCTGAGGCCTGTGCTTAAAGGGACCCCCCCCAGACAGCCGGTTCTCAGGTTTCCCTGCTTGCTTGCCTTCCTCAATGAGGGACAGCAAAGCATTTTGTTTCTGAGTGCTTTGGTTGCCCTCACTCGGGACACCACAGTACTCTGCAACATGGAGCCGGAGCAGCCCCTGGGCACTCTGGTGCTTCTCTTGGATGCATTGCTGTGAGTCTGACTGCACTTTCTGCAAGCTGCCATCTGGGAGGTCCATCGGGGGGCTGTCAGTATACAGGAGGCCCTGTGGGAGAGCTTCCACTCTGAGGAGCACTCAGGGTATGTCTACACTTGCACCCTAGTTCGAATTAGGGATGCAAATGTAGGCATTCGAAATAGTCAATGAAGCGGGGATTTAAATATCCCGCGCTTCATTAGCATGATCTCGCCGGTGCGTTACTCTGATCAACAGCTGTTTCGAAAGTGAAAGTGCGCACCGGAATGCATTAGTTCGAACCAAACCCCTTGGTTTGCATTAACATTACTCCTCAAAAAATGAGGAGTTACGTTAGTTTGAACCAAAGGGTTTGGTTCGAACTAACGTGTCCCAGCACGCACTTTCATTTCGAAACAGCTGTTGATCGGAGTAACGCACCGGCGAGATCATGCTAATGAAGCGCGGGATATTTAAATCCCCGCTTCATTGACTATTTCGAATGCCTACATTTGCATCGCTAGTTCGAACTAGGATGCAAGTGTAGACATACCCTAAGAGCCTCCCTGGTCTGCCCCACTGGGGGCTTGTGCCTCACTCCTCCCTCACGTCCTTCAACTTAACCCTCCCTAGCCCCCCTTCCTGATGTCAAATAAAATAGACGTATTTTCATGAACACAAACACTCTTTATTTAACAAAACTGGGGGGAAGGGAATGAAACTCTGGTGAGGCTGGGGAAAGGAGGCGGGATAGGGGAGAAGAGAGGGTGGGAGGGGGAAACCTGGGGGGAGGGAGCTGGAAGGGGGATGCAAGGAGAAGAAGGGGGAGGGGAAGCTCAGGGATCAGAGTTGGGGGTCTCACCGGACCAACTTGATTTTCATGCAGACCTGCTCCTGGGTTCGCATATGGCCTTTGGTGGCCAGGATGGCAGCTATCCTGCCATAGACAGCCGCGTTCCTCCATCTAATGTGGAGATCATGGATGTTGGGAGCATCACCCCCAAACCTAAATAAGGTCTATGATCTCCATCCTGGACCAGGAAAGTGTCCACCTTCTCTGGGCTCTGGCAGGCTCTTGGGAGCTGTCAGACTGCTCCTGGGGAGCAGTGGAGGGCTGGCTGCCAGTGGCTTGCTGGCTCATGTTTTGGGGCCACTGGGTCAGGGGCAGTGACTGCTGGCTCTGGGCTGGCAGACTTGGAGCTGGCACAGGCACTGTGGCCAGAGTCAACCCCTTTAAGGGCTCCGGGGAGGGGGAGAGGGAGAGGAGTGTTCTTGGTTGAGGCCGGAGTGGCCACCAGGGCACCCTGGGAAGGCTGGAGGCCCCCCTATTTCGAAATAAGTGTCTACACAGCACTTATTTTGAAATAGCTATTTTGAATTTGGCATTATTCCCCGTGGAATGAGGTTTACCAAATTCGAAATAAGCGCTCCACTATTTCGAATTAATTTTGAAATAGCGGTTTGGCTGTGTAGACGCTAGTAAAGTTATTTTGAAATAACAGCTGTTATTTCGAAATAACTTTGCTGTGTAGACATACCCTTAGTCCTCAGTAGCTTACTTTGCCTGAGATAGGATAGCCAACTGATTTGTAGTTTTATAGGACCTCCCCAGCAAGCTACCTTACACCATCCTCAAAATTTACTCTTTGTAGGAAAACCTGCTGAATCTTCTGCAGAGGTGTACATGGGTGCAAAACACCTGTACAGACTTCCCAAATGTCATCCTTCCTCATGCATGGCCCATCTGCACTCATTCCACTGCAGTCAAGAATCTCCAAACCCATGGAGATGAATGGGTTCACAGCAGTGTGTGGAGATGAATACATAAAACAAGGGTAGGGAACCTTTTTAGGGTTTGGAGCCACTGACCCACAGAAAAATCAGTAAGAGGCCACATACACGTGAAAATCGAGGGTGCTGGTGCACAAGCACAGGCTCTCCAATGCTGGAGGGAGGAAACCTGAGCTTCAGGGGCCGGAATCAGGCAAGCAGGGGGCCACATACGGCTCCCGGGCCTTAGGTTTCCCGCCCCTGACATATAAGATGATGTCTCTTCCAATGGAGTTTATTTTAGAGGCTCTTAAGGTATCAGGTAACTAGCAGAGCACTTACTAAGTAACTAGAATGACATCATATACTATGGAAGTAATTCTGCTATTGACTCTATTAAGGCTCTGAAGCTGCCATTGTGAACTAGATGTTTCCAGAAACTTCAGCAAACTCAGACTGAGCTGAGTGCTTCTGCATTTAAACATTCAGAGGTGTATCTCTTGTAAAACCTGGCACCTGAATGTTTATTATTATTTACAGCAGTCTCCCCAAGCCCTACAATGATCCACTTCTTTAATGTATTACTTGTGGTTTTTAAAATTGATAAACTGAAATCACATCTCACGCTGTTGTAAGATTATAGATGAATCCAAGCTAGCCTCACATATGCCTCAGGAAAATGTGTCCATGATTATTGCTGTCTAAACTCATGCTAATCTTAATATATTTAGTTTTCAAGCCTTTGCTGTCAATACTCTGATCTATCTATCTATCTATCTCAACAGTAAAAAGACTTTCTGTCTCTCATTGCTGCAATTCCACAAATGTGTCTTCAGGTACTTGGTCTGAACTGTATATCTTAAAATGTGTTGCATTTCATTTCATTACCTGTAATGCTAGCTTGAAGTATCAGAATGAAACCTGTAATAAAATTTTTGCCAGCAGTGGCGGATATAGGGCAGGGTGAGCAGGGCGGCTGTCCTGGGCCCCGTGCTGCAATAGGCCACGTGCCGAGCCACCGCGCGGGGCCCAAACGGCCACTTGAGTCACTTGCTCCCGTGCGGCGTCCCGGCTGAGCGGCGCAATACTCAACCGAGCGCCACGGCAGGAGGTGAAAGGGGGCGGGGCGGGGCGGTGATGTACACGGCCGGGGGGGGGGAGGAGGCGAAGGGCATGACAGAGGCTCCAGGTCCCGCCCCCGGCCGTGTACATCACCGCCCCGCTCCCCTTCGCCTCCTGCTGTGGCGCTCGGTTGAGTTCTGCGCCGCTCAGCCAGGACACTGCGCGGGGCCCAAACGGCCTTTTGGGCTCTGCAAGTAAGAGGCAGAAGGGGGAGGACTAAGGAGAAGAGAAAGAAAGAGTGAGGCAGGAGAAGGAGGAGAAGAGAAAGAGAGAGTGAGGCAGGAGGGGGAGGAGACTTAAATAAAAATGAAAATTTTTAATTATTAATTCAGAATTTTGTTTAAGAATGACTTACAATATAATTAAAATAAAAATTATCCAACTAAATTAAGTTTCTATCAAATTTACCCAATTCACATTTAATATGAAAATAGCCTTCAATTTGCGCATTTGACGCCTTTTTTCTAATTTTTCTCCAACGGGGGGCCCCGAAAAATTGTGCTGTCCTGGCCCCCACAAAACTCTCATCCTCCCCTGTTTGCCAGACACACTTCAAAGTGAACAAATGATGAAAAACAGAAGCATCAACATGCTAAATCATGTCATGCATTTCTATATTAGCATAATGATTAATAAGCCTAGACTTCAAAACAATTTACTACAGAATGTACATGGATTCTTCATTAATTATTTTATTTAATAATTACAAATTTGACATGGTACGTTTAATATCTTTACATCAAAATCCTAAGGTACTTATTCATTTTTTTCTAGTTTTAGCAGATTTGAACCAAAAAAACCAAACCCTCTCTCATAACTGCAGTTTGCTTCTATTTCTATATGGTTGTCAGACTTTCCTAGCATGATTCACTTATTTTTATTCCAGCGCTTCTAGACAAGTAAATTAAAGCATGATTCTTATAGCCAGTGGGCCTCCCTATAGCTTCTTTAGATCAAACGCCCTGAGTTCCAGTACAGGCAATTTTTCTAATTTACCCTCTAAAACACCATGAACAGCCTCTGACAGAATCCTGTCAAGTAGCTGTCCCAGAGCATGTAGCAACTAATTATAAGTTTGATACAACTGCATTTTCGTTCATCTTAAAAGATCTTTTCCTAAGAGAAATTTGACTGAGGAGCCCTAATTGAAAGTGCCTAGCTGTTATTTCAGATGAGTTTTATTATCTGGGTTGCTTAACAAAAAAGTTAAACAGTACAGGATTCTGAATCAGCCAAAAGCAATTGTGTTACTACATTAAGCAAAGAAAACTGATCTTGTTGATCAACCCACAGTAAACTGAGGTCATGGAAAATGAGGCATATATCAATTAGCTATGAGATGAGGCGTCCTCTGACAATTTGGTAGCCTTCACATAGTTACTAGAACTTATTCCTATTACTCACGCATGACGTAAAGAGTTAGTAACTGAGAAGACCTTTTTTTACACATCAATGGAGGTTTTGTAACACATTTTACCTGCAAAGTATATGCTGCAATAAATGAAAACACTGGCCCAATCTGTGGATCTAGCAGCGGATTTTTTCTTGCACTGCGGATATAACCTTAAGCTCAGCTCCACAAAGATGTTTAGGCTCCTCACTTCTATTGATTTCTGTGGTTCAGCTCCTGATATGTAAAATGGGGAAAATAATACTTCTGTATTTCTCAGAGGTGTTGTGAGGATAATTATAGATCTTGAGGCACTCAGCATATAAATTAGGGCTTATAAGTATCTAAGGTAGACATATAACTAGGAGCTGAAGAATTTAGAAATCCTTTATAATTTGCTGGATATTTTAGACAGCAGGAAACTGAGTTTTATATTTTTAATTGTTTCTTAAACTGTCTAGATTAGTGCTTTGTTAATTTTCAGATACTGTACTTGGGGGGGGGGGATTTCCTGTATTTTTATTATTATTTCAGAAGGTAAAACCTCAGCTAATTCATAACATGAATGCTAGGTTCTAATACTAATAAATTTGGAGCATGTAAACTGGGGAAGGTATTCCCAGCCCCACTAATAAAGCATTGCAAAGCAATGGACATCCCTCCAGCATCCTATCCACTTTTCATTTGATATAATGGATTTAAATAATCAAAATCAAATCACGAGGTTGAGGGCTAACTGGTAGAGATTCAATCTAGATAACATTGAAATGTTGATTGTCTGAGAGAAATAATTGGAAGATAGAGAAAAGATAACAGCGGGGCGGCATCAAAGTGTGTCACCTGCCTGTTGTGTGGTCTCATGCAATCTAAGGTCTGTTTAGATTCTCAGCTCCATCTATACAAGACACAGTAGGATGTGTTTCCCCTCTTTTGTATAGGACTAGAATGTTCTGACCATTTATTGTGGATATGGACTTTGCCATCATCACCCATGTCTTTGTTGTTTTGATATTAGATTAATACAGTGTGCTCTGAACATATTTTAAATGTATTCCTGGCTGGAAAATGCACTTCCTCAAACTCTATTGATTTCTATTGTACTGTAAAGATACTTTTCAGTAAGTCAAAAAGTGTAGGACGACTCAGAACTGGTTTGCTATGTGCTATCACTGCAATTAAGTGAGCTGTTTACAAGCTAAAAACTGCATAGCACATAAACTAGTGAAATGAGATTAAAAAGGAAGTTATTTGCCTAATTATCTATGCATTTATAATTCATGGATCACCTTGTGCCTAAACACTATTAACGCTAATTAAGAATAGCATTAATTCCATGTGAAAGGATTGTATTCTCCATTTCTTATATCATTATCTTTAAGTGGGTTTGTTCTTGTTTGGTGTTGAAAGATACTGCTTGGTGTTATTCTGCAGCTAGAAAACCATACTGAAACCTCTTATGCAAAAATACATCTTACAGAGTACCCAATAGCTGGTAAGACTTGTGCTGACCCTCTAGTTTCCAGGGGATAGGGAACCTCACAGCAGGGCACTTACCTCTGAGAACATTTGCCCACATTCCACTTTGGGATCTGACACAGCAATAGCACTGAGTTGCAGGTAGGGAGTTGGCCTGTGAGACCACTACTCTCTTAATACTAATGTGTGAATGAGTTCTCTGTCTACGATAGCTGTGAGAGACAGTTAGGGGCCATATTTTAGATGTGGCCCCTTAATTGTTTCTAATGCCACCCAGTATGAGTGGAAGGTTTGACACAGTAATGTAACTAGGTGGATGTAAGTGTTAGAGAGAACACACAGAAACTGAGAGCAGGCAAGATCTGAGAGAGACAGGAGGAAGGAGGAGAGCTTAGCCGTTGTCCAGGAGCACAGTGTGACCCTGGGAAAAGCTAGGGAGAGCTTTGGAATCTGGTGTTGGCTAAAGAGATTTGGACTGGAAGCTAAGGAATTGTTTCTTTTGTTCATGGTTCCTTCTTCATGCTGAGGCACAGGAAAGAATGGCCATACTAGGTCAAACCAAAGGTCCATCTAGTTCAATATCCTGTCTTCCAACAGCGGCCAATACCAGATGCCCCAGAAGGAATGAACAGAACAGGGAATTATCAAGTGTTACAGACTATGCATATTCTTTGTAAATAAACAAAACCGTATCAAAGAAATACATGACTATCCCCCATTTATACTCCCATTGGAACATCCTGAGCATGCCAGACTAACATCAAAAAAGGAGCAACAATAGTGAAGCTACCAAAAGATATGGAGAGCTGGTTTGCATACTAATTTCACTTAAACTCAGCATGTTTATGAAACAGAGCTGAGAATCTCACAAGATCCTTGGTGTTTTTGAGTATAGTGAGGCTAGAAAAAGGATGAGAACAGTTAGACCAGATGCTGAAAAGTAATGAGACACCTAACTCCCATGATTTCAGCCACCATAAAACTACATTCCTGGATCTGTGTGCTGAGGTCTCCTCAGTCCTCCAGCACAGGGGCAACAGAGAGCAGCACTGAAAGTACAGAAGCAAGCAGCAATTGCACTATGGAAGCTTAGAATTTCAGAATGCTACCAGTCAGTCAAAAATCAATTTTTGGAGTGGGGAAATGGAGGCCAGAGACCACTGTGCTGCAAATACACAGGATCACCTATTGTGCAGGACTGAGATGCTTGGAAATACGCAGGATGTAAAAGATGGATTTGCAGCAGTGGCATTCCCAAACTGTAGTGGAGCAATAGCACATCCCAACTGAGGTGCCAGACCTCCTTGCCACAAAGTATATCCACAGAAAGGGCTGCATTTCTGCGGTTATACAAACAATGGTGGATCACTGGGAATGCTTCACCAACATCAGTGGATCAGGAGAAGTGCCTGATGCTTACATTTTTAAGGACTGTTCAGAAGGCCACAAGGAGGCAGCTTCTTTCCCAATGTATGGATTATCACTGAGAATGCTGAAATGCCAGTGTAATCCTAGGAGACACAGCCTATGCTTTACTTCCCTGTCTTAAGAAGCCATATACCAGCCTCCCTGATAACACCAAGGAACAATTCCACTACCAGCTCAGCACTTACACAATGATAGTTGAACACCCTGTACTCATTTCAAAAGTCATTGCCATTGGTTACTCATAAGGTGGGACCTCAGTGAGAAAAATATTCCAATTGTTATAACTACCTGCAGTGTCACACATATATCTGTGAAGAAAGGAGAGAACGTTTCCATTGGGGTGCAGGTAGAGCCACTGTCTACTGAATTTGAGCAGCCAGATCTGAGGACTATTAGAAGAGCCCAACATGGAGCTGTTTGGCTTAGGGAGGTTTTGAAGGACCATTTAAACAGCGAGCCATAGTGGTGTGTGTTGTTGTTGAATTCCTGGCCATGCTCTTTTGCAGCCAGGCGGGAATCATGAGGTGACTGTTGTAAATGCTTGTAACATTGTCAGTGCACTGATTAATTTTGTTTACAAATGTTCTTATGAGTTGTGTGACACTGTGCTGAGAACTGCTGAGCACTCAGTACCATATGTTGCAAACTCCATAGCAATGAATTATGCTCCAAATTATTGGATTCCTATTCTGTAACAAAATGTGCAATTATAAAAAACAATTCAGAAAATAGAACTTACAAAGGGGAAAGGATATTCATATCCAATTTAGATACACATACAGCAACTGTGGCTTTCACAGGTCACTGTATATAAAGCTCTGACTGTTCCCTAGGGTGGAGTTGTAGGCATAGTGCAGCAACCATTGATACCATGTGGTATGTTGGTGGGGGGTGTTTGGAGGTCTTATTTTTCTCAACGGGCTGCAGAGTGAGGCAAGACCAGGATTCTTGAAACTGTAGGTCCCCCCAGAATCTGCAGCATCTGTGTTGGCTGCCAGAGAAGCCCCATTATGCCCAGGTGCATCTTCCTCTCCTTTCTCTAATGGGACTCCTGGGTCTTTTGCCAGTCTTCTCTTTCCTTCTCTAACTGTCTACAGTGTTAATGATCCAGGCCCTGCACTCACGGTCTGATGCATCACTGGCTTGCAGGCCCTCACCGAACATGTCATCATGAGTCCTCTTCTTTCTCATCTTAGGGTATGTCTACACTACAGCACTAATTCGAACTAACTTAATTCGAATTAGTTAATTCGAAATAAGCTAATTCGAATTAGTGCATCTAGACCTAAAAACTAATTCGAATTAGCGTTTTTCTAATTCGAAATAGCATGTCCACATTGAGTGGACCCTGAACCGAAGTTAAGGCTGGCCGGAACCAGTGCTGGCAGGGCATCAGGTTAGGACTTAGAGTGTGGAGCTGCTGCCTCAGGCTAGCCGAGGGCTGTGCTTAAAGGGACCCAACCCCCACCCCGGACAGACAGTTCTCAGGGTTCCCCACTTGCTTGTCTAACTCGATGAGGGACAGCAAAGCAGTCCTGTCTTGGAGTGCCCTGAGTGCCCACACTTGGCACATCACAGCACTCGGCCATCAGCCCGGCTGCACTTGCCGCAGGTTGCCATCTGGGGGGGGGGCCAATCGGGGGGCTGTCAGGATCCAGGAGGCCCTGCAGGAGAGCTTCCACCCCAACGAGCCTGCAGAACCACCCCAGTCCTCCCCATCGGGGGCTCATGCCCCATTCCTCCCTCACCTCCTTCCACTTACCCCTCCCTAGCCCCCCTTCCTGATGTAAAAAATAAAGGACACGTGTGTTCAAAAATAGAAACTCTCTTTATTTAACAAAACTGGGGGTGGGGGGATTAACCTCTGGGGAGACTGGGAAAAGGAGGTGGGAGAGGGGAAGAGAGAGGGTGGGAAAGGGGAGGGGGAAACCTGGGAAAAGGGAGCTGGAAGGGGGAAGCCAGGGGAAGAAGGAGGAGGGGAAGTATAAAACTATGGTATGCCATATCTTCAGTACTGTGTACAGATGTGGTCTCCTAACCTCAAAAAAGATATTTTGGCCTTGGAAAGGGTTCAGAAAAGGGCAACTAAAATGATTAGGGGTTTGGAACAGGTCCCATATGAAGAGAGGCTAAAGAGACTGGGACTTTTCAGCTTAGAAAAGAGGAGACTGAGGGGGGATATGATAGAGGTATATAAAATCATGAGTGGTGTGGAGAGGGTGAATAAAGAAAAGTTCTTCATTAGTTCCCATAATATAAGGACGAGAGGACACCAAATGAAATTAATGGGCAGCAGGTTTAAAACTAATAAGCGAAAGTTCTTCTTCACACAGCACATCATCAACCTGTGGAACTCCTTGCCACAGGAGGCTGTGAAGGCTAGAACTATAACAGAGTTTAAAGAGAAGTTAGATAAATTCATGGAGGTTGGGTCCATGGAGTGCTATTAGCCAGGGGGTAGGAATGGTGTCCCTGGCCTCTGTTTGTGGAAGGCTGGAGATGGATGGCACAAGACAAATCGCTTGATCATTGTCTTCGGTCCATCCCCTCCGGGGTACCTGGTGTTGGCCGCTGTCGGCAGACAGGCTACTGGGCTAGATGGACCTTTGGTCTGACCCAGTACGGCTGTTCTTATGTTCTTATGTTCTAAGCTCAGGGCTCAGGGTCGGGGGTCTCACTGGACCAACTTGATTTTCATGCAAACCTGCTCCTGGGTTTGCATGTGGCCTCTGGTGGCCAGGCTGGCAGCCATGCGGCTGTAGATGGCCGCGTTCCTGTGGCTAGTGCGGAGATCGTGGACGTTGGAGGCCTCCCCTCAAACCTCGATGAGGTCCACGATCTCTGCACTAGACCAGGTGGGCACCTGCTTCTTGCAGCCCCGGGCAGGCTCCTGTGAGCCGCCAGCCTGGTCCTGGGAAGAGGCGGAGGGCTGGTTGGCAGGGGTGGCTGGCTCATGGCGTGCCAGGTGCAGGGTCTGCTGGCTGGGTACTGGCAGGCTTGCAACTGGCATGGGCACCGTAGCCAGACCATGGCCCTTTAAGGGCTCCGGGGCTGGGAGGGGGGCAGAAGAGTTTCCCTGGTTTGGCCCAGAGTGGCCACCAGGGCAACCTGGGAAGGGCTAGCCTCCCACTAGTTCGAATTAAGTGGCTACACAGCCCTTAATTCGAACTACTTAATTTGAATTAGGCGTTAGTCCTCGTAGAATGAGGTTTACCTAGTTCGAATTAAGCACTCCGCTAGTTCGAATTAAATTCGAAATAGCGGTTTGCATGTGTAGCCCCTATTAAAGTTAATTCAAACTAACGACTGTTAGTTTGAATTAACTTTGTCGTGTAGACATACCCATATTTAGCTCAGGCATTTTATTGGAGTGGAGAGGGAACCTTTGAAGGCCTCCATAGCAGCAACTACCAATAAAATACCCAAAGGTACCACTGCCAGCATATTCACTGCAGAAAGTGAAATGTAAAGTGCTGAGCTCACTCCTCTTGTTCTCCTAAATTTTTAAGCACTGCATTCTCACTTCTCCTTGGGATTGCTTGTGTATAGCACCACTCACAGCACCAGCTGTGAGAAGCATGGCCTGCTGGAGGGTGAGACAATGAGGAAGTAGTTGCTTGGTTGCATGATTCTAGTAGTGTGGGGCAATGGCACTGAATATTAGCAACACTTTCTATTGGCAGTGGTGGTTTTACATGATATCTCCCTTCTGAGACTACGTCTACACTACAAGTTTTGCCGCAAAAACCTATGCAAATGAATCATGGATTAGTATTTTCTCACGCTTCATTTGCATACTCTCTTCTGATCCGTTTTTGTGCTAGGGTTTTTGCGCAAAAACAAGCAGTGTGGACGTTTCCTTTTTGCACAAAAACCCCTTTTTGCACAAGATCCTTATGCCTCAAAAAAGGAGGTTTTTGCACAAAAAGGAAACGTCCACACTGCTTGTTTTTGCGCAAAAACCCATAGTGCAAAAACAGATCAGAAGAGAGTATGGAAATGAAGCGCAAGAAAATGCTAACCCACACTTCATTTGCATGGGCTCTTGCGGCAAAACTCGTAGTGTAGACGTAGCCTGAGAGTAACCAAGGCACAGCAAACATAGCTGCTGCTGCCATCCCAAAACTTTTCAGGTCCATATGCTGCTAGTCTGTTTACTGCAATGGTACCTGCTGAAGTTATCACTGAATGGCATGGGAAAGTGTCCGATTGCAGAGAAAATTTCGATAGAGGATTTCAGAGTATCTCCATAAAAGCTTCATCAAGATATCACAGGCGGATTCAAGGGACATCCCTCTGTACACAGCAAATTTCTCTAAATGCCCTACACCTATTTATAGAGGTGAATGAAAAACCTCTTCAAACATAAGCAACAGAAAATGACAAAACTATGCAATAAATGAGAGTACACTTTACATATGCTCTGGCATGACCAAATGCAAACTAAGCTATATGACAGGGGTCTTGTGAAATGATGTTTATAAAAATGGTTTCACTGATCAAGTAAGTGTGACAAACTTGTTCTGACCTGGGCATGCAGTCTCCTGGCCTCACTTTTAAACCAGGTTTCTCCTTTTATCCAGAGATAACAGATCAGTAATAATCTTTTATATGAGAAATGAAGAGATTTAAAACAAAAACTGTCTTACTGGGTCCATTCTCAATTTATTCAGTCTGAATTAATCACAAGCTTTAATCAGTTATTTTAGTTTTCCCTTTCAGAATATCTGCAGATACTACAATAGCTACAAGCTAATCTAGTACTTCTGACAGAGCAGATGCAAGTTTTTTATTCCTCTGTCAGATCTTGTTAACTACAGAGCAATAGTGAAGTTTTCCAGCAATAGTGTGGTTTTCAATTTGAAACCTTGGGGTTATCAATTTATAAATATCTAAAAAGAATATCCTCTAAGCAGAATTTACTGTCATACATACAGCTCCTGTTAACACATTAAGAATTAATTTGTATTAGAGTTAAGATATCAAGGTCTGTTTCATTTTGCATTCTCTGTAGCAGAAATTTTAATGAGACTGAATTAAATTGTATTATCGAGATTACCTGCATTACTTTGTTAAATGCAGTTAAAGCACTAGTATAACATTGGCCACTGCACTCAGTTTATTCTAGTTTTAACATGCAAGATACTCTATCAAAGCTTGTCCATTTAAATCAATATAAGTGTAGTTATAATTCTCTTTCTGGATCACAGCTAAATACAAGATGTCATTGCTAAGCACAAGGTGAAAAAGATTGCTTAGCGTAAGTATTTAACACATATGTCAAGGGACCATTCAAGGTAAAGTGGCCCATGAAAACCCTTCCAGTCCTAGGGGCAAAAGGAATGGAAAGAAAGGGGAGGGGGAAAGGCAGCTTGGTAAGTGGGAGTTATTAGTGCATTACAGATGGTTGTAATAAGCCACAATGCAGGTATGTTTATGAAGACCATGATTTTTAGTGTTCAGTGAAGTTAGGAATTTTAATTCCCAGCTTGTCTTCTGAAGATGTGTACAGGTTGTCTTCGAGAATGAGAATTGAGAAATCAGATGTAGAGTGATTGCTTTGTAGCAGAGGCAGCACACCTGCCCGAACAATAGATGCAAATGCTACAGACATATCTCCACCACTGCAATGATCAAAACCACACTATTGCTGGAAAACTCCACTGTTGCTCTGTAGTTAACAAGATCTGACAGAGGAATAAAAAACTTGCATCTGCTCTGTTAAAAGTACTAGACTAGCTTGTAGCTATTGAATTATTTCTGCAGATACTCTGTAAGGGAAAACTAAAATAACTGATTAAAGCTTGTGATTAATTCAGACTGAATAAATTGAGAACGGACCCGGTAAGACAGTTTTTGTTTTAAATCCCTTCATTTCTCATATAAAAGATTATTACTGATCTGTTATCTCTGGATAAAAGGAGAAACCTTGTTTAAAAGTGAGGCCAGGAGACTGCATGCCCAGGTCAGAACAAGTTTGTCACACTTACTTGATCAGTGAAACCATTTTTATAAACATCATTTCACAAGACCCCTATCATATAGCTTAGTTTGCATTTGGTCATGCCAGAGCATATGCAAAGTAATGTAACGTTCAAGCTCCATAGGTCCTACGTGTGACTATCACAACATACAACCTACCTCATCCAGTGCACAAACTGCCCAAATAGTAAGTAGGAGGGTGAAATCAGACAATTAATGTGGTCTCAAATGAACTCATGCAGAAAAATGTGAAGAAAAAAATGTATCAGCTGTAGCAGAACACTATTCATAAAGCGATGGCTCTCCATCTGAACTCTGAGGCTTCATCCTCAAAGGAAATCTGCTCAAAACCTTCAAAAGATGAGCCTGGGAGCTTAAATTCCTTACTTTTTTTTGCACTAAAAATTACAGACTGAACAGACTCTGGATTTATGATTTATTATGACAATCTATAACTCACTAATAACTCCCGCTCCCCAAGCTGCCTGTTTTTCTTTCCCTTCCTTTCCACCCATGACTGGAGGGGTTTTAATGGGTCACTTCACCTTAAACAGTCCCCTCAAATGTGCTTTCTGAGACTTGAAAAAGAGCACTGGAGAAGCTCAAGAGCTTGTTTCTTTCACTAACGGAAGTTGGGTCAAATAAAAGATATTATCTCACTCACCTTGTCTCTCTCTATTACCACATGATCAATGTGGCTAAAAGAACTCTACATCCATTTTTGTTAACTGGCCAATGAAGTCAAAGGGAGCAGGGATGAAATCCTGCCTTAAACTGATGTGGATGCTAAATTTTCTTCAACTTCAGTGAGGCCAGGATTTCACCACAGATGAACTGAAAGGGATCAGAACGTTGGCCTTTATTTTCACTTTAAATCACATACAGTGATGTCCCTGTGTAATGAGGGCAAAATGAGGGGGTTACCAAGGAAGGAAAATAATTTATCGAAATCAGGTTATTATATCTTCTTTTTAATCACAATCAAATCCATTTCTAACTCCTGCCTCAATAAGCTAAACAACCTAGATCCTTCAGTATCAACTGCAAAGTTTCCCCAGCCTCAGATATTTCTTATACTTTTTTTTTTAATTCTCTCCAATTTTTCAACATTCTTGTCAAAGTATGGATCCCAAATTTGGATGTGAATTTCTCAGTAATGGTCTCCCTAATTAATGCATTTACAGAGGTAATACCACCTCCCCATTCCTAATGGCTATTCCTCTATTTACAGTTCCAAAGTTCTCACTAGCTTTTTTTAAATCACAGCATCACAGTGGGAGCTCAGATTCATTTAGTTAACTAACTTGACCCATAAATCCTTTTCATAGTCACCACTTAACAGACTACAGTCTCTTTTTTGCCAACCCGCATCCCATCTGTATGGCATACATTCTTTGTTCCAAGATGTCTCACTTTGCTTTTGGCTGGATTAAAATGCTCATTGTTTGAATGCATCCAAATTACAAACCAAATCATTTTGTATCAGTGACCAGTCCTCCTCATTATGAACATTACACCAATCTCTGTCATCTAACAACAATGACTTTTTTCCAAGATTACTGATACAAAATACTGAAGCCAGTGCCAAGAACCAATCTTTGCCAGGTCTCTGGCACACATCACCCTATTGAGGGTTTTCCATTCAACTTTTACATTTTGAGATCAGTTTTTTCCATTGCTATGTTACCATCTTGATTAATCTTATGCTCCAAAAGTCTGTCTTTTCTGAAAAATACAGAAAAGAATCAAGCATCTTACACTGTGATGACACTGAGATTCTATACTCACCAGAAAGGAGTTAACAGTAGCCAACCAGACCCACCTTTCTACTCCTGTGCAATGTGTCATGCCCAGAGGAAGGAAATAAAAGAGGAAAAGTGCAACTTAGGCTATGTGTACATGAGCAACTGAACAACAAAACTTTTGTCATTCAGAGGTGTTAAACCCAGCCCCCCAAGACAAAAGTTTTCCCAAGACAAGTACCGGTATGAACAGCGTGTTGTTGATAGGAGCAATCCCCTGCTGACAAAGCAAATGCCACTCATTGGGGAAATACTTAGTCATCTAAAGAGCAGACAAACAGCATCAATGCTGCACAGCTTTTAGTGACACCGCTGTGTCGACGCAGCCATGAGACTAATAGTATAGACAAACCTTATTAGTGGTGACCGACAGAGAGAGGGAATAGATCTCCTGGGCTGGCCCTACACAGGAATGTCCAGATGGAATCAGAATCTAAGCAGATTCTAAGCCCTTCAACTGCCTAAGAGAAATGACCAACTGAGTCTAGACCTTCACTAGAGAATTATAAGGATCAGAGTCTCCTTAGGGAGGTAGGTCTGGTGCAAGACTTTTGTGTCTTTTGTTTCTCATAACAAGCTTGGCTCTCCTCTGTTTTGGGACCTTCAGAAGAGTCAACTGGGAACAGGCTGTGAGGTCTAGTTGCAGGCCATGGTAGGAAGCAGCCCAAGGATACAGGAGAGGGTCTAAACAAACAGTCCTGCTCTACTTTATACAAGGTTCCTGGAACCTACAGAAGAGGATGGGTCCGGGTTACTCTACCTAGGGTGAATGGCATGAAGATACAGGAGCCAAAGGCTGGCAGTTTAACCCAGAGACTGAGGATATGGTGAACCTCCTGTGTGGTGCTGCCATTTATGTGTTACACTCTGGATTCCCCACAAAGCACAGAATTAATAGTGACTTGCCTAATGGGCAAAGTTGCAGAAAGAGGCAGAACACTGCAGGATGTGCTATAGGAGGGAGAGAGTCACTATACAATGACCAGCCATAGGGGGCATACCTGTGATGAGTAGACACTTCCACAAACATCCTTTCTTCCAACTCTTATTTTGTTGCAGAACTGTTGTTTTGGCTGTAGTATTTTATTGTTTTTGTTTATTTCAAAGTCAGACATTTCTCAGAACTGCCATTAGTGGTCAAAGACTTCCCAAATGCTCAGTGCACCTAAAACATCTTGCGGAGTTAAAGAAAAAACATTCCATAAAGGAGTGGTTTTCAACATGACTGAAAACTGACTGAACATAGTTCAACCATATTTGTAGGCAATAGATTTCTAAAAGGTCCATTTGTGGTTTCCAAAGGGGTCTACAAATGAGAAAAGTATAGAACCACCACGATAAAGGTTCAACACTAACAACATTCTCTAGCTCAGAAACTAGGAGAGATTCCTGCTAAGGAAAAAGCTAAGGTTAATCATTAATATGGCCACTGTTAGTCAATTGGGAAAAAAATCCTGTACCAAATATGTCATGTAAGGCATCATTGGAAGAATTATGATTTGTTGAACGTGATTATTTTATTTATACATGTTCATTACTTTTTGTGTCTGAAGTTATCAATATTGACTATGTACCAGTACTTCAGATTTGTTGGCTCCTCAATAACACCCACCAGATAGCTTATATCCAGTCTAGACAGCACTTCGGGAAAAGAACAGTGTCTCTAGCTTCCATTTGTCAGAGGCTGGGAATGGGTGACGGGGTAGGATCACTTGATGATTACCTGTTCTGTTCATTCTCTCTAGGGCACATGGCACTGTCGGAAGACATCATATTGGATTAGATTGGGGTGGGCAATAATTTTTAAAAAGAGGCCGCTTCACAAATTTCTGAAATGGCCCTGGGCCACCCCAGAAGTGCCTGGGGGCAGGGGAGCACACAAAGTCTCTTGCCCCTACCACATTCTGCCAGGGGTGCACAGCAGCTAGACAGAGCTGTTGGCTGTTTTAAAACAGCTGGCATTTCTCTCTAGCAGTTGTGTGCCCTTGGTTGGGGGAGGAGACTTTGCACGCTCTCCCGTCCCCAGGTCTCAATTGGCCTGGGGACAGGGGAGTGGCAGGGTGGCCTCAGGCTGGATCCACCAGCTTGGCAGGCCAGATCTGGCCCATGAAGGCCCCTTTGCCCACCCCTGGGATTAGATGGACTTTTGGCCTGATCTAGTATGGCCACTCTTATGTTCTTATGACTATTCACTATTGATGGCCCATTAAAGGACATTTAACTTGCACAATGAACCATAAAAGATGCCTGTCCATGCCCATTGGACCCTTCTGTGCCTATTTTAGCTAGAATATGGATAATGGATGTTCCTACAACTCATCAAAGCATGCATGGGCATGTGATTTGTTCATGTGACCCAGGACTCCATCTTGTGCCTGTAATTTTCCACAAACTAAAACTGAGAGCTGTCCCTCCACCTGGGAGAAGGTATAAAAAATGCTGGAAGCATAGTAATTTTGCCTCTTTCCTGCACTGATATCAGACTATGAACTTACACTAAAAGGAGTATTCCAACCAACGGACTGAGGACCTTTCAATCTTTTGGAATTTATCAGAGACATTAAAAGTCAGCATCTTATTTCATCGTTGATTCACACTTGACACAAGAATCTGTAATGGTTGTATATATTTGATTCCTTTGACCATTTTAACTCTTCCTCCTCCTTTTCCCTTACACATAAACCATTTGCTATTGGAATACTACAGTGATTACTGGGTAAAATCTGACCTATATTGGCCTGGCTATGTGGCTGATTTCTTGGGATTAGAAGAACCATAAGTTTGATGAAGTATCAGAGGGGTAGCCGTGTTAGTCTGAATCTGCAAAAGCGGCGAGGAGTCCTGTGGCACCTTATAGACTAATTGAAGTGTTGGAGCATAAGCTTTCGTGGGCAAAGACCCACATCGTCAGATGCATGTAGTGGAAATTTCCAGAGGCAGGTATAAATGTGCAGGCCAGAATCAGGCTGGAGATGACGAGGTGGATCCAATCAGGGAGGATGAGGCCTACTTCTAGTAGCTGATCTGGAGGTGTGAATTCCAAGAGAGGAGAAGCTGCTTTTGTAGTTAGCAAGCCATTCACAGTCTTTGTTTAATCCTGAGTTGATTGTGTCAAACTTGAAAATGAACTGTAGCTCAGCAGTTTCTCTTTGAAGTCTGGTCCTGAAGTTTTTTTGCTGCAGGATGGCTACCTTTAGATCTGCAATTGTGTGTCCAGGGAGATTGAAGTGTTCCCCTACAGGTTTTTGTACGTTGCCATTCCTAATATCTGATTTGTGTCCATTGATTCTTTTACGTAGGGACTGTCCAGTTTGGCCGATGTATATAGCAGTGGGGCATTGTTGGCACATGATGGCATATATTACATTAATAGATGTGCAGAAGAATGAACCAGTGACAGTATGGCTGATCTGGTTAGGTCCTGTGATGGTGTTGCTGGTGTATATATGTGGGCAGAGTCGGCACCGAGGTTTGTTGCATGGATTGGTTCCTGAGTTAGAGTTATTATGGTGCGGTGTGTAGTTGCTGGTGAGAATATGCTTCAGGTTGGCGGGTTGTCTGTGGGCAAGGACTGGCCTGCCTCCCAAGGCCTGTGAAAGCGAGGGATCGTTGTCCAGGATGGGTTGTAGATCACTAATGATGCATTGGAGAGGTTTTAGCTGAGGACTGTAGGTGATGGCCAGTGGCATTCTGTTGGTTTCTTTCTTGGGCTTGTCCCGTAGCAGGAGGCTTCTGGGTACACGTCTGGCTCTGTCAATCTGTCTCCTCACTCTCTCCTCACTACGATACCCACACGAGGAACACTTCAATCTCCCTGGACACACAATTGCAGATCTAAAGGTAGCCATCCTGCAGCAAAAAAACTTCAGGACCAGACTTCAAAGAGAAACTGCTGAGCTACAGTTCATCTTCAAGTTTGACGCAATCAACTCAGGATTAAACAAAGACTGTGAATGGCTCCCTAACTACAAAAGCAGCTTCTCCTCTCTTGGAATTCACACCTCCAGATCAGCTACTAGAAGTAGGCCTCATCCTCCCTGATTGGATCCACCTCGTCATCTACAGCCTGATTCTGGCCTGCATATTTATACCTGCCTCTGGAAATTTCCAGTACATGCATCTGACGAAGTGGGTCTTTGCCCACGAAAGCTTATGCTCCAACACTTCAGTTAGTCTATAAGGTGCCACAGGACTCCTCGCCAAGTTTGATGAAATTGCTTTTAAATAACCACTCATCATTAACTCTCGTGTCTGGGTGCTGAAACACGAGCTGGGACACCTAAAGAGATTACATTTCTTACTTCTTGTTAACCAGTGTGCTGACACACACGTTTATTTTTATTACTGGCTTGGTACATTATCTGGAAGAATAACCACCAGTTTGAGTGGGTCTGCCCCATTTCTCAGCAGTTTGCCCTGAATCTGCTATTCTCAGTTGTCATTCACGAAGGCATGGTGAGAGCCATGTTTTATAAGAGTGAAATAAATGGATGCCTAATGCAATACACTAATGCAGTACTAATTTTATGAACTCCATTAGCTTCCCACTAGAAAATGCTCTTGACAGTTGAGACCTGCTCATGAGTAGAAACTCAAATATTTCATGTACAGCTCTTGTGTGATGTTTTCAGTGATGAGGTATTCAATGCCAATGGAAAGCAAATATGAGATATCAACAAATCTAGGACAACATATCTCTCTGTAAGGGCCTAAATAAAAGCTTTGCTAGAACTTTGCTGACAGGGGGGTGGTTATCTGTATAAATTAGTTCCCACTGCAGCAAAGTACTTAAAGGGGCGGGATATAACCTTTAAAGTGAGGTAGAATTAAGCACATGCTTAAGTGCTTTGCTGGATTAGATCATAGAACATTTTGTTAAAAATTAATTTTGCTTAATAATATAGTGAGAGAAATTGAACAGACAGCAGGAGAAAACCCTTAGAAAATAGATACATTGTCATTCTAAATTCTAAAAATTAAATCATTACAATAATTATTTTTGGAAAACTTGCTTTTGTAAGCTGATGAGTTTCATGAGCAGCAGTTGCAGCAGCTCTGAGAAGCACAGACTCGGATCATTTATTACCTAAGCACAAAAATATTTGATTCCTTTTGCTCATGCACTTAGTGTCAATCAGCACACTTTAAAAATAAATCTGACTAAAGCGAGTACAGCAACACACATCCTAAGTGAAAGTTAGGACTGTTGCAAACAATGAAAAGAGCTGAAGAATGGGGCATTAGCCAGACTCCAGGGAATAGATACAAAAAAATGCTCATGCACTATGATGCCTGAGACTATGGAGTTGAGCATGTGTTTGTTCCATGCTGAGGGGATAAGTGTCTCTTAGGAGAACGTTACTGGTTTTATTTGTAAGGAGCAGACAATAAGATCTTGCTACATGACTTGATCACTTCTGCCATTTTTAGACCAAAAGAAAAAAAATGTTTTATGCGCTCCACTTAAGTGAGGGAAATGCAAAAGCAGCATCCAAAGGCACTATTTTTGTTCTAGCATGCAAAGTTGTGTGGGACATGGTAATCAATGCTGACATATGGAAAGCAGCAAGTAAGATGTTTGTCTCCACTCTCCTGAAAAAGTTCTTAATCCATAGCAGGAGAGATTCAAGCAATAGTATGAAATATCATTGTAAGTTGCATGCTGAAATGGCAAGTGTGGCTCTTTCAGTTGTAAATAATGATAAGAATAGTCTAACACTACCCTACAGTCATGTGAAGAAGTGAGCTGTGCCTACGAAAGCTCATGATACCATCTACATGTTTTGTTATTCTATAAAGTGCTATCAGACCATTTGTTGGTTTTTTTACTGTATTAAAAGTTATTGCACACTGGTAAATCATGTGTCTACATAGCAAAGGCCCTGTGCCAAGAAAGAAGAAATTACTTTTATTTCTAGAATCAGTACAACTTTAAGACAAAAGGGGTTGACAAAGCTTCACACTATGGGTAATTTACATTTAACAGGCCATATTGTTTCAGAAAAGATTTTTGTCTCAATGTGCGTAATATGGTCTTTAGTGGGTCAAGCAGCCTAGTGGTTAGCATCCACAGCTCCACCTATCTATGGATAGGGTTTGCAGTCCAATTCTTTTCTTAATCAGAGGTGAATTGAGGAGCGCAGGAAGTCTATGTGTGACGGACCCTCCCCCGCCATGCTTTATGAAATGGACTTATGGACATGAATATACATAACTCAAAGGTGCTTTGAGCGAATTATTTTGTGTAACCCTTCAATCTTCATGTCATGATCAGCTGGTTCTGTTTATTTTACTTTGATGTATGTATCATGTGTGTGTGTAAAATTAGACATCGAGTGGGGAATACTTTGTGGGGTTTCAAATGTGTGAATGAGAAACATGGAAGGTGTTGCCTTCAAAGTCTTGATGAGCAACTGTAAAACAATTTCTTTTGTCCTTAAGTCTGAGCAGTGGTTGGTAGGGAGTGGCCTCAATTCTTTAACAAAAAGAATAGGAAAGCAGGGACCTAGGTCTTTTGGCTGAGCTGCACCTGAAAAAAAGGGGCAGAAGACCCGGGCCGGGGGGGGGGGGGCAGCCCTGGTTTGGAAGGGCAGCTGGAAAAGAGGTTTTTAGGATGAGTGTGAAGAGTTTGTACTGAGGTTTCTGTGTAGAATTAGCCAAGTATTTTTGTTTCTTTTGATTTGTAACCTACTTTTTTCTCCCTGTTCTCGCTTATTACCACTTAAATCCTATTGCTTCTAATTAATAGAATTACTTTTATTTTCTATCAAACCCAGTGTAAGGAATTGTTACCTGGGTGGAGGGGTGTCACATTATTAGATTTTAAAGATCATTGCTGCACCCATGGGGGGGGTGTTTGCCCCAAAAGTCGGTACAAAGGGGGCCATGTGAGGTGTAAAATAAAAGCTTGTGTTTTACTGATTCTGTATATATATTCATGATATCTGTATGTGGAGTTATAAATATGTAATCTGTGCTTATGCTGGAAATTTCTCTGTCTGAGACAGAGCAATGGGCAAAGAATGTTCAGCCAGTGGCTATGCTAATTAGCAAGGCTCCAGAGACAATGAATCTCTAGGTGCCAATACACACCAGAGGAATGTGTCTAGAACCTGCAGACCAGCCACAATAGTGATTGCTGACTTGGGACACAAGGATAGGTCACTCGGCTATGTGACCTGCTCCAGCTTGGAAGAGACCAGGGATGGATATAAAATGCCATGTGGCAATCTCCATCTTGTCTTCAGTTCAGCTACTGATTCCAGATGCAGCCTTGTGAGGAACAGCGAGCCGGAAAGAACTGTGGACCCATCCCGACATAGGATGTACACCAGAGACTTTTAAGATAGCAGTTTATAACATCTCTGCTAAGAGCCTGCATCGAGAACTTGGTGATTCGATGCATGTAATGTATTTTCCTTAACAACCTTACTCTCATGCTTTTCTTTCTTTTAGTAATAAACCTTTAGATTTTAGATTCTAAAGGACTGGCCCAGCATGATCTTGTGGGTAAGATCCTGAGTGTAAATTGACCTGGGAACTGTGGCTGGTTTCTTGGGACCGGAAGAACCCATCTGGGGTAGGTGAGATTGGGTTCTAAAACCCCTCACCTGTGTGCAGGCCCAGGGACAACTGGGGCACAGAATGAGCTGGGGTGTCAGAGGGGTTTTGTTCGTGAGGCTTCTGGCTGGCCAGATTGGCAACTGAAGTGCTCAGTGTGACTGGTTTGTGATCTATTTGGGAAAGGTCTCCAGTCTGGGGCTGTAAGGAGCCCTGAGATTTGAGCAATTTGCTCTGAGCGGATGCCCTCAGCGGTGCCCAGACCCGGCCTGGTCCATCACAGAGGGCAACCAGGGTGTACATTCCCCCTTTCATTGCTAAAGGTGGCTTACCTAATTCTTTGGAGTTTGATCCCATCTGGGGAGGGGTATCCCAGGAAGCTGGGTACTAAACTGCACTCTTCTTGGATCTGCAAAGGTTCAGTGTCTGTACTGCTTCTCAGTGGGAGCAGGGACCTCAGCTCTGGGCCTTGGCTGGGGGAGACCAGCGGAGCTGGCACAGCAGCACCGGGGGGTGAGGAGTCCCAGAGAGCGGGAAGGCAAGTGGCAGTGGCTGTGTCAGCACTCTGGGAGGCACCCCCAAGGGGCCATCTTTGACCACACCCTGTCACACTATGTTCTTCTTGTAAGAGGAGCAGTTTGTAGCAGAGCCCAGACCCCCCTATTCCACCAGGCTGTGACCGAGAGGCCTAAGAGGGTCAATTGTGTTGGGTCCCTGAAGGTGCCTTCTGAGTTACTCTCCCCGGGTAACTTTCTACTGTCTACCTTTGTCTTCCAGCCTCTAATCCTACGTAAACCACAAGGAAAAGGCAAGAAAACCATCAGTCACAACCAGGCTCAACATGCAGTTCTCTTCCCCGGGAAGGCTTCCACCCTTGTCTGGGGCCTTTGGGGCAGTCCTTTCGCCTTCTGAGCTGAGTTGCTCTCTTTTTACCCCTTTCTCCATTTGGAGCATGATCTCTAGGCCTGGAAGGGCAGGCCTCCCGGGCCCAGAATTGCCTTTTAACCCCTTCAGGTCCAAAGTAGTGTCTGTACACCACAGCAATGTGTGAACCACATGCTCACCAAAAGCATGTAGCATATGGCGGCTATTATTTTTGAGGCTCATGGACAGATTGACCATTGCATGCGTATCTTAATCAACAAAATAATGGCATTGCTTGAGATCCCTTCAGACTCCATTGTAACACAGATTAAAATTTTAAAAAACTGTTTTGGGGTTTTTTGGGGGTGGGGCTGGGGGTTTTTTTGGACATTAAACATCACAGTTTAAGTCACTAGATAAAATGTTTAAAAAGTAAGCCACTGTTCTGCCAGCAACTGCAGACAGGTTGTCTGGAGAATGGCAAACCATTCGACCAGAAATTCCAAGCTAAATCTGTGTTTAATAAAAGGCAGCTATAGGCTAGTTTTCTGTGACGTTCTGCACTCACCAAATGTAACTGATATCAAAATGCAGCACTTACCTGTTGAATCTAATGCAGATGCTGAATGGTGAGATCAGTTTGATTTCTGATGTCTATTTCTTGACAGTTAGGCTATGGCTGGACTAGAGAGTTTACAAAGACAAAGCTGCACAGATGCAGCTACTGTAAGCTCTCTAGTGTAGCTACGCTAAGCCGACAGGAAAGGGCTGTCCTGTTTAACTGCTCCAGTTCTGCAAGCATCAGCAAGATAATTGCTTTTTGACATAGCAATATCCACACCTGCACTTCTGTCGGTGTAACTTATATTGTTTAGGATTTATTTCCCTAAGCAATGTCAGTTGTGCAAACATAAGTTGCAGTGCAGACATAGTGTTTGTGTGGTAGTGGTTCACAAGTTTAATTTAGGAACATGACAATACCATGTCAATGCCTCTCTCATGAGGAAATCATACAGGCAGTACAACCAACTGATGATGAAAATAGAACCAAGCCATAAAATGTCAGTGAGCTAAGTAATGAGACTGACTGTCTCTGCTCCTCATTCCCTTATAGTTTATGCAAAGCAGACCTGTTGGGTATAGCTGTCTGCACCAAAATTAGCTGAGCAGAACACACTGCGCTCTGATTTACAGGCCCCTGGAAACTGTATCTGGGATTATTATAGCCTCATATTTTATAGCAAGAGTAACTGGGAAACTTAGTAAAAATTCAAGATGCCTCATGGTAGGCACTGAACAAGTCCCTGAATCTTTTTGCTTAGTTTAAGTAGACAAGCGACACTCGAGGAGAGACCTAGAAACAAATACATACACATTTATAATTCTTTTTATCTACTTATATATTTTATCTACTTATATATTTATATATTTTACAGAGTTTGTCTGTTTGATCAAGAATTTCTCCTAAACCAGGGGTAGGCAATAAGATGGTGGTGGTATGTCAGGGTTAGCCCCTGGTGGCCCACCACCACTATATTTATCTCCACAAGTATGGGTACTTGCAGCTCCTGTTGGCTGTGGAGCCACATTTCCAGCTAATGGTAACTGCAGGAAGCGGCACAGACTGGGAGACTGCTTCCCACAGCTCCCATTGGCCAGGAATAGCAATCCGCAGCCAACAGGAGCTATAAGCATCCATAAATACTGGGGTTGCTAACCCTGGGGAACCATATCCAGCCCATGGGCTTGTATTTACTCACTCCTGTCCTAAGCCATAAGAGCTAGGGCCACCAAATTCAGCTTTCTCTTATCATAACTGAAAGTAAGGTAAGGGTTTGGTTGTGCCAGGAATGTGAGATGTGCCTGCAGGGCCAGCCCGAACCATTTGTGAGCCCCGGGAGCATGGCGCTGCCCCCGGGAGTGTGACACATGTGCGGCTCTGCCCCCAAGTGCCTGGCGCCCCCCGCCCCCGGGCGCATGTGTGGCCCCACCCCAGGTGTGCGGCACATGTGCGGCCCCACCCCCGGGCTCCTGGTGCATGCGTGGTGCCGCCCCTGCCTGGCCCGGCAGCCCCGGGCAGCGCCCCCTACAATGGGGCGCCCCGGGCAGTAGCCCGGTTGGCCCGTACCTTGGGCCGGCTGTGTATGCCTGGTATGAGATTGTTACTCATAAAGCCAAACCAAAAAGAGACAGATGCACCAAATCAAGTACAATCCACAAAATTGACATAACTGAGCAAATATTGAAAGAGATTGAATCAAGATCAGCCAGAAAAATATGATGAACCTGGAATAGGTTTATTAAGAAGCAATCCTTACAGAAATGAAATGAAACAGAGAAATTTGGAGCAACACTGGGTAAAATCTGCTAGTTCTAAATAGATTACGTGAGTGCTCTCTGTTGTCAGTTTCTTAATCTTGCCTCTGGTTGGCAGAGGTGTGTCTTGGGCAGAGCTTGTACAGTTCAGAGAAAGTGAATCATGAATAAGAGCAGCATTAGAAGAAGACACAGGTTTCTACATGAGGCATGTGAGGGATGGTGCTGTTGCACAGCAGTGGGAAGGGAGGAATCAAAATGAGAGAGTTGATGGTAACTATCTGCACAATGTGGATAGTTGTTAAACAGAATATATTTAGTTTTCCATCATAAGTGGCTAATGTAGCAGACAACTTACATACAGTAATTATGAGATAATTCAACAGGTCATCTCATTAGTAAATCATTTGCCATGCCAGATGTTATTGGAGGTCTGAACGTAAAGGGGAAAAATAACCGCAGAATTACATGTCAAACTGCATGACAATAAGTTTTAGTGTGAAATTCAAGTACTTAAACATGAAGCTTTCTTATCTGCTGCCTTGCATTTAATGTCTGCAATTGGGTCAACGCAGGGAAAGATTTGTGCATGGTAGCTATGAGGCTCAAGTGCTAAGCTCACTCTGGAACATGAGGTGCATGAAGCATATCCCTCCCTGCGTGACTGCAACAGTTAGTCAGAATCAAGAAAAACAGTTTCAAGATTCTTCAAAGGTGTAATAGGGCAGCACTGTGTTGCTTTGCATTGTCTCTGAAACTCATATGCAAATACATATATAGTGAGGCGGTGGGGAACCTTTTTTCTATCGGGGGCCACTGACCTACAGAAAAAAATTAGTTTCTGGCCACACACAGCCCCATGGGCAGGTGCAGAGTGTTGGGCTTCCCCTAGGCTGCAAAAGCCAGAAATGAGGGTTCAAGGTGTAGGAAGGAGCCAGAAATGAGGGTTCAAGGTATAGGAAGGGGCTGACGAGTTGGTAGCAAAGAAGTGGTCTCAGGGCCGGGACAGGAGTTTGGGCTGCAGAATGTGGTTCTGTCCTGGCACAGGAGGGGTGCGGGCTCTGGGAGGAGTTTGGGTGGACCAATGGTTGGGGTACAGAGAGTGAGGGGTGCAGGCTCCAGCAGGGTGCTGCTTACCCCCAGTGGCTCCCAATCAGCTAAGGCACCCTGCCCTGGCTCTGGGTCACTCCCAGAAGTGGCCATGATGTGGCCAGGCTCTCAGGGCTCTGTGAACTGCCTGCGCCCATAGACACTGCCCCTGCAGCTCTCTTTGGGATGGTGTCTGCAAATGAAGGCAGAGGCACATGGACTCTGAGCCAAGATTCCCTGGTTGCCCCTGTGGCTAGGAATTGTTGACAAACCTGGCATCCTCCTTCCTCCCTTAGCAGGGCGAGCCACTGCTCACAGCTTCAACACTGCGAGAGGTGCTGGTACAGAGCTCCAGCTCGTGGTACAGAGACTTGCCATCGGCTGTTAAATTAAGCAAGGAGCTGGATCCAACCCATAGGCCTAAGTTACCCCATTCTTGATATGTTTTGCATTGAGGAAAATGTTATGGCCTGGATGCTTAACACCATTAAGGTCTGTTTCCATCTTCTAGTTAGGAATGTTCTAGAGGTTGTTACCTTTGTGGTGACCAGTGAGAGCTTTCTGAAATATACAGTGTGAGTAAGAAACACTACAAGAGTGATGTAATTCATAAATATGTGAAATGTCAGATGGCAGCATGCCTCGGTATAAAGAAAAGTGAAGAGATTTCTTCAGAGGTAAATCAAGATGTGGCTTTTAACTGCCTGTTTGTGTTTCCTGCACCTGCCTCTGAAGTATCTAGTGCAGGTGACTGTCAAAGACGGGCTAATAGACTAGATGGATTTCAAGTCTGATCCTATAAGACAAGTCCTGAATCTGAATTTAATTCACAGTTCTTCATTTGGACTCTCCCCCCCCCGGCTTTCTTCTACAGCTGAAGGATGAAAGGCAAGTTGGGACAGGATGAGAATATGCTAAGAGAGTGGATTTTGCTCTATAAGAAAGAGAAAAGCCACCAGTGGTCTCCTCCAGGATCGTGTTTGACTTCAGTAGGGGAAATTGGTCAACAGACACGAGCAATCTCCTTCCAGATGTCTTAGTAGCACATTAGAGAGACAAGGTGGGTGAGATAATCTCTTTTATTGGAACAACTTCAGTTGCTGAGAGAAACAAGCTTTCAAGTTTACTCAGACATCTTTTTGTAGCGCACATCACTGGGGCTACATCTAGACTGCAGTTTTCTTTCGGAAAAAGCTTCTTTTGGAAGAGATCTTCTGAAAAAAATTTCTTCTGAAAGGGTGCATCCATGCGCAAAAGTGCATCAAAAAAGCAATCTGCTTTTTCAAAAGAGAGCATCCAGACTGGGTGCTCTCTCAATAAAAGGCCACCCAGAACCACTTCAGCCAGGGCTTGAGGTCACCAGTTGCTTCCGAGTGCTGGTGCCGGAACTTTGCAGAGATACGTGCTTAAAGGGACCCCCCTGGACAGCCGCGTCTCTGCTTCTGCTGCCTGCTTGAATACCTCTTCGAGGGACACCAAAGCTCTTGCCATGCCTGCTGCGGTTGTCCTGCTTTTTTGGATGCCACAGTTTTTCTCTTGGTGCCACAGAGCTGGAGCTACCCCTGGGCATGTGATGGCCCCACAAGGCCATGCTGCAGTTTTTGCAGCACTTTGTGCCAGCTGCCTTCCTGGTCCTGACCGAGCTCGACACCAAGCTTATTCTGGGGATCCTCTCCCTGGGTGTGGGAGCTACACTCTGCCACCCGCACCCCATGGTGGAGAGACGATTCTGGAGGCTCGACACCATTTCGGCCTGGTGGGACTGACTGGTCATGGAGCGGTGGGATGACCAGCAGTGGCTCCAAAACTTCCGCATGTGGAAGGCCACCTTTATGGAGCTGTGTGCCTGGCTCGCCCCTGCCCTCCAGAGACGCGACACCCACCTGCAGCCTGCCATCCCCCTGGAGAAGCAGGTCGCAATTGCCTTCTGGAAGCTCGCCACCCCAGACAGCTATCAGTCGGTGGGCAACCGGTTTGGCGTGGGGAAGTCCACCATTGGGGCCCTCCTCGTGGAGGTAAGGCACTCTGGGGCTGTAGTCCCTGCAGGAGGGGGGGGGGGAGTCCTGGAAAGGGGGAACCTAGGGAATGGGGGGGAGAGTGGAGGTGGGGGGGAAGCCCTGTTCCCAGGGGGGTTGTGCCTTCCCGCCCTTACACAGCCCTGCTGTTGGGGGGGGGGCTCATAGGGGGTGGCTTTTCGGGTGTTTGGAGGAAGGGGGGGCGGGCACCTCCCAAGGGTTCAGGCACCCCCTCTCTCATTCTGTTTTGTGTGTTTGTCTCCTTCTGCAGGTGGTGAGGGCCATCAACAACATCCTGCTGCAAAGGGTCATCTGCCTGGGAGACCTGGACCCGATCGTGGCCAGATTTGCCACCTTGGGGTTCCTGAACTGTGCTGGAGCCATAGATGGGACCCACATACCTATCTGAGCACCAGAACATCTAGCGGCCCAGTATATTACTAGGAAGGGCTACTTTTCTATGGTGCTGCAGGCCCTGATCGACTACTGTGGACACTTTACAGATATTTTTTTCGGGTGGTCGGGCAGGGCACACCATGCCCACATTTCAGAACTATAGCCTGTATGGAAAGCTGGAGATGGGCACATTCTTCCCTCACCGTGACTTTGCGGTTCGGGATGTGCAGATGCCAATGTGCATCGTGTGGGATGCAGCCCATCCCCTCATGCCATGGCTAATGAAGCCATATACTGGACACCTGGATCCCAGCAGGGACCAATTTAATGCCTGCCTGAATGGGGCCCGGATTCAGGTGGAGTGCGCCTTCGTCCATCTCAAGGTGTGGTTCAGGGTCTGCTAACCCTCCTTGATATGGGGGAGCACAACATCCCTGAGGTGGTGGCAGCATGTTGTGTCCTCCACAACATTGTGAAGAGGAAGGGGGAGGCCTTCTTCCGAGGATGAGGGGCAGACACGAACTGCGAGGGGCGAGCCTTCCAACAGCCAAGGACAGCTGCCATCCGATAGGTCCATCAGGCCAGGGTGCACATCCGGGAGGCCCTGAGGGAAAGGTTCTCTTAAGCACCCCAGTAACTCTTCCCAGGACCTCCCCAATAGAGGCCTCTGCCTTGCAGACCTATCCCTCCTTCCCCCTCCCCCCATAACTCCTCCTTTCGCCCCTTCTCTGACCTCAGAATAAAGACATCTGTTTGGTTGTGAACAAAATGAAGTCTGTATTTATCTTACAATCAAAAAAGGTGGGCAGGGGGATGGGGGCTCATAACCTAGCAGGGGAGGGGGCGGCTAGATGTGCCACCTTGGGTAAGGAAACCTCATCAGAGTTGGGATTGGGTGGGGGGACCACAGTGGACCACAGAGGGGTGGGAAGGGGGGGGCATCAGCATCACTTGGGAAGGGAGCAGAGGAATCGCATGGGGGGGCAGGTGGAGGGGGAATGGGCAGAGCGGGGGGGGGGGGGAGGCAGAAGGGTGGAAGCCAGGAGTAGCGACAGTGGCACACATGTTATCACAACTCTACATGAGCTGGTCCCATGCACAGTTCCACCATGCAGAGTCCTCACAGACCTTCTGTGCCAGGTCTGCTGTATGTCGCTCAGGATGCTGAGGTCTTCCTCAGCATGAGGTCTTCCTGGACCCAGGTGCATCTTCGGGTCCCCTGGGCTCTGGCAGCTGCCTCTGCTGTTGTGGTTCATCCCTCAGTCCCGGCTGGTCTGGCTGTGGAGAACACAAAGATGCAGAGGCGGTCAGTCATCCATGAAGGCACTGTCCCTGAGGCCGTGCCCTCCTCTGTGAGCTGCGACCAACAGTCCTTCAGACAGAGGAGGGGGATGTCCCAGGAGCAAGGCCATGTGTGGCCTGCACAGTGGGCCATGCCTCATAGGGGCCCCGAGGTGCCCAGGGGACCGTGCTGCCTGCTTCCCAAGCCACCGCCCCCGGCCCACGGACAAACAGGCAAGGGAAGCGTCTGGCCACTGTGGGATCCCCTCATGGGTGCCAGAAGAGCCGGGAGCAGCCTGGCCCTCCCTGGTGTCTGTACACACACCTGCGGCTTGCAGTGCTGCACGCAGGAGTGGGTGGTGCCTGGCATGTGCAGGCATGCCCGTGTGCTGTGTGCAGCACACTTCGGTGTGTCTGGGGTCATGCCTGTGCCCTTGTGGCTAGCCTGCTTCCAGTTGTGGCAGGTGCTGGGAGGAGAGGGCCCACTCCTCCGAGGGACCACTCCTCCGTGGCCTCCCCTGAGCCTGGCAGCTGGATCCCACCCATTCTCAGGGGCTGCCTGCTGAGTCCGTGTGCCGCACACTAATGCTGCACGTGGTTCCACATTCACAGACCACAGCACGTCTAGCCCAAGCAACACTCACACCCCACCCCCCAGGATCTGGTGCAGCTCATCGAAGTAGGGGCAGGTGTGGGGTCCTGTCCCTGAGCATGAGCTGTACTCTCTGGCCCAGACATATCGCTGGTGGAGCTCCTTAACCTTACTCTGAACCTGTTCCAAGGTGCGGGGTGGGTGTCTGCACTCTGCCAGGGATTCGGCCATGAGCTTGAATATCGGCATTGAACCACTTGGAGCGGAGATCCTGTAAGGTGTCCTCCTCACCCCACAGCTCGAGGAGGGACAAAATCTCCACTCTGGACCAGGAGGGTACCCACCTCTTGGTCCCCCAGGTGAGTTCTGGGACCCCTGGGGCTGCTCCCTGCGAGGGCCAAGGGGGTCGCCGGGGGCTTGAGGCTGGGCCATGAGTGGCAAGGCCTGTGGCAGGGAGAGCCACGTGGTGAGGTGCTGCTCTCAGGCCAGCTTCCTGCCACAAGGCTTGTCCAGGGTACCCGTAGCTTTAAGAGGGGCCAGAAGACAGGAACTCTAGAGTCCTGATTAATTTGGATGGAGTATCCACCGGGGCACCTGTGTCATTTCCTGGAGTCTTCTTTCGAAAAAAACCCTTCTTTCCAATCCACACACAACTTTTTCCAAAAGAGCTCTTTCAGAAAAAGGCTTATTCCTCGTAGAAAGGATTACCAACACTGGGAAGCCCTTCTGTTCTTTCAATTTACTTTTGGAAGAACACTATTGCAGTGTGGACGTAACACAGGTTTTGTTGAAAAACGGCCATTTTTCCAACAAAACTCTGTAGCGTAGACAAACCTTGGTTGTGTATCTTGTTTTTCTCTGTTTAGAGTCTCAATTTCCCCCTCTTTCTACGCACATAAAAGGTACTGTAATGCAAATTATCTCAAAATTCACATACTCTACATTTTCCATATGACTGACTTCTCATCTTTCTCTAAAAACAAGACATTTTTCTTTACAAAAACTATTGAGCCATTTAAATGTCACCTTGAGATTTTTCAAATTCCACTGAAGCAGGAAAGGACTGTTTAAAATATTTTTCAAGCAATTTGTCACTATCCTTCCTCTTAAATTGATACATTATAACAGACGTCTTGCAGATTACAATAATGCATATAAAGGAGTGAGAAAAATGTCCATTCTATCTACTGCACTAAGAAAATTAATTAAAAGATATCCCTTTTCCTTCTTACAAGCAAAGAAAATGATGGTACATATTTGTTATTCACCTGCAGACCTGCATGTGAATTGGTATGTTCTTTCATGGATCTCGAGCACATTTTCAGAAATCATGAATTCATTTCCTAAGGCTACAATGGAGAAAAAAATGCCTTAAAGAGTCAGAAAAATCAACTAAGAGTAAAAAAGGAAAACAAAACTGAAGAATCATGGAATGTTCTGAAAAATATGACTAGTACAGTCAGTGAACAGTTTCTTTCCTTATCTTGTAATGCTGTGGAATGTGGACTCTGACTTTTACATGCACATGGAATTTCTCACTTACAAACAAGTATTTGTTTTGTCACGAAATACAATAATTTGCTCTACTATGTTGGTGACCTGCAGTCCCATTTATTTAGGTGCAAGAGTACTTGATTCTACCAGGAAAGTACCAGTAAGCCAGGAAAGTATTTGTATAGCTTCATGAACCTCCAGAGAAATATGTCACATTGTTACAAAAAGCATTTAGAACTGAATTCTCTCCTGTACAATTCCTGTGGATATCAGTGGGAGGTTTGGTTGGTTGGTTGGTTGGTTTTTTAATCTGAATTCAAAGGGCTGAAAATTGCCCCCAAACACAAGACCCATGACTCTGATATTGGCGGGTAATTAAGACCCTTCATTATTTTAGTTTAGTTTTTGCCTGAATTTTGGACCACTCAGATACATGAAAATACTGATTATCTTATGAAAATCCAATGAATTACAGGAGGAGGATGTGTTTATATTAATAATAAACTAATCTAAGTGCAAATTGAGGTTAGCTGTTAACGTAAAGCAATGTAGTGACCAGTGTGTGCATGTTATGCACTAATAATGTTATGTACTATTAATTGTTCATGAAACAAACCATAGAATCACGATTTTACTTCTTATTTTTTCTCTATTTGTTGTTTCTTTTTCTGTCCTCCTGTCACTAGATATTAACCTGAACACTAACTAACTTTACTTTTGCACTCATTTTCACATTTTTTAAAAGTTTGTCCTAAACTTTTCTCTAAACTTTTGTTTGTCCTAAACTTTTGTCCTAAACTAATAAATTCCTGGGATTTTTAAACAAAGTAAAAACTGAAAATAAAACATGAGTCAGGAAAAGGAAAATCAAACTGAATTCAGGATCACTTCCATGCAAATTTTGGTAAGCCAGCCCATTGAATTTTATGCCATATTTTTTCTTCTGAGAAAGAAAGCTTACTTGTACGGAGAGTCAAATTCTTTGCACCTTGTTCAGAGAGGCACACATAGACTGACCTAAGAACCATTAGTGATTTGATGCAAGCTTACTTCATCATTGTATATCCTTTCATAACAATGGTATAGGCAAGTGGTACTAGTTGTGAAATCTCCTGTCAACTACGTATATGAAATGCAGTAGCTTAAATAATGCTTTTAAAATAACAGCTATTAGCTACAATCTTTTATCAGCTAGTCATTGTCTGTTGTCTTGTACAAGACACATTTTCTGGTGATGCCTGATTCCATAATGAAGTTCTCATGTAATATTTGCCATGTAAATTACCACTTGGCCTAAACACAAAAGGTTTGTGGGTGATTTATCATATAATTTTATTCTTTTCATTCTCTTATTGTACAAGTGAGGACACAGAGGTACGGAAATGCTGGCTAAGTCTTCATGAGTTACGGTATGAGGGCTATCATAACATTAGTTTTTTTCCTGACTATCCCCTTCTCATACAGATTAGAGCATTGGCTATGTGAATAGGCTCCATGAATCCTTGAAGATGTTGCATATTATTGTTTAAGACCGCTATCTATCTTCTCTGCAGTTTGTTTTGCTGCTGGTAGCATTTCCAGTAAATGAAAATCCTAGCTTTTTTTGTTGGCTCATTAAATAACCAGGCGCTATCAATTACATCCTATTTTAGTGTGTGTGGAGATAATGTCTCAAATCAAGTTCTTAGCATCTCCTCTATTACAGAAGTGAAAATGAGAAGAAAATATAACTGTTTTCTCCTACTCACCTGGACCCAAGAGAGGTGTTTACTCCTTTACTGCCTTGTACATTCTTGTATTTCAAATCACTCTAGCCTGCTATTGCAATGCAGTAACAGACATCTAGGCTATGTCTACAGTGCAGCGCTATTTCGGGATACTGAAAGTATCCCAAAATAGCTATTCCGCATCTTTTGAGCACACCCATTATTTCAAAATATAATGGGCTTGCTATTCCGACATCTCTGAAAACCTCATTCCATGAGGGTTAAGGGATGTTTTGGAATGGTGCTTTATTTCAAAATTTGGTGCTGTGTGTACAGTGCCAAATTTCAAAATAAGATATATCGAAATTACCTCGAAATACGTTATGCAATTAGTGCTATGCAAATTGTGTAGCTTATTTTGAAGTAAGGGTGCAGTATAGATGCACTCCTATTGTTAAAGCTGAAATATCTTTCTAGTTGCTCCGAAAAGGTAGTTTTACCATAAATTTCAGAAGAGGAAAGGAGTAAACTGTCATCTGTAGTACCTTCCATTACGCAGTTGTTAAATACAATGCGCTAGACCCTTGTGAAATTTTACTTCCTGAATTTGAAGCTTGCCAAATACCATTTAAAGCCAAGTTCAAGTGGCTTCAGTAACATATTGTCATGAAGACACACCAGGAAACATCTCGAACTTTCAGCTGCATGAAGAGAGGAAGTTTTTACTTGAAAACTTCTTTAGTAATCTGGGCAATGAGGAAAATTGAGACAGCCTGTGGAACTCCTTGCCAAAGGATGTGGTGAAGGCTAGGACTTTAACAGGATTCAAAAAAGAGCTAGATAAATTCATGGAGGTTAGGTCCATCAATGGCTATTAGCCAGGATGGGTAGGAATGGTGTCCCTAGCCTCTGTTCCTCTGGAGGTAGGTGACAGGGGAGGGATCAGGTGAGGATTACCTGTTGTGTTCCCTCCCTCTGGGGCATCTGGTATTGGCCACTGTTGGCAAGACAGGATACTGGGGTGGATGGACCCTTGGTCTGACCCAGTATGGCCATTCTTATATTCTTATCACATGTTGATGGCCTATTTTTCCAAAGGTGAACACATTTCTCTGCCTATAAATTATTTGGAAAGACCAGAACTCAGCTTCTGACTGGAATTTTTCTCCTGGGAAACAACTAAATAGTTTGACTGACATGAGACCACTGGAGACCAATGTGCCATATAGATACGCTTTAAACTAAAATAGTTTGCTAGCCTACATCAGTGAGCATTTTATGTAAATCATTCTTGTGGCTGACACAGCAACTGAAGAGTTGCCAGTGGTCCAGTTTTCAGTTGAACAACTGGTCAAAAAGTAACCTTCCCCAGCCCTTACCAGCCCAGTAAAAATCAGTGAATGCATCAGAGCAGGAGAGAGCCACAGGGGGAGGGGACGGTGATGGGGAGCAGTCACAGAAGAGGGTGCTTCTTGGTGTATTGACAAAGCCACTAATACTCACCTCCTTGCTCTCTGGGGCTTCTCACTACCTTGTCACGCTGAGCCAGATCTTCTGATCTCCCCCAGCCAAGGCACAAAACTGAATTCACTGCTCTCCCCTTTCCCGCTCCCCGCCCCTCCCCTCTCTGAAGAGTAGTAGAGACACTGAAACTCTTCAGGTCTGAGGAGAATAAAGTTTCAGGCACAGCTTCCAGGAACCCAACCCCTAAATGGGTTCAGAACCCCAAATAAGTTATTCAAGTAAGCCCCCTTTAACAATGAAAGGAGGATGTACACACAGATTGCTCTCCCAGGTAACAATTATATACACTGGGCTTGATAATAAAAGAAAAGAAAATGCACAGCTAGTTCTAACACCCTAAAGCTTATAGCCACTTACCCTAAAACTGTTCTTATTTCAGCTAAATCTCCAAGTCAGGGAAGAACTTTTTCCCCTGGGGTCTCTTGTTATCCTTTTGGGTGTGTCCTGCCAGCCAAAGGCAAAGAGCCTGAAAACTTTGTCTCTTAAATAGCCTTCCTTTTACGTGGGAATTCTTTGTTTCTCATTCTCCCCTTCCAGGGAAAGTTACCTCATCAGACCCTATTAGTTGGGGTGGTCACATGTCTGCCTAAGACCAACCATTGCTGAGAATTAAAGGACAAAGGAGGCTGTTTACAGGTGACTACCCAGGCACTGAGATGGCCCAGTACTGGAAACACCCACGATGGCTTTCATTTGCATATTTAAAACCATAAACCATTCTCTATCCTATCCCATATTTTAACTTTACATACAAGAATGATACATACTCCAAAATAAGATATACACATCCAGCAGATTGTGGCATTAAAATCAATAGGTTACATGAGGTATTTTGTCCAAAGAATCTACAAGTTATGCATATTTGTATCCATAAGTCAATTTCATAAAGCATGGCGGGGAGAGAAACCATCACAGGGGCATGGAGTGAGCGAGGCAAGGATGCAGAGAAGGGACAGGTCAAGGGTGTTTGGTTCTGATCAGTCCAAAAGCTGGCAATCCATTTCTCGCAGACATTTCTTCACATATTTTAGGAATTTAACTTGGATACAGTATTCTAGAATGCCAAGGAAAAAGTTACCAAACATAAAGACATTTAAAAAAAAAAAAGGGGAAGCGTGCATGGTGACTCACAAGAGAGCTGAAATCCAGACCATTTTATGTCTGCCTTAACTACACCCAATTTGTCAGATCTTCTGATCTCCCCCAGCCAAGGCACAAAACTGAATTCACTGCTCTCCCCTTTCCCGCTCCCCTGAGTATCTCTGAGTTCTTGAAGAACCTTTACTATCCATGTGTTTCACAATATACCTGGAAGGAGTATGTTGCCATGACTCCAAAGCTGCTTTCTGTAACTCATTGGGTGTTCAGGATAAATTCAATTATGGCAATTCACTCTCGAATGCACATTAAGAAGAAGAGGAAGTATTCTAAAACCTAATCTAAAGCAGTTTCAGCTTTTGTCGCAGGGCCCAGTATCAGAACTGGTACCAACCTCTTCTCCCAAAATGGCCTGAGAGGTAAATCATTCGTGGGGGTATGATGCTGCTCCCCATCCAAGCCCAGCTGCTGGGGACAGGGGCCGAGTGAGTTAAAAATGTGCTGGGGTGAAGGGGTCCAGCTCAGTTAGCTTCCTGACAGACACCCTGACTGGGGTAGCAGTCTGCCCTGTCCTGACCCTTTCTCTTCCTGCTCAAGCCCAGTTGTTAGGGAGAGAGGCTATCACACTGCACAGAGCCAGCAAGCAGAAGCAGCCAGCTTCAGTCAGTGAGAGAAACAGCTCCATCCTACCCCTCCACTTTCCAACCCGGCCCAGCCAATGGTGCCATTTCAGATTTTGATAGGAGGGCAACCTGTGTATCCTGTGATGGGGTAGGGAGAGAGTGAAAGTATGGAGGGGCGGACTGAGGACAGAGGCTTCAGAAATGTTACTGAGCATGCTCAGTATAAGCCAAGTGCCAAATGGGAAGGGGGGAGCCAGCCCCATCTGCCCTTTCCCCCACACGCATCATTTCTATCCAGGGGCCACCAAGGTACTGGAAAACTCTACTTTTTTAGCAGACAGCTTAGCAGTTAGCTGACAGGAGCACTGTATCTAATTCCTATATAAAAGAAAGAAAAATAAATATTAAACCCATTCAGCTCTAATACATATTCTGATATCTTGCGGCAAGTCACTTAAGGGACACTGGTCAGCCTTAAAATTTTAATGTATATTCTTACTTTGTCACTAACTCTGTAGAGACAGAGATACCCTGTCATGACTCTTGGACACTATCTCAGCTCTGGAAGGGAAGTGGCATTTTAGCTCTCTATAAGAACATCAGAATAGCCATACTTGGTGAGACCAATGGTCATTCTAGCCCAGTATCCTGTCTTCCAATAGGGGCCAATGCCAAGTGCTTCAGAAAGAATAAAAAGAAGAGGCAATCATCATGATCCATCCCTTGTCACCCATTTTCAGCTTCTGGCAAATAGAAGCTAGGGACACCATCCTAGTAGCCATTGATGGATCTATCCTTGAACTTATTTTGTTCTTTTTGGAACCCTAATATAGTTTGGGTTTTTCCACTATTTCCTCGCAAAGAGTTCCACAAGTTGACCTTGAAAAAATGTATTTTGTTTGTGTTACATCTGTTACTTATAGATTTAATTGTGTCAGCTTCTTGTATTATGTTAGTGAAGGAATGAACAACATTTCCTTATTCTATTTTTCCAGATAGTTCATGATTTTCTAGACATCTATCAGATCCCCCCACCCTGTAGTCAATTCTTTTCCAAGTTGAAAAGTCCCAGTCTTGTTAATCTCTCCTCATATACAAGCTGCTCCTGGCCCCTAATAATTTCTGTTGCCCTTTCTGTACCTCTTCCAAATACAATATATCTATTTTCAAATGGGTTGACCAGATTCAAGATGTGGGCATACAATGACTTTATGTAGAGACAATATGGTATATTGTCTGATTATCTATTCCTTTTCTAATGAGTCCCAATATTCTGTTAGTCTAAAAACTAAAAAGCTGCCACTGCACATTGAACAGATGTTTTCAGGGAACGATCCATAGTGATTCCAAGATCTCTTTCATGAGTGGTAACAGCTCTCTCGTATCTATAGTTAGGACTATATTTTTCCATGTGCATTACTTTGCACTTACCACTGAATTCCATCTGCCTTTATGTTGCCCAATCACCCAGTTTTGTAAAATCTCTTTGTATTTGCACTCAACTTTGGATTAGTCCCTGTTCACCCCTTTTTAAGAATATTTCTAAGTTTAACAGCAGTGATCCACATGTAAATCCCTTCAGCACAACACTCATTCTTACTCTTTATTCCCCTATCTTTTAAGTGGAGTACCTGTCAATGTTTTCATGATGATCTAATGATCCTTCAATTACTGGAATGCCCAGCCTTTTGTTATTCTTAATCACCCTGCCTTCCTCTTTTTATAACAAACTCCCTGCCACAAAGGCAAAGCTGCAAGCAGCTCAAATTCTGTTGTATTTAAGAAGTGCCTCTGGAGTCAGGGCATACAGCTTTAAACAGACCTCAAATATGAAATCTAGGGGGTTCAAAGTTGGGGGGGGGTACTGCTCCTCTAACTCTCCATAAATGGTGCCCTTGGACTCAGCTGCCAAGGAGAGCAGCTGAACGTCCCAGGGAGAGGGTAGGTGCAGAGGGAGAAGGACAGTCCTCTGCAGATAACTCTGGCGGTGTTGAGAAAGTGTAGTGGCCCCAGGTTGGGCGCAGGGCCGGGAAGTAGCTAGGCAGAAGAGATGTGTGGTGGTCACATGTTCTCTCTTTTAGATTCTGCTCCCCACCCCAATATCTGGAAGTATGGGTTATCTATGCTGTTAAGCGTGTTCTAAATGATGCCATTGTGATAGTAACAGATCTGGATATACCATGTGAATTCCCTGGAACACAGAATCAACAAAAGGGAAGAAGATATGAAAAACATGATGAGCAAAAATGCAATCCAAAGCTTAAATTCACAATGGATTTTTTTTCAAATAAACAAAGCATTACCGTCGATTCACAAGTATTTTTCAGCAACTCTTTGTATCCCAATATATATTTGAACTATCAACATCAATTGAAGCAAATGTGCTGTGGATGAACATACAGGAAAGCATGAAGCTCAGAAAAAAACTAGAAGGCAAAAGACCATCCTGATTTTCATTTGTCCCTGACAAAGGCTCTAATAGTTTTACTGAAATGAAATTAACCACTTAATTTTATTATGCTGTATAAAGAACAGCAGTTTTACCCATGTATACCTATGATGCAACGCACATTTTCCTTACTGTCTATTGCTATGTTTTCTGCAGTGCAGAATGTAGCTTTCAGAAACATTAATCTTATCCATGTCTACTTAAGGTTTATAAGAAGACAGGAAAGATGATCAAGACTTACCATGAACTCAGCAGAGCATGAACTGCTAATAGGCCTTTGGTACAACAGACTGACAGACAATTTTTGCGTGCAAAAATTGTCAATGAGTTCCTTGTTGAAAGTCTGAATTATGTGAGGCTTAAAATGCCAATTGTTTGAGGTGATTAGATTTTTAAACATTATTTAAAATATGAGACTGTGCTATTAGTCCCCATTAATTCATAGCAGTGATCTTTGCAGAGAAGAACCAGTTAAGTGGCATAGGGGGACAAGCTAGGCTGAAAAATAGTTTGTAGGCCTGTCTCAAAATGCTGAAGTCATCCCTGTTTATATTGTTACTCTTTGGCCCCAGTAGTTAGACAAAATTTGGATGTTTGAGGTTTGTTTCCGTTAGAAGGAGAAACTGATGATAGAGTCAAATATTTGTGATGCATTCCTGTCTATTTTCAAAGAATACACTGAAAGTCACTGGTTCCCTGAACTTAGTAGGAATCAAACAGCAGAAGGTTTCTTTGTTCAATTGAAATTTGGTTCCAAGCCTTTTTTCCAGACAGCTCCTTACCCAAAAATTGCTTTGATCTTTTTCTCAAGGATCGTGCTAGAATTTCTGACTGGCTCTGAAACATCCTTGCTGTCTTCCGTTTGCTTGTTTGGTGTTCCTGCTGCTTGAAGTGCTTGTGCTCACACTCTCCTACAATCAAATCAATCCCCCATGCTTGCATTATTATCAGACTCCAGGAAATCTGTTGAACTGTGTGGCCCAGACACTGCCCACACTTGCATGAAGTTTAAGTAGTTTTCACCCATCAGTAAACAAAGAGGCACTTAATTTTCCTCATTTACCCTGACTGCAAGGCAGCTGGCATGCCCAATGAGTTTGTGTGCTTATACAACCCCCAACATTATATTATACCAAAATCGGTTCCATGAATAAGTCTGCTGCATGTTTTATAATGTGTCTTCCATATCTGACTGGCTGAGTCCATCCTGTGGAATCAGGGGGCATCTTTCAAACTCTGCAGAAGCCAGTTCCACAGTATTGCATAATGAGAGGCTACATAATAGCTGAGCTCTCCACCCCATCTAGGAGACAGTGTTCTGACTCCTCTCTGTCTGGCCAGCACTGGCCTATTACATTATCAACTTAGGTTAATCTTCCAGTTATTGAGAACTGCCTTGCTGTTTTTATAGCTGTCTAGCTTTTCTGTGTGAGGAATTTTTTTTTTTTTGCATGCCTATAACAATTTTATAAAGGAAAAATATTTCATTCATATCTAAGGTTTGTTGTTGCAGACCAGCAACTGTGGCAAGGGCCCCTCTTACCCAAGCCACCACTAGGCAGGCCTCTTACTCCTAACCCCAGAGTTTGGGTTTTGCAGCAGGTCTCTACAGTAGGGAGCCTGGCCATATCTCCTCAGACTCTCTCCTTAGCTGCCTCCACCTAAGGCTGTTGCAGAGCATTCTCTCAAATTTCTGTCTGTCATCCACCTCCCTTCCATCCTGTCACACAGCTCACCAGCATCCAACTGCTGAGGCTTTTAAAGACGCTCAGTCAGCCAGCAGAGAAGTCAGCTGGCCCCAATCTGCCTGAGCCAGCTCACTCCCAGCTGCATCTAACTGGCCTGCAGTTCTCTGCTTCTACTTACAGGTTTTTTTACTCTTTGGGGCTACCTTTTTCCCTCTCTGCAGTAGCTCTGTGGCCTGACCCTGCTACACAACCCAATCTCACATTTAAATCTCAACTGCCAAAAGTCTGCAAATAAGATGCACATTTTTAAGAGGCAAGCTAACTAGCCACTGAAACACCTTTCCAATGGTCACGGTAGATTCTCTGTCACTGGCAATTTTAAAATCAAAATTGGATGTTTTGCTAAAAAGATATTGTCTAGTTCAAATAAAGAGAGTTTGGGGAAGTCCTATGATGTGTGTTACTCAGGATGTCATATTAGGTAATCTATGGGTCCTTTTAGCCACAGATTCTGTTAAACCGGTGAGGAAATGGGGCATGAGTCTATCAAGTCCTATGAAGTCTGTGGACTCTCACTGAGATTTGACTGTTGGAAAACCAGATTCACTCAGCCCCAATTTGCTAGAATTTCAAGTTCATGCAGAAAATTTCACACAAACAGAACTTGGAAGGATCTGAATAGTTCTGCTCATAACCCCTATTAATGTCCTCTAGAGCTAAGAGCATTCACAAATCTTTTCTCCCAATTCTCCCTAGCTATAGGTGCTAAAAATAACCCAACACACACTCATGCACGATAAAAATAGCGTTTGCAGGACATTGTAACCCTATGTAATGTATCCAGTATTGAATTAGGGATGAGAATTTTTTGAGGTTTGATGTCTACCTCAACTTTCTCACATTGTGCCCTACGATGATGGGGGCTTGTGTGAAACCTGAACTACACTATTCAGAAGCTCTCAACATTTAAGGTAATCTGAAGGTTTGTTCTAGGAGATGCAAAATGATATGGGAATGTCTTTCTAGGATATTAGTAATGTGCTAGACAATTGTTCCTCTGTGATGGGGTTTACAGACTCCAAACAAATTATATATGAGGGAAGGAGCAGTAGTGCACCAAAAAAGGCCCTAAAGGTGCTTCAGCTGTGGATCATGTTCCATATTGAGGATCTGCTTGAAAAGATCCTGCTTGGCCCCTAGCAGTCAAGTGAGGGGATGTCAAGGTCAGGGGAGACAGGAATGATGGGAGGAAACCAGCTTTCGGGACAGAGCGATACACAGGAGAAGGGTCTGCACTGTGGTTAAATCCCAATCACAATTTTTCCCCAATCTTTTCCCCTCCCCTGCTCCCTGCCATGGGAGAATAACTGGACTCTGTGAGGAGTGAGCTAGGGGGTGACTTGGGAACTCTCCTCAGGTGGGGGCAGAGTACTGTGACTATGCCCCGGAACTGAAGAGAAAAGGTGAAGTAGGAAGTGGCCTAGGGCAGGCTGGTCTGGTGTGTCAGGAAGTGACAACTCACAATCCTTGACCTCCCCACATTCCCTCAGGCCCTGGGCTGGTACCTGGTTGGTCCCCTACTTTCTCCTTCCCCACATCCAGCCAGGAAAATTCATGAAGCACCACAGAGTGATGGATTGCAACTCAGTGGCCAGGCCTGCAGACTACCTGGCACAGCCCAGGACTTTGGGGACTGTTGAGCCAGAGACTGCCCATGAGGCCTGCTGGCCTGTTAATGTGTCAGCTCCCACCTCAAAACTAATTTCCTGAACACCAAATTCATTCTTATGTGGAACTATCTTCTTGTCAAAATAATGTAGGCTTTCTAAATGAAAACTGCACCCTTATCTACATGTGAATTGTGAAGCAACTTTTTTCAAGAACCTGATTTTTCAGTTGTGTTACACCCATAGGCCCTACCGTAAATTTATCAATGATGCTGGCTGTTCCTAGCTGTGCTTCAGCTGATTCTGCCGAAACACACAGATGGATGTCTGCAGCAAGAGTACCAGGATGTCAGAAATACAAAGGGCTGCCACACTAGTATATTATTCAAGTGCTGTATTGTACATTATAATGACTAACAACCATCCGTTTAAAGTAAACTCAAGTTTAATTTGTTTTTCTACTGTGAAATGTGACTCTATAGTTTGACTCGTACAGAATAAGTGTCCCTTTGCAAAACCGCGGATGAGGGTTTTATAGCATAAACTCACCTTGAAACCCAAATCCAGACTTGTGCCCATTCTGGTTCATGAATAATCATCTCTAGACATTCTGCAGTTTGAATTTAGGCCCAGGTCATACTTCTCATCAGAATACAAACCATGTAGAGGATCTGGAGCCTCCTACAGACTTCCCCACCTCAAACCATGGTAGAATTTCCTTAGCATTGCTCTCTCTCTCAAATGGTCAGTGTGCTCCTGACCCCCCACTGAGTGGGAGGGAGACTGAGGGTCCTGAATCTGCACTTTCAGGGATCCACTAGCAGCTACTCCATTGGCTGCTGAACCTGTAATGCCCAACAGAGAAGGTTCCATAAGGGAATGAAAAGAAAAAGTAATACTGACTCATTCCTTCATTCATTTCTTCAGGTGTTGGGGGGAGGGAAGCATGTGTTCATGTCTCTGGATCTGAGTCCCTCACTGTGTGCGGCTTCCCAGTCTAGGTGATCTGAGAGAGTCCCTGGGGGCTGATGCAACAGAGGTTTCTGAGTCCTCTACTAATAAATGTGTTTGGAAGAGTTTGGGCTTCGCTTAACGGTTCTGTTATTTCACAAGTGACATTAGAATTTACTCACTCTCTTAGGCTATTTTGGGATACCTCCTATTCCGCATCTTAAGAGCAAGCCCGTTATATCGAAATATAACGGGCTCGCTATTCCGACATCCCTGTAAACCTCGTTGCACGAGGGTTAAGGAATGTTTTGGAATAATGCCTTATTTCAAAATTACCTTGAGCTCTCTGGGACAGCGACTTTCTGTCTGTATTGTACCTGGCATGAAAAGGCCCTGATCCCAATTGGGCCCCTTATTATAAATGAATAATAATAAAATGAGCTCATAATCTGTAATAAATAGAGGGAACAGATGTATGGAGTAAGAAGGTGCTATTTTATAATTCCTCCTTAATCATAACCACCCTTCTTAATGTGTTCCTTTTTTATATGCAAACAGAAACAAAAATGTATTAGAAATCAGTTATGTACATCAACCCACCAGCAAAAAATTTACATCTCACAAATTAAAATAAATTGAACAAATCTTATATTTTTGAAAATGATTAGGCCAGACATAAATTTTAGTTCATATTAAAAAACCTCATATTCCGGTGAGCGTGGCATGAACTGACTTCCAGTCATTCTAACTAGATGTGAAATATAATGAAAATATTAATATATAAAGCAGTTTGCTAAAAGTCTTTCCTATAAAAATAATAATTAATTATCGTAATGACATTTTCAACAGCAACACCAAAAAATTCTGAGAATAATTTTTCTTGGCAAGATCATTTCAGTGCTTGTCAGAAGTGGTTTGTGTTTTTATAAATCAAATTTATGTGCACCAATTTCTTGGGGTGGGGACACACACAGCTGTCTGAATTAGAAAGAAAACAGGATCTGATTGTTTTTGTGTAGCAGCAAAGACTACCCAAGGGCTCCAACAGAATTCCCATTGAAGAGTGTGGGGTGTGCCTATTGCTACTCTCCTTCAGGAACTGTTGTAATATACCCCTGCTTGTAGAGCTGATCATTATGTAAGGAACAATGCCTGCTGCATAAGGATTACTGATCTGTATCTCAAAATGCACTCTTTGTTTTGGAATAAGATAGTGTACGACTTCTTCAGCGCATGACCCACAGGTAGATACAGTCACAAGATTGAGGCAGAATGGGTCTAATTACCCAACAATGGAGCAACCATCAGAGGAATGATTTCCAAGATGGCCTGCTGGGCCAAGTGAGTGAAACCAGTCTGAGGCAGAAGGAATTCTTTGAAATTGCAAGTTGGGCTGGAACTTGTGCTCTGAAGCCAACCCCTTCCACAAGCTTCAAAGCAGGAGCCCCGGCCCAAGTCACAACTTCAATGCGTCATCTGCACAGCCATTTTCATGATGCTAGTGCAAGCCCTGTGAGTCCAAGTCTGTTGACTCAAGCTGGGAGGCTCATTGAACAGGCTGCTTAGATGTGTTGTCAGAGAGACACTGACACCAAGCAGCAGCCCAAGATGGCTGTGACTTGCTCAATGAATGTAAGCTGGTCCTGTTCTGTTCCTGCAACAGAGACTTAACTCTTATCAAACTTAGCTTGTAGGCTCTGTATACACTGCAGGCTTCTTGCACAAGAACTGTTTTGCGGAAGAGTTCTTGTGCAAAATGTCTTCCACAAGAGCGCATCCACACTGCCATGTGCTTTTGCGCAAGAGCATCCATGGCAGTGTGGACGCTCTCTTGCGCAAGAAAGCTCTGATGGCCATTTTAACCAGAGGGGCTTCTTGCACAAGAAATTCATGTTGCCTGTCTACACTGCCCTCTTGTGGAAGAGCTCTTGTGCAAGAGGGCTTATTCCTCATGGGGAGAGGAATAACTCTTCCAGAAGAAGCCCTGTTTTCTGACGTTATACTGTAAATTTACTTGCACAAGAACATGCGTGCAGTGTAGACAGCCAGCAATTTTTTGCGCAAGAACGTCTGTTCTTGAGCAAGAAGCGTGCAATGTAGACACAGCCGTAGTGTAGTAGCTAGTAGCCTGTGTGTTAAAATCCTCTTCTCTCTCTAACACTTTGTTCTTCATGCTAAATAACACAGACTTGTTTCAAGAAAGCTATTGATCACTAACACTCACTAGTCATGGGTTCCCAAGGAATGGAAACGCTGGGGCCTGAAACCCAGGAGGACCTGCAGAGTGGCAAGCAGTTGGTACACACGGGACGCTATAGCTAGATCCTTGTCTAAGTGGGAGAATGGCATGACTCTATCCCAAGACAGGTAAGGGCAAGACACCAGTCACCTCAGGGAGGAGGGGCTTCACTCAGGCTGTGTCTACATTGGCAAGATTTTGTGGAAAAGCGGCTGCTTTTGCGCAAAATCTTGCCGCTTGTCTACACTGGCTGCGAGCATTTGCGCAAGAACACTGATGTTGTAATGTACAAAATCAGTGCTTCTTGTGCAAATACTCTGATGCTTCCGCTCAGGCATAAGTCCTCTTGCGCAAGTGTTCTTGCACAAGAGGCCAGTGTAGACAGGTAACATCAATTTCTTGCGCAAGAAAGCCCGATGGCTAAAATGGCCATCGGAGCTTTCTTGCGCAAGAGAGCGTCTACACCGGCACGGATGCTTTTGCGCAAAAGCAAATCTTTTGCGCAAAGGCGCATGCCAGTATAGACACTCTCTTGCGCAAATACTTTTAACGGAAAAACTCTTCCGTTAAAAGTATTTGCGCAAAATCATGCCAGTGTAGACGCAGCCTCAGAGTCCAGAAAGGGGACAAAGATTCAATTAGTCCTGTAAGTGTAACATGTGTAAGCCAGGGGTCTGAAGGACTGCTTGCAATGCAGCCACCTGAAGTTGTTTAGCCCTGTAAGATAACCATAGATATATAAATACAGCTCATGCTGGGATGGGGAAGGAATCTAGGGTGTGGTTATGTAAATCCAATTCAGCCAGGGCTGATGGAGGATCGGTTGTTAGAATGGAATGTGGTGTATTGTAACTAATTTGGGCTGTTGTGGGGTCACAAACCAGGCTACCCCCAAATGGAGGAACTGTAAAATATGACACCAATGCTTGCAGGAGAGACACTACCATTGTAAGGGGTCTCAGATAAACAAGCCTCCCCCTTCCAGAGTTGAGTGAACTAAGTTGTGTGTGTGGGGGGGGGGGAGGAAGAAAGGGCTTGAGCTAGCCTGCTTCATGCCTGCCAGGTATGAGCTGTAAGACCAGTTCAATCTGTTTCTTTTCCCCCTCCCCCCCCCCCCGTTCTAAGGATATATCTAAAGCAGACTCCATCAGGAGTCTTTTTGTTATTCTAGTAGAAGCTAGAATCTTTTAGCTGGCCTAGGTGGTGGCTAAGAGTTGAAATCACTAAGGCTACATCTACACTGGAGGCTTCGTGCATAAGAACAGCTGTTCTTGCCCAAAAACTTGCCAGCTGTCTACACTGCACGTGCGTTCTTGTGCAAGTAAATTTACAGTCTAGCGTCGGAAAACAGGGCTTCTTCCAGAAGAGTTATTCCTCTCCCCATGAGGAATAAGCCCTCTTGCGCAAGAGCATTTGCGCAAGAGGGCAGTGTAGACAGGCAACATGAATTTCTTGTGCAAGAAACCCCTATGGCTAAAATGGCCATCAGAGCTTTCTTGCACAAGAGAGCATCCACACTACCATAGATGCTCTTGCGCAAAAGCACATGCCAGTGTAGACACGCTCTTGTGGAAGACTTTTTGTGCAAGAACTCTTCCGCAAAACAGTTCTTGAGCAAGAAGCTGCCAGTGTAGACGTAGCCTAAGGCTTCATCTACATTGTGCATTCTTGTGCAAGAAGATATGCAAATGAGGTGCAGTGATGAATATTGCTGTACCTCATTTGCATACTTAATGAGCCACCATTTTTGCGCAAGGGGCTTGCATAAGAGGGCTATGTCTACACTCACGGCTTCTTGCGCGAGAAATATGCAAATGAGGCTAAGCGTGAAATATCATCGAGCTTCATTTGCATACCTAATGAGCTGCCATTTTGGCAGTAGAGGCTCTTGCACGAACTGTCTACACTGCCCCTTCTTGCGCAAGAAAAACCCTCTTGCGCAATGCCGTTATTCTTGAAAATAATTGGTGTAGCAGCATTGCGCAAGAGGGTTTTTCTTGCACAAGAAGGGGCAGTGTAGATGGCTACCTCTGGTGCAAGAACCTCTTCTGCCAAAATGGCGGCTCATTAGGTATGCAAATGAGGCTCAGCGATATTCCACACTTAGCCTCATTTGCATAGTTCTTGTGCAAGAAGCCGTGAGTGTAGACATAACCGAGCCGTTCTGCCTGAAAATAAGCAGTGTAGACTGTTCCTTCTTGTGCAAAAGCCCCTTGTGCAAAAATGGCAGCTCATTAAGCATGCAAATGAGGTGTCATGACATTCATCGCTGTGGCTCATTTGCATAACTTCTTGCACAAGAATGTGCAATGTAGAGTAACCTAAGAGCTGAAGTCACTGGTTTGGCCTGGAGCCTGACCCATTGCAACCAGTGGGTGGCCAGTAGGAGCAGCTGCTGGCAGGAATGAGCAGCGGGTGGCCAGCAGGGCGGCTGGCAGGAACGACCGGTGGGTGGCCAGTAAGAGCAGTGGCCAGCAGGCGGCTGGCGGGAACGACTGGTGGGTGGCCAGTAGGAGCAGCGGCCAGCAGGGCGGCCAACAGAAGAAGCAGCTGACGGAGAAAGTGGACCACAGGAGCAGCACAAAGGTGGCATGGCCTCAGGCTCAATGAGTGGAGTCATCGGGGTGATGTGTCAAGGTCTGCACTGACTGGACAGAGCTATAAGTGGGGTGTTTGAAGTGGGGTATGGAGAAAGTTTGGGTAAGTGAATGGAATCCTTACATGGTTGGACTAGTGAGCCTGAGAGGCAAAGAACATTGCTCAATCCATTTAAGCTGGGACGGTTACTCGTGGGGGGTTATGAACTCTGTTCATGGTATTTTCCCAAGCTAATGCCATGTGACCTCTCTCCCTCTTTCATTAAAAATTTCTTTTCTACACTCAGACTCTGTGCTTGCGAGTGGGGAAGCATTGCCTCCCAGAGGCGCCCAGGGATGTGTGAATTTCCCAGGCTACTGGGTGGCGGCTTGAGCCGGTTCTGTGTGAGAACCCCCTAGATATTGAATCCAGCCCTGGCTGCTGCCAGCACTACTTGGCAGAAGGGCTACATGTGTAATCTGTATTAAAGTCACTACCCTCCTCTCCTTCACATTCCTCTTCAAGGCCCATGTCACCTGCAGTGCCTACCAAAAATCAGCCAGCCAAATAGAACTAGGCAATACTTAAGATAGATGATAGTCCATCATTTCATAAATAGAAAAGGACTGGCACAACCCCTGTTATCTCAAATGAAGGTTTCCAAACTCTTCAATCCAAACACTGGTTTAGATAAAAACAAGTAAATTAACTACAGAAAGATAGATTTTAAGTGATTACAAGTAATGAGGCATAACATTCAGAACTGTTACAAATAAAAGGTAAAACTCAAACTAGTACCTAATTTAATCAAGCTAAGAGAATTCAAAGTAAAGGTTTCTTTCACCATATACTTACAGCCATCTGGCTGAATCTTTCAGCCAGGACAATGCCCCCTGGTCAATGATATGTTCTTTCTCTTTCAAATATTGTTAATGCCATAAGTAGAGATGAGGGAAACAAGGTAATTTTTGTCCCCCGTTCTACCTTCTGATGACACCTCTTTCCTTTTGAGCATCATCTCTTGGTGGTGTTCAGGCAAGAGCAAGTCTGTTTGACAAGCTGTAACTTTCTCACTCACTCTGCCAAAGAATGGCCTCTTACCCAGGTTACTGTCCAGTTGATTTTGTTCATACTTGGCTGCGGGGTTTGTTCTTTTTGTGTATCTGAAGAACTGTTTTGGACCACTTTCCCAGATTCAGGATATGCCTTAATAATATCATACAATATAATCTTATAACTTTGCATATAATGTTGCCACCAATATTTTACCAGAACAATAATGATCAGCAATTTATGAGTTTTTAAATGATACCTCATAAGGCATATGTGTACATAATTTATCATAGTTATGTAGTGATCATAGGTGTACAGTATGTCACAATCGGGTCCCTTTTTCAATGAGTTTAGCAGTTTTTCCTCTTCAACATACTATCCTAATTTTTACACAGTATATCCATTTATTTATTTTCCTAAAAGAAAATAAATGTTGTAAGTATGCATTGCATTTCACTGTTCCTTTGTCATAGATTCACCTACTTTCAAAGTAAACATTATAGTGGCATTTTTTTCATTTTCCTTTCAATAGTTAATTAATGTAGAATAAGATCAAAAGCTCCTTCTGCCTTTTGATATAAATTGAAGAGCTCTGTTGAAAAGACCATGAAATTACATATCGTTTCACATTAGCGCCAAAAGAGCTCATCATGACTAAATACTAGGAAACCCAGATTTGCCATTTGCTCTAAAGTGACCATCTCCTAATTCTATTTTCAAAAGCTGCAAAACATAAAATCCTAAGTTTTAGATACAACTTTCTGAGCAACAAAATCAGCTGCTGAATGTCAGGGGATCCTGACCAAAGCAATCCGTCTTGCACAGCGTCTAGTTCTGGAATTACTGAAGTTCTCCACAACTTGACACACAAAGGAGCTGTCAATCAAGTTCATTGTGTGTCTCTTTTTTAACAACAGAGACTTTTTCTGTAGACTGTGCACATTAATTGCTATAAACATTTCATTCCCTGTGGCATATTTCATACGAACTGGTCTTTGGTTCCAGAGACGGAGACTTTGATGAGGTGAATTGATGATACTTTAGTTACAGAGGTAACGGATTCTATGACTTTAATGAACCTCTGTGATTTCTTTGACTATAGCTCTTACAGCAGCAGTGGGTCTGGAGCTGTCAGATACCAAGAAGGCAACAGGGGCTGGAGCTGTCAGTTGTTGTGGTGGGGGCTGGAACCCCCCTGCCTTGTGAAGGTGTTTGGACTGACAGTCAGTTTCCCCCCTATGGGGATCAGGCTTCAGTTCCCCCACTTGTCTGCTCCCCCATTATTTTTGATGCAAGTAATGGACAGTTTGTGGGCTTCCATCAACATTTTTGTTTATTGTCTGTGACCACAGATTTACATATCCAAGCCAAGATGAGATATTCATATATACAGGCCTCCTACGTGCTGCTTCTAAAGTAGCATGTGCAGGACTGACCTGTGTTTCTTGTGTCCCTTCTACTTGGACTTGCACTGTTCTCTTGTCACATATAGTGGCAAGGAGAAATGCACCCTCTTGCTGATGTACGTCAGAGCCAAGAGTGCTTGGCAATGCAACAGATGCCTGATGGGGAGGGTGGCATTGTGCACAAGAAACAGTTCTGCTTTTTCTGTAAATAAAGTCAGCATAACCTTGACCTGTTTTGGGTCTATGCCATTAACAATACTAGTATGGGAAATTGCCAACATGCTTACACATGTTAATCTATTGATTTTCACCTAATTACTATTAAGAATAAAAGTTTTAACTTTGCCATACTCATGGAGAGAACAAATAAGTAAAACTTTTCTTTAATTCATTTTAACATTCTTTTCTTTCCCCCCAGATAGTACTTAAGATAATGTGTACAATTAATTAGAGGGCTAAGGAAAACTGTAATACTGAATTTTATTTCCATTAACATCCATCTATTGTTATTTGAAATACTTCTATGGGACAATAGAAATGATGCTCAGAGCATTTTGAAGGAAAACTAAAAACTAAGCTACTACAGTTTTTGTGTTCAGCCGCTCAGTTATTACTAAGATAGAATTAGTATTGTCACCAAATGAGTGTTCCTACTTAAAATAAGATTTAAGAATAATCTTGTTAAAATTATAAGGGATACAATTAACAATAAGTTGTATATACTTGCAAATTCAGATGACTGATTTAATTACTGACATAAACTGACATAAACATTACAGCTGTTTACAATAGTCTTAGGTATGATAATAAGGGAGTATTTAAAATACAAAATGATTGACTCTGCTAGTGCTTTACCTCGCCTGGCGCAGCTGTGGTGAGAGAACACAATTGCTGCACTGAGACCACCTTCTGGAGTCATTCTGTTTTTGTAAGGTAGAAGCAGGCAAGCAAAATGCCTCTGGGCTACTGAAGAGATTGTGATTAGTAGCGGCTCATTTTTTACCCTGTAGCATCATTCCACCTGCTTCGGTCTGTCAGCCATGCTAAAGAGAACAGGCGAGGGAGGTAAGACCATGGCCCTACCTCTGGACTGCTACACCCTTTTGCGCTACCAGTTCCTTGCACTCAGGGATCACAAAGACCTGGATTGTGGCTTCCCCTGTCCATAGGTGTGTAGGCTCAAGGGAAGACTCCTTCTCACCACTTACCTCCTGGCATAGCTAGACAGAGGCTAGCCACATCTGGCCCTTCATTTGTTAAAAACTTTAAGGTAGGAATTGACTTGCCTTAGAAGGTTTAGGTTCAAAATATTTTCAGTTTGAACCCCAAAATAGGCAATATTGTTGGTTTGAGCCGGCTATTGAACTTTTCATGGTGAAGTTGACATCTTGGGTCCTGTCTACTTGCACCGTCAATCTACTTCAACTACGCAAATAATGTAGCCGAGGTCGACATACTCACCATGTCATTTTGCATGCAGTAAGGTCAATGGGGGCTGCTCTTCCATTGATGCTAGCTACTCTTCTTGTCTTGGTAGAGCACCAGCATTAATGGGAGCACTTTCAGAGATCCATTTATTGTGTCTACAGCAGATGCGATAAATTAACAGCTAGTAAAACAATCGCTGAGTGTCAATCCCCAGAGTAGGGTAGACGAAGGCCGTAGACCAGTGGTTCCCAATATTTTTTTATGCCACAAACTGACAAACCCATTCACAAACTTTTGGCAGACATTTTATTTGTATATTCATTCCCTCCTCCTTTGCATCTCCTCACTCGCCAGTGCGTCTTGCACCCCCATGGGTGGGGAGGGAGCACGGCGCCCTGGCCAGGTCATCATTACCAAGGCGGGAAGAGGGAGGGAAGTGCCTCCTGCTCCGCCTCCTCCTGCCACCACCTCAGCCCCAGTGCCGCTGCCGGCAAAATCAGCTGCATGGGTGGAGGGGGGGAGCGCAGAGCCCCAGCCTGGCTGCTAGTGCTGAGGAGGGTGGAGGAAGAGAGGTGCCTCCTGCTGCTGCCTCAGTCCCAGTGCAAAAGTAAGCCACCACAGCTGCTGGAACTGAGCCACCCCGAACAGCCAGCTTCAGCTCCAGCAGCCACTGGGGACTGGCAGCCAGCAGTTTGTGCACGGGCACCGGTCCGTAGACCGGTGGTTGGGAACCACTGCCATAGATTAGTGGAATAGTGCTTGTATGTGAGGAAAAGTGGATTTCAACTGGAATTTCATATCATGGGTTAATGGAGGCCCTGTTACTGTAGCCTGATTTCATTACATTTCTTGATTGTTCATTCACCTCACTGTAGTCCTTCTTCTTTTCTACATTTGCTCAAAAGGTTTGTTTCCAAAGAATGCCAGCATATGGGGTGATGGTATGCTTTGTTCAGCAAAATAAGCACAGAACAGAAAGATTTTTCCTTTTTGGAATTTGAATCCAGAGTGAAATCTCCAAAATATTCCTGTTTTATAGTAAATTGATTAAAAGCAGTAAATATAAAAGTTAAAGTTTTCTTAAGTCAAGAATGTCTTCAAAGCAATGTAGACTAAAAAGGGTTCTCTGTATCTCTCTTGCTCACGTCACTGGCTCTGAATTTAGAATTTGATAGTAAATTCTGCATGCTGTAGATCCTATTTTTTGCCATTTAATTCACAAATAGTGCTGACCCAGGTTCAGCATAAGATGGACAGTGATGACTGTCACCTTTGACATGTAGTTGTCTCATGCTCATTTAAAATAATTGCATTCACTGCTCTTTCACTACACATAGGGATGGTACTTGGTCCTGCCATGAGGGCAGGGGACTGGACTTGATGACCTCTCAAGGTCTCTTCCAGTTCTATGAGATAGGTATATCTTCATATATTATATTATATGACAGTAACCTGACTTACTCTCAGAATAGTGTAGGAATGACTAATAAGACCTTTAACAGTAAGAATTTCTTTGTAGACAGCAAGCCATTCTTTGCTGTCTGTTTTGATGTGGACTCTAGTACACTAATCACTCACTGTTGTCTTTTGCAGTCCTACAGAAAGGTAGAGCTCCAACGCAAAGAGAATACTTAATTAGATGTCTAGACACTATTTGGTGCTGTATTGTACTTTGGTTACTATATCATTTCCTTTGGAGTATAGCTGATTTGCATATACAATATTTGTTTTCACAGTATTGATGGACTGATTGTCTTGTTCCTCAAAAAAGAGAGAAAAACGTAAAATACAACAAAAAATCCTGCAATTTGGTTCAAGAAAAGTTCTACATACAAAAAAACCCCAGACTGCTTCTATCTAGACTTACTGATCCCATAACACCATGTGTATTTTTTTGAGAGGAGAGGGAAAGAAATCATCCCACAAAAGTTTCATACAGATCTTCACCTCTTTCCATTGAAAGGAAGGGAGTCCCTACTGCACCCCTGGACATGTAGAGCTCCATAAAGGGCAGGCAGCAAAGATCAGAGCTCTATAAACTTTGTTTCCCCGGCCTCATAGCCAGACAGAGGTGGATTTGCTGAAAAGTTAAAGCCTGACACGTGCATTTGTGACCCTGTCCATATGCAGAACCCATTTGTATAGGCTGGGGAACAGAAGGGAGGTTCCAGTGGCAGCAGCAGTTAGGGAACCCCTAACAAAGCAATGCTGCCAGTGGGATGTAAGTAGGAAGCAGAGGACCCTGAGGCTGTTGTGACGACACAAACACCTCACAAATGAGCCTAGGCTAAGGTACCTTATAGACAAACAGATTTATTGGAGCATAAGCTTTCATGGGCAAAGACCCACTTCGTCAGATGCACGTAGTGGAAATTCCAGAGGCAGGTATAAATATACGGGCATAAGAAAAGAGTTCCAATCAAGAGTAAGGCTAGAGATAATGAGGTCAATTCAGTCAGGGAGGATGAGGCCCACTTCTAGCAGCTGATGTGGAGGTGTGAACACCAAAAGAGGAGAAACTGCTTTTGTAGTTGGTTAGCCATTCACAGTCTTTGTTTAATCCTAAAATGATAGTGTCAAATTTGCAGATAAATTGTAGCTCTACAGTTTCTCTTTGAAGTCTGTTTAAGCTTTTTTGTTGCAGGATGGCTACTTTTAAATCTGCTACTGTGTGTCCAGGGAGATTGAAGTGTTCTCCTACAGGTTTTTGTGTATTGCCATTCCTAATATTTGATTTGTGTCCGTTTATTCTTTTACGTAGGGACTGTCCAGTTTGGCCGATGTATATGGCAGAGGGGCATTGCTGGCACATGATGGCATATATTACGTTGGTAGATATGCAGGTGAATGAGCCTGTAATGGTGTGGCTGATGTAGTTAGGTCCTGTGATGATGTCGCTGGTGTAGATATGTGGGCAGAGTTGGCACCGAGGTTTATTGCAGGGATTGGTTCCAGAGTTGGAGTTACTGTGGTGTGGTGTATAGTTGCTGGTGAGAATTTGCTTCAGGTTGGCGGGTTGTCTGTGGGCGAGGATTGGCCTACCTCCCAAGGTCTGTGAGAGTGAGGGATCATTGTCCAGGATGGGCTGTAGATCACTGATGGAGAGGTTGGAGAGGTTTTAGCTGGGGACTGTAGGTGATGGCCAGTGGTGTTCTGTTATTTTCTTTGTAAAATATGTAATATATGCAATCTTATACAGTGAAAAGGAGGGTGGGGTGCACTTTGTTTCAGTACTCTGACCTGGGATGAATTTATTACCATGAACTAAGGGGGAAGCTGAGGTAGGAGGATGTGTTGGAATGACAATTGCTCTCTTGGCCTCCATAATCATAGTGACAAGGCCCATCCCGGTATGTATAATATATTTCTCTCATGGTACTTTAGCTTGATGCTGAGAGCATTTGGGATGACATCATACCAAATTTCAGTCATCTAAAATGAGAGACTTCATCATAAAGTCCCACCTAAAATATAATAAAGTTAAATCACTACCTAAAAAAATCAACAAAACATAAGGATAATGTTCCATAATAAAGCCTTCATATCAATATATATTCAGTAGCTTATATGTGTGTGATTAAGAGATGGGAGACTTCAGTAGCAAGCAACATTGTGCCCTACATCATTTAACTGCAAAAAAAATCTGTAATAAAACATTTCTACCTAAATTATCCATTTAATTACTCCATATATGATTTGAGTTTTCCTTCTAGGTTTCTTATAGGAAGCTTTGAAAAGCAAAGTGAAATGCTTGTTTTTCACTGTTAAGAGATTAAGATAGTTTATTTGCCACTGAATCTATTTAATCTAAATTGACTGAGTGTCCTTTGAAGAAGAGGTCAGATAAATGAGGTCTTTCTGTCTTTAGTATTTATAGCCCTGTGTTCTGTATCCTCAGATGTAGTGTTTTCATCAGTGTAGACTAGAATAATGGAATTTTCAGCAAGCAACAGACAACAGTAAAACAACTGAAAGAGGTTCACCAATGTGATTGTTGTATGAATTGCTCATTTGAAATAGTAAAACCTACAGTGATTTTTTTTCCCACAGATTTATTTGATCTGTAAAGAACTGAAATTAATCTAAAGCTCTGAATTTTCAAAAACAAACTGCCAGGTCTGAACATATTGGGACCACTACTGAAGTTATTGCCCATCCTGCATATCTCACAACTCCTTCTTTGTGTATATTATTTATACAGGTAGGCCTAGGAGCCATAAACCTTAGGAGAATGGTGGTGCACCAGATGCTGAGGTTTCCTGGCCAATAGGTCATTCTCTGGCATTAAGCAGAGCAGCCTCAAGGCAAATATACTTTATACCTAACTGTCTTTGACCCCAGGGGGCTAATTCTTACCATTTGGGGATTGTTCCCAGCACAGACACAATGCCTTGACTGAGCAACATTCCCTGCTGTAGGGATTGAAGGAAGCTACTGCAATTTTCACCACTGGAAAAAAAAAAACCCACAAAGCAAGGGGCATTCTACGCTGGTCAACAAAACTGGCTTTAAGGTTGTTTTTGTGTTCCTAGTTGTGCAATGCAGCTTTACCAGAGCCAAGAGTGTGGATCCTTAGGCTATGTTTACATTGACCGGTTCTTGTGCAAGAAATATGCAAATGAGGCTAAGCGTGGAATATCACTGAGCCTCATTTGCATATCTAATGAGCCGTCATTTTGCGGAAGAGGCTTTTGCACCAGAAGGAGCTGTCTACACTGTCCCTTCTTGTTCAAAAAACCCCCTCTTGTGTAATGTTGTTCTTCCTGAAAATAAGCGGCAGAACAGCATTGTGCAAGAGGGTTTTTTTTTGCGCAAGAACAGGCAGTGTAGACAGCTCCTTCTGGCACAAAAGCCTCTTCCGCAAAAACGGCGGTTCATTAGGTATGCAAATGAGGCTTGGCGATATTCCATGCTTAGCCTCATTTGCATATTTCTTGCACAAGAACTGGCCAGTGTATAGCCCCAGGTTCAAATCCTCTTTCTGGGCATGTTAGGGCTGGGGCAGATCCCTGACCCCATGCAGAATCCTGTTAAAGTGGCGGGAGGGAGTGGGGGAGAGAGAGAAGGACAGCCATTCCTAGTCCAACTGAGCGCTCAAGAGTTGACATGCTGTTTATCCAAATCTCTCTGTATGGCAAAACTATGCTAAAAGTGGGAATACAGTTGATTTCTGGCACTTCCAACTTCCAACTGAGACAGGCTTAAATATTGAAAGAACAGCCTTGTTGGAGTTAGTTTATAGCTTTTCTTCCTTTTATTTGCTGCAAAATTAGAAAATGAAGAGGATGCAGGAATACACAACACTGAAGACAAAAATAGAAGCATATTTTTAGGCCTGCACAATGAGAACTGGTTTGAGTTTGGGACACAGATTTGGGTCAGTTCTTAACTCTGATTTTGTACAAAATGTTTCTGAATAAAAATATAGCCACAGCTATTGATATGTAACATAGTGAGATAAAGAACTTGGAACTACACATTGAAAAATTATATAGATTGTTTTAAAAATACTGAGCTAGATGTCTACTGCAAAATCATATTTTACCTAAATTAAGGTAACATTATTAATTATCTGTATTTCTCTGTTATAAAATTCAAATGTTTATGATTAGCCTATATTTCTAAATTAATCTGAATATTTCACAAAGAAAGCTTACTGTTTTTCAGAGTGTAAAGTGTTAGAATCTGGTTTTGATTAATCATGTAAATGATATACTGATTAACAAAAAAATTAAGCTACAGACAGTTTATCACTTTGTACACTGTAGTTATTTGAACAGAACATCAACAGTACACTCGAACCTAGAAGGTATTACTTTAATGAAAATGCACATGCAGTTGACATATATAAACTGGTTTCTATTAATTTAAATACAAGTTACTGTGGTGCTTACATTGCCATCTTGTGGCAAATCAGAGCAATTTAGTCTCATGGAACGGAAATTAGCAACTTGAAAAGGATAGTTTTGTAGCCTGATCTATGACTTGTCTCTGCACTATATTGATGGCCTACTAGTTGGGGTACTGACTTAGGAAAGAGGAGACCAAAGTTCAATTCCCAGCTTGAATATGGATGACCTTGCACAAAACACTTATGCTCCCCTGAATGGCAATTCCCCATCTATAAAGGGAAGAGATGAACACCACCACGTTTCAATGGGTGACCACCAAAAGTCACTAATCCTTGTGGCTGACTTGACCATGAAACACATAGAGAAAGGGTAGGGAAAAGTTAATAGTAACATCTATCAAGAGAGAATATTTTTACCACAAAGACAAAACAAAAACAAGTGTTGAGGGAACAACAGATGCCATATTTCTCTGAGAGTGTTTCTTATCCCAACATGTTTTCATTATATAATATAATTATAACCAAAATTCATTCAAGAGGTGAAACATTTACAGTGCATTGTCTTGAGTAATAAATACATGAACAATACACTAATTTATATATTTTCATTGGAAAGCTTAGAAGGGTTTAAAGATTTGAAACAATACTTTAAAATCATAAGTATTTGAATTATCTTCTACAATCAGAATAATGTCTTCCGTGTATTAAAACATATCTTACTGAATATACCAGGCAACAATAGTCAACCAAAAAGTACTCACAGGGTGAAATCCTACCCCCTGCCATCAGCTGATATTTTGCCCATGACAACAGTATGGGCAGGATTGAACTAAAGATGGAAAATTGCCCCGTTTCTCACTCCACAGATCTGGGAAATGACTCTCCCAAAGAACTAAGTGGCTTTCAAAATACCTTCTTTCAAGGGGATATTCTACAAGAAACTCAGGAGGGTTCTCCCTAAGGCTACATCTACACTACAAGGTTTTTGCTCCAAAACTGGAGAAGCATCCACACCTCAAGCGCGTTTTTGTGCAAGTAAATCAGCAGAACAGAGGGCTTTTGCTGGTAGAGTTATTCCTCTCCCCATGAGGAATAACTCCTTTTTGTGCTACAGCTGTTGCACAAAAAGGCATGTGTGGACGCTCCGGAGGGGTTTTTGCACAAGAAACCCCTATCAGCAAAAAGCACAGGTGCTCCAATGGCCATTCTGTGCTCAAGAGTATCCAATCACAGGTGCTCTGATGGCCATTTCTTGCTCAAGAGTGTTCATGCAGGGGGACGCTCTCTTGCACAAAAGCACATTGCTTTTGCAATGCGCTTTGAGGTCTGGAAGAAGTTTTTACAGAAGAACTCTTGCGGAAGAGTTTTCCTGCCTCCCTTTTCCTGTTCCCTGGATGTGTCTATGAACAACAGGAATTTGCCCAGGAAGTGATATTTTAATGGAATTATGCAACTTTCAGGAGCACGAGAAAGTGGCATTCGGATTTTAACAAAAATCAAAGAGGGAATGGAAATAATATTTAGCCAACTCCTCATTTAGCCACCACTTTCCGATCAACTGTAGTTATAATCAAAAGACTTATTTTCCTACAAGTGAAAGCCTGGGTTCTAGAGTACAACATTCAGGCATCCCAGGAAAGAGCCAGTTCATTGAGATGCTACAAACAGGTTCAATGCTCTCCATGCCACCAGTTAAACAGATTGTGAAATGAAATACCAGTATTTAATTTTCTTTAATAAAGTCCAAGGGAAATGATACTGAGCTGCACTGCCATTAAGGAGCCTGATTCACCACTGTGTTCTAATTTCACACGGATGTAACTCCACTGACATCAATGGAGTAGCACAGTGGTGAATCATGAGCTTTGTCTATACCGGAGAACATATGGTGGAGAAGCCTGGGCATTATCCTGACAACACCAGGCATTGGAACTGTATTCTTTTTGTCTTTCTACAGTCATAATAAGCATCACATTTTAAAAAGATCCATGTATGTGCCGTATTCATAGAGAAATAGGCAGTTAAACTATAGGGAAATTTTTGGTCTTACAATTTAACTGAAAAAAAGTTAAAACATACATGACATTAAATCTAGTTTGCATGTAATTTCACAGGTGCAGTACTTGGTACAAAGCAAGGAAAAAGAGATTTGGCTTGCACAATTTATCCCTCCTTTGTTGTATTAATTTTTACTTGTAATTTTCACTACAGCATGTCCCTATTGCAAAAAATAATCTCCTCTCCCGTGGATTCTAATGAAAGATTGTATGAAGCCTAATGGTTTATATTGCAAAGCCAGTGTGTTCAACTCTGATTGGAGGGGGTGTGATTTTCTTACAATTGCTTTGTATCTTTTATTCTCTCAAAATCAAATGGCTTACTAATGCACTTAAAGCTCTATCCTATTGAAAACATCTGTGGCTCTAACTGTGAAACAAGTCAGCCTATTCAGTAGAGAGGTTGTCCTGCTCCCGCCTCTCACACAATGCAGCTACCCTTTTATTCTCAGTGCGTCTATATCCCTTTGCTGAGGACATGAAACAATCATTAGAGTAAGAGTTCTGGTCCTTTTCTTGGCCCTACTGTGTAGCATGACAGATCAGTGCTATTAAGACAAAGGACTATCTGGAGAATCAGAAAAAAACAACAAATGGTCTGGTAGCACTTTATAGACTAACGAAACATATAGATGGTATCATGAGCTTTTGTGGGCACAGTCCACTTCTTCAGATGATTGGAGTTATGCGTTGGGGATATGAAAACTCGAAATAAATAGGAGAGGGGAAGGGGAGAGGGGAGAGAAATGAAAAAGGGAGGGGGTGGGAGACAGAGCATCATTAAGTATCTGGAGAACTTAAACCTAAGCAGATAAAAATTAAAGCCAATAGATAGATTCCTAAAACAGGAAGGATACCACTCAGGGAGCTGTTAGCACCTTCATTGGTTATTAAGTAGGTAGAATCCCCACCAGCCCATATTATGACTGTGAATTGAATTTGTGGATGAACTGGGATTCCAGGGCTTCTCTGTGTATTTGGTTTATAGAGCAGGTTTGTGACAAGACAGCTACTTGCAGGTCTGTCAGACTGTGGTTAGGCAAGCTGAAATGCTCACCAACAGGCTTCTGTATATTCCCTTTACATATATCCGGTTTTGTGTCCATTGATTTTTTTCCCTCAGAGACCGTCCAGTTTGTCCAATATAGCAGTGGGGCACTGCTGGCATTTGATGGCATTGATCAAATTACTGGATGTACAGTCAATGACCCTTTGATTTGGTGGCTTATGTTGTTTCATTCTCCACCTTGGTAAACATCAGACACAAAATTTATGCCAAATCTGAAGATATAAGGAAACTGAGGAAAGGAAGGCCAGTATCCATATGCCAGCAGACTAGACAGACAGATAACTCTTTCTTGGGGAGATTATGCTCTAAACTGGGAGTTGGAAAACATTTTTGATGGAGGGGCTATGCAAGATTTTGCTAAGTAGTCAAGGGGCTGCAGGGTCTGGGACTGAGGTTGGGTGCAGAAAGGAGCTTGGGGTAAGGGACTGGGGTACAAGACAGGTGTGGGGTCTGAGAGGGAATTTGGATAAAAGAGAAGGTTGTGACTTGGGGCAGGGAATTGGGGTGCAAGGTCTGGTTGGGTGTAGATGTACAGAAGAGGATTTGGGGCTGGGGGAAGGGTTTAGGAGGGGTTGCAGGGTTTGGGAGGGAGTTGAGGTGCAAGAAGGGATGGGGGCCAGAGGCAGGCTCTGGCCAGGAGGTGCTTACCTAAGCAGCTCCCAGCCAGCAGCACTCTCAGGCAAGCTCCCCTGCCAGCAGTCTCAAACAGCTGGTTGTGCATGTGGCTCTCTGTGCTGCAGGGAGGGGCAAGGAGAGAGAGGCTTCACATGCTGCCCTTACCCCCAGCAAAATCTCTCAGCCCCTATTGGCCAGAAACAGCCAATGGGAGCTAAGGAATTGTGCTGCACTGCCCTCACCCCCAGCAAAATCTCTCAGCAGCTTTTGGCCAGGCATGCTGAAGTCTTTCTCTTCCTCCTCCCTTCCCGCAGTGCAGAGACCCACAGGGAGCAACTAATGGCTTTGATTGGCATTGCCCCCTGCTGCAGAGAATGGTGCAGGCTGGATCAAAGGACTTGGCGGGACAGATCTGGCCCATGGGACACATCTTGCCAGGCTCCGGCTCTAAATCTTACTTACGTGGATTTCCCAAAGTCAACTGCAGTCATAGAAATTCTTCCAAAGAGATCCTATCATGACATTATCCTCAGAATGTAATTGTCACAGGAGACAATTGGATTTTGTTCAAATGCAAGGTTGGGTTATTGAAGAACCATTTTTGCATCTACACTTTGAGGAGGCAACTCCAGATAAACTGGAGAGAATACACTGAACAAACAATCTCTGAGGAATGTGAGAATTCCTTCTCCAGACATGACCTCTATTGTGAATATATCTTCAGGTTACCAATAAGATGAGGTTGACATTTCTTTCAAACAGATTCAGAATTGTATTCAATATCTGTATGAAGGAATAGTCAAATTAATCATTGAAGACCCTGACAGTCTTTATACATTACCAGTAGTAATTATTTGACAGACAAATAGAACTCTCTTTAAATGGCTAGGGACTACTACAAGCATAATAATTTGACTTATAAAGGTGGTATACAAGGAGAGCCTCATTTACATCTCTGGGGATGTGGCAGTTCAAGAGGAAGCTGCAGATATTGACAGATAAACTAACTATCTTCCAAAACACAATGAAGTAAGTCATGAGTCTCAAAGATGTAATTTCCTTCTGAGGTGACTCATTGGGTATGTCTACACTGCACGCTTATTTCAAAATAAGCTATTCTGGAATAGTTATTCCAAAATAGCTTATTTTGAAATAGCACATCTGTAGGGAATAGTATAGTACTGTAGGGAAGCCTCAAAATTAGTCTGAGGCAGGTTTCCCTAATATAGACATGCTATCTCGATTTAGAGCCCCAGGAGGCACTGGGGAGGAATAACTTAGAATGGCCCTGGTGAGGGGCTATTTTGAAACAGCAGCAGTGGAGCATTTACACATGCCTTATTTCAAAATAGCTATTTCGGAATAGGCATTATTCCTCGCAGAATGAGGTTTACAGATTTCAGAATAAGCCACCCATTATTTTGAAATTATTTCAAAATAACAGAACGGCTGTGTAGATGCTCACATGGTTGTTTCAAAATAATGCTAGTCATCTCGAAATAACAATGCAGTGTAGACGCATCCTCTCAATAATGGAGGAACATAAGGATCACCTAGTGAAACATCTGATTATGTGCTGAACTTCTGCCCTTCAAAGGCAGTTTATTCTGACATCCCAGTAATCCTCATTCCACAAAGGTTAAGGGGAATTTTGGAAAAACAAGTTATTTCGAAATTTGGCGCTGTGTAGATGTAGCCTATTTCATAGCTTAATTGCGTAGCTTATTTCGAGCTAAGGGTGCAATGTAGACGCACCCTAAAGAGTGACAAGCTAGTATCAGGACTAGAAGATTTCTCATGGAGGAAATATATGCTAGAAGAGTATGAAGCTGCAGAGAATAGCCCAGGTATCCCCTTTAGTTTACCTGAGATTTCACCTAGTGAGTGAAGGCAACTCAAAAGGAAGGACAAATACATCTTAATGTTCAGTAATCTTGTTTTTCTTGAGAAAGGTCAGAAAATAGATGAGAAATATAAACTCCACGGCATGCTCTTGTAGCAGAATGAGAGATGTAGGCTCAAAACTGAAGGAATGTTGTACTGCATAGTCAAATAAACAAACCTTTTTATGAAATCCATGATGCCACAGTCCATTAAAGGGTGTATCTTATCACCAAGTATTGTTGAGGTGATGTTCTCTCCAGTCTCAATTTTGAGGCAATGAGACATTCAATCCAATGGGCCACACCCTTTCAGTCAGCCAAGGAGGATCTGCTCATTGAAGCAATTCCATTAATGTTGAGTGCTATACAAGTCAAGCAGAGGTATCTGTGAGACCACCATTGGCAGGGCTTCATACAGTCCAAGACTAGAAAGGACCACTTTGATTGTCTCTAGTCTGACCTAAGTAAAACATAGGCCAGAGTATTTCCCCTGAAACAATTCCTTTTGAACTGCTCTCTTTTAGAAAAACATCTAATCTTGATTTAAAATTTGCCTGTTGGAGAATCAACCATGGTCCTGGGCCAGTTGTTTCAGTGATTAACTATCCTCACTGTTAAAAAAAACCCTGCACCTTATTTCTAGTTGGAATCTGTTTAGTTTCAACTTCTAGCCAGGGGATCACATTATACATTTGTCTGCTACACCGAAGAGCCCATTATCAATTTCCTATTCCCCATAGGCATGTACTTATACACTGTGATCTTAATCTTTTTCTTTGTTGTACTAAATAGATTGAGCTTCTTGGGTCTATCATTGTAATGGAGATTTTTCTAGTCCTTTAAACATTCTCGTGGGGGAAGGGGTTCTGAACCCTCTCCAATTTATCAACCTCCTTTTTGAATTTTGGACACCAGAAAATGGACACATTATTCAAGTAGGAGTCATACCAATGCCAAATACACAAGTTAAATATCCTCTGTATTCCTGCTCAAAATTTCATTTTCATGCATCCAAAGATCACATTAGCCCTTTTTTCCACAATGCTGCACTGGGAGCTCCTGTTCAGCTGCTTATCAATCATCATTGCCGAATTGCTTTCAGTGAGTGATTTGCAGGATAGAGTCATCCATACTGAGTATGGCATATATTCTTTGTTCCTAGGTATATACATTACTTTAGCCATACTAAAATATTATTTGCTTGCATCTAGTTCTCCAAGTGATCCAGATCGCTGTGTATCAGTGACCAGCCCTCATTATTTGCCATTCCCCCAATTTTTGTACCATCTGTAAAATGTACTGGTGATGATTTTATGTTTTCTTCCAGGTCACTGATAGAGAATGGCCAATAACTGTTCTCTGTTGAACCTCAATAGAAAAACACCTGAAGTGAGTGACTTTGTAAGGCTAAAATATACCAATATTTAAGAAAATTTGTCATCTCTTACATAGAGTTACATTTTAAAGAAAATTGGGTTGTACTAGTAATAGCAATGTTATGACTGTAACTATTGCATTTGTTGTCCTTCATACTTCTTACACCTAAAACTACCTTGTGGATAAATTCTAATTCTTGCTCAACTACATAAGGGAGTTCATGTACTAAGTCTTAGGTCTGGGCTGTGGACATGTTATTTAGCTTTCTTCTACCTTATGGTGCACCTGTCATACCCACCCAATTGGAGTATGCATAATAGTAAAATCTAGGCTTAAATATATGGTCCTTGAGTATGCAGGAGATACAAGCAAAGCCCCTGAAAATAGTGTGCCACAAAAATCCGAGCCACTGTTTCTTGAACTCTTTGTGATTAAATCTCATAAGAGTTCATAAGAACCCTCACAGCAATTACCCCTTAGGTTAGTTCCTCCCTGCTCATTTCAAAACATCCATTAAAGAGCAAATATAAAATAAGTGTGACAAAAAGAGTAATAATTCTACAGATAAGACTCGCTGCAGGGGGAAGACAGAGGAAAAGCTTTTCTAACAGCCTGTAGAATTGCTGAAACTGTAGAGGAGGTGAGTAAGGATGGGAGAACCAGATCTGATGAAATAAGAACTCACCCAAACAGATTTTTTTGAAGTTCAGAAAGGTCAGAAATGAACTTATTTTAAATTGATTTCCTTTTTGCATGCCCCAGCATTTCCTGGCTTCAGATGGAAATGAAAGTGCCAAAATTCTAACAAATAAATCTATTGTGGGGATATATCCACCCTGACTGGAAGCAGAAAATCTAATGCTAAAGCCAGTCTTCACGAGATTTTCATCTCTGTTTTACCCAGCCTGTTTAGATAATTGATATAAGCATGCAGGCCTTTAGGTGCTTGAATGAGCCAAACCAGGCAGAGTTCTATTGGTACTCTTAATTGCCTTACTTTTGTGCACTTAAAGTACCACCTATATATTGCATTAATTTAGCTATATGGCTGTTACATTTGTCATCTAATCTTATTTAAGTTTTGCCTAAAAGACACATGAAACTGCATGATGAATTCTAAAAAAAATAAGACATTATTATTATTAGACAGGAATGACAGTAATACACAATAGAAAAAGGTGTGGAGCAAAAAGACTTGCAGCATAAACACTTTTAATATCTTTGATTGAATTGCATGTTTGCAGACCTGATTTTTCAACATTTAAAAATTAGTATAGTATTTGTGACTTAGAGCTTTGGTGCCCACAGGGAGTTCAATATCCTCACAAACCATCCCATAACTAAACATTCATCATTTGGAGTCGCATGCTGCTGTATTATAAAAGTAGATTAAAGAATAGTCAAGCTCTTATTTCCATTTTAGTAATGTACCCCCTTTACTTTATACCTCGACAAAATCATCCCTCCTGCTTTAGTTATCTGAAATACATTTTCTAAACCTCTTAAAACCTAAAAAATTCATTTAAATGTCCAAAAATCAATATTAATTTGATCCAAACTATTATTTCCTCTCTAATATCATAGAAGATAAAAAAGATAATCTATAATACACATTGCCACATTGCAGTTTTTCTGCTCCATATATCTGAGTTAGTTTCCAGGCATGATCTGAATAAATTATTTTGCTATACAAGCAATTTTGTTCAGTTTCCTACTGATTCTAAATCTAAGCATTTTATCCTTCTGAAACCCTAATCCCACTTTGCCGCATATGCGCTGCAGTATCTTGTTAAATTCCATAGTAGTTTCTTAATTTCTAGAAAGGGCTGTCTGTGTCTGACAAATAAAAAGGAATCATCTCCATAATCTTTACTCCACACTGTTATTTTACAAATCTTTCTTAATATTATTATTTGTTCTCTGGTCAAACTAAATCTTATCAATGGCAAGGCCACACATATGTTGATTGTGGTTCTATATTCAGCAAGCCTCTCAGCAGCAACCATTTTACTGCTTCCTTCACAACTTAACCAAATGATTTTATCCATGTTCAGAAGTTTTGCCATAACCACACATTCTTCAAGTCACAAACAGCTCAATTGAATAGATGAATGGCTTTTGCCCCGTTAGGAGTATCACTTGCACTTGCTTTTGGCTGTTTTGAACAGATGCATTTAATATTGTCCCTTGCCAATCTTTTTTGGACAAATCCAACTTGGGGTGGGACACAATAGTCCTTGTATAGGAAGAAACCAGGTCTAATAAATACATAGGGATTATATTTTTCAGTGTTGTAAGGATGACTCCTGTAAGCTTGAATTTGAGGTTGAGAGGATGCCAATGAAATTATGGCTGAGATATTGTCAGAGAGGAAGAATATTTTGGGTGCAATGGTTACACAATGTTTTAAATAGACTGAAACTGAGAAATCACCATAGCACGGGCCAGGATTGTAACAGATAAAACAAAGAGAAATGGGGTAGATTTTTAAAAGGTAAAGTTGCAGGTTTTGGTGAGCATTAGGACAGCTGGGGAGGAGCAGTGAATGACAGAAAACAGTCAGAGATGATCAAAGATGTGAACCCTCAGGAGGGGTAAGACAGAGCAATATTTAATGATGGCTGAGAAGGTACCGGAGAAAAGGAAGTTCAGATTTGTTTTTATTTAATCTGAAACAGCACTGGATTATTCAGGCTGAGATACCTGAGTGCTGGGCAGTGCTGTGATAATGGTCAGAGGCAGAGCCATCCTGGGTAGAGAGCTAGAGCCATAAATTGGCAGCAAGCTGTTGTAATGGCAGATGGGCTGTAACCATAGGAGTGGGCAAGACCACCAGAGAAATGGATATAAAGGGAAAAGACAAGGGTTACCAACATAAAATGAGGTCCTGTTCAACTAGTACCTCTAAAAATATGATGTTCCATGTCTGTTATCCTCAGTGATTTCTGTAATTCTTCAGCAGATACATAAAGGGATGTTTTAAAAAAGGTTCAGCCCTTAAGTTAGCCTTATTTTGGTTGCATAAATTCAACTGAGAGCACAGCATGTTCTGCAGTATCTTATTATTGAGGATGATATGCAGGAATTAAAATAATGGTAGTCATAAAACAATTGACTTGCAGAGCCCAAGCCTAGCTTACAAGGCTGATATTTACAATTATATTGTAAACCAGGGGTGGGGAACCTTTTTTGGGTCAAGGGCTGCTGACCCACAGAAAAATCGGTCGAGGGCTACACACACACACACAAAAACCCCCTTGCTGATGTGGCTCCTGACTGAGGAGAAAGACACTCCCCACATTCCTCTTGCACACCAGAGTCTGGGGGGGGGGGGAGGCTAGTAGATTTTATTGCGCCAGCCTTGTGGTGAGGCAGTGTGTGTGGGGGGGATTGGAGCACCTGCTCCCCAATGCTGGTGGAGGCGGGGGGGAAGCCCTTAAGCTTCAGGGGCCAGAACCAGGCAAGCCAGGAGCTGCATCTGACTCTTGGGCCTGAGGCTCCCCATCCTTGTTGTAAATTGAGGACATTTGCTATGAAAATCATTGAGAGACAACAAGTATAGACTACCACAATACCATTTTTATACACATATTTGAGAATCAGACTCTAATTTGTGTTATACTGTGATGGAACACTATACCCTTACACTGGGTTTGGTTCCATAAAGGCAGCACTAACAGTACAGTAAAAGATATAACCTCATTTAACCTCTCTCTCAAATAGAATACTGAGTTTCTTGAAGATTTAGATCATGGGTTCCCAACCTGGGGGGTGTGCCCCCCTGGGGAGGTGTGAAGAAATTCCGGGGGGGGGGGCATGAGGCAACCCAGCGGCCCCCCCTCGTCCCCCCAAGTTTTGCTGCTATTTTTGTTTTTAGGCCTCTGTCGGTTCCTTTTTTTTTCTTTTGCTCAACAAGTTTTGCAGCTATGGGGGGGGGGGGATCTCAAAAATCAAAAAGGGGGCATGATGCCAAAAAGTTTGGGAACCACTGATTTAGATGCTTTCTTTCAAGCAGATGTTCATCAAAGTGTCATCTTGGAGTAGACTAAATAGCCCACTTTTATCACATCCTGTACAGCAGAACCTCAGAATTTTTGAACACCTTGAGAATGGAGGTTGTCTATAACTCTGAAATGTTCGTAACTGAACAAAATGTTAGGGTTGTTCTTTTCAAAAGTTTACAACTGTATATTGACTTAATACAGCTTTAAAACTTTCTTGTGCAGAAGAAAAATGCCGTTTTCCCTTTTTTTAGTAGTTTACATTTACAAGAGTACTGTACTGCATTTACTTTTTCTTTTTTTTTGTCCCAGCTACTGACTTGATTGCACACTTCTGCAAATTGCAAATTCGTGGAAGTTAATGGTCCATCAATGGCCATGAACTCAAAGAGGGATTCCCAGTGCAAGCTAGTCTTGCTGATCCCTGAAAGGACACGATAGTGCCTTCTTCTCAAGGACTGACACACTGAAGCAGAAATTCTTCAAAAATAAAAAATAATGATTTATTGAAAGATTTAGACAAATACAGAACTATAAGAAAGCAATAATGCATAAAAGAACTATAGTTTAAAATTGTATGGTGCATCAGTTAAAGGACCCAGACTGCATAGCATAGATATAACAAATATAATATAATCACTTACTTAAAGCTAGCATTTTAACATTTAGCATTTAATATTTAACATTTAACCCTTAACATTTAATATCCAATAAGCGCTGGCCAGATAGTTACCAGATGAATAGGGGGAAGAACTCACTCTGACCATAGGCATCCATCTTCTCCCTTGATAATGAAATGTCCCACTACACCATCCCTATATCTACCATTTTGGCCTGCCATATTAGATTTTCTAAAGTTAGACTGACATCAGTATCTCCTTTATTAAAGCCTTAGCCTTAAATCTAATTACTCTTTTATGCACTGCAAAGGGTCCTGATACTGTCACCACTTTAATTATATCAGAAGATGGTACTTTTAAATCCCTTTTGAGGTTCTTCTGAGGTTTTTCTTTTTAGGTGCTGTAAAGGATCTCGATCTTGGCATGTTTAAGGTACAGCTCTCATTACCCAACATACTCAGTATCACCAAGTGGGAAAAGGGAGATCGGCAAATATAAAAAGATTTTGTTACAAGCTTACCAGAGTCAAATTCATCCTAGAGAGAACTAAATTTGTATCTTCTTTAGTTTAAAATAAAGTAATAGAGGGGAAAAGGCTGCAATTCTTACCTTATTTTTTAATACATTACAGTAAATGCTAGAGGGTACAGGCAGGCTCTAGATGGCCATCATGTTTAGTGTCTAGAAACTGGCAGTGAAGTGACAGTGTCTGCCCTAGAGCTTACAATCCAGGTTATTGAGAACACGCATCCGGTGGAATGAAACCAAGCACTAAGGGTGGTAGAATGGAGGGAATAAGCATGACAAAGTAAAAATCATATGAGCATATTTTTAGGTAGACTAGCTGTTCACACAAAATTGCCTATCAGCTATCTACCTAATTGTTATCCTTTTTCTACAGGTATCAAATCAGACCTGAATCTAAAGGTGGGATCTGAAGGAAGATATGGTCATACTTTTATGGTGGAGGTTGTCCCTTGCATAAAGGGGAAGCATGGAAGAAAGCGCAGAAGTGTGTGTATGGGAAATGAGTCAGCAGGCAGTAAAGGCTGGCAGCATTGGCATATACTAACTAAATTAAAACAATGAAACACTAAAATGAAGCAGTGTAAACACAAATAATTTTAAAGCTGGCCAGACAGCAACCCCACTACTTATAAAAATTAATAAACTGGACTACTCCCAACTTTAAAAAGCTCAACTAGGGACATAATTAACCATATGAAAGTAATCTGCAGAGTCAGTAAACTTATATCTTGAGACTACAAAGTGACATTTAAAATACCTAAAGTGATAGTAAAAGCCACAGCCTCTGATTATAATTCAGAAGAGCACTGCAACCCGATTCAAGTTCCACAGACTAGAATGGAAGGCTGGAATTGACTATATTGAAATAATAGGGTTGTTTGGCCCCTGTTATTTTACATTTCAAGCACCTGATATATTTAATCTGAAAAACTGCTAAGCATTTTCATGCAACTTAGTATGAAAATGCATAATCTCATAACATAGCCAAAAACGAAGCAGTGCTACTTGGTGAGGTGTGGTGTAATGGGAAGACAAACAGAGCAATGTTGTGTTCAGTTTTAGCTGGTGATATGGTATGCCCTCCTCCACAGTTTAGTAATTAACTTAAAACCATCACAGAAATAAATAAATGCTTTTCATCAGGGCTAAGGGCTTCCCCTCAGTCTTGTTATTCCCTCTGCAACTTCTTAAATTAAAAGAATGCTCCTTCCTGAATCCCAACACTGTTCGACGTCCTTCATCCCACAGCTCAGTAAAATAATCCCAAAAAGGATTACTTGTTCCTCTTTGCATTGAAATGTCATCACTTGCTCTCTATTCTGACATTTTATTGAGCAATAAAATGACATTGCCAAAGAATGACTGTCTTCATGTTTATTTCAGGTGCATAAGGAGGACTCTAAAATGACAGGCTGTCTTCAAAGCTGAGCAGTGGGACATAAGGGAATATGTGAGGATTGTGAATAGTCTTGGAGAAAAGGCAGATCTAATTAGCTTAAGGCTGGGTGCATTAAATTTCTACTAGGCATTCACTGGGCACTGGAGTACTTATTTGTCTTCTCTCCCCCCCCCCCCCCCCCCCCCCCCGGCAGTTCAGCAGTGCTTCCCACAAGAAAGGACAAATAAAACATATAAATGTGAATTGGCACTGGCTGTCATTTGCTTGATCACTTACTCCAACAACACACTGAGGGCCTAGAGGGTAGTGTTTGGAAAGTGCACATCTGCCCTCAGGGGTCTCTTCTGGATAGCCAAAATGCTCTAGTATCTCAATGCTGGGTACATTTCAGGCTTGATCAGTTGGCAAGAGCAAATGGGACAGATGCCCACTTGTGTCAAAAAAGTGGAGAGAGGAGGAACATACAGGAGGGAAGAGCGGTGATGGCAGCTCCACATGCGGGAGAGTGCTCAGTCGGGGCCCAGGCAGGTCTTGGACAAGCAACAGTGACTGTGCAGGGAGCTGGGAAACTTGGGTGAGCGACTTGGACCAGCTCCATGTAGTGTCCTGTTTTCCCTTTGGAATACCTGCTTACTCCAGGTATGTCTTTCTCATCTCCAGATTGGCTCATGATGGGGATCTACTTAGGATACATCCAAAGACCATTTTGAAGTTCTAGGCAGCACAGGATGTGGCTCCCCAGATTAAAACAGGGAGCATATAACACTCTCCATCGTCTGCGCTGACTTCCAATTCCCCGTTGTAAATTAAAATGGTTGTGTCAGTCTGTAAAGCTGTTTAGAGTTTGAGCCCTTGGTACTTTAGACAGCAATCTTCTATTTGTGAAAAAAGCATGATGTTGAAGTAAACCACATGTGTTCCTAATACATTGATGGTAGCTGTTCTCTAGCAGTTCAAAAACTACTTCACAGTGCTGCCAAGGTTAGACAGTCCTTAGGATATCTGCCAGGGAAGCCAGCCACTAGTTGAGGGGGAGGATACAAACTAGATTTCTGAGCTGACAGAATGGAAATCCACTTCCTCTTGTTTATACCTTTACCACTCAAGCCCAATTTTAAAAAAATGTACTTTCAAGGCACTTTTAAAAAAATGTGCATAATTGTGCTGCATCCTTTTCCTCATCCTTTATCCATTGTCCTATGCTTTGTTTTGGTTGAGTTTGTTCCTCTTTCATATCAGATATATATAGTTAGGCGAGACCCAAAGTTCAGGGTGCCACAGTTGCATTTTATCAGTCAAGATGCATGTGATCTACTGCTTCTCCAACAGAACAATCTGAAAACTGGACACAAAATTCAGTCAGAACAAAGCAACACAATTATTATGCAGATATCTGATATAACTAGTTTGTGTATTTAAATGAATATTTACTAAAATAGACTGTGGCACTGCTTTGGAAATGAGGCTTGCTTGGGGAAATAGGTGGTCAGCAGGAAGCAGGTCCAATTAGCACAAATCTGCTTCACGACTCCCTCCCCCATTCCCTTTGTTATGTATAATCTATACTTAATCCAGTAGATAAGTAATAGAGATGTAGCAGTGTTAGTCTGGTCTTGCTGAAACAAAAGACAGGACTATGCAGCACTTTAAAGACTAACAAGATGGTTTATTAAGTGATGAGCTTTCATGGGCCAGACCCATTTCCTCAGATCAAATTGTGGAAGAAAATTGGCATGATCGTACATACCAAAGGGATACAATAAAAAAAAAGTGAACACATATATCATTGACAAATCAGATTTTAGAACAGAGGGGGGGTGAGGCGGGGAGGTTAGTGTCTGAGATAATGATATTCGGGGTGATAATTGGGGAAGCTTCCCCAGTTATCACCCCGAATATCATTCTCTCATAGACACTAACCTCCCCCCCTCACCCCCCCTCTGTTTTAAAATCTGATTTGTCAATTTTGTATGTGTTCACTTTTTTTTTTATTGTATCCCTTTGGTATGTACGGTCATGCCAATTTTCTTCCACAATTTGATCTGAGGAAGTGGGTCTGGCCCACGAAAGCTTATCACCTAATAAAACATCTTGTTAGTCTTTAAAGTCCTGCATAGTCCTGTCTTTTGTTCCAGTAGATAACTATTTCTTTGTTATATCCCCACCCCAGTGTTTTCCTTTCCTACTGGTATGGGCTATATAGATTGTCAGCTCTTCTGGCTATCAGAGAAGTTATGCAAAAAACATCATTTGTAGTAATGTGAAGAATCCATAATACAATATGTTTCATTAAAATTCAGATCAAAAGGCACATACTATGTTTCCATGTACTAAAATATCCATGTGGTGATTAATATATGTGTTTTGGTTTAATCTAAAAAGAATTAGAATTAAAATCATGTCCACACACAATTAATCCCTTTCCAGCTAGAGGTCCTCACTCACAAGAAAAAAAATATGTTCCCCCCCCCACACACAACTGTATTGATATTACTCAATAAAGTTTATAGTAGTTAAATACACACTACTGTCCACTTGCATGTGTGCATGTTTGGGAACCCTAGGTAGAATTGGGCAATTTCATTCTCTGGAGATTTAATATTGGCTGCTAATACAGAAGAAAAAGAAAAAGGTTATGAACTTAATTACCCTGAACAAGATGTGAAAACCAGCCCAAGGGTATAGTGTCCATTCATTATATGCCAGGGGGTTGTCTCCAGGAGAAAGTCACAACAAACATAATAAGATCAGGTACAAGCACCAGAGGGAGTAATTTAAATGCCTAACAATGCATAATACAAATTTTTAGCCAAGTTATATCCACCTTATATACTCTTTGCCAATGTCAAAGCAGCCAAGGAACTTTCTGAATAATAATACAATGCACTACCACTTAGTTTGGAGCTATATTGTACAGCACTTACTCACAAGAGAAACCCCGCTGCCAGCTTCATTAATGGAGGCACAATCAACCCCTCAGGCTACATCTAGACTACAAGCTTCTTTTGGAAGAAGTTTTTTTCAGATGAGATCTTCTGAAAGAGAGCATCCACACTGCAAAAGTGCATCGAAAAAGCGATCTGCTTTCTTGAAAGAGAGCATCCAGACTGAATGGATGCTTTCTCACATGTAAGCTGTGATTGCTATGGATGCAATGGCCACCAGGGCACCTGTGCTTTTTCCTCTTCTTCCGAAAGAACTCCCTCTTCCCCATCCACACACACCTTTTTGCAAAAGAGCTCTTTCGTAAAAAGGCTTCTTCCTCATAGAATGAGGATTACCAATGCCGGAAAAACCCCTCTGTTCTTTCAATTTTCTTGAGGAAGAACGCAATTGCAGCATGGATATTCCTCAAGTTTTGTTGGGAAAACGGCCGTTTTTCTGACAAAACTCTGTATTGTAGACATATCCTCAGTGAAAAGGAAATAAGCTATCCCATGTTTGGCTTGATAATAGCTTTAGGTCACAATGATGAGTGTGGTTACCAAATCTCTTTAGCTCTCAAATGATATTTTAACTGCACAGAAAACAGAAAGGGTAAAATCAAATTAGAAGTGGAGCTTTGAAGAGGAAATGAAATAATTTAGAGGACCATACAATAGTATAAAGTTTTCCATCCAAATTTCTCTTTCAGAACATTACCAGTTAGACAGTAATGTGTTTCCTGAACAAGCTGTTATATTGGTAAGCATAGGCATGTGGTGAGATCAAAACAAATGAACATAGTCCATAAACATGGGACCGTAGCAAATTGCTGCGCAGGATGTTCAATCTCTCTTCTAAAATGTTGTACATTTTCCAAAATAAGCACAGTCCCTTCCCTTTAAAATATATGCTCAAAATTAAATAACAAATGCTTTGAAGCAGGGGCAAAGGACCAGATTTTAAAAGGCATTTAGATGCCTAAATGGTGAGGCTATCTGCCTACTGGGATTTTCAAAAGTGCCCAGGCACCTAGGCACATCCTTAGGTACTGTGATAGGGTGTGCATCCCATACTAGCCCAGCAAGAGCTGGGGACAGATGGGCCCGAGCTACTAATTAGGCTGCAAGCCAGGGAGCTCACTGAGGAGGAAGGGGCTCACCTGAACAAGAACAAGTGGGTCCCGTTGACAGTCATATCTTTGGCTACAGCGTAGGGGTGGCTGCTAGGGAAGGACAGGCAATGCCTGGAAAGAAGGAGGCATGTTTTGAGGCTGCAGGAAGGCAGATTGCACAGACTTCCTAAAAGGAGGGAACAGAGATGTTGGTGAACCCAGAGAGGGAAGAGTCGGGTAGGAAAAAAAGCCCAGGAAAGCAGCAGCAAGGTCAAAGACAACATACATAAAAAATTATACAATTACGAATGTAAAAGTGGTCATGTTGGGTGAGAGCAATGGTCCATCTAGTCCAGTATCCTGTCTTCCAATAGAGCCAATGAAAGGCAACGAATAGGACAGGGATTCATCAAGTGATACATCCCTTGTAAGCCACTCCCAGCTTCTAACAAACAGCGACTGGGGACGCTCAGAGCATGGGGTTGAATCCTTGTCTATCCTGGCTAATAGCCATCGATGAACCTCACCTCTATGGATTTAGCCAATTACTTGTGGAACCCTGTTCTAGTTTTGGCCTACACAACATCCCCTGGCAAGGAGTTCCACAGGCATTGTGTGAAATATTCCTTTTGTCTGTCTAAACCTTCTGCCTAGTAATTTCATTAAGTAATCCCTGGTTCTTGTGTTATGTTAAGGGCTATGTCTAGACTACAGAATTTTTCCGGGATACCTGAGGTATCCCAGAAAAACTCTGTTGCATCCAGGGAACGCTTCTGCTTTTCCAACATTTTTTGCAGAGGAGCAGACGTGCTCTTTTGGAAGCCCTGTCTTACTCATTTCATGAGGAAGAAGGGCTCTTCCGAAAGAGGAGGTTTTTCTGAAATTTGGCCCAGTGTAAATGAGCCAAATTTTGGAAAAGACTCTTCTGAAAAAAACAATCGGAAAAAGGTACGCAAATTGCGGGGCGCAATTTGCGTACCTTTTTCCAATAAAACTCGTAGTCTAGACATAGCCAAGGAGTAAATAATACTTCCTTATTCACTTCCTCCACACAAGTCTTGACTTTATAGACCTCTATCATATTCCCCCTTAGTTGTCTCTTTTCCAAGCTGAAAAGTCCTACTCTTTTCAATCTCTCTTCATATGAAAGCTGTGCCATTCTCCTAATCATTTTGTTGCCCTTCTCTGCACTTTTTCAATACCAATATATATTTTTGAGCCAGGATGACTGGATCTAAAAATAATAGTCAAGATGTGGGCATCTATCATGGATTTATGCAAAGGCATTGTGATATTTTTCTTATTATCAATGCCTTTCTTAAGGGTTCCTAACATTCTGTTAGCTTTTTTGACTGCTGCTCATGGTGCTGTAGCCAGACATGAACCCCATCTTGTTTTCCCCCCCCCCTCAGAGAGCAAGAGAAAGGCACTCAGCCTTTGATGCCCTGGGAACGCAGGTGTGCTGCCTGTCCCTGACTCTACCATAAACAGAAACCAGACAGTAAATGGGCTAGCTGACGACCTGGGGCTTCCCGCTGCCCTGATGGCTAGTACCAGTAATTGACACGCCTGCACTGTCCCAGGAGAGGAATCTTTGCCCATCACATACCAGAGGTGCCCATTGTCTGCATTTTCCCAGGTGTGAATTATGCTTTGCACCCTTCGTGGGAAACTTGGGTGTTCAAAGCCATTTTTCCTAATTGGCCACTTGAAACCAGGAAGAAGCCTACGTGACCCAAGGGGTATAAAGAGGGGTTTAGTAGCCCACCCCATTTGAGCTCCAATCACCTACACCTGCTGGCAGGTATTGATTGTCTCCCGAGGTCTGTGGGACGCCCAACCTCGCCCTACTTCTTCCCGAGGGATTGAGAGAAAGACGCTGGCCACGCCAAGTCTGGAACGCAGGGGTGAGAATATATACTTGCTAGGTGTCTATTTTGCTTGCATTTAATAAGAGCTCTGAGAACCAAAAGGGTTTCATGGTACCCGTAAGTGACTTATTAGTGTAATTTCTGTCCTGTCCTTTGTAGTGGCTGTGTTATCTGTAACACAGCAGTAGCATTTAACAGCTAAGTTTACCCTGTAACAATAAAATAGTAACTGTTTAAGCTGTGACCTGACTCCTTCAGTTGCTGTAACAGGACCAAGCACAATTTTAAAAAGAACTCCAGCCGGTCATAAGGGACAGATATAGGGAGAGCTTGAGCGTTGGATCATGTCGCTTCCAGGGGACAGATCCATTGGGGGCATCTCTCAGCCTCCCCAGGCTGCCCGCTGCGAAGGGATCATGTATCCTAGCAGTCAAAATCTGAGGTGTAATAAGCTCTCCCTGTAAACTTCTTGGGGCGCCTGTCAACCTCCTCCAGGTTGCCCGCTGCTAAGGGACCCCAGTCCTAGCAGTTGAAGTCTCGGGTGTATAATACACACACACCACTCACTGCCCTGACCACCAGCTGACAGGTGCTGACTTCTGGGTTTGCTGGTGGGGGTCCCATCCTGGCTCTCCCTCTGCTGCAAAGCCCCACCCTCACTCCACTCCACCTCTTCCTGCTCCGCTCTGCCCTCTCCCCTAGATCACTCTCGTGTCTTTCATTCACTCCTTTCTGCCCCCTTGCCCTAAGGACAAAGTGCACGTGTTTAGTGGGGCTTGTCATTGGTATCTTAACATGTCACCATTATTAAAATAGCAATGTACATAATTACATGATCAGGAGTTACAATATATTAAAATCATTGCACCCAACTACAAGCTGTCTTCAGTAAACATCCCAGTTTAAAGATATTACATTTACTCTGTGTGTCACACCTGTTTATGGCCTGTTTGGGAGTTGAGGACCACTGATGGCAGTGGGAAGAGGGTGACAGGGAAGAACTAGCAATGGGGAATCTTCGCCCTCTCCCTATCATACTCCCTGCCCTTTTTCCTCTCTCATGTTTCTTCTCTAAGTCCTTGTTCCCCTTCCTGATGTTTTTCCCTCTTGCTTGCCACCCATGTCCCATTTCCATCTCTCTCTCTCTCTGTTCCCCACCTCCTTATGGCTCTCTCTAGTGCCTGCCCCCACCCATCCATTCGAAGTTGTAGAGGCGGTTCCCCAAGGAAGGGTTGCCTAACGGTTAAGGCACAGGCCTGGAGCGCAGGTGTTCCCAGTTTGGTTTTCTTCTTTGCCACAGAATCCTTACTTGGCCTTGGAAATGTCATGTCACCTCTGTATGCCCTAGATCCCACCTGCCAAATGGAACTGACCATTTCTCCTAGGCTAAATCCATTCATGGCTGTGTGATGGGGGAAATGGACATACCCAGGTGGGTACATTTGGACCGATTTTCTCCACAGCCTGAGAGTGACAGCCAGCTCTCCACAGAGGGGTGTCAGGGCCTCAGGCCTGCAGCTTCTGCCATTTGGGCAGCTAGAGCTCCTGAGCTGGCAACTTCAGGCTGGGGTCATGGCTTTTCCTTCCACCTCTTCCCCCTCACACACACAGCATGGCTCCTGTGAGGGTCAGGGCTTTTCTTCCTCCTAATCTGCTACTGCACCCACCAGCCCAAGCCTACAAAGGCTCCCTTGGGACAGCTGATGCATGCAGTAGCCGGAATGCACCTTGGCTGGGAAGGAGAAACCATACAGGTGGGTACCATAGCCACCAGCCTAAAAGGTGCAGGGCAGTCCCAAGTGATCAGGGATGGGCTGAACTGATGCTGAAAGCCCAGCGCTCCCACCCACCCATAATCCTAAAGCTGGTTTTTATTGTGAGTCTCACTCAGCCGCTGCAGGAACAGGGAGGTGGGAAACTACTGGTCAAACAGCTCTGTGCAGGCCACCCATAAACAGCTCATCTGCTGAGGCACTCACCCAACTACTGATCCACGGCCACCAACAGCTGGTCAGCCCAGTGAATGTTGAGCTCTCATGAAGGCATGGCCTATGCTGCCACTGCACATGGAGTGGACGTTTTCAGAAAAGCATTCACAGTGGCTAACAGATTTCTCCTGAGTGGTAAGAACTAATACAGAGTCCACCATTTTGTATGTACAGCTGAAATTTGTGTTTTCCATCCTGCATTGCGTTGCATTTTGCAACACTGAATGCCATCTGCCCTTTTACTGCCCAGTCATCGTTTGTGAGATCCCACTGTAACCCTTTGTAGACCGCTTTGAACTTAACCAGCTTGAGTCATTTTATATGCCTCCTCACTCTTTAGCCTTTTCCATATCACATCTGAATATGTTGAATAGGATTGGTCCCAGAACAGATCTGTGGGGGACGCCACTATTTACCTCTCTCCATTTTGAAAACTGACCATTTATTCCTACCTTTTTTTCCTATCTTTTTACCAGTTACTGGTCCAGGAGAGGACTTTCCCACTTATCCCATGACAGCTTACACTGCTTTAGGGCCTTGGTGAAGAAACTTGTCAAAGGCCTTCTGAAAGTCTTAGTACACTGTATACACTAGATCACCCTTGTCTACATGTGTGTTGACCTCTCTCAAAGAATTCTAATCAATGTGTAAAGAGAAATTATGCCTCATCAAAGCCATGTTGACACATCCCCAAAAAATTGAGTAAAGCTATGGGTCTGAAAATTCTGTTCTTTACTATAATTTCAATCAATTTGCCTAGTACTGACTGAAGGTAGGCTTATCAGATGGGTAATTGCTGGTATTGCCTCTGGAGCCTTTTTTTAAAAATTGACATCACTTTAGCCAGCCTCCAGTCATCTGGTACAAAAGCTGATTTAAATAATAGGCTAGACACCACAGTTAATAGTTCTGCACTTTCATATCTGAGTTCCATCAGAACTCTTCAGTGAATACCATGTGGTTCTGGTAACTGATTACTGTTTAATTTACAAATTTGTTCCTCATTGTGGGGCAGTTCCTCAGATTTTATCACTTAAAAAGAATGGTTAAACTGTAGGAATCTCCCTCACATCCTCTGTGGCAAAGATTGGTGCAGAAAAATTGTATAGTTTTCCCACAATGGCCTTATTTTCTTTTTCAAGTACCTAAAAGGGTATCACAAGGAGAAGGGAGAAAAAATGTTCTCCTTGACCTCTGATGATAGGACAAGAAACAATGGCCTTAAATTGCAGCACGGGAGGTTTAGGCTGGACATTAGGAAAAACTTCTTAACTGTCAGGCTGGTTAAACACTGGAATAAATTACCTAGGGAGGTTGTGGAATCTTCATCATGGGAGATACTTAATAGCAGATTAGATAGGCCTCTATCAGGCACGATCTAGATGGTGCTTGGTCCTACCTTGAGAGCAGGGGACTGAACTTGATGACCTCTTGAGGTCCCTTCTAAGTCTAGTATTCTCTGATTCTATGAGTGCTCCTTTAGTATCTACATCGTCCAGTGGCCCGACTTATTGTTTAGCTGGCTTCCTCCTCCTGGTGTTTCTTTTTTTTAATTGCTGTTACTTTTTTATCTTTGGTTAGTTGCTTTTTTAAATAATTTTTGGCCTGCCTAATTATACTTTTATATTTTCAAAGTGATGATAAGAATGCTAAAGGGGGAATATAATTTTTAACAACACTGTCCTCGGCTCTGTCTAAGGGAACAATTTTCAGCTGTCATGCTTTTTAGGACACAAAGCCGTCTCTATCCCACACTCCTCACAAAAGTCTTTAAAACAACTATTAAATATAGTCTAGTCTATTCATATGTTCATAATCAAAAAACTCATAGAAATAATTGAATATTGGGGTCAGTTTTCAAGAGCACCTTGGTGATTTAGATCTCATTAAAACATTTGGGATTTAAGCTTTGTCTACACTACCAAATTTACAGCTGCACAGCTGAAGCAGCATTGCTGTAAGTTCTCCTGTGTAGCTGCTCTATGCTGGTGGGAGAAACTTCTGCCCCAGCATAATTAAACCACCCCAATGAGCAGCAGTTGCTATGCCAGTGGGAAAGCATCTTCCACTAACACAGTGGTGTCCACACCACATTTTTGTCAGTCAGGAGTGAGTTCCTTACTCTCTATAGATGAGAAGTGTGTATATATTGTTGCCTATATTGTAACTAAAAGGAATTCTTGATTTCTTGCAAATGTGTTCACAGCCATTGTAATTGGGTATGCCATTCAAAAAATAAATTTGGTACTCCAATAAAGGTACCCCTGTTTGACAAGGAATCCAGGCCCTATTAGTTCCAAAAGAAGACACGACAGAGCAACACCCAGGTATGCTTTGATTTCACTGGGGAACCAGGTTTATAATTTATTTCCTGCTTTGATCACCCAAGCATTAAAGGTGGTGGGACACTTTGTGTGAATAAGCATAAGAATTGCTAAAGATATGGATACTGAATATATGTTGCAAAACTTAAATTAAAAAACCACCTGAGGTATTGCTAGAAGCTGACTAGAAAAAAATATTCTCCCCTCAAAAAATATGCAATTTGCAAATGTGAGGAATCCAGGATCCATGTATTTTCAGTTTCCACTAAAACAGGCTGGTTGAAGAGCAGCGCTTATGAAGCTTACCTTAATTTGAATTTCTTTTAAACGGGATTTATTTTTGAATGTGACTCAAAACTTTAAAAAAAAAAAAAAAACTAAGGATGCACCTCTCTCAGCTTAGTGAAGTCTATATTTAGTCTAATTTTCCCTTCTTCTGTCAAGTGTTTGCTAACTTCAAAATTAATTAAATGAATTTCCCCCTTCTGCACCTCTCTGTCACTCCTTTCTGTCAACTCTCATTATAGGCTAGAGTGAGAACAGTAACTGTAACTTTCTCAAAGTCTTCATTAAGTTACCATCAATTTTCTTACATTTGTCTTCTGATATTACTGTCTCCTATGTCTACACTGGCAGCTTCTTGAGCAAGAACTCTTTTGCAGAAGAGTTCTTGTGCAAAAACTCTTCCAGAATAGAGCGTCTACACTGGCATGTGCTTTTGCGCAAGAGCATCCATGCCAGTGTAGATGCTCTCTTGCGCAAGAAAGCTCTGATGGCCATTTTAACCATAGGGCTTTCTTGCGCAAGAAATTCATGTTGCCTGTCTACACTGGCTTCTTGCACAAGAACAGTTGTGCAAAAGGGCTTATTCCTGAGCGGGAGCGTCAGAGTTCTGGCGCAAGAAGCCCTGATTTCATACATTAGAACGTCAGTTTACTTGCACAAGAACACACGGCCAGGGTAGACAGGCAGCAAATTTTTGCGCAAGAGCAGCCACTTTTGCGCAAGATTGCGCCAGTGTAGACACAACCTCTGGCTTCAGGCTTTTCATTATACTGATGCAGTGGGGACATCACATTTTACCTGCACTGAAGTGCTGAAGATTAGGGGTGATTTCAGTGCATCTGCTTCATGGTGGTTGTGTTGTGTAAGAAAGGAAATCTGAGGATTCTGTGCTTAAAAATATTGCAAAATTCTGCATATTTTACTTGTCAAAATAAAGCAATATAAACACAGTTTCAATTATTTTGTGATGTATTTAAACTACAATACAGAAAAAAGTCACTATTTCCTAAACACATGAAAATTAAATTGCAAATTCTTGCTAACCAACACTCTGCATTCCCATTATAATCCAGGCTGGCTACTTGTGGAAGTGCTAGATTCTGACTGTCCTAACATTATACTGACTGCAAGATAAACTTTTTATTTGTTCTCAAGGTCTATTTTTAGTGGGCAAGTAATATATATATTGAGCTATATTCTAACCCCATTGTGCCATTCTGGCACAGGAAAAAAACAAGAAAGCACATAGATCTTCCTAGCTGAGGATTCCCTTAATTTCATTCACAATAAGGCTCCGTTACACCACTCTAGCAATGTAAAGGAGTCCTAAAACTTTTACACCTGTTTTATGCTCCTGGGGATTTCACTAAGAATGGGTACAATCAGCTAACAACAAACAATGAACAACTATGCAGGCAAGGTGTTAAATTTTCTGCACTGCTTGCAAGGACAGAGCCTATCTCATGAATATTGACACACAACCTGAGGTTCTCCCCCGCCATGTCCAGTGTGCCACAATAGCAAGCAAAAGGGACAAAGTCTCTCTTGCAAAAATGAACAGTTCTGCCCCGGATGGTAACTGACATCTCTCCATGCACATATCTACCAGATATTCAGGGCACTTCAAGAGACATGCACAGGCTGCCAGGGAAGGGACGTGTATCCCCTGCAGATTTCCTTGCTTCCCCAATTTTCTGCAGGGTAACAAAGAAGGCTGCAGGGGACCTGAATTCTGGGTGCACACAGTCATGCATAATCCCCCCAGGAGTAAACACAATGTTTAAAAGAATATACATAAGAACAGCCATTCTGGGTCAGACCAAAGGTCCATCTAGCCCAGTATCCTGTCTTCCAATAGTAGCCAATGATAGGTACTCCCAAAGGAAATGAACAGAACAGGGAATCATCAAGTGATCCCACCCTTGTCGCCCATTCCCAGCTTCTGATATAATGTGGATGCGCCACCTCGGTCTTTGAGCCCCAGGAAGCACTCTGGGGAGTGCGGGAGGCCTCCTGAAGGCCTGAATTAGCAGTACCGGAGCATCTACACTAATGTTATTTTAAACTTACAAGTTTAGAATTAGTGGGCAAGGTAGTGTGGACACACCGCTCGCTTACTAATTCAAATTTGGGGGAGTTATTTTGGACTAAAGTCCTAGTGTAGACCAGGCAACACATCATTTTGACTATAAATTTCCTGCCTATTATATTCCCTAATTTACTCAGGGTGAGAATTTTCCTTAAATGCATTACTACAAACTCAACTTTCTATTTCATGGCAAAAACATTTAAGCTTATTTACTATGAAATCAAGAATTTTCATTGACATTTAGGTTTTGTCTACGAAATTTAACAAAACAAAATTTTGGACTCTGACTACTTAACAGTGTCCTTATAAATTACACAGTAGTTGTAGTTTGCCAATCTCTAGCTCTCTCACCATGGATCTTATACAAACTAAGAGACTGTACAGACACTGACAGCAAAGGGGAGTAGATCCTGTAAAAAGAAAGATACACTGCCCAACAGAGAACATTTTATATTGTCTCATCTCAAGCCTTACATTTTTAAGTTGATGCCCAGAGGCCACAGCCACGATCAGGACCTCATTGTAATAGGCCCTGTACTAATACAGAGTCCAAAGAACTTACCCGTCTACCTAGACAAGAGTGTGAGAAAGGAAGTATCATTCCCACTATGCCAATAGACAACAGAGGCATGATGAGATTAAATGATTTGCCCCAGGACCATATGGAAAGTCTGTGGCAGAAGCAGGAATTTAATCCAGATCTACTGAACCGCAGTCTAGGGCCTAACCCCAAGACTGTCCTTTTCTAGCATTTTTTTTGGAAATTGATTAGCCTGGTTAATGTTCTCTGTCAGCTGTAACATGAGCCTCTCTAGCCATTGCCTCTAGTATGGCAATCAGGGCCATACTCCCAGCAACACGGATCCAAACAAACACTACACCCATGTGCCTATTATTTGCAGATGATTACCCCCACCAAACAGAACTATGAGATCCCAGGTAAGGAGCTCTTAGCTAGTAAGACAGCCTTTAAGGAGTGGTGGCATTTTTAGGAAAGAGCTCACCATCCAATCCACTGCTATATGCTGCCCATAAAAACCTAGAACATCTGCTCAAGGCAAAGGCATTAAAACCAGAGGCAGTTCTAGTGGGTTCTATTCTTTCCACAGCCCAGCCACACTATCACAGGTTGCCCCAGAGTCAGAAACAGCCAGGCCAATGTCTTGTCCAAGTACTTTGATACTGAACCACATGAACTTAGCCAGGAACTGGCCCACATCCACAAGCCCCACAAATTCCTGAATGCTGCTTCTTGCTTAGCTCTAGCTGCACTGATTTGTTCTGCTGTGGAGAAGGAACAACATGACACTCAGGAGGTCAAGTCTGTGAATAACTACATTTACATTCTTCCAGGTCAGGCTAGAGCGGCAGACATGACTCCAACTGGCAGGACACATGGATGGTTTTGAAACTCAGCAATTGATCACCTGTCATTTCTGGTATTCCCAAATAAGCCCCAGAGTATGGGCTGACATACCATCCTGTGATGTGGCTTGAGCCAAGAAGCCATGCCACAAACCCTGAAATATACTTCAATTTCTAGCCATTCCATCCCAACCTGGGTCACAATGGCACTGGAGTTTATTGTGGAGTTCCCAGAGTTCAACAGGTTCATTACAATTTAGACAGCGGTAGGCCACTTCACCACAATGGTCTATTTTGTGTCATGCACCTGGTTAAGACACACCCAGGTTATGGATTAACCATGTGGTTTAATGCCTTTGCCTTGAGCAGACATTCCAGGTTTCTATGGTCAGTATATAGCTGAACTGGATGGTGAGCCCTTTCCTAAAAATGCCACAACTTCTAAAAGGCTGTGTTACTAGCTACCAGATCACATCACTCCCAAGAAGCTCGAGTCTGGCATGAGGCCTTACATTTTCTGGGGGTCCACCTGCACCACTCATCTACCTACCACCCTCAATCCAACGGCCAGATGGAAAGAGTCAATCAGATTTCAGAGTATACCTGCAAAATTACATTAACCCCCTCAACGTGATTGCTCCATTCTACTACCCTACGTGGAATTTTTATACAATTATGCAGATCACACATTGATGGGAAAATTAAATCTTTGCCAATTATGGCTTCCACCCCTGATTCTACCCAACTACCTCTCCTAACTCCATCACTTTGGACTGTACAGATGATTCATCAAATGCAAGAAACAAAGGGCCACCTAGGAAAAAAGCGAATGCTAACTACAAGTTATATGCAGCCCAACATCATTAACAAGGCCCTACCTGTTCAGCGGGACAAAAAGTGTGGCTTTCAAAAGAGCACTTCTGCATGAGCAGACCCCTCACACAAGTTGGACTTCCAATTCTTTGGCCCTTACCAAATCCATCGCCAAGCTAATCAGGTCATCACTGAACTACACCTACCCCAACCCCAGTCTCTCAAGATTCATCCGGTATTCCACATATCCTTCCTGAAGCCCTATACCAAGAACCCATTTCTACACAGGACCCAAGCACCTCCCTTGTCAGTGCGTGGTATACAAGGCCATAAAAAAATTTGTCATGCATCAGATCTTGGATTCTAAATGCCAGAAGGGTAAATTTTACATCATTTTGACTGGGAAGACTATGGTCCTGAGGAGCATGCATGGGAGCCTGGGAAATATGTTCATACACCTGCTCTAATAAAAAAAGCCTTCCACAAGAACCCCGAGAATCCCAGACCTACAGCACCCAAAGGGCATTCCTTGGTGGGAGGAGAGTGATGTCCGTTCCTGAAGGTCCCAAACCTGAATGCATAGGTGTTCTGGAAGTCATCACACACCAATTCCCCACCAGCAGCTCACAGATAAAACCAGGTACTGGGATTGATGAAGCCCAACTGAGGCAGAAACTTTGCCCCTACACTCTGATTGGGAGATATCCAAAACTCCTGATTGTACCACAGTCCCAATTTAAGCCAGGGCAAGAAACAGGAATTTATCAGGTCTCACCCTGCCATGGACTACTAGTCTGGTGTTCTACCTTCTGACCTTGACCTCCTGATAGCCTGACTTGGCCTGACTCTCCATTCTGATCTTTGGGCATTCCAATCCAGCCTCATTCCTGGTAATTAAATTCTAGAATTTCAGCCCAGACCTGTCACTAACCTGTCGTTAACCCATAGACCAGGCTGCCCAAGCTTCAGCCCTGACCACTAAATTATAGATTATAAAGCCAGAAGTGACCGATGTGACCATCCAATCTGACCACATGCAGAGAAGATCTCTTTCTTCCCAGTAATTACTTTCCCCTGATCCATGAAGAAGACGAGTCTCCAGGTCCATCACTCAGCTCCCAAAATATCAGCTTTGGAGGTAGTCACAGTGCTCACATCAGCAGTGTCAACAGCAGGACACACAGGGCATGAACCATAACATTAGTACAGGTGCACCTGTGATAAATATATACTACATGTAGACGTCTTTACACATTTTAATGCCTTATCAAACCAAAGTGTGCAGAAAGTTGTCTTAACCTGTAAACATACTATAGAAAGACTGCAGTTGAACACAAGCACAACTGTGTTGCTACCAGAATTTCAGCTGTGTGGATTGAGTTTTAAACTAAAATGTAATATAAAAAATGCATACCTCACATTCTTCTTTGACATTAAACGGCCACTTTCTATTAGGGTTTGGGTTTTTTTATGTTATTTACTATATTACCTTAATTTGTGTGTTACTCTTTGAAGTTAAAATATTCTCTGTGCCAGTGTATTAAATTTCTACTTACAAAAAATATTCTAGCACTGCATTAGAGGTGCCTCATTAGCAGACATGTTTCCCAATTCATTCCCACTAAACATCTAACTCCTTAGAAAATCCATATAAAAGACATATATGAGGAGTGGGACTTGGCATTGTACTCAAAGAAATTAGAAGGTGAAGTCTGATAAATACACAATTTCAAGAGTTTTTCTGATGTCTTCTGCTGCATTCGGTTAGAAAGACCTGTCCTGGATGAAGAAAGTGAAAGGGCATGTTTATTTTGTTGCCAAATAAGGCAGCCAATTGAAAAGCTCAAATTCCACAAACACAATGGAGAGTTCTGTAAATTCTTCTAAAGACTATGCTAGCTCAGTAAATCTCTCCTTTATGTTCTTCAGAAACACTAGATTAGTGATCTGCATAACTTCACCTTCCTGTCTGTGAAAACAGTCCTCCTTGCAGCACTGCTTGAAGACTTTGCAAACCCTTTTCTGAACTTGCCTTTAAAGAACATAAAAGGGGAACAATAGAGTAATGAATGGCCAAATAAAGAAAATATACACTCACTGACTTGTTTAGACTCCTGTAATAGTTACTATAACTGACATCTTGTACTCAGTCTGCCCTAATCAATCTTCTAGAAGCTAATATTAAATTCTTATTGTATAGTCCAATTCTTGTTATTTCTTGAAATAAGAAAATAAAACTAAATATTAACTATGAAGTCATTACAATAAACTAAATTACTGAAGTAGAGATGTAGTCCTAATGGAAAAGTCCTAACAACATAAACACTTAATGAACAATGGAATAGTAGCAACAGCAGAAATAAGGCCCATCCTAATTTTTCTATCATTGCACTACATGGAGAGTAAATCTTGGTCCCACTGAAGTCATAAGAACAAAAGAACGGCCATACTGGGTCAGACCAAATGTCCATCTAGCCCAGTATCCTGTCTGTCAACAGTGGCCAATGCCAGATGCCCTAGATGGAGTGAACACAGCAGGTAATCATCATGTGATCCCTCTCCTTTCATCCATTTCCAGACAAACAGAGGCTAGGGACACCATTCCTACCCATCCTGGCTAATAGCTATTGATGGACCTAACCTCCATGAATCTATTTAGCACTTTTTTGAACCCTGTTAAAGTCCTAGTCTTCGCAACATCTTCTGGCAAGGAGTTCCACAGGTTGATTGTGCACCAAGTGAAGAAAAACTTCCTTATTTTTGTTTTAAATCTGCTACCTATTAATTTCATTTGGTGACCCCCTAGTTCTCATATTATGGGAACTTTTTCCACACCAGTCATGATTTTATAGACCTCTATCATATCCCCCTTAGATTCCTCTTTTCTAAGCTGAAAAATCCAAGTCTTTTAAATTTCTCTTCATATGGGACCTGTTCCACACCCCTAAGCATTTTTGTTGCCCTTTTCTGAACCTTCTCCAATGCAATATATATATTTTTTGGAGATGAGGCGACTACATCTGTACGCAGTATTCAAGATGTGAGACTATCATGGTTTTATATAGAGGCAATAAGATATTCTCTGTCTTATTATCTATCCTTTTTGTAATGAGTCCTAACATTCTATTTGCTTTTTTGACTGCCACTGCACACTGAATGGATGTTTTCAGAGAACTATCCACAATGACTCCAAGATCTCTCTCTTCAGTAGTTGTAACTAAATTAGTCCCCATCATATTGTATGTATAGTTGGGATTATTTTTTCCAATGTGCATTACTTTATATTTATCAACATTAAATTTCATTTGACATTTTGTTGCCCAATCACTTAGTTTGGTGAGATCTTTTTGAAGCTCTTCACAGTCTGCTTTGGTCTTAACTATCTTGAGCAGTTTGGTATCATCTGCAAATGTTGCCACCTCACTGTTTACTCCTTTCTCCAAATCTTTTATAAATAATTTGAACAGGATTGGTCCCAGGACAGACCCTTGGGGGACACCACTCGTTACCTCTCTGAATTCTGAAAATTTACCATTTATTCCTATCCTTTGTTTCCTGTCTTTAACAAATTATCAATCCATGAAAGGACCTGCCTTCTTATCCCATGACAACTTACTTTACTTAAGAGCCTTTGGTGAGAGACCTTGTCAAAGGCTTTCTAAAAATCTAAGTAAACTATAATCACCAGATCCCTCTTGTCCACGTTTGCTGACCCCCTCAAAGAACTCTAGTAGATTAGTAAGGCATGATTTCCCTTTGCATAAACCATGTTGACTTTCTTCCCACAAGTTATGTTCATCTATGTGACTAACAATTTTATTCTTTACTGTATTTTCAACTAATTTGCCCAGTACTGACATTAAGCTTACTGGCCTGTAATTGCCAGGATCACCTCTAGAGCCCTTTTAAAATATTAGCATCACATTAGCTATCTTCCAGTCATTAGGTACAGAAGCTGATTTAAAAGATAGGTTACAAACCACAGTTAATAGTTCTGCAATTTCACATCTGAGTTCTTTCACAACTTTTGGGTGAATGCCATCTGGTCCTGCTGACTTGTTACTGTTAAGTTTATCAATTTGTTCCAAACCCGCCTTTAATGACACCTCAATCTGGGACAATTCCTCAGATTTGTCACCTAAAAAGTCAATGGAAAAATTCTCATGGACTATGGTAGGGCAGGATTTCACCCTGAATATATAGCAATGCTCTACATGAACCTGAAATACAAAAACTGTGAGAAGGTCCCATTTCTTAGTATTAGAAATCAGGAAGCAACTTGGTCTTGAATGTTAAATGTTTTGCAAAAACAGAAAGATATTCAGACTGCAATAAAAATGAACTCAGATTGAATTTATATCTTTTTATTCTAATTTGTTTTATTGTATGAGCCTCTAATATGTCTGTGCACATTGTCTGATTCTCTGAGTCATCTTGTAAACAAGGTCATTTCATATTCATTAACAAGCCAATATATTGTAGTGTATAAATAAGTCAATTATAGGCATACATGGCCTGATTATGGAAGTAGAAGAATCGACCCAGAGGCAAGTTTAACGGGTAAGGCATTCTGTATATTTGGATGAAATTACCATCTTGAATCATGGATCACCTCATAAGTGTGGTCATGCAAGGATGATCTTTTGCATTTGCTGGAAGCAGTAAATGATCCAGCAGTAAAGAAATAAGGACCCTGAAATTAAATTGTCCTAACAGAGCTGCAAGCATATCACAGTTCAACAAAGCATAGGCAGAAAAGGTAGGATTAAAAGCAGGTTAGACAAACACATCAGGAATGGTCTAAATAATACTTAGTCATGCCATGAGAGCAGGGGACTGAACTAGATGACCACTCGAGGTCACTTCCAGTCCTATGATTCTATGATTTATGAAAGGCTTAAAGTTTTGAAACACTGAGTATCACAAAATCAGCACTACAATCCACAATCCCAAGTTACGTGCCTAAGCTCCCCATACAGTAAATGAATAGAGATAGGCACCTAAAAATGTGATGACACAAAATGCAGCATGCTAGGCAGGAAGCCATCTAAGTCAGCCAATGGGGGATGCTGTCAAGGAGCATGCTAAGCCCTGACACTCTTGGGGTGCATCTACACAAAATAAACTTAAAATAAGATACACAATTTGCACTATGCAAATTGCATATCTTATTTTGATTGAATTTTGAAATAGGCTATTTCAAAATTTGACGCATCTACAAAGCACCGAATTTAGAAATAACATGCTATTTTGAGACATCCCTTAACCCTCATGGAACAAGGGTTACCAGGATGCCGAAATAGCATGCCCATTATTTTGAAAAGGTTTCAAAATAACAGGCAGCTTGTTAAGACATGGGGTAGTTATTTTGGGATACCTCAGGTATCCCAAAATAGCCGCTCTGGGTAGACGTACCCTTGGTGACAGGCACCTACATTTGGGCTGCAGGAAAATACCTATTTCAGCGTAGTGATCCAAGAATAGAAACCTGTTGCCTGAAGTAAAGCAGGTTAGGCACCTAAGGGGTTTCTTGTGGGACAGCCAGTGGTTAGTATATTTACTTGGAATGCGAAGGGCCTGGGTTCAATTTCCCCCTCTCCCAGAAGAGGAAAAAGAATTCAAACAGAACTCTCCCCTCTCTCAGGTGGGTACCCTGACTACAGAATCATTCATTATTATTATCCCTTCCCTCATTCCTGACTACTTAATTATTTATCCCCGGTGAAAGAATCAATAGGCCAGAGAGAAAATGACTGAGGGGCAAGATATTGAGGATGCAGTGCCTCTTGCTTCAATCATTTTTTCAATGTGCTGTAACATTTATTAGGCATGCAGTACTACATCTGCATTCAGAATGGCATCTTCCATGTACATCCAGGAGCTAGACAGAATAACCCCATGGACACAACCAGCCCTGGGACATGAAAGCATGCATTGTTTACACAGCTGGCACAACAGTGCTCTTTCATTACCTATGCACAGTGGAACAGTTTCAATGGGACTAAGGGAGCCCCACAGCTCAATGATTAGAACATTCTCCTGAGAGGTGAGTGATCTCTTTCTGCACCTTAGGTGAAAGGGGAAATTGAACCTGCACATTCCAAGTGAGCGCTCTAATCACTGGGCTAAAAGCTATACCGTGGGCAGCAGCACAACCGCCTCCTCTGGCCTGATTCTGAATAGCAGTCAGTCTGGTAGGCATGTCAGAGGTCACCTACCAGATCAGACCCTGCATGTGACTTAGCTGCCCAAATGCTTGTCTTTACCTGGTTCATGAATTGCTCTGGGGCTTAAGAAGAATACAGGCATTTATATACCAAGCATGAGGCAGCAAGGTGTATGCCCACGTGTGGCCCGCGGGTCACATGAGGCTCATCAGGGTTTTTTTGTGTGACCCACAAGACATTTACCATCATCCAGGTGCAGGATTGCCAGATTTTGTTGCTTTCCATCCACATAGTTTTTGCTACCGGTATTACTAAAGTGACATGCAGCACTTGAAGTGAGGTATATGCTGACTGCACACAACATTAACTGTAAGAGCTGTGTGCTCCCTCTTTATCCAACCAAAGCACTGCTACAGTTCAATACACACGCTTTGCAAATTTTAGGTACACGAGTACAGTTAGCAAAAATCCCCTATCCCCAGAGACCATCTTGGTTACGACAATCTTGTGGCCCTTTGAGATGATAGAGGCCACTCATGCAGGCCACTCACTAGCGTAGGTTGCCAATTGCTGGTCTAGCCCACCATGTCCCATAACTGTGAAACGTAAATCAATTAAAATTAACATCTTTATAACCCATATTTTGCGCAACTGTGAACATTGAAATTGATAATTAAAATGTCCAAAAATAAACTATTATTCACCAAAGTAATTAAAAAAAGAATTTGGATAACCCTAATTATGATTGATATGATTAATCATTATGACTATTTTTTGATTTGATGAAATATCTTTGTACAGTATTTCTGAAACATGAGAGAACTGTAATTATGATTTTAATCATGTTTTGCTAAATAAAGATTACTGAGGTATTCATTCATGTAATTTTCCAAATTATGCAAATAAAATCATTGTGTTCTTCGTGTTTTATCTTCTTCTCATTTCTTTTGATTTTGTGTTACTTTGAAGAGAAATTTTGTGCATGACAATTTTTTTAATGTTCATATTTAAATAAAATACATTGTTATATTGTATTTGCTTTCAATTTTCCCTAGAAGATGAGGGTAACTTTTTGTCAACTGCCTCATGTGTTCTAGACAGCAAAATACCCTATTGTATAAAATAACTGGGGAATTAGTTCATAAAATCAAACAGCTAATTGAATATCTCAAAATTACAGTCAATATGTTAACATTACTTCTTCTTATCCTTCAAACTACTCAAAAGTGATTTCCAACACATTTAAAGCAACAGAATATGAGGGGATGTCAGCTTGTTCTTAAATCAATATAACTTTCATTATGTGACATTAATTTTTCCAGTAGGAAAAATAGTTCATATTACTGGTCACTCACAAGATTAGTGTTTGTAAAACTGAGATTTTATTTATAACAATGAATACAATTAAAATTACACTCTTAAAAGGCATTTCTCATCAGCAAAAGCAGAAACATACAAAGTTTCTAGGCCAATATATTTCAGACATATCATAAGCTAAAAAACCCATGGGAAAACTTTTCAAAAAGAAAGCTACACAAGTGTGGTAAGTTAGAAAAGATCTAATTCAGGTCAGGACAGGTACAGACCAGTCTTCAGAACCACAAAACCATAATCAGCTTCCTAATTGGCCACAGCAAAGTATCTGATCCATGACATAGAGTTTTGAAAATGCAGCTGTAGTATTTTAAATGGACATTACACCACTGGATGAAATGCTAATCCATGTGTGATATAATCAATACACCCAGGTTGTGAAGGGAGGTAGCATAGCTGTTGCACAAACAGCCTCCTCCTGCTTTGTGGAGCAGAGTTCTATACCAGGGAAATTCCCCACTGGCCATTTACAGCTCTAATCTACATCCATAAATTTAAAACCCTTGAGGTGCAATTCTCCACTGCTTTGTACTTTGTGTAGTCTTTTATTTTTGGAAAATCTTCAGAAGTAACTTCCCTCTTCCTGCTTATTTTTTCATGTGTTAATGACAGCCACAATAATTTCAATGTGTTGCATTGGTATTTTTCTTTCATTCACATATATTCAACATCATGCCATTCAGAGGGAGTATTTCTGTTGTTTTGTTTTGAATCTCTTCTAACACTTTCAATTCTGCTAACCATGTTTCCTGGTTTACTTTTATTTATTTGCTTGAATCTCTAATGTTGCCTACCAGTTGATGTGTTATGATCACACAGATAGAAAAGCCAGCTAACTATCTGTGCCTCCTTTCTATCACACAACACAGTCAATCCCTCAAGGATGAGTAAATAAGAAATGAGCAAAACAAACAGAATAATGAAACTCCAACTCTAGAACTGCTGCCCCAAGTCTCACTAATTTGAGGATAGAGTTGGTGATATATTACAGATTTAACAATATATCTGGAAATGAGAAGGATTTTGTTCTTCATAATTAAATTGCACGTCGCATACCACTCTAGTCCATCCCTGGCTAGATATATATGGAATAATTTAATATACCCTGGTTGGAAATTCAGATGATCTTTACTTTCCTGCTATTCAGTATTTTTTCAAAAATCCTCTCTGGACCACTTAAACTAAGCAATGGTGGTATAAATTAATTTAAACATGTGTACAAGACCTACAATGCAATGAATTAATAAAATTCTGGAAATAAACACTTCTCTGAGAACACTTTAGGTCCTGGTTCTCATTTTAACTATCCCAACTCTGGGGTTTGCAACAAATAAGACTATGCCACAATATATTGCACTATTAAGTTCTTTTGGCTTTATCTCAATGCTTCCTGTCTCAGTTTTACCCATTAGCCCTAACTCTTATACCTTTGCATGTCACACTAAATTACTCTCCCCTTGGGGTTTATATCTTTGTCATCTGTTATGTCCCTCTATTAAGTCACTGCTTAACTAGCTTGTACATTTTTAAACTTAAAAAATAACAAATGATCTGATAGCACTTTAAAGATTAACAAAACATGTAGATAGTATCATGAGCTTTTCTGGGCATAGCCCACTTCTTCAGATGACCAGAGTGCTGGATGTCCAGAACTAAAATAAATAGGGGAGGGAGGAAGAAGAAGGAAAAAAAATGGGGGAGGGGGGAGACAAGAAGAGATAGTGAGTATAAAAATATCAAGGGGAAAGCCAAGCTGGAATGTAACAGGAAAAACAAAGAGTCTATAAGCACCTAAAGACTGGATAGTCAAAGGAGGCAGATAAGAACCATTAGTAGGCAACAAAGAAGAATACTAACACCAGATACAATACAAAGAATCACTGGCACCTTCATTGTTTGGTAGGTTGATAATGTCCCAGCCATCTGGTATCTTTATTTAATCTATTAGCATGAGAATCAAACTTGTGAGTGAATTGTAGTTCCAGTCTTTCCCTGTGTATTTGGCTTGTGGAATTTGGTCTGTAACAAAACATATATATTACAGTGGGGGCATTTGAAAGGGAGAGAGGCAGCGGGAACCTGCGCCAGCAGGGAGCAAAGCTGTCCCTGCTGGCGCAGGTTCCCCTCTGTGCTTCTTCCTTTGAAATGTCTGTACATTTCAAAGGGAGAGGAGCTGCATGAGCGGGACTGTTTCAATCCCCACTTGTGCGGTTTCCCCACTGCCATCTGCCTCCCCTGCCCTCTGCAAATACAGTGATGGGGGGAACCAGCTCTTAAGGTGGCTCCCCCCAGCACCAGGTTGTATTCCTCATCCTTGCTATCTCTCTCTGATAGAGGCTGCAAAAGGGGTTGGGGGCAAGCAACTAGTCGAGTTCCTACTTGACTACCAGATAAACATTTGCTTATTGGGTAATCGACTAGTCACTTACATCCCTATTGTGAAAACCATCTGATAAAACTGTGCATTTCTTCCTATAACCATACCCAATTGCCTTCTGTGCAAAATACAGTAAAAGTTTTGTTATTCAGCATGTGTCAGTAAGCCAAAAATTCCAATTAACCCAAGAGTTATACTTACCAATGACAGCCCGGTGATATCACCCCTTCCTGCCTCCCCTGAACACTCAGGCAGCTGCCAAGGAAACCTGGTCTAAGTGCTATGCTGCCCAGCTTGGCCCTGCTTCACTGTCCCCACCCAGTACACATGCAGCAAGAGACACCATGGACAATCAATCCCAGCTGAGCCATGGAGTGGGCTCTGCAGAAAGAGGGGTGCAGGCTGATCTGCACCCCTCCCTTCTTCACACTCCTGAGTGGTTCCCTGCAGTACCAGAGAGCTGTACCGAGGTCTGGGCAGGACACCAAGTCCTGGCACCATAGACTGTTCCCATGGGGGCAGAGAGGGGGGTTGTTCTGTTTCAATGGCAGCACACTGCACCCAGTCAGCAGAGCACCAACTGGCCAAGGCACGGTCCTGTTGGAGATCAGAGGCTAACCTCCCTCCATGACCTTCCTCTACATGTTGCATCCAGCAGCCTCACCCACATGCTGCTGCTCTCCAAAGTGCCTATAGTTATTCATATGCCAGTTTCTAGAGTTTTCCGCTTGGTAAAATGCTGGATAACACAGCTTTCTACTGTATATTAGAAATAGAAAAGCTCATAGAATCTTTGGTTCTTCATTTTCAGATAACAGAAACTCTACTTGAAATGGGGGAGGGTTGTTTTATTTTGCTGGCACATACGGTGCACATGCTATGCTATGAATGGTTCGGTTATGGTAGAAAAGATTTATAAACCAGAAAACTTGCAGTGTTTCCTAAAGGTGGTCAGACTCTAGAATCACCCAAATTCCTTCTCTGGAAATTCATCCTGCATCCACAATTTCTCAACTCTCTTATCCTGTTGAATTCTACACTTGGCTGAAAAATTAAAATTTTCCACAGTGAGTGAAAAGTAACTGAAAAGATCACCTATAAATAGGCACATAAAATTATTATTGGAAAAAAAACAGCAAAACATAGCCATCACATATCTAAACAAAAACAATTCTTAGTTCTGCAATACCTTAGGGTATGTCTACATTAGCCCCCTAGTTCGATCTAGGGAGGCTAATGTAGGCATTCGAAGTTGCAAATGAAGCCTGGGATTTAAATATCCTGGGCTTTATTTGCATCTTCCCGTCCGGGCGCCATTTTTAAATCCCCCTAGTCCGAACTAACTGCCCGCAGCTACACGCGGCAGTCAAACGTTAACTCGAACTAAGTCCATGGTTCAAGTTAACTGTTACACCTCATTCCACCTCAATATGTCAGCTTCCCCTTAAACCTTTTTTCTCCTGTTTCTTCTTTTTGCTTTGATCTAATAAATACTTAGAATGGTATCACAAGGAGGTGGGAGAACAATTATTCTCCTTAACCTCTGATGATAGGACAAGAAGCAATCGGCTTAAATTGTAGCAAGGGAGGGATAGGTTGGACATTTGGGCTACGTCTACACTGCAGTGCTATTTCGGGATACCTCTGGCATCCCAAAATAGCTATTCCGCATCTTTTCAGTGCACCTTGTTATTTCGAAATACAACAGACTCGCTAATCTGACATCCCTGTAAACCTCATTGCACGAGGTCAACCGGACGTTTTAGAATAGCAATTTATTTTGAAATAAGCGCTGTGTAGACAGCACCAAATTTCAAAATAAACTATTTTGAGAAATAAGCTACGTGATTCCTATAGCTCAAATTGCATGGCTTATTTTGAACTGAGGGTGCAGGATAGACACCATCTTGGAAAAAAAGTTCTGCCAGCGTGGTTAAGCACTAGAATAAATTGCTTAGGGAGGCTGTGGAATCTCCATCATTGGAGATATTTAAGAGCAGGTTAGACAAACATTTCTGAGGGATGATCTAGATGTTGCTGGGTTCTGTCAGGAGCACAGGGGGCTGGATTTGATGACCTCTAGAGGTCCTTTCATGGAGAATCATAAAATACTGGAACTGGAAAGACCCCAATTCAGCAACCTGTGACAGATTCAGATTTGCAACACCTTTACTGTGAGCAGTTAAGAAAGCAATTGATAACATGCAGCCTCCCCTGCAATAAATAAAAGATTAACTCCACAAACCAACCTCACAGAGTGTAAGGCCAGAAGGAACCACCAGTAGAGGCCGTCTGTCCAGCTATCAACCAGACAAGTCCACAGTGCTCTTTGGGGAGGCGGGTCCCCTCTGCGGCACTGAGCTATAACCCGATGTGGGCCCCCCACCCAAGAGCGTGCCGCCTCACCCTCACACCCCATGGCGGTAGCAGTGTGTGGTGCCGGGGGGGTCACGCTGGCAGGAGTCGTCTGGAAGAACCAGGCTGCCCCACATTCCACCCTTGCCCTCAGCTCAGCTGGGCCGCCCCTCGCCCACGTCCGAAATTACCCCACGGCCCGACCGCGCACACACCCCTGAGGGCCACAGGCCGAGAACAAGCAGCAAGAGGTACCTCTGCCCCCGCCCACGGCGGGGAGAGACTAAGGCTCCCCGAGCCGCCCCTGGCAAGCGCCCCCCTCCACCGGCTGCGCACGCAGGTCCCGGCTAGCCCCGCCCTGCCCGGGACACCGCAAGCGCACGGGGAACGCAGGGGGCGGAGCCTCACAGCGGAGGACCCCGGGTAGCTGCCCGACGAGGATCCGCTCCCTGGCGCGCCTACCGTCTCGCGCTCTTCGCGGCGGTTTTGCGCAGGCGGGCGGGCGCGCGGGCAGCTGGGGCGGAGGCAAAGGACCCCGCAAGCGGCCGGCGCCGCGGCGGCTGACGTGTGCCTGGGGGCGGCGGCGGTTCCTGGGCCCGGACCGGATCATGTGAGTGACCTGGGGACCCCCTCCCCCCCCTCGGTGCGCGCGCGGTCTCTCCTCCGCCTCCCGCTCTGCCGGCGCTAACACTCTGCTCCTGCCTCCCCAGGTCGAAAGTCACCTTTAAAATCACGCTGACCTCGGACCCGCGGCTGCCCTACAAAGTGTGAGTGACACCCCCCCCCCGCGTGCCTGGTGCGCATGCGCTGCTCCTCCACTTCCCGCCCTGCCCTGGCCCCTGAGCACTGACCTCCCGCCCGTCAGCGCCCCCTGTTCCTCCCAGGCCCCCTGCCCCCCTCTTCTTCCCAGCCCCCCGCTTCCCCGGACACTGACCGCACCCTTCCCAGGAACGCTCCCACACCCTGGCACCTCAACCACCACGCCCCGGCCAGGAGTACCTTCTCACACCCTCGTCTCCCCAGCCACGCTGCCCCCCTCCTCCTCCCAGCACTGGCCCAGCTCTGCCCGTGGGCCTCCCCCCCCCCCCACACACACCCTATTTCCCCAACCGCCCACCCCAGGTGCTGCCTCCACACTGACTCCTTTCTGCTACCAACTCCTTGTCCTGTGCAGGTGAACCATCCTCCCCACAGTCCCCCAACTGACCCACCCCCAGGTGCTTATCCCTGTGTGCCACCACCTTGCCCATGGACACTGCCCCCTTTTATCAGTCTCCTTGTTACTAACCCTGTGCCTTGTTCATCCCCTTTCCCACATCTGCCTTGCAGTCACCTTGCCCATAGGCACTAGTCCACCACAATAGTCCCTGCTACACCAGCTGGCACTGATCCCTCACACCAGCCCTTGCAATTGATCTTCTCTGTCCATGGATACTGCCTCTCACCCCTCAACTCCCACTGCCTTTCCCATGGGTTCCAGACCATGGATGTTGCTGGACCAGAGAATCCCGGATTTTAGAGATGCAAACTCTAATTGATGTTTTTGTACAGTTTACTAAGGCCATGTTTCCACTACACAGTTTTATTGATATTAGGCAGCTTATGCCAACCTAACTGTGGAGGTATGGACACTGCAGTGCTGTTGCCACTTTAAATCACCTGCTACATTGATATGAAATCGCTTCAACAAGAGACCTACAGTGAAGGGAGACATAGGGCAACACAGTGTCAGTGTAAAAACATGAATGATTGTTATAAGTGGTTCTGGGAAGTATTCCCATCATGCCTCTGTGGCTGCTCAGGTCATCATTTTGAACTGCTGCTTTGCAGCCAGATACACAGGTGACCATTCCTCCCCATAAAAGCCCTGGGAAGTTTTGAATATGGTCTTTCTGTTTGCTTCGTGTGGACAGCTCTCACAGCAACTGCCCAGCTGAATGTGGAGACAGCATACCTATAAATAATGTATTTAAAAATGAAAATGTCAGGGTTTTTTGTTTTTTTTTTTTTTCCAATGTGCTAGCTCTTCTTCATGTGTTTTTGGTTCTGATCTAGCAGAGCATGTGTAAGTACATGCTTAACTTAAACTACATGAGTGCTCCCATTGATTTCAGTGAAATTATAATCAATAGCTTTAGAAACATTGGAATTATGTTTTCTAGACCAAATAAGAGAGTATCTATTAATTCTTCTTTGTTGCAGGTTAAGTGTGCCTGAAAATACACCTTTTACAGCTGTCTTGAAGTTTGCTGCAGAAGAAGTAAGTGTTTTGTTGTTGTTGATGTAAACATAATCGCTAGAAAGTTAAATGACAAGACTCATGTAAATATTGGTGTGAAATTATAGACAGTTTGTGTCTAGAATGAGTCATGTTGAAAGTTTGCTTTTATTGAAAAAGCTAATTGGAATTTCATCAAGGCTAGAGGGATATGAAGAAAAAATAAGAAAAATGTGTATAAGTGATAGATAAGGTGAGTGCACAGCTTATAAGTATTTGAAGGCTATAAAAGCCAAGGAAAAGTAGAGAAGAAGGGTAGTCCAGAGGTTAGGGTATCAGTTTAGGATTGTGGAGGCTCCGGTTTAGTTCTTTGTCCTGCCACAGACTTACTGTGTGATTTCAAGAAAGCTACTGATGGCTTGCCATTGTGGGAAGGTTTATGCCAGTATACAGTAAGATGTGAATTTAGACTAATATAGTTGTACCACTAGTACTCCCTGTGTGGACACACTAATTCCTGAATGAGCATTTCTATACAAGAAACTGTAATTGGATCAGTTTAACTTAGGGTTCGATTAGTTCAGCTAATCAAGTAGTTGATGGAATTTCCATTGATTACACGATTAGTCAATAAGGGGTATGCTGGCTATCCAGCTGTGCCTCTCCTTTTGAAATGTACAAGAGCTGCCCTTGTACATTTCAAAGGGAGAGGCACAGCAGTCAGACCCTGGAGTAGGGATGCCTCTGTCTCCCTTGCCCCCTGTGGAGACAGTGCTGGGGGGAAACAGCTTTTAAGCTGGCTCCTGCTCACCCCCCTTGCTGCCTCTTTCTGCTAGGGGTAGCGAGGAAAGGAGGAGTGACTACTCGACTATCTGATAAGCATATGCTTATTGGGTAGTCAGCTAGTCACTTAAATCCCTAATACTGGTATCATCATATCCGTATAACTGGTAAAGCTTTCATGTGTAGTCAAACCCTTTCTCTCTCTCTCTCTCTCTCTCTCTCTGACTCAGTTAAATAGCTAAAAATAATAGTGGCTGCAGTGGCTCAGGCTAGCTGCTCAAATACAATCTCACTTTAGTCCTTGGAAAATGTGCTACAGGTTGCACCTCCCTTAACTAGGACGCTCTGGTCCAGCAACATCCTGGACCACGGATGTTCCTGGACCAAAGAGCCCAGGAAAAGGGAGGTCTGGTGGCAGGGCAGGAGCACATTAAGGGGCACCAGCAACCCTGTGTGTGTGTGTGTGTGGGAGGGAGGGAGGGAGGGAGGGAAATGGGCAACACAGCAGGGAGTTCTGGCCCCAGCACCAGCTGTGGAGCTCCAGCCCCAGCAGAAGCCAGAGAGCTCTGTCTCCGGCTATGGAACTCCAGCCCCAGCCCCCCACCCCAGCCCTGGCTGTGCATGGAGCCAGGCAGCTGCTGAGCTGCTCTGCCCTGGCTGCGCAGCTCCCTCCCCAGTCACAAAACCAGGTGGCTGTGGAGCTCTGCCCGTGGCGCTCCGCCCCAGCAGCAGCAAGGCCAGCAGCATTTAGAGAGCCCCGGGAGGCTGAGGCAGCAGGCTGGAGACCTAACCCAGTGGCAGCACCTTCCAGGAGGGGAGGGACCTTCCCTGGTCTGGCAAATCCCCTTGTTCAGGATCAGTCAAGTTCCAAGGGTGCCGTATTAGCGAGGTCCAACATGTAGAAGAAGAAATAATGTACTGGCAGAGGGAATGGACTTGATGACATATGCGGATCCATATTATAAAGGATTTGTCAGTATAGTTGTTCAGGCAGCTGGAGATGCAGTTTAAACTAGCAAAGAGTGCTTTTGCCAGTATAGTTTATACTCGTTCCCCAAATGAAATAAGCTATATTGACAAAACAACCTTTTTGATGGTAACTGTATCCATATTAGAGTTTTTGTCAGCTTAGCTATGTTGGTGATGTGTGTGATTTTAATTTTTTAAATACACCATCCAAAATAGCTATGCCAGCAAAACTTTTACATGTAGACCAGACTTTTATAGGTACTTTCCATTTCTAAGGCTTTTCATGTATATGCTTTAAGCACAGCTCTGTTAGGAAAGGATTAGTTATTAAAATGGTCACATTAAACAAGATATGGTTGCAACTAGCAGATATAGGACATTTATATACTATGTATTTATATACTTTGGATCATGCTCTTTGGAATCAATGGAAGTCTTTCTGTTGACATCAGCGAGCTTTGAATTATCCCCTTTATGTAGGTTTACAACCTAGAGGGATAATTATAGCTGTTTTCAAGAGGCTTAGAGGGAAAATGAAGAACAATTGTTGTAGTGGGCTCTCTTGTACCCCACATATCATTACTGTTCAGTTATATAAATCCACTTAGCGCACATAAAAGAAAACGTTTTATTTTTAAAAGGTTTTGATATTTTTAGAGTTATTTTTTTAAACTATTATACAGTATGATGGCATTTAGCTCTTTCACATGGTGGTACAAGGATCTGTTCAGGGGAGGAGGAAATAGTGAAATGATAACTTGATCTGGCTCTCAATGCTTTTAATGGCACAGGGTCCATTTATAGATCCCTATTACAGACACAAAAGCTCTGTTAAAAACAAGTTACAAAGTCAAGCACTCAAAAGTTAAGAAATGCCTATCCATCCTTAATTTAGCCCCCCTCTGCCTTATGATGCAGTTTTTAACTACATGACCAAAGAGTATTTTTTCCACTTGACCCCCTCCCTCGTTCAATGTACTTTTCTTGTTTTGGAGAGGAATGAGGGTAGTCTGGTAAAGGAGGCTGCCGTTTGTAGGATCCGTGTCTCAATTGTTGCTGAAGTTGAAAAGTAATGAATAACATAGGGAACTGTAAGAAAAGGAAGGGTGGGTAAGGCAGTTGGATTCTGTCTCTGCTTCTGCCACAGAGTTCCTGTGTGTTGCTACTATGCAAGTCATTGAACCCAGACCTTTTGAAGGTGGTCACTAATTATGTGTTCCTCATTTTTTGCATGTTCAACTTGAGATCTTGTCTGTTTTACAAAAATGCTGATCAGTCGCGACTGCAGTTGAATTCCTAGGGAGCTGAGTTTTAATATATAAAGGGGTGTAAAATGTTAAGTACTTTAAAAAATCAGGTCCTAGTTCTCTCAAATTAGGCACCCAAAATTGGTGAGTATTTTTTACCTTTCTGTCTCTGTTCCTCAGTTCCCTATCTGTAAAATGGACATAATCCGCCCCATCACCTCACAAAGTTGTTTGTAAAGATATATTAATTTTATGAAGCACTGACATACAAGGGTGAAGAGGGCCATAGAAAAATTCATGCAGATTTCTTCAGAACAGGATTTGAATATTGCACATTTCATGAGGTGTGTGGCCACATATTACATAAAAAGAGATTAATATAACATGTTGAATAGCTGTTAATTAACTTGAGCACTGTCCATACAGTGCATTGAATGAGACAGGGGTCCTATGTTAAAAAGAGTGTGTGATCATGTAATAAAAGGCTATATAATAATGTGTATACACAAGAGGGCTCAATTAATGTTGCAATGGAAACTGTAATTGAGGTATTTTCCTAACTGTTGAGTCTTGACTTGAGTGTAGTCTGAATAATGTTTTTAAGTATAGTTTGTGTGTGTAATTTACTAGTTTTTTTTTAAACAAGCAAACTGAGCAAATTCCATAAATTCCATCATATGGACACTAGGGATGTTAGATGTTGAGTAATTGAATAGTCGTGTCACCACATGAAATCTTAGCAGTTACATGACTATTCAATAATCCCTGAGGGTGGTGCTGGGAGCCAGTGTGCTCCCAGCCCCACTCCCAGGGAGCCTCCTGCCACCCCATGCTGCTGGTGGGAGCCAATCCACCGGGGAGCCAGTTTAAAAACAAGCTCCCCATGCAGACTGATACAGAGGCAGCAGCATAGGGTGGTAGCAGCCCCTGTTTGTGGGAGGGTCTGAGCCCACTGTGAACAGAGGCTTCTTTGCGGTGGCCATCTCCCCCCTCCCCTCCCTGGACAGGGATATAATTATATATAAATAATTTATTTCGTACAGGCTTAAATCATTGAAATTACAACACAGCTTTATTCATTGTAGTATTTTCCACTTTTTTTGTCTTTCAAATTAATTTGTCATGCATTTGTTTCCTTTAGTTCAAAGTTCCTGCAGCAACAAGTGCCATTATAACAAATGGTAAGAATATAGCTTTTTATATTGTGGATTGAGTTAAACTATATTTCAGAGAAATATAAGCAGGTTTTCTCTCTAACCTAACCAGCATATAAACTGATGAGCTTCAACGGTAATATGTCACTGTTATATGTAATGCTGGTGCATGGGGTTTTTCCACTGATATTTTATTGCTATTTGAAGGGTTTTATTCTACAGCGTATCGCATGGTTCACTATGCTGAAATTTTTATCACCAGCTGTAAGTAATAAAGCTGACTAGTTATCATTGTTAGTAATTGATAAAGACTGATATTTAAGAATTATTATAGTATATTGTTTAGAACATTGAATATTTTGCATTCATTTTAATGATTTAAGTTTACACTACTAGATACTCGGATCTGTTTTTGTTTTAGCCTCCAAAATAAATATTTGGTTTTTTACTTTTCCTTAGATGGAATAGGAATAAACCCTGCACAAACAGCGGGTAAGTAATTTTTTTTTTTTTTTAGAAAGCTAAAATAAATTTTTATTCAGTTATGATACACTGCAGTGAGTGACTTAGGTTCTTATGTAGTGCATCACAGTTTTAACAGCTTTTCAAACAGGGATCCAGAAATACTAAACAATGGTGAAAACTGCATCCAAACCCTCATGTCAAACATTGTGAATAACAGACAATTACTGCTCAGTATTTTATTTATTTAGCTCTTTGAAACAATATCAGGTGCCTAGCTAATATTCGAGGGCCCTCTAATAAATATTTAATGTGATAAAGATTAAAAAAATAGACACTCCATGATATATAATACTTAAGTAACCGTGCAGGAAGAAAAACTCTTGACTTCTGTAAATCACTCAGCAATATTTACCATTTCAGAAGTTGTGCCCTGAAAGTCTACTGATTTAAAGCTGTTTTGGACTGGGTGATGGAAACATTCTGAAGGAAAGTGATCTTTCACAGATTTCCTTGCCAGTAGGGAAATCTTGTCGAGGTTCAGGTAGGGATGTAATCATGTAGTTGATTAACTGATAAGCAAAAGCCGGTACATTTTTTTTAGCAGGCTAGCCAGCAGCCCAGCTCAGTCCTGGCTTGTGCGGGGTCTGTGACCTACTCCTGCTGCAAGTCTGCATTTAAAGTGTGTGTGAGGCAACAGCCAGTCGGTCCATGAGGGGAGTAGGGTTTCAAACTGGCTCCCCTCATGGACCAGCTCCTGCCTGGCATCCTGCACTGCTTCCTCTGATAGAGAGGCAGCAGTGCAGGGTTGCAGGGGGCTCCTCAGGAGCAGGGCCAGAGTGCACTGGCTGCTGGCCCCACCCCCAGGGACTATAGAATAGTCGAGTAACCAATAAGAATTCATGAGGTTACTCGAGTATTCAGTTAACTGATAATTAACATCCCTAGATTCATGAACCTTTTCTTAGCTCAGCTGTCGTGATGTGCCAGAGAGAAAGGTGACTGCTTAAATAGGAAGGTTTGAAATTATCTTAAAATCAACACCTTAAACTGCACCAAGAAACACACAGGCAGCCAGTGCAGATTTTGGAGCCCCGATTAGGTATGCATAGAAAGACACTCCATCTACAAAACAGGCTGCTGCATTCTTTCCTAGCTTACCATCAAAATAAATTTAAAGTGTTACTTTAAGAGAACATTGCAATAGTCTAGTCTCCAAATCACAAAGGAACAAACTTTGTTAGCAAGTTCCACTTTGGAAAGAAATGGACATATTCTTCTAGCCAGACGCAAATCATGAATGTGGTCTTAGCTACTGCTGAACAATGATCATCCAAGGATTAAGTTGGAATCTAAGAAGACGTCCATGTGGTGGATATGCACCTTCAGTAGATAGAATGTATGTGACTTTGCCTGATCTTCTCGTCGCTTTTCCCAGCCTATAAATGCTGCCATCTACTTGTCTGGATTGAGCCTCAGCCAGATCTAATTCATCTGTGCCCCAGTCTCTACCAGATATTGGGGAAGACACACATCCACTCTGTTGGGATCAAAAGAGAGAAAAATGAAGCTGGACATTTTCAACATACTAAAGATACAGCAACTCTTTTCCACTAAGGCCCCAGTCCCATAAGGTGCTTAAATCCTTTGTTGAACCAGGGTCTAATCCATTAACATCAGATATAGTCACTGAATGAGAGAGAGGAGAGATTAATAACAATTAAACTTTTCAGTTTGGAAAAGAGACAACTAAGGAGGAATATCATAGAAGTCTATAAAGTCTTGACTGGTATGGAGAAAATAAATAAGTTTTAATTACTCCTTACTATACCAAATGAAATTAGTAAGAAGTAGATATAAAACAATCAAAAGGAAGTATTTTTTCACACAATGCACAGTCAACCTCTGGAACTCTTCGCAGAGGATTTTGTGAAAGCCAAGATTACAAGTTTTAAAAAAGAGCTACTTCATGGAGGATAGGTCCATTAGTGGCTATTAGCCAGCTTGGGCAGGGATGCAGTTCCTAGTTTCTGATAAAAGCTGGGAATGGACGATGGGATAATTACTTGATAATTACTTGCTCTGTTCATTCCCTCTAGGCCATCTGGCATTGGTCACTGTTGGAAAATAGGATGCTGAGCTGTTTGGACTTTTGGTCTGACCAGTATAGCAGTTCTTATTAGTTCAAGATAAAATCTTACAGAACGTAAGGCAGCTGATAAATCTGATGATGCAATGTGGATACTTGAACTTCATCCATCACTACTAGTGAGTCATCTTGCAATGTTACAAGACCAATACCATTACTCAGGTGGTGCGCAACCTTTTTTCAACCATGACCCCCATATTTTATTGTACTCGTGTCGCGACCCCCAAAGTAATTTGAGCTGCGCAGCGCTTAGATCCGGACAACCGGGGGCTGGGCCCGGCCCCGGCCATTGCTGGCCACACGGTGTGGCTCTGAGATCCGGGTGGCCGGGGCTTATGCCTACTGCTATGGCGACCTCCCCCAGAAAGGCATCTGCAACCCCCTTGGGGGTCGTGACCCACGGATTGCGCACCATTGCCATAACTGACAAGGGTCAAATAAATCATATTTAGGCATAGAGAGTTCTCACCACAGTTTTCGCATGAATCTTAACTGCAAAAGGAAGATTAAATATAGGGTGATTAGAAGCCAGATTATCAGTATCAGGTGATGGTTTCTTAAATACACATTGATGTTGCTAAGTGATGCTGGCACATTGCCATTTACTCTGTTAAAGTCTTTACCAGCACTAGGCTCAGTGCATTCATTAATATTTGGTCTCCCATGCTTCAGTTGTCATGGGTCATATGTAAACTTAGATGACTATAACAAAGCTGATCAACAGTAGACAAGGCATCACGTACTAGGGATGTTAAAATGCTTTAAATAACCGTGTAACCGCTGAAAATTTTAATGGTTGCACGCAGGGTGGCAGGCAACTCCCCTGAAGCTAGTGTGTGTGGGGAGCCAACTTTTAAGCCGGCTCCCTGCACATACTGGTTCCTGTCTGCCGCCCTGTGCTGCTGCCTTTGATATAGGGGCAGCAAGCAGCTCCCCAGGAGCAGGTGTGCACCCGCATGTACCGAGAGCCTGCGTGTAACCGTGAACATTAACCGATGAGCTCAGGCTCATAAATACTTACTGTGATAAAGAAAAAGAAATAGAAACTGAACCCAGGTTCATTGGTTAACCATGTACACGGTCACACTTTCACATCTTTATCTTGTACATACCTGTTTATCAGTATAGTACTAATGTTTTTTATACGTTTATTTAAAATGCTTTTGGTTCTTTAAAATCTCCTTTGAGAGAGCAATTATTTCAGTCTTTAAAAACCGCAGAATATGAAGATCTTTTGAAAAAAATCTAATTTTATCCCTTTGGGTCTTAGACTGACGGTCCTTCCGTGCATTTCCTTGTCTCCCAATCCTAACAAAAATAATGAAGAAGTGAGCTGTGCCCACAAAAGCTCATGATACCATCTACATGTTTCGTTAGTCTTTAAAGTGCTACCAGACTCTTTGTTGTTTTTTAAGTTTATCCTGTACAGACTAACTCGGCTACCCCTCTGAAGCTTTCAACAATAATGTTGTACTGCTAAAATATAATCCCTCCTCGACATTGACTCTGTGCTACCTCCATTTTGGGAGGCAGAGGTAGAAAGATGCAGAGCAGGAGTTAAAGTGGTCCAACCAACAAAACTACCATACAGATTTCTATTTTAAACATGCTGTGACTTTATAAAGAATACACTGGGGCATTAATGGTTGAGGCAGTGAGGGAAGTGCAAGAATGAGTGATGTGTGCATGGGAGCAAATGTGGGTCTGTTTAAATAACATTTGTATAGCTTTTGTAAGATGCAAAGTAGCACAAGCACATTTTATCCAGATTAGCAGATTTAGTCTTAAGAGTATCAGATTCATTATTCAAGCCCTAATGTGTGTTGTGTATAATCTACTTCATTTTCTTGTTTCCTTTGGTTTTCTGACTAGCATAAAATAATTGCAATAACCATATAAAATCTTACGGGGTTGTTTTGTGCTTCAGAACTATATGCTTCTGGCAAACCTTTTGAAATATATGCTTGTGGCAGAACACTTTAAGTATGTGGATCTGGACAAAGAGAATGTTTAACATCACAGCCACTGTGCTTAAAGGGTCCCTTAGTTTTAATTCAGGAAAAATGGTCCACTGTAATGATAACTTGGACAAGTGTTAAAGATTTTGATCTGTCATAAAAGCAAGCACTTAGTAGAAATGAGGTTGAAGCATCTGGGAGAGGACTTATAATAGGTATGTTTTCACATAAAAGCAACAAGAGATAAGTGCCTTAAATATTTGTCATATGTAGGTAGATTTTTGGGAGGAATGGAATTGAAATTTGTATGGAAAGTATTTCCGAAAATACTTAAAAAAAAAAATTAAAGTGGCTTTCTTTCTCTGAAAAGCCTGTCACGATCAGTACTGTAGATCTGCTCTCCATTTAAGTATTGTTGCAGAGCCGCACTAAGGGGAGCTCCCGGGACATGGCACGAGCTGGGACTGAGCCAGACTGCTGGCCAGCACTCTAAAAATTTACTGGCAGAGCTGCTGGGGTCGGGGAGGGAATGCGTGTAGTCAGTAGCATTAACCGATAAGCTTTTGTTTATTGGTTAATCATTTAACCAAATATGCTATTACATCCGTACCAAGTACCAGCTCCAAAGCTCCCATTGGGATCTGCAAGGGTGACACCTGCAGGTAGGGGCAGCATGCAGAGCTGCCTGGCCACACTTCTTCCTAGGAGCTAGAAGACATGCTGGTTGCTTCTCAGGAGCCTCATAAAGTAAGCACAACCTGGAACACCCCCATACCATACCATACCATACCATACCAGTGAGGGTGGGGAAGAGTGAGCAAGGAAGCAGGGAGGGGGAAAGGATGTTTGGTTTTGTGCTGTCAGAAAGGTGGTAGCCCTAAGTGATGAAAAGGTCAAAATAATTAAAAGAGTTTTGTAATTAATCTAAAACGAAGAATTACAAGCCCAGAAAATTCAGAGTTATGGTTCTATCTGACAGAAATCCAAACATGCTAGAGTATGGAAATGCACATGTATCAAACCCAGAAACGTTTTTCTGCTGTGTAGTTCTATTAAATTGCCATATGATTATGAAAAACTAAACTGACTTTTAAGGCACATTAGGATGTTTTCATATTTTTTCCCCTTGGTAATGTCATAACACTCAAAGCTAAATTCTTTGGGTGCCTTAACTGCCCAATCACAAATTGTTTGTCCACCTTTATTTTACTTAATTACAAAGAAAATGTTTCCAAAGAAAGTGACCCATTTTGCATGTTTGAAGTAATGTAAGCACATACAAATACTCAGAATTCTTGAGGAAGAAATGTTAACGATGGGTGGAAATGAATATGTTAATGTCTGAATAATTACAGGTGTTGCAATGATCATCATAGCTTGTAGCAATGTTTACACTAGTTTAATAACTAAGTGATTGCACATCTCATTTGACAGTTCACATATAACAAAATTATTTATGGAAAAGGAGAAAATGAAAATGTTTATGATTCAGTAATATACTGTGGAGGGAGAAAATATTTTACTTAAAACAAGTCCTGTTTGAGTAGTAATAAAATGGGGGGGGGTATCTTTGGAAACTTTGTTTAACTTTTGAGACAGCCAGCTAAACTATTCTACATGAGTTACACTGTTAAAAGCTCACTACTGTGCACAATATATGGAATGAAAAAAACAGACACAGTAGGCTGTACATTCTTCTGGGAGGCCTTGAAAGCATATTATATTTGCAATATATTTGCTTTTTATTCTTCCCTTGATTTTGTTGTTGTTGTTTTTCATGTTTAAAATCGCGATGAAATAGTTAATTTATATTGTTTATCTAATGAACTTAATATGTAACCTTGTGCGTAGCGTTTTTGTTTTAAATTGCAGTGTCCATTAGACTGTGCATATATAGAGGAAGTGGAAAATATGAAGCATACAGTCAGTTTCTCATGCATAAGAGAAATGTTGACTAAGTATTTGAAAACTGAAACTTGATTTTATTATTCCTAAGATCTTATACTTTTCAGTAACTGATTTCTTTGAAGAGCTCTTATTGATAACACATACCTGTATTTAACTTATAGGTGACCATCTTTCTCTTTTTTTTTCTTTAGGAAATGTTTTCCTAAAGCATGGTTCAGAACTAAGGATTATTCCCAGAGATCGTGTCGGGAGCTGTTAATATCTACTGAAAGGTTTTGGAACAAGTGAAATTTACGTGCTAAAGAATAAATGGTCATATTTATTTTGGAATTCTACATTACAACTAATTAATCAGCTTGTTTTACTGTTTCTTTCAGTGACTTCCTGGAATTAAAAATTAATTAAAACAGTTTTCATTTTCTTTCCCTGTAAACAAATCAGAAGCTGACCTGGCCCTTTGTCTACTAACAGAATAATGGCCTAATGGACCTCTTTCTTTTTAGCTACAGAACCTCTTAGGAAATGTTATTGAAAATAAGAGGGAAAAACTTGTCAGTAGAACCTTAAAACTCTAATTGATAAATTAATGACCACATCCTGTATTTAGAGGCTCATTTCATCAAAGGAGACACTGTATTTGATTTTTAGAAAAGGAAACTACTAAGAGAAAATGTTTCCTACTGAAAGCTAACAAACATTAGTGTAGGCCCTGAATTATGTATAATGTATATTGTCAAACTCAAAGAAACAGTTTTCCTCACAGTTAAATTTTTCAGTCACAGTAGAAGGGGTTTCTTGAAAACTTCAGACTCCCTTGTTACTGCAATAATGCAGAGAACGTCCAAGAAATGTAAATACCTAGTTATAATCATAAGGTTCTGGAAAAAAATTAATTTAAAGAAAAATAAATGTACTTCTGTTAAATCTTTATCTGAGCTTTATTGCTCAAACTAGCTTTTACAAATTTTCACTGATACCAGGTTTAACATTTTAAATAAAGTACCCTCAACTGAAAGGTATTGTAAAATCACAAATCATAGGAATTCCATGCACCATGTAATGAGGATTTATCAGTTAAAATATACATTCCTTTATCAGAGAACATAATGATTTGATGAAAAAAGTCTTAGTTTGTTGCTACTGCATGCTACTTGGGAAATAGTTTAGGAATCACATGTTTGTATGTTCAGAAATTAAGCTTTATGTTTATAAATTGTCTGAAGTTAAATTGAAACATCCATGATGGACCTTCACTGGAGAAACCAGTTTGTCTTGTTTTGACACCGTGATAAACTGTACCTTCCGGACAGTATGCATTGTTTCAAACAAATCATTGCATTTTATCTGTTCTCCTATATCTTAATTTCTTCAAGTTACAAAAAAAATTTAACAATAAACTATAATACTTCATAAAAACAAGTATTTTTCATGAATGTCTTTATCTCATTCAGTAAACAGACCCAGAGGGGACTCAGAAGGGTGTGATGGTGGTTAATGCTATGCAGAGGCCCCTGAGTCCAGTTAGTGGAGATGAAGAAAAGTGTATGTAGAGGTCTCCTGTGTATTCATATCTGAAGGAGGCATACAGGCTCCTGCATTTTTCAGCTCTATCTTAACTCCTTGTATTTTGGTTTCCCTTAGCTGAGTAAACAGTATCTTTCGGGGGGGGGACGGGAGAGGAGAAGAAGAGTTGATGCAATTTGTATTCATTCATCATTTTCCTAATTAGATTGTGGTAATAAATTGTACACTTACACCTTGTATCAATATAGTCTGAAATTCATTTTAAACAAATAGATCCCTATTACAGTAAATTTTATAGTATGTTGATTTAAAGGACAAAGTGCATAATCTCATTAATCTATTGCCACAATATAATTAGAATGAACAGAATTAATTGCTTCTCATTTTTGTCCTGAGGACAGTTTGGCCAGATAGCTGAAAACCACTTGACATCAGAGCACAGAAAACAAACATACAGACTTTCTCTAATTAAGAAGTTTTCTTGTCTGTACAAAGTGTGATACATTTTAAAGCCTATCAAATTCCAGGGTCACTTGAAAATCTTCGGGATCTTTTTGTGCATAATATAAAGGGGACTAGGTAGAAAAATAATTGCAAATGATATATACCGTATATTTCATTACATATACATTCAAGTAATACCTTGACTACTTTAATAAATCAGTTTGACATATTTCAAATTATGAACGTGAAAATTGAGTAAATATTGTAAAAATGAATTCAGTAACTTGAAACAATGAATGATCATTTTGCATGTGTGTGTTGTTGCAGTACGTTCTTTCAATCCTGGGCATAATTCTCCTTGTCGTTAAAGAAAACAATGTATTTTACTTCAGTAGTAAAAGGCTTGTTGGACTCTTTGTGGGTGTGCACGCTGATTTGATGTGATTTTCTATTTCGTTATAACCAAATGGTGGTTGGTACTAGTTATGAGTGAGGGGAGAAAAATATACAGGGACATATTTCCAAGGGTTCAGCATTCATAGCTGAGGTGAGATTTTTTTTCAAAAGAAACTCTGTATGCAGCTCAGCATCCAAAGTGATGTACTCTTTTGGAATCTGTCTATTTATGGGAGTTGAGTTCCTCATAAAATCTGGCTTTCATGGGTGTTGAGCTCTTTTTTGAAAATCTTCCTCTTGGGGTCTGATGCAAAGCTTACTGAAGTACTCTGCTTGACTTAGTATACACTAGATCAGTGGTTCCCAAATGGTATTCCACAGAACCCCAGGATTCCATGAAGTGAAAATAAGGGTTCCGCGAGAAAATTCCATTACAATAACATTTTATAATTTTAAAAATAATAGTTAATATTTAAGCATTTATGAATTTTATTGAAAACAATTTTCATTTGTGTTTGCCACCATAAGTGTCCCTGTGTAATGCCAGCTTAGCCAGAGAGTGGGGACGATGATGTTGTTCGGCTCCATATAGAAGACTGTTATTAGGGATTCCACAAAATTCTTTTGAGTTTAAAAGGGTTTTGTGGCCAATTAATATTGGGAAACACTGCACTTGATCACTCCTTTTCTGAACATGAAGCCAATTCTTGAACTGGTTTGTGTATTGAGTAGGTTTCAAATATTCTGGAAACCATGGAAGAATTAAGCAATTGTAATCTGCTCTTAAAATTGCCTCTATCCATAGTAGTAGAGCTATTGCTAATAATGCTATCCCCACTGTTTCTGCTGCTCTTACTGGTGATCCCAGAATACAGAGTTAAACCATAACAGGCATAATCAGGCTTTGGAGAGCAAACAGCCTTTTTGGGGGGAAAGGTGGGGGAAGGAGGAGTGGATCTTGCTGCTGAAAAATCAGTGTGTCTCAGGTGACCTATCACTTATTGCTTAATGTACACTGAATTATTTATTGTCATGTCTGATCTGTAGTGCCTTTACTATATTGCATTACTTTCATTATGATTTAATGTAAGGATCAGGCATTTTGAGGGATAATTACCTTAAATTGTTTTCCATAACTTTGTTAATGTTTCTGTAGCCACTCAGAATAACTCGAATGATAGGCCAGTATTTACATTCAAAGCAATTTGACTTTTTATACGAGAATGCCTTTTACATTTTCAGTGGTACAAGGTTTGAATTATTCAATACTGTTGCTTTGTGGCATTCGTCAAACAACATATTTGAGAACATCCTCATACAAAGAGTTAGAAATGTCACTTAGACTTTGCCTATGCAGGGGAATAAAAAGGAATAAGAACACTCACTGCAGCTGTACTTGGGTATATCTGGGTCTTAGATACACATGCATGTGAGTACGTGGGGCCATACATCTGTTTCTTCTCTCCCTGAAGAAGAATGCTAGGGAACAGAGGAAGCATCCTTTTGCCTTCACACACCAGGCAGAGAAGCTGAGCCAATGCAGGTGAGTAAGTAGTGATTTACTTTTGATAAAGGCCAGCAGAAAATTATGGGCTCTTAGGAGGTAGGAGGAAGCAGATGTGAAATCAGAGGTGTGTGTAATCCTAAATCTTTTCTTGGGGCAGTGCAGCTGGTGCAGTACATCTTGCTCAGGGCTGAGCCCAAATTAAAAATCTAGCACAAAATATAAGCACTTGATCATGCAATGCTTCCTTATATGAGTTGCCCAACTCAAATAGATTACTTCAGCATGCAAGGATTCTCACATGGAGCAAGGGCTATGCAATCTGGCTCAATTGAAACAACTAACCCATTCTTTGTTCTGAAATAGCCATTAGAACAAGGTACAGATATCAGCCAGTAATATCAGTTTGTCAGTGCATGTGGCTCAGACAGCAAAAGAGACTCCCAAGTCTAATTACAGTTGTCAACAGCTATTTTTAAAAAAATGCTCTGGAGCCATTGAGACACGACATGTCATCTGAATCTTCTGATGTTGAAGATTTTATTTAATCTCTTTGTACAAAGTTATATATCAAAGGCTATTGCAAAATATAATGATTGCTAGTTGGTTTTTAGGAGTCAGAAAATGCAACCATGTTGCTTGTTTCTCCACCTATTGGGATGTAAGCGTTTAACTGGGTAACTGATAAGCTAACACTTATTAGTTACCATTACTGGTTAAGCTCTTCACAGGGCTGCCAGGAGTCACAGTAGCCCCAAGAGCCCCAGTGGCCATGTGGGGCCGGCAGCCCTGGGAGTCCCAGTGACTGCTGTGGCATTAGCCCTGGCAGCCTTGTGGGCCGGGAGCCCTGGGTCCCTGCTCTGCTGGAGAACTGTGGTTAACAGTGTAACCAATAGAAATTCTATCAGTTACATGGTTAATATATTTTTATTTTTTTACTTTTTTACATCCCAGCTGCCTATCTCACAAAATCGATGGTGAGCACTCTGTGCAAGCCTACCAATGCATACTATATTTCACTACTGTATTCTAAATGAATAATCTTGGAAGATTACAAACAGGGCTGTGTTAAACTAATTCCTTTTTTTAACCTGTAGGACCGAAAATTGAATTGGCACAGTAGGTGACTAGTAAATTTCTTGCCTGAAATAAACTGCACTTTATGGTGAGTAGAGCGAGGTGAGACAACATGTAAACCAAAAACTTAAGAAATTTATACACACCTAAATTTTCTGTTTTATGAAATACAAATCTCCAAAGAATTGCCTATTCTGTGTCATGAAAGTTGCTTTAAAAAAAAATTACAATCTAAAATTACAATCTAATGTAGCCCAGGAATAAATGAGTGACTCTTCAAACTATAATTTCTTTCAGAGTTCCAAAATTAAATTATTAAAAAAGAAGATTCTGCCAACTTAACTCATGTTGAATCAAGGCTTGAGTAATCAACCCTACTGAAATGAAGGCAGCTATTTGTGGTGTATGTTGCTATTCAGCATAAGTAAGGATACCAGATTATGGCCATAAATAATGGGACACTTTTAAATAATAGATCAGTTCCACAATTTAATCTTTTATTATTTACTTATTGTCCTGTCCTACTCTTTTTTTTTTTTTCCTTCTGTGTTTGTACAGGGCATAATGACTGGCTCTTATAGGTGCTACCTGAATACAAATAATAAATTATCATAATTAATTATTGGGGATTAATTTTGAAAATTTCTACAAGATCATGCAAAGGCCTGGAAGTTGCAGACCTATGTAAAGATTTTACATGTATACATAAATACTTTTGTGGAACTGATCATGCAAAGAAAGACATTTAGCAGAACTTTGACATTATTAACATAGGCCACAATCCTGCCTTCAGATCCACACACAGGTGGAGGGATTCGTTTGCACAGATCTAGCTGCAAAATCAGGACCAAAATGTGAAATTTACCCCATGGTAGATGGCTAGTAGAAGGCCTATCCTTAAGACCACAAAACAAGGCTTTTGAGTAAGGTTTAAATAGTGGACAATCAGAAGAAAGCAACAATACATTATATCAAGAACAAGTTTTTAAAAATAAAATTAGCAAAAACAATGCTCCTCCCCTTCCCCCTACTACCCTGCCAACCATTTTGCCTGGCCACGGAGTGCATACACGGATTGACCAATTATTATTTTGGTATAAAAGTTACATTAATTTATTTCAGCCTTCATTAGAACCTAGGCCCTGGTAGATTCATTACATAATTATGATCAAAACTGAATAAATGCTAGAACATTAAGACTTTTTTTAAAAATTATAAGACTATACACCTACATTGTCAACGAGAGTTCAGTGGCCTAGCTGCACCTGCACTGAGGCTCTAGTTCTAGCAGCACACTTTTTTTTAATCTTTGACGTGATAATTCATTAGATACACTATAGTAAAACTTGTAAGATGCACCTACTGTTGAATATTCCTGAGTCTGCTATCAAGAGTCTACAATGTATCGGGGTTACCATGGAGTGTTACTCTAATAACAACACTTATCCACTCAGTTCATTTGGTCATTTTAGGGTTATTTTATTTTCTGCTTCTCTATATGGAATTCTGTATAGAAGCTGATGCTCTTGGTGTGGATTGTATCTCTGCAGCCATTTCTCCCTGCCCTGCCTGTGATCTGACAGCATGACTCTATTAGAACTCTCCTGTCAGGGCTTCCCCTAAGCTGCTCCTGCCCCAGGACTTTGTGTGGAGGATGACAGAAGGAATTCTGTAGTAGGGTCTAGGAAGAATGGGGACAGAGCCACGGAGCTGCCTGACCCCTTATCTCCACATAGGTAGAGCAGATCCATACAAAGGGACCTTCTGCACCTATACAACTTGTCAATTCACAAGGCCATGGCCAAACAGGATTATGGATTCACTTCACAATAGAGTCGGTTAGGGATAGTTGCTTTTATTAATCTCACTACTATACTGCCAAATGGTTACGCAGCTACCGCAAAGTGACACATCAATAAGCACAGGCAGAGCAATGCATAAGAGAGCAACAGGCACTTAGATATGCTTACGCCCCTTCAGTCTGTGGGGAGTTCTGTTCCTGCCACCTCGCACCAGGACGCAGTGGACGTGGCTCCAGCTGGGGGAATCCAGGGCACCCTCTGAAGTCTAGGTCCCTGGTGAGACTCACCAGGCATGGGACTCCCTATACTAGTTATACTACAGTTGATTGCCGGGTGTGTGCTACTGGCTCAATGCCATTCTTATCACTCTTATGAGTTGAGACTGAGGTCAGACTTGTTTACCACTTAGTAGTTTCCCAGCTCAAGTGCATGGGTTAAAGCTGAAAAGGGACAGCTGCTATTTACACTTGCAGGGTCCCAGGCTATACTAAGCTGTATGTTCCAGGGATGGAAACTTCCATCCTAGCCTGCTGAGCTGCAGGCCCCACATATGACTTTTATGTGACACTAGTGGCCAAGCTCACGAGTAACCCCATAACATATTGTGGGAATTGAGGGCTCTTCCCACGGTTTAGGGGCAAACATTCATCTGCAAAATGGAGATATTATGCCCTGCTCACCTCTGCAAATTGTGTCTCTCTTCATTATTTAGGGCTAAACTAACTTTAGCATCTGTTCTGTTGACAGTTCCTTTCCTCACTTACCTTTCTTCCAGGAAGAATAAGTTACTTCTCTCCTTATTTGGCCCCGGGTGTCTGGCTGACAAGTGGGTACAGGGCACTGCCACTACTACTTCCACTCTTCATGCCTGTCCACCTTCTTCCCCACTCAATCTCAGGGAGGTTATTACCTCCCCTGTCTCCCCACTCATCTCCTTCTGCTGGCATTGTAGTCTGAACAGCGCTGAGCAAGAGAATTTATTCCCCTCTGCAGTGGAATAAGGGCTGTGACACTGCAGTCCATAGAGAGTGCAAAAGTCTTTGGAGACTGGTGGAAGAAAGGAGATCTACATGTCACATCATTTATGGTTAGATGAATAATAGTCAAATATTTTTAAAACTAAACATTTTTTATTTTAAAAAAATGTTAAAACACAGACAAAATCTACTTAAGGTGTCTCTCATCAACGGTGGTACAGGAGAGAGATGTTCCCTACAATCAATTTTCCAGATGATCCATCTCTCACTTGGGAAAATGTAAATAAAGTCATTGTAATCGTATGTCGTCACAGCATCCAGGTTTCTTGAAAATTGAAATCTTCAGTTCAGTTTCACTTTGACATTTCTCATTAACGGAGTGAGTTAGCAGCTGAGACCCATTACTTTGTGTCAGTGTTCTATTCCATTCATATTAGAATCATACTCAGGAAGAGGTAGGGCTAGAAAGGACCTCAGGAGGTCATGTAGTCTGGCCCTACTCCACAAGTGCAGGACTAAATATACCAAGAGCATACATGATAGAAGTTTATCTAACCTGTTCTTAAAAGCCTCTAATGAGGGTAATTCCAACTCCTGCCTTGTTAACTTGTCCCAGTGCTTGGCTATCCTTATAGCTCTTGAAAAAATCCTAATAATATTTGAAATGCTTGTTAACCAACTTTCTGATTTCTCTGAGGGTGCTCAAATCCTGATCTGCCCCATGCCCCATCCCACTACTCCCCTTCCCCTAAGATCTCACACTCACTTCAACTTTCTGCCCCTATTCTGCTTTCTCCCCTGAGTGCTCCCTGCCCTTGCTCCTCCTCTGCTCCTTCCTCCCCCCACATACCTCCTGCCTGTCGCTGAAGAGGTGTTTGGTGGTGGGCAGGAGGCTTGTGTGAAACTGATTGGTAGGTCCCGCTGGTGTGTGCTGAGTAGCCATTTTTTATCTGTGGGTGTGCCAGCATCAGAACCCCCACAGAGCAGACACCTATGTTAACAATGGCAACTAGTAGACATGCTCAGTACAGGTTCAACCTCTAAAATCCAGGACTCTCTGGTCTGGCAATGTCCATGGTCTGGCAGACCATGGATATTGCTGGCCAGAGAGCCCAAGATAGCCAGGTTCAGAAAAGCAGCCTGGGCTAGGCTGGTGGTGCAGTGGGAAGCACAGCTCTGATCAGAGTTGGCAATAGGGAGTGTAGCTCCAGGTGGGGCTGGGGCCAGTGGTGGGAGCCCCAACTGGGGCTGGAAGCAGTGGGGCTGGACCCTGGCTGGGACTGGCATGGTGGTGGGTTGGAGGCAGTGTGGCAGCAGCAGGGAGCGTAGCCCTGGCTGTGAGCAGAGTCTACAGCCAGATGGAGAGGCTTGACCTGCCCTGGTTTGGGACCACTCAGGTTCCAGGTGCTGGACCAAGGAGGTCCCACCTGTATCTTTGTGCCTAATGCCAAATAGCATATGCATTCAGTATCAATATAAACTACTCCTATGTGGATAAGGAGAATGGGCAAATGTATCATGCATCCTGCCAAGTGCGTGATAGTCAATGCCACAGCATGAAACTTCAACCACCTCTGGATGACAAGACGAAATCATCTGTGATGATTATATGGTCTATTTTAGGTTTGATTCATTTAATTCAGATTAAGAAGATTCACTTAGTCCTGCTGCTTGCATAAATCCCGCTCACACTGATCCTGACCATGGACCATTCAAGCAATGAGCACTTTTGTGGACACAGGATCAAGTCCATTAAAAGCAATGGGATTCGTGCTATTGATTTCAATGGAAGCAAGATTGGGCTACTTATCTTTTAACAACTTGATTGTAATTTTCCCAGTTCATTTTTTTAACCACATGGACGGAGCTCTTATGATGGTACCATTTAAGAATGCAGATAATGCATTAAATAAATCCCTTTGCTTGGTTATCCTTCCCCTGACTGTTTTTAATCAACCCTTAATGCTTGAAGGGAAAGTAAAAATTTCCATAATGCATCTTGTTAATGGAGCAGTTATGTATATTTGGGAAAGTTTACTTCTTGATCTCCATAGGTCATCATCTGCTTAGCTTGCATGACTACAAATATTAATATGGGTCATAAATGTATTCAGTTCTTTAAAAACTGATTAGAAACTAAGCAGGAGAAAAGCTGTGCGCGAAGTGCTGTCTAAACTGCTTTAATTAAACTTCTTGCATAGGTACTCAGGCAGTAAATTAATTTGGAATCTTATGAACTTATCAGTCCATTCAATTAATTTCTTGTGTCATGCATTTTTGAAGATTTCAATCTTTGTTAAGGAACTTTCTTTTACTTCATTAAATGCTGCATTATTCATGATCAGCTTCTTTTTTTCACTATTTTCTGTCCATCTACTTTTTTATCCACATCTTTTTCGTTTTATATTTTCAATAGACTTCCCCCTTTTATTTAATCCCTTTCAGAATTTCCATCATCGGCACAGCCTTTCCTTCATTCCATTTTTTAATTGCTATTGGGCCTTCTCCATTCCTACCACCCACATGTACCCTTCTTCCACAGCCTTTCTCTTATTTTATGTGGCACAACACAAGTGCCATGTTTGCCAGGCTCTCCTGAACTTCAGTGTCCTTCATGTCTGTTGTGCTTTCTTTTTTTGCCTTAATCATTTGTCATTTAGTATGATTTGTCCTCACTGTTTTGTATCTTCTTTTCTCATTTTAATATGTCTTCTGTAACACTCAGTATTGTTTCATGACAGCCATACTAGTGAAAAGGCTGAGGATTGAATGGTACTTGTGTGCATGGATGGGGAATGAGGAGAAAAGAGTCTGGAAGACAGTCTCATCCTGAGGATTTCAAATACATACTTTGATCCCAATATGTGAGTTTGGAAAAATTTTCCTTTAAAAATGTTACTATTTTGGGGTGATTTGCTGTTTGTTTGAAAGCAAACAAACAAAGTCTCTTTGTTTCAGGTCATTGATCATCCAACAGTCATTTCAGGTCATACATTTTTATTTTGAATGGTGACTTTTCTCTTTGTAATGGAGCTTAAATTATTTTTCAGACAACTTGTCAAATGGGTGTAGGATGTTTTCCATTTTGAAGGTTTGTTTTAATTAAGGATCAACTAAGGGACATTCAAAGCCCACTGAAGTCAAAACACAGACTACCACTGATTTCACTAAGTTTTGGCTCAGGATCTAATATGACAGAGAGCTAATATAAATACATCTTCATTTACAAGCCAGTTAGTAACTGCATCTGTGATGTCAGGACATGTAGATATGCCCCTGTCCACTGGCAGAAATATAGGCACCTTTTAGGGACTTTTCCAAAGGAATTTTAGATACCGACAGGGTTGGGTGGCAACCCAGCAGGGCTTTTGGGAATGTCAAGAATGCCCTAAATAATGGACTTAGGTGCTTAAACAGGCAGTGAGGTACCAAAGTCCTGCATGTGACTATAGGCCTTGATACCTCACCAAAATGGCTTTTAAACTGAAATCTAAATGAAATATTTGTGTAAAATATGCTAAATCCGTGGCTAGCAAGATCCTGGCCACACAAAGAACTTAAGCACGTACTAATTTTGTAGACTACACACATGCCTACAAATATGCTGATGCTTAAGCACTGGCTGGATTGGAGCCTAAATGAATGGTGCTCCATGGTAACTCATACTTCAACTCCTGCAGGATTTACAAGTGAGGCATTTCCCCACTTATCTTACGTGCTGGGCACAAGCCATTCAATGAGCTCAGACAGGGCACAACTCCTGGGCACAAAAATTGGTGGCGCTAGTGTCTCCCACCCAAAAGCCCAATGGTTAAAGCACTTGCAACGTGATGTGGGAGATCTAGGCACAGACATATCCCAACTCTGTCTGATTCAGGAAGATGAACCCAGTTCCCTCCCCTCTACAGTGAGCAACTCCACCACCAGCAACACATTGTAGATCAGGGGTAGGCAAAAGGGCCTCCGCAGGTCAGATCCGGCCTGCCAAGTGGGTTGATCTGGCCTGAGGAGGTCCTGCTACTCCCCTGCCCCCAGGCCAATTAAGGCCTGGGTGCGGGGGGAAAGCGCATGAAGTTTCCTCCGCCCTGCCAGGAACACATGGCTCCTAGCAGAGCAGGAGGAAACTTTGCACGCTCCCCTGCCCCCAAGCCCTGATTGGCCTGGGGCGGGGGAGCGCACAAAGTTTCCTCCACCCTGCCTCCATCCTTCAAGGAGCACGCAGCGCTTAGAAGTGCTACGTGCTCCTGGCAAAGTGGGAGGAGGCTTCACATGCTTCCCTACCCCCAGGCCAATCTGGGGGTGGGAGTGGGGGTTGGGGGGAGCGCACAAAGTTTCCTCCACCCTGCCCCCACCCTGCGAGGAGCGCATGGTGCTTAGAAGTGCCATGCACTCCTGGCAGGGTTGGAAGAGACTTTTGCATGCTTTCCCGCCCCCAAGTCCTGACTGGCCTGGGGACAGAAGGGGGAGCATGTGAAATTTCCTCCCACCACTAGGGGCATGGGGGGCAAAGGCACTCCCCCACCCCCAGACTAATCATGGTCTGTGGGTGGGGGAGCAGGGAACTATCCTGGCCCTGCCCCTTCTGGTGCAGCCCGGGGCCACTTCAAAAATTTCTGAAGTGGCCCCTGGCAAAAAAATTATTGCCCAACCCTGCTGAAGATACTCTGACTTGGGCCTCTCTCTCCCTTTTTGAGCAGTTCCATTTTGTAGGAAATACTTACACACTAATTGGGGTAGAAAAGTATAAAATGACTTTGGAGATTAATGAATAAAAATCCACTGAGGAGAGACACAGGTTCATACGCCTGCTCTGGAGCAGACAGAGTAGGGATTTAAATCCAGGTCTCCTACATCCTCACTGAGAGCACTAACCCCTGGCCTAATTGGAAGGGATGGGGCACTTGCCACCATTTTTTGTAAACAAGAACTGACCTGGCTTACACATCGGACTCCAAGACAGTGTTCACTGTTGTGAAAAAGGCCGTTCTCTCCAGCCTGTAGTTAGGCACCTACCACCCTTTGTGGGGTGAAACCTAGATCCCCACCCCTCTCCTCAGCATTTCCTACTGACTAGCTTACGTGGGGCCCCCAGCTCTCTAAGCTGGCTTCTGTGAATCCCTAACTCTCCCCATGCATTGTGTGTGTGGGAAGCCTGGGTACCCAAGTCAGGGTTGGTATTCACAGTAAACAATATGGCACCTATAAGATGCTGTGATGCTCAGCATTGCAGCCGATAAGCCCCTCTTTGAAACTAGTCTCACACTAGTCTTCTGTGTGTACAGGACCTAGCGCAATGGGCCCCTGGCCCTTATAAGCACCACTAGATGCGACTAGTGAATTTTAAGACACTGATCCTTCAGTTGCTAGCAGGCAGGTGGGCTGCTGCCCCCACATGGAGCCACAATAGAGCTAATGGATAAAATCACAAAAGGACTGGTGTGCTGTCAGTTGCAGGATTGGGGTCAGTTTGTTATTGTTACTGAGTGAGGTAGCTCCGTTTATTGTGGTTTTTCTATGGCTTCATGCTGCTCCTAACTAGATACTCCACTTGCATTTACAGTAAGAGAATTCTGGAGATGCAGCCAAGGATTGTGTTAGACATGGGCAAGCCCAACTGACCCAGAAAGACGGAGGACCAGATATGCCAAGTCCAGTGTGATGGTGAATTTCAAGTGATGAAAGCAGATGGTTTGGTTTGGGGTTTTTAACAGATTTTAATGTTATAATCAAATGCAACAGGCCCACAGGCCCAAATATAAGGGACTAGCAGGTGAGGCCCATTGTTGATCAGGCAAAGTCATTTTGCGTAGCTTACACTTCTAGGAAAGTTCAAGAAATTAAATCTATGTAATGGAATTGTTTATTAATGTATTGGCAAACGGGAAGTAAAAGAACAGTTTTAAATTTGTAGGATTTCAACTTCCAACATTATTCATATTATTGAATAATTGCCGTACATAGTAAATTTGAATCAGAAACTCATAAAGCTTCCATTACTCTTTTCATAACTAAATTGAATTATTTTGTGATTTGCAACAGCACTAAGTAGGACTAACGCTATCAACACCCATAGGGTATAAATTATTCTGATGGTATTAATAGAAAAAAGTGGTTGGGGGCTTCTTAGGGTATTTGTATCTATTATATATTTTGAAGAGTGTGGGCTTTTTATTTGTTTGTGCAAAATAAAGTCATACTTCACAATTACCTATAGATACCAAATTTTGCATAAACAATCCAGTCACTTAAATTAGCAGAATGTGCTACTTTTTACAGTGGAATGTGCTAAATGAAAGGTTTAAATAACCATTTTTTTTCATCGAAAAAAAGTTGTGATTAGAGTTCATAAAAAATATTTGCTAACATTAAAATTGAGTCGCCTATTCAACTGTCATTTTAGTGCAAAGACAAATTTTACTATTTCCCCCCTCTGATTGCCCAGTCACACATACCATTTCAGGCTTAAATTTCATTCTTTTTATGAAGGTATATTTCCCAGCATGCTCTGCTGTGGTAGCTGGCCCTGTAAGTCCCAAAGAAAGGCTAAAATGGTAATGTTTATATTCCTATAGCTGGGTATTGTATGATGTTCTAGCTCCTTCCCCTCCAATTGTAGGTACAATGGCTTATTTCTGTTTTTTCCTGGTTTCTTGCTATCATTTCAGCAATGCCCATTCCTTTCAGAGTGACTTTTAAGCCACTTTTAAACTGTAGGACTCCATAAATTCATCATACACTATAATCTCCTCACCAATTCCCCATTGTTCATGGCTAATAAAACAACACGCTGTGAAAGAAAGAAAAGGTAATAGAAGAGGTTTTGTGCATCAAGCAGAGAATAAAGAGTGTCCAGCATTTCAAAAATCACCGTTAGCATAGAAGGAATCTACAAGAACATAGTGGATGGGTATTTAGTTTAACTGGCAGATACTCCATAGGAAGAAGGGGCTCAGGATGTAGAGGGTTCAGCCTCCTAAATCTATTCCCATCCCCATTGATCCACTGTGGAAGACCAGCGTTAGCTGGTACAGTAAAATATCTGTGGACTGATTTGAGTTGCACTAAAGGACTAGACTCTGACATCCATATATTTGTTGCCTCTGTTTCAGTGATACTATTTACAGAGTCAAATACTACTTATCCTGAGTAAGAGAGGAAGAATCAAGCCCTCTAACATCACTGCACCTCAACCCACCAGGTTTATATAGTATGAGATGGAAAGTTGCAACCCTGCTAGTTCAAATACCTTCTAAACCCAGGTAGCTCAGACCTGCAGGAGACCTGATGAGAGGTTTTACTGGGACAAGGAAAGGTGGAGCAGACCAGACAGTCATTCCTCTTCTAATTCTGTGCCTCTCACTGCAGTTGCTTTTGAAATGAGTTGCTTTAGTGCACAATGGAAGGAGGTCAAGCATATCTTTGGGTCTGTTGTATCAACTCTATAAATGTCTGCATGCTTGTGAGCCAGACCTTGGAAGCATGTGAATTTCAAGGACTATTCCACTGAGATGGTCTGGACAATATGGGTTTGTAGAATGGTCACAGACCTTTGCATCAATTCACATTATATGTATTTGTGCATTGCAGGCTTGCTGAGTAGGTTCAGACTGTGGAGTATGGACACAGGAGGGGGCGAGTGAGGCAAAATCCCAAGACTATTCATGCAGATCTCTTCCAGGAGGCCTGAGAAACAAAAGCCCAAAACAACATAGAAGTGTTATCCTAAGCTGACAGAGGAGTGCCCTTCTTGATCTGCAAACTGACACAAACCCTTAACAAGAGGGGTAACCCAGCTCAGAGGGATATAAGGGCTAGAACTTGCCAGAGTCTCCATGTGGAAAATGGTTGACACTGGGTAACCCTAACTTGTTTAGACCTTTTTGTATGTCTTCCCTATAAGGCTTTTACCCTCAGACAAAGGTTTGTAAAAGCTGGTTGTGTGCTGAGCTTCAGCATCAGAGCAGTTGAGAGAGCAAACTGCAGGTACAGGGCTAGGTTCAAATGTGCTAAGATAATCACAATAAATTGCAGGGGAACTGCAGCCTAAATCTCTGGTCAGGAGGTACTGGGATGTAGGTTGCTGCTTACAAAGAACTGACAGCTGGAGACCTGAGATCTAAGTGAGGTATCCCTTGAGCAGACCACAGAGGGGGTTAGAGATGCAGTTACCCTGTAATGATGTACTTCATTAAAAATACATGGAATCTCTATAAAACCAGTGTGATTGCAAGGAAATCATATTGCCAGAAGATATCCTCAGGTCTTCTCCTTCATGGACAGAGTGAACTCCAGCCAGTCTTTAGAAATGGAATTTGGATTATTCTGGCACAATATCCATCGTCACTAATGGGAACACTAAGGAGTTCATTATGTAAAAAAATGACTGCAGAATTATACAAAGCATCTAATATGAAGTACTAGCGACTAGAACAATTCACACATAGATAAGATTACATTAAGTACAGAAACTAAAAGGAGCACTATATTCATGGAGCCACTATAAATTGGTTTTCTAATGTGAATCACTCAGTCAACAACAGTACAGCCATATTAGACTCATAATTACTTGGTGTGCTCTGTCTTAGCCATTTAGTTATAAATTTTCACCTGTCATATTTTGAGGGAAGGGTTAGTCTTTTTCATAGATAGATATTGAAATGCAGAGCCAGAAAAAAGTCCTTTCTAAAACTTAAGATTTTAAAAGAAGACCCTGCTGGGTAAGTGTTCCAAATGTAAAATTCTTTTTTTTATAAAGGCAGACCAGTGTACTGTTACTGAAAGTTGGAAAGAGTTAAGAACTTCTATTATTCTCTTGGAAATATTAGGATTTATTTATACGACACTATGTCCCAGTATAAAATAAAAGTACATTCACTGCGTTCCTAACAAAAAGCAAGGTCAAATAACAACATAACTCAAATCATATTGATTTATTAAGTCTGTTTTCCATGTATGGCTCTGCACGTAGCAAAGGGCAGGTGAGAGCTTAAATGAAAGCTTAATGCTGGAGCTTACTGAGAAGGCAAATGCCTTAAATGGATACAAAACCAGTACACCTCTATTCCTTCATTTGTCTCTTAAAAGCATAAATTCTATGATTTGGCACTACAAAACAAAAGTTCTAAGCAAGAAAGGCATTGCAAGAGTTAGTAAAGCTGTATTACAGAAAGCATTTTCACAAATATCAGGAAAAAACCTACTCTTTCAGGGTATTGTTGCTGTGAGTGGCTGGGAAGTTTGCTTCATATCAACAAAACTAGAATAAATGCTGGTTTACAATCGTCAGAGTTTTGGCATACTGTGCAGCATATCTGAAGGGACACTCATGGAGATTTATGCTGCCAATAAAATATTTGTATTTACAAGGCATATTCAGCCGTACCAGGAGCACAGTCTTGATTCATTCCCAAGAGCAGGTCCATCTTGAGCATTGAATGAGGCAGGGGTCCTGTTGGAAAAAGACCTTGTGTAATCATGTTAACTAAAGACTGTATCAAAATGCATACACACAAGAGACTCAAGCTGGCATAGGACAGGAAATCTTAATTCTGGAATGCTTGAGTGCTTCTTGGCTTTGCAATCTTAGCAATGTATTACCACTGCTTTAAAGAAAAGCCTACAAAACTGATGCTAAAACACATAAAAGGCCAAATTCTTTTGACACTTGAAAGATTGGATAAATATTTTAGGCACCGTATTATTTAGTAATTTGACCAGCATGTTAAAACTAGTTGTTCATGGATTAATAATGGAATGATGGACTTTATATGAGTTTGTGCTATCCAGGAGAGTGCTGGCCAGTACAAGTCCGTGGGAAAGTCTGGGACTGGGAGTTTGTCTGTGTTGCCCAGCAGTGTAAGTCATGAGTGGCTGGCTATCCCCAGACAGCATAGCTGGGAGTAATTTACATGGCTGTGTGCGTGCAGGCCAGGTGCAGTTCTCACAGCAAAGCAAGGTTAAAAGCACCTCAGCTTTGAGAATTAAAGGGATAGAGCTGTCCATCAATCCAGCTTGTCCCCTTAGTTCTTCAAGGCTGACCTGAGGAGTTATATAACTGCTAAGAAGCTCTGCACATTGTAAGCATTCAGTCTGTATCTCATCTTGCTTTCTCTTCAGCGGAACTAATTCTGCCCACTTTTAGACCCATTACATTTCCTAAGGCCTTCCAGCTGTTCAGATGGCCTAATGAGATTTTTATTCACAAGTTTACACTGTCATCTTTATTTTCAACTACAGTCTTCTACATCAGCTCGAGGCCTTTCTCCTCTTCCAGTCTGCTTTCAGATACTTCTGAGAAGCCCTGCTCCTTTCCCTTCCATCTGCATTATCTCAGATAGATTTCTGCCAACTATTTCACTTTATTTACTCTAATGCAATTCTCATTTGAGAAAGTTGGAACTTAGATTATCCATAGGTGTTCCTGAATTACTATTTTTTTTACAAAATCTTCCCCCCTTCTTTGTCACATACTCATTCCATGCTCTGTTTCCACAATGCTTAGTTAAAAATCTCATAAAATCTTTTACTGTCAGCTTACCCTGTTTCTCCTAAATCCATTTGGTCAAATTCAATTGCTTTCCTTCTTTAGAACTATTCCGTGACATCTTGTTTCTTGCCTGCAGTTGGCACCTTTCATAATGATAATGTGTGTGTATTTATATTATGGGCAGGATTTGGTAGCATCATCTATTATTTAGGTTGTCTGACACTTCCCATTACAAGATCCCATTTTCATTTATTTATAACTTTGCCAGACTTTAACTGTTTGATCTGAAATTTTCTGTACCAGGTGGCTGCCCCAAGCTGTTTCTAGAAAGCTTCAGCCAAAATGGTTCAGCTGTTTTTGAAAACAAGGGGGAAATACCTCAAATTACAAAGAAAATGTAGATGAAAAATCTGTGTTTTGTTTTCTTTAAAAGAGAGTCAGTCTTTAAAAAGATTTAGTGACATCATGTTTCAGATATGGGACTTGAAATTTGGCAGGAAGGTGGCTTTTGGATAAGGATGTGAAAGCTTCTGCTGTTCCTGTAAAAATCCATCAAAATTTGGTCAAGATATAAGCTTTGGAAAAAGTCTGAATTTGCACTTGCTCAGAGATATTTCTTAGAGTTTAGCAGCTGAAAATCTCCAGAGATTCCAGTTAGACTGCGCATGCTCCATCTTCTCACAGCTACCTGCATGCTGACCAAATGGCACAATTTCAATCATAATAAAGTGTCATTGTGGATACTTCTCTGAAAACATCAATTTAGAGTGCAACGGCAGTGAAAAAAGCAAATACAATGTTAGGAGTCATTAAAAAAGAGATAGAGAATAAGACAGAAAATATCTTATTGCCACTATATAGAACCATGATACGCCCACATCCTGAATACTGCATACAGATGTGATTGCCTCTTCGCAAAAAAGATATATTGGCATTGGAAAAGGTTCTGAAAAGGGCAACAAAAATTATTAGGGGTTTGGAATGGGTCCCATATGAGGAGAGATTAAGAAGACTTGGACTTTTCATCTTAGAAAAGAGGAGACTAAGGGGAGATATGACAGAAGTCTATAAAATCATGACTGGTATGGAAAAAGTGAATAAGGAAAAGTTATTTACTTATTCCCACAACATAAGAACTATGGGTCACCAAATGAAAATAATAGGCAGAAGGTTTAAAACAAACAAAAGGAAGTTTTTCTTCACTCTGCTCATAGTCAACCTGTGGAACTCCTTGCCAGAGGATGCAGTGAAGGCTAGAACTTTAACAGGGTTAAAAAATGAGCTAGATAGAGTCATGGAGGTTAGGTCCATCAATGGCTATTAGCCAGGACGGGTAAGAATGGTGTCCCTAGCCTCTGTTTCTCTGGAAGTGGGTGACAGGGGAGGGATCACATGAGGATTACCTGTTGTGATCCGTCCCTCTGGAGCATCTGGTATTGGCCACTGTCGGCAGACGGGATACTGGGCTAGATGGACCTTTGGTCTGACCCTGTATGGCCGTTCTTGTGTTCTTATGTTAGATCACATTTAATGATCCTCCCACACTTCCTATTTGTAACTGGCCTGTGTCATACCTACAGAAGAACAGAGTATGTTTGTATTCCTAGGGTGGATTTTCACACTAGCCTCCCCTATACTCGCAATGACCATCTCTACCCTTATTGACTCTCAGGAAGACTGAAGGAGGAAGCTGCCTAACTTGAATGCAGATGGGACAATAACTGTACTGGAAAGGGGGAAAGGAATTATAGTAGATTGAGATTGTGGCTTGCAATTCCCACTTACTGATATCCAGGCTGGGGAGATCATCCAATGCGAAAGGTGCCTGCTGGTGGAATCTCTCAGGCAGCAGGTCGGAGAGCTACAGGAGGAGGTGGCTAGGTTGAGGAGCACCCGAATCCACGAGCAATTCCTGGACCGTGTTCATGAGGAGACAGCTGAGGTAGCTGTCCCAGTACACAGGACTGTGGACACATCACTGGTGGCGGAGGAGACGGCTCAGGGTGGACACTGGCAGTTGGTTACTTCTGGCAGCAGGCAGTGCTCCACCCCTGCTCCGAACCCTCCCGCCGTGGTACAAGGAAACCGTTATGATCTTCTTTATACAGGAGATAAGGAATCACCCCCTACAATGGAGGAGGAGAAGCCTTGTACCATTGCGAATAGGAAACATAGGGTAGTGGTGGTCGGAGACTCTCTTCTGAGGGGGACGGAGGCGCCCATCTGTCGCCCTGACATTTCATCTCAGGAGGTATGCTGTCTGCCAGGGGCCTGTATCCGAGATGTTACGGAGGCATTGTCAAGGATTATCCAGCCCTCTGACTACTACCCCATGCTACTCATCCATGTGGGCACAAATGATACTGCGAGGTGTGACACTGAGCGGATCAAGAGTGACTACAGGGCTCTGGGAGTACGGGTGAAGGAGTTTGGAGCGCAGGTGGTATTCTCTTTGATCCTTCCTGTCAAAGGTAGGGACCCAGGCAGAGACAGGTGCATCCTTGAGGTGAATGCCTGGCTGCGAAGATGGTGTCGCCAGTAGGGCTTTGGCTTCCTCGACCACGGGATGCTATTCCAGGAAGGACTGCTAGGCAGAGATGGCGTTCACCTTTCGAGGAGGGGGAAGACCCTATTTGGACACAGACTGGCTAACCTAGTGAGGAGGGCTTTAAACTAGGTTCGATGGGGACAGGTGAGCAAAGCCCACAGGTAAGTGGAGAACATGGAGACCTGGGAGATGAGTCAAAATGGGAGGGAGCGTGGGCTATAATGGCAGAGAGAAAGGAGGATCAGGGCAAAACTGGGAGGCAAGGTCAAATCAGTATCTTAGATGCCTATATACAAATGCGAGAAGTGTGGGTAATAAGCAGGAAGAACTGGAAGTGCTAATAAATAAGTACAATTATGACATTGTTAGCATCACAGAAACTTGGTGGGATAATACACATGATTGGAATGTTTGTATAGATGGGTACAGCTTGCTCAGGAAGGACAGACAGGAAAAAAAGGGTGGAGGTGTTGCCTTATATATTAAAAATGAACACACTTGGAGTGAGGTGGAGATGGACATAGGAGACGGAAGCGTTGAGAGTCTCTGGGTTAGGCTGAAAGGGGTTAAAAACAAGGGTGATGTCATTCTAGGAGTCTACTACAGGCCACCTACCCAGGTGGAAGAAGTGGACGAGGCTTTTTTTAAACAACTAACAATATCATCCAAAGCCCAAGATTTGGTGGTGATGGGGGACTTCAACTATCCAGATATATGTTGGGAAAATAACACAGTGGGGCACAGACTATCCAATAAGTTCTTGGACTGCATTGGAGACAACTTTTTATTTCAGAAGGTTGAAAAAGCTACCGGGGGGAAGCTGTTCTAGATTTGATCCTAACAAATAGGGAGGAACTGGTTGAGAATTTGAAAGTGGAAGGCAGCTTGGGTGAAAGTGATCATGAAATCATAGAGTTCACAATCCTAAGGAAGGGTAGAAGGGAGAACAGCAAAACAGAGACAATGGATTTCAGGAAGGCGGATTTTGGTAAGCTCAGAGAGCTGATAGGTAAGGTCCCATGGGAATCAAGACTGAGAGGAAAAACAACTGAGGAGAGGTGGCAGTTTTTCAAAGGGACATTATTAAGGGCCCAAAAGCAAGCTATTCTGCTGTGTCAGAAAGATAGAAAATATGTCAAAAGACCGCCTTGGCTTAACTAGGAGATCTTGCATGATCTAAAAATAAAAAAGGAGTCATACAAAAAATGGAAAGTAGGACAAATTACAAATGATGAATATAGGCAAACAACACAGGAATGCAGGGGCAAGATTAGAAAGGCAAAGGCACAGAATGAGCTCAAACTAGCTATGGGAATAAAGGAAAACAAGAAGACTTTTTATAAATACATTAGAAGCAAGAGGAAGACCAAGGACAGGGTAGGCCCACTGGTCAGTGAGAAGGGAGAAACAGTAACAGGAAACTTGGAAATGGCAGAGATGCTTAATGACTTCTTTGTTTTGGTCTTCACCAAGAAGTCTAAAGGAATGCTAGTGGGAAAGGGGTAGGTTTAGAAGATAAAATAAAAAAAGAACAAGTTAAAAATCACCTAGAAAAGTTAGATGCCTGCAAGTCACCAGGGCCTGACGAAATGCATCCTAGAATACTCAAGGAGCTGATAGAGGAGGTATCTGAGCCTCTAGCTATCATCTTTGGAAAATCATGGGAGACAGGAGAGATTCCAGAAGACTGGAAAAGGGCAAATATAGTGCCCATTTATAAAAAGGGAAATAAGAACAACCCAGGAAACTACAGATCAGTTAGTTTAACTTCTGTGCCAGGGAAGATAATGGAGCAAGTAATTAAGGAAATCATCTGTAAACACTTGGAAGGTGATAGGGAACAGCCAGCATGGATTTGTAAAGAACAAATCATGTCAAACCAATCTGATAGCTTTCTTTGATAGGATAATGAACCTTGTAGATAAGGGAGAAGTGGTGAATGTGGTATACCTAGACTTCAGTAAGGTGTTTGATACGGTCTTGCATGACATTCTTATCAATAAACTAGGCAGATACAACTTAGATGGGGCTACTATAAGATGGGTACATAACTGGCTGGATAACCATACTCAGAGAGTAGTTATTAATGGTTCACAATCCTGCTGGAAAGGTATAATAAGTGGGGTTCCACAAGGGTCTGTTTTGGGACCGGCTCTCTTCAATATCTTCATCAACGATTTAGATATTGGCATAGAAAGTACGCTTATTAAGTTTGCAGATGATACCAAGCTGGGAGGGGTTGCGACTAATCTGAAGGATACGGTCATAATTCAAAATGATCTGGACAAATTGTAGAAATGGTTTGAGGTAAACAGGATAGAGTTTAATAAAGACAAATGCAAAGTGCTCCACTTAGGAAGGAACAATCAGTTTCACACATACAGAATGGGAAGCGACCGTTTAGGAAGGAGTACGGCAGAAAGGGATCTAGGGGTTATAGTGGACCACAAGCTGAATATGAGTCAGCAGTGTGATGCTGTTGCAAAAAAAGCAAACATGATTCTGGGATGCATTAACAGGTGTGTTGTGAGCAAGACACGAGAAGTCATTCTTCTGCTCTACTCTGCGCTGGTTAGGCCTCAGTTGGAGTATTGTGTCCAGTTCTGGGCACCGCATTTCAAGAAGGATGTGGAGAAATTGGAGAGGGTCCAGAGAAGAGCAACAAGAATGATTAAAGGTCTAGAGAACATGACCTATGAAGGAAGGCTGAAAGAATTGGGTTTATTTAGTTTAGAAAAGAGAAGATTGAGAGGGGACATGATAGCCATCTTCAGGTATCTAAAAGGGTGTCATAAGGAGGAGGGAGAAAACTTGTTCATCTTGGCCTCTGAGGATAGCAATGGGCTTAAACTGCAGCAAGGGAGGTTTAGGTTGGACATTAGGAAAAAGTTCCTAACTGTCAGTGTAGTCAAACACTGGAATAAATTGCCCAGGGAGGTAGTGGAATCTCCATCTGTGGAGATATGTAAGAGTATGTTAGATAAATGTGTATCAGGGTCTAGACAGTATTTGGTCCTGCCATGAGGGCAGGGGACTGGACTCGATGACCTCTCGAGGTCCCTTCCAGTCCTAGTATTCTATGATTCTGCTGAATCTGGGCCTTGTAATGTGAGTAGAGAAAACTGATGGATTTGGGGAAGTGGGATTGGAAGCAGACTTATTTACATGCATATGCAAATCTTGCTTATACATTTTATAAATTATAATGGGCCAAATTTTCAAATTTCTCAGCACCTAGTAGCTGGCATAGTCCTCACATGAGCTGCTAGGAACTGAGCATTTCCAAAAATCTAGTTCTAATATTGCTTTTCCTTATTTTCAGATATAACATCCATGGGGCAGTGTTCACTGGTTGCAAAACAAATGTGAAACACAAATGCAGGCACAGTATATAAATAGACTTACTGGTAATTATTTTGAATTTCTAATGTTTTTAGTCTGTTTCCACATTCTTGATAGAAAAATCACATGGTTGGAGTAACATTTTAATTGTAAAACAAACCTTACAAATGTATTAATCATATATACAGATAAAATAGCTTATGTAGCCTTTCAGTTTATTTAAAATATATTTTGTAATGTGGCGTGGCACCACCATGGGTTCAGCTCTGGCAGCTAGAGTTTCAAGATTAACAAAGTTAAAGTCACCTCTGTTACTTGCTTCAATGTTGAAGTCTCTAACACACAAAGACCAAAGGTGGTGACCACATATGCACTCACCAGTATACCATCTAGTCTATTTTATGTGTTATTAAAGTTACAGTTACCCAAGCATGTAGAAATTCTAGACTCAAGTTACAAATACCATAATACTCTCATCCTTGACAACAGTGTTAGGGTCTGATGGGTCTCCCCTGGCTTGATCATCCATAGAGGGATGGTTCTTGTGGGAGTCTCCCAGAGGTAGCTCAATTCTCCCATTCTGGGCATGTTCATAAAAAGGTCCACCTTCTTTTCTGTTGTTGGTCTATGTCCTTTGGAAACTTAATGGACACCAATTTTCTATAGGCTTGGTAAGATCCCTTTATTCTCATATCATTTCAGCAATTTCATCACTGGACACAACCACATCAGCCACTACATCATGGGCTCATTTAACTGCACATCCACTGATGTGATCTATGCCATCAAGTGCCACCAATGCCCCTCTGCCATGTATAGTGGCCAAACTGGACAGTCTCTACAGGAAAGAATTAATGGACACAAATCAGATATCCAAAAAGACAATACACAAAAACCTGTTGGAAAACACTTTAACCTGCCTAGGCACTCATTAATGGATCTCCAAGTCACCATGTTTCAGCCAATTCCACAAGCCAAATACACAGGGAAGGGTTGGAACTTAACTTCATTTAGAAATTTGATTCATATCAGAGAGGAATGAATAAAGATATTGGCTGGCTCGCAAACTACCTTCCACATCCTAATGACTTAACCAACCAACCAACCAATGGGTGCTTATAGAGGTACAAATTGTTCTTATCAGCCTCTTGTAACTTGAACAATCTAATTCACTATTTTTTTCTCTTTTTTTTTCTTTTCCCTTCTCCTTCCCCTTTCCCCCCTTTTCTCCCCCGCCTTCCCTTATTTATTCTTGGATCTGAACTTTTAATACACTGGTCATCTGAAGAAGTGGGTAGTGCCCATGACAGCTCATGATGCCATCGATGTTTTGTTAGTCTTTAAAGTGCTGCTAGACTATTTGTTGTTTTTTAAGTTTATTCCTATTAGCATTGATGCACAAACTGTTTCCTGTGATTAAGACAAATGTCTGATACCGATGCATCATTATGGTAATTTTATGATCTAATATTAATCTTCTAGGTAATCACTTGGTACATCTTTTCCCATAATCTTAGCACATGAGGTTATTTTCTGGTCACGTGTGTCATCTTTTCTTGTCTCCAAGGCCTAAAATAGCTAAGCTAAAATCTTGCAGGCTTTAATCTACAGGATCTTGCATTTAAGCTTGTCTTACTCATATCTAATACGTAGTTCAGTATTTAGAGGAACTATCTTATACTTTTATAAGCCTACAAATTAACTCTAACATGCAATAGGGTGACCATCTGTCCTATTTTTAACAGGAGAGTCCCTTATTTAAGGCCTCCTTCCAGTGTCCCGACTGTTTTAAAAAACTGGCACATTGTCCCATATTTCCCCTGCAGGGGGTAGGGGAGGAGCCGCCAGCGCTCAGGGCTTAAGTCGCTGAAGCCCCAAGCACCCCGGCAGTGAAGTTCACCCCGGCAGCTTTCCTCCCCTCCTCACTCTGCATGCTGCCGGGGTGAACTTCATCCCTGCAGTGGGGCAGGGTGGTTGGGGAGCTCCCAGCACTTGGAGTTTCAGCTCCTAGAGCCCCAAGCGCTGGCAGCTCCTCCCCCACCAGTGCCTGCTGCAGGGCTGAAGCCCTGCGCACCAGCGGCCCTCCTCCCCTCCCTCTCCTGCAGGGGTGAAGCCCTGAGCACCAGCACTGAGCACCAGCACCCCCCTCCACTGTGGGACTGACGCCCCAAACTCTGGTGGATTCCCTCCCCCCACCATGGAGCTGAAGCCCCAAGTCCCAGCAGGTCGCCCCTCCACTGTGGTGCTGAAGCCCCGAGTGCCGATGGGTTTCACCCCCCCTCCCACTGTGGGGCTGAAGTCCCGAGTGCTAGCAGCTCCCCTCCCCCTGCCAAGAGCCTGACACTCTGAGTTCTGGTGGCTCCTCCCTTGGCGTTCCGTATTCTGTATAGGGAAATATGGTCACTCTCTGTATGTAACAATCATAATATCACACACTATGTGAATAATAACTAGAATCATTCTCTACACTTTACTCTGAAGGATGATTGTACATTTATACAGTTGGCGTCTTTAAACTTTCTTCCATGCCACCCTTTTTATTTAGTACTTCCTCTCCCCCAAATACCATCAACTTAAACCCATTTCTTAAGCACAAGTTTTCTACAATCCTCCTTAAACAATGATCCACCAAAGGGCTCATCTAGACTATGCTAGAGTGTCGAAAGAGGATATGCAAATTCTGCGGGAATTTTCATATCTTCTTCCAATCTCACTTTCGAAAGCAGAGCTTTCGAAAGTGAAAGTAGTTTAGACATGGCTTTTTCGGCGAGCTCCCCACTTCCTTGGTATGTCTAGACTACATAGCTCTGTCGATGGAGCCATGTAGATGAGTTTATAAGACATAGGAAAATGAAGCTGTGATTTAAATAATCACAGCTTCATTTACATCAAAATGGCCACCACTCTGTGCCGATCAGCTGTTTTGGCAGCACAGCGCAGTAGTCTGGATGCGCCGTGGTCGACAAGGGAAGCCTTTGTCGACCGCTCCGGTAAACCTCATTTCACGAGGCATAATGGAGCGGTCAACAAAGGCTTCCATTGTCAACTGCGGCACGTCCAGACTGCCCCACTGTGCCACCAAACATCTGATCGGCACAGCGCGGCGGCCATTTTGATGTAAATGAAGCAGTGATTACTTAAATCGCCGCTTCATTTTCGTATGTCTAATAAACTCATCTACATGGCTCCATCGATGGATCCATGTAGTCTAGACATACCCCCTTTGTTGAAAAGCTGCTCTTCCTCAAAAAATGAGGTTTACGCGGCTTTTCGACAAGGGGGGGGGGGCTCACCGAAAAAGTGGCGTCTAAACTACTTTCACTTTTGAAAGCTCTGCTTTCGAAAGTGAGATCGGAAGAAGATATTCCGTGGGAATTCTCATATCTTCTTTGGACACTCTAGTGTAGTCTAGATGAGCCCAAAGAGATGTGTTCAAAAGAAACCTAGAAAATATGTTTTAAAACATAACTGTACAAATGGCAAAAGTCTGTCATTTCATCCCTTTATATTATAATATGAATTTAGGCTGAGATGATCCACTACATGTTCTAAGTGATAAGATCTGAGCCATATAATGACCACAAAGGAACAGACTTGATTTATGTAATGCTACTGGAAAAGTCTCAATAATCCAATTATTACATTTTATTTTGCAGATAAGATTAGGTGCCCTGGTTATTTTGTGTAAAACTAGCCTCATTTCCTCTACTTTATGCAGGAATTGTCAGTCTGCACCTGAAAATGTAGATTAGCTCTTATTTTATTGCCCCCTTACCTGACACTTTTTGTCTCTAATGGTCTCTGCAATCCAGAGAACTACCTGACTAACTCAGACTTAAGTCAGGGACTGTATGTAGAATACTGTGTCAAATTACTAGCTGACATCAATTCCCTGTCACTTTCTCCAGTATGGCAGTTTGCAGTATCTAATCATAGCATTGAATAGTAATGCTAGTTGCATTCAGTAGCACCGAGGATTTTTTTTAAGCTGAATGATGCCCTAGATGCAAGGATCAACTGACAGAGGAGTTCAATTTGTGTGGGACTGGCGTAGGATGCTCAATTAATACTTAGTGGACTAAAGTGAAAACTATTACAAGTACATAAACCAGGGGTGAGAAACCTCAGGCCTGGGGCTAGATGAGGCCCTCGACTTGCTTGGATCTGGTCCCCAAGGCTCAGGGTCCCCTCAACAATAGGGAGCCTGTGCTGGCACTCCAGTCCCCCCGCTGCCTCCCTGTGGGGCTGGAGCACACAAAATGTACTAGGCTACCCGTCCCCCGCTCCAGTGTGAGAGAGGAATATGGAGAGTGCCTTTTGCCTTCTATTCATGGCCACACGGAGGGGTTTTTTTCTACTTCTCACTTATATGTGGCCCCTGACTGATTTTTCTGTGGGTCAGCGGCCCCCAACTCAAAAAAGGTTCCCCACCCCTGACATACCACTTACCTTCCAACTTAAAGGATACGTTGCTAAAGATCCACAGTATTGCCACCTCCAGGGCATGTCTATACTAGGCAATAATTTCAAAATAAGTAAAATTGAAATAATAACTCCCAAAATAACACAATTAAATACACACTACAGGGGAACATCGGAATTTATCAGAATTATGTCGAAATAGTGCATCCACACTGATTGGAGCCTGCCTCGGATTTAGACACCCCCCCCCGCTCTGTCCAGAAGCACTCTGGGGAGGGCACAAGGAGGTCGGATATTTCCTGTGGCTGCTTGGTAAGGCAAGCTGAGACATGTGCTTACAGGAGCTCCTCTCTACAGATGCATCTCACATGCCACTCCTTCAGTGCCTCCCACCTCGCGGGTCACCAGGTAGACACAGTGTGCTCTGGTTGCCCTTGCAGATGCCATCACACTGCCACCATAGAGTTGGAGTTGCTGCAAAACAGTGCCATATTCATGGGCCTTGTGCTGTTCCTCATGGCACAGTTTGTCCACACTGCCCTCATGCTGCTCCAGCAGGACAATGACAAGTCCCAACTGGAGGACCTTTTCACTCAGGTCCTGGTGCTCCTGCTGCTGCAAATGACCCTAAACCCCTGGACACTGTGGAGCGCTGCTTCTGGTGGAGGGAGACCAGTTCCAACTGGTGGGACCGCGTTGTCATGCAGCAATAGGACAACCAGCAGTGGCTCCAGAACTTTCGCATGTGGAAGACCACCTTCGTGGAGCTCTGCAAATGGCTCACCCCTGCCCTCAGGTGACAGGACACCTGACTGCAACCCGCCATCCCCCGGCAGAAATGCATCACCATTGCCTTGTGGAAACTCGCCATGCCAAACAGCTGCTGCTCTGTTTGGAACCAGTTTGGTGTGGGGAAATCCATAGTCGGGGCCATGCTTCTGCAGGTAGCCAATGACATCAGCAGGTGTTTGGTCTCCTCTGCATCACTGTGCTTGCTGCCCAAATGTGGGCATGACCTGTGTCATGTGCAACACTGCTGTGTGATTCCATGACCCTAGCCTCCTTAGTGGTGGCTTGTTGTGGGAAGGTGTCCCACCACGAAGGCTGGAATAAGGCAGGCCTCTCCAGGAACTTTGTGAGAAGGACTGAGGTGTTCCTGTGTGAGACCGTCATGGGGCTGAGTGCTCTGGACTGGTGCTTCATGTGCACACACATGCACAGGTTGTTGTGCAACCCCCAGGTCAAGTAGGCCAAGCAAGGAGTATGCAGCCCCTCACAGCCCATCGCCTGCCCCCGCATGTAGACAGGGAAAATTACAGAACTCACCTGAAGTGCCTTCCCCAGGTTCATCCAATGCTTGGGAAACATCCTGATATGGAGGGCCTGGCTCCCGGGTGAGGAGCAGCTCCTGGTTTGTGGGCATGGTCACCTGGCTGGCCTGCTCCTTTTCGTCATCATCCTTCACAACCTCGCCCTCATGGAGGTTGTCACTGGGTGTGCCTGGCCAGAATCGATGAAGAAGGGGGGGAGGTGACCGGCCCCCCTCCTAGGATGGCATCAAGTTGGTTGTAGTAGTGGTACATGTGAGATGCTGCCCCAGAGCATTCACTCTGCTCCCTGGCCTTGTTGTAGGCCTGCCAGAGCTTCTTCATTTTCATGCAGACTTGGTCGAGGGTCCGCATGTGTCCTTTTTCAGCCAGGCCGGCAGCCATCTGGCTGTAGATATTGGTATTCCTTTTTCTGGTGCGGAGATCCTGGAAGTTGGTCTCCTCATCTCAGACGCCAATGAGATCCAGGATCTCCGCACCAGTCTAGGCCAGTGCTCTCTTGCATCACTGGCTGGGACAGCTGAGGGTGCTGCAGGAGAGATGGCAGCCGTGGGGGGCTCAGAGGAAGTGCTGGTGTCTGCCATGGCTCCTTGGATGGTGCGGTGTTGCATGGTGCTGGCAAAGCTCTCCTCATGCCTTCAGCCCTTTTTCCTCCAGCCTGCTGCTTTAAAAGCTCTGTAGGAGAAGGGGAGCAGTGGAGCTGGCAGGTGTGACAGGAGCAGCCACAAGTGCAGTTGTGAGAGGCCTCTGGAGGCCAATTATTTCGAATTAGCAGCACCGGATTGTCCACACTAACGCTATTTTGAAATAACAGTTTTGAAATATGCATTATTCCTCAAGAAAAGCAGGAGTACAAATTTCAAAATAACCAGCCCGATTTACCAGCTGTGAAGATATTGCGGTGAGCAGGCCCAAATACATTGACTAACGTAGCTGAAGTTGTGTAACTTAGGTTGATGACCTGCGGTAGTGTAGACAAAGCTAACTTGGGTTACACATCTGAACCTTCCCCTTCCCCCAGCACTGATGGGAATATAAATAACAGCTAATGCTAATTCAAAAGCACACCAAAAAGGTGGGCAAATATAGCTGGCTGGAAAGGCAGTTTAGAATCTAAACAAGTTCACAAATATCCTTTCCCCACTGTTTCCCCAGCTCCAACCTGTCCTATTTAAACCTGCAGCTGTAATGGTGATTACCATTGGCACTTTAACTGTGTGCTGTCACACTGTCCTGCTATTCTAGTACTTACAGTCCTTGAAGGTCTTGCTTGCATCAATATAGCACAAAATAGCAAAGCATGTGGACTTTTTGAGCTCAGTGACCACCCACGGGGGTAAAGGCTCCCTTACTAGGTTACCTGTACTGCTAGAGACTGTGAGGTGGAAAGAGCATCCACTACTGAGCTGCTACTTCTCCTTCCTGTACTGGTGAGAAGCAGATGGGGGGTGGTGGTGTAATGATTCTTGGGGTACCCAGGATGGCAAGACTACTTCCTGCCTCCAGCATGAGGACAAGAAGCAATAGGCTTACATTGCAGCAAGGGAGGTTAAGGTTGGACATTAGGAAAAACATTAGGTAGTTAAAAACTGGAATAAATTGCCTAGGGAAGTTGTGGAATCTCCATCTCTGGAGATATTTAAGAGGAGGTTGGATAGACATCTATCAGGGATGATCTAGATGGTGCTTGGCCTTGCCATGAGGGAAAGGAACTGAACTTGATGATCTCTTGAGGTCCCTTCCAGTTCTAGTATTCTGTGATTCTATGAGAGAATCTTGCCCAAGGTGTCTGGGTGTCACCTCCTTCACACCACCAGCCTCTTAGCCACTTTCTTTCTTGGCAATGTCAGCCCCGACTTTGCCTTGCAGGTTAACAATAGGGGCACCCCAGTCTCTAAGTCCCTTTGAATATTTCCCCTGATCTATCCAGTCCCTGATGCTGTCTGGGTAAAGAAATCCTAGATTCTCTTCTCCCAGTGGAACACTATAGGTTTGTCTCAAATCACCGGTTCAGTAAATATCAGTACTTGTGATAAAATAAATCTTTATTTTAGGAGGCACAGAGATTCTACTGAAGAAAGTAGTTACAATGCAAAACTAAAATATGAACCTGCTTCTCCATTTATTATGTTGTACCTTTCTTATCAAATAAAATAGTGTTCTCTTCCCAGGTTCCGTCTGCTGCAGAACTGGCTGGCTTCACAGCCACCATGGATCAATTTTTCAATATCTCCATTCCCAAAGTGTCTTTTCAGTGGAAAATTGAAAACCATATCCTCCCCCATGTTATGCTGAAACACACTTTTGTTTCTATTCTTAGATACTGCAAAGCCTGGTCTTGTTGTAATGGTCCTTTTTCATCTGCAGATGGTTTTGATTGTTTGCAGTTGCCTCTGCTGGTTTTCCATTGATAGTCTTTATTGAGCAAAACTGAACAATGAAGCCTTGAATTGCATCACCAGCTACACAGGGAACAATGATAAATCCCTCCTGCCTGAATGGGCCCTCGCTGAAACATTATCCCCTGGTGACTAATTTTTCCTCCAAGTTCATAAAGCCTACTTTCAATATAATTCTTCAATATTACCCATGCACACATCTTGCTGTGATTATGAATCTTGAAAAGTTAAAGCTTTCTGTAGATCCTTGCATTTTATTCTCTATGAAAAAATACCCTGTAAGATGTTTGGTGTAATGAGTTCGTCAGGTCAGGGATGAGAGTTGCTTGCAAAGAACAGGGGAGCCTCTGAGAAGGGGTCACACAGGTGTGGAGTTCATTCCTCTGCCAACGTGCTACCAAGAACAGCGGAGCTAAGCTGGTGCAAAGAGGAAAGTAAATAAGTAAACTGTGCCAGGAAAAGTAACGATGCAGGTCTCCCTGGAACAAAGCAGTTTGCGCTCTGCTTCTGGGGCAATGGATCTATGTGTTGCCACATAAACAGGCAAGCCCAAGCCCACGCTGACACAAAATTTTACCCTTTTTCTTTTGGAGAAGAAAAGGGTACAATTTGACCTTTTAAAATACTCTGTCTACTCCAAGCTATTGAACCGCTTTAGCACAGATCTGACATTCTTAACTAACTAGCCAATAGCCCGTCATAAAACGGGATTTTCGGGTCTCTCCTCCATGTCCGTCTCTCTCTCTCTCCTCCTCCTGCCTCCCCCCTCTCTCTCTCAGCTCTCCTCCACCTCCTGCCTCTCTCTCCATCTCTCTTTCTCTTCTCCTCCCTCTCCCGCCTCTCACTCGGGGGACTGCAGAGCCCAAACGGCTGCTTGCACCACTTGCTCCTGCACGGCGGCCCGGCTGAGCGGTGCAGAAGTCAGCAGAGCACCATAGCGGAAGGCCCCAGTGCCCCCCAGAGGCAAGACTGTAACACTACAGCGTTACAGAGTTACAGACATTGGGCTACTATATATATGATGTAGAACTCCCATTGAAGAGTCTATGCTTAAGTAAAGAGTGCAGGATCCATCCAGTTCTCATTGCTGTATAATTTTCTTCAGCATAAGTTTCTCTAAAGGAAGTACCATCACCTAGACAAAGGAAAATATTGCAAATGGGGGTAGGGCAGGGGAGCTGTGATGTGACTGGAACTTTTGTCATCTGTACAATGGGGGTCTGTAAGGCATGCACTTTAAGCCTCCATTGTCTGGGAGCTTGAGATGGTAAATCAATGTTTGATAGTAAATGGCCTTCACTTTCTGGACATGATTATCTAATGAATGTGTTTCTAATGCTTTGTTCCTTGATTCAAACATTTTAGCAAACGAAAGACAGGCTGGAAGGAGCTCAGAGCATTGTATAGGTGATAGTAAGCATCAGAAATCGTTAGAACCTCTCCTCTGGTCAGTTCGTATTCAGAAAACTATAGAACCATCTTTTTGATTTAGGCCCCCACCTTGGGAACAGTTGCTTTTCCACCTTTAAAAGCCACATGAAATATTCATCGTATCATACAATTGGCTCTGCCAAAGAATTTACATTTTGTAGAGTAGGTTTATTTTCTGCATGTTTGTCCCGGGGCAAAGAGAGGATGGGAGGGAGAACATATTTCAGTGTAATTGAAAACAGCTGGTGAAAGGAAGAGTGAGTCTGATTCAGTGAAAATGTTCCTCAGGGAGAAAAGGTACAAAGACAATTTATTTCCATGTCCACTTTTGCTAAATGGCCAACATAATAGAAGTGTCACTGCGATGCTGTGTGACAGAAATTAAAAGACAGCTCAATTGAGACTCCTGTCAGGAAATGTAAAGAAACAGAAGAGAAAGCTTCCTTGTAGATAACAGTTAATATGTTGATTGGGCTTGGAAAGTGTAGTCGTGATAAAGACTGGCCATTCTTGCTGCCTGAAGGGTGATTGGCTTTGGAGGCCTGGAGATGAGAAGCAGAAAAATCTTTTGCCTAAGGCAGCAAAAATGGCGCCACAAGCAGGATAAATATACCTACTACTTTTTTGTTTAAAAAGACCATATGGAAATAATAATTCCTTTGCAAAAGTGCTCTGAGATCTCTAGATGAAAAAGCACTGTATAAGAATGTCTTAAGTTACCTCATGGTACATTCAGATAGAAAAACACATCTTTAGGATCAGGCAGTCAGTTAAACTGTCACTACAAATAATTGTGACTGCATTTTTTTTTGCACATGCTAGAAAAAGGAGGCTGAGTCAATGTCTCCTTGAAGTTAAATCATCGAATCATAGAATACTAGAACTAGAAGGGACCTCGAGAGATCATCAAATCCAGTCCCCTCCCCCCACAGCAGGACCAAGCACCATCTAGATAATCCCTGATAGATGTCTGTCTAACGTGCTCTTAAATATCTCCAATGCTGAAGATTCCACAACCTCCCTAGGCAATTTATTCCAGTGTTTAACCACTCTGACAGCTAGGAAGTTTTTCCTAATGTCCAACCTAAACCTCCCTTTCTGCAATTTAAGCCTATTGCTTCTTGTTCTATCATCAAAGACCAAGGAGAACAATTTTTTCCCTCCTCTTTGTAACTCCCTTTTAGATACTTGAAAACTGCTATTATGCCCCCTCTCAGTCTTCTCTTTTCTAAACTAAACAAGCCCAATTCTTTCAGTCTTCCCTCATAGCTCATGTTTCCTAGACCTTTAATTATTTTTGTTGATCTCCTTTGGACCGTCTCCAATTTTTCCACATCTTTCTTGAAATGTGGTGCCCAGAACTAGACATCATACTCTAATTGAGGCCTAATCAGTGCCGAGTAGAATAGAAGAATTATTTCTCATGTCTTGCTCACAACACACATGTTAATGCATCCCAGAATCATGTTTGCTTTTTTTGCAACAGCATCACACTGCTGACTCATATTTAGCTTGTGGTCCACTATGACCCCTAATTCCCTTTCTGCCGTACTCCTTCCTAGACAGTTACTTCCCATTCTGTGTGTGAAACTGATTGTTCCTTCCTAACTGGAGTCCTTTGCCTTTGTCCTTATTAAACATGATCCTATTTACCTCAGACCATTTCTCCAGTTTGTCCAGATCATTTTGAATTCTGACCCTGTCCTCCAAAGCATTTGCAACCCCTCCTAGCTTGGTATCATTTGCACACTTAATAATTGTACTCTCTATACCATTATCTAAATCATCGATGAAGATATTGAACAGAACCAGCACAAAACAGAGCCCTCCAAAACCCCAGTTGTTATGCCCTTCCAACATGAATGTGAACCATAAATAACTACTCTCTAAGAATTATTATCCAGCTGGTTATGCACTCACCTTATAGTAGCCCCATCTACACAACTCTACATTTTAAAAGGAAATGCAGAGTGTGATTGAAATCACTAAATCCTGGTTTACACTACACCAGAAGGTCAAATTAAGATATGCAACTCATTATGTAGCTGGAGTCATCTTATCTTACACCACATTTCCATTCTGTCCACACAGTGGGAGGCCAAAGGGAGTGAACACTGTCTTTGGCTTCCTTTACGCCTCGTGTGGAGCAGAAGTACTGGCACTGGCCGGGGCGCCCTTTGAGTTCGATCTAGCAGGTTTATAATACACCTGCTAAATTGAATCCCGGAAGATCGACGGCAGCATTGTAGAAGTGCCCTGACACATCAGAATGAAGGTTGAATCTCAGTCCACGATGAGCTGGAATTGCAAATATCTCTGAGTGGTGGGGGAAAGATGGTGATCAGTCTTACATGTCTTTAAAAAAAATCTCCATGTGTTTAGACAAAAGAAGATTTTGTTTAGAAGGAGAATAGAGAATTTCCATATACAGAGACTGAGTCAAGTTCTAGAGAAAAAAAGAAAAGGAATCAAAGAAGTCCAACATGAAAGGGCCATACACACAGGGTAGATCAAGGTCTGACAGAAATTAGAGATTAAGGAAGACCTATTAGATCATCAAGTTCATCTGTCTGCAAATGTTGGATGCTGCTATCTTTACAGCATATTTATTAGTTTTGTGCAGTATGCTGCAAAGTGTTCAAAATGGTTCACATCTCTTGGGAGGTGGTTCTGCAAACTAATTGATCTCCTAAAAATGCAGCCATCCAGTCCACTCACTCTAAAACCATGTGGCTGTTGCTGACATATTTATGGGTTTGCTGTTACTCTGTTTTGGAACTGAAGACACTCATTGTTTTTCCATATGGAGGGAGGCAGCATCACAGACAGGATAAACCCAGCAAGATACCACTCCATCCAACTGGCTACAGGGTGATTCCTAAGGAACAGTACCAATGCAGACCAATGTAGTGATTCTTTTAGACAAGCTTAACTCACAACCCAGAAACACCAGAACTGGGGTCAGCATGCACTTGGGAAAGAAAAAGCGAAGCAGCTTCTGAAACACAATGTAGAGAAAGAGCAGTCTCTGGGGAATCCTGCATTTGGAATTGTTTTGTTGCAAAGCTTTGCTCTAACTTAAGGTGATGAGGAACTGTTTTCATATGCTATGATTAAAAAAAGATTCAGGAATAAATATTCTCCCAAATCTGTGATTTCAAACCCAGTGAAGAATTAGCTCCCTGTAAAAGTCTGTTTTCCTTGAGCTCTCTGAAACTGTGTCATGCTAGTTTGATTGCCCAGGATTTCAGTCCTGGGAGTTACATAATTATTACCTTGTACTGTTTTGGAAAGTCTATGAGGAGAGAGAGTCAACACCTGCTGAGGTGAGTCTTGCTAAAACACATAGTGCTGTGATGTCCACCTCTCTGCCCCCACAAATCCTGACAAGGTGAAGGTGCATAGGTGGGCCAATTAACTGCCCAGGCTGCACCTGAAGAAGGAGCTAAGGAGCAGGGATTAATCAGATGGACAGGAGCAGGCAGTGCCTACTTAAAGCCCAGGAGCTGAGAGCAACTGGGGTCTGTATGAAAGTAATTGGCAATCACTCGTAGGGAGGAAAGAAGGAGTCATGAGCTGGCTATGCCCAAAGAGCTAGAAAGGTGCGGGGCAAAATGGCAAGGTATAGGATAGGGTTGTAGTTCTTTCTTGTGCAGCTAACCCTAACAACAATAATGCTTCTGCCCCATCCTTCACACCTCAGCTATGTAGCTTTTTAATAATTCAAACATTACTGACTCAATCTGTCAGTGCATTACACATTCCCAGGAAGCTGTGGATTGGAATAGCAGCCATTGTTTCAGCTTTCATCAGCTGTGAAATGAAGACTTTAGGATTATGGCAAATCCACAGCAGTTCAATTCAGATTTCTCTGTACCATGAAATTGGGCGAGCCTGAATTTGAACTCCAATCAGGGGCAGATGTTTTTGGCCAGCTTCACTGAGTAGCTGTTGTTACCTCCTGCAGCCTTTCTCCAAGATAAAGGATAGTATTTTCTGTAGTGCAGGTTGGAGGGATGGGCTATGTCTATACTGTGCTGGTTTTGCACAAGAAATATGCAAATGAGGCTAAGTGTGGAATATTGCTGAGCCTCATTTGCATAATTAATGAGCGGCTCCCTTTTGTGCAAAACCCCCCTTTTGCGCAAGAGCCATTTTTCCGCACTTTTTTTCTGGAAGAACAGCTCTTGCGCAAGAGGGGGGTTTGCGCAAAAAGTAGCCATCTACACAGCTCCTTTTTGCAGAAAAGCCTCTTGCGCAAAAAGCGGCCACTCATTAATTATGCAAAAGAGGCTCGGTGATATTCCATGCTTAGCCTCATTTGCATATTTCTGTGCAAAACCAGAGCAGTGTAGACATAGCCAGGGAGTCCTAAAAATATCGGCTTTTCTAAGCCAGCTCCTTCCATGGAACCAGTCTTGCCTTACCACTCAGCCTGTGGAGCATTGTGTTGCTTTTGTTGAAGAGTTGTGACCAGAATTGTACAAATAACTGTTTTTTCCCCCAGTTGGCTGGAGGATCCAATCAAACCAGAAAAAAAAAATATTTGGGGTCAAACAAAACATCTTTTTTAAAAAGTCAAAATGATGTATTTCATTTTTAGTTGTTTTAAATGTTTTCAATCCTTAAATAAAATGGAACTAGATTTTGAGGTAAAAAGTTGCTTTTAAAATGTCAACATGAAACATTTTGATTTTATTTTAATTTTTAAAGGCTTTTTTTCCAACTAAAACAATTCAGGGAAATCAATACACATTCACAAGTTTTCAAACATAAATCTGCATTTTCCAGCAAAAACATTTCCAGGTGAAAAATGTTGCCCAGCTACAGTTGTGCCACAACAGCTTCACGTTGTGTAGCAGGCATCTACCAAACTAAACCTACTAAATTGGTTCTCCAGGCTTAAATGCAGTTAAAGTGGAACGAGTACATATTGCTGCCTAATCATTAATCTAGCTCTATTCAGCATAGTCGGCACTGAAATCACAAATAACTTGATATACCGGTATCCTAGATACATAAATGGTCTAAAGGTGTTAGTCATAGTTCATGCTGGATCTTTCCATCTAAAACCGACAATTTTTTTTCTATGTCTTCCAAGCCCCATATTACAAAGAAACTAGTGGCAGTCTGATAAAGAGGGTTGTGAGAATGACGGCAAGGACACAATTTCTTAAAATTAATGGCACACATCTTTGTACTGTGTGGGGAAAGGGGAGATTTCACGTCACTTTCAAATAAACCACTATTTTAAACTTTTGTTCACTGAAGGTACGTCTTCCCAACAATGCTATTTCAGAATAATGTCCGTTATCCCGAAATAGCGTTGCACGCATCTTAACAGCATACCCATTATTTTTAAACAGATTTGAAATAACTGGCATCCTACTCCAGCTTCCTGTAAACCTTGTTGCATGAGGAATAAAAAAGACACCAGAATAGCACTCTATTTTGAAATTTGGTGCTGTGTAGACTATCTTGAAATAAGCTACGCAAATGCTTAGCTCAAACTGCATAGCTTATTTTGAGCATGTGCAACTGTGTAGATGTACCCTGTGAAAGCATTGCTTTTCAATCCTTTAGCTTCAGTCTCACACGTGAGACCTGTTAGGCTCAATTGCTTATTTGTTTTCAAAGTGCAGCATGCTGATTAAATCACGTGACACATCAAACACTTTATAATTACTTTGTAGCCAAGTTTCTCCTTCCTTTTCTTTCTTTCTTTCTTTCTAATTTATTAATTTAAGTTTAATCCAGTCTATGTAAACAAGGAAAAGTCAACAGACACATCAGCTATGGCAATATAAAATTCATTCAAAGAGTTTAGCCGCAGAAGCCTCACTGCAATCAAAGGTTATGTCCACACTGCAGTATAAGCCCAGGGTTAGTGGGACTTGCATCTGAGGACCCTGGGTTAGTAAGCCCAGGCCTTGAGTGTCCATGCTCATTGGTGACTCTAGGTTTAGAATTTCTGGACCTGTGCTCCATGTTTAGGATAGGGTGTCCACACTGCAATGCACCTACCTCAGTCAAACTACCAAATCTCAGGCTTCCTAGTGCCCTACCCAGCTGTAGTTACTCTCACCCTTGGTTTGTGCAGTGTGGGAAAACATGACTGTCCATCCCACTCATTACAGGAAGTTTTGGCAGCCCACCAGAACATCCTGTTGAATGCCAAGTTGTGTTCTGGGGTTTGTGCTCCAGGCAACATGGAAGAGTTTGAAGAACTTCTCTTGCTTGGACTTTTACTTGTGCTTCAGAGTAGTGGGCAGAGTATCCATGGGATTCTAGTGGATGTTTCAGTAGCTTTTTCTAACCTGATGAAGATGCCTGATGATGGAGGAGGAGGAGGCTGATGAGAAGGATGATGATACAGACATGGCAGCTATGATCTCTCACCAGTGGCTCCTTCTCATTGGTGTCCCCCCATCAGTGCCTCCCGCTCCCCCACCATGCCTCCCACCACCCATGATCAGCTATTTCTTGGCATTGAGGAGGCCCTGGGGAAAGGGAGAGGAGCAAGGATACAGCATGCAATCACCCTCCCTCCCCCAGTGCCTCTTGTCTGCCACAATCAGCTGTCTCATGGCATTGAGGAGGCTCAGAGGGAAGGAGAGGAAGGAGTGAGGACTTGGTGCCTAGCCCCTTTCCCACTCCCCCAGAGCCTCCTCAATGCTGATCACATCAGACAAAAGTGCTGGGGAAGAAGGAGGAGTGAGGACAGTCAGGGGAATAGGAAGAAGAGCAAACAGTGTCCCGGTACACATAGCTGAAACTCCCCCCACTCCCCCGCCATCCCGAAATGGCGCCCTTGCTGGGGATGGAGGGTGGTGGGATCCCAGCAGTTGGCATGGCTGGTGGAACCCAGTGGGCCAACAGCGGGACCAGCCCCTGGGCATGGGGAAAGTAGGTACAAAACCAGAGAGTGCTATAGCACCCCCTGTGCCCTGACTTCCTGAACCTATGGAATCGGGGCTCAGCTTAGTCAAAATGTTAACTTTTTTCAAAGAGGAATTCTATATGTGTTTCAGTACAGAGCTATGTGTAACTAAGACTTGCACCGAGTTCTGTCTCGGGACTGGGGATATAAATCCCTATGGATTGACAACAAAGGAAAACATCCCCAGAAACCATTGGGTAGTTGTGGCTCAATTTTGCAGATCTCAGATGGGATCATCACCCCTGCTCTTTCCCATTTATACTAGGTGAAAGAGCTGGATCAATATAAATAAACCCTAAACCCCATATTTGGCCAGGGGCAAGGATTTCCTTGGTGCAAACACAACAGAAGGCCGCCGGAAGGCTCTCCTCTGAGAACCTGCTTGTAAGCCCTGGCCTATGACCTGGCAAGCGGTGCAATTTTTCAGTTGTCCGTATTTTCCAGGTTTCAGAAAAACTTGATTTCCTAAGGCAATGAAAGAATCTGTGAGAAAATTGCATCTTATTGTCCAATAATGTTATAGCCTGAGCACTGAAGAATTTATTGCAACCACCCTCCCACAACACACAATTTTCCCTGCATAAATGTTGAAATCCATTAGAAACTGAGATGTTTTTAATACAGTGATATTATGTGTTCAGTGTTATCCAATTCATAGTCACTATAGGTGGGAAATTCTGAAAAGCGAGAGAGCAACAAGAGCTGCAAATAATATGTTTACAGTCTACTAGAAATAATCAAATGCTGCAAGATTGAAGCATCAGAATTGCAAATGTCTGAAGCAGAGTTAGATGTTTGGGGCTGTGTGATAGCAAGCATATATACCAAAGATGATTTCATTTTCAGCTCATGCAAGTTTTAATCTTCCGTGAAAGGTCAAATGCTGTGTGATGAGAATTCAGGGTTAAAGGCAGAGAAGGGAGAATGGACAATCCCTTCAGAAAATATTCTCTATCAGGCAGGAATAACAATTACTGAGAGTGATAACTGCTGAAAGAATGACTCAAATCAGATTTCTTTTTGCTATAAAACACTACACAGTTTTACAACATGTAGAAAACGTCAACATGTTTGGGACAATGAAAGAGATTTTCTTCCAAAACAGAATTGTGTATAATTTTCTTATACAACCTGAATTATGACATTTTGGATTTGGAAGGAAAGTTACATTCCTTCTGAGCAGTCCAAAGAGGCCAACCAGATTGAGAGGAGACCACGAATAAAATGAACCCGCCAGAGCTGAAGAAATTTATGGGCAAGAAGCTGTCACTGAAGTTAGATGGTGGCTGACATGTCCGAGGGATATTGTGAGAGTTTGACCTCTTCGTGAATCTAATGATAGATGAGTGTGTGGAGATGGCACAAAGTGGACAACAGAACAATAGAGGGATGGTGGTACTTGTAATACAAGGAAACAGCATCATCATGTTAGAAGTCTTGGAACACGTGTAGCTTAATCGGTGAGCTTCTGCCTATCGCTGCGATAAACCTTTTTTTAACTCCAGCTACTTTAACTAATTTTTTTCAGGAACTGTACCTTCCTTGTGTAAACATATTTTGGTTAAATAAATTTTGTAATGGTTAATGTAAAAAAAAAGAGTCCACCAGGATGCCTGTAGGCTAGGGGCTCACTTTGTTGCCTATTTCCTCTGCAGCTCTCCTCTTTAATGTGAACTGGCATAGTCACTAATTTGTTTCCCTATGGAAAAACCTGTTACTTTACAAACAGCATCTTCTCTTCAAGAGCTTAGTCATCTGTATCAAGTGATCAATAAGTCAATACACCAGATGCCCATACCATGCATTCTCACACAGTGATAATTCAATCACATCATAGATCTTCAGTGGTAAGTCTCTTGGAGCATACTTATGTGCTAAAGAAATATAAGACACTCTCAAACATTGATGTAAATCCCACTTTTTAACCATGTGAAAACCAAATTTCACCATGTATATGTTTAGATAACCTCAGTTACATAGGCAAAGGTTTCTAAATTATTTATGAATATAAAACGCAACCAATCTGAAGCTAGGAATCACAGATCACTGATCTTGGAGCGGGGTGGGGGAGTGAAGTTTTAAAAGATACTAGACAAATAGAATAGTTGTAAGTTGAAGTTGATGCCTGCTGTGAAAAAAATATGTGGGTTGGACATGGTGGCATTATCAGATTAGACTATGAACCTGCAGCTCATTATTGCAACCACTGTTATATGTTTGCAACAAATCATGTACAAAGCGGGCCAAGTGAGATGTCTATAAAAAGCTTCTGATTCAATGGTTATGCTTATGCCATTTATATGTGTGTATCATTTTGTATTTGAAGTTATGAGTGTTGGGGACGTACTTGTATTTCACATGTTTGCTTCTGGGAGGAGGCTTGACAGGATGCTTGGCCAAGCTATTGTGAAAGAACTAAGAAATGGCTAGAGGCATTCAACTGACAATGGGCCTTGGGTGGTGCCAGTCCAGATCTGGTGAGCTTTTCTGTGGGCATTCAGACCACCAAGCAAGCAATGGCTACTGCCTGCAAAAAACTGAATCATACACAGACAGGTGACTTGCTCATGTGACAAATTCCATCCTGGAACACAGCGAGAACAATGGGAATCCCTCCACATGGCCAAGAATATACACAGGGCTATGGAAGTTCCTCCATTTTGTCTTCAATCCAGTTTCTCACCTCTGGAGGATTTTTGCTATGAACTGAATCTTGAGCAATGGACTGATGACCCATCCTAACAGTGGATGTATTCCAGAGACTTGATTTAAGACAGCAGATTATCCCACCTCTGCCAGAAGCCTTCACAAGAACTTTACAATTGGTGTATTTATTTTGATTCCTTTAATAATTCTTTCTTTCTTTCTTTCCATTTTAGATTCTTAAAGGATTGGCTAACAGCATGCTATTTGGGTAAGATACGATTTATAAACTGACCTGAGAATGTGGCTAGTCCTTTGGGAGATTGGTTTTCATCTTTATAAAGAGTGGTACTGATGGTGACAAAGAAGAAATGGAGTGTCTAAGGAAATAATTTGTGTGACTTCGTGCTAGCCCATGAATAGAAGTGCTCTTTGCAGATGTTTGGTGTGCCTTATAGATAGTGAAGGATTCCCAGTCTTGGGCTATAAATAATCCTGTCTCCAAATAATTCATCTTGAATTGACCCTTTTAGCAGAAACCTCTATTATTACATGTATAATAAATTCAGTGTCCCCAACACATGTTTCCCTTTACCTCTTTAGGTACTTATACATTCTACTACCATTTATACTAGTGTAACATCACTGAATTCTGAAACAAAATTTGCCTTGCATGTCCAGAAATAGAGATTTCCCTGACTAGGTCTTGATGCAGCAACATAATTACTCATCTGTCCTACTTTAAGCATGAGATTAGTCTCATTGACTTCAGTGGGGCTACTCATATCCTTAAATTTGGGCATGTACTTGGCTGAATCAGGGCCATAATTTATATATCAATTAAATTTAAAAATCCCTTCCTAATAGAGCAGTGTGTCTTGGTCTGTCTTATTCCCATTGTGATGATTCTTGGGGTACCCAAGACTGGGAGTCACATTATTATCCTGCTGACTCCAGTGGGAGGAAAAGATGCTTGTGCTTAACTGAGTGACATCTTCCTGACTCCCTTACATTGTAAGCTGACCGAGCACTCTGCTTTGGGCTAAACCAGCCCTTACTTTGCTGTCCGGTTTAACAATGGCTGTCCCCTCTCCCAGGTCCCTTTGATGCTTTCCTCTGTAGCATCCAGCTTTTTCCATGAAACATTCACAGAAATACCTGGTCTGTTATCCCAGAAGGAGCTGTGTACGTACGAGCTTCAATGATTTAACTCAGGGCTTGTCTTCACTACATAATGGATTGATGCTGCAGTGATTGATCCACTGGTGGTTGATTTATCATGTCTACATAGACACAATAAATCAACTTCTGAGCACTCTCCCATTAACTCCAGTTCTTGATCAAAATGAGAAGAGTAGCTGGAGTCAACAGAAGAGCAGCCCCCACCGACCTTACTGCATAGAAAACACTGCAGTAAGTGCATCAACTTCAGCTACACTATTCACATAGCTAATGTCGCATAGCTTAGCTCGACAGAGGGGCGTAGTGTGAGCCAGGCCTCAGGATCAGTTCTTTGTATCTCACCACAACACTGAGACAGATTTATAGTGAAAACAACAATAATTTTATTATCCAAGGCCTGAGACTCAAGAGATAGTGAGTAAAGACAGTGGAAACAAAAGGGTTATAAACAAAATCATAATTCTATTTCAGAGGCTAGCCTTAACAGGATTCCCTCTGTCTAAAGAAGATTATCAAACACCAAATGTCCTTTGCAGCATTTCAACCAACCCTGGTTGAGATCCCATTTTCAGTAATTGTCCCATCCATTTATTTCCTAGATAAAGTGTTGACTCCTTGCCTTCCACGTATGTTCCCAAAGTTCCTTGTCTATCCACTGGGATAGTAAAAACCCTTGTTTCTCCTGCATCTTGCTTTTCCCCTGTTGATTTCACATTTCCCTGTTGACTTCATATGTAAATGGGACTTTCACTGTGTTGACTTACAACATTCAGTTTGCATGCCAATGAAGAGAGAGGTGAATTAACATCTTTAGTCTGGCTAAAAACCTGTGTGTCAACTGTGACTTGACACAAACTTTAGGAACATATTTTCGGCATACATTCATAACTCCTCACACAATTACTTGCACGTACACTATTAATGACCACTGTGACCCTGGCTTTCATTTAAGACCTCACATGACTTTCTTTGGTGAACCTGAATGTACATACCAGTACCAAGATATACTTGTCACTCTTTTGCTAGCTGACACAGAGGGATTCCTGGGTCATACCCCTTTTCCTCTCCGCTGTCCTGGAACTCAGCCCTGGAACATGCAGGTCTGTCACTACAATTCTTTTTCCTCTTTATGTGCCTGCTTTTATATTTAAAAAACACACATCACCAAGTCATCTGGGTGCTGGAATTATTAATCCTGTTTCATAGATGTGGATGTTTAGATTCAGAGAAGCTATAACTGGTTCAAGGTGAGTGGCAGACCTGGGAACAGGAACTAGATCTCATTATTTTTTTTTTTTTTTTATTTTTTCATTTGGATACTTTTTTACCTGACAAAGGTAGAGAAGATTAATAGTCTCTGAATCTTTAGTTCCTCCTGTTATAACAATGAATGAAGATACGTGCCAAAGCAAAGTGGCTTAGTTAAGACCATTCATAAGTTTTTCATCAACACATTGTTTTCCCCCATATCTCAGGTAGTCTACATGTAGTTGTGCTTATTGCCATGACATTCGGCACGCTGCTCCTATGACAGCTTTGTAATGATTTTGTCAATTCTTCTTTATCCCTCACACAGTAAAGTTTTTTTTAACTGAGGCTGGGTCATATCCTTGGTTCTGTGTGGAGTGCTGGGGTAGGCCAGAGCTGTAACAGTTGTACTCCTTGATAGAAAAACCCATGTAGCTTTTTATAATGGTGCCCATGACCTTATTATCTGAGCAGCCCCTAAAAAGCACAGAGCTGAAACTGGTAAACCAACTGAGGACTGTGGGGGTGGGGGAAAGAAGTATGCTGAGTTGCTAAGAATTAACAGAGGAAGGGAGAAGGAAGGAGTTGACAATGAGAGAACTGAAGGTGGAGAAGAGAGATGTTGTACGAGTGAGTTCTGGTAACACAGTGGGATGTGAACCAACAGAGGTAACTTGGCCACAAGAAGAAAGGTCAGAAGTGGCTGAATTAGCAATATCACAGGTATTTTGAGATGGGAGCCTTGTGTCCCTATAATCAGATTTTAAAAATTATTAGATCAAAGCCAAGTACCTATTCAAAACATAATATCCATGCCCTTTGTACCTCTCCACATGTGTAGGCTTTAGATACCTGAGTGACAAGCTCCTTTGAAATACCTATGGGAGAATGATAGGGAGGGAGGCTTACTTCTACCATGAGTTTAACAAGCAGAGGAGTTCAAAGTAACCCCACACAAACACCTGAGAGCAGAATTTAGCCCGTGAGAATGGCATTATCTACTGCCTCTCTTACGTATTACCGTGTGCAGAAAATTGACACTGACATTTTGGAATAAATTGATCTTAAATATGAAGCATGAAGTCAAGAAAGAAGTCTGATGTTTAGATTCCATTAAAACAATCACAATCTCATTAGGCATATTTTGAGTAATATAAATATTTAAAAGTGTCCTAAACCATTACAACAGCTTTTGGTTTTCATACCCAAATTTGTACTTTTCCCTCCTTTATCTTCTCTCCACTCCCTCAAAAAAAGCTATTAAAGAATAAAAAGTATCTCCTCACCCAACACCTTTATTGTAAATGTGAAGTTTCATCAGTAACTGTGTAGCTTATGGCCAGGATATAAATATCTTATATTAAAGGAATTTAATACAAGTGCTTTTACAATCTTAACTACAGTGCCACCTGCTGAAAAGCAGCAAAATCTTAAAGGTGGTGGAATCACACATTTGCAATTCACTTTCAAGGGGAAACTTGTGAATTTGCACTCCAACGTGGGTCATTTTCAGTCACTGATGCTCTCTAGCATCACAACTAGCAACTCTATGGTCCCCATTCAGGAAATCACTTAAGCATATGCTTAGGTTCATCCTGCACTTATGGGCATCCTTAACTGTAAGTCCCAGAGACTTCAGTGGGACTTCAGCATATACCATGGTGGTGTCCTTCACGAGGGATACTTTCCTGAATCAGAGTCTTGCAAAAGTGTGTGCAGAAAAGTGGGTATATAATCCCTATGTGTATATGCAAGACTGAAAGCTTACTCATGAACAGAATTCCCACCCCATGCCATGGTCAGATAACACATTCTTACTGTTGTGAAATTTCATCTACATTTGTGTTCACACACATGTTAGTGAAAATGTGTTATTCAACATCTGTTCAAATGCAATTGAATTTCCTAGTCTAGACAGGTCCTTGGGCGTTTACTTAACTTCAAGCATGTGAATAGTCCCATTAAAGTCAATGGGGCAGATCCTGTACTTTAAGTTAAGCACGTGTATACATTGTTTGCAAGATTGGAGCCTTAGGCAGCACTGGTAAGGAAGCATTGAGGAACATGTAATTCATCCGAACTTTAAACAGGTTTTGTTGTATTAGCGATTCGAGTGAATTTAAGATTGGTTTTTTATATAGCTATACACTTATGTGCTGCCTGCTGCTATTAATCAGCCAAACCACTGAGCTTTTTCATATTTAATAGATGTGTATATATTAAAATCACACTGTGATGTGATAAAAATAGATTTCTGGTCACTCGGTCCAGTGTGGGCTAAATTTTCACAGAGGCTTTAATCAGGCTTTGATTATACCCATGACAAGGGGAACATAATGTTACTGGTCATCAATCTCCTTTTTAAAAAGTTTCAGCCATTGGATTGAGAGGAAAAATATGAACTGGTGACTTAGATAACACTACAAATAGTCACAGTGAATAATGCAGCCTGAATAAACTTGTACAAATCCAGGTCTAAATTGTAAACAACAATCAAAGACTGGCTTTCAGTGACGATGGCAAAAGTTTGATCAGCTCTCACCTCAACCCAGCCTAAATTTGTATTGGCACTTGTCTTACTCACAGAATACTGAGGATTAACATAGCTGTGGGCAAAGGACAGTGCCCAGATATCTTGCACTTTTAAAATGTGTGATGTGCGTCTGATGCCTCGTAAGCCCCAATTCAGCAAAGCACATTAATGTATTAATTTTTAAGCAACTTGTTGCATTGCCCATGTCTTCCCCAATGTATATCCCAGTGTGCAAATAATAATGTAAAAATAGAACTATATGAATTTAAAGCATTCTAAGTTTTTAATAGTTACTGAACTTTTTAATCCTAAAAACCTGTAGCCAGAATGCTACTTAGACATCAACAGATTAGTGAGATTTATAGGCCACTCTAAAAACCTCACTTGCAGCCTATCTGCACCTTTCTGTGCCTTCGTATCTTTGAAAAACTAGCTCACAAGAGCTTGCATAAATCATATCTCAAATTAAGAAAAGAGGCCGCACCTTTTACCAGACTCAGCATTTTCAACATACAGAAGAATATTCAGCAAAGGAAACTGCCACATTAATCTATTTACTGTGCAGAATGGGTCCAGGCACATTTCTGGTTATTTTAGGGATTATTAATCAACTGAGTATGTATTGATTACTAAAACAGGGTAATTTCAATGCAAAACAGGAGCAAGTTAGAACTGCTGCATTTTCATTAAGGTACCTAAAAAGGGAGAGAGAGACCATCAAGCTTTTTTCAGCAAACATGATGCTGCTGGCTTCTCTTTTCAAAGAGGTGTTATGCCCACTGGCTTCATTTTGAAGCATGTCCTAACTACTGTGTGATTATGTACCAGTAATACCAGAAAAAGAAGCCTATCTGCCTGTTTTGGCTCAGAGAGTCCATGCAACAACATTGTGAATACAGCTGGTGAAGACAATGGAAGCGTTAGGCCAAGAAGCATAATTATGCATTTCTGAAATCTGATAGTACGTAACTCTAATACTAGGATTTGAGAAAATAGGAGGAATGTGTGATGGTTCATGGAAGATTCAAAATTAAAATATAATCTATGTCGCTCAAAACATTTCAGTCCATTTTTTCTAATGGAGCCTAAAAAGAAGAGTTTGCTATTTTTATTCCTGGACTGTAAGGGCACGTCCACACAGCACTTTTTTGGAAATAGAGCACTCTTCCCCCAACTTCCCTTACTCCTCATACAATGAGGTTTACAGAAGTCGGAGTAAGAAGCCCATTATTTTGAAATAACAGGCTTGCTGTGTTGACGAGCAATACGTTATTTCGGAATAACTAACGTTATTCCAAAATAATGCTGCTGTGTAGACATGCCCTAACAGAACAGTAATTAACATGACATATCTTGCAGAATGAGTAACAATACCTTTCAGATCTATTTTTTCCTGACAGGACAAAATGGTGTTTTAGTAGCATCTGCGCACATGCAAAAGGCAGAGCTATGTGCCCTGTTCTTTCAAGTATTTTGGGCTAAATGTTTTGTAATAAAATGTAGTTTAATAATTCATAGTGTAAACTCATGTTACAGTAACATACTGCATTACACTGAACATACATAAGCCAAATATTCATAGAGAAATCTAGTTCAGTATGTTCCAGAGACAATGGATCAGATTCTCCCTTGAAAAGATGTAGCTCTAGAGTAGTGCCATTGAAATTGGCACAAAGCAAACAGACCCTGCTAATGCTGCATTACAGTTACATGGGTAAATTATTTTAAAAGTCAGGGCATGCAGCATCAAATCCCTATATACTCTTTGCTTCATGATAGATATTTTACATCATGAATCTTAATATTCTATGGGCAGCATTTCACCAGAAAAAAACAAGAATAGAACATCAATAATACCATACCACTCTGAACAGGACTTAATATTGGTATTGGAACTTTATATTTTAACTTTAGACTTAATTTCCCCCTATTTATTACTGACTCAACAAACTTGTATTTCAGCAGCATCTGCACTAGTGCTAAAGTCTTGCATTAAGGGTTTGATCAATGGAAAGACTTTCATCAGACCAGCCCCTAATTCCCCTACACAATTAGAACAATGTAAAATTGACATGAGAACAGCATGTGGCCTTGGACTGAAATTTTCAGCACTAAACAATGATTATTAGGCGCCTCGGTTTTAAGGTGCTCAACCTGAGATACCTTAAAGAGGCCTGATTTCAGGCAGGTCTATGTATCTACTTGGGAGGAAGGATAGTCCAGAATTTAGGGGAGTGATCTGGACTTGAGAGACAAACAATTCCCACAGATACTCCTGTTCTCCTGCATCACCACCAGTAGCTCTCCTTATAGGGATGAGTGGTTATGAAAACCAATCTCAGCCAATAAAAGGTTCTTCCAATTCCAAAGGATTGGCCACATGCCCAGGTCAATTTAAAACTCAGATCTTACCCAATAATTATGCTGTGCCAATAGATTAGCATCTGAAATCGAAAGGTTTATTTATAAAAAGAAAGGTTAGGAGTTGAAATTGTTAAAGGAATCAAATACATACAACAATGGTTAAGATCTTGGTTCATGGATATAGCAGTGATGGAATAAACTGCTGGCATAAGTCAAGTTTCTGGAGTACATCCGCAGCCTGGATGGGCTATTCAGTCCTTTGTCTAGAGCGTCAGTTTGTAGCAAAGATCTTCCAGAAGTAAGAAGCAGGATTGAAGACAAACGGAGGACCTTTTATATCTTCTGTCATGTCGAGGGAATCCCATTGTTATTGCTGTGGAGAAGTACAGCACAAGATGGTGTCCAGTCAGATGGACAAGTCATCTGTCCATGCATGACTCAGTTCCTTTACAGATAGAAGCCATTGTTCCCATGCTAATCTGAACCTTGACAGGAAGGTTCATCAGGTGTAGATTGACATCTCCCAACACCCATTGTCAGTCAAATACTTCAAGTTGAATAGTCCTTTGAATAAGGAAAAGTTATTGAATAAGGAAAAGTTATTTACTTGTTCCCATAATATAAGAACTAGGGGCCACCAAATGAAATTAATGGGCAGCAGGTTTAAAACAAATAAAAGGAAGTTCTTCTTCACACAGCGCATAGTCAATCTGTGGAACTCCTTGCCTGAGGAGGCTGTGAAGGGTAGGACTATAACAGGGTTTAAAAGAGAACTAGATAAATTCATGGAGGTTAAGTCCATAAATGGCTATTAGCCAGTATGGGTAAAGAATGGTGTCCCTAGCTTCTGTTTGTCAGAGGGTGGAGATGGATGGCAGGAGAGAGATCGCTTGATCATTACCTGTTCTATTCACTCCCTCTGGGGCACCTGGCATTGGCCACTGTTGGCAGACAGGGTACTGGGCTGGATGGACCTTTGGTCTGACCCAGTATGGTCATTCTTATGTTCTTATTCACCAAGCCTCCTGTTGGTGTCTCGGGGCTATGTCTACACTACAGGCTTCTTGCACGAGAACTTTTTGTGGAAGAGATCTTCTGCAAAATGTTCTTGTACAAGAGCACGTCCACCCTGCCATGTGCTTTTGCGCAAGAGATGTGCTTTTGTGCAAGAGAGCGTCCACACTGCCATGGATGCTCTTGCACAAGAAAGCTCTGATGGCCATTCACAGAATGGCCATCAGAGCACCTGTGCTTTTTTTTTTGTCCATCCACACACGCCTTTTTGCACAAGAGCTCTTGTGCAAAAAAGTTTACAGCCTCTCCCTGAGTTACGAATGAGTTATGGACCAAACACTTGGCCGTAACGTGATCTGTTGTAACTCAGACCCCATTGAGTTACATAGCGACCGCACTGTTTGTAAGCGCGGGTCGCGTTCATAACTCAGGGACTGCCTTTATGACTGCTCCATGGGAGGTTTGGTCGTAAATGCGAACGGTCGTAACTTGACTGTTCGCAGCTCGGGGACCGGCTGTATTCCTCATAGAAAGAGGAATAACTCTTGGGCAAAAAGCCCTGTCTTCTGACAATCTACTGTACTTTTTCTTGCGCAAAAACGTGCTTGTAGTGTGGACACTCCACAAGTTTTTGCTCATGTTTTTGCACAAAAACTCTGCAGTTTAGACATAGCCCCATAAGTAAACATTTGAAATACAAGTACAAAGCCAATACTCATAACTTTCAATACAAAAATGATACCTGTTTATAAATAGCATAATCATAACCAGTGAATTATAAGCTTTTCATAGACACCTCACTTGTCATACTTTGTACAAGATTTGTTGCACATATATAACATTGATTGCAAGGGTGATTTATATGGTCATATTTTAATCAGGTAATGTTACAGGGACTACTCAGAGAGATTGCTATACACCAGCGTTTCTCAAACTGTGGGTCATGACCCCCAGGGGGGTCGTGACCAACTTACAGAGGGGTCGCAACTAGATCCATTTTTTTTCTTGAAAAAATTTGGGGCTCCATCCGGTAAAAAAAAACATGCAATACCGGACGGAAGCTGGCGGGGACAATTTTCCCCTGCTGCGTCTGGCAGGGGCAGGGGAGCGAGGAGCACCGCAGAGTCTAGTGAAGGGGGGTCAGGAGGGGGAATTGCCAGGCGCCATGGTAGGGGGGTGCCGGTGTGCGCTGCTGTGGCCAACATGAGCAGCAGAGATCGGCAGCTGGCCACATGATGCCTCCCCTACAAGCTGCGAGCTGAGGCAGCTGGGCTGGGAAGCAGGAGCGGCCACTTTAAAAGTAAGAGTTTCCCCCCTGCCTGACTCTGCAGGGTGGGAGGGGTGAGATTTGATTGGAGTGGGCTCCTGAGGCTGAAGATGCCTGCCTTAGGGGAGGGAGGAGTGTACTGGGATAGGGGATGTGCTAGGGGGACCTGCCTCAAGGAGGGGGTGCACTGGGATGTGGGGGACGCTGGGGGGCCTGGCTCAGGGGGAGGGATGGGTGCAGTCCCAAACTAGACAAAGTGGTGCAACTTTTGCTTAACAACCCCCCTTTTTTTTTTTTGCTTAACAACTTTGGTGGGGGGGGGGTTCACACAAATTCGTTTAGCATTTTAGGGGGTTGTATCACAAACTTTGAGAACCCCTGCTATACACTGCAGACATTGCTGTACATGCTATTCTCCAGTGGACAGACCCATCAGAAGATAATACAGCCATTCAGAAATCTGAATTTAGACTTGCAGAATCTGTGACATCCTCCCTTCAAGGAGGAAGGGTCTGTAATGTAGGTAAAGGAGCAAGGACATTAATTCCGACTGCAATGGGTATGAAGTGTGGCAAATTTTATAGCTGTCCCTGTGAAACATTCCCTCATCTCTTCAACTGCCTTGTCAATGCAGTGTTACTGACAATGGGCCAGTATTCCTATATTTTAAACCAGTGCCACCACGGAAGGTAGAAGCCACAAATGGGGAGTTTTTCTAAAACGAACATCTTGGCTGACATCCAGCCCGTGCCAATGTAAGCATCTCACAAACCATGCTCCCAGTTCTGCACATATAGAGACAGCCAGGTTGTCAGGGGACAGCATACAACAGGTGAACTGTTTCTTGTATGGTGTGTCTGGGAATTATTTTGCTACATTTTACTCCTTCTTAAAGTGGGGAGTATGTCATCCATTATGAGAAGTCAATGGAGTGGACTGCTTTGGGACTCCTTAGAAAGATTTCATTCTCTTCTGTTCAAGCACATGGGTACAGTATTAGATGCTAGATCGGATGTGACTGAGAACCTTTTTTCCCCACTGGTTCAAAGTGATAAGGAAGGGTTTTTATTTCTAGGAAATGCCAACAGAGATGTGGATAGTGTTTTGCATGGCTCATTTGTCGCAGAGGACAAGCATGAATGTACATTGCTGCAGGGCCAGGTTCAGAAACTCTCAGGGGAATTCTAAGTCTACGGAGAGGCCCTTCACAGAAAAACCTTTCAATTTTTGATACAAGCACTTTAAAAACTCCTATTTTTTAGTTTTTTAATCCTTGCACTGAGGAGTGTTATGTTGCACTTCATAATCTAGCTTTAAATAACCAAATATGAAAGTTTTTAAGAGAAAACATTCTGAAATTTAGAGTGAAGACTATTAAGAAATATTGACAATCTCTCTCAAAATACTCATCAGCTGGTTGCATTTGTGTGATACAGATCCTCCTCTGTGCAGATCTACAGGGGAAAAGAGTCTGTTACAGTCCCCAGCCACTGAGCTTTGGCTTGTTAGTCCGAGATCTTCATGTTTTTAGCTCTGGAAATCCAGATTCCCAGTGCGGTGGCCAAAAGGGTGGCCATCACAAAAGTGGAACCTTAGCCCTGTAGCTTAGGTTTGTAATATCTCCTATCGTCTGCAGACAGGCACAAAGTGGGATCTATATGACATGCTTGCCAGTGGGTTACACAAAATTAAATTCATCCTCAACATAACATCAATAGGATTGCACCAGAAGACAGTTGAACCAAATCATAGTCACTTTTCAGAGTAGAATCTCACTTTAGATAGTTACCCATTTTTTATATTTGCTTCTAAGTAGCCAAGCAATTAATAAGTGTAAATATAATGCTGCAGCGTATACACTTCTAAACTGTTCCTGTGTGTTCAGATCACCTGTTATTACAGTCCATGTCTGTGTACTGTCCACTCCTCATGCATATTCCATAAGCCTGATATTTAATACTTACAATGTTTATAGCCACACACCAATTATCAATCTGCATCCATTCTGTCATAAAATAGACCCACACATAGCTTTATCACAGGCTTAAAAATTCTCTCTGGTCTAATTTGTCCTATATGAAAATGCTGGAATTCTCTGCTTCTCTACATCTTCATTTCTCATTATATATAAATGGATCTGGAATCCATAAATAAACTGTGTCAGCCCTGAATATTGCATTCAATTACTGAGAGTTTGCTGCTGCTGTTCATATGGCACACATGCTGTGCTTCCATGATGTTTGTCTTAGCCAATCTGTCCTTTCTAAAGCAGGGCCAGTATTCAATCTAACTACTCAATTTGAGTTTTTTTGTTTTTGTTTTTTTTATATTCTCTGACATACCTCTGGCAGTATATTTGTGAAGATGAAACGTAGCTGTAATTCTTTTATACAAGACGCTCCAATCTTCTAATTATATTTTAGAAGGAAGGGTCTTCTTTAAAAGAATAATAGATCATTTGGATGTAACCATTAGAAATGGGGATGAAAGCCAGCTATAGTAAAAAGGAGCTTGAAATGTAGCTGTGAAATTGTGACAGTAAGATTATGTGGTTACACAGGCACACACTGATGGCTCTCAATCAGCTAGGGCCAGATTGTGAACATCTTGTCCTTGGGAGTTACTGTTCACTGCTTCAGGTGATATTAGACTTAATGGGAGTACTCTTGGCAGTAATTGCCTACCAGCTTTTCTTACAGGGTCCCAATCTGGCTCTTAGGTCATAGGTCAGAAAGAAAGGCAAGAAGTCATTCTTGTTGGAGATTGATATTGGACACAGAGCAATCTTCTCCAGCTGGGCTGGGGAGGACGTTGGCACATGCGCACACGGTAAAATCAAAAGGCAATTCCTGTGAGAAAAATGGCCCGTTACGGAATTCTGTATGGAGCTAGAAGTATAGTAAAAGAGTCAGCTCTGCTGAGAGAGGAGACTTTTTAGACCATTAGGCTCCCCCATTTTCTCCTCTGTCTTCACCAATGGCCACATTTTTTACACAGATCCCTCCACAGCCAGATATTTGCATTTAAAGTGGACATGTGCACTAGGATATATGGGCAGGGTACATTTTAAGACCTATACATTTGCCTCTTTTCAAGGGCAAAATAGGAATATAAAAGCGTACTGTGACCAGGTGGGGACAGAGTATAAGTCTTCTGAGCAGCAATTATTTCAATGAAAATGTTGCCTGAAGAAGGATTTCAGGACCAGGCGTGAAAGGCATATGTCACCCTGCTGACATTATCACATGTGACTGGTGCTCTAAAAGGGTGAGACCCTATTTTGTGGGCTTAAGTGGTATATAGATAGTAGAATCACAGAATCATAGAAGATTGGGGTTGGAAAAGAGACTTCAGGAGGTCATCTAGTCTTACCCCCTGCTCACATCCAGAACCCACACCAACTAAATCATCCCAGCCAGGGCTTTGTCATGTCTGGTCTTAAAAACCTCCAACAATGGAGATTCCACCATCTCCCTAGGTAGCTCATTCCAGTGCTTCACCACCTTCCTAGTGAAATAGTAGGATATTTTCACCTTGTACCAATTTAAGTAAAGTTCACTAATGCAAAGAGGTGGGGGAATGGGCTTAGCCAAAAACATCATTTACATAACCTCCCAAGCCAAAATGAATTTAAGTAAAGTTCTCTCAATTTAAGTAAAGTTCACTAAATGCAAAGAGGTGGGGGAATGGGCTTAGCCAAAAACATCATTTACATAACCTCCCAAGCCAAAATGAAACAAGCAAATGTGCTATGAAGGGAATGTTTCTCTCTGAAAGTGGTCAAAGTGCCACTACAAGGGACAGTGAACAACAACCAGTAGGTGTGTGGATTATATCATCACCCCAATTGTAAAAATTGTTCCAGCACCCCTGTGCAAACTCCCAACGAACCTATTGCTAAAATTATTCACTCTAATTCAACCCATTTGGCTACAAAGTCTCAGGGGTAACCATGTTAGCCTGTAACTCAAAAAAAAAAAAAAAGCTTAAAAAACAAGAAGTGTGTATACCTTGGGCTATATTTAGACTGTAGGCTTCTTTCGGAAGAAGCTTTTCCGGAAGAGATCTCCCAAAAAAAGTCTTACAAAGGAGAGTGTCCACACTGCCAAAGCGCATCGAAAAAGTGATCTGCTTTTTTGAAAGATCGCGTCCACACTGAATGGACGCTATCTCGCATGTAGGCTGTAATTACTATGGACGGAGTGGTCACCAGGGCACCTGTGCTTTTTCCTCTTTCTTCTTCTTTCGAAAGAACTGCCTTTTCCCCATCCACACATGCCTTTTTCCGAAAGAGCTCTTTCAGAAAAAGGCTTCTTCCTCGTGGAAAGAGGTTTATTGATTTTTTTTCGAAAGAACGCGATTGCAGTATGGACATAAGTGAAGTTTTTTTCGGAAAAATGACTGTTTTTCCCAAAAAACTCACTGAGTGTCCACACCTCAAGTGCATTTTTGCACAAGAGAATCGAAAGAACAGAGGGGTTTTGACGCAATTGGTATTCCTCTTTCTATAAGGAAGAACGCCTTTTTGCGAAAGACTTCTTTTGCAAAAAGGCATGTGTGGACAGGGAAAAGGGTTTTTTTTTTTTTGCACAAAAAAGAGGAAAGAGGAAAAAAGCACAGGTGCCCTGGTGGCCATTCTATTCATACCAATCAGTGCTTACTTTCAAGAGAGCATCCATGCAGTCTGGACTCTCTCTTTCGCAAAAGTGCATCACTTTGTCAATGCGCTTTTGCAGTGTGGACGTGCTCTTGCACAAGAAGTTTTAAAGCTTTTAGATAGTATTATGAGATTTCATGGGCACAACCCACTTCTTCAGATGACAAATATGAAGCAAGAGGCCATTTGGCTATGTGAGAGTAAAATCTAGGGTACAAATAAAACTCCAGAATATAGGGAGCAGGATAAAAATTACTAGAAAACTTGTGCCTGAAGACAAGTTCTACATGCACACACAAATGCTTTCAGCAACAGTTGAGGATCAGCATTAGGATAACTCCTTCTTAGGCTGCGTCTACACTACGAGTTTTCTCGGCAAAAAATATGCTAATGAGGGACTCATTTGCATGAGTCGAGATCTCATTTGCATATTTTCTGCCAATCCATTTTTGTGCTAGGGGTTTTTGCGGAAAAATAAGGAGTGTGGACATTTTCTTTTTAAGCAAAACCCCCTTTTTCCACAAGATCCTTATGCCCCCAGAAAGAACGTATACTGATCTTGTGGAAAAAGGGATTTTCGCACAAAAAGAAAATGTCCACACTGCTTGTTATTGCACAAAAACCCCTACCGCTAAAATGGATTGGCAGAAAATATGCAAATGAGATCACGACTCTTGCAAATGAGTCCCTCATTAGCATATTTTTTGCCGAGAAAACTCGTAGTGTAGATGTAGCCTTAGTTAAAACAAAACAAAACAAAACACCTCAGTTTCCAGGGCTTTTGAAATCAATACAAGATGCAGTCCCTCTGTCTCAAACCACTAAGGCTGAGAGACAAAAAGTTGAAATGGGACACAAATCCTACACTCTACTACTACATTATCCCAATGTAAAAACAAATCCAGAATCTATATTCCTAATTCAAGCAACTTTAAAGTGCTCCTGACACTATACCAAACAATAAAAAACAGCTTGTAGTCTACTGGGAGAAAACTGCAAAAACAGCAAGCTATAGATGATGGCACAGAAGTTGCAATCTATTAGGCATCAACATATGAAAACAGCAGGTGGGCTTTTAACAAGTATATCAAAGGCTCAGTGATCACAGTAGAAACAGAAACTGGGAGAGGGTACAATGAAAATCCCGTTAGGTCTGGCTTTGTCATCAATGTTTCAAGGAGGAAATTGAATCTTAGGGACATTTCTCACTTTGTTTTTCAAAATATGAAGTGTGAGAAAATCAAAACATTTTAAAACTAAAAAATGAGAAATAAAATATACCTAACCTTGATGCAGAGAAAGAGACTGCAGCGACAGCCTCCTAATTTCTGACAGCCTGACCCAGAAACAGAATTGGCCAATAATGGGGAACGGTACACTATAAACCCTATTGCCAATGTGAAAAGGGTAACAGACACACACACATTCACTGTATTAATTTTGGCAAACTTGTAATGTCCGTAAAATTATTGAAAATGATACATTAATTCAGTGGCTAATTATGTCTTTTATGTCCCCTTGAAATGTTGCACTCTATGGCTACATCTACACTACAGGGTTTTTGCGCAATAACAGCCCTTTTTGCACAAAAACCTGCAGAGCGTCCACACCTCAAGCGCATTTTTTGTGCAAGAAAATTTACAGTGGAATGGCAGAACAGAGGGCTTTTTGTGGTATAGGTATACCTCTTTCTACAAGGAATAACTCCTTTTTGCACAAGAGTTCTTTCATAAAAAGGTATGTGTGGATGCTCAACAGGGATTTCTTGCACAAAAAGAGCCTATCAGAAAAAGCACAGGTGCTCTGATGGCCATTCTATTAATGGCAATCAAAACTTTCTTGCTCAAGAGCGTCCATGCAGTGTGGATGCTCTCTTGAGCAAAAGTGCATCGCTTTTGTGATGCACTTTTGTAGTGTGGACATGCTTTTGTGCAAGAAGGTTTTGCGGAAGATCTCTTGCGCAAAAAGCCTGCAGTACAGACGTAGCCTATGTGATCATGTTTTCTGAGTATGCTACAGTACCCACTTTTCCTGCTTTTTTTCAGTATTTTCTATTTAAGCAAGGTCTCCGTTATTTCCTTTCAACAGTCTCAAAGTTCCTTACATTCTTGAGCATCTTCAAAAAGTAGTTGACATTTTTTCTCAGGCTTACAAACAACTCAGCTTCACACTCAATATCAAGAAAATGAAAGCGCTCCCTCAAAAGGTTTCTGCTCCCAACATTCTAATCAATAAAGACATCCAGGAGAATATTGAACACTTCCTTGACCTCAGCAGCCATCTTTCACAGAAACCTGACATTGCTAAGGAAACTCAACACTGCCAGCAATGCACTTGTACAGTTTTTGGATGCTAGAGAAAAATGTGTCTTTGAAGATTGGGACATCAAGAATCAAACCAAGCTTCTCATATATCAGGTCATTATTTTCCATACTCTACTGCATGGTGCCAAAACCTAAGCCATGCCCATAGACAGCTCAAGATTCTTGAACAATATCAAGGGTGCCTATGCAAGATTTTCTGAATCTAGTGGGATAACCAACACACCAACATCAGTGTTGGGTTCCAAACCAAACCCTCCAGCACTGGAATTATGATCATCTGCCACCAGTTCTCTTGGGATGGTCATGTTCTTTGAGTGGCACTTCAGAGGGTAGTGATCAACGGCTTGATGTCTGGTTGGCAGTTGGTTTCAAGTGGAATGCCCCAAGGATCGGTTTTAGGGCTGGTTTTGTTCAACATCTTTATTAATGACCTGGATGAGGGGATGGATTGCACCCTCAGCAAGTTTGTGGATGACACTAAGCAAGGGGGAGAGGTAGATACATTGGAGGGCAGGAATAGGGTCCAGAGTGACCTACACAAATTGGAGGATTGGGCCAAAAGAAATCTGATGAGGTTCAACAAGGACAAGTACAGAGTTCTGCACTTTGGACGGAAGAATCCCATGCATTGTTACAGGCTGGGGACCGACTAGCTAAGTAGCAGTTCAGCAGAAAAGGACCTGGGAATTAGGGTGCATTAGGAGGAGCATTTCCAGCAGATATAGAGAAGTTATTATTCCCCTTTATTCAGCATTGGTGAGGCCACATCTGGAGTATTTCATCCAGTTCTGAGCCTCCCACTATAGAAAGGATGTGGAAACATTGGAGAGGGTCCAGCAGAGGGCCACCAAAATGATTAGGGGGCTGGAGCACATGACCTGTGAGGAGAGGCTGAGGGATTTGGGCTTATTTAATCTGCAGAAGAGAAGAGTGAGGGGGGATTTGATAGCAGCCTTCAACCTCCTGAAGGGAGGTTTCAAAGAGGATGGACAGAGGCTGTTTTCAGTAGTAACGAATGGCAGAACAAGGAGCAATGGTTTCAAGTTACAGTAAGGGAGGTCTAGGTTGGATATTAGGAAAAACTATTTCACTAGGAGGGTGGTGAAGCACTGGAATGGGTTACCTACAGAGGTGGGGGAATCTCCATCCCAGAGGTTTTTATGTCTCAGTTTGACAAAGCCCTGACTGGGATGATTTAGTTGGAATTGGTCTTGCTTTGGGCAGGCGGCTGGACACTATGACCTCCTGAGGTCTCTTCCAGCCCTAGGATTCTATGATTCTATGATAATTGTCTCTGAAGTGTATGGAATGAATGGCGTGATGGGACTACCTATGATGGCATGTGTCCTATTAGCCTCTGCCAATCACAAAAGTATGCAATGGTTGGAGACGGAACACTAGATGGGGAGGGTGCTGAGTTACCACAGAGAATTCATTCACATGTATCTACCTGATGGGTCTTTCTCACATGCTCAGGGTCTAACTCATTGCCAGTTTGGGGTCAGAAAGGAATTCCCCTCCCATTCAAACTGAGAGAGACTGTGGGGGGGAAGGTGTTCCCTTCCTCTGTTGCATAGCACGGCAAATGGGTCACATGCAGGTTTAAAACTAGTGTAAATGGTGAATTCTCTGTGACTTAAAGTCTTTAAAACATGATTTGAGGACTTCAGTACTCAGCCAAAGGTTAGGGGGCTATTTCAGGAGCAGGTGAGTGAGATTCTGTGGCCTGTGGTGTGCAGAAGATCAGACTAGATGATTACAGTCATCCCTTCTGACCTTAAAGTCTATGAGTCATGTTCTCACAGCTGAGCCATGGCCAACAAGTGAAGGCTGCACAAAAAAACAAAAGCTCTTCAAAGATACCCTCAGAACCAACATGAAGAAGTTCAATGTTGATATAAACTCATAGGAAACCCAAGCTCAACCAATCAAAATGGAAAAGGGCCTTGTGGCAAGGATTCTGATACAGGTTGAAACTCTCTAATCCAGCACCCTTGAGACCTGGCTGGTTCTGAACGAGAGAATTTTCTGGACCATAGGAGGTCAATATTGTCTAGCAGCATTACCAACTCTTCCATTGCTTATTGGGCTGTTAGAGGACATTTAGGGGTAAATTAGAGCTAAATAACAGCACAGAACACTGAGAGCCAGGACTGGTGGCTGTAAACAAACTTTATGGGACTGTGGGAAACCTGGACACACCCATGATAAGTTGACAGCTGGCTAATTAAAATCACGCTGGCCCACAGATGTTGCTGGACCAGAGAATACTGGACTCGAGAGGTTCAACTATATTTCAAGTTCCTACAATGATAACAGGAAACAGAGAAACAGGGAAGGAAGAAAAATGATCCATAGACTGACTCAACAAGCCACTTCTACACTTTCCACTGTGAACTGTCTGTCTCAACAGCAACAAGATCTGTGGCTCCTGGATCGGTCTCATTAGCAGCTTGTGGGTCCATCATCATAACTAGCTAGCATTGTTTGGAGGATGATCATCCTCAAGCTCTCAGGGACTGCCAACAATGGCAATGCGTGCAAAGCCCAGATTTTGAAAAAGAATTCACTATTTCAAACTTTTGAAGTCACTGATGTCTTCTCTTTCATTGACCTCAGTGACACTACTTGGAGTTGTGAGTTACAGTCTATGTAAAAGGTAACAGAATTGGTCAAAACAAATTCACTCCAAAACCTTTCAGTTGTTCTTGATATTTTTCTTAGTTTATTGTGTTTTTTTCAAAATACTGAAATGCCAAGGAAAATAGACACTTACAACCAAAAGAAAACCCTTTGTATGAAAAAGCTATTTTTCATCAAGAGGCTTTTTAGAAGAAAAAATGTTGACTAACTGTAATGAAAATCTAGCACAGTCCTCAGTACCCTCGACTTGCACGGAACTGCAGTTAAGCTAGGGAAAGTTGAAGGCATTCAGTGCTGTATCCCAAGTCCTCATAACATCACACAATGGGTCTTTTATTAATTAATTTACTCTCACTGCACTATTGTCTCCTTGCTTTATCTGTAAATTACATATTTATTGTCCATGCACCCTTCAGCTGCAATCGATTCACCTTGACATTTCCTGCCCTAATCACCCCTCTCTCTGCAACTCTTGATTGACTGTAATCTTTTTCTATTTGTTTCTTGAGTTGCCTCCTCCTTTCCCAGATCAGTCTGTGGTATTTAATTTCACCCTCTCACCTTTGTGCAATAATTCCTGAATCCACATTAGCTGCCTTTTGTCCCTTGCATCATTCTATTTTTCCGAGAAACTGTCATTTCTTCAGTCATTTATCATGGCAAGCCAGATCCTCCGTGGCTGTATTTTGCATTGCTAAATTGATTTCCATGGAGCTGCTCTTATTTACACTAGCACGGGATCTGGCCCCCAGTCTGTAGAGGCTTCTGTATAATCCCTCTGGAACTGTTATCTGCTCTCTTCCTGTTTGCTACCAATACTGTGCTTACTCCCAGGTCTTCATATGTGACTCAACTCCAAACTCTTGCTATAAACAGTGAGTCACTGCTCTTATTATAGTAGTGCAGTGTCTCTTTTTACAGAGTGGGCAAGTAATTTTATATGAGAAAAAAGGGGTCTTCTCTTTTTACAAGAGGCAATCCAGAGGCACAGAGACCACTGGAAAGAGATAGTGAAATCTGCTCTGCAGCCTTAGCTGAGAGGCAGGTGGCTTTTATCTCATGTGTTAGAGTCACATGGCTTTAGCGCCTAAGGTCATAGATTCTATTCCTCCTGTCTATGACCCAGGTCTGGTGACTTTACATATGGATTTTGTAGATTCCAATCTCTTCGCATCTTGCGTTTGTATTTGGGGCAACCTAGACAAGCTTTAGACTGGAGATAAAATAAAAATATTTATAGCTATTCTAATCTAACTCAAACACTTCTTACAGCTTGGACAATCAATAGATTGAACAGATTTGCCAGCTCACTGGAGCCCAGTTCTGTAGACAGCAGAATCTCTGCTGCTGGGTACATTTTTGCTGGGAAAATTACAGTGGAAGTATTAAATGCCACTAAGAATGAACAATTAGGGCTTTTCTCAGATGAGCTGAAAAGCACTTTGCAGCCCTGATGGGAGAGGCGATGTTTTCAAAGCATATTGGGTAATACCAAAAATGACTGCACTATTGTTTCCCCACTTCTCTTCAGGTATAAAGAGCTAATTTCTCCATTTTATTCAACACTTGTTCAGAGGCAAAAGGCTTTTGGACAAGATCGTATCCAACACCACTGTGTGCTAAGAAAAAGACAACACTATAGTTTTGACCGCATGGCTGCACCGGGTTATAAATGGAGTAAGATTTTCTCTTCCCCCTTATGCATGGTCCACAAATACTTTCGGTCCAGGGACACAGAGTTACTGGGTGTTGTACCACCCACATGACTTCCTCCATTGTGATCAGTGGCCAGGGAATGGCTGGCAACTTGACTTTGCCCCCTCCATATATCAGCCAGTGGAAATAAGCTAGTACATGGAAGAGAGGGGTTGCAGTTTGTGGTTTGTTGCAGGTATAGGCCATCATAAAGTAGGGATAAAGAGAGTTACAGAGAAATGTGGCTTCCTCAGCACACAATTTTGTCCTGTGTGATGGTGGGTGACTCTGGTGTCTAATGCTTAGAACATAATACTCTAAAATAATTAGAAGTTTAGGGCTATATGTTAGACTGGGCCTGATACAAAGCCCACTGAAGTAAAAAGCAAAGATGCCTGTTAACTTAATAAACCTTAGTGAGGCCCAAGTCACTTACTCAATAGGACATTAGATGAGCAACTTTCCATCTCAGTTTACCCTTCTGTGGGCTTGTCTATTCTTGAAACACTACAGTGGCACAGCCGTGTTGCTGCAGTGCTTCAGTGTAGACATTATCTACAGTGAAGGGCGTGGTTCTCCTACCAGCATAGGTACACTACCTCCCTGAGAGGCAATAACCAGGGCAGTGGAAGAATTCTTCTGTCCACCTAGCACTGTCTACAGCAGGGGTGGGTTGGCTTAACTACATCGCTACAAGGTGTGCATTTTTCACACCCCTGAGTGACATAGAAGGGTTGATCTAACTTTTTAGGGTAGACCAGAAAGAGTTAATGTATACCAGGCAGAGGGTCAGTTAACTAGATAGGCCACAGCTGAGGGGAATCAGGTGGCTCAAGTAATCCCTTGAGTGAATGAGGGAACCCAGCTGCAGAGGAATAAGCTGGGCTACGTTTATAAGAGAAGGAAGCTGATAATAGAGGGGGGTTCTAGGGAAGTAATCTGCAGTCTCTCCCTGGAAGAAGGGAGTTTGGATTGGCAAACCCAGATGGGAGGGTGGGAGGAGCCAGAAAGTTAGGAAAGGTTCAGGGGAAGAATAACATGCAGACCTTGGCCATTGATCAGAGAGTCCCTCAGCTTGAACCTGGTTCCCCTGCCAGCCACTGCAGAAGTGGCACTGGATGGGCAGTGAATGGGAGGATGGCCTGAGCCCATTTGTGAGGAAAGACTCTGATACCCTTAAGGGGGAAACACATACAGTCACCTGGCTGGAAGACTAACTCATAAAGAGGAAGCCACAGCTCCTGAACCAATAGGGGCTGCAGAGCAACAGAGGACGCTAGATGGAGAGACTGTCAGTATATGGAAGAGGCTACTCCCCAGAGCACCCAGGAGGAGGCTCCCTACCAGTGAATGGACCCTGTGACACTGAATCACAGGTAGATCCATGGATCCTAGTCAAGGGAGTCTTGAGTTTCTCTTGGGTCTCGGGAGGCAGATTAGTACTGTGAATCCCACATAAAACTCACTGTATGTTACAAGGAGCAGGAATTCATGCGAAGTTATTTATGGCTTTGAACAGACTAGAGCAAAGCCACCATATCCCAAAGGTTTAACAGCTATTATTTTTCAGAGATACTATTATATAACTAGATTCATAAAATAACACAATGAACTCCAAGGATTTCAAAGCATTTTTCCAGATATTCATTATGCCTCACAATGCTCTTGAGGTCTTCATAAGGCACCTTGCTACTGTGGCACCAGGAGATCAGCAGTGCAAAATATCATTTCCTGAATATGTGGGTGCATGGAAGGTGTAAATATCACATTTATCAACAGGAATATATATTTTTCCAGCAGTTTTGCATTTAAACTGCAACCAGGTTAATGACTGTGGTTTCCCTGCTGTTTTGCATGGCATGTTTTGAAACCTTTAAGATACTATTACTGGGTTGTTTCTGCCATATTGTCTATTGTTTGGGTTGATATTATGTTGTTCTCTGTGCAGAATAGGAATTGTTCCTGCAGGAGACAACAGTTTGATGAATCACAGAGAAGACTAAAATTGCTGCAGGTTCTGATCCTGCAAGACTTATGCATATGCTTACCTTTGTTTAGCCTGAGTAGTCTGATTTACCGCAATGGGACCACTTACATGTGTCTAGACTACATCCTTTTTCTCAAAAAAGGGATGTAAATTAGATCCCCGTCTAAACTGCCATTTTTCTATCGAAAAGCCCCATTTTGAAAAAACCGCGGCCGCCATTATGTAAATGAAGCATGGGAAATTTAAATCCCAGCTTCATTTGCAATTTTGAAGTGTCTAATTTACATCCCTTTTTCAAGAAAAGGGATGTAGTCTAGACACAGCCACAGTGTGCAAAGTTAAACATGTGAAAGTCTTTCCTAATCAGGGCCTATGTTTAATAAATTCAGGGTCACTCTTTAAAGATTAATGTATCTTATCTTAATAAAGGAACCTGGAAAATATCAACTCCTGGCATCAAAGGACATCCACGGCCAATCTCTTTTTTGAAAAGAGAAAATATATTAGTTAGGTGCTAAAATAGGACTGTTCTTTAGAGTCAATTGCTAGTATGTGGGTTAATTAACTGGTTGAGTTTGTTTCACATCATTAAAAGAAATCAAATGCTGTACAAAAAGCCAATGCAACTTTAAAACTACATCATTAAAGGAAATTGCTAGAGAAAGGTCAACAGAATTCTTGTCTATTTCATGTGATAGATAACTAGCTGAGAAGTAACCTTGCTTTTGCTTCTTTTCTTTGGGTAATGTTTGTATTCATATAGAAAGGGAACAGAAGTTGGTACAGGAATATACTGGAGCATGAATTCTTTCTCTAGTCATGAGTTTGCTTTTTGGGAACTGGCTCACTGAGAAAAATGGGAAAATAAAATACATGTATCATTCAACTGCCACATGCTTTTCACAGCTTGGGATTTAACAGCACAGCACTTCATCAAGCAAAGGGAAGGATCTTTGTGGCAACAGCTACTGAAGTGTTATAGAGTATGTAATCCTCTAGGGTTATCAAGACAAGCAGCAGTCATGGAAAAATAGAAAATTCCAAAGCTGAAACCAAGGCCATGTCCACACTGGTAGAGAAAATCAATGCAAGATATACAACTCCAGCTATGTGAATTGCATAGCTGGAGTCAACATACCTTATATGGATTTTCTGGGGCAGTACCACAGTGGGAGGTTGATGGGAGAAACTCTCCCATCGACTTCCCTTACTCCTCATGACTACAAGGGGTCCCAGGGGTTGATGAGGGTGTCCTCAGCATTCAATTTAGTGGGCCTTTGCCAGACCTGCTAAATCAAATGCTAAAAGATTGACCTCTGGAGCACCAATCTTCTTGGAAGTGTAGATGTCCCTATGTGTGCTGGGAAAGCTGCTGCAAGTCAACCCTGACTTGAAGGGTTTACAGCTTTGTTCAATGGCTTTTACAGCTATAAAAATTGTTCCAGCACCCCTGTGGACAGTGGAGCAGTCCTTCCAGAGTTATAGTGCCCCACCTAAAATTAATTAACATTGACCTTAATATAATATATTACCATACTATATAAATAAGTAGTTCTCAATTGCCTTTATTTTTCAGTACCTTTAGGTTGTTAGAATCATTCCTATCATGACACCAAGTAAGTGAATCACAGAAATCAAAGATATACAATATTTACTCTGCCACTGGCTTTTCCCCTACCAGTGCAAGTTAGTCACTGTACGACAGGGGACAGTTCTTTGTTTATGTTTAGTAAATAGTCTACTGTGTATTTTTGTATACATTTCTCAAATAAACTAGATTTCGCTGTGTTTGAATGAAATATTTAAAGTGCTGTTCTCCCTTCTCCAGAATGGCAATTATCTCGTTTTCATTCCTCCCAAAGGAACTGCAAGCAACATATTTAAAATTAATAAAAGGAAATACTTTTAATAGAATTTATAATTAGCCTATGGAATGCACTGCTGAAAGAAATCACTCAAAGCTCTTAAGAGGATTTTGTTATTCATATGGATATTGTTAGTGACAATAGCTGCTTATTATTTGTTTCTAGTTAAACCTAACTGGCATTTTTCAGTCATAACAGGCATATTCCTTGCTCGAGTCATTTATAATGTAAAAGACAAAATAAACACACATAGGAAAGAGGTGTAATATAGTGCTCATAGAGATAGCTGATCATATTAGGTATAATAATTTATAAACAAAATGAATGATTTTATTAGTTTATCCTGAAGTATTCATACCCTAGACTTACTTCACCAGCTAATGTTGTATGGGTCTTATGCTAGAATTAAGTCTTCAAGAGAACAAAAAAAGAAGAATGGTAGTTTCGTAAACCAGTTCAGAAAAGGCCTGGCGAGTGGAGTAGAAGAAGAGAGGGAAATGTTTGTGGGAGCACCAAAGCATTATGGGTAGAGTGAAGAAGTTGGGGTTGATCTGAAAAAATACAAAAGTGGATAGACAGTGATAAGCTAGCGCAGGGCCTTGGAGAACAGGAAGGTTGAATGTAATGCTGTGGAAGAGGGAACCAAAGGAGGAGTTCAAAAAAGATAATGATGTGATCAAATCATCAGGCTAGGAATATGATCTTTGCAGCAGCATTTAGTAGTGGGGGCAGCATGGATGTCAGGGAGGCAAGATTAGAACAAGTTACATTAAACAAAATGGGAGAGAGTGGATTTTGACAATATGGATACAACTAACTGACAGATCTTGAAATGTTAGGACTCAACTGAAATACTGTGTCCAGTTTTGATCTCAAATGAATAAAAAAGATGTAGAGAAACTGAAAGGGATCCACAGATGAGCTACAAAGTTGTTGAAAGGAATGGAATGCAAATAATATGAGCAAAGGCTGGAGGAAGTGGGTATATTTAGTTTTGGAAAACAGGAGATTGAAGAGGGGATATGACAACTGTCTTCAAATATTTGAAAGGCTGCCATAAAAAAGCTGGATAAAAGTTGTTCTCTTGCCACAGAGGGCAGGGGTTCAAACAACAGCACAGAGAACAGTAGGATAATGGAACTGACTGCCAAGGGAGGTTGTAGAGGTTCCTTCATGAGAAGTTTCAAATGAGGCTGGATAGCCATCTGTCCTGGGTGGTTTAGACAAAGCAAAACCTGCGTATTGTCACGGAGCTAAACTAGATGACCCTTGCAGTCTCTGTTAACCCTGTGAGTCTATGTAAATCTATGTTTTGGAAGAAGCTGTGGCGTAGCGCAGATATGTCTTGGATTTGTGGAGCAAGAGAGAAGGAGGTGTTAAAGATTATTCCCATTTTATGAGTATGAGTGGTGGGAAGGCTAATGCTGTTGTCTGCCCCGGGAAAAGATTGGAGAAGAAAAAGAGTTTAGTTTGGGCCATATTAAGTTTGGGTTGATGGCAAGATGTTCAGGAGTTGATTGAGCAAACCACATCTTGATGCCATAATTGAGCTTCAGAGTCTCAGTGCGTGGATGAGACGATGGTGTAGGGAAGAGGGGGTTTAGATTTATTAGGAACTGTGGACACTTTTGGGAAAGGGGGAGCCTATACAGGAAGGATGGGCTCCACCTGAACCAGGGTGGAACCAGACTGCTGGCGCTAAACATTAAAAAGGCCGTAGAGCAGTTTTTAAACTAAGAGATGGGGGAAAGCCGATTGGTGCGGAGATACACATAAATCGGATGGAGACTTCTCTTAGAGGAGAATCCATTGATAGAGATTCTCTAAGCTGTAGTCAGAAAGAGAGGAGGGGAGAGGACAAACCATGGGTCAGAGCAGACAAACAACTGCATGTAAAGGAATCCAATGCATCAGGAAAGGACAGACAAATAAACAGTGGCAAATTTTTAAAGTGCTTCTACACAAATGCTAGGAGTCTGACGAATAAGATGGGTGAATTAGAGTACCTCATATTAAAGGAGGAGATTGACATAATAGGCATCACTGAAACCTGGTGGAATGAGGAAAATCTGTGGGACACAATCATACCGGGATATAAAATATATCGGAAGGATAGAGCAGGCCGTGTGGGTGGCAGAGTGGCACTGTATGTGAAAGATAATGTAGAATCAAATGAAATAAAAATATTAAATGAATCAACATGTTCAATCGAATCACTATGGATAGTAATTCCATGCACCAATAATAAGAAATTAGCAGTAGGGATATATTATCGACCACCTGACCAGGACAGCGATACTGACATTGAAATGCTGAGGGAGATTAGAGAAGATACCAAAATAAAAAACTCTATAATAATGGGGGATTTTAATTATCCCCATATTGACTGGATACATGTCACCTCAGGAGGAGAAGCAGAGATAAAATTTCTCAATGGCTTAAATGACTGCTTCTTGGAGCAGCTGGTACAGGAAACACAAGGGGAGAGGCAATTCTCGATTTAGTCCTGAGTGGAGTGCAGGATCAGGTCCAGGAGATAACCATTACAGGACCGCATGGAAATAGTGGCCATAATATAATAACATTTAACATTCCTGTGGTGGGAAGAACACCTCAGTAGTCCAGCACCTGGCATTTAATTTCAAAAAAGGGAATTACACAAAAATGAGGAGGTTAGTTAAACAGAAATTAAAAGGCACAGTGACTAGAGCCAAATCCCTGCAAGCTGCATGGAAACTTTTTAAAGACACCATAATAGAGGCTCAACTTAAATGTATACCCCAAATTAAAAAACATAGTAAGAGACCTAAAAAAGAGTCACCGTGGCTTAATCACCATGTAAAAGAAGCAGTGAGGGACAAAAAGGCATCTTTTAAGAAGTGGAATTCCAATCCTAGTAAGATAAATAGAAAGGAACATAAACACTGTCAAATCAAGTGTAAAAATGTAATAAGAAAAGCAAAAAAAGGTTTTGAGGAACACCTTGCCAAAAACTTTAAAAAAATAACAAAATGTTTTTTAAGTACATTAGAAGCAGGAAGCCTGCTAAAAAACTTGTGGGTCCCCTAGACGACCGAGATATAAAAGGAGCAATCAAGGACGATAAAGCCATTGCGGAGAAACTAAATGATTTCTTTGCTTCAGTCTTCACGGCTGAGGATGTTAGGGAGATTCCCAAATCTGCACCGTCCTTTGTGGATGATGAATCTGAGGAACTATCCCGGACTGAAGTGTCATTAGAGGACGTTTTGGAACAAATAGAAAAACTTAATGTTAACAAATCACTGGGACCAGATGGCATTCATCCAAGGGTTCTGAAAGAACTCAAATGGGAAATTGCTGAACTATTATCTGTGGTTTGTAAACTATCCTTTAAATCGGCTCCCGTACCTAATGACTGGAAGGTAGCTAATGTGACACCAATATTTAAAAAGGTCTCTGGAGGCGATCCTGGCAATTACAGACCGGTAAGTCTAACTTCAGTACTGGGCAAATTAGTCGAAACAATAGTAAAGAATAAAATTGTGAGGCACGTAGAAGAACATAATTTGTTGGACAAAAGTCAACATGGTTTCTGTCAAGGGAAATCATGTCTTACTAATCTATGAGAGTTCTTTGAAGGCGTTAACAAACATGCAGACAAGGGAGCTCCAGTAGATATAGTATACTTAGATTTTCAGAAAGCCTTTGACAAGGTCCCTCACCAAAGACTCTTGTGTAAATTACATTGTCATGGGATAAGAGGGAAGGTCCTTTCTTGGATAGAGAACTGGTTAAAAGACAGGAAACAAAGGATAGGAATAAATGGTAAATTTTCAGAATGGAGAGGGGTAACTAGTGGTGTCCCCCAAGGGTCAGTCCTGGGACCAATCCCGCTCAACTTATTCATAAATGATCTGGAGAAAGGGGTAAGCAGTGAGGTGGTAAAGTTTGCGGATGATACCAAACTGTTTAAGATAGTCAAGAGAGAAGCAGACTGTGAGGAACTCCAAAAAGATCTCACCAAACTGAGTGATTGGGCAATAAAATGGCAAATGAAATTTAATGTGGATAAGTGTAAAGTAATGCACGTTGGGAAAAATAACCCCAACTATACGTACAGTATGATGGGGGCTAATTTGGCTATGACAAATCAGGAAAGAGATCTTGGAGTTATCGTGGATAGTTCTCTGAAAACTTCCGCACAGTGTGCAGAGGCGGTCAAAAAGGCAAATAGGATGTTAGGAATTATTAAGAAAGGGATAGAAAATAAGACCCAGAATATCTTACTGCCCCTGTATAAAACTATAGTACACCCACATCTTGAATACTGTGTACAGATGTGGTCTCCTCACCTCAAAAAAGATATTTTGGCCTTGGAAAGGGTTCAGAAAAGGGCAACTAAAATGATTAGGGGTTTGGAATGGGTCCCATATGAAGAGAAGTTAAAGTGACTGGGATTTTTCAGTTTAGAAAAGAGGATACTGAGGGGGGATATGATAGAGGTATATAAAATGATGAGGGGTGTAGAGAGGGTGTATAAAGAAAAGTTATTTATTAGTTCCCATAATAGAAGAACTAGAGGACACCAAATGAAGTTAATGGGTAGCAGGTTTAAAACTAATAAAAGAAAGTTCTTCTTCACACAGCGTGTAGTCAACCTGTGGAACTCCTTGCTGAAGGAGGCTGTGAAGGTTAGGACTATAACAGAGTTTAAAGAGAAGCTACATAATGTCATGGAGGTTAGTTCCATAAAAGGCTATTAGCCAGGGGATAGAAATGGTGTCCCTGGCCTCTGTTTGTCAGAGACTGGAGAAGGATGGCAGGAGACAAGTCGCTTGATCATTGTCTTCGGTCCACCCTCTCAGGGGTACCTGGTGCTGGCCACTGTCGGCAGACAGGCTACTGGGCTAGATGGACCTTTGGTCTGACCCAGTATGGCCGTTCTTATGTAATTACCATTCTAAAACCAGCAAATAAGCACTGGTTGGATTGAACTGGTATAGTCCACTGGCATGGTTGGTACCATCCCAGGGTATAACTGTGTGTGTCAGGCACAGCTAGTCTTTAGTTTGTAATGTAACCCACCCCTTTGGGGTTTGTCAGCTCCTGGGAAAGCTTTGTAATCAGTGTTTCAAGGGGAGAAAGGAAACTGAGGAACAGTCCTACTTCATTTTTCAGTCACATACGTTCACTTTTAAAAAAAGAAGTGTCTTTCCTTCTAATATACATATTCCTGTGGAACGCCTTATGAAATCTGTAGCCGTGCCATTTTGAGACTGCTTCTACTGTATTTTAAGCGTAAATATTTCATTCCCATTACTCTTTCTTGCATAGCTAAACTTTGCATTGCACTGGCATTTTTACATTTTGCCACAGGTCATCATTAGGTTGCTAGGAAACTCAGCTTACACCTCAGTGCTCAGGACTCAGCACACTTCATGGATCTGTTAGGAATAAATCTTTTACAGGGATTATCTGCTTGATATTAGTGACGCCATATTTTATCCAGCATGCGGGAAATGACAGCAACTGAGCTATCTCATCTGTCACACAGTGCTTGGTGGTATAAATGCATCAGCATATTAAATTTGGTGAAAAGAACAGGGGATTTCTCTGCCCTGTTAATAGTGTAATCACCTGTCGAGACATTTGTTAAGTTCTCTTATGTTAGTAAGAATAAAATTAATCATAATGATAATGGCAGAAGCTGGGAATGGGCGACGGGGGATGGATCACTTCGTGGTTACTTGTTCTGTTCATTCCCTCTGGGGCATCTGCACGGATGGCAAGTGAAAGCCCAGCTGGGGAAACCAAGCCCCAACCCCACCCCTTCCGCCAGAGGGCCCGCTCCTGGAGCCAAACCCTGCCCACCCCAGCCCGATCCTTCCTGGCCACATAGAGAGCCACAGCTGCCGTGCTGTGGCCTGGCCCAGCCCTCCCTGGCAGCCAGGGGAGAGCCGGGCTGCTGTGCTGTGGCCCTAGCCTTTCATGGAGGCAGGCCCAGCCAAAGACGATCAGGCATGTAGGCTATTTTGGGAAGGCTGTGGTTTCCCTTGCCTACGTTACTGACCACCCATGGGCATCCGGCACTGGCCACTGTCAAAAGACAGCACCCTGGGTTAGATGGACGTTTGCTCTGACCCAAGTTTGGCCGTTCTTACGTTCTTATGCTTTTACTGCATGTGTCACTGGGGAGCCTAACTTTCTTTCATCTTTAAATTCATTTTAGAGGCTGGTGAACTCCTAATATTCAGTGCTTTCCATATGCTTTTACTAAATGTATTGGCGTTTGTTTGGGTGTGCAGTTGTTTTGATTTTAGTAGTTAAGATAGGAATCGAGTGTGCCTTCACATACAAAGATTGACTCATGATATGATGATGATGATTATTATTATGGTATTTATTATAACATGCAATATGAAAACTGTATATTTTACATTGCACCTTTTGTCCCAAAGTATTTTACTATTGACTAGATTCAGAGTGGCCTGTTCAGGTGGTGTATGACGGAAATAGCTCTTCAATACAGCCTTGGGGAATCTAGTCTAAAATCTGACAGTAGTACTCCTTGAGTGCCAGGGACTATGTTTAGCAGGCTTATTACTGCTTCATAATTCAAAAGATGGCCAGATGTGTTGGAGTGTCCAGGTCCTGGTCTGATAACAGGTGCTTATAACGTGCATAAACTGCGGGTTAGATAAGCACCACAGTGCTCTTTACAGCAGCATGTGTCAGGAGTGTTATACTGCCTGGTTCTGTCCTATACTTCAGAATGCCTCAGAGCACCTCAGTGCAAATATCTTGCCACTTCCCTCCCACACGCTGTCACCACTGGGACAAATCAAACAAAACAACCTTAGTGCAGCTCCTGGGGGAACAGGGTTCGTCAGAAATGATATACATTTGCAGTGTGTATTATGCTGTGCTATTTTGAATGCATGTTCTAGTCTCTCTGGGTGGGTGAAGTAGAATAAATTCAAATTCTTGCTCAGGTTAACACAAAGGTCACCAAACTTGAAACCGACCTAAACCTAAGATGTTTTGCCACATAATGCAATTGTATTGATAACCTCTGGAATATGGCCTGCCAGCTAAGGGTAAACAATGGCTTGGGATCTCATCCTGAAGAGGAGATGTCAGAAGTGGGAGAACTGCATAGAGAAAAGCCCTGTGTTCTGAAGTTCATCCCCACCATGAAGACAGAAGGGGAGAAATGGCTGTTTGTTGATATCTGCCACTCAATTGCTACCTGTGCTCTGGGGGTATGTCTAGACTATAGGGTTTTGTTGACAAAACTATACCTGCATCTACACTGCCACCGAGTTCTGTCAACATAATGTTGACAGAACTCAGCAGTTTTGTCGATGGCAGTAAACCTCATTCTACGAGGAATAACGCCTTTTGTCGACAGAGTTCCGTCGACAGAAGGCGTTATTGCATCTACACTGTCCTTTGCGTCTACACTCTCATGTCGACAAAGCGGCTTGCTTTGTCGACAGAACTGGATGTAGTCTAGACGCTTTTTGTCGACAGAAGCTTTGTCGACAGTATGTGTCGACAAAGCCTCCGTCGACAAAAGCCTGTAGTCTAGAGGTACCCTGGGATGGCACATGTGCTCTTCTGGACAGGTATTGTGAGAAGCTGGTACTATGATAGTGACACAAGAATCACCACATCACAATTTAACTTCCTCGCATCGAGCCCCAAAGAAATTGACATCTGAGTTAATATCAGCCTAGGATTAAGTGGAATCAGGTGGGATGGGATTTTCCCTTAAAAGACAAAAAATTTACTCCACCCTTGTACATATTTAACCTTAGGGTGTGCATTGCAGTAAACCTTACAAAAATACTTTGTTTCCTGCTGAAATTTATGCCCATTCCTAACCCCACAAAATGTAGCTTAATATATACTTTTCACCCAATGATATCAATAAAATAATAGCTGAAGCCTTTTCATATATAAAAGGCTCTGCTGTATTTGCCTGTTCAGATTGGATTGGCTGGGAATGGAATATACAGTCTGAAGCTTAAATGTCTGAGAAGTGTGTTCGAGCGTATCGATGTTTACAACAAAATGATAAAGTGATTTCAGTCAGGAAAACAGTTGTCTTAAAGATACAGAAGCAGTAATGGTTCCAGATACATTTCCGCAAAGTTTAAGCTAAAAGACTATTACATAGACTAAGTTCTTCCAGTCCTAGGAATGTAGAATGAAATCCTGTCCTCATTATAATCCACGGGAGGCATACCATTGACTGCCATGAAGTTAGGATTTCACCTGGAGACTTTACAGATGAAAAAGACAAGCTTCTAAACCAGACGTGTTATTTCCCCATTATTCAGGTTATGCTGTGTCTTAATTTGAACCCATTACTCTTGTTTAGAAACTTGTGCACTACACAAGTTAATTCCTGCCCCTTTTGTGTTAATACATCTAAAATACCTATCCCGCGGGTGTCCCGTAGACAAGCAATACATACTTATCACTTAGGGTACATCTACACTGCAACACTATTTCGAAATAACTAATGATATTCCAAAATAATTTAGTCTGCGTCTACACAGCAGGCAGTTATTTTGAAATAAGAACATAAGAACATAAGAATGGCCATACGGGGTCAGACCAAAGGTCCATCGAGCCCAGCATCCCATCTGCCGACAGTGGCCAATGCCAGGTGCCCCAGAGAAGGAGAACAGAAGACAATGATCAAGTGATTTATCTCCTGCCATCCATCTCCTGCCCTTGTTATGTTTGAAATAGTGTCAAAATACTGTCAAGCTGGAGGACTTCTTACTCCAACTCCTGTAACCCCCATTGTACGGGGAATAAGAGAAGTCAGAGGAAGAGTGCTCTATTTAAAAAGCGCTGTGTAGGTGCTCCCTATTTCGAAATAAGCTATTTCAAAATAAGATACGCAATTGACATAGCTCAATTTGTGTAGCTTATTTTGAGTTAAGCCCCGCAGTGCAGACACATCCTTATTGACCTCTAATCCAGGGGTCTCAAACTCCTGGCTCACAAGCCATCCCAGGCCACAGCAGGGAGTGCGGCAGGGTGGAGGTGGGGGAGGAGGGTTGACCACTGCTCTTGCCCTATGCCAGGCCCTCCCAATAATCCCTGAAGTCACATCCTTGGGAGTGGGGTGCCATGGGGGAGAGGGTGGGATAATGGCAGGAAGGGGCAGAGCTTGGGGAATTGCTCCAGCCTGGGATAGCCTGTGTGCCTGGAAGTTGAAACCCCTGCTCTAATCATTCCCTCACAACCCCCTTTATTGTTGTTGCCTGAAATGTCAACAATTTGCCAAAATCTTTCTGCTAATGTAGAGCCTGGGATGAACACAACAGCAGGTGGAAATTGTGCAGATTACAAAGACTGGGCATGTGGTAAATAATAAAAGGGATAGGTCTGTGATACAATGCAAACTAAAGCATTTGGAAAATTGGGTACAAGCATTTGAATACAGTTAAATATAAATGTATACATTCACATGGGCCATACTTATAAGTTCATAGAATCATAGAGTCATAGAATACTAGGACTGGAAGGGACCTTGAGTGGTCATCGAGTCCAGTCCCCTGCCCTCATGGCAGGACCAAATACTGTCTAGACCGTCCCTGATACACATTTATCTAACCTACTCTTAAATATCTCCAGAGATAGAGATTCCACAACCTCCTGGGCAATTTATTCCAGTGTTTGACTACCCTGACAGTTAGGAACTTTTTCCTAATGTCCAACCTAAACCTCCCTTGCTGCAGTTTAAGCCCATTGCTTCTTGTTCTATCCTCAGAGGCCAAGATGAACAAGTTTTCTCCCTCCTCCTTATGACACCCTTTTAGATACCTGAAAACTGCTATCGTGTCCCCCCTCAGTCTTCTCTTTTCTAAACTAAACAAACCCAATTCTTTCAGCCTTCCTTCATAGGTCATGTTCTCTTGACCTTTAATCATTCCTGTTGCTCTCCTTTCCAATTTCTCCACATCTTTCTTGAAATGCGGTGCCCAGAACTGGACACAATACTCCAACTGAGGCCTAACCAGCACAGAGTAGAGCGGAAGAATGACTTCTCATGTCTTGCTCACAACACACCTGGTAATGCATCCTAGAATCATGTCTGCTTTTTTTGCAACAGCATCACACTGCTGACTCATATTCAGCTTGTGGTCCACTATAACCCTAGATCCCTTTCTGCCATACTCCTTCCTAGACAGTTGGAGGACTCTGTCCTGGGAAACAGGGACTGAAAAAGTTTTTGGGGATTGTGGTGGATGATCAACTGTCTAAGAATTCCCAGGGTGATGAGAATGGGCTCATGAAATCCTAGGAGGCATGAACAAGGGAATCTCGAGGAGTAGTAGAGGGATTATTTTACTGCTGTATTAGACACTGGTGTGATCATTGCTGAGACATTGTGTCTGCATCTGGTATTCACAATTCAAGAAGGATGTTAAAAAATCGGAGAAGGTGCAGAGAAGAGCTGCATAAATCATCAAATGGTTAGAAAAAAACATGTGTTATACTGATAGACCCAAGGAGCTCCATCTGTTTAGTTTAACAAAGAGAAGGGTAAGAGGTGACTTGATCACACTGTATTCTTACCCAGGAAACAACAGTTGGATATCTAGCTCTTCAATCTAGCAGACAAGCGTATAACACAGTCTAATGGCTGGATGCTAAAGCTAGATAAACTGAGACGAAGACAAGGTGTGCATTGTTTTAACAGAGAGGATATTTAACCCCTGGAACAATTTACCAAGAGTCAGGTGGATTCTCCATCACTGGCCATTTTTAAATTAAGATGTGTACTACAGTCTGGATCGCCCTGGTCTGACACTCTTGGGGTCTGACTGGTCCCAAACCAGGGAGTTTGTCAGACCTGGGGAGGTCAGTGGGCCCCCTTCCACTAGCCTGGCTGGGTACCCAGCTGCCAGCCCCGCTACTGCTACCCTGCAAGGTGGCCAGCCCCACTGCAGCTGGCACAGCCAGACTCTCAGCACCCAGACCCCCTGCCTTTGGCTCAGCTGGTTTCCTGGCAGATCTTCCAGCCACCGGCACTCCTGTCACCCAACTCCTGGACAGTGGGGCTCTTGGATCCAGGAATATCTATGGTCCTACTGAACCATGGATGTTGCTGGACCAGAGAGTCACAGATTAGAGAGATTCAACCTGTAGTTCAAAAGGAATTATTTTGAGGAAAGTCTCTGGCCTGTATTATGTAAGAGGTCAGATTAGGAGATCACAATGGTCCCTGCTGGTCTTGGAATCAACTGACATTCGTGAAGCCATGCTTCACGTGAAGGATTAGGCCCAGATAATGGAGGAAATCTTAGCTCTATTGAAGTCATTAATTTCAGTCGGGATGTGATTTCACGTGGTGTTGTGGCAGTAGAGCCATAGAAAGAGAAACTAAACTTGGCTCTGATACATGATATTTGGGCAACATGTCACCCATTGCAGGCATATTGTGTTCTAAACTCACATCAGATTTGCTGCCCGCAATTACTACAAGATCTTTTGTCAGCAGTACTGCTTTGCAAACTGTGTTGTCTGCCTGAATATATGCGTTTTAGCTTATTAGTGTTGACTTCAAAACAGTAGCATTACACTCTTGCATGTTCTTTTCTATATGAAATCCTTTTCATTTGAAAAATAGTTGACTGGATCTGCTTTGGCAAATGTCTAATATCTTCTATTTGAGACAAGGAATTGCATGTGACTCCACTGAAAATCACCATGGGAACCTTTCTTATTCAAATCTCCTGTGACAGAATCATTTACTCGCAGGCACCATGGTATAACAAAACATTGTTCAATCCTAAACAATATAATCCTATAATACAAAATTCGGCTGTGATTTTAAAACATAATAGATCTCAGTAAATCTATGAGATTGCATTAGGAGATGATAAAAGTAAAATACTGAACAAGTCACATAAATAACAGAAAAAGGAAGGAATCTGAGAATATATAAAATAATTTATAAATACTTCTTCGAGTATACCATGCACAGTTTCCACCCTGGAATTTGCCAAACTCTTTTTAAAAAATCAATTCAGCCCCTGAATTTGCCAAACTCTTTTTAAAAAAGATATCTGATAAAATATTTGAAATGTATATAAGCAAACAAATCTATAACATATTTTTTCAGACATCTCTAGTATTTATGCATTTAGCATAATCTCTATTTAATGAAAAAATATAATAAATTACACAAAGTTATTAAAATTACAATTTATATTGTTTGAAATATTTTAGCTGCACATGTCCTCATCCCTTTTTGTGTGGCTGCATGTCTATTTTCATCACATTGATTGGACCAACTCCCCCTTTCACTTGCAGTGTGTGAATGGGGTTTCTCGGAGATTGTGTGCATTTGACTCATTATATATTGCTACTCATTCTGGGCCTGCTTCTTCATTGCCTTTCACCTTGTATTGTCATTTACGTATGTATAGGGCTCTACCAAATTCATGGCCATGCAAAATGTGTCATGGACCAATGAAATCCTGTTTCCACATCCTCCCCATTTCCATGAAACAAAAGACAGGACTATGCAGAACTTTAAAGACTAACAAGATGGTTTATTAGTTTATGAGCTTTTGTGGGCTAGACCCACTTCCTCAGATCAAATTGTGGAAGAAAATTGGCATGACCATATATACCAAAGGTATACAATAAAAAAAAAATGTGAAATTTTTTTTTCACAAAATAAAATAGACAAATCAGATTTTAGAACAGATCGGGGATGAGGGGGCCAGGTGAGTGTCTATGAGATAATGATATTAGAGGTGATAATTGGGGAAGCTATCTTTGTAATGGGTAAGATAATTAGCATCTTTGTTAAGGCCCATTCGTAAAGTGTCAAATTTAAGCATGAATGACAGTTCAGAGGCTTCTCTTTGAAGTCTTGCGTTAAAGTCTCTTTGAAGCAATATGCATGTAGTCAGGTCATTGAGACAATGCCCAGTCTGGTTGAAATGGCAAGAAACTGTTTTTTCTTTGTGAAAATCTCTGATGTCTGTTTTGTGTGCATTGATTCTTTGATGAAGTGTCTGAGAAGTTTGTCCAACTTTTTCTTCTTCTCCCCCAAACAGATTGCAGGTCATAGGGAAACAACTGGGAGAGGGCCTGCTGGCAGAGGAGCACTGCCCCGGTCCCCTGTGAGGAGTGGCCATCAGAGTGCAGCCAGAGTGCGGAAGGTGCCTGTACCTTCCACCTGCCTTGACTTCTGCACCCCTTCCCTCTGTCATTAGCCCCCCCTTCTCCCTGCCCTGAGCACTCCCCATGCCTCTCATACCTCTGCCATAAGCCAGCCACCTCCTGCTCCTCCTCACCCCCAAACTCTCACTCTCCAGCCTTCATTTGCCTTCATTTTTGAAAAATACAGTCATTGAAATAAGGTGTGTATATTTTTCATTTATTTGTCAAGAAAAATTACTTCACTTAAAGACCTCAGCAATGCTAGGTACATCTGCTAGTATCATATATCTTAGTCAGAAGCATTTAAAAGTTCTTTACACTATTCATGCTCTGAAGGCTGATCAGTCTAAAAACTAATAGTTGGCTGCATTTCACAGCTTTCATCACACAGCAATGCCTATATTACATAAATATAATAGATGTGTGTACAGGCTTGTAAATAGGGAAATATAGCAGTTAGTGTCATTGAGGAGACAGTATGTAAAATACTGTTACAGCCGTACATCTGCATTCAATAATGCCAGTGAAAACACCGTTTTTCAAAATTTGTCATAAAAATGCCTCCATCCTAAAAGCCATTTGCCCATTAAGGACAGTGCTCTGACAGAAATCCCAAACCACCTCTGTTCATGAGTGCAATGCGGAATTCTGAACTGGAAAAAAAGCGTGGTCCAGATAGTGACCCAGCCCCTCAACTCTGAAGGGCAGTGGGTGGGTTTCTATGAGTTAGAGAATGTATATAGCATTTTACTATAATAATCCCTGTCTGTACAAACTCATTGTCACAACCCTGTTGTGAGGTAAGGATTTTATTCCTATTCCATGGGTGTAGAAACTGACACACAAAGGTTAAGGTCAAACTTTTCCTACCGGCATATTTGAAGTTAGGCCTTTAGGAGTAGACACACAAAAGGATTTAGGATCCTACCACTTTCTATGCCTAAATCCCCAGATAAGGCCCCACAGATTCATAAAACCTACACTCAGCAGCCCATGACCCTTGTAGGTATCTAAACTCAATTGAAGTCTAAATATTTGCAGTAAAAGTTTCCAAGGTGTGATATTTCTGCTTCTGCACATACATTTTAATATTGATAAATGAAAAGTAATGCATATTGGAAAACATAATCCTAATTATCCGTACAAAATTATTGGGTCTAAATGAACTATTATCGCTCAAGAGCAAGATCTTGGAGTTAATGTGGATAATTCTCTGAAAACATCCACTCAATGTTCATCAGCAGTCAAAAAAAATAGAATGTTAGAATAATTTAAAAAAGGGATAGATAATAAAACAGAGAATATCTTATTGCCTATATGTAAATCCACAGTATACCCATATCTTGAATACTATGTGCAAATATGGTCACCTCATCTCAAAAAAGTTATCTTGGCATTGGAAAAAGTTCAGAAAAGGGCAACATACATTATTAGGAGTTAGGAATGGCAGCCAAATGAAGAAAGATTAAAAAGACTGGGACTTTTCAGTTTAGAAAAGAAGAGACTAATGAGAAATATGATAGAAGTCTATAAAATCATAACCAGTGTGGAGAAAGTAGATAAGGAAAAATTATTTACTTGCTCCCAAAACACAAGAACTAGGGATCATCAAATGAAATTAATAGGTAGCAGGTTTTAAACAAACACAAGGAAGTATTTCTTCACGCAACACACAGTGAACCTGTGGAACTCCTTGCCAGAGGATGTTGTGAAGACCAGGATTTTAACAGGGTTCAGAAAAGAACTAGATAAATTCATGAAGAATAGGACTATTAATGGCTATTAGCCAGGATGGGTGGGAATGGTGTTCCTAGCCTCTGTCAGAAGCTGGGAATGGGCGTTCTGTTAATTCCCTCTGGGGCACCTGCCAATGGCCACTATTGGAGGACAGGATACTGGGCTAGATGGACCTTTGGTCTGACCCGGTTATAGTCCTTCTTATGTTCTTAGTACCACAGCCCTACATCAAGCATCTGGATGCCTAAGCCCCAGAGCGAAGTACAAACTGGGAGAAGGTATGCTACATGATTGTCACAGGATATTAGAGAGACAAGGTAGATAAGTTAATATATTTTAATTGGACCAGCTTTTGTTCGTGAGAGAGACAAGCTTTCAACAGCCAATTGGTGAGAAAGACAAGCTTTCAACAGAGACAATTCTTCAGCCAAAGTCTCCCAATCCAGTAAACTTGCTCAAATCTCACTACCTGTTTGGGGCCCTATAGACAAATTTACACAAAATGTGGGGAGGGGACCTCCCTTATGACCTTTAGGCATGTGGAGGACCTCAGTTCAACCCCTCTCTCTATCTCAGGGAAAGACAGGATTTGAATAGAGATCTGCTACCTTTCAAGTGCAAACCCAAGTTATTACTATATGAGTGGCTCTTTCAGTCTCTCCTGTTGCAGCTGTTCCCTGTGTACAAATAATTTAAAATTGGAACAAGAATACTGGCTTCTTGGTCTCCTGAGTCCCAGGGTAGTTTTCTGAAGAAGTGGGCTGTGCCCACGAAAGCTCACGATACCATCTACATGTTTTGTTAAAGTGCTACCAAACCATTTGTTGTTTCTGTAACAGACTAACTCTGCTACCCCGCTGAAGCACCAGAACACAGTCATTCTCATACTCGCCCACTCTCTCCGGCCTAGTATTGAAGCAGTTTTGTTGAGGGTAAATAAGGAGAAACAGACAGAAAATAGTCATGAGAATGACTCTAGAGATTAGAGCATTTATGTGGGAGATCTAAGACGACCCTACCCACTGGGCTAAAAGTTACAAGGAAATCTTCCATTTCTTGCAGGTGCCTCCTGCAGCTGAGAATTCCAAGCAGAGGGTGGTGCCTATCTCTAAGGGTATGTCTACACAGCAGCATTATTTTGGAATAACTCACGTTATTCCGAAATAACATCGTGCGCGTCTACACTACAAGCCAGTATTTTGAAATAATTTTGAGCTGGAGGACTTTTTACTCCAACTCATGGCAATCATCATTTCACGAGGAGTAAGGGAAGTTGAAGGAAGAGTGTTCTTCCTTCAACTTCCTGCTGTGTAGACAGCGCCAAAAGCCCAATTAAGTTATTTCGACTTAAGCTATGCAATTGACATAGCTGAAGTTGCATAGTTGAATTCAATATTAGTCCTGCTATGTAGACATACCCTAAGAGGGGTGGGGCCTAGCACACATTCCTTAGCTGGGCATCTCCCACAGGCCAACTTAGAAGAAGACCCTTCTAACATGCTGGCTTTTGTGGATCCCATTCTGAGGTCACTGTATCTTCCCATTCATTTTATTGGATGCCTACCCAGCACCAACTCAGGCTTTGTGACTTTCAGTGGTTTTCTGGGCACCTAAAGTTAGATGTGATGCTGAGTGCCTTCACCCTTGCATTTCTTTGTGACTCTAGCATGTATTTCTGTAAACTCTTAATTTAGATGTTTAATTTTAGAGGAAAAAAATACTGTTGCTGGTGAAAGGCATAAAAAGGAGTTGGAGTTAGGGCTGGGACTATTCCCTTTCTTTTAGTTGTAGACCTACACCCCTCCCCCACCACCAATTCCACAGTGTGTAGTTCATGGATAGGCTGCTGTCTAAGCACAGAACATCTTTCGCTACCATAGCACTACACATGAACTCAGTAGTCTTCTCATGCAATATAAGTTGCAGCATTGAAGATTTTTATTGTAGGCTGTTGAGGCCAGAAGGTGTATCTTTCTGTAAGTTTATACAGCACCTCACAAAATGGGGCTCAGATTCAGATTGGGACCTTTTGGCACCATAATAATAGTTAATAATAAAATAAAAAATATATTCAATGGAACTTAACATAAACTTTTATTTTTGTTTTGCAAAACTGAATACATCTCTAAATTTTCCTTTGGTGACCTTTCCATAAAATGGCTGGGTTTTTTACTTTAGAGTGAATACCATTTTATGGCTTCTGTGCTTCATCACCAAAATATGCTCAGCTCACATTTTATTACACATATTCAGGGAGGCGTTTTTCAAAATGTCACTTCTGTAATCCTTATATGAGTTAATGATTTCTGCCACACTGGTTTCATGCTTACATTTAGATGTTTTAAAACCTAAAATAGTATTGACTTTGTCCGTACTCTTAGCTGATCAATTTTTCTGTCAGGTGATGTGATGATTCACCATTTTGAAAGTACAGTTGGCAAATTACAAATTACAACACCTGAAACAATGGGTTTCTGGCTTTCAGAAAAAATAAAGCTCTCATTTTTTTCGTCTTGAAAAATGCCAATGAAATGCAAGGAAAAATCTATAGTTATGTTGCAAAAAGACAAACAAACAAACAAAAAACCTCTAGAGCAAAATTAGTGGTCCTCATTATCTGGATTCTTTTCAAGGATGAAGTCTGAACATAGACTATTTCTCGATGATTTAAAAATAATTAATTTGTTCCAATATCTAACAGTGGTAAGAGGATGGGACAGAGAACATCCCACTGTGCATATCAAGAGGCTTTAATATGATCACCAATGAGAGCATGAGCCACGGAACACTGCTGAACAAAGGCAGTGTTTCCGAAGGCTTCTCTCCTCTGTGTTTCCTTACAGATAGAGAAGCAGGATTTCAAGCCAATGAGAGGTTCACACCTGGCATTGGGCATGAATGCAGAACTATAGGAGTTCTACAGCAAATACATATTCTGAGTTCAGAGACATTGGACATCATGGAAAAGGAGAAAAGGCTCAATCACAGAACTGCATGATGACAGAGCTAATCTTCCTCCATATTCTGGGCCCGGTGCCCAGCAGGTTACTCAGAAATAGCCCCTATTGACAGCCCTAGGAATTTTACTGAATTAGAGGCTATGTCTACACTACAGGGTTTTTGCGCAAAAGCCCACAGAGCAAACACACCTCAAGCACGTTTTTGCACAAGTTAATTTACAGTAAATCAAAAGAACGGAGGGGGTTTTGCAGTGTAGGTATTCCTCTTTCTACGAGGAATAACTCCTTTTTGCACAAGAGTTTTTGCGCAAAAAGGTGCATGTGGATGGGCAACAGGAGAGTTTTTGTGCAAAAATAACCAATTGAAAAAAGCACAGGTGCTCTGGTGGCTATTCTGTGAATAGCAATTAGAGCTTTCTTTCGAGAGAGAGTACCATGCAGTGTGGATGCACTCTTGTGGAAGAAGTTTTTGCAGAAAATCTCTTCCGCAAAAAGCTTCTTGCGCAAGAAGCTTGCAGTGTAGACATAGCCAGGAAGTGCAGAATTGTCTTCCTTATCATCTGGGATCCTAGTTTACTGTGATAAAAAAAAAATCCCCTGATTAAAAAACCCTGTAGAAATCCACGTTTTTCCATAAATACAATGAAACACTGAACTTTAGTTTCTCTGTCCATGATATATATAGGTATCCATTGAATACAATGTTTTATTTACAAGTTTTAAGCTGACAGCTAGAGTCCCACTGTTTGGGGCTGACAACACAAGCTCTGCCTATTCTCTTGATTATCCACTCTGACCCTTGTCCCAATTAGATCAGATAACTGGGGTTCCATCATATAAGCTTTTATTTTTTCACAGGATGTAACATCTCTGTAAAATTCCCTGTAAAAACACGTATTCTGTGGCATTCAGGATTTCTAGGGTCCCTGCTTAATAGCTTAAGGCTTAGTGCTTCCTTGAACTTTTTGTTTCAACCTTGCATAACAGCTGCATCTCAGCTCTTCCCATCATGTTCTTGTCTCAGCTGAAGGCAATATGAGAGATCAGTTATCCATTGAAAGGATACAGCTTACTCCCCCTCTAATGGCTAGCTACTCCACCCACTCTTAGGCCCTCAGACCGCCTACTTGGTCACAGTGTCAAGAGTGTTTGCACCCTGAACCAGCCCTGGACCCAAGATCCAGGTAGGCTGAGCTTGGAAATGGAGTCTGAAGCTTTAGTCATTCTGTGGTTCCGAACTTTCCCAGATGGAAACGCTATTTCTCCCCCATTGGATTCTCTGCCAAAAGATTCTGGTGCAGATAAAAAGAGCTCCAGACTAATTACTAGCTACATGTTGCAAATCATGATATATTTCTCATCAGCATCAAAATTGCTATCAAAACTGTCAGTCAAGGAGCAATCAGGATCCTGTTAATGTGGCTTTCAGAAATCTGAATAGTCCCTAATGCGAGGATGTAAGGAAATGAAGAGAGTTTATTGGTAATCTCCAAGAGATGTTCAAAAGCATCTGATTGGCTGGATATATTTATTATGTTGTACATTGCACTAAGGTCCATAAAACTTTGTTCGGATGGAAACAAGGAAAGTTTATTCTAATGTGGTAAAATAAAAGGAGCTGAATCCAGAACCTAATAAAACGTGTTGCAATGCAGAGTTGTACAAAGGGATATTTTTTCAGATATCCACCGAGCTTTTAGAAATGCATACATCAATGCTAAATGAAAGCCTGATCTCGTCACTTCCGGGAAATTGCCCTTTGTTACTTGCCAAACTCAGACAACAAATCTTGCAAAAAAATCCCACTTTCCATTAGTGTGTCATCCTGCATTTTGCCATAGAGCTGTCAATAATTTCCTACCAGTTATTACCAAGCCATTATTTCTGGATGAAATGCTCCCTGGGCTGGTGACAGATGTATGTCATGGGAAGCGTAATAAGCTAAAAAGAGTATATTGAGGTGACAGAGAAACATTTGGGAAATGGGAATCCCTGGGAGTGGTCAATGCAAATTCTACAACTCTAGTTATGCAGTTCAAGCCCAAATGTCTACATCGCAATTTTATTACTCTGAAGCATTAGCCCAAGTCAGCTGACAGGCCAGCTGCAGGTGTTACATTGCTGTGTAAATATACAGTCAGATGTAGAGCCACTGCAAGCTAAGCCTGAAGGGGGTGAGACACAGTCTGTGCCTGAGAGAAGTTTCTGGAAATCTTAAGAGGATCCACTGGAGGAAAATAGGAGGAGGAAGGGGGATCAAAGGTTCTGTTAACCCTGAAATCATGACAGCGTCATAACCTGTTGAGACCTTGTGGACAGGTGTGAAATTGCTCAGCACATTGGCAGTCATTTTAGTTCATACTTTGGGCAGCGCACCATACCAGAGTTTTGTATCTAATTTGATGAGGCTATTACTGCCAGTGCTTCAGGCTGACGCATGAAGCTAATTTCATCAGGCTTGTTACTTTTATATGTGATCACTCCTCAAAGGTGGAGGGATAATTAGCAAAATGATTTTCACATTGAAAAATCGGTTTCCTAATTGTGAGGTTTCTTCTACTTCCCACGCCACTAGTCCTCTCCGTCTGTGAGTTAAATAAGATGCACAACTTTTAAGTGACTCTTAAGAGCAGTGTAAAAATAGGACTCGAGCATGCAAGGATGTAATCAGGAAAGCCAAAGCACAATTGGATTTGCAGCTAGCAAGAGATGTGAAGGAAAACTAGAAGGTGTTCTACAGGTATGTTAGCAACAAAAAGAAGAAACATCTCCAGAAGGGGATGATAGGAGTAGAAAGTGGAGAAAGTGGAAAACCCCCAAACACAGGACAAAGGAGCCAAGGTGTTGATGCTCGCCTTTAAAAACAACAAAGGCTGCTGGGTGGATCAGAGGCAGGTTTACAGAGCAACACTGGAAGTTATGAACCAAAGAAGGGAAGAGATGACCAAACAGCAACATAGCAGGCAAGTAAGCTGCAGCCAGATCAACCAATGTCAATGGCTGACCTGGCGGAGGAGACAGAGAAGCCGCGTAACCGATAAGACAAGCCATGTGCTGCAGGAAAGGAATTCTGAATGATCCAGAGGATTCTGACCCAACTCAGAGAATGCTCTGCAGTGGTGAGGAAACAGAAAGGGAAATGTGTGATTGTTATCTTTTGTCTAGATCTGTGTGTTCCTCATGTGATGAAATAATCTAACAATGATTTAGAATTCTATGTAAAGTCTCTGTGTAAATATACACATACTGTGTGTGTGTGTGTGTGTGTGTGTGTGTGTGTGTGTGTTGTATTCTAGTCAGATGTCCTTGAAGGGTTAGCCATATGCAGCGGGGCCGACAGCCAATGCAGGCCCCAGGGCAAGGCGGGTAGAGGCCCATCTTTACGCCTCAGAATGGGGCGGCGTCTCAGGCAGAAGCCTTCAGGCCACCTGAGCCATGGCACTGGGGTTCCTTCAGAGCCCTGTGGAGTGCCCAGCACTGGCAGCAATTTAAAGAGAACGTGTGTTTAAGCTGTGGGGTGGGGGTCAGCCTGGCTCCCGGGGTTGCAGTTGGACTGCAGTCTCAGGGCTTAGATTAGGGTGCTAGATAGTGAAGCTGCAACCCAAGAGCAAGCCTGGACTCTGTTCAGACTGTGAAGCTTAAAGCACAAAGCGATTGTATTTCACAACTCCTCATGGCAGGCTGGTGAGTGACTGAGGGGAGGTGTTTGATTAGACTCTATCTCAGCACCCACCCATACAGGGTCCGTAACACTGACAACATGGATAGCACAAGCCTACTACACCAGCCTACCACATACCTCCTGAGCTATGTTAAGAAGCTACAAAAGTGGAGATACTGGTGAGGTAGCACAGAGTGACTGTTCCTCAGTTTTCCCTCTTAGGCCCTTTCCCCCACTGTTCTCACTGAGCTAAGTTTGTGCATAAATCATAAAAAACAATTAAGTGGCTACACTGTGTGGGGATATGTTACGGCAACTGAAATGATTTTGATCCCTTTGATTTATTTGATCCCTTATGCACCACAAAAGCCAAAATGCAAACCTTTGAATTAAATTGAGTACCAGGAGACATTTTTAGTCTGACTTCTTTGATTTTCATAGAAAAGGTGAATAATTAAAACTAGCTAGAGAAAAATGGAAATGAAGGACCTTGGAAATGCACCTTTTATGGCGTGTAGAAGAGCCTGAAATAAATTATCCACTGACTGAGCAAGAGTTAAGATAGCTTTTTGGCAAGAAGCCTTATACAAGAGGAAATTCAAATTAAAATGCTTTTCACTCTCACTCTCTGCTTTAAAATCATTTAAATAGAGGTTCCCTTCACAATCGATGAAGATGTGAACTTTAGCAATGTTCCATGAACTGAATCTGATCAAATTTAGTCCAATAAACCAAAAGAAAATATGGTCTATTTTATGTCTCACCAAGTAGTCAGGTAAGACCTTGGGGTTCTTATGCAGTAATTATTACAAATTTTCTGTTTTACTGGGAATAAAATTTGCTCTTTTGATTCATTTGTATGATCTAGAGAAATTTCCTGTATGTTTTCCAAACTCCTCTTTCATAGTTCTCTTCAGTCAGTCATTTTCCTTATTTCAAGTCAATTTTACTTAAGTGAGTGTTCAAAGAAGACTTCACCTGCATTTTTCTGCAGTCTATCTCTTTGAAGAATTCCACATGTCATCACAGTATCTTGTTTACATTACTTAGAAACAAACAGACTTCCGCTGGGCTTTTTGATGAATTTGCTTGAAACTTGGGCCTGAAAATAAATTGTAAGTACTTGCTTGCTCATAATCATTTTGGAAATATTAGTGAGAGCCAAGTCTTCTCAGTACTTGAGCTAACAATATCAGAAGTACTGCTGACATTGAAATACTAATGACAGAATTATTCTTAGACAAATTAGTGCTACTTTGATCTTCCTTGTTTTGGCAGTAGATGCCACAAATATCTACATTTAATCTCTCTCTCTCTTTCTTACCTTACCCAAAAGAGCACAGGATGAAAGCAAAAGGAACCTTTATCTCCTGAGGATGGTTGCTGATTCGGATGACGTATCAGGGGTAAGAGGTCATATTTACTATGACATAACCTAATCTCCTTTTTCACAAAACAGTCAAATTATTCTAATCCATCATGAATCATCCCCATATCCTGACAAAGCCAATAGATGCCTCTGAAGTCAGACAGATTAATTCAGTGAGGAAAGATTACTATAAATTGAGCCTTAGCACATCGGCTGAGAAATGGTTCCAGCTTTTGTTTGTCACAAATGACATTGCACAGACAGTTCAATATGCCAACAGGGCTATGTTTGCCTATTCTCATTTAAAATTGTGTCCATTTATACAAATTATATTTAGTTTTATCATTTTACAAAATACTTTTTTATTTTGTTCTGACTGCACAAAGATTCTATATACAGTTTCCAAATAAAAAACAAACCAATGACTAAAACACAAATACATGAACGTGACCTAAGGGTTCATTTATTTATTTTTAATCTAGGTTGCAGATTTTGAAATTTAGAGACTATTGTAGCGTAGATAAAAATGAATAAATAAAAGCAGCGTTAGGAGTGGTACCCTGTTTTCCAATAGAAGAGAGAGCCGTAAAAACGACGTAATGTTTTGAATTATAAACTTACTTGAAGATTTACCCAGCATTGCTCGTGTCCTTAACTCAATTAATTTTTGTTTTTCTTCATTTAAACCATTGCTTTGGGATGGAGCAGGGGTTCAGTATGAAGGCTGCCCTGGGGAGAGAGGACAATCTCAGCCCTCTCTAATCACAACAGCTTGGGCCCAGGTGAGAAGTGCCTCTCCATGGCTGCTGCAACTCCAGCAGGAACAGCTGGGGAAGGGGTGCATGTCCCCCAGCTCGGGCAGGTCCAGATTCGTCTGCCCCTGTGCTCCCAAGCCAAAGTGAGGAATGCAGCACACCATGCACTTCCCCTCATTCCCTGGCAAAGGGAAACAGCCAGCAATGTTCCCTTATAAAACAGGGGAGGGAGAGAGGTTCAGCTCCCCCCACCCTAAAGAGCACCTGGGAGGGGATAGGAGGCTTGGGGCTGAGGCAGTCCTGGATGGTAGGGTGCCCCCAGCCACACCTTTCACCTGCCTAATGATTCTGTGTCTTTTCTGTATGGTTTTATGAGAAGTAATCCCATTCCAGGCACATCTAGTTTTCCTGGTACAACCAAACCCTTACCTTGCTTTAAGTTATGATAAGAGGAGGCAGTATACCAAATGTGGTGGTCCTAGCTCTTACTGTTTAGGAGGAGTTCTTGAACAAACAGGCAGACAGACACACAGACAGATACACAGACAAACTCTCGCAAATGTATAATAGATTAAACATCTTGGAACAACCCAAAGTTTTGTTATGACAGGTCTCAAATGCAGCTTAAACTAGAATTCAGGAAGTCAAGCAATCGAACAAATATACTGAATCAAAATCAGAAGACACTTTATGACAGAGCAATGTTATAACTTATGTACTCTTTAAATAATCACTACTTCACCAATTGTAGAACAGGGTGAATTATTTGTGCAGATCATTTTTCCATTATGTACCTGCAGCCCCACTGTGAATCAACTGGAGATGAAAAATGTTTGGTGAAGGTGGATAAGGTAATTTTTTTATTGGATCAACTTCTGTTGGGGAGAGATACATGGTTTTGAGCTTACACAGAGCTCAGTGTAAGCTCAAAAGCTTGTCTCTCACCAACAGAAGTTATCCAATAAATGATATCACCTTGCCCCCACTTGTCTCTCTAATATCCTCAGACTGACATTGCTACAAGAACACTGCATATAACAAACGTTTTATTGAGTCAGTTACTTCTTATGGAATATCTGCAAATGTTCCTCATATTCTTTGGTACAAGTTTATTTTTTGGCACTGAATGCAGATAGGGATACAGGGAACGTTGATACAACTAGAGATGCATAGGCAAACCATGGTTTGCAACTCTTAGCTCAAAGTGTGGAATGGTTCACCCAGTAGACTTAATCAGCACTGGAAGTCGGAATGCACATTTTCAGAAGTGGAATGCTTTGGGGTGACTCATTTTTGCTATCTCAGCTTAAGTGATTTCAGAAGACAGGTGCTTAGCACTTTCTGAAAGTCAGGTATCTTAAAAATGTCCTGCTTTTGGTATCCAAAAAACAACCCATCCAGAAATCACTGGCCATTTTGAAAATTTAAGCTGAATTTAAGAAAGAAAACCCAAAGGATTATTTAGTATTTCACTGCTACTTTACTCACCAGTAACTTAAACTTTTAAAAACCCAAGAGCTTCCATAATTGCTGCTATGTACCAGTCTTCTTCAGGATCTCAGATACCATGGTGTCCAGTTTTCATTATAATAATGCAAGAAAGCGGGATTAGCTCTTTCCAAATGATGCACAGTGCAGTTTGGTTTTATCTGGTTATGAGTGCACAACATTTAAATGTACTAAAAAACGATTACAACAAAACAATGTCAGACAAAGGTGCTCTCCTTTACAGTAAGGGGTATCTAACGATTTTTGATGGAAAGCGATGCAGAGTTGTGAATATTAACAGGGCAATTTTTTTAAATAAATGCCTGTACAGTCTAAAGTTAATCACAAGAAGTAGATTTCAAGAGATACTTTATAAATATGCTCTAACTCATATCTAAACCAGCATCTACAGCAAGTGTAACTCAACATTTCTCTCTCCCCCCTCCAAGTAAAACTTGTTAAGCTAAACTGAAGTTTAAGTTAAAGCAGAGGGAGAATAAAGTGGAAGAAGAAAGAAGGGAACAGCTGAATAAAGCTTCTATGAGTACCTCCTCACCCTTTGTATGGGGATGTGTATGCCAGAGAACGGGTAAATGAAGAGGAGGTAGACTCCAAAGAGGGTTGGGACAGGATAAAACTAAAAAGCATCTGGGAGATAGTAAAACATAATGACAGAAGAAACGCCACAACAGCATTCTGTAAAAAGTCACCAGCAAAAGAGACCGAGACTGAATGTGAATGAGGCTGAAAGAAGGAGCTGAAAAATGAAAAACTTCTGCAAGCAAAACCCACCTACCCCAAATCTATTTCATAATGAAACTTATTCAGGTTTCTCAGCCCTCTCAATAACATATTTATTGACCAAACCATTTTCTCATTCTTTTTGTGAGCATCCATAGCTGCTAAACTTAGTGCTGATTTTTAAAAACAAAGTATATGGTCTTTGCCAACAGGTTTCCCCAAATCTGATCTTGCAAAAGAAACGTACTATTGTGGGTTTATGCATCTGCGACACATTGACTGAAGATGAAAAGATAATGTGAAAAAAAATCCAACCCAGCACTTATATTATCCAAACTGCTCCATTTATAATAATGACAGATATTACACGAGGTTCTAACTGCTCCTGCTGGATTTCTTCTCTGCAGCCACGTCAATTGCGTAGCTTAAGTCGAAATAGCTTAATTCGGCTTTTGGTGCTGCCTACACAGCAGGAAGTTGAAGAAAGAACATTCTTCCTTCGACTTCCCTTACTCTTCGTGAAATGAGGGCTACAGGTGTCAGAATAAGAAGATCTCCAGCTCACCATTATTTCAAAATAATGGCTTTCAGTGTGGACACACTCGTTTTTTATGTCGGGATAACGTCAGTTATTCCGAAATAATGCTGCTGTGTTGACAGAGCCTGTGAAGCTACACATGTTCTGCACAGTTTTGGATATTTTAGTGCAAGAAGTATAAGAAAGAACTGGAAGAGAGGTATGGACAGAATTTTTAGGTTAAAGAGGAAGTAAATGAGGCAAAAAATAAGAATCTAAAACAAGCTATTCAGAACTGATACTAAAGAGCATAAACATTTAGAGAAAATGTCTGAACAGTGATTGCTGTGAGAAATGATCAAAGTCAGCAATATTGTTCACAGCTGTAAATGTATTTATAGGAAAAGAAATAAGAAACTAAAGAACAAAAATTCATTACAGTGTACAAACACTATGGCTACGTCTATACTGCACATCAAGTTTGAAAAAAGCTATTGCAGAATAGTTATTCTGAAATAGCTTATTTCTAAATAGCACATCTATACTATAGGGCAGCCTCAAAATTAGTCGAAAGCAGGCTTCCCTAATGTAGACTTGCTATCTCGATTTAGAGCCCCAGGGGTCACTGGGGAGGAATAACTTAGAATGCCTCTGGTGAGGGGCTATTTTGAAATAGCAGCTGTGGAGCATTTACACATGCCTTATTTCGAAATAGCTATTTCGGAATAGGCGTCATTCTTCATAGAATGAGTTTTACAGATTTCAGAATAAGCTTCCCATTATTTCAAAATTATTTCAAAATAACAGAATGGCTGTGTAGATGCTTGCATAGTTATTTTGGAATAACAGCCGTTATTCTGAAATAACTTTGCTGTGTAGACATACCCTATATGTGCAGCATAGTACTGAGAGGCATGAATTCAGTGAGATTTATAGATGCTCAGCTATGCTCTGGTTCTGGTCTAAAAAAACCCCAAACACTTCACTGAAATCAGAAGAGGTTTTAGTGGTATATTACTTACATACGTCTCCAATTCAGAATCTCATCGGTGAGTTCTACTTCATACGGTAGCTTAAAGATTTACTCCATGTTGTTACTTTCACACTTTAAACAAAAAAGGCTATCCAAATCTCAATATCCTTCTTTGAAAACAAAATTGGTGTTTATAATAGTGGAAACACTACAAAAGCCTTAAATTTGCACTCCCCAGGTTCACAGAGCCAAATACTGACTTTCCTTTTCCTCCTTGTATTATTTGCAAAATCTGTGACTAAACAGTTTTATGGCCACATGGACTAAAGTCATCAGCACAGATAGAATTCATGACTTTCTGCACCAGAATCAGAGGCAACCCTCACTTGAGCTAGAGGAGATTCTCTACTAGCTGTATCACTATTTGGATTTATATCTGATGGTGGTGAGATATAGGTGGATGGCATGATATGGTGAATGTCTGACATTCTATCCATAAACCCAGAGTAACCTCTGTCCTACAGCAGAAGGCTTGTCCTACCGTTAGTCAATCAGGGCTGCATATTCCTCTTTAAAATTCTCAGTGTTAGCAAGCTAATATTTCTGAAGACATTACAATAACAAATCACAGTACTGTACATGTTTGTAGTATAGCTTTTAAAAAAATTACGAGAACAAATTTCCATTTAGAACTTTCAAAGAGTTGTTATGAACACAGTGAAATTTTGTTAAAGCCATAAAACACTTCAAACTGTATCAGCACCTTTACTATGGTTTTATCACTCTGATTAGCACCAATAACAGTTAGGCCAGTGCACTGAATGAAGAATAGACCCAATTTGACATTCTCATTTTCACACTAGTTGCACTGCATTGAGGAAAAGCGGGAAGTGTAATCATAGGCTTGCACACGTGACAATTCCTTAAATAATAACTAGTTCTTTTGTATAGTGTTCTGCCTTTTATTGCTTGTAACATTTTAGATTAAAGGTTTACGTTGGCTGATGTTTGCCAGATAGACATTATGTTCATCATTTTTATTCTGAATTTAGTATTGGAAATGGCCATTACTGTGCAGCAAACATTATGTTTCTCTTTCTCTTTTTGCTTGTACTAGATGACTCATGAAGGGTATAAGGAAATCAAATTCTTTTTCTGCATCTCATAACTTGCCCCGCTGTTACTCACAATACTATAATAGCAAATGCTGCAGTATTGGGCATAGAATAAGAATTACTATGTGCTTTGGTTCAGCTTGGTGTCCAAGGAAAATTACCTATACCAATACAGTATTATTAGTTCCAAAATAGAATGAAATGAGAACTCTGTTGCTGAGGCAGAAATGAGGTTGAGGATTTTTTTAACTATGTTTCAAATGCAAATGTATTTCCTTCCTTGTTTACACATAATTCGGGGTTGTGAGTGACAAGGGTTGTGCCCCGAAAGTTTGAAGACTTTTTTTCTGTTGAAACTTAGCCTGAGAGTTATCAGCACAGGTGTCAAAGGATATGTGTGTTAAATAAATGGCACTGAGACTTGGGTGGCCAGATTGGTTTTTTTTCTATCAGAAGGTGACAAAAAGCAGTGAGTGCTGACATAGCAGTTTGGGGCCTGCTCAGAATAAGCAGGGAGTTCAGAATCCTCTCCCACAGGCTGCAGAGTGGCTGAATCCAAGATGCATCATGCCTGAAGTAGCACCCATGAGGCAGTTACACAGCTTCCCTGACTTCCCATGACTGGAGACAGGTGGGTCTAGGGAGTAGTGTATTCCCTAGCTTTATCTCTGCCCATGCCCCACTCTGTCCTGCCATCCAGGGGGAAATATTCAGCTTAGTCAACAAAACATTTCCCTACCAACACCCTAAGCCTATTAAAACTGCACTTCTTTGTTTTGCCATTGGTTATTCAGACAAATAGCTATGACATAATGGGCTGTAATTATCAATCCGACAGGCTGACCCTGCACAGGTTCTAAACACAACTTCCAGCTTCAAAATTGTCAAGACCACAACAACCTGCACAAAGCCACCCACTACAATATTCATCCCAAGAGAACAAGTCCTAAGAAGACCAATGCCCATTGTCTCTCCACTTTCTTCAGATGCCACAGCCCAGATGAAGGCCTGGATAAGACCTACACTTGGGGCATATTTAGGACATTATTTTGAAAACATTTATTTTGAAATAATAACTCCAGAAATAACTATTTTATTCCCCAGGGAAAGCAGGAGTTATTATTTCAAAATAACCTCCCCCTTTTTTAAAATAACGGGCTTGGTAGTATGGACACTCTACTTGTTATTTCAAAATAAGGGAAGTTATTTTGAAATAATCCCCTAGGCTATGCCTATACTGCACCCATTTTGCACAAGAAATATGCAAATGAAGCTAAGCATCGAATATCACTGGGCCTCATTTGCATAATTAATGAGCACCCGCTTTTTGCGCAAAACCCCGCTCTTGCGCAAGAGCCATTCTTCCAGGAAAAAATGTGTTAGTGTACACCAGGGCTTGGAGACTCCTCCAGCTTCCAGAAATGAATGCAACCTGGGGGTTAGTAGAATTAGTCAGTAGAATCAGATTGTGGATGGCAGAATCATGTCTTTTAAGTGCCATCAAGATGTGGTTGAATAAAATCACAAACCAGGTAATGACATAAGAACATATAAGAACATAAGAATGGCCGTATTGGGTCAGACCAAAGGTCCATCTAGCCCAGTAGCCTGTCTGCCGACAGTGGCCAGCACCAGGTGCCCCAGAGAGGGTGGACCGAAGACAATGATCAAGCGATTTGTCTCCTGCCATCCCTCTCCACCCTCTGACAAACAGAGGCCAAGGACACCATTTTATCCCCTGGCTAATAGCCTTTTATGGACCTAACCGCCAGGAAATTATCTAGCTTCTCTTTAAACTCTATTATAGTCCTAGCCTTCACAGCCTTCTCTGGCAAGGAGTTCCACAGGCTGACTACACACTGTGTGAAGAAGAACTTTCTTTTATTAGTTTTAAACCTGCTACCCATTAATTTCATTTGGTGTCCTCTAGTTCTTCTATTTAGGGAACTAATAAATAACTTCTCTTTATTGGCCCTCTCCACACCACTCATGATTTTATATACCTCTATCATATCCCCCCTCAGTCTTCTCTTTTCTAAATTGAAAAGTCCCAGTCATTTTAACCTCTCTTCATATGGGACCCGTTCCAAACCCTAATCATTTTAGTTTCCCTTTTCTGAACCCTTTCCAAGGCCAAAATATCTTTTCTGAGGCGAGGAGACCACATCTGTACACAGTATTCAAGATGTGGGCATACCATAGTTTTATACAGGGGCAGTAAGATATTCTGGGTCTTATTTTCTATCCCTTTCTTAATAATTCCTAGCATCCTATTTGCCTTTTTGACCGCCGCTGCACACTGTGTGGAAGTTTTCAGAGAACTATCCACGATAACTCCAAGATCTCTTTCCTGATTTGTCATAGCCAAATTAGCCCCCATCATACTGTACGTATAGTTGGGGTTATTTTTCCCAATGTGCATTACTTTACACTTATCCACATTAAATTTCATTTGCCATTTTGTTGCCCAGTCACTCAGTTTGGTGAGATCTTCTTGGAGTCCCTCACAGTCTGCTTCTGTCTTGACTATCCTAAACAGTTTGGTATCATCTGCAAACTTTACCACCTCACTGCTTACCCCTTTCTCCAGATCATTTATGAATAAGTTGAACAGGATTGGTCATAGGACTGACCCTTGGGGGACACCACTAGTTACCTCTCTCCATTCTGAAAATTTACCATTTATTCCTACCCTTTGTTTCCTGTCTTTTAACCAGTTCTCAGTCCAAGAAAGGACCTTCACTCTTATCCCGTAGCCATGTAATTTACACAAGAGCCTTTGGTGAGGGACCTTGTCAAAGGTCTTCTGAAAATCTAAGTATACTATATCTACTGGATCCCCCTTGTCCGCATGTTTGTTAACCCCTTCAAAGAACTCTAATAGATTAGTAAGACAGGATTTCCCTTTACAGAAAGCATGTTGACTTTTGTCCAACAAATTATGTTCTTCTACATGCTCCACAATTTTATTCTTTACTATTACTTTGACTAATTTGCCCAGTACTGAAGTTAGACTTACCGGTCTGTAATTGCCCGGATCGCCTCTAGAGCCCTTTTTAAATATTTGTGTCACGTTGGCTACCTTCCAGTCATTAGGTACGGAAGCCGATTTAAGGGATAGGTTACAAACCACAGATTACACTGGTCTACAATTTTTTAGAAGTCATCTGCTTCAGAGATAAAATGTGCTATTTATTATGTATTTTGATGTGCTGAATTCAAATATGACAATTAAAACAACTGATTGGCTACTGTTTCCAAGATATTTAAGTTTTTACATTTTATGTCTATGTATATTGTGTAGATAGTAGAGTTTTAATCATAAATTGTAAACCTAGGTCTTTTCATTTGTTTATGGTTGCTTTACATGATAATATTTCACCTGTCCTGTTTATGTAACACTTTAAAAATCAGCAAAAGGGTTATATAAATAAAATTTATTATGAAACAAAAGGCAAAAAACTATTATGTACATAGTTTTGTCATTCAGTTCACCTTGGGTTATGAGGTGTGGCTCAGAGGAGGAGGATGGGAGAAAATGTGGGTCCTGTGACATTGATGGTTCAGGACCAGAAGTTTCATCCTCTTCCTCTTCCTCGTCTGACTCAAGTGAGAATGATTCTGGTGCATCAGGAACCGGCAGTCCTTCTCCGTGGGGTACTGGGCGTATAGCTGATGGAATGTTTGGATAATGCACAGTCCACTTTTTCTTCTTTGACACACCTTTCCCAACTGGAGGCACCATGCAGAAGTAACAATTGCTGGTATGATCTGTTGGCTCTCTCCAAATCATTGGCACTGCAAAAGGCATAGATTTCCTTTTCCTGTTCAACCACTGGCGAAGATTTGTTGTACAAGTGTTGCAGCATATGTGTGGGGCCCACCTCTTGTCCTGATCTCCAATTTTGCAGCCAAAATAAAGGTGATAGGCTTTCTTAACCATAGTGGTTATACTGCGCTTTTGTGATGCAAAAGTCACTTCACCACAAACATAGCAGAAGTTATCTGCACTGTTCACACAAGTACGAGGCATCTCTGCTCACTTTGGCTAAATGGAAATGTGTCCCTTTGCAAAATCAAATACTGATAAATAAGAGAGCATGACACTGTATGATTTCTAGAGCTGATATAGGGCAATTTGTTCAGCAGAGTGATGTAAGCTTCGTTATGATTGCATCATCCATGACTTCTAGGAATAACATGATGCAATTCATATCATGTATGATGCAATACCAGCTTCAGATTGCACCATTCATTGTTTTGCCTAAAAAGCAAGTACTGTCCAAATCCAGTCATAGATTTATTCATAGATCCAGTCAAAGATGTATTTTAGTCATTTCTGGTTTAAATTGAGATCCCTTCCCTTTATAACTCACTTATCCTCCTCCATTGCCAAGTCAAGGGTCGTATATACTGACCCAATAGCATATCTTGAAAACTAGATTCAATCAACAATTTTAAGCATCATTTTCGTTCTCAGTGACCCAGAATTAGTAAAGTTTGACTACATTTATTTCAGAAGCATTTTGGCTATAGAGCAGTGTAATAGTTCAGCAATTTCCCATTTGAGTTCTTTCAGAACCCTTGGATGAATGCCATCTGGTCCCAAAGATTTGTTAACATTAAGTTTTTCTATTTGTTCCAAAACCTCCTCTAATGACACTTCAATCCGGGACAGTTCCTCAGATTCATCACCCACAAAGGACAGTGCAGATTTGGGAATCTCCCCAACGTCCTCAGCCGTGAAGACTGAAGCAAAGAAATAATTTAGTTTCTCCGCAATGGCTTTATCGTCCTTGATTGTGCCTTTTATAGTTCGATCGTCTAGGGGACCCACAAGTTTTTTAGCAGGCTTCCTGCTTCTAATGTACTTAAAAAAATTTTTGTTATTTCTTTTTGAGTTTTTGGCTAGCTGTTCCTCAAAATCTTTTTTTTTTTTGCTTTTCTTATTACATTTTTACACTTGATTTGACAGTGTTTATGTTCCTTTCTATTTATCTCACTAGGATTGGACTTCCACTTCTTAAAAGATGCCTTTTTGTCCCTCACTGCTTCTTTTACATGGTGGTTAAGCCATGGTGACTCTTTTTTAGGTCTCTTGCTATGTTTTTTAATTTGGGGTATACATTTAAGTTGGGCCTCTATTATGGTGTCTTTCACACGTGACACAGCTAATCTCTACACTATAGCTACTGAATCCTGATTCTTGAGTGTTTTCTCCCTCAGTCTTCATTTATGATTTTCTCCCTATTTAATTAAGTAGAAAGTGTTTCTTTCTTTTAGAGGCATTATAAATCACTAAAAGCAGACAGAAGTTTCCGCTGATCATTGTTTTAACAAAGGACAACTGTGGTTAAAAATAAAAGATATTCTCTTGTATGAAGCTTCAGCTCTCATGGTACATTAGCGCACTCTGTTGGATTGTTCTGATGATGATCGTGCTCTGAGAATGCTCACATCCTTTGCACTTTGAAATCTTTATTCATGGAAAGGATCAAGCAGCCTGATTCAGTGTAGATTAGCTTTAGACAATTAATAAATATGTCCCAAGGTATCAGATTCTGATACTTACCTCTTAAAATATTGAATGAAAAGAGAGGAGAAAAGAAACATGAGTTGTGATTAGCAGTCAAGGATGGTACATTATCAGCATTTGCCAAAAATCATGTTTGTGTGTTTTTTGTGAAAACCTGGAAAAAAGTATAGAATTCTCTCAAATTCCTTGCCCTTGACTGCAAGATGAAGGGCAGTTTTCACAAATGAATCCTGTTAGTGCAATAAAAAAGCTGCTCGTTTGCCTTTAAAAACAAAGCATTTTTCCTTCTGGAAAAAAAAATTGAGGAGCTAAGCACTTCATAGAATCAGACCAATTATCTAATTAATCCTAATACCTTACTATTGATCAGCTGAGGAAACAGGAGATAGAATATAAATGTGTTCAGTTCCTATAACTTAACAGGAAAGCTTATTTAACTTATTTGTGGTGACACATAACATTGAATTAAACCAAATATGCATAAACTGTTTGTTGAAAAATCCATTTTTTCTCTAATACTTTACTTGCCAAATAAAAATACATTTTTTCAAGAAGGCTGTTGGTCAGAGCCACTGGACACAGGTTTCCAAATGGAGGAAACAGAGGGTAAACAAAACCCAGTCAGACCTGTTGGGTAATAAATGGTTGGTACACGACATTATCCCAGTGAAAAGTGCAAGAATTGCAAGATTCCACCATGAGGCCAATTGCTTGAGGGGGGTGAACTCAGAGATATCATTAAAGGAAACGAGGTGCAGCAATCACCAAATTGAAACAGTCTCCCTTAATGGATCATAAGGGAAACTGAAGCCCTGATTTTAGTAATTAAAAAAAATCCCTCTCAAGCTCTTGGGAGCAGCATAGGGACCAATCTCACAGTTACCAACTCACATGCCTTTATCATATTTATTACGAGTGGTGACGAGGCAGTAAACTTGGCAACCAGCTACTATGATTGTGATGACGACTGAAGCCAAGACTGGCCTCAGGAAAAATGACTGTCTTCTGGGCTCTGAGGCTAGGGAACTCAAAACAGAGAGGGGACAGTGGAGTGTGAGGAGTGGGCACGGGTGTGTGAGGCAGGATTACATGGAAGGGCACAGTTATAAGTTATAATTGGGATAGTAATGTGGAATGCAAGAGAAGAGTGGGGGAGAGGGAGCAGAAGGAGACTGAAGAGATGGTAAAAGGGGAGCAAAGGAAGAGGCTGAGGGTGTATGTGAGAATGGGGGGGCTCAGAAAGATGCTGAGGGGATGCAGGAGAATGCTGGGGACAGAAGATGGAGGAGGGAATGTTGAGGAATGTGTGGACAGGCCTGCTGAAGGGGGAGGGCACAGGGGGCAAACTGTCCTGGGGCCTTACAACGGGCCTGGGGCATCCCATCCACCACAAGAGGAGAAATATTAGAAGAATATTTTGAGCTCTTGTCCTCTCTTGAAGTTTAATTCAGGAACCCAAATGAAAACACATCCACTGAACGTAGCAGGCAACAATAGTTAACCAAAAAGTACTCACAGGGTGAAATCCTGCCCCCACTGACATCAGTTGATATTTTGCCCATGACAACAGTGTGGGCAGGATTGCACTAAAGATAGAAAATTGCCCTATTCTCACGCCATAGATTTGGAAAATGACTCTCCCAAAAAACTAGAAGGCTTTCAAAATACCTTCTCTCACAGGGGTATTCCACAAGAAACTCAGAAGGGTCCTCCCTAAGAGTTTTCTTGCTTCCCTTGTCCTCTCTCATGGATGTCTCTGTGAACAACAGTAATTTGCCCAGGAAGTGATAATTTAATGCAATTATGTAACTTTCAAGAACACAAGGAAGTGGCATCTCCCTGGATCAGGGCTGGATTGATCCCTTGAATATATTTATAATGATTTTTGTCCAGTCTGTGTTTTAAAGACTGAAGCATGCATGGACACTAAGGATCTACCTCATTGTTAGCAACCTTCTTCTGTTCTTTGACCTACATTTGCTCATGCTGGATTCCTCTCACCACCCCTAGTTCAGTTTTTGGACTATCCTCATTGTGCCATGGCCAAGCAAAACCCAGGACTGGAAATGGAGTCTCAGGGCATAAGTGGGCCTGGATGCTGGGACTCCAGGTGGCAGGGGTATGAGACTGGCAGCCAGGATACTGGGTGGCAGAGGCACGGGGTCAGGAAGCCCAAAACCTGGGGCTGGGAACTGCAGCACCACCAGTACTCCTACTTCCCACACCTGTTTAACACACAACTAGGCAGGTTTTGCTTTTTGTGTTGTTTTTTCTTGTTTTGGTCTGCTGTGGCCTGATTGTGTACTTCCAGTTCTAAATGTGTGGTTAACTGGTCAGTTCATAACTCTGGCGTTTGCATGTTTGCAACTCTGAGGTTCTATTGTAGTTAAGGTTGCTGTCTCTGGCACATGTCTGTAATTTGCCACTATTCTTATAATCTAATACCAATCCACACATTAAATGAAGGGCTATTTCTCCTCACCTGCTGATGCATCAGTATTCTGTAGCACTGGCTGATGCATCAGTGTTCTGTGAAAATTTTCTATACCGCCTCTACTCCTGAAGCTTGAGGTATTGCTGGATTTTTGAGATTTTCTTGATCGAGGTGCAAATGTGCATGGGCTGATTTCCCAACCTCTTCTTCCTCCTTTTGGCAAAATGTGTATTAAGCAGAGCGCTAAAAGGAGATGTTGCTTTTTTTTTTTTTGGCCAGCATCATTTTTGGCACGTCATATATTTGCACATAAATTGAAGGTGGGTAATGAGATTTAAAAAAAATAAATAAATGCTAGGTTAGGAATTCATCTGAGGTTTGTCTAAAGAAGGGCCCAGCATGGCTTCTGCTGTGATTAGACTGAGCATGGAATTCACTGTCAGAGAAGTAAACACACAGAGAAGCGTGCGGGTGCTTTTTCCCTTTCCCCCAAATGCTGCTGCTCTTCTTTTGTCAGGCCTCAGGAAATAAAGGCAGTTGGTAGCCACATGGTTGTATTGAAACTGAATAAAAGCTGTTACAAGCAATATGACAAGGCATCTGTTCTTACCCTCTCTTGTGCCTTGGCACATATCGTTCCCGAACAGGTGGAATCATTAACTTATTGTCGTATTTGTACAAGGTTCAGTATGAATGATTTCAGACATAGGTCCATGCCTTTGAGCATTCTCTTGTAATATCTTTGCTTGCTTGAAAGTCTGTGACTAGGTTTTGTTTATGTTTGTTTGTTGTCATTAACTTTGATCCGAATGAAGCCCATTGCTCATACTGAGCATGTGTTTCACAGAGCTGATTTCTCTCTTTTGAAATTGGATTAAGTTGGAGTGAGATGACAATATCGTTCATCACACTTCTTTATGCACTGGAGTGTCTTGTGAGCTTTCAAGAGTGAATTTGCTCAGACTATGCTATTACTCTATTGCATCAGCAACAGAACTTCTATTGTTTTCCCCACAGATCAAATCCCCCAAACCATTCTGTTTAATCCTGGCCTCTTTTGAAAGGCCTGCTGAGTCCCAACTTGATGTTGTTTGTCTGCCTTATCTGTTGTGATCAACTGGTACATTTTCGAAGATTCTCTCTCTTGGACACTTAGACTAATTTCTGAAAGTCCTCTTATTTCTCAAAAAATGCCGTAACAAGCATCATAGTGAATGCTATACCTATTCAGTAAGGAAAAATGGCTTGGCAACCCTTCACTGTTTTTCCCCCTGAGATGAAAATACAACTGCTCTGTTGCCATGAGATCTCAAGAGAGGAGGACCTCTCTTTCTTTTTGAAACTGCATAAGAACTGCCCCCAGCCCATACACTGAGGCATCTGCCTCTACCATCCTGTGCCTTGGAATACTTTGATGGCAGAAGAGGTGAAGTCAATTGCTCTATGTGTGGCTACGTAACATATGCATCTTAGGTATGAATTTTCTCTGTTATCTGCTTATCCTCTGGAGTCTTCTGTCACTCCTCAGGTATCTTTGCTGAAAATCTGTGGCTGTCATTGATTTTTGGTAGATTTGGTTCCTACTGAACATGCCTACCTCACTTCTGATTGCTGTTCACTGAATTAATTGCTGTTTATTCAATATCAGATGAAAAGGTTGTATATCACTCTTCTTTATGCACTACATTCCCTTGTGAACGTTCATGGGAAATTTGCTAACAAAGACTGAGGCATTGTTCTGTGATGTTGTTTCAGCAGCAGACCAATCTTGGCTACATTCCTTCTTATGAGGAAACAAATCCAATGAAATTTGGTCCTGTATAAAGAGCCTCTTTTGACAGAACTGGCAAGTCTCAGACTGTCAGTCTTTTAAGCTGATAGTATCTGTTGGAATTGGGTGGTCGATTTGGAGATACTCTCTGTCACAATTAATAGACTCTTGGACTCATTTTTCCTTACTTTCTTCCTGCAATCTTTCTTGACACATGAAGTATTTTTAAGAGTAACATGCAGATGTCTAATACTAAGGGGTTTTTAAATTATTCTTTGGAAACCAATGAGGAGTCTCTAATACCTTAAAGACTAACAGATTTATTGGGGCATAAGCTTTCGTGAGTAAAAACCACTTCATCAGATGCAAGAAGTGGAAATCACAGAGATAGGGAGATATATATCTATATAGATATATATAGATATGCATATCAAAAGAAGGGAGTTACTTATCACGTGTAGGACCAGTATTAACAAGACCAATTCAGTCAAGGTGGATGTGGCTTACTCCCAGCAGTAGATGGGAAGGTCTTCTAAAAAGAAAAGGAACAGATACAGGATGCTGGGAGCAGGATACAAAATATGTGAGAGTGGTCAGGGACAGGTGATGAAAAACATATCAAGAGCATATTCCTTTCAATGAGTATGTAATCAAAAGATAGTTTTGTCCCACATCTCCAGCCGCTTTTGCAAGACTTGTGAAGTCCTTAGCTGATGTTGTCTGACTTTTGAACTGCAATTATCTGTTGTGATTGGTACTCGATTTAAGGATATTTACTATCACCAAGTCAACATGCAGTTGTAGTCATATCTCAAAGTTGTGTTCTCTTCAGAAAATGTAATTGCTATTTTCAAAATCTACCTTGGAGCATGTAATTTTGATTGAAAAACCCCTTAAGACCAATTGGTCAGAGGATTACAGAAATGTCCTGAGTCTGGTATATATATGATCTGGTTCACCAAAAATGCTATGTCTTAAATGTAAGCCAAGGTCACACTGGTCATCAGAATTGTGAAATGTATATACAGATACTATGTAAGGAATTATGTATATATGTTCTAGCATCTGTATCAAGATATGAGTCACCAGCAGAGGTTTTCTTCAGACAAGATATGTTTATTCACCACTCTCTCTGTCGGTGAAAATTAATCACTGTAGGCTAACACGATGGCTAACACGATTCAGATAAAAAGTCAACGACAAGATGAGAAATCATCAGAGAAGCAGCACACAGGAAAAATAAGCTATGGATGGTTATCCTATCTCTGAATAGACAATGAACTGGTGGGTTAAATTACAAAGCAAAAGAGACTTTCCCTTATACTTTGCTTACCAAATAAATGACAGTGTATTCACATTCATGAAAATGTGATCTCAGCAAACCTTGGTTGAAGACATTGCAAAAGACTTTGGGTGAAATAAACTTCATTCCACAAGAGGTTAACCTGATAGTTCAGTTCAGTCTCTAGAAAGCATGTTATGATTTTATTTTACATGTAACCATTGGCTTCCAATACATTTATCTGCAGCCGCCTGAATCCCTAGATTTTGATTATACACTTATTCTTGTTTTCACTATAATCTCAGTGCTATGATATTAAGCAAAGTGCCTCTCCTGAATTGAGTCTTACAATCTGATGTGTAAATTGTTCCTTTGGGAACACCAGACCTGTTAACTCTGTTAGTAGCCAATGACAGGTCTGGCTATCACAGGGGAATGCTTTAGGGGGATTCAGGTACTGGAGTGTACCTACTGTTAACATGCAAAGCAAACTAAGGACATTTTTATACTTCCCAGGAGATTGCTGCTGCAGTGATTGATCCTCCAGGGCTCAATTTAATGGGTCTAGTGAAGACCCACTAAATCAACTGCCAATCACTCTCTTGTCAACTCTGGTACTCTACCGGAATGAGAAGCATAAAGGAAGTTGATGAGAGAGTTTCTCCCATCAACACCACCCCCCCGCCACACACACACACACACACAGTGGAGACCCTGCAGCAACTTGACCTAAAGTACATTGACTCTAGCTGCAGTATTCACATAGATGGAGTTGCGTATCTTAGGTGGCATTGCCCTACAGTGTAGACATATGATAAAGGCTGGCATTAGCCAGAGTACACTGTTTTAGTGGCTAACAGTCTGGTGGTGTTGGAGAGCTAACATCTAGCCAAACACAAGCAAGACTTCCTTACATGGGAAGCATGGGGCAACAAGGTGAGATGACACTTAGTCTTGAACCACTCAGGAATCATCATAATAGTATCTTTGAAGGAAAATTACAGATGTCCAGAGTGACATATTATTTTTTTAGTCAGAAGTTCATCCAAACATTTCAGTGGAAGTAGAGCTGATCATGATTGATGATAGTATGCTCTATGCCCACACACAGTAAAACTGAATGTTTTAAACATAGAATATTAATTTATATTTTATTTTTATTTTAATACATTCATGCTACTCCCCTCATTCTGCTTGACCTTGGGAAGTGAAGGTAGCTGCTTTATTTTCTCTTGTTTGGAAGTTGTTGAACAACTTGCCTCAGAAGCCATACAATTAGGTCTGCATTGTTATCGTCTTCAATATCTTATTCTCCTTCATTCCACCACAGATGAAGTCATTAGCTTTCTGAGTGATCCCATAGTTTGTAGAAGGTTGGATATCAATTTTTCAGATATATGATCATCTTCTGCAATCTTCTTATTACCCCTGAACTATTTTGTTTGTCTGGCTGTAGAAAGGGTAATTGTACTTCTGCAGAAAGGGTAATTGCTGTTGTCAAAATGATGAGTGACTTTGTTTTTCAGTACATTCATAAAGCTTCTCATCTGTTAGGCCTGAAGAACTGCAGGGAGCTGCTCTCCTCTTTCTCATTTACTTTGAAGTGGATTAAGAACTCACCCCAGCCATACAAACAGGCCACTCTGCTAACATTTTCAGCACCTTGGTCTCCAGAAGTCTTCAGGCTTCTGCATAATTACATTATTTATAAAGGCTGGATGCATTTTTTTTCAGTTGTATGCTCAGCTGCCATCTCTTTTCTCATGAAGTGTTCTTAATGTCTGGAAAGCCTGCAACCTGATAGCTTTTTGGTTCTGTTCTGTTTGTTTGTTTGTTTAAAATATATATAAAAGTGTAATCCAGTACTGGAATTGAGCATGTGTTCTTTATACTTGAGGTCTCTTGGATTAGTTTGTTTTTTTCATGATGAGATAAATAGGTCATACATGCCATGCTCCTCTCTGCACTGCAGTTGCTCCTCAATTTTCAAAGGCAATTTCATTAGGAAACCTGTTTAGCTTTCTCGCTTGTGGCATTAGAAGCAGATCTTCTCATGAGTTTCAGTCCCTCTTTTCTCTTTCTCTTCCTCTCACTTTTGCTCTGGGTTCCCTCAGGCAGGTGCTAGCCCACATGTGATTCGCTGGACTTGCCTTCCTTGCTCTCCTTCTCTGCTTTGTTGTGAGGCTGGGAGCTCTGGCAATCAGCTCTGATGGGAGATGCTGGGGGAGGGAGAGGGATTCCTACAGAAATCAGTCCAATCTTATTTACCCGATAACTCCATTAAAAGGATGGGGCACTTCTTTCCTTCTGGGTGATGCTTTCTCCAAGCCTTTATCAGGAATCTCCCTGTGACAGGGAAATCACGTGACAGCAGGCACCCACAGAAGTGAGTGATATTCACATAACTTTCCTTGTCATGTGACCAGGTCCAGTAAAGAATAAGGCTGAGAGATATCAGCCCCACAGAAGGCAGATGACATGACCAGCAGAGGTGAAAATGGGCCGACATGAGCAAGAAGCAGCCACTGGTACCAGCCTGTACATGGACAACTTTAAAGAGGTGCCATAGCAATGCTTTAACATCGCTGCCCTGTTTACTCCCTCCCTTCCCACCCCCGTAGGCAGCCCTGCTGGTAGGATCGCTGCTGCTGCAGTCTCAGAGGGCTTCCCAGAGGGAAGTGTGGTCTCCAGCCCCACCTCTTCCAGCCACAGCCCCACCCCTTCCGGGGGCCAAGAGCCAACTCCCCCTCATCCAGGATCCCAGTCACTCAGGCTGTATAGTGGTAAGTCCCGGTATTTACTTTCACCCCTGCTGACTAGGGCTGGGAGTAAGGTTGGTGTCTATGGCAAATCATGAAATTGTATTAGGAACAGGGTTGTGACAATCCTCCTTCCTTTTATGTGAGCTGCAGCACTTTGTGCTTTCCCAATGGCTGAGCAGAAGAGACCACTTGGGCCATCATCATAAACTGGGTAACAGACCCTTCTTGGATAAGCGTTCAGTCTCCTTTACTATAGATTATCCAGATTTTTCCTTTGTACACCACCATAATCAGGATGCTGAGATATTAAGGGAACTTTCACCTCTTTGTTCTAACCCCTACTTTTCCCCATTCCTAACTCCTTCACCCTTTCTTTATAGCTACAGACAGGTCACAGTGCCTATACCACAGCCAACTCCTCTGAAATGAACACCACTTCCTACTTGGCAAGCTGGCCTTTTAGGCACATCTGAATAATCATCTCTATCTGCTTCTTCTCCCCACACACTGCTGCCATCACCCATCCCCTCCCAGTTAAAGCGAAGCACTTGCATCATCAAAGAACCTTTGTTACCATTAACTCTAACCATATGTCTCAACTACAGCTGGGATTGACAGAGTGGAGATTGGTGCACCGGCAGTCGATTTAGCGAGTCTAGTGAACACCAGCCAAATCAAATGCAGATCACTCTCCAGTCAACCCTGGTACTCTACAGCAGATGAGAAGAATAAGATAAGTTGATGAGAAAGTGTCAGCCTTGCACGATGTAGACACTGGAGGCCAACCAACAGCTATGTGAATAAAATAGTTTGAGTTGTGTATCTTAGGTTGACTTACTGCAGCAGTATAGATGTAGCCTGAGGGTTCTTTGACCCAAGTGAATCTGCCTTCACTCAGGGATGGCTAGATAGGTGCCTGTACAACAAGTCAAGTAATGAATAAAAGATCTCACTCACCTCAGCGTCAGTGACAACAACCTTCTCAAACAAACAAAAAGTCCAAAAGTTAGGGATGAAAACTTTTGGCCAGTCCAAAGTTAGGGATGAAAACTGCTTCATAGTCCTGGTCTCCCCTCTGAGGGGGGAGACTCTGTAGTGGAGCCAAAGCTGGGTTAATCTCTTGTGGTATCATCTGGAGCAGCTCCATTCACATTTTAGCAGAAGGGCAGAAATAGAGAGATATCAGGGAAAACACTACTGCAGTATACTAATCTGCACTTGAAACAGGTTTGACTGCATCCCCACACACAGTGCTCTGAGTCATTTCATTCAACTAGTTGCAGCAATGCCCTGAGTTATAATATGAGACCCAGGTTCAAAGCGCCTCCGTAGTTCTCCGTAGTTCTCTGGGGAAGCGCAATCAGTGTAAATAAGTTGTTTTTTACCCCTATTTCTTGGCTATGTACGAGTGAAATAAATACATCCTACTGTCCCTGTGGGATTTATCTTTCACACAGTTCTCCCTGATTACAAAATTGAAGTGCAATGGTGAGTCTAGCCTTTTGCTAATGGGCACTATGGAGCACAAAATAATAGGTATGAAACAGTGCTAACAAGCACAGTATTCTTACCTCAACAGTGTTTAATCAGAGGCCAGGATAAATTAGGATTTTCAGCATGGCATATTCATGTGTACTCCCACAGCACAGTCTCTCCTCTCTCTTTCAAAACTCAACTCCCAGCAGAAGCAGCTGTTTTCAATCCGCCATTCTCATGCCATTCAGTGCTGCTTCTGAAGTCCTCACATGAGGCCTGTTGCTGCAAAAACTTAACACGTTCTGTTGCTAATGCCCATGTCATATAACTGTTTATGGAATGGCAACTATCTTGAAATTAAGAATAAAACTGATTATGTTAAAAATGCCTCATGCAATACATTTTTGTGTGTGGTGGGGAATGCCATGTATTTATTGTGGCAAAGCTCAGACCATGCCCTATATTCCCATGTTTCTGGTGGATAGGGGGTATGTCTAGACTGCATCCCTCTGTTGGCAGAGGGATGCAGATTAGGCAGGTTGACATTGCAAATGAGGCAGGGATTTAAATATCCCATGCCTAATTTGCATAAAAATGGCTGCCGCGTTTTGCCGACTCAGCACTTTGTCTGCAAAAAGTGACAGTCTAGAGGGAGATCTGTCGAGAAAGAATGCCTTTTTCGACAGATCCTGTAAACCTCCTTGCAGGAGGCATAAGGGATCTGTCAAAAAAGGCTTTCTTTCTCAAGAAACGCAAAACGCGGCAGCCATTTTTATGCAAATTAGGCGCGGGATATTTAAATCCCTGCCTCATTTGCAATGTCGACCTGCCTAATCTGCATACCTCTGCCGACAGAAGGATGTAGTCTAGACATACCCAGTGTCTGCTTCATAGGCTCACTTTGACCCTCCACACAGCTTCTTTTTTTCTAGAGGCAAGGGCCATAGCCTACTGAACCATACTCAACATAGGCCAGTCCAAAGTTAGGGATGAAAACTGCTTCATAGTCCTGGTCTCCCCTCTGAGGGGGGAGACTCTGTAGTGGAGCCAAAGCTGGGTTAATCTCTTCTGGTATCATCTGGAGCAGCTCCATTCACATTTTAGCAGACAATGTGTTAATTGTGTGAGTAAGTTAGTAATTGCTGGATTTTTGTTATGATTTATGAATCAGCACTGTAATCTGAAAGTGGCTAAGGGTCTGTCCCATGTGAGCTCCCATACTGCCAGTGTCACACAAAATAGTCAACAAGTGCCTGAGCAGAGATAGCAATTAGACTTTGTTACTGTCTTTTCTAAAACACTTTGGCTGTGTCGAGACTGGCTAGTTTTTCCGGAAAATCAGCCGCTTTTCCGGAAAAACTTGCCAGTTGTCTACACTGGCCGCTTGAATTTCCACAAGAACACTGACTATCTCATGTAAGATCGTCAGTGTTCTTACGGAAATACTGTGCTGCTCCTGTTCGGGCAAAAGCCCTCTTGTGCAAATGCTTTTGCGCAAGAGGGCTAGTGTAGACAACGTGGTATTGTTTTGCGCAAAAAAGCCCCGATGGCTAAAATGGCGATCGGGGCTTTCTTGCACAAAAGTGCATCTAGATTGGCCAGGGACGCTTTTCCGCAAAAAGTGCTTTTGCGGAAAAGTGTCCATGCCAATCTGGACGCTCTTTTCCGCAAATGCTTTTAACGGAAAACTTTTCCGTTAAAAGCATTTGCGGAAAATCATGCCAGTCTAGACGCAGCCTTCTTGTGTAATTCATTGTGTTTAGTTGCTGGGATATTAAGGTTGCTTTGAGTCACTGGAGCATCTCCCCTGGATTAAAGCCACTTTTACAACCCACCTCCTCAGTTCCACTGACCACTTCCCACCAACAGCTGAAGATATGGGCCTCTGACTCTCTGGCTGAGTTGAGTGAAAGGCGATTTCTTTTGAAGAAGACAGTGTTTCTCACATACCAATTTCCCCAATACAGTAATCATCTTTCTGTATCTCATCCATTGTCTTCTAATCACTTGACTGTTTTGAGCACAGTGCAGGAAATGAGCCAACAAGACTCCGTGTATTTTGAAATTATTTACAATAAACAAACACAGCATGATGGGAATGTTCCTCCAGGCTAGTTTTCTCATTGAAGAGGTATAAGCTAAAATATCTATTTCAAAGCCTGCTTTCTAAAAACAGCATTTGAGTATATACCAGCATGATTTTTAAAAAATTGCAGTGCTGTGGGTTCCCCCATTGCTGAAAGTTTTTGGTTTTAATAGACTCTCCAAGAAAAGTAGCAAAGCACCAGTTCACAACTAAATTATCATGGAACTTTATTTAATGCTGCATAGTTACATAATATATTAGAAGTGTTACAGGCTCCACCTGACCTGTTCCCTATGTGTGAAACTCCTGTGAATTTCAGAGCTTCTGACAGAAAGCCAGCTGGAGCCCTGGCACATAGCCAGTGGGCTAGCCTGCATTTACCCTGGCTACACCGCTATCTTTTAGTGCACTAGCTTGAGCACAGCTAAGGCGTATCTGTCTACATGTGCTAGGAATCATGTTCCTCGTTGCAGTGTGGACATAAACTAATGGGCAAAGTGAAAATCCTGTACTGTTAAATAGAGCAGTACAAATAATTCTCCCATCCACCCACTAACCCACTGTCAGTTCCCAAAAATTGGAAAACATTTTGGGTCAACCTGAAACTGCAATTTTTCAGATATTTGGCAAATCAAAAGCAGAAGGGAAAATTGTTTTGAATAAAAAAACCACTGGACCCAAAATATTTCATTTTGGGAATCTTTAACTTTGCTTTTTTTGGGGGGGTGGGAGAGGAAACTTGGAAACAAGGACTGGATTCATAAGGGGACTTGAGTTCCCACTTCCAAGGTAAGTGCCCTAACCACTAGGCTATTGGCTATTTTGGGGTGAATTGGGGATGTGATTCCCCTTTCAAGGAGACATAAGTTAGCTCACTAAAACTAGAATGTAGTTGTGGCTAGCTGTGTTGAGTTTGTATCCATCTGGAACCCTAGCCATATAATATGGGCAGCTAGCTCATTCTGCCATTCACGTAGCTTCAGCTGCAGTCTATTTTTACACACACACTCAGTGAGAGCTATTGTAGCCCTAACTGCTATCCCAGCGGAAGAGTGTTGTAAGAATCTTACCTTGAATGAGGACTGTTGGTTTGTTAAGTTTTAGGTTCTGAAAGCATCTTGCAATTTTGTTTCCTTTTAATCATTTCTAACTCTAGGCATATCCCCATCTCACCTGTTCAAAATATTCTACTTTGGCCCAATGAATATTTAATTTATACAGAAGGTAAAAGTGACTCTATCGTCCAATCATTAGGGAACTCAGCTGGGAAAGAACACATCCTGATTCCAGTTCCAGCTCCACTTAGTATTTACAATCACCCACATGTAGGATGACTGCTCTAGCCCCTGGGATGCTCGTTAAAAGGGCACATGGGCATCACCACCTCTTCCACCATTTTCGGTATGGTACCTATATCTCTTTGCAATTCTAGTCCCCTCCCCCCACTACCGATGAAACCTTTCATTTTGAAAATGTCCAAACAGTTCATGTAGTCATTTGTGAATTTCCCTCCCTACTCCCCGCCCCACTTCCTTATTTTGCTGCCTTTAATCATTTCCCAAAACTGAGAAACATTGCAGGATATTTTGATCAACCTGAATCTGCATTTTATTTGTTTGTTTGAACCAAAAAAGCTTCAGGAAACAAGCTTCACTCAGCTCTATTAATGTGTCCATGCTTGTTTCAATTTTAAAAAACGTAACATCAAACATATGTTAAAATGCATTCATCTTTCAAGACACAAAACCATAAGAATAATCAACAGTCCAATGCACATTTTTTCATTAATCAGATGGTTCTCTCACCTCTTCACAATACTAAGAATTTGATTTCATTGTCACTTCTTCTGACAGCAGTGCAATTCAAGATGTTAAATTGTCACTTATAACCATGATAACACAGTTATCTTGTTTTATTTTTTTGCCCTTAACATCACAAATTACTTTTACAGGTATTGTTACTTGGGATTCACTTCCTTAATATATCATGTAGCTATATTTAGAGCAGTCTCAGAAAGAAGGAAGACTAATCTCTTTTCCTTAAATTTAACTCATCTGACTTTCTGAAACAAAGGTCTCACTGCTGACAAGAAAAGCATGGAAGTACAAAAGAACCCCAGCATTTCTCAGGTTCACTAGAAAGGCTGGAGCAAAGCTAAATACTGGCTGTAACAGGCAGAAATGCAGGAAAGTTAAATCACTTGCTAAAGAGGGAGGTATAACCTATTGCGGGGAAAATGCCACACCTCGGCACAATGAATTATGGGCAGGATTGGGGAATTTACAAAACAAGTCACTGGCCTCACTCTATTCCCATGTAAGTCAATCAGGTTTTATCCCCTGACTTCAGTTAAGCCAAAGCTTAATGCTTTTAAATATCACAGAAAAAATTACATGAACACGTCAAATGATCACAACTTAAATCCCCTCCTGTAAAATATCTAAATTAAATACATTGCTGTCTTAGTGATTTGTCCTTGTTTTGTCTCCTCACTAACTCCACTCATATATAATAAGTTGCAATTGTCTTGGTGTAGAAACTGTATTTTTCACATACTTGTAAGCTGTTTTGAATGCCTGTGATGCTTTGTAAGTAGTACACACAGGGCCCAATTCAGTAAGGAACTTCAGCACATATGTAACTTTGAGTATTCCTGTTGATTTCAAAGTTTAAAGTTAAATTGTCTGTACAAGCATTGCTGAACTAGAACCTTGGGATCTCGCTAATGAAGTGAAAGTTTTACCATCAACTTCAGTAACACAATCAAGCAGTTAAGGACCTGACACAGAGCCAGATTGTGCTCACTTTCCTCACCTTTGGTGAGCAAAATCCATGTGGTTTCAATGGGATTACTCCAGGCAGTAATCTCTTAGCAAAATGACTGAGGGTTCACATCTGCCCCATAACTATTAGCATTTTGGGGATGGCATCAATTCTGGTCAACCTTATTGCATTTCCACCAGGGCTTCTGGGAGTCCTCTTGTTAGCCCGTTTTGCCCGTTAGCAGCAGAGCCCAATGTCTCAGATTTTCCTTCATCCTCCAGCAAGTAGGATCTGAACTTTGATTTTTAGTTAAAATAAAAATATTTCCTGTGGTTTAATGGTGCTGGATTTTCTGTTAGACTTTTTCTGAATAATGATTATGCTATTTGTACGCATATATCAGTTTTGTATTTGAAGTTATGAGTATTGGCTTTGTACTTGTATTTCAAATGTTTTCTTCTGGGAGATCCCGTTGGAGGCTTGATGAATGTTTTGTGAAGGGACTGTTCTTCTATTCCACTTGTATTTGACCAACAAAGGGCCATGGTAGCTGCCAATCCACATCTAATGAGTCTTTCTGAGGAATGTTCAGACTAGCATGAGAGCAATGACTTCTGCCTGTAAAGAACTGAGTCATGCATGGACTGATGCCTTGCTCATGTGTCTCCAAAAATCATCTTGTTGCTGTAGTTATCCAAAGCAAGAACAATGGGATTACTGCCACATGGGGGCACTGGAAACCCCTCCATTTTGTGTTCAATCTTGGTTCTTATTTCTGGAAAAACTCTGCTACAAAGTGAAGCTCTAAATAAAGAACTGAGGGTGTGTCTAGACTACAGGGTTTTTTAAAAAAAAGTAGTCTTTTTTCGAAAAAAACTTCCCCTGCGTCTACACTGCTGCCGTGTTCTTTTGAAAGTAAATTGAAAGAACACGGCAGTTTTTTCGACTGTGGAAAACCTCATTTTATGAGGAAGAACGCCTTTTTTTCGAAAGTGCTCTTTCGAAAAAAGGCACTATGTAATGCAAACTGTGCTTTTTCGAAAGAGAGCATCCAGACTGCCTGGGTGCTCTCTTTCGAAAAAGTGGCTTGCTTTTTTGAAAGTACTGGTTGTAGTCTAGAGGCTCTCTTTCGAAAGAGACTTTTTCAAAAGTATCTTTCGAAAAAGCCTCTTTCAAAAGAGGCTTGCAGTCTAGACGTAGCCTGAATGACCCAGCCAACCTGTGGATATATTCCAGAGACTTGACATAAGTCAGCAGTTTATTGTATCACTGTTACAAGCCTGCACCAAGAACTTTGCAATTGTTGTAGTATGTATTTGATTTCTTTCTATCATTCATTCATTTGTTCATTTGTCTCTCCTCCATTCTGCCTCTTGGTGCCTTCCCCTTTCTTCTCCTGCCCTGCCCCAACCTCTCCCCTCAGCACAAGCCCCTTTTTCTCCTCACCCCGAACTCCTCCTTAATTTTCCCCCTACCCCTTCCCTCACCTGCCTTCAATGTGGAAACCAGTTTGTGGGGGCTGGAGCCAGGGCTGTGGAGCTATTTTTAGTACCGCAGTCCTGGCTGCAGAAGCCGCCACACAGCCCCAACCCCAGCTGCTCCTGGGGTGCGATCGCATGCTGGGACTGGAGCAGAGGCTGCCCATGGTGATATTTTTAGTACCAAGGTCCCGGTCTCTGCAGGCAGCCCCAGCTCCAGCCGGAGCCAAGCAGCAGCCACACAAGGTCCATTCTGGGATGGCTGTCCTGGCTGGAATGCACCTCGTGAGGCTGCTGCTTGACTCCAGCTGTAGCCAGGGCTGCCCTCAGGGACCAGGACCATGGTACTAAAAATAGCACTGTGGGCAGCCTCTGCTGCAGTCCCAGCACCTGCTAAGCCCGAGTGCGCCCCACCCCACAGTGCCCCAGGGCTCTGAGAGGCTCCTGCTGGGGCTCCACAGCATGGAGGGTCTGCAAGTAACTTCACCAGGTTTTGCCTTGGATCCCTCCAGCCCCCAGCAGTACTAACTGGACTAACAAGCGGCCTGGAGGAGGAAGAGGTGGTGCCACCATACGGGGACCCTGCACAGCAGAGGCAGTCTCGTGGGGGGAGGGAGGGGCTGCATGCCACCAGAAGCCAGCCTGGTTGCCTGCTGGCAAAGCTCCAATGGAGCTGCCTATGTGCCCTACTGGGGTGGGGGGTGGAACAGGGGTAAGAGGAGGCTACTGTACCAATGAAGAGCAATTGCACTGAGCCATTTCTTGGTCGCTTCTTCCTGCAAGCCGGTGTCCCCATCAAGTAGTGAAATGTCCGGTGGGGCTTTCCAGGACATTTCACAACTTGATGGGGCACCAGAACAGAGTATTTAAATTCTGGACTATCCTGGAAAATATGGTCAGCGTACCCTTGTTACAATTATTGAATCTCTCCTACGCTAAATCAAAATACAATTCCAGTTTTATTGTGATTGTCACATATAAGTCATTTCCCTTTCTCTGTATTTCTTCCCTGTTTTCTCTGTGAGAGAGAGCAAATTCACCGGAAATGTTTCAAAAATACTTATAATACTGCATTAGAAGAAGTAATTTTCTCACTCAATGAAAACGTCTTTAAAGAGCCCTTGTGCAAGAATAGCTTCAAAGAGGGCTAAACCCTTGCCTCAGAGCTTTCAGTGGAAGCATTCACTTGCCCTTAAGAATAAAAAGGTCATTGAAAGAGCACGCTGCACTGGCAGCAATGATTTTGTCAGCAGTTCAGTCTACATATGTGCAATGCAATAAATGTGAATATCAGAGTCATCAATCTGAATAGTAGATGCCTTTCTGTGTCACTAACTATGGCAATGGCTAATTACAAATGATGTATTAAAGTCCTGTTCAATAAAGACATCAACTTGTTGAGATGTACACCTAAGAAATAAGATAAGCAAGTAAATCAGGTAAACTTTTGAGCTATCAAGCCAGGGGGGTGTTGTGAACAATGGGGTTTTGTGACTGATTCTAAATTACATTGTGTCCAGGGAACTTCCAACAGTCAACAGTGGGGTAACACACGATAACAGGGCATAGCAGAAAAGTTTATCAAGTCACTTAAAAGAAAAGGCCTAAGATAACAAACAGCAACCCATGACTAAAGAAACTTAACAAATAAGAAGGAACAAATCTGGCAACCATATTTTAAGAAGTCAGAAACAGACTTTTTAAATTCTTCAGATAACACAGAAAGCCAATAATATCCTTCTGTCAGTTGTTATGCATGGAAGTTAGTGGTAATTCAGTCACAAGCACCCCTCTAGAGGTTGTTACCTTCAAGCATCTAGTAAGTAGGGTGTGTACAATCAAGTCCATGCTTTTTTTACTAATATCAAGTCATTTTACACTAAACAAAACCAATTACTTAACAGAATGCAGCTAGTTTAATGTTAATCTCATAGTAAGTGGTGTGTCATTTCAGCTTTAATGTTGCATTTCCCAATAGGAGGAATGTTTTTTTTGGAGAAAGGAAATACACTTGAGACTCCTGATGGTAAGACTGCACAGACAGGCATGCTAGCTGATAGTGTTCCCTTCTATGTCTCACACATTTGTGCCAACATTTTCAAAGGTTATTAGTGATCTTGGATGCCCAACTTGACACAAAGAGCCTGAGTTTCAAAAATAGTGAGCCTCCACTACAGGCCCCACTTGACAGTTCATCTAGTTGCTTCCCTGAAAACGGAGCCACCCAAAATCACCAGTCACCTTTGAAAATCTTGGTTCTTTCCCTCTTCCTTTTAATGTCACTAGGCACACACTGAGCCCAATCCTGCAAGACCCCTATGCTCAAAACACATACATGCTTCAAAAGAAGCTCTGTGTGCACAGCTCTTGTAGAATGGAGCCCATAGTACAGATTGATTTAAATATGATGAGTAATGCTGCCATTCAGGTAAGTGGGAGGCTGTTCAATTATTGCCCAGGGCATGGGAGCAGGTTTACAGAGTTTAGTACATACATGAGATACTGACAGTTCTAATCAACAAGACTGTGAGGCTACGTCTACACTGTCGGCTTCTTGTGCAAGAACTCTTTTGTGGAAGAGTTCTTGTGCAAAAACTCTTCCACAAGAGAGTGTCTACACTGGCATGTGCTTTTGCACAAGAGCATCCATGGCAGTGTAGACGTTCTCTTCCGCAAGAAAGCTCTGATGGCCATTTTAACTATAGGGGCTTCTTGCACAAGAAATTCATGTTGCCTGTCTACACCGGCCTCTTCTGGAAGAGCTCTTGTGCAAGAGGGCTTATTCCTCGTGGGGAGAGGAATAACTCTTCTGGAAGAAGCCCTGTTTTACAATGCTATACTGTAAATTTACTTCTGGAAGAACGCTCGTGCAGTATAGACAGCTGGCAAGTTTTTGTGGAAGAACGGCTGTTCTTCCACAAGAAGCTGCCAGTGGTGTTGCTTAATGTGAGGCAGTCTCTCCAAATGCAATTAACAAGATTTGCATTTGCAGATGCAATGCAGCCTTAGGGGAGCAAATAGATTTTAAATCAGGAAAGCAGCATTTACACAGGTATTCAATGAACAGGATTGTGACAGAGTTTCCAGGGTGCAACCTGAACTGTGGGACTTCTGAGCCCTCTGACCCACCAATCTGGGGTGCCCCATCTCACTCTGTGATGCTGTGTCAAGCCACAAACTTCTGGCAGGTAATGTACTTATACAGAAATCCCCACCCAGGGACACACCCAGGTGAGGTTCATGAATGCTTCTCCCAGCCACTCATGAACCAGAAAGAGAGGCTCTAGCCAGTTCCCCCAGCTCCGCAGTCAAGCATCTCAAAACTGTACTAATTTACCCAGGTCAGAAGCCTGGCCAGTGTAAGTTAATTACTCTTTCTGCCCCTCCCTCGATGTGGACAGGACATGCACTAGCCTTTGTAAACTGAGCTGAGATTTCCTGAGCACTTCAACCAAACCACAGTTTTAGGTAAAATATAAAACAAGTTTATTAATGACAAAAAGATAGATTTTAAATGATTAAAAGTAGCAGGGGTAGAGATCAGAGTTGATTACTTAAAAATAAAAATAAATTTGCAGCCTGAGTTCTACAAAATAAACAAGGTTTGAATCAAACAGTGTCTCGCCCAAAGAGATGACACAAACAGGTCACAGTACACAGGATGGGACTTTTTTTCCAGCCCAAGACTGCCCTCTCCCAGTTCAAATCCTTGTCATCCAGATGACCTGAGTTGTGGTTAGGAGTGAGGCCAATTGTGATGTCCCTTCCCCTCTTTTATAGTTTTTTCCAGCTGGAAAGATCTTTGATGTAGGGATCCAGTAATCCCCAGTGATCAAGCAGTTGCCATTATCTACATGTTGTCTCTGAGAAGTCTTCTGGGATGGCCACCAAGGAGAGTGGATTCCCTTTAATGGCCATCAGCATGTCTGGCTGGGTCTTTGTAGTACCTGAAGGGCTGGTTGTGGGTGTTTCCATCCTCACAACATATTTCAATAGATATACAGCAACACTTCATAACCTCATATACAGTGATAGCACATACAATCCAACAGGATAGTAATGTTCAGCAGATGAAGACTTTTAAAATGATACCTCACATATCATCCTTTGAACGAAACATAACATAATTACACGATAGTGGTGAATATAGGAGTTCCAGGGTGCTGCTTTGAGACACAGAGTTTCACCCGGGATATTATGCCTGTCTTTCTTAGGGTTTCAACAACAATACATAAACTAAACTTTAATCTATTTCCAGAAATACCAAAGAATTAGGCCAAAATAAAAATGTATAAATATTTAATATTAATTTCTTATTAATAAAAACAACTGGCAAACAATATAGAATAAAGTAGTGTTATAATATATGTGGTTTATTGAGGCTCTGATTTGGCAAAGGCATATGCAGGTGTCTCAATCTATTGCAAGAAGTTCCGCAAAAGTCAGTTAGACTATTTGCAGTGTGTAAAGCTCAGCAAGTATAATTCTTAACCCTATGAGAGCCTATTTCATGTTCCATAACATTACAGAGATTGGGGTAGGGGGAACCTTTTTAATTATTTCTGCTGCAGGAACATATCTCATATATCAATAGTTAGCAAAGGTGTGTTTCACATTTGATGTTCTTAGGCCTAGTCCACAGTGGAAAATTAGGTTTAACTAGGTTGGCCAGGAATATGAAAAATGTATACCTCTGAGAGGCATTGGTGAGATGAACAAAGTCCCCACGTGGATAGCAGTAGGTTGATGAAAGACCAACCAATTCTTGGGGAAGTGGATTACCTGTGGTTGAGTAAGAACATATGACTCATAAAATTGCCCCTGTCATACTGACTTTGGCAATTCAGTTAACTTCTCTGTCTGCTTTTCCATGTGTAAAATAGAAATACGTCCTTACAAAGGTTGTTCAGTGGTTCAACCATGCAGTGATTGACTTAAAACTCACCATTTACCCTCCTACACAGTGGTATTTTAAAAAGGTTACATTTGTCATGAATTCTGTAGTGCTGATATAGAAGTGCTACAGAAAGGTTAAGATTTAAAATTATTTTATTTCTTATGCAGCTTCAAAACCCATTTTCTCTGAATATTCCCATCAATAAATTAAACCAGAAGATTCTTCCTCTGGAAAGTAAATACAGTTAGCCTTTATGCAAAGTTAGTCTTGAACCAGTTTCAGCCTCTCAAATTTGCTAAACTTTCTCAAATGTTTCAGTTATAGAAGAGTATACATGTGGGAATTGGCAAATGATGATTGTCTTTAACACGAGAATATGATAATTAAATCTCATCTCCATTTTCTTTTTATACTCTTCCAAAGGCAGAAAAAGAACAAAGGTTCAGAACAGCACTGAAGTGCTTTTACCAAGTGTGATAACATGTTCTATCTAATTCATACTTTCAGATATCAGCATTATTATAATCATACCAGCATTTGTTTTGAACCTTGGCTTCCAATGTGCAAAAGGAATAGCAAATAGGGTAGGCGACCAGCTTGGCTTAACAGAGAAATCTGTGGTGAACTTAAATACAAAAAGGAAGCTTAGAAGAAGTGGAAACTCAAGCCGATGATGAGGATGAGCATGCAGATGTGTGATCAGAAAGGCCAAATTACAGTTGAAGTTTCAGCTAGCAAGGGATGTAAAGGATAACAAGAAGGGTTTCTACAGGGATGTTAGCAACTAGAAGACGGTCAGGGAAAGTGTGGAACCCTACTAAATTGGGAAGGTAACCAAGTGACAGATGATGTGGAAAAAGCTGAAGTACTCAATGCTTTTTTTAATGAGAAGCCCTGTGGTGGAGTCACCGGCCCCGACCCCTCCAATCCCCAAGGCCTGGTCCTTTAAACGCAGGCCCAGCAGCCCTGTCCTTTAAACGCAGGCCCAGAGGCCTAGTCTTTGAAATGCAGGCCCGGCCGTCCAGTCCTTTAAACTCAGGCCCAGCAGTCTAGTCCCTTAAATGCAGGCCCAGCGGCCTAGTCCTTTATGGGATCCCCTCATCGTCTGGGATCTGGGAGGAAGAGGTGGGGGGGCCCGGGCCCTCCCTCTCCACCAGGCCCCAACCCAGGGCCCTATCAGTGGCAGGTGGTTCCTACCATTGGCTCAGCGGGGAGTTCTCCCCGAAACTCGCTGAGCCCGCTGGGTCCTTTCCTGGTTCCCGCCCTGGGTTGCTTCCAACCCCCTCGCCCTGGCTGACAGCGGTCCCGCCTGTGGATGTGGGTCTGGCTACAGCAGCAACGTTGGCAGGCGTGGCCTGGGAGACAGCAGTGGCTGGGGCAGCAACAGCTTCTAGGGAGGCTGCAAAGCGCAGCCAGCGTTGCGGTCTGGCTCGTCCTGGGGACAACAGCGGCAGGGGTAACTGATCCAGCACCTCTTGTTCCAACTGCAATGGCTGTGGCTCCTGTGTCTGGAAAGGAGCTCCTTCCCCTCCAGCAGCCAGCCCCAACTGAGCAGCCCTGCAGCTTTTTATACCTGGGCTGCACTGCAAGCATGCCCAGCAGAGCTGTGGGTGAGGGGCGTATTCTACCCAATAGGCGGTCTCTCTGCCCCCTTGTTCAGTGTGGGGCTGGCCAGCCCCGTCACAAGCCCTCAGTGGTTAAAGAACAGGTTAAGGACTATTTAGAAAAACTTGACAGGCACAAGTCTATAGGGTCGGATCTAATGCATCAAAAGTGCTAAAAGAGTTGGCTGTTGGGATCGCAGAGCCATTGGTCATTGCCTTTGAAAACTCTTGCTGATTGGGGAGCTCCCAGACAATAGGAAGAAGGCAATATTATGTCTATCTTTAAAAAAAGGAAGAAAGAAAATCCAGGAAACTACAGACTGGTCAACCTCACTTCAGTCCCTGGAAAAATCATGGAGTGGGTCCCCAGGGAATCCACTTTGAAACATGTGGAGGAGAGGAAGGTGAGAGGGAACAGTCAACATGGATTCACCAAGGGCAAGAAATGCCCGACCAACTTAATTGCCTTCTACAATGTGATAACTAGCTCTATGGATGCGGGAAGCAGTATACATGATATACACTGAGTTTAGCAAATTTTTGTTTCAGTCTCCCAAAGTATTCTCAACAACAAGTTAAAGAATGTACAATAAGGTGGACAGAAAGCTGCCTAGCTTATCAGGCGCAATGGTCATGATCAATAGCTTGATGTCTAGTAGGCAGCCAATATCAAGTAGAGTTGGTGCTGGGACTGGTTTTGTTCAACATTGTCATTAAGAATCTGTATGATGGGATGGATTATATCCTCAGCAAGTTTGCGGTTTACACTAAACTGTGGGGAAAGGTAGATCACTGGAGGGTAGGGATAGGATCCAGAGTGACCTAGCAAATTGAAGAATTGGGCCAAAATAAATCTGATGAGGTTCAACAAGGACAAATGCAGAGGCCTTCACATAGAATGAAAGAATCCCATGCACTGCTACAGGCCGCAGATCAACTGGCTAAGTAGCAGTTCTGCAAAAAAGTATCTGAAGATTACAGTGAATGAGAAGCTGAACATGAATCAGTGTACCCTTGTTGCCAAGATGGCTAACAGCATGTTGGGCTGGATTAGAAGGAGCATTGCCAGTCTTTCAAGCAAAATGATTATTCCCCTCTATTTGGCACTGGTGAGGCCACATGGTGAGTATTGCATCCAGTTTTGGGCTCCCCACTATAGAAAGGATGTGGACATATTGGAAAGAGTCCAGTAGAGGGCAACAAAAATTACTAGGGGGCTGGGGCACATAACTTATGAGGCGAGGCTGAGGGAACTGGGCTTATTTAGTCCACAGAAGGGAAGAGTGAGGGGGAGTTGGATCTGATATCAGCCTTCAATTACCTGAAGGTGGGTTCCAAAGAGGATGGAGCTAGGCTGTTCTCAATGGTAGCAGATGGAAGAACGAGGAGCAATAGTCTCAAGTTGCAGTGCGGGAGATCTAGATTGGATATTAGGATAAACTGTTTCATTCAGAGAGTGGGGAAGCACTGGAATGGGTTATTTAGGGAGATGGTGGAATCTCCATCCTTAGAAGTTTTTTACGGCCAGTCTTGATAAAGTCCTGACTGGGATGATTTAGTTGGGGTTGGTCTTGCTTTGAGCACAGGATTGGACTAGATGACCTCTTGAGGTCTCTTCTAACCCTAATCTTCTATGATTTTATGGTTCATCCTCTTCTGTGATATCTTAGATTTCATTAACAAGCAAAGGAAAGATCTGTAGTGTGAATTTTTAAATGAAACTTGAGGTACCTTGTTAGGACCACAGAAATGTGAAGTTGGACTGGATCAAGTGAAGTCATCAAGTCCTGCCTTTAGTACAGAGGGAGAATCAATTAAATCTATAGCATCACTGAGAGGTGTTTATCTAATCTGTACTTACAAACCACCAATCACTAAGATTCCACAACCTGCTTTGGAAGTTTGTGCCAGATCTTAACAACCCTTATTGTTAGATATTATATTATGAATATATTTCTAACCTAAATCATCCTTGCTGCAGATCAGGGCCATTACTTCTTAGCCTACCTTCAATGGACAAGGAAATACCTGGTCATCAACCACTTTATAGAACACCTTAACATATCTGAAAAGTTAGCAGGCTCTCCCTCAGCCTGCTTTTCCCAAGACTAAACAAACCTATGTTTTTTTAACCATTCCTCATAGGTAAGGATTTCTAAATTTATCATTTTTGTTGCTCTTCTGGGGACTCTCCAATTTATCAATATAATTCAGCAAACCATTGATAACTATTCTTTAAGTATGGTCCTTCCACCAGTTGTGCACCAAACTTAACAGTAACTTCACCTAGACCACTTTTCCCTATTTACATATGAGAATGTTCTGTGAGACTGTGACAAAAAACTTATTAAAAATCAAGATGTGTACATTCTACCCTGCATCTGCTATACCAGTAACCCCATTAGAAAAGGAAATTGGGTTGGTTTGGCCTGATCTGTTACTGACAAATCCATGTGGTCTATTCTTTTAATCCTATTATTGACTAAATGTTTACAAACTGATTCCTTAATAATTGTTGCAAGCATATCAATAAAGGCTCTTGTTATGATTTGGGTTTTTAAAATGTAAATAGTTAAATTGAACTCAAATTCCATTAATTCAGTGGAGTTACACTCAGTTTGGAAACTTAAGCGTGTGCACAAGTCATTTCTTGGATGTATGCTCGTTTATATTCTACACTTGCTATCATCTTTAATAAAGAAGAGCAATTCATTCAGTCTTCTGAAAGCAAACACTGCTACTGAGAACATATCAATCAGTGCTCAGTTGCATCAATTATCATTTTCAGAAATGAAATATAGCTATTTCCCATGTAAAATCAATCTAGTGAGTATGTTGGCCTGCTTCATTCTTATATTTCTTCTAACTCTTGATACTGTATTTATTATCTTTTCAGTAGCACAAAGAGATAGTGTTCCCTTCCTGTACCAGATGTTGGGTTTCTCCAGGCACAAAATACTACCTCTTCATGACTGAATATTTAGTAATGGGAATTAATTTAGATTAGTTGGCAAGGAGGAGGAGGATTCAAGTAGCAGAAAGTACAGATATTGTCCTTATTGATCTACAGACTATTCTGATTGTAAAGGAGTCAGTATTTATTTCAGTTAGGACAAATACTGTTTTGTTTTTACTTTCATTTCTATTCTTGAAACAGTAACCTGCTAATTAAAGATAATTTTAGTCTCTCTGGAGGCATTAGATCACACAGCCTGATGCTCTGAAAGCATATTTCAAAGCAGTCAGCTGCATGTTATATGTAACTGAGTCCTTATTTATTTGGCAATATCCCAAGTATAGTCTGTCTTTGTCCTCACCCACCTATACAAAGAAGTTTTTTCCATCACTGCCCCAGATCTGGGCCCAGTTTCTAGAAGCTGCATTGTAAAGAATATAACCTATTGCAGTATTTGGCAAGAACTGGTACTGATACCAGCCCATGTACTTGAGGTTTGAAGACGCTGATAAATTAGTTCCCCTCTTCCTAACTTAATCAGTCCTTTTACTCAGCCTTATGTGGCCACTGCTGCATGCTGCCTTTTCTCTAAACGTTAGTGGAATTTGTGTTTACAGACTAGGTTAGAACCGATACCAAAATTACAAGCATGTACAGTGAAGAAGAGGCAGTAGATATTAGCTGATAGAGCTAAGTTCTTAGGTGAGCATGTACTACTGCCCCAAAAGTTTAGCATCATGGGAGTATGAATTTTTGATCTTCCTGTTTCCCTTGATAAATGTCACTACCCTGTACTTCTAATAGGGAGGCAGGGTCCGCCAGCAGATATGGCACCAACCTGGGGCGTGGCTCCACAAATGGATTTAGGCACTGCAACATTCAGCACTAGTATACCTAACTTTCAGGCACCTGCCTGAATAAATACTGGAACAACCATGAGATCCCCAAAGCTTGAGTTAGGCACTTAGGCTCCCTATCCAGTGAAGGGGGAGAGAAAGACACCTAAAAATGGAATCCACACATGCCAGCATGCAAGGTGGGGCACCGCCTTAACCAGCCAATGGGAGATAGCAATGAGATATACATGTCTTAAGTCGCATCCCTTCTACAGAGATAGGCATCTAAGTATGGGCAAGAGGAAGATACCTGCCATGGCTTGTGATCCAATCAAGAACCCCACTGCTGGAGTCAGATGACTTATAAATAGAGTCATTAGAGCAGGGGGCATAGATGCCTAGGTCTCCCACATAGAGGCCCTATCCACCAGGCTATAGAGTCAGTTTCATATTTGCTCTCTGGCCCAATGACTAGGTATTTATCCAATGTGAAGTAACTTCAGCTGGAGAGATTGAGAGCTACCTACATCAAATAGCCCATAGGTTAGAGTGCTCTCCTGAGAACTGGGAAATCCCTGTTCAGATCCTGTCTCTCTGTCAGGCAGAGAGGGAATCTGACCTCAGTGCTCCTATGTGCTGAGTCAAAGGTCTAACCCCTGAGCTAAGAAACTATAAGGAAGATACTGCTACCATCCTGGACTTTGAATGAACTCAGTCCAATAGGTGGCCTCCGAGCATGCCTATTGGACAAGTCCAAAGTAGAAACTGCTCTTCCCATCTTTCCTTGGTTTGAGGATCATGTGGGGGCTTAGGTGGAAGATAGGCATCCAGATGCCTCAAGGGAGGCAGTGGTATGCATGCCTAGGGGCAGAAACCTAGTTGCCTAGGGAACTTCAACAATGAAAATGTGGATGCTGATTGTATTTAGATGACTATGTGGTTATGTGTCAGGGAAGCGGGGTTTTCTATGATACTATTTTTAGCCTCATAACATGAGCCAAGTCAGCTGACCCAGGCTTTCAGACTCATGCCTGTTTTTGTTTGTTTGTTTCTGTAGCGTAGACGTACCCAGAATATACTTCGGGGGTAGCCAAGTTAGTCTGTACAGGATAAATTTAAAAAACAACAAACAGTCTGGTAGCACTTTATAGACTAACAAAACATGTAGATGGTATCATGAGTGTGACGGGGTGGCGGAGACTGACAGGGCAAGCCCCGTGCCCTGCACTAAAGTGGTGCTGGGTCCCCGTGCCACAGGACGCAAGCAGCTGTGCCAGGAGTGCTCAGCAGCCGCGGTGCACGCATGCGCAGGGATTCCCCGGGCTGACATGCCGGGTGTGGAGACAGTGCATGTGCTGGTGTCCCAGAAAGAGGGCACCAGCTTTGAAAAGAGGCATCGGAACCACAGGAGAGGAGAGGGAACGACGAGGGAGAGGAGCCAGCCGGCGCAACTGGTAGACGGAACGGAATCCTGATGGAGGCAACAACACCCACCAAAAGGGAAGGAAGCAGCCAAAAGCCCACGGGCCGGTGAGTTGCGGTACAGCCCAACTAGCCGAACAGGTCACCGTAGTGCCTGTTCACAGGGTCCTGGTCTGAGACCTGGAGTGAGGCAGGGCCCAGGTCTCCCTTCCCTCTTGGCATTTGAGGAACCTTGAAGCGTGAGAAGGACCGTGGAAAGACTGGTAGCATGTATGGAGAAGTTAGAGTGTAAGGGGTAGGCAGGGACACCGGGGTGGTCCATAGTCCCCCAAGAGGGGACAGGCATAAACCATAACAATGAGCTTTCATGGTGGGCTGTGCCCACGGAAGCTCATGATACCATCTACATGTTTTGTTGGTCTATAAAGTGCTACCAGACTATTTGTTGTTTCTGAAGTTTATCCAGAATATGCTAACCATCAGAGAACTCCAAATTTGGGGGGTGGGTGGCCTCTGTCTATTGGCCAGCAAGAGTTAAGGGACTAGAAACAGCTGAACTCAATTAACTTCCCCAGAAATCAGCTGAGAGCATATAAATGGAGGAGAAAGGATGTTAGGGTTGGCTAGTTGAAGAGACAATCAGCAACTCCGAGGGATGCTAGCTGCCAGCACTAGACTTCTACTGAAATTGAAACAAAAAACAGGACTATGTAGCACTTTAAAGACTAACAAGATGGTTTATTAGGTGATGAGCTTTCGTGGGCCAGACCCACTTCCTCAGATCAAATTGTGGAAGAAAATTGGCATGACCATATATACCAAAAGGATACAATCAAAAAAAGGGAACACATATAAAAAGGATAAATCAAATTTCAGAACGGGGGAGAGGGGGGGTTGGAGGGGAGGTAAATGTCTGTGAGCTAATGATATTAGAGGTGATAATTGGGGAAGCTATCTTTGTAATGGGTAAGGTAATTAGCATCTTTGTTGAGACCCCGGCATAAAGTGTCAAATTTAAGCATGAATGACAGTTCAGAGGTTTCTCTTTCAAGTCTGGTGTTAAGATGTCTTTGAAGCAGGATGCAGGTAATCAAGTCGTTGAGACGATGCCCTTTCTGGTTGAAATGGCAAGAAACTGTTTTTTCTTTGTGATACTGTCTGATATCTGTTTTGTGTGCGTTGATTTGTTGGCGAAGTGTCTGAGAGGTTTGTCCAATGTACATAGCAGACGGACACTGTCGGCACATGATGACATAAATTATATTTCTAGATGAGCAGGAATATGTGTTCTTGATCTTATAACTGAATTGGTTAGGTCCAATAATGGTGTCAGCAGAGTAAATATGTGGACAAAGCTGGCAACAGGGTTTGTTGCAAGGGAAAGTTCCAGGGTTGGTATTAGTGTGGTATGTCCTGTGGTTGTTGTTAAGAATCATCTTGAGGTTAGGTGGTTGTCTATAGGAGACTATGGGTCTGTCTCCCAGAGCCTCTCGGAGTGTAGTATCCTGTTCCAGTATAGGTTGTAGTTTATTGATAATGTGTTGGATGGGTTTAAGTTGAGGGCTATAGGTGATGACAAGTGGTGTTCTATTGTTGGTTTTCTTGGGTCTGTCTTGAAGTAGATGATTTCTGGGTATTCGTCTGGCTCTTTCAATTTGTTTTTTTATTTCTCCAGGTGGGTAATTGAGGTTTATAAATGCTTGGTAGAGATCCTGAAGTTTCTGGTCTCTGTCAGTGGGATTAGAGCAGATCCGGCTGTATCTAAGGGCTTGGCTATAGACGATGGATCGTATGGTGTGTTCTGGATGGGAGCTGGAGGCATGTAGGTAACTGTATGAGTCAGTGGGTTTTCTGTAGAGAGTGGTGTCTAATTTACCATTGATGATTTGTACTGTGGCATCCAGGAAATGTATCTCTCGTGTAGAATGGTCCAGGCTGAGATTGATGGTGGAGTGTAGGTTGTTAAAATCTCTGTGGAATGTCTCCAGTGTTTCTTGGCCATGGGACCAGATCATCTTTATGAGTTTCTTGCCATTTCAACCAGAAAGGGCATTGTCTCAACAACTTGATTACCTGCATTCTGCTTCAAAGACATTTTAACACCAGACTTGAAAGAGAAACCTCTGAACTGTCATTCATGCTTACTTTACGCCGAGGTCTCAACAAAGATGCTAATTACCTTACCCATTACAAAGATAGCTTCCCCAATTATCACCTCTAATATCATTAGCTCACAGACATTTACCTCCCCTCCACCCCACCCCCCCGTTCTGAAATTTGATTTGTCCTTTTTATATGTGTTCCCTTTTTTTGATTGTATCCTTTTGATATATATGGTCATGCCAATTTTCTTCCACAATTTGATCTGAGGAAGTGGGTCTGGCCCACGAAAGCTCATCACCTAATAAACCATCTTGTTAGTCTTTAAAGTGCTACATAGTCCTGTTTTTTGTTTCAGCTGGACTAGACTAACACGGCTACATCTCTATTACTACTGAAATTGAGTGTGCTTAACTTGCAAATTTTTGTTTGCTTAAACCAAAGGTAAGGTGACCTAGAGCTTCTTGTTTGTCTTGATGCTGAAGAGTGGAATATCTGGGAGTAGATTTGGTTAAGCCTTAAAAAAGGACTTCTTTTTTATTTATTTCTTCTCTTAGCTTGCTCTGCATGCTTTCAAAAATGAAGGGCTATCTGCTTTCTCACCTGGGTATAATGCGTTGGTATATTGCAGTCTTCTGTACCAAGCAAATGGATTCTGAGGAGATAGGGGAGAAATGAACTACTCACAATATGAGTTTATAAAAGTATAAACCACTGGCCTGGACTAAAATTACTTAAAGAAGTCAGTATTGTACTGACTTTTACTGATGATTCTATTTCAAAAAAGTCCATCAACACTTTCCTACATATTTTAAATTATGTAATGCTCAAGTGCCATTTCTTCAAAATCCATTCACCCATGTAATACACATACAATATTCAGGCTTGTTTAAATTCATGGGAAGACCACAGTGTGTTTGCATCTATTGTGTGTTATAAATGTTAAAGAAACTTATGCTAGTTCATCATGTTAAGGAACTATAGGCTGGAACCACATCTCTGGCTCCTAGGACCCCAAATTTGGGAGATAAAAGTCAGAATCTAAGCCTTGATCTGGCTTCCATGGTAACTTTTCTCTCTGTAGTACTGAGAGTAACCAAAGCCTTGCCTTTCTGCAAAAGTTTTATAGCATTGAGCATGGAAGGAAGGAATAATGTTCTATAGGATTCTCTAGAAATTGATTTTAAAAACTCGGTGAAGACTAAGAAAGTATGATAAAAACATTCAATAAGCTTTGGAATCCTATGGTATTCTGTAACTGACTTCTCTGTATAGGATGGTTATCCCTTTCTGTTTTCTATAGAGCACTTCCCTAAGAGTGGACCAGAGTACCTAAACTGTAACTTAATATCTTTTTGCTTCTAGTCATCTGAGCTGCTTCCTTTTATCCAGGCCTGGGGTTCCTTGCTGCCACTGCTACTACTGTAGCAATGGGCAGAACCTTAGGCCTTTTAAATCACTGCCGGGGCTCCACATGGCATGCTCCGGATGGCTCTGAGGGCTGAGGGGGAGCATGGTGCAGTCTGGGTGATGCTGAGGACTGGCTGCCCCCAGCCCCATCCCTTCTGTCTGAAACTCTAGCCCTTCTAGGAGCTCAGAGCTGCTGCCCTCCCCCCGCCTTGCCCAGATGCCTGGTGAGTGTCGCCTAAATCTTAAGTAGTCCTGGTCCTTTACTCACTTGATTTAACAAATAAGTTGCATGTTGTCCTTGTCAAATCCAGTTATTTGTGCTCTCTAGGTAAGTATGAATATGGTGCATGGATTGGAGATGGGAGCTGTGAAATAAGCTGTTTTCTCTGGGAATATCTACTCTTCAACTGAAAACCTGTGGCTGGCCTCTGCCAGGTGCTCATGCTCACAGGGCTCTGGTTAGGGGGCTGTTCAGTTGTGGTGTAGCCATTCAGACTTGGGCTGGCGCCTGGGCTCTGGGAGTCTCTCACCTTCCAGGATCCCAGAGCCTCATCTGGGACACTAAGGCTACGTCGACACTGCACAGTTATTTTGGAATAAGCTATTCTGGAATAGTTATTCCAAAATAGCTTGTTTCAAAATAGCACTGCAGGGAAACTTCAAAATTAATCCGAGGCAGGCTTCCCTAATGTAGATGCGCGATCTCAGTTTAGAGCCCCAGGAAGAATAACTTAGAATGGCCCTGGTGAGGGGCTATTTCAAAATAGCAGAAGCGAAGTGTCTACTCTGCCCCTATTCCAAAATAACTATTTTGGAATAGGTGTTATTCTTCGTAGAATGAGGTTTACAGAATTCGGAATAAGCCATCCGTTATTTCGAAATTATTTTGAAATAACGGAATTCCTGTGTAGATGCTTGCATAGTTATTTTGGAATAACAGCTGTTATTCTGAAATAACTTTGCTGTGTAGATGCACTCTAAATGCCCCAGTAACTGTGGATGAAACCAGACAATCACTGTGTTCACAAACTCTCGCAGGAAAATAAGACAACTACAATATCACCTGTGGGTGAACACTTCTCCTCTTCAGTTCTCTCCTCTTTACAAAGTGATCATTGTACATATGTGACCTATCAGTCCTCCTCCTCAAAGGACACATGCACAACCTGCTTTCAAAATATGAACCTGGGACACATTAGACTTAGGGCTTATAATAAACAATCTGAAACCCACTAACCCCTTTGTCTTATGATGAGAGAGATGGGGCACAACACAAATGGGGCTCAACACAAATTCTAAAGGGATCATTCATGGTAGACTATTTTTGCTAAACAATCTGTTCCACGTTGCACTTCACTTGGTGTTTGGAGCAGAAGAAGAGCTCTGTAGCTCAAAAGCATTTCTTGCCAACAGAAGGCAAGATGTTACCTTGCCCCTCTTCTTATTGCAAGAGTGAGGATAACCAGCTCCTACCTATGTGAATGTACAGTGATGAACTCAATCTGTAGCTGTTTTGTTTTAATTAGCATTTCTTCCAAGTGTGACACCCTCCTGTTAGGAGGCCAGGCAATGTCTTGACCTGCAGTTTATCCTAACAGGTTTGGTTTGACTTGTTCAGAGACTCCTAATCTCTTTCAACAGTTCGGAAATCTGCAGGACTGTGTTGTTCATGGAGCAACAGCAAAACTGTTGGCTAAGCTTGCTACAGTGTTAATTACCTGCTGTGGGGAAGTACTAGCTCAACGTATCATCTGAATCAAAGCTTTAGCCCTCCTGCCACTGCTGTTATTGGACAGCGGAGGTCTCAGAAACAGACGATAAAAGACTTTTAGCAGTGATTACAGAATGCTAAAAGAAAACTGATCAGTAACTGCATACTGGAGTTCAGATGCTGACAAAAAAGACACAAAAGGACTAAGTAGCTGAAGTGTGAGAGGAGGGATTCTGAATTTTAATACGACTGTATTAAAATTATGGCTTATCAGCTGGTGCAACCTGCAGGGAAGAAAACTGACAAGATCTGTTAATCACAGCACCACTTCCTTTAAAAATCTTAAAAGTGACAAGGAATAATGACATGAGAAATTAGCTTTACAGAAGCAGCAGGGGAAATGTTCTGGGTACAGATGATGAAACAAAGCCAGAATACTTCCTCTGGAATGTAATTACATTCCCTAGACAATACTACAATAAATCTGACATGCATATGGATGATAAAGAAATCAAAGTAATAACTTAATCCTCTTCCACTGCCTGAGCTTCCCCTCTGTCTGTGGGCCATGATGCTATTGTCCAAATCAGAGCTGAGTGGGGAATGGTTTCTCCCATTCTACCCCTTTTTTTCCCCAAAGTTGCTAAAACTTTTCACCATTCCACATCAGGATGAAAATGAGACCTTTCAAAGTTGAGACTGACCGAAATAGGGAGGCCAACTTTATATTTAAAAACTGAACACTTGAGGTAGAATGCCAGAATCTCCCCTGCCCCATCTCCCCTTTTGCTCCTCTACTACCTCCCCATTTGCTTCTGGCTTTTCATTTCAGCCTGGGTCTGGAGGGTCTCACCTGCAGAGGTAGGGCTGGGAGCTGCAGCAGCCTGATGCAGACTGGAGGGACAGCTGAGTGGGGGCTGCGGTGTGTGGTGACCTGGCACCTCCCCTGCCTGTAGTAACCGTACTTTGGATGTTCATTCTGTAGAGCTGACTGAATACTGGTAGGTTCCCTTTTTGACTGGGATTACTTTCCAGTTGAAACCTGGACATCCAAACCCCAAGCCAATAGCCTGGTGGTTAGGGCACTCACCTCAGATGTTGGGAGACCAAAGCGCAAGTCTGTCTGATTTGGAGATGGCACTTCAGCCTCTCTTTTCCACCTCCCAGCTTAGTGTCCTAGCTCCTGAGCTAATCTGGGATGGATCTATTGCTCTGGTTTTCAACAGTTTCCATCTTGGGCCTGAGAGGCCTTTCCTGAGAGATACCGTCATTACTACATTTGTCAGCATTCCTACAAAGTTCTGGTTTTGATAAACTGGCATTTTCTGACAAGCCTATCTGCTTGAAAAATTCCCTAGCATTTGTAGTCCAAATGTACTGCACAAGGAGTATTAATCAGTAAACACTCTTTAAGACGTATGGACATTGAAGAGATCATATTCTGTGGGCCTTGCTCACAACTAGCATAATCAGACACCACTTCACTGAACACTGTCAGAAACTGGGAATTGTATAATCAATAGTAAAAAAAAAAAAAGCTGACAAACCAAATGCTATTAATTCAACTAAATTCTAGATTGTTTGCATTATTCACTCATTAGCCATGTAAATCCTCTTACAAACACAAACCTGAGTTAATAAAATATTGCAAAACAGTATGAAACTATGTGGGTCCTGAATCACTTATTCTCAGTTAGGCAAATGCCATCTAATTTATTTGCATGCCTGTGTAACATTTCTTATGTACTCCCTCCCTCCACACTCATATCTGAGGAATGATGTACTTCAAAAAAATGCATTCATGTAAACAAAAGAATTCAATTTGTTAACTAAAGTTTCAATGAACAGGAAACATCAGACTGGATATCCAGCCTGATTATTCAGTTTTATCAGAAATAACCTCTTAGGATTCACACCACAAACAGTGAATAGAGTTGGGTGCCACTGAGGTACGCAAACAATTGCTCAATGATCTTATGGCCTGCACACTTCCAGAAGTATTGGTCTCCCACAACACTCAAATCAAAGGCAGCTGTAGTTTTGTTTTCAACGACCCCCCCATCTGCAATGTTAAAAGCTGTTTTTTCTGAGATTTTATTCACATGGCCAATAGAGGGCAATATCTCTTTATATTTAAAACTTTGGTCTTTAACCAAATTCTGATAGTCTGAGCTCCTGTGACAGTTTTAATAAAAACAAAAATTAAGTGAAATTTAATTAAAATATACTGAAATATTTGTCTACTCTAGTGTATCATGGGAAACTGAAATGCTGTACTTTAGGTTTAGATTCACCCCACACTTCCTAAAATGCTTCTTTGAAATCTCTTAATATGGGAAGAGCTATGCACAGTCAAATGATTTTAAAGAAGTCTAATATCTATACAACTCCACGTGGCAATATAGGAGAAAAATGATAGAAATGTAGGACTAGAGAGGAGCTTGAAATCACATAATCCAGCCCCCTGCACTGAAGCAGGACCGAGTACACCTAGAATACTCTGACCAGTGTTTGTCTAACTCAGTGGTAGGCAGCCTGCAGCCCATCAGGGTTCTATGTGTGGCCCACAAGACATTTTGTTTACCGTTGCCAACACACAGGATTGCCAGACTCTGCTCATTTCCATCTGTGTAGTTTTTTTCCTACCGATATTACTAAAGTGATACACATGTAAAGCAAGGTCATGTGGAGTGAGGTGCGTGCTGATTGCACACAAGACTGATTGAGAGATGTGCTCCCTCTGCAGCTAATCAAAGTTCTTCTATGGTTCAATCACTACACCCTGCAAATTGTAGGCAGGCAAGCACAGTTAGCAAAACTACCCTATCTCAGGAAATTCCACTGATCAGAGATTCCACAGCCTCCTTTGGAAGCCTATTTCAGAGCTCAACTATCCTTATTGAGAAAGTGTTTTCTTAGAATCTAATCTAAATCTCCCTTGCTGCAAATTGAGGTCATTACTACTTGTCCTATCTTCAGTGGATAGGGTGAACAACTGTTTATCACAGCTCTCTCATGTATTTGAAGGTTGCTATCAATTCCTTCAAGTCATCTTTTTTTTTCTGAAGGCTAAACATGGCCGGTTATTTAACCTCTCATCATAGGCCAGTCTTGCTGAGCTTACCACTTTTGTTGCTCTGCTCTGAACTCTCCAATTAACCTGCATCTTTCATTAAGCCTGGTGCCCAGAACTGAACACAGTAGTCTGTCTGAGCCTAGCCAGCTGAATAAAGCCATGCAGCTGTCCTCACTGTCTTATGTAGGAGAGTCCTGTTACTATATCCTGGCATACTAGACTTTTGCATAACTGTATCATTGACTCTTATTCAAACTGTGATTCACTATAAACCCCAAATCTTCAGCTATGCTACTGCCTAGCTAGCTACCCCCCATTTTGTAGTTGTGTATTTGATTTCCCCCCCCCTGCCTGTGTGAAATACTTTGCACTTGTCTCTACTGAATTTCATCTTGTTGGGGTTTTTTTTTTCAGACCAGTTCTGCAACTTTTTAAAGAGAAAGCAAGTGGAATGCAATTAGCTAATGCTATAGTCTAACTCCTGCAATAGAAGGCATAGAAGGGAGGTGGCTGAGGGGTGCATAGAAGGCAGGGTGCACAGTCTCTGAACAGAGATGCTCAGGGTACATCTACATTGCACGCTTATTTGGGAATAAGCTATTCTGGAAGAAATACTCTGAAATAGCTTATTTCAAAATAGCGCATCTACACTACAGGGAAGCCTCAAAATTAGTCCAAGGCAGGCTCCCCTAATGTGGACGCGCTACCTCAATTTAGAGCCCCAGGAGGCACTGGGGAGTAATTACTTTGAATGGCCCTGGGGAGGAGCTATTTCAAAATAGCAGCAGTGGAGTGTCCACACTATAGCTAATTCGGAAGAGGCATTATTCCTCATGAAACTAGGTTTACAGAAGTTGGAATAAGCTGTGCATTATTTCGAATTTATTTCAAAATAACGGAATTGCTGTGTAGCTCATCACATTGTTGTTTTGAAATAACGTCTGTAATTTCGAAATAACTGTGCTATGCAGATACATCCTCACAGAATGTGTGTGTGGGGCAGGGGGAGAGCAGCATCAACACTGCTAGCACCTTCATGGTACTGGCCAAGTTTCTCTCTCTCCCTTCATTCAGCCAGCCACACCTGGACAGGACCCCAATATCCTGTGTGCAGAGAACTGCAAAGAGCAGCATTAGTTCCTGCATGCATTGCCACTGCAATGTGATAGGCACATAATGGTTTGTCCCTGCTTAATCCATCTCACCAAAAGCAGGTCATTTGGAGCTAACAATGAGAAACTGGCAGCATATGTTTCCATGGGCTCAGGAGAAACAGAGTGCTGACTCTGGTCAATGGCTTGTCTATCTGTTTTGGTTCATCTACCAGTGAAGGTGACATCTGGAACTTGGTCAAGGTGTAATACTCCTGCTCTGGCAAAATGTGCCAGGAGAACTTTAAATGACCACTGGCTTTATATGTTGCCTTAAAAGATGAACACTTTGGTGTGTCTACACAGCAAAGTTATTCTGAAATAACTATGCAAGCGTGTACATGCATAGGTGCATAATTTTGAAATAACGGACGGCTTATTCTGACTTCTGTACTCCTCATTCTACAAAGAATAATGCCTATTCTGAAATAGCTATTTCAAAATAAGGTGTGTGTAGATGCTCCACTGCTTCTATTTCGAAATAGCCCCTCACCAGGGCCATTCTAAGTTATTCCTCCTGGGGTTCTAAATAGAGAAAGCACGTCTACACTGAAGGGAAGCCTCAAAATTAGTCTGAGGCAGGCTTCCCTAATGTAGATGTGCTATTTTGAAATGAGCTATTTCAGAATAAATATTCCGGAATACCTTATTCTGAAATAACTGTGCAGTGTAGACATAATCTTTGAGTAGCGTGGTGCCCCCCCCACATAATACTGGAGTACTAACTCAGTACTGACTCTGAAGAGTCACTTAAGGCATGTCTACACAGGGAGTTATTTTCAAATAACTCTCCTTATTTTTAAATAACAAGACGAGCGTCCACACTACCAAGCCTGTTATTTTGAAATAATAACTCCTGCTTGTGAAGAGGAATAAGCTTATTTCGAAACAGTTATTTGAGGGGTTATTATTTCAAAATAACCTGGTAGTGTGGATGTAGCCATGTTGAATAGCAAACTTCATACCCTGCAGCACCATAGACTTCTGGAAGCTTTGCTGCTACACACTGGACCTGAAATGTAAGTCTTAATAAGGGCTCAGGCCAGAGGGTTACCACAATGGCATAGTGTTACCACACTGGTTCCACAGCTAGGTCGGTGAAAATAACCTGTGACTGGACGACAAAAGGCCCTAAGGCAGGGTTGTAAACACCTTCGGAGTGGGGAGGAGGGAACCAAACTCTTCCCAGTCTGGCTGTCCATACATGGGCAATTCAGGAAGACACCCTGGGAGGAACTGCCCTGGATAATCAAAGTGAACCTGAAAGGTTGACTATGGGATGCACATGCCAGTCTTTTCCAGCTCAAGGCCTGTATTCCTACTCAAGGTTCAGTACCAGTGCACAAAAGATTCCTAATAGGAGCTTAACAGTTTGGAGTCTGCACAATGACGGTTTTTTATCTGTATATAATTAAGCCATTATCTATCTCTGTGTGCCCCACAGTTCTTCACATCAAAGAAGTGGAGCCTTTTTTTTAATTTAACTTAGAGAGGAGTAATATTTAGTATTCTCATGCCTGCATGACCAATTAATTAACAACTCGTAGGATGTGGCCAGCTTAGGAACAGTATTTTTGGAGCTCACACTCTTCAAAAAGAACTAACAGCAAAGTGAGGCTTAAATTGTCACTCATCAAAAAGATAATGATGCTTTGGCAAGGCTGTGTCATTTGATCACTATCCTCATATTAGCCAAAGAAGTACTTAGAAGCACTAAGTGTCAGGTTTAGCAAACAAAGTGCAGTTTAAGTCTCCCAAATAGATTGAACAGGAATGCACACCAACTAATCAGGTCTAGAGCAATAAGGGGGAAAAAAAAGAGTCTTGACCAAGTGTTTGATTTCACCCACGTATCACTAATGCAGTCTTTGTTCTGTAGATTAGGAATCTTTATATCTGTACTCTCCTAAAACTAGGATGTGATAGTTTATCACATTGCTGGCTCTGAATGTTTAATTTCTTTGGTTAAATGTGTATTTTGCTGCCTCTTGGGTTTTGGGTTCCATCTGATACATCTGTTCAGAGAACAGCTGATTTTACATTGCTTTTATAAGTTACTGGGAAGGATTTGTCTTAATGAAAGTGCTTGTCAAAAGAAGGTAGGGCCTACCGATAAGATGTAAAAGAACACGCTTCTCATAATAAGCTCTTACACAGCAATAGATGTCAAAGCACTTGACAAAGAAGGTTCAGTATCAGTAGCCCCACTTTACAGATGGGAAAACTAATGCAGAGGAGGAAGTAACTTGACTAAAGTCACTCAGGACATTAGCAGAAAAACTGAGAATAGAACTGGGGTCTCAGGAATCGGATGCTTCCACTAGCAGAGAGGTGGGGAACTGCTGGTGTACTAGCTGATTGCAGTTAGACAGGGCTAACTACTGGCCTGCCACCAGATGCTTTGTTTGCATGAGCATCCACCAGCTCAGAGCCCCACTGCTCCCAATGGCTGAGATTCACCATTCCAAGCCACTAGGAGCTGCAAGCGGCCATGCTTCTGGATGCTCAGGTAAACAAACCACCCTGTAACCCACCAGTGGCTAATCCAAATCACATCTAGGCCCTGGGCCAGAGGTTCTCCACCCTGATCTAGGGATGCTTGTTTCTGAGAACATCATGATTTCTAGTCTTGTGGCTTGTACCTTCTCATACCCTAATTCAAACACCTTTTAACACAAACTTCAAATGGTTTTGTGAATATAAGATACGCACAGCTCAACCTTCTGAGAACATAGGCATTGGCTTGCAGACAAGCATTGTAAAAACCATGGAGAGAACAGCCAAGGAATGACAAACAGGAGGCCAAGATTATCACAAGCGTTCAGGGAAAACTGACAGGGAAAGCTATTCTGAGAAGCTGATACCTGAATGTCTGTATTCTTGGTCTAAAATCCTGCTATGAATACAAATAGGCATGTGGCATAAAACCTGAATTGTCACAGCTTTCTAAGTTCTGTAGAACGAGGCTCTCTGCAACCCCAAAATTGTTATGGGGAGGGAAAAAAAACCTTCCCACAAATATGCTGGGGGATTCTGCTTTAGAGCTAAGCTGAGGAGGAAAAATTCAACTGAACTATTTCTGGAAAAAACTGCAGATTTTGGCAACAGGAAAACCTTTTGCAAGTTTGTGTTGGTTTTTGCTAAATTGTTTCAAATGATTAAAAAAAATCCCCCAAAATAATTTTCTTTTGATATCTTTGAAGTTTCCTTCAATTTTAACTGTTTAACCCAAATGACTTTTTCCCCATTCACATCAAATTGTTTTGTCGCTTTTGTTCCTCCACCCCAAAATAAAAGCACCCCAAAAAATCAATTAAATCCCACAGCTTTAGTATGCATACCCGGGATTTTGCTTGCCATTTAGAGAATCCTATACACCACTGCTAGTTGGAAAATGACTCCCAGACAACCACCAGCATTGTTTCTGGAACAAATCCTGGTTGGCATACTAACATAAGCAGTCCTCATTGGTTTCTCTATGGCTAGTTTCTCTATGGATCGTTAAGTATGTACAATGAATAGTTTTTGGCCCTTGGCCACCAGCAATCTACCATAAAAACTTGTTTTAAATCCCAATGACTTCACATGAAAGCTTTCCTAAATGGGCTATTTCAGGACCTTCTTAGGAAATAAGTTCTGTACTCCCTAGCTCGGCCAGGAATGGATGCATGAAAACATCCACGCTGCAAAGGATTCCATCTGTTCTTCCCATTTATGCCACACCTGACGCTATAATTGCTAGCTGTATTTCAGCTGTTTAATGTAAAAATGACTGTCAAATGGTGGTAATCTCCTATGAAGGACAATAGCTGCTTGCAGCTGATTATGTTTAATTGCCAAAGAACCTGACTTCATGCAAATTCCCTTGAAAATAAAACCTAAGCATACTTTTAAAAACAATCACAGCAAAGGAACAGTAATGGAAGATTGATCTTAATTTCTTTACCAGGAGTAGTCAACCATTCTAGAAATAAAGTTAGCTGTTTAAGTCTGTCTATCAAGCTGCTACACTATCCCTTTTCAAATCCCACCTGAAACTTACCTCTGGTGTGATCCCTGCAAAATTCTTGGCAATGGTTAGGCAGTTGATATGCTATATGACTATGGTTTATTGTACTAATTAATTATTCTCAGAGGTAGCCATGTTACTATAACTTTAAAAACGAGTAGTTCCATGGCACAAGCAGTTCTTTCAACATAATGTCAAGCTGGAGGACTTCTTATTCCAACTCCTACAACACTCTTTTTACAAGGAGTAAGGGAATTGGGGGGAAAAGTGCTCTTTCTTGGACTTCCTCCTATGTAGACAGTGCCAAAAGCCAAAATAAGCTATTTCGACTTAAGCTATGCAATTGACGTAGCTCAAGTTGCATGGCTGATTTCAGCGTTAGCCCTGCTGTGTAGACGTGCCCTAAGAGATTAACAACTATATAGGCTCATGATCTTTCGTGGGTAAAATCCATTTCATCAGATGAGTTGGAGTGGAAATAACAGAATCCAATAATAGCAATTACCTGATAATTGTAGGACCCATGTTAATGAAGCTCATTAAATAGGGTTCCAATTCATAGCTATTGATGTGCAAATATGAATATCAAATGCAGGGGAAACTGGCTTTGTAGTGCATTAATGAATTAATATCTTATTCAAGCCCAGGTTAATAGAGTCAAATTTGTAAATACATTCCAGTTCTGCAGCCTCTCTGTGTATGTAAATAGGTGGTAAAATTCCTGGACATAGGCTCACAGTGGAGACTTTGGTAGAGATGGCAATATAACCAAGCCCCATTCTTCCCAATACAGTTCCTTAGCCTTGCCGTCTTTCCTTTCCTTGTGGAAGCACCCCCACAATGATGTGCTATTATGATCCCTTGTACCCCTGATACACAATACAAGGAAGTCACAGTTTTTTTCCATGCACTGGCTGAAAGTCTCCTTCCTTCTATAACCACCTCTCCAGTTAATTAGCTTTATTAAAAGAGGTCATACAATTAACAGGTAATTGCTGTTGCTGTTATATATACCGTGGATTCTGTTATTTCCACTCCAACTCATCTGATGAAGTGGGTCTTACCCACAAAAGTTCATGATCCTAATTTGTTAGTCTTTAAGGTGCCACAAGACTACTCATTATAATTAATTATTGAATACTGCCCACCCTGGGAGCAGCCAGCCAACTCCACTGCCCCACCACAGGGCTGGAGCACACAAAATCTACTAGGCTGGGCCCCCTTAGGCTCCGGTATGTGAGGAGAATAGGGGAAGTGTCTTTCTCCTCCTCAGTCAGGATCCACATCAGTGAGGGATTGGTTTAGTTTTTTTGCTTCTCACTTGTGTGTGGCCCCAAAGTGATTTTTCTATGTGTGGGTGACTCCTGGCCAAAAAAAGGTTCCCCACCCCTGTCTTAAGATCTTAATGTGGCACATTCCTCAGATATGTCACATAAAAAGAAGGGCTCAGATATGGTACGCTCACTCATGTATCCTCTGCGTTGAAGACTGATGAAAAGTAATTTTGCTTCCCTACAATGATTTTATCTTTGAGCACTCCTTAGAATCTCAGTCATCCAGTGAACCTTCTGATTGTTTTGAATTCCACATGGGGGTGAGATGCTGGTGTGTATTCTACCATTAGCAGATGTGTACTGCTACTACAGTTTATAACGATAATTGCCTCCAGAGCTGGGCTCCCAATGGCAGCCACTGAAGGCAGAGCCACTAGCAGCAGTGCAGAAGTAAGGGTAGCAGTATTCCAACACCCCCCCCATCATACAATAACCTGGCAATCCCCTCAACTCCTTTCACAGTCAGGATCCCCCTACAATTACAACACAGTGAAATCAATTACAACATATCTGAAATCATGAAATTTACAATGTTTTGAAATACTGTGACCGAGATACTGAAGAAAATGGGCTGTCAATTTAATAGGGCTCCACCCAATGATCGGATAGCTGCACACCTGACCGATGGCTGCTGCTTGTCACTGGCCATAGCTGATGTGGGACACAGTTCTGTTTTCAGTTCAATGGTCCCAATAATATGGAAGGGTTAAATGCTGAGCTGCAATGCCTAAACCAGGGGGATGTGATGGGGAGCCTCTTACTGCTACAGTGTCTCTTGGCTGTCTTGGGGACTAGCTCTGTTCACCAGCAGGCCCTCTTCTGGAGGTGCCTTGCTACCATCACCTCTGCTCCTGGACTCCTGTCGCTCCAAGAGCTGCATGTCCACTTCAGGCCACAGCTCTGTGGCATAGTTGGTTCGCCAAGGAAAATGCAGTCCAGTCACTTCCTTCAGTGGCAAATGCAGCCAGTTGTCTGGTGATTTAAGTGGCAAGGGGGAGATGGGACCTAGGCCCACCCACTACTCTGTGTGGATCCCAATCCAGGCACCTGGTAGATGGCAACGACGTTCTGTGTCCCCTTTAACTTCTCTATACCTTTCCCTGTTCCATCTCACTGCAGCCCTAAGGTTCTTATTTAAGGGGTTCGGCCTACTAATCTTAGCAGTTAGCCAGGGTGCTTGCTGCCCTCCACCTGCAAGACAGCCAGTACTCCTCAAGATCCAAATAGTGACTAAAGCTGCTCTGCACTGCATCTCTTCTTATATGGCCAGATTATTTGTTCCTATAAGCCCTTTTGTGATTGGCTGCCTCCTGTGCAACCTCTTTGTGCTTTCAGGAGTTAATAGAGCCCTAATAGAGGGCAGGTGTCCCATCAAAGGGAGTTTCCTTCTATTTTATGGGAGCTGACTGACTATTTTGGGGATAGAAACGGTGGCCCCTGGGATGCAAACTCTCCAGATAGGAATCTGGGGATATGATGTGCAAAATCCCACTGAAAAGTGACAGTTTGGACCCAAGCTCTAGCAAGACTCAGGCTTTATTGGATCCACCCCACAGCCTGGTCTAGGGCCTGGGTCCTGAGTCAGACAGACTTGTGTGTTGCTAGGGGTAGGAGTCCAGGTTTACATTGCAGTGTGAACATACTCTAAGAAGGTTCCTCCCCCATCCCCTACCATCCCAGGGACTTCATTATTTCTGAACTTATCTTAATTAAATTCTGCCCCAGTAAATATTTTTACATAGTTTTAATAAGTAATCATTGGACTACTTTATCTGGCTTTTAACCCTGACTACTTATCAGTTCCTAATGAATATATCTGGAAAGGTATAACACCAGATCCTTGATGCAGTGTGTGTGGATTTGGGAAAAGCCAGATATTGGTATGACTTGCAATTAAAAATAAGTTGATTTGGATCATATTAAACATTCAGAACACCTCCTTTGGGCTCCATTAATATTGTTGAGTATTTTGAAAGGGGACTTGCAGAACTCACTGGGCTTGTCTTTTGACATATGGCAGAAGCTACTGCCAGCAATTTCCATACATTTACCATGCTTATGGTATTTCCTTTTCCAAGTAATCTCAGATACTAGAGAAAGGCATATGTTAGCAGATGATGGATTTTTAATGTCAATGGCTGAATCACAGAGAACTCCCTGGTACATTTCACTTATTTCCACACATGGTAAGGTAATGATCTCCTCCACAGCATGTCTAAGGCAAACTACTAAAAACGATGATACTCAAGTCTAAAAATGGTATAAACACTGTAAATGAGGTCTACTGTAACAGGTACTGAGCTCTTGCTGAATAGCTGGTTGGAATACATCATCTTGCCCTATCTCTGCCTGCAGTCAGGGCTTGAATGCAGGCATGGCCTTTCTCACAGTCCACTTGTTTAACTTAGTCTGGCAGTACCAGTTTCCTTGGAAGGTGTCAAGATAAGGTCACCTCCAAACCACTGACATGTATATTCAGTCTTCAAATGAATGACATAACATGTAATGGGTTTCCTACAAAAGCCATATTCAGTATTGAATTCTTCCCCTCTTGTTTTAAATTAATTACACTAAAATGTATTATTTAAAGGTGGACCCCACCTCCAAGATCCAACTGATCCAAGGGAACAAAATCCTACAATAATACTTGACATATGTTGTCATTGTTATGATAATCATTGACTCTAAATGTCTCATGATTATACTGCATGTTCAGCCTGCATATACTATCAGATACAGTTTGTATAAACCATAGAGACAATGGATTTCAGGAAGGCAGATTTTGGTAAGCTCAGAGAGCTGATAGGTAAGGTTCCATGGGAAACAAGACTGAGGGGAAAAACAGCTAAGGAGAGTTGGCAGTTTTTCAAAGGGACATTGTTAAGGACCCAAAAGGAAGCTATTCCACTGTGTCGGAAAGATAGAAAATATGGCAAAAGACCGCCTTGGCTTAACCATGAGATCTTGCATGATCTAAAAATAAAAAAGGAGTCCTATAAAAAATGGAAACTAGGACAAATTACAAAGGAAGAATATAGGCAAACAACACAGGAATGCAGGGGCAAGATTAGAAAGGCAAAAACACAAAATGAGCTCAAACTAGCTACGGGAATAAAGGGAAACAAGAAGACTTTTTATAAATACATTAGAAGCAAGAGGAAGACCAAGGACAGGGTAGGCCCACTGGTCAGCGAGGAGGGAGAAACAGTAACAGGAAACTTGGAAATGGCAGAGATGCTTAATGACTTCTTTGTTTTGGTCTTCACCAAGAAGTCTGAAGGAATGCCTAACATAGGGAATGCTAGTGGGAAGGGGGTAGGTTTAGAAGATAAAATAAAAAAAGAACAAGTTAAAAATCACCTAGAAAAGTTAGATGCCTGCAAGTCACCAGGGCCTGACGAAATGCATCCTAGAATACTCAAGGAGCTGATAGAGGAGGTATCTGAGCCTCTAGCTATCATCTTTGGAAAATCATGGGAGACAGGAGAGATTCCAGAAGACTGGAAAAGGGCAAATATAGTGCCCATTTATAAAAAGGGAAATAAGAACAACCCAGGAAACTACAGACCAGTTAATTTAACTTCTGTGCCAGGGAAGATAATGGAGCAGGTAATTAAGGAAATCATCTGTAAACACCTGGAAGGTGGCAAGGTGACAGGGAACAGCCAGCATGGATTTGTAAAGAACAAATCGTGTCAAACCAATCTGATAGCTTTCTTTGATAGGATAATGAGTCTTGTGGATAAGGGAGAAGCAGTGGATGTGGTATACCTGGACTTCAGTAAGGCGTTTGATATGGTCTCGCATGACATTCTTATCAATAAACTAGGCAGATACAACTTAGATGGGGCTACTATAAGGTGGGTGCATAACTGGCTGGATAACCGTACTCAGAGAGTAGTTATTAATGGTTCACAATCCTGCTGGAAAGGTATAACAAGTGGGATTCCACAGGGGTCTGTTTTGGGACCGGCTCTCGTCAATATCTTCATCAACGATTTAGATATTGGCATAGAAAGTACGCTTATTAAGTTTGCAGATGATACCAAGCTAGGAGGGATTGCGACTGCTCTGGAGGATAGGGTCATAATTCAAAATGATCTGGACAAATTGGAGAAATGGTCTGAGGTAAACCGGATGAAGTTTAATAAAAACAAATGCAAAGTGCTCCACTTAGGAAGGAACAATCAGTTTCACACATACAGAATGGGAAGCGACCATCTAGGAAGGAGTACGGCAGAAAGGGATCTAGGGGTTATAGTGGACCACAAGCTGAATATGAGTCAGCAGTGTGATGCTGTTGCAAAGAAAGCAAACATGATTCCGAGATGCATTAACAGGTGTGTTGTGAGCAAGACACGAGAAGTCATTCTTCCGCTCTACTCTGCACTAGTTAGGCCTCAGTTGGAGTATTGTGTCCAGTTCTGGGCTCCGCATTTCAAGAAGGATGTGGAGAAATTGGAGAGGGTCCAGAGAAGAGCAACAAGAATGTTTAAAGGTCTAGAGAACATGACCTATGAAGGAAGGCTGAAAGACTTGGGTTTGTTTAGTTTACAAAAGAGAAGACTGAGGGGGGACATAATAGCCGTTTTCAGATATCTAAAAGGGTGTCATAAGGAGGAGGGAGAAAACTTGTTCATCTTGGCCTCTGAGGATAGAACGAGAAGCAATGGGCTTAAACTGCATCAAGGGAGGTTTAGGTTGGACATTAGGAAAAAGTTCCTAACTGTCAGGGTAGTCAAACACTGGAATAAATTGCCCAGGGAGGTTGTGGAATCTCCATCTCTGGAGATATTTAAGAGTAGGTTAGATAAATGTCTATCCGGGATGGTCTAGACAATATTTGGTCCTGCCATGAGGGCAGGGGACTGGACTCGATGACCTCTTGAGGTCCCTTCCAGTCCTAGTATTCTATGATTCTATGATTCTATAGTAGCAGTGCTTTGGTTATATTTTTAAGAATAATGTATGCAGTGCTGTCCAACTCATTTATTGTTTCAGGAGTATTGTCAAAGCGAGTTATTCTTTTCCTGATGTTTCAATGGCCTTACTTCACTACTACATTTAATCTGCAAAATGTGTGTTATTTGACAGTGACTGAAAGAGGTCTTTTGTCACTTTGTAACTGTCAAAACACCTCTGTACCCTTGTGTGACAGTGTTCTAAGTACAGGCTTTGTGGCAGGAGGAATGTTTTGTGTTGTGATTTAATACCTGGACCCTTATAACCTATCTTCCAGGCTTTCTACTGAAATGCCTTTTTAATTTCACTGATTTTGGAAGACACTGTGTTTTAGCAAGTGTAAAGTGTGTGTGTATAGATAGGAGGCAGTAATGGTGAAATAACAAACTTGCTATAGTTTTTGGCCAACTTTCTAAGACCCAAAAATTCTTCTGCCAGTCTCTGTTCATGTTCTCTTCCTATACTCCATGCATTTTCTTTTTATATTTGGCTCTGTTTCCTTTCCTCTCTTTCAACATGGTTTGCCTCTCATGTAAGTAAAATTTGAAACACTTTGGTGGGGGTTTTTTTCTCCTTTGAATCTCTCCTTTGGATCTCTTTCAGATTATCCCTCTTGGCTTTCTTCCCTGCATATTTTTCACTGGAGTATCTTTATTCCTCTGTCACCATTTTATCATATTTATTCCTTCATTCTGACTCATCAACCCCCTTTGCCTATTCCTTCCTCCCATAAAAGCCAGGGCCATAAATTCTCTTTTGCCTGAACTACAAAAGCTTGTATCTTGTGCCTGATTTCTAGCTGGTCTCAGCCAGAAATGGCTTCACTTTTGTTCTCCACTCGGAGCACCTGATAAACTTGAAATGCTTGGAGATTCTGCTTGAGCTGCTTATTGCAACCAACCTGGTGGTGACAGCAGCTATTGCTGACTGTTTCAATGTTCTTTCAAACTTTTTTATGAGAATTGTTATTCACACTAGTGCTCACACTTCTCACACAAGCAGGGTAGGTTGTCAATCATCAGCCTGGGTTAAGCTCACAAACATTTCACAATCAAACTTTTTTGTTAACCTTATTAGAGCACATGATGGCAGGCTAGGCAAAGTATAATGGCAAATGTTGCTCTGCAAACAGTGCTATTTGGAGTACTATAGAAGATCTGTCACAAATTCCTTAGCTGGAGAGATGTCTCCAGCTGTATCTGTTTTCATTATCTGCTACAGTTTCATCCACCCACTACCCTCAGCAGTTTTTTTCTCACTTTGTTCCATGGAACTACTGCTTTGTTCTTGGAAAAGATGCTTGCTTATCTTTCAAATAGAGGTATAGCGCCAAATTCAGCTTTGTTGCAAGTAGGTCCAATTCCATTTAAACTATTGAAATTATACCAGGGATATTTTTATTTACAGGGTCAACGTCTGAACCCTGAAACTGAAACAATTGAAGTCAGAGTTGTATATGACTGGCTCATCATACCAATTATAGATCTGTATCTCCTGGGAATCCTCCAATTGGACAATTTAAGTGTGGCTTAAAAAATATATGGAACTTTAAAAGCAATAAGCTTTAAATAACAACTCTACTTGTGTGAATAATTTGTATTCAGTTATCAGAAAATTCAAGTTCAACAGTATTAAACAAATGATGTTTAAAAATGCTTTTAGCTCTAAATTAATTTACAATTTGTCTAAGCCAGTAACCAAGATAGTTTGTGAAAATTCTTTAGGGAGGGAAACTATATTTTGAAATAATAACTCCCAAAATAAGTATTTTGAAATAAAGCATCCACACTTCAAATGCCTATTGAAATAGTGCAGAGCTATATTGAAATAGAGTGTCCACACTCATTGGAGCCTGAATCACATTTAAGGCCCCTTGGAAACACTCTGGGCAGGGCATCAGGACAGCAGTCATTTCCTATAGCTGCTTCCTGTGACTGTCTGAGGGTTGTGCTTAAAGGGGCTCCCCTCTACAGCTGTGTCTCAGACTCTTGATCTTTGCCTACCTCCTTGAGGGACAGCAAACACCACTCCACATGTTCTGCTTGCCCTTGCAAATGCCACAGCTCTTACACCATCAGGCTTGCCTGCTGCAAGCAGTCACTACCTCTTAGGTCTGCTACTGTACCTCCTGGTGCAATTTATGCAGGCTGCCCTCGTGGCACTGCTTGAAGGCGATGACCAGCCGGGAATGGGTGACCCCCTCACCCAGGCCTGGGTGCTCCTCATGTACCACATTCCCCCCCAGTCCCCCTGCGCACTGTACACCACCGCTTCTAGCACTGGGACACCAGTTCCGACTGGTGGGACCAGATTGTCATGGAGCTGTGGGACGACCAGCAGTCGCTTCAGAACTTACATCTGAGGAAAGACACCTTCCTGGAATTCTACGAGTGGCCCACCCCTGTCCTCCGGCAATGGGACACCCACATGTGATCTGCCATCTCCCTCCAGAAGCTTGTCGCCATCACTATATGGAAACTCACCATGCTGGACAGCTACCGCTCCATCAGGAACCAGTTCAGCATGATGAGACCAACAGTTGGGGCTGTGCTCATGCACATATAACTCTCTTGCTATTGTCCCAGGAGGGTGGAGAAGCACTGGAATGGCTTCCTAGGGAAGCAGGGTGAGGGAATTTCCCTCCCTGGAGGTTTTTCAGTCCCATCTTCACAAAACCCTGCTGGGGATAGGGTAGTTGGGGTTGGTCCTGTTGCGGGAAGGGTCTTGGGCTCGGGGAACTCCTAAGGGCTCTGGCAACCCTGTGATTCCATGAGTCTATCATTCTACAGGTAGGGAGGGCCATCAATGCCCTCCTGCTGTGAAGAGTCATCATCCTGGGTGACATGGATCCCATCATCGGCAGCTTTGCTGCCATGGGCTTCCTCAGCTGTGTGTGGGGGGGGGAGGCACTGACAGCACCCACATCCCCATCCAGGCCCCCAACCACTGGGCCTCAGACTATATAAATCGGAAGGGGTACTTTTCAATGGTCCTGCAGGCCCATGTGGACCACCAGGGCTGCTTCACCAACATTAACGTTGGGTGGTTGGGGAAGGTGCACGACACCCATGTCTTTAGGAACTCAAGCTTGTTCCAGAAGATGCATGCCAGCACTTTTTCCCCAACCGCACCATCATAGTTGGGGACATGGACATGCCTATGTGCATCGTGGGCAACACAGCCTACCCCTTGCTCCCCTGGCTAATGAAGGGGCCCACTAAGGAACAGTTCAATGCCACATCATGGTAGAAGGCACCTTCAGCCACCTCCAGGAGAGGTTCTGATGTCTCCTCATACACCTGAATTTGGCATCCCCTAGGTAGTGGCAGCCTGCTGTGTCCTTCATATGTGAGAACAAGGGGGAGATGTTTCTGCCAGGGTGGTGGGCAGAGGCTGAGTGGCTCACAAGGGTTTTTGAGCAGCTGTGCTCTGTTGCCATCCGGCAAGTCCATCAGGAGGCTGTGCGCATCTGGGAGACTTTGAGGGAGAGTTTCAGTCAAGGCCAACTGTGACACTCTCCCCTGGGATTCCCCCCAAGGGACCTTTGCATAGCCCCTGTGTGCCTTTCCTCCCACCTTCTCCCTTCCCACCTTCCTCTCCCCTGCAGACCAAATAAAAAAAGACTTTGTTTGAAAAAATAAACTGTTATATTTATTTGGGGAATATATAACTGGGGTGGGACTGGAGAAAGAACCTGGGATGGGGGAGGATGGGCTCAGGCTGGGGCTGGGACTGGCGCCTGCCTCATGTGTGTCATGATGCTTCCGCTGCCTGAGAGGTCCCACCACCTCATGTGCATGGCCCTTGGCAGACTCAGGGGGGACAGCTAGGAGGAGAAGCTGGAAGGGCGTGTGCAGGTGCTGGGGGGGGAGCTGCTGGACTGCTCAATGGTAGTAGACAGGCACTCCACAGCGTCAGTGTATGCCACGTACATTGTCTCATGGTGCTGGGACAGCTGCTGCCAGATATTGTGCCGCAGCTCCCAGTCAGCACAGCACTCCTGGCTGTCCTCCGCCAAGTTCCTGTTCAAGGGAGGCACTCCAGATGTTCCCACTCCAGGTCATCGCGGGGTCGCCGGTGCCTGCAGCTCTCCTGGGGTCGGGAGGATGGTGCAGATGTTGGATGCACTTCACTCACAGATGGCCCAGATGTGAAGAAAAGTGACAAGGCCAGTCATCCCAGGAGACAGTGTGCATGAAGCCTAGCACTAATGTCTGAACTGATACCAAAGGTCTCCAGCCAGATGATGGTGATGTGCTTTCAGCAAAGCCATCTGTGGCTAGACAGAAGGCTCTGTCCTGCAGGGGCACAGACATCCCACGGGAACCTTGCTACTGCCAAGTTCCAGGGACAAGTAGGCATGGGAAAATGATGACTAGGCCAGGAGTCTGTGTGTGGGATGGGGGGATGGGGTGGCTCACCTTCCTTCCATGCTGCACACACACTGCATCTGGCAGCAGTGGCAGAGAGAGGACTTCTATCCCTGCCCACTGGAGGGGAGGAGAGGAGGGAGGCTGTTGGGGGAAGTGTGTGAGCGGCAGATGCCACTTGCCAGGGAGGGTGGTACCGGGGTCCCCTTCACATGCTCCCACGCTCCTGCCAGCTCCCCTGCAGGTGACCGGTGTCCTCCATCTTCCCATGCTTGACCAGGAGTGGATGCTGCCCTAGAGTATGGGCATGAGCCTGTGCCATGTGAGGCACTGCTGTGTGCTTCCCTGACCCCAGCCCCCTTGGTGTCCCACCATGAAGTCCGGAGTAAGGCAGGCCTTTCCAGAAACCTTGTGAGAAGGAGCAATGAGTTGCTGTGTGGCAGCCTCATTGAGCTGTGTGATCTGGACTGGTGCTCCATGTGTACACACATGCACAGGCTGTCATGTGATCCCCAGGCCAAAAAGGCAGAGTGAGGAGCACACAGCCCCTTGCAACCTGCTGCCCTCCCCGACGTGTAGATAGGAAAAAATTGAGAACTCACCCGATGTGCCTTCCCTGGACTTGTCCAAGCCCTGGGAGACATCCTGGCAGATGGGACTGGCTCCAGGTAAGAATGACCTCCTGGCTGGTGGGCATGGTGTTGTTACTAGCTTCCTCCTCCACCACCTCCTCCTCCTCCTCCTGGTCCACAGCCTTGCCCTCCTGGAGGCTAAGGACAGGCATGGCCAGGCCAGAGTCCATAAGAGGGGGGAAGGGACAGACCTCCCCCCCAGATGCATTCCAGCTGGGCACAGAAGCAGCAGGCCTGGGGTGCCACTCCATATCAAGAGGTGCAGGCCTGGCACAGTTCTTTAACTTTCATCTGCACTTGGTCCTGGGTATGGCTGTGTACCTTCTATCCAGCTGTAGACATCTGCATTCCTGCACCTGGTGCAGAGATCCTGAAGATTTGATTCCTTACCCCAGAGCTCGATGAGCTCCAGGATCTCCACACCAGTCCAGGATGAGTCTCTCTTCTGCCCCTGGCCAGGGGCTTCTGAGGTAGCTGCAGGCTCACTTGCTGCTGTGGGGTCAGAGGGAATGCTGGGGTCAGCCATGGCAGCAGGGAAGGCTGTGCAGGGTGCTGGTGTGTGGCACAATGCTAGCAGGTCTTGTGTCTTGCCAGAAGCCCTTTCCCTTCAGCAGAAGGAAAGCCATAGAGTTTTGAGGGTGTGGACAGAGTGGCCACTAGGGCAGCTGTGAGAAGCCCTGAAGGCCAATTATTTCAAAATAAGCAGAGCTTAGCATCCACACTTACTCTATTTTGAAATAGCACTATTGAAATAGGTGTTATTCCTTGTAAAATTAGGTCTTATTATTTCGCTTTAGCAAGCTGGTTTATTTCAAAATAATTTCAAAATAATGGGCTTGCTGTGTGGACACTCACCTTGTTGTTTCAAAATGAGGGGAGTTATTTTGAAATAACTCTGTAGTGTACACATGCCCACAGAAAGCAAACTAGGCTTGCTGCCCCTTGTTATTAATTCTTCAAAACAAAAGTATTTATTTATAAATGAGAGGTTAGACTATAGGAGAGAATATTGTTGTTGGTTGTCTCTCGGGAGCCGAGGAAGACATGTTGTGCATTTCATTTGTGCAAACGCATGTGGCTCCGGAGCCAAAAGGTTGAAGCACACATGTGGTTACAGATAGGACATGGGATGCTGGTTGTCAGGACATGAGAGAACACAGCTCGATGTCATCTTTCATGTGCAGCTGCGAGGCATTGGTGGCAATCATCCTCAAACTTTATCACTGCTTTCCTCGTAAGGGAATGCCAATTAGTCCTGTCTGCAGCAGCTAGTTCAAATTGTTGAGGTTGAAGGCCTGTCCACTGCAAGTTGGTCTTCAGGTTCTCCTTATACCTCTTCCTCAGGCATCCCTGTTTGCGACTACCATGTACCAGCTCCCCGTAGAATGGCTGCCTCGGGATTCTGCTTTCGTCCATGCGGAGAACATGGCCAGACCATCGAAGCTGGGTCTGGAGGATCTTGGCTTCGATGCTTGCGGAACTATCTCTATCAAGGACTTCTTGGTTAGTAATTCGGTCCTGCCAGCATACTCGCATGATTGATCGTAGGGAGCGCATGTGAAACTGCTCCATCCGCTTGATGTGCCTACGGTACAGGGTCCATGTTTCACAGCCATACAGAAGAGAGGTGAGGACCACAGCATTATATACCTTGAGTTTAGTTGAAAGACGAATATCTTTGTGCTGGAAAACTTTAATACACAATCTCCCAAGTGCCTGACTGGCTTTCTGGATCCTTGCTGTAATCTCTTTGTCAAGGGATCCATCACTTGATATTGTGCTGCCTAGGTACTTAAAGCTGTCCACTACCTTCAGTTGTGTGCCATCGATAGTGATGCATGGCTGTGGAGGAGCACTGTTTGGTGCGGGCTGGAAGAGGACTTCTGTCTTTCTGAGGCTAATTGCAAGACCGAACAGTTTGGATGCTTCAGAGAACCTGTCAATGATGGTGTGCAGGTGGTTCTCTTGGTGTGCCATAAGGGCGCAGTCATCAGCAAATAGCACTTCGGTGATAAGCCTCTCCAGTGTCTTGGTCTTTGCAATAAGGCTTATCAAATCAAACAGTGAACCATCCAAATGGTATCTGATGTAAATACCAAGATCTAGGTCTCTGACAGCATGCATGAGGACTTGAGTGAGGAACAGGTTAAAAAGCACTGGGGCGAGTACGCAGCCCTGCTTCACGCCATTGGAGATGTTAAATTTCTCAGATGACACACCATCCGAGAGTACCTCTCCTGTCATGACGTCATGAAACAGCTTGATGAGTGAGATGAACTTCGGTGGGCAACCCAGCTTCCTGAGGCTGATCCACAATGCATCTCTGTTAACCGTGTCGAATGCCTTCGTCAGATCAATGAAGACAGAGTAGAGGTTCGTATTCTGCTCAAGGCACTTCTCTTGCATCTGTCTCATTACGAAGATCATATCGACAGTACTGCGATTAGGGTGGAAGCCACATTGTGACTCGGGGCGACTCACTTCTGAAACTGTCGAAATCAGCCTGTTCAGGGGAAAGATTTTCCCGGCAACGGAAAGCAGGGAGATACCTTTGTAGTTCCCGCAGTCGGCTCTTACACCCTTATTCTTGTACAGAGCAACTATCATGGCATCATGGAGGTCAGATGGCATTTCTTCCTCTTCCCAAATACTGGTCAAGACATTATGAAAAACCTTAAGTGACTCCTCATTAAATGCCTTGTACAGTTCTGCGGGAATTCCATCCTTGCCGGACGCCTTGCCGCAACTCATCTGCCTGATGGCCTTTCTAACTTCATCAATAAATGGAGGATCTCCCAGGTCTTCAAGGGTTGGCTTCTGAGGGATCTGTTCCAGTGCTGACTGATCAACTGATGATGGACGATTCAGGAGCTGACCAAAATACTCTTTCTATTGGTTAATAATGCCAGCCTTATCCCTGATCAATGTGGCTCCATCTGCAGACAACAAGGAGGCAGATCCATACTTGGAAGGACCAAAGACTGACTTGATGGAACTGAAGAGCTCCCTTGGGTTGTTTAAGTCAGCATAGTATTGCACCTCTTCAGCTTTCTTCTCCCACCACTGATCGTGCATTTTGTGGATTTCTCGCTGAGCCTGGGCCTGGAGGAACTTAAACCTGTCTTTCTTAGAGATGGAGCCTGCATCATTCTGTCACTCCATAAATGCCTTGTTCTTCTTGGCAAGCAGGTCTTCAATAGCACAGTTGTTCTCATCAAACCAGTCTTGATGATTATGTTTCTTGGGACCAAGCACTGACTTCCCTGTCTCCATCACCATTTCTCTAAACTGGCTCCACTTCTGAATTGGACCTCTAATCAATGGTCCATTGGTAGTCAACTTTTCATCAAGGCTTGACTGGAACTTGCGCAGATGAGAAGGCTGCTGGAGTCTGGCAATGTTAAAGGATGTTTGGATGAGCTTTGGGCTCTTTGGGTGATGCTGAGCGATGTGTATTTTGAAAATGATGCAGACAAGCCTATGGTCAGTGCTCTGGTGATAAGAACATCCTGAATACCATGCTGACGAACGATGACATAATCTATTATGTGCCATTGTTTCGATCTAGGGTGCATCCAGGTAGTCTTATATTTGTTTGCCATTCTGGACACTGTGTTCGTAATGAGGAGGTCATGTTCTTCACATTTGCTCAGCAGCAATAAGCCATTGCTGTTCATCTTGCCAACACCATGTTTGCCTAACACTCCCTCCCATCGACTGTGGTCACAGCCAACTTGGGCGTTGAAGTCTCCCAACTAGATCAACTTGTCGCTGGCCGGCACTGAGCACAGAACGGAACTGAGGTCAATGTAAAATGTAAAACTGCTCAATTGTCTCCTCTGTGCTGTTCATGGTAGGAGCATATACACTGATGACTATTGCATACCACTTGTGACTAAGGGTAGGCGTAGCTTCATGAGCCTCTCGTTAATACCAACAGGCAGGTCCGAAAGTTGTTTCATCAGACTAGTCTTGATGGTCAGGCCAACTCCATGGATCCTATCCTCATTCTGTGCTTCCCCTTTCCAGAAGAAGGTATAACCACTAGCTAGTTAAGTAAGAAATCCTTCTTCAGCAAGCCTAGTTTCACTCAAGGCAGTGATATCAATACCATAACGTGAAAGCTCTTTAGCAACTAGGGCTGTTCTCTGATGAGGTCTTACTGTGTCCTCACTGTCCATGAGCATACGGACGTTCCATGCTCCCATTACCAACTTCTTTTTTTTTGCACAACATAACCTGTGCGTGAAGAATATTACAGTGGGAAAGCCTTTGCACAGAGATGATCCCACTCTCTCGGCCTCAGAAGTCGGAATCCAGTGGCACAAAAAAATTGTTACTTCTGGAGACTACCTCAGCTGCATTGGATGGCCATGTTAGGAGGTATCTGAGCCTCTAGCTATCATCTTTGGAAAATCATGGGAGACAGGAGAGATTCCAAAAGACTGGAAAAGGGCAAATATAGTGCCCATTTATAAAAAGGGAAATAAAAACAACCCAGGAAACTACAGACCAGTTAGTTTAACTTCTGTGCCAGGGAAAATAATGGAGCAAGTAATTAAGGAAATCACCTGTAAATGCTTGGAAGGTGGCATGGTGATAGGGAACAGCCAGCATGGATTTGTAAAGAACAAATCGTGTCAAACCAATCTGATAGCTTTTTTTGATAGGATAATGAGTCTTGTGGATAAGCGAGAAGCGGTGGATGTGGTATACCTAGACTTTAGTAAGGCGTTTGATATGGTCTCGCATGATACTCTTATCAATAAACTAGGCAAATACAACTTAGATGGGGCTACTATAAGGTGGGTGCATAACTGGCTGGATAACCGTACTCAGAGAGTAGTTATTAATGGTTCACAATCCTGCTGGAAAGGTATAACAAGTGGGATTCCACAGGGGTCTGTTTTGGGACCGGCTCTCGTCAATATCTTCATCAACGATTTAGATATTGGCATAGAAAGTACGCTTATTAAGTTTGCAGATGATACCAAGCTAGGAGGGGTTGCGACTGCTCTGGAGGATAGGGTCATAATTCAAAATGATCTGGACAAATTGGAGAAATGGTCTGAGGTAAACAGGATGAAGTTTAATAAAAACAAATGCAAAGTGCTCCACTTAGGAAAGAACAATCAGTTTCACACATACAGAATGGGAAGCGACCGTCTAGGAAGGAGTACGGCAGAAAGGGATCTAGGGGTTATAGTGGACCACAAGCTGAATATGAGTCAGCAGTGTGATGCTGTTGCAAAGAAAGCAAACATGATTCCGAGATGCATTAACAGGTGTGTTGTGAGCAAGACACGAGAAGTCATTCCGCTCTACTCTGCGCTAGTTAGGCCTCAGTTGGAGTATTGTGTCCAGTTCTGGGCTCCGCATTTCAAGAAGGATGTGGAGAAATTGGAGAGGGTCCAGAGAAGAGCAACAAGAATGATTAAAGGTCTAGAGAACATGACCTATGAAGGAAGGCTGAAAGACTTGGGTTTGTTTAGTTTACAAAAGAGAAGACTGAGGGGGGACATAATAGCTGTTTTCAGATATCTAAAAGGGTGTCATAAGGAGGAGGGAGAAAACTTGTTCATCTTGGCCTCTGAGGATAGAACGAGAAGCAATGGGCTTAAACTGCATCAAGGGAGGTTTAGGTTGGACATTAGGAAAAAGTTCCTAACTGTCAGGGTAGTCAAACACTGGAATAAATTGCCCAGGGAGGTTGTGGAATCTCCATCTCTGGAGATATTTAAGAGTAGGTTAGATAAATGTCTATCCGGGATGGTCTAGACAATATTTGGTCCTGCCATGAGGGCAGGGGACTGGACTCGATGACCTCTTGAGGTCCCTTCCAGTCCTAGTATTCTATGATTCTATGATTCTATGTCAACTTAAATGCTCTGACATGCCCCACGCACTCCATAGTGCGCTGCTGTAACGCCTTCTCAGCCATTGAATCATAAGTATTTCCTCCTCCTGATCCATCAAAGCAGTCTTCGCATGCTGGGATGAGCAAGTCCCTAACTCACCGAGGGTTTCAGACCCATCGGCTACCCTCACCTGGTTTAGCCGGCCTGTCAAAGCCATTGCCTGGGGTGTGGCCGTTGCCGCATGCTAACCAACTACGTGGAGCCACAGGTGAGATCTGGGTGCCAGTAAAAATCAATTAAGGATGGGCCACTTCCGAAGAAGTGCGACAAGCCCTTCTTTAGAGGTTCTACCCCATTAGAGGTACTACCATGCAATCCCATACACCCCAAACACTCTTTAGGAGAGAATATAATTATACGTTAAAGTTAAAAGAATGAAGAGGTGCAGGAAATAAACGCAATGCAATAATAGTTACAATTAAAAGAATGAGGAGGCCTGGTAAATAAAAAAACAGACTTTGTAACATATACTGAATCCTCTATAAAATCAATATAGCAATTCACTGAATACACTGTAATAGTATTAAAAAAATTAACGTTTAATACTAAATATCCAGTAAGTGTTATCAGGCAGCCATTGGAGGGGTAAGGGATGGTCTCACGCAGAACAGAGGCATGCAGCTTTATTGACTGACAGACTCCACGCACTCTGTACTTACATTTTTCCAGTCAGATTCCATCAGATTCATTTATTGGTCCTTCTGTTCTGTCAATAGGCACTGTCTTCATCCTCTGATTGCTGCCATTCACTGCAACATGTCTGGCTGAGGTAAAAGCACTGTTGGCTGGGCTGCTGAGGTGACTTTATTCTGTGGTTGCGGTTGCTATTGCTTGTGCTTTGCAGGCAGCTTCTTTGTAGAGTTCTATTATTGTGATGCTGCTTCTTAGGTGGCTTCTTCTGAGCAGGCATCTTGTAGCTTCTATTCTCCTCCAAGGTCCCAACCCCATTACAGGGTTTAGCCTGCCAGCTGTCATGCTTATTTACTGATGGTTCACCCATACACCTTCTATATATTAGCACAGTCCCACCCAGTTACATGTACTCCTTTGGGCTGTCAACCAAAAGAGGGCTATTTGCTAAGTTATTCTCCAGTGGAAGTGGAATCTACAACTGTATCACCAGAAGTGGAATTACTATGTTATAGGAAATGGAATCTTCCATGCAAAATGGAATATTCCGTTATCTGCCACTTGGGCCAATCATACTGGATTTTCTAATGCTAAACTATTAATGTTTATTGAATTAAAGATTTATTCTTAAATCTAATTATTGTTTTCTGCATTTCAATGGGTCCAAACTATCACCACTCTATTTGTGTCCAATTAAGAGTTATATAATTTTTCTGTTTTGTAAAACCCATTCAGAGGTTTTTCTGCAAGCCTTTAATTATGGTACTATAAGGCATTTTAAATAGCTAGAGCAAAAATCTCTCTGTAGAGTGTTGCCAGCTGTCTAATTACACAAACCAAAACACCCCTGCCTTGAGGCTACACCCTCTACTCACTCCATCCACCCTCCCTCTTTGTTCATTCTCCTCCACTCATTCTCACAGGGCTGGGGCAGGGAGTTGGGCTGTGGGTTCTGGGTTGGGAAGTGGGGCCAAGAGTTTGGAGTGTGGGAAGGAAATCTGGGCTGAGCCTGGGGCAGAGAGTGGAGGTGCAGAGGGGGATTCAGGGTGTGGTATCTGGGAATGAGTTTGGGTGCAGGCAGGGGTAAGGGATGCAAGCTCCTGCCGGGTGGCAGTTACTTTGGGCAGATCCTGAGAACTGGATGGTATGTCCAGCTCCTAGGCTGGGACAGCCAGGAGGCCCTGCGTGCTGCCCCTGCCTTCAGGCACAGCCCTCAGTGATCCCATTGGCCACAATTCCTGGCCAATGAGAGCTATGAAGTCAGTGCTCAGGGTGGGGCAGCATCCGAAGACCCTTTGGCTGCCCCAGTGCCTAAGATCTGGACAAACTGGTCACTTCCGGGAGCCCTGCAGCATCAGATCCGGTAGGCTATATCTACACAGCAACATTATTTTGTAATAACTGAAGTTATTCTGAAATAACAGTCCTTGTCTACACAGCAAGCAGTTATTTCAACATAATGTCGAAATAATGGCTAGATGGAGGACTTCTTACTCTGACTTCTGTCACCCTCATTTTACAAGGAGTAAGGGAAGTCAGAGGCAGAGTGCTCTAACTTGGACTTCCTGCTGTGTAGACACCACCAAAAGTCAAAATAAGCTATTAAACTACGCAATTGACATAGCTCAAGTTGCGTAGCTGATTTTGGCTTTAGCCCTGCTGTGTAGATGTGCCCTTAGGGTATGTATACACTGCATCGTTATTTCAAAATAACAATGCGAGCATCTACACAGCCATTCTGTTATTTCAAAATAATTTTGAAATAACGGACTGCTTATTCCAAAATCCTACACCCTCCACTGCTGTTATTTCGAAATAGCCCCTCACCAGTGCCATTCTAAGTTATTCCTCTCCAGTGCCTCCTGGGGCTCTAAATTGAGATAGCACATCTACATTAGGGAATTTTGAGACTTCCCTGCAGTGTAAACATACTATTTCGAAATAAGCTATTTCAGAATAACTATTCTGGAATATTTTATTTTGAAATAACTGTGCAGTGTAGACATACCCTTAGAGAACCTAGCTTAGCCCCTTTGTGCTGCTGGATTTTTAGCAACCTGAAATCTCCTGGATTGGCTTCAGTAGCTTCTAGGAGATCCAGCCAAATTCCAGAAGACTCCCAGCCAATCTGGGAGGATTGGAAACTGTATTCACAATTGTGGTACACATGTGCTTTGTCAGAATTATAAATATTGTAATCATTCTTCAAAACTGAGTAGAAAAAGTTCAGCAGTAAAATACTGGGACTTATAGGTCAAGGTAGGGTAATATAACATTCTGAACTATCACTGACTTTTTTTGAGCTGGAATAATATATTAATGTAATCTCACTTAATTGTTGGACTCCCTTTTCTGTGCTTTTATGGTCCAGATGCAGAGCATTCTGTGGTTTTGCTCTAAATTAAAAAGTAACCAAAAATTTATTTGTGAATACCAATGAAATAACAACATTAAAAATTCACATTGACATTAATAGGGTCTAACCTTTCTTCTGACATATAATGCTATAAAATCAAGCTTTGTAGGAGATATTTTCCTGACTCTCCCACACCATATCTCTTGTACACATGAAAGAAATTGCAAGCAAGTAATAGAAACACTTGGCATCTTAATACATAATCACTATCTCTTGCAATACTGCAATTTCTTTGATGTCCTATGAAACAGGTGTTCCAGCAGAAGGAATTAGGGCTTACAGTTAATATTCAATTGCATTTTTACAATTAGTCTTAGATCTATGCATAATTTTTCAATGTCTGCAAATGTATTGCCTTGAAAAAACACCCTTTACTTGTCTTCAAATTACTCAGAGAAAATGCCTAATGTAGGAAGGTCCCTCCTGCAACAGTGTTTTAAGGGCTATCATGTATTGCTCTAAAGAGTTCAAGAATATGTGTTTATGGAACTAATTTTGAGAACAAAATTTTGCTGGGGCCTGTTTCTGTCACTGCATCTTGTATATTTTACATTCACTTTGCTGAGGATTATTGTTCTGATATCTGTTAGTGTCTTTACCCACTCTGCGCTGAGGTAGATGGCTACCCAAGGTGTCAAGCATGGTAGAATCAACACTCCCATTACCTGAAGTTCACAGAAATCAAACAAAACACCTTTTTTTTTTTGCTTTTATTTCATTTTGATCAAGTTAGAATCTGAGTAATCTGAGCAAAACATGGAAAAAGTCCATACATGGTTAACAACTTAATTGTGGTAATTTAGCTACAGCTAAATGTGTTTACAAGCCAAGACTGAACAGGTTTACCAGACAGTCTTTCTCTCTTGTCAAATGAGAGGCTGCTGGAAAACTGCTTTCACACCCTTTCCCCTCAGCTAACCCAGCTACTGCCTATAAACAAATGCAGGATACAATGTTACTTTTACTTATGTGGTTCCCTGATTATCAAAGAAGGTTTCTGTATTTCCTAACTAAGCTTTGACTTTATTTATTAAAGCATGCCTCTATTAAATTATAGCTTTGTCTTACTGTGTTCAGAATTCATGGAAGTATTCTACCTGCACCCTTATCCCTTCTGCACCCATCTTCTATCCCAAACCCTGCACCTCCTCCATTATTATGATGCAAGAGTGTGGCCCTTGACCACTTACCAAATTCTTGGAGTGGTCCCCCCCCATGAAAAGTTATTGCTCACTCCTGCTCGAATCACTGGTGATATACAATACAGACTCTGTGGGGTTCGAAATAATGTGATCCAACAACATCGCTATGATGAGTCACGATACTCTACATAACAGCTTCATGGTAAAGGAGAGATGGTGGCATAAACTGGGAGCATTGTGCCCTATCTTTGCCCAAAATTATATTGCAGTACAAAGAGAAATGATGTGTTGTTGTCTCAGGGAGTCTCCAGAAACAAACCCAAGGAACACTACTGATACAGTAGTTGGTAATGACCTAATCTAGTGCAACAACACACAATACAACTAAGTTGTCTTTACAGCCCCCTCTCAGTTTGTAAATACATTTGACACCATGTAACTTGATTCCTAAAATCAGGTGAGTTTTTGCAGGCATTGGGTGGAGTTAAAGAAAACATGCCTGTCAAAACTTGGAATTGAGGAATGCCTGCAGGCAAAAAGCAGACATCCCTAGTGTTTACAGAGATTATAAAAATGAGTGTCCAGTTTCCCTGTGTATTCCCTTTTATGGTTTACACAGGTCATGTCTATACTGCAGCATCCATAGTGACATAGTGTAGACCCTTGCTACAACAACAGAAGGGGATTTTCCATTGATGCAAATAATCCACCCCCCAAGCCGTGGTAGCTAGGTAAAAGGAAGAATTCCTCCATACACCTAACCTTGTCTGCTACAGGGATCATTTTCACTGTGATGCTCAAGGTTAGGATATTTTACACCTCAGAGGGACATTGAACTAGCTATCTAAATCTCTAGTGTAGACTAGGCCTCAGTGATACAAAAGACCGCACAGCAGAGCTGTGCTAACCCTTCCAAGTTCAGTTTTAACTGAGGTGTTTTGCAAGGGCTCATACACCCTGAGTTTTTTGTAAAGGAGGTTAGGGTTGGATCTAAACCTGCTTTACTTTGCTAAAATCTTTTGCTGATTCTCTTGGTTGGGTCCCTTTGTCTCTGGATCCAGATTGATTAGCACCCTTACATTGTAAGGATGGAAAACTCTGAGAGAGTTGCACTGCAGTCTGTGAACACACTACAATATTTCTTTTTGGGGCTGTGGATGTTAGTGTGCTCCTTCCCCTATAAATCACTGTCTCCCTGGTTCAAGAACTGATTAAGTGTTCTTGGATGAAGTGTCCATAGAGAAATTAAGTGGCAAAAGGTAATTTAAAAGGAATGCCATGACCCTAAATTATGAAACAAAATTAAATAACAGCTGAAGGAATTCCTGAAGATGCTTAGAGGGAAGGCCTCTACCATAAATACACAGACAGTATTTTTGCTCTGACTTACTATTACCTCATCTTTCACCATTTGCTTCCATATGAGGAAAACTTCTCTTATAAATATTTTTAGTACAGTACTTGATATATGCTAAAATGTAGTGTTAGTAGATTGTGTATGTAAAATCATGTCAAACAATGTAAATTATATATATTTGGTACACATTTACATTAAAGAGCTGGTCTATGTATTATATGGGCCCAATTCTAGAATACCACATGCACTTAAATAACACGCATAAAGATTTTTGGTAGTAGGCCTAAAAATTAACTGGTGAACAGGGTATTAAATCTGCTGGGGAATTTAGCCAAGTATAAGAGACCAGTATTTAGATTTTTGTATTACATTGGTTTGATACCACTGCAGAAATACAATTATCAATGTGGTTTTAATTTAACACACTCATCTCTGGGAAGTGACTATTTTTCATGTCCTACCACTAGGGTAATAGTCCTTTAATAGAGGGAAAAGTTTCCTTGGTATCCATTGTGCAAAACTCGAGATCTCACAATATTTAAAGGCTTTATGAAGCTACTTAAAGTATACTAGAGTCTGAGCTATCTGAATATGTTTATAGTTGATCTGTATGTATATCTTTACACAATTCCTTCAGCACTTGATCATACACAAATATCTTATAGATTTTTTCCATTGTTAACATACTGTAGTATTACATTGCTTCAGACTCCATTCATCTTATCAAATTTTGAATATTAGCTGTGCTATGTAGAGAATGCCAAAGTAGTAAATGGTCATCGCTTTAAAGTCTTTCACTTGGATTTTACAGTTTCCTGTATCTTTTTCTCTTCTACGGAAAGTATTTGAGTAGATGGACAGTCAGCAAAAAAGGCAACAATCAGTATCAACCCAACAGTCAATTAGTATTAGATTGACATGGCACCTGAGTGAAACTGCTAGAAACCACTTGACACCGCATACAGGCAGGCTCATGATTAACAATATTGCGGCATCACATGGATGTAGTAAAGAAGAAGCATAAGTACAGAGTCAATCACTGATTAATCTCAGCAGTCAGGTAGGATCAAGATTCAAAAGGTAAAATATTTTTATTAAAAATTCTTCTCCACCCAGAATAAAGCAATAAGTCGTACAATGTTTTCTATGGCTTCCTGTCTGCTTAAAGTTTGCTCCCAAAATGTTGTGCATGTGAAATCCAGTTTTGAAAATGCCTGTTTGCACGTACGCATGCAAAAAAGGCTACCTGTGCTCACAAAGTTCAATTAGAGAATTATCCATTGTAAAATGCACAAATACCTGTCTGAGAGAACAAATGTATCTTCCATGGAGACCAGCATGTATGTACTGTCTGACAGCTCAGGTAGCCACATTTTTGTTCCCATATGTAATATTGGATGATTATAGGGATGGCTATTAATTCTTCTGTCTCATTATCTTAGTTTGCTAATTAAGGGGTCTGTTACTTATATTAAAGGCAAGAGGTGATAAAAACAAATAATTAGACACTTAATATCCTATTAGATATATAGGTGTAAAAAATTTATTACAGAGTTCCTGAATCACATACAATAAATATATGGCCTATCTGCTCTTCAGCTAAAGGATATTTACTACCACCAGAAGGTGGCATCATACACTGAATCAAATAAGCAGTAAAATCAGAGGTGGCTAGACTTCCACAAGAAGATTATCATGGTGCCTGGGGGTGGGTGGTATTTGACTTACTGGTTCTTTGCTGTGTGATTTAGTATGACAAAATAATTCCTGGCTACATGACTGCCGAGAGGCCCAGTAGTTTTGGCTGGCCCATTGGTTATGAATCATTATGGATTAAGCTTTCTTTTGATTAGGGAATCTGCAGGTGAATCCTGATTTCCACAAATATTGCTCACAAGTATTCATAGAATGAATGTGTACGCACAGAAGACAAAATTATTAGTCTGTGGATTATCAGTGCACAGCTGCTTTGACTTGTGCTGTTCGCACTTTATTGTAAGCCTTCCCTGACTGAAGCTTATTTTTTTTCTTTTTCTCCCCTGTCCCTCCCCCAAGTCCTGGATAGCAGCTGTGGGAAGAACCTCTCCACACACTTTCACTACCACCCCTTCCCTAGGATCACCCATCCTACAGCTGTTCTGGAAAAGGGAGAACTTCTTGTAGAGGTGGGACCCACCAGGGCCACTTCCTCTCTGTGGTATAGGTATATTGAGTGGACGAGCTTTGAGATGAGTGAGGGAAGGGCACTGCCTTCAGATTTTGATGCTTTTTAGAAGTGAGGTAAAGGGAAGAGGCAGATTTTCAAAGAGAGGTGAGAGTGTTTGAGATGACTTGGCCTGGATTTGTCATACAGTAAGAATGGACAGTAAGCGGAGGAGGTAGTGAGGCAAAGTATTGGATCATGAGAATGGGTGGCTGGATGCTGGAGGATATAGAAAAGAGTCAGTCAGTGTGAGGGGGTTGAAGTGTGAGATTGATCAAGTGACAATGTGCCCTCCAAAAGGATTTTAATGGTTAGAATGAAAGCTTTGTACATGCTGGTTGGTTACTGTGGTGTGGTGGGGAGATTATCTTGTTAGCTAAGTAATAGCATGAGCTTCTCTTGTCTACCCATCCTCATTTTCCCCCTTCTAGTATTTTGTCTTTTACCTACTCTCAGTCCCCTCATTTGCTTGGAAGCACAAATTGGCATTACTACAGCAGAAATAATTAAAGAGAATTAATGTTGATGAACAGTTGGTCTGAATTTTTTTTCAGGTAGACTGTGCTAAAATTCCTACACTGAGGATTTTCAACTTTCCTGGCATATGGTTTTCCAACAGATGAGTCATCGTAAATACTACATGTGGCCCTAAAAGGGTTAACAAACTAAGCTATGATTTTTTATTAAAATACTCACAATTCAGATTTTTACTTTATAACTAAAATTCCCAATATTTTGACAACATTTTTTCTATACAATTTCTAATATACAGTTCCACTAACTGCTCAGATATTTCCTTCCTGTAAACTTTACTGCAGTGCTGGCTTTATCAAACAAGGTGCAGCCTTCATGTGACACCAAAGTGGTATCTGACAGCATCCTTCAATAGCCAATTTGTCTGTTCAGTGGATTGGATGATTTCTTACCATTCAGCAACAGCAGAACCATATTACAATACAAAATGCACTTGAAAAATGTGGACAGCAATGAACTAAAGAGTTCAGGGTTTTTATGTGGTATAATATCTGTATGAGTAGCCTGATAGGTTTGTCTGCATCCTAAAACCAGCCCAGATTACAATAATATTGACAGCCTGCAAAATGGTCCCTTCACATCTGCTCTGTGTCCAACAAGGATCAGTTGCATAATGGGTAAAGCCCAGGTGTTAGCAATACTTAGAACAATTCAAAAGATGATACAGAAAGTGATATAGGTATTTTATAAGTACTATACCCATAACTGGTGCTTAATAATTTGCCTATGAGTATACCATTTCCTGCCTGCCAAGGATGGAAGAGATTGTTGTCAGTCACATTTATCTAGAGACCAAAAAAAAGTCCCAGACTTCAGACTGATCAACCTATTGAAAGCGATGATCTTTAAATAAGAGGAGATGCTGTAGCTCTTCGAAGTATCTTCCTATTCCGAGTAGCATTGCCTCTTTCTTCCTCAGAGTTTCGTCTCACTCAGCCCCCTTTCATCTACTTGCTGTCCTGGCCAGTGTTTAAGATCTGGACAATAGTGATATTGAGTCAAATGACTGAGCTATGATGCACAGCTTGTTTCACTGTTTCATTGGGAATATTTCTTATGCTCAGCCTGGTGATTAGGACACTCACTTGGGATGCAAGGCATGCAGGTTAAAATCTATCTGCTGCCCAATTAATATTTAATTCATTTATTTGAGGTGGAACAGCTACAAGGAAAGAGATTTGAGGAACACCCTATCACAATTTGGTGATATGAAAACAAATGTCTTCCCTTTCTTAGTAACAAGAGTAGGTCATCCATCAATGCCACTAATACAGCTTCCTTTCCACATTCTGCTTTAATTCCTGCTCGGCAGGACTCCAGGATCTTGACACTAGAGTGCTAACTATTCAAGTGTGCACAAGAAGGGGAGGTTGGATACCAGATAGGACTTTGAAAAGGCAAGAGTTTCATAAGAACCAGTCAAACTACCGTGCTTTTTTGTTTTTATGTTTTCAGAATTGGCAGTTTCTTCTTTCAGAAAGGTCCTTATCCAGGCTTACCTGCTGGCAGAGGTGGTTGCCTTGTACTAAACACAAGGGACTGGGGCTCAGTCACATGTGGTGAATCAAATATTCTGTAGTGCTTCAAGTGTCTTATATGAATAGACCATAGTTCTGGAAATGGAGAGGGATTTCTCTAGTCCTGATGTATGTGTAGGTTTTCTGTTGCCTAGAGATGCCAGATTAACTCGGTCTCTGAGAAACAGATTGTCAATTCTTTGCCAGAGTGTGGCACTAGCTTTCAGATAAGTGCGATGACAATTGGCTGTGGATGCAGCTAATGAACTATCCTGAAAAGTTCTGCTGGTTGTGAGCTAGTAGCTGCAACAGGCAAAGGGAAAAGGGATTTCTGCTTCTACCACATCTGTGGAAAAGAGCTGAAGGAGCATTTGATACCATTAAACACTCCTCCTCTGTAGCCTTTTCTTCTTTGACTTTTGTGTGAGCCAACTTCTCCTATTACTTTGGCCTTTCAGTACCACTTTTATGGCTCCTCATTCCACGAAACACTTAGGCATCCTTCCAGTCTTCATGACCAGAAAAGAAGGGAGTCTCTAAAACATTTCTGGATGTCATCCTCCTTTTACACAGCTCTAGCTCTGACAACTCCCTGTTCATCTCCTCTTCCTGTCTTGCATATCTGAGCAATGATCCCCCTTGAGTATTACTGTAAACCAAAGAAGTAATCTCTCTGCTAACTCACTATCAACTTCTCATTTTTTTCCTCCCATGCCCTCTCCTCCACATCCTAATTCCTCTGCCATGGACAACATCACGCTTGCCTCTGTCTCTTAGATTCATGTCAGGATTTTCTTTGATTCCTCCTTTCTTCCCATACATTCTGACTGTAGATAAGCCTTGCAGCATTATCCGTTATATGATTTTGAATATCAAAATATTTCCTTATGACCTGATAGCTAACCACTTGTCCTCACCTTAGTCATCTTCCACCTTGAATTTTGACTTTACCAGATTACTTTCATGAAACTCAGTATTGAAAGATTGCTTATTTGTTTTTTTTGCCCTTTTTGTTTTATTCGGGTTTTTTTGGCTTATTTGTTTTGCTTATGATTTTTTCCCTGGGTTAAAAGAAAAATGCAACTCTTGTGTCATGAGGTTTTGTTATATATAGAACAAGCAGATTTCCTTCTGTATATTTGAATGTTCAGTCAGTTTTTAAAATAACTTAATTACTGCTCATCTTGGGAAGTCAACTCCATCTCTTTACAAATTTTATCAACAGGAATAATGAGACAAGCTGATGTTCAGCCTAAATGTTCTTAGTCTTAATTTCATCTAATTACTTGTCCCTTAAGTCTTCCTTACTAACTCTTCTACCTTCTTGGCATCGGTATCTCTCAGATACTTCTAGACTGTTATATACTCCCTTTCATTTTTTCTTAGCCACAATATGCATATTTCTCAATGTTTTCTAATAAATCAATCCTTGCCTTGCATCATTTTTATTGCTAGTCTCTGAGCCACCTTTAATGTCTCTATCTTTCTAGTAATAAGATGCTCACAACTGAACTCTTTAGTTTAGGATTTTATGGCATTAAGTACATAGTGATATATATTTTGTCTGCATTGTCTAATGTGTTACCATGTTAGGAGTTGAAATGCTATGATTAGAATTCAGTGGGCTACCTTTAAGAAAGCAAAGAAAATGTTATTGGAAACCAAACTGACTATAGCACCCACTTTTTTTTTTGTTAAAACATAACAAATGTAGTATATAGGAATGAAGAAACAAAATACACTTACTTGCTGGAATTCCTGAATTATAGACCTAAGCAACACCAGGTAAGTCTGATAATTTCATTCTGAAATGGGACATATGGGTGCAAGCCCATTGTAACGTACATATTTACAGTGCATCGTGTCCCTGGATTAAATAGCAGTTAAGTATATCATCAGATAGTACATCATAATGTGTTTTGCAATTACTTCAGAATAAGCAAGAAATGAGGATATGGTGAAATACAATATTCTCTAAGTAGTCCAATTATCTGGAAACCTTTCAAAAGAAAATGGAGGAGAGGCACTGTCAATTTAACAAAAATACTTAAATGCAACACTTTGAGAAAGCCAATCTAATACAAACAGAAATATGTAAACAGTTAAAACATTTTTCTCTTGTAATAAATATTCCCTAGCAGTATCTACAAATGAAATATCACAGCTTTCCGCTAGTGCTATGAGAACCAGAATATGAAATTGACTATATGGATTTTTTTGTTTAAACTGTTGTCAAAACTCAGTAAAATGCAAAAGGTAATCAGGGTGGACACTATTAAACTATCAACAATTTGTCATTAAAATAACATGATGAGGCATCCAACGTTGAATTGTTTCACTGTATGTGGACCAGGTTACGTGTCTCAGATCTTGTACACCACAGTGTGACAATCCAGGGTACATTTTACCTTTCTTTTGCTGTTCACTATAAAGGGTAAAATGCAAATAAAATGTTAAATTATTCCTGTATCACTAATATGAGGGCTTCTTAATAATGCTGGCAAGAGTGCCTTAACCTTACTGAGAAAGAACACTTAAATATCAGGCCCTTTTAGATTTTCTTAAAATCAGGTTAAAAGTGGCCTTTTTTCAAAAAAATTGGGGAACCCACAAAGAGCTAACAGTCTTGAAACCTGCATGGTTTCTCCTAGTTCCAAAAAAGCATCATATGTAAAGTTACTTTGTCTTAAATCAAGTATAAGACCAGAGACAACAGACAGGGGCATACAGACACTACTAGTCATTATGAGAGGCAGGAACACTAAACAACTAAACTTTTATTTTCTGTATGGGCTTTACGGCAAACAAGCACATCAAAACCAGAAACCAAAAACTGGCAGATGGGTTTTGTTACCACATATTTTGCTAAACGAGCAAACCTCTGTTGTATGTTCATAGTCCAATTGGCATCAGAGGCAGTGTCCAGACGATCTACCAAATGAAGTGATAAGGCTCATAATAGGTGATGAAATGAAGCAGCAGGATCCAAGACTGATTTGAGAGCTTGAAGCCTAGAACATATTGACATGATATTCTGTGCACAAACTAAGACATTATCCAATTGCCACCATGGTGTTAGGCAGCCAGAATGTGATTATGAGGGATGAAGAAACCCTGCAAGGTCTGTCTTGAACACATTGGCAACTAACCAGCTCCTGAACATCCAGTTGAAGACTTGAATTCTATGTATTCCCAATTCCCAGGCACTCTTCCAGTCAATCCCAATCACTTCTTCACAGTATCATGGGCTTTGAAGCATGTCCCAAAATTTCAGTGGGAGTGTTTCCAATCATTTCAATGCAGTTTGGAGCAAATTGATTGTGTTGGTGTCCTTCTGGGTTTCATATAAATGTGAAATCTGTTAGATGAGGGTTGTCTTAATGTTAATTGCCAAGTAGGAGTCTGCCATTTTTGTTAGACAGATTCGTATTGATTATTCACAAAACTATTTTACTTGGCCCTTTGGAGCTTTGAAAATTTAAACCACTAGACTGTTTTAAACTTCTCTTTATGTATTCATACCTGGAAAATATACAGACTAAACACAACTAAACTGTACATTAGATTGCCTAATGAATCATTGGAGCGTGTCTTCCTAAATGTCCCATTGGCTGTAAATATTACTATGGACATCTGTTTGCCTAGCTAAAGCAAAATGTAGTTTATGAGGAACTTTGCTGGTTCTCTATATCAGTTAGAAATTGGTATTAAGCTGATGTAAATTTTTTCTGGTCGTGTACAATAACAAACACGGTCTTAGTTAAAGAATGTAATTCAGAGGTAGACATGTTATTTAACATTTTATAATTATGGTAGTTACACATAAGAGGAAACGTCTCTAAATTACAGGACTCCATATGCTATGTGATTGCTTATCAAAAGAGTTCAAGCAAGGTCAAATACAATCATATCCAAAAGAATATTTTGTGCAGGGACCAAAAGAAAGGAGATACCTCTTCCTTCTTTGGCCTCTGGGGATATGCTTTGTGATTGAAACATCTTCATGTTTTCATGCCAAGTGAGTAAGAAAAACATACAGGTTTCGAACTGCTCCTTCAAAGATTTTTTTACAGCTATGTCAAATGATCCAGGCTTATGTGAGTCTTTTATTGTTGATTTTGATGATGTACAAGTCTAGAGCAGATCTTATCTAACGCTGTGGCACCATCACTGAACAAAAAACATCTTGTAGTTAATCTGTCCCATATTTACGAATGTGATAAACATCCAGCCTGTCTGACAGGAGTTACTGGCTATAAAACTACTGAAGGTTTAAATAATTGGTGCTTTGTCTATTCCTTTCAGAACTTCTCTGTTTGAGCGATTCAGACTGCAAAGGGCCTACCTCCATTTGCAATGGTAGCAGAGCAGTTCCTGTTAGAGTAGCTAACCATTATGACAGACGCACTGGAACGAAGAAGATGGCTACTCAAAAAGACCCCACTTTCATGCAAATAGTTTAGAAATGTGAGCTGTATGAAAATGGAATTTTTAAAAGGGATATTTTATGTTGCTTGTTCATCCACTGCCCTGCCTAGCAGATACAATGTACGACTGCTCTGCAGAGCCTCATACCAGTCACGAATCCTCTTTCTGTGTCTTCTGGGATCTTCAACATACAGTCAAGAGAGGAGCCATGTAACAAACCCCTTCTCAGACTAGTTTATCGACTATAAATTTTAGAGTTTGTCTGTTTGATCAAAAACTCCTCCTATACGGTAAGAACTAGGACCACCAAATTTGGCATACAGCTTCTTCTAATCATAACTTAAGCCAGCTATGTCAGGAAAATGGGATGTGCCTGGAATGGGACTGCTTCTCATAAAACAGAAATGAGATCAAATCACCAAAGTAAGTACAGTCCTCAAAATTGATGTAACTGACCAAATGTTGAAAGAGACTGATCCAAGAGAAGCCAGAAAAATCAGATGCACCTGGAATAGGATTGCTTCTCAAACTTTACAGAAAAGAGATAAAATGGAGAAATTTGGAGTAGGGCTCTGTTTTAGCACAGCTGAATCAAAGCTTAAGGTTTGAAAACTAGAAGAAAATGTTATTGGAATCCAAATTGACTGTAGTCCTTTTTTTGTAATAATGGAGTTTATAGGTATGAAAAAACAAAACACACTTGATGGAATTCTGAAATTATGGACCCAAACAATGCTGGGTAAATCTGCTAGTTAGTATACAACTGAAGTACAGTTTCTTCCCAACCTCTTAGGGAGGACACACTGCAGTCTCTTTCCCAGTGCAAACAATACTCTCTCTTGAGGTCTGTTTTATAGTTTCCATCACCAACACAAATCTCCTCCTTGGCTACTTCTCCAGCTTCTTCCTTGTAGAGGACCTTAGGGTCCTTTCCATTAGTCCTTTCCCAGGGTCTGACTTCCAGGCATGCACAACTACTTCTTTAGGAGCTCAGTCCCTGCTCTGCTAGGCCTGCAACTGGTTCTGGTCCAGCTGGTTCATGGTTCTCCCTCATTGCTACTGCTGCTTGGTCTTCTGTGCAGTTGCTCATGGAGCAACCTCTATTTATTTTTCTTCCCAATTCCCTACCCCAGTTAGGATTAGTTATTACAATTGAGCTTCCCTTCCTAAGAAACACTCAGACCTATACAATGTTGAGGTACCTTCTTTCTAATCAGATAATAATCCAGGCCTCAGCTCCCTTTTAAGGGGCTAGTCAGTCTCTGAGGGTATGTTTACACTGCAACATTATTTTGAAATAACTAGCGTTATTCCAAAATAACTTAGTCCGTGTCTACACAGCAGGCAGTTATTTTGAAATAGTGTCAAAATACTGTCAAGCTGGAGGACTTCTTACTCCGACGCCTGTAACCTTCATTGTATGAGGAATAAGGGAAGTCAGGAAGAGTGCTTTATTTCAAAATAAGTGCTGAGTAGACGCGCCCTATTTCAAAATAAGCTATTTTGAAATAAGCTACTCAATTGACGTAGCTCAATTTGTGCAGTTTATTTCAAATTAAGCCCTACAGTGTCGATGGGATATATCCTGAAATAGCATTGCAGTGGAGAAGTAGCCGAAGAGTTCATCATGCCCACTCTCAGGGCGTGTCTACACTGTAGGGCTTACCTTGAAATAAGCTATGCAAATCAAGCTACGTCAATTGCCTAGCTTATTTCAAAATAGCTTATTCATATATACCCCGAAATAGCTTATTTAGATATATCTCAAAATAGCTATCTCACATTTTTACAGCAAGCCCGTTATTTCGGGCTATGCTGACATCCCTGTGAACCTCATTCCACAAGGAGTAAGGGATGTTTCGGAACAGCACTTTATTTTGAAATTTAGTGCTGTGTAGACAGCAACAAATGATGAAATAAGCTATTTCAAAATAGTATCAAAATAAGATATGCAATTTTCATAGCTCAAATTACTTATCTTATTCCAAGATACGGTGCAGTGTAGACGCACCCTTAGATTCTCAGGTCAGAAAGGACCCCTGTGATTATTTAGTCTGACCTCCTGCAGAACACAGGCAATAGGACTTCTCTGATTAAATAAATGGAATCGGGGGACAACCTTGGCTCGAGCGATCATGAGCTAATTCAGTTCAAACTAAATGGAAGGATAAACAAAAACAAATATGAGACTAGGGTTTTCGATTTCAAAAGGGCTAATTTTAATAAATTAAGGAAATTAGTTAGGGAAGTGGATTGGACTAAAGAATTTATGGATCTAAAAATGGAGGAGGCCTGGGATTATTTTAAGTTAAAGTTGCAGAAGCTATCAGAAGCCTGTATCCCAAGAAAGAGGAAAAAATGTATAGGTAGGTGTTTTAGATCAAGTTGGATGAGCAAGAATCTCAGGGAGGTGATTAAGAAAAAAGCAGAAAGCATATAAGGAGTGGAAGATGGGAGGGATCAGTAAAGAAAGCTACCTTATGGAGGTTCGAGGATGTAGGGACAAAGTGAGAAAGGCTAACAGTCATGTTGAGTTGGACCTTGCAAAGGGAATTAAAACCAATAGTAAAAGGTTTTATAGCCATATAAATAGGAAGAAAACAAAAAAAGAGGAAGTGGGACCGCTAATCACTGAGGGTGGAGTGGAGGTTAAGGATAGTCGAGGCATGGCCCAATATCTAAACAAATACTTTGCTTCAGTATTTAATGAGGCCAATGAAGAGCTTAGGGATAATGGCAACATAACAAATGGGAATAAGGACATGGAGGTAGATATTACCAAATCCGAGGTAGAAGCCAAACTCGAACATCTTAATGGGAGTAAATCAGGGAGCCCAGATAATCTTCATCCAAGAATAGTAAAGGAACTGGAACATGAAATTGCAAGTCCATTAGCAAAAATTTTTAATGACTCTCTAAACTCAGGGGTTGTACCATTTGACTGGAGAATTGTTAATATAGTTCCTATTTTTAAGAAAGCGAAAAAAAGTGACCCGGGTAACTACAGGCCTGTTAGTTTGACATCTGTAGTATGCAAGGTCTTGGAAAAAATTTTGAAGGAGAAAGTAGGTAGGGACACTGAGGTTAATGGCAATTGGGACAAATTACAACATGGTTTTACAAAAGGTAGATCGTGCCAAACCAACCTGATCTCCTTCTTTGAGAAAGTAACAGATTTTTTAGATAAAGGAAATGCAGTGGATCTAACCTACCTCGATTTCAGTAAGGCATTTGATACAGTACCACATGGGGAATTATTGGTTAAACTGGAAAAGATGGGGATCAATATGAAAATTGAGAGGTGGATAAGGAACTGGTTAAAGGGGAGACTACAGCGAGTCATACTGAAAGGTGAACTGTCAGGCTGGAGAGAGGTTACTAGCGGAGTTCCTCAGGGATCAGTTTTGGGACCATTATTATTTAATCTTTTTATTACTGACCTCAGCACTAAAAGTGGGAGTGTGCTAATAAAGTTTGCAGATGACACAAAGTTGGGAGGTATTGCCAATTCAGAAAAAGATCGGGATATCATACAGGAAGATCTGGATGATCTTGTAAATTGGAGTAATAGTAATAGGATGAAATTTAATAGTGAGAAGTGTAAGGTTATGCATTTAGGGATTAATAACAAGAATTTTAGTTATAAGTTGGGGACACATCAGTTGGAAGTAACGGAAGAGGACCTCAGAGTCCTGGTTGATCACAAGATGACTATGAGCCACCATTGTGACATGGCTGTGAAAAAGGCTAATACGGTCTTGGGATGCATTAGGCGAGGTATTTCCAGTAGGGATAAGGCGGTGTTAGTGCCGTTATACAAGGCATTGGTGAGACCTCATTTGGAATACTGTATGCAGTTCTGGTCTCCCATGTTTAAGAAGGATGAATTCAAACTGGAACAGGTACAAAGAAGGGCCACTAGGATGATCCGAGGAATGGAAAACCTGTCTTATGAAGGGAGACTCAAGGGACTTGGCTTGTTTACCTTAACCAAAAGAAGGCTGAGGGGAGATATGATTGCTCTCTTTAAATATATTAGAGGGATAAATGCCAAGGAGGGAGAAGAATTATTTAAGCTCAGTACCAATATGGACACAAGAACAAATGGATATAAGCTGGCTATTAGGAAGTTTAGACTCGAAATTAGGCAACGGTTTCTAACCATCAGAGGAGTGAAGTTCTGGAACAGCCTTCCAAGGGAAGTAGTGGGGGCAAAAGACCTATCTGGCTTCAGATAAAGCTAGATGGGTTTATGAAGGGGATGGTTTGATGAGGTAACATGATCTTGGCAATTAATTGACCTTTCACTATCAGTGGTATATAGGCCAATGGTGGGAAGATAGGAGTTGCTATAGAGAACTTTTTTCTGGGTGTCTGGCTCGTGAGTCTTGCCCACATGCTCAGGGTTCAGCTGATCACCATATTTGGGGTTGGGAAGGAATTTTCCTCCAGGGTAGATTGGCAGAGGCCCTGGAGGTTTTTCGCCTTCCTCTGTAGCATGGGGCACGGGTCACTAGCGGGAGGATTCTCTGCATCTTGGGGTCTTTGAACCATCGTTTCAAGGACTTCAATATCTGAGATATAGGTGAGAGGATTATTCTAGCAGTGGGTGGGTGAGATTCTGTGGCCTGCATTGTGCAGGGGGTCAGACTAGATGATCATAATGGTCCCTGCTGACCTTAAAGTCTATGAGTCTATGAATCCCATGGACAGGGTTAGCTCTGAAAAGCCTCCAATCTCATGAAGCACCCTTCTGGAGTTGCAGAAAGTATAGGCAGTGTGAGGGCAAAGAGTATCCCCCTGTCTGAGACTGGCAGTCTGTCTGAGCATGGAGCAAAGTCATCTGCTCATCTCTTCTCTGCAATTTGCTTCCACAAAACAGTCCCTGAATTCTCCTGAGACTTACAACCCAGTGCTGGAAAATATCATTTCAGAATTGCCTTCTCAAAATAGTTTTAACAGTTTCCATTTTCAAAAGAGCAACTTATGTAAAGGCCAAAGAGGAAGCAAAACACAGGAAAAACAAAAATAACTGCTCTTTTTCTTCTGACCCCTTGTCCATGACCAGGTTATTTGGCTCCTGCCATGTGAACCCACATCTGCTTGGAATTACAGAGAAAGAGATGCATGTTCAAGACACTACTCAATGTGATTTTATGTTGCAATACAGCGAAATTTATTTCTGTATGTAGTCCTTGTACAAGCTAGTGGATCAATCCTTTAGGGACCATATAAAGCAGTTAGTGGGTGCAGTGAGGTGGTTCTTATCCAGCTACACAATAAGAGATATAAAAAGGACAATTTTTACAGAGTGGTGAATAAAACTCTATATTGACATGTCACTTACGAAGTCCCACTCTCAGCAAGAGGGTGGGAAGGGGGATGAACGTGGTTGTGCCCCATTTGTTGCAAATTTAGATACTAATACTCACTACGTATTTTCCAAATGCTCAAGGGTAGCCTCTGCTCCAAGGAGCTCATGGTTAAGCAATAGATAACCTAAGCAGAGGCTGGTGGAAAGGGAATAGGAAACGACTGCTAGTTTGAATATGGAAATCAGTGAATGGTGCGGGGGCAGCAGCTTATCACTTTGGGGGAAATATACAGAAGCCAGAGGGAACACCTGTCAAAGATGGTCTAAGTTTATTTTGTCCTGCCTCAGCACTTGTCTAGGTGATTTCGAGGTCCCATCTGGCCCTGTGTGTCTGATTCTATTATTGCCATTTAGATCTCTGAAAAACAGCTGTTACTTTGTTACATTGAGACTGGGAAGAATTAGAATCCAAAGCACGTTTTTTTTTTTCTGGGAGGAATGAATAAAAACACATTTCTAAGCAGAAACAGTGTAAATATTCACTAAGTAACTCAGAAGAATATCTGTGAATCTCTGGGTGGCTTGCAAACTGTTTGCCAGAACTATTTTTTATGTTTTTCTGCAATTAGTGGTCACTGACCACATGGTGCTGTTTTTGCTTCTTGGCTGGACAGCTGACACTTTCACCCCTTGTAATTTTCTTGTTAGTGAGTAGTAAACAATGCATTTTGGAAATGAATTTATTGAACTATCAGGACTTGCATGTATTACAGAGAATATCAGCAGTCCAGCTAGCTGCAAATGAATAGCAGGGCCCAGTAAATCAAACTCAAATCATTTTACTCAAACTTCATTTTTCATCATGCCATTAGCTCTGTTCCTAGCAAGTCTATTCATAGTGACAAAAATTTTCAGTTTTTCTCATTAATCTAGCAACATAGGACAAGAAAAAATTATTAGAATTTGATCAAGCGGGTCTACTGTTCTTCATAGAACAGCTACCATGCTACATATCACCAGCATTCTTCTAGGGGATACCTTCCTTTGTGGGTAGTCTAGAAAAATTCACCAATAGTGATTCTTTAAAAGATGGGCTGAAAGAATTCCATGACCCATACAGAAAGATTTTATTTTCTATTTCCTTTTTTGTAGTCTCTGATACATCAATCATTCTTTTTCATTCTGGCATCGTTTTTTATATCAAGGATATTATTTTGCTATACAACTACTTCCAATAATTCCACAGCTACATGAAACTCTTTAAATGGAAACCCTTGTGTCCATATTTTTTCCTCTGCTTTCTTATCCATTAATGTAAGCATGCCTACCAAGTGTACCATGTCAATTATCCAGTATATCTGATTTTTTTTCAGTTATTCTTCTGAAATAAGAATAGCACCTAATGTGTCTTCTGCCATGCAAGTCCAGGCTGAGAGGGCAGCCTGCTGTCTTTGCTAGTCACTAAGAAGGATTTCAGATAGGTCAGTCTTTGGTTTAGGCACTCCAAATGAACACACCATAATCAAGAAAATCCCTATTAGTAGTTAAAAAGCATAATCACCTCTCCTCGCTATGGTCTCCACTTAGCATCATGTATAAGTTTCACTTGTCTTTAACGAAATGGCTGGAAAACTGCTCCCTGGGGCCATATTGACTATATTTTGCATCGCTTATATATGACCAAGAATGGAGCATTAGGGAGGCTGAATAGATTGAGTAGCACAGCAGCTTAAGACTTTAAGGTGATTGTGTAAAGTTACTTTTCAAGAAGAATATTGTGCTGCCCCTAACCCCCACCCCCAATTTACATGCTTGGAAGGCTAGGACTACAGCAGACCTAGTCTTTCTGTGGGGTTAGGGATTGAGGAGCAGACTCAAAAGGTCCACAAATGTGCAAGGCAAGAGGAACAGTTCTGTGGGGCCTCTCTGCCTAGCAATGGGAAAAAAAAGTCAACAGGGCCAGTCCTTGACACTGGATCAATGACCAGGTGTTTTGACCTGCCATGCTCCCCATAGAGCTGTCACAGATTGACCTAGGGCCAGTGTCTCTGTGGCTACACAAACAGGGGGAACTGAATTCATTCCCTGTTGTCCCCAGCAGAATCTCTCAATGCATAGCCTGCCCCTTCAGGGTGTGTGCTGGGCTCATGGTTTGACTCCTAATTAGTGAGGAATGTGAAACTCAATCTTTCGACCTATAACCTCCCACAGATATCAGAGATGTATGATCTTGGGCATTTAGCCTGTTGAATTTACTCTGATTAATGTGTACTGTGCAATGCAATCACAACATGCCTATTTAGGAATGACTGACTTTCTTATTTTATACAAATCCCTGGAAAGAAGAATGTGATAAAAGATGGTAAAAGAATTGGATTTTTTTACCACACAATGGTCCCTTTTCTTTTAAAAACCCATGAAAGAGCTGACATCCACACAGTAAAACTTTCTAGTAAAATGTAAGCTTTTTGTTGGCAAATAAACTTGTTTTAAAGCATGATATTGTTTACATATCCTAGGAGGTTTGCCTGAAGTACAAGTTAAGGAGGTTTTGGTTGAAAAAAATCAAATGGCAGAAGCTCTGAATTGATATATAGCATGAATAAAATATAGACCTTACATTTCATTTCAACGGCCAAACTGCCTAGGCACACCAGCAAACATTAAGAGCTGTATGTTAGAAGCCTGGCAGGATGTGAAGCTCAGCTGCTACTATCGTGGAATATAAATCTTTGCAGAGACCAGAGGATTTCCTGGAGTACAATAAACTGCTCTGTCACTTGAACATTTGGAAAACTGGGAGATCTGAGAACCCGCTCCTTACTATTTATAAAGACCCCAGTACTAAACCATCAGTGCTGTCACATGTGTTCTCAGAGGCCTGAGCACTTGTTGCGTGATGAAAGAATGGTCTGAACATGTCCCATTATTACGGTACTGTGCTGAAGCTTTTGATTATAGTGGCACAAATTAAGGGCAGCCACAGAAAGAGCTGTACAAAATTACTATATTTTCACTTGATGGAAAAATTGCAAGCAGTGATGGCAACAAAAATCTCAGTCTGTCTTTACAGGCTTCTAATGAACCCACACAGGCATATTACTAGAAGAACAGAGCTTTGAGAATTTGTATGCTTTTGTTTCTTTTAAATGTACAGCTGGAAATCAGGCAGGAGTGTGAGAGAGAACTCCGAGGCAGAAACTCTACTGTAAGAGCATAGTGTTAGAAGTGTAGGTCTTATCCTAATAAATTCCTTTTTTTGGTGCTGAAGGAAAATGATCTGATCTGCACTAGTGTTGTGTGATAGGTTCTATGGGTTTTTTTATGCATTCACATATTGGCCACAGGGGTACTTGGAGAGGGGGCAGTGTGCAGAGACACCCCCCCACACACACACACAGTGGGGGCACAAGAACATGCAGCAGCATCAATGGCAGAGAGCTAACAATAGGAAGCTACTCAGACCCCCTGTACTGACAGTGGTAGCGGCAGGGACCATGGGACCATGTTAATCACCTGGGGGTGATAGATGGGGCTGTGGTACATGCAGGGGTGGCAGGTGAGGCCAAGGAAGAGACCCAGCACCAAACTTTGGTGGATCAGGGGATTCCGGAACAGTAATATTCCTGGTGCCCGGGCACCACAGGCTTATATAACTTGCCATTTATGGTTCTGGATGTCCTGGCTTGCTCCACAGTCCTGGCTGATGGTGCTGCCCAAGTTTGAGAATGTTCCTACATTGGTGATAACATAATCCTCTATCCTTACTGGTGATGGTGAGACAATATTAAAGGTGACAATATTTGTCTTATTGAGCTTGATTTGCTGGGTGTGTGCCTTAAGTTGAATATTTCTTCAGAGATCATCTGCAAAGTTGAGATCTTGTGTAAGAGAAATATGTAACCCTTTGACTAAATCACACGTACCTGAACACACAGGGAACACTGTTCACAATGAACCTGGGTGCACAGTTCCATTTAATAAAGTAGATTGAAAATAATGAGAATTTTAAGGCTACTGAAAATACCACAAGACATTTCCCTCATTAAGTATTCACTCTGGACAGCAGTTTGGAAATTTGTGAAGGGTTAATGCATATCAGTGGGGTCTTTGAAAACATGCTTTGTCTACAGTGTTTACTACCTGCCTCACCTTCTTTCCTCTGCTGTCAGGTGAAGTGATCAGTAATAAACAGTTTGTCAAAAGCAGAGGGATTTTATCATTTGCAGTTCATAGACTGTGCTCTAATCTACTGCGGCCATAGCTTAAGTGGAGAATGTAAAGGTAGAAATGAAGCATATGAACATGTTTGGTATTCTCCCTTCTTCTCCCCAAACCACATGAATCATAGTCCTGTGTACATAGCTTGAGCCCCTTTTCTCTAGAAAGATTAAGATTTTCAGTACAGAAAAAGCACGTAATAGGTAAAGTTTAACAGAGTTCACAGACACACACACAAAGCCAGATCATGCCTTCTTTCAGAGAGTATCCTTTAAGTGGCTCCAGGTTACATTCGTATCTAGCTTGCAGCATTTTTTCCAGTCTTTTAAAGAAGAGATTAATCTTAAAACCCAGTGAATACATGTGTCAGAGCTATGTGATCTAAATTGCTCAGACATGGCTTGTTTGTGAATTCAAGACACTGTCTATAGCATCTACCTATGTTATGGACTGAGGCCAAATGCAATGCCTGGAGGCGAGCTCTCTGCAATACGGGATGAAGACAAACTTTTCAATAGCATGTTTTTACTGTGCTGCTTTCTTCAAATAATCAGTCTGTATTTACCAAGGGTGGTATATAAGCAAAAGTGACTATCTTTTGAAGTTACTTTTGATCTTTATTATATAAATAAATAAATAACATATATGAGCAAATTAGTGGCCAGTGTGATCCATTGTGTCCTAACTTTTCTGAACTTTCTAGGTGCTATTTCTTTCAAATGCATATGAAATTTCAACCTTGATTTTTTCCTATTAATAAACAAACCACAGAACATTAAAGGATTTCCATAGTCTTAACCTCTGTAAAATATTGCTCAATAATTATTCTAACTTAATTAGATCCTGAAAAAAATCAATTTAGATTTGTGCTGTTAAGCTATTTACATTTTAAAAAAATCCCTTAACTTCACAGTGGAATTAGTTTACATTATATAAAACACTCAGATATATTCCCCAATAGTGCATCAATCCTCACCAATTTCTAGAAAAATTGGATAATGCTGCCCGAGCACTGATAATCAGTGTAAAGATAGTAAAATGAATTTTAGAAATTAATACCTTTTGATTGAGTTTATCCTTGCAGATATGTCAGTAATTAATTAATTTACCAATCAATTATTCATTTGCTTGTGCAGGACTGACATGACAACCAGTAATATCTACTGACAACATGGTCATAGTTCAAACCTCAAACCATATTGCAAATCTAGAAGAAAGGAACTCCTCACTTCTATGTAGCATGTCCTTTAGTGTAATAGTCCATGCCTGATCATTCAGAGTTCCAAAATTACATAGGTTATATTAGATTCACATCACAAACATGATGGAACAAACTATTCCAGTATGTGCACAATCAAGTTTGGGCACTGCCATAAAGCAGATAACTGGTTTTTAGCATAATCCCTACGAGACATTACATCAATGTTTATTCCAGCTTTTTACCCCTTTTTTGTTTGTACTTTTAGGAGTTGAATTAAAAATCACGACTTGCTCTCCAGAAACAGGAGATATTCCTTGTGTTTCTTTAAACAAACGTTTAACATTTTACAGGGTTTTATTTTATTTTTGTTTTGTTTTCCGAAATAAGGTTACAGGCAACAGATGAGTATTTGGTTTGCACAGCAAACACTGGGAAGATTTTATTTCCAGTCTGAGTAGTTCAAGTCTGCTCATACCAGTACTCTAATAAAGTTGCATCTCCACTGAAGTACCTGCATATATCAATAGTGAATTTAGTCCTTAGACCGTGCACAGAGACCTTGGTACAAAATTTTTCGGGAACATCTTAAACTGGCTTGTCATGTCAGTTGTGGATCTTTGAGGGTCTCAATTCCCTTGCAAAAGAATGATTTGCTAATGAAGTGACTATACCATAATGGAACAAAATAAACCCAGTTCACATTTGTCCTCCTTGTTTTTTTATGGTCAGAGTTAGTTCGGATTAACTTTAAACTGCCACGTGTAGCCGCGGGCAGTTCGTTCGAACCAAGGGGGATTTAAAAATGGCGGCCTGACAGGAACATGCAAATAAAGCCTGGGATATTTAAATCCCGGGCTTCATTTGCAACCCCGGTTCCCTGATTTGCCTACCTACCTCGAATTAACGAGCTAGTGTAGACATACCCTAAGTTACGATGGTTAGTGTTATGTAAAAGCTGAGTGCTTGTATGGATTTTGAAATATAGTTGCCCAAAAAGGAACCAAGTAACTAAGAAAACTTGTGAGCCACCTTCACAAGCTGGGCTAGGTGATTCTGCAATCAAAATGGTGTTCACATTTCAGCCCTTTCACCAGCTTGTTCATTCACAATTCACTTGAAGCCAGGGTTACTAATGCCTCTGTCATCTACTGTACATGAAGTCACTCACAATCCAATGCAAATTCCCCATGCATTGGCCAATGTGGTATGCACAACAGCTGTTGTCTCCCCACTCCAGAATCCAACACGGCGCCTCAAAGATTTTGTTGCTTGATAAATCTAGTGTCCAGCTTTCCCCGCTTTCAGAGATATCTGCCAGCAGGGCTGTTACATGGGGCACTTAGTGGCAGGTGTGTTTAGTGCTGCGCTGTCAGCCAATACAGTACACACAATAGTGTAGATCACTCAAGCAAAACTGGCACTTCATGCCATCATAGATCTGGGCATCAGCAATCCCAGTGACTTGCGTATCTTGTTGCTTATTGATCATCAGTCTGCTTTACCTCTCTTAAAGTCAATTTCCCTGGTAGCTAAGCTTTTATTATATTAAACAGAGAAAGGCTTTCAATGTATTATAACAGGTAACATTTTTTTCATGTCTATTATATTCTACAAAACACTAAAAGTCTGATTCATGGCAATACTATGCTAGGTTATTTCTGGCATTATGTGCCAAGATACTACAAAGGCATATGCTATCTACAAGCAATAAAGACTAGAAATAACTTCTGGCTTACATCAGACCTCACCAGTTAGTAATGCATCAATTTTTTTCCATTGTTTCTGGGTATATATAAACTACAAGGTGGCATTTCTAATAGCAAATCACAAAAAAAGGTTATTTCTGGTGAGAGCATAAAATAATTACTGACATTTGCCTATTGGACATTCATCAGGTACTAACATTCTTTAAAACCACTGTGCTGAATTCTTTTCTCAGAATAGCTAAGTCACTAGTGTAACTGAATGCAGAATTCTGGCCCACAGCTTAATGCTTCGAGGAATTTCCCACTCTTACATGATGACAAATATCTGCACGCCATAAAGATCACAGTAAAACTATGCCATTGTTCTAGTATGGCATCTTATCCCTTTACATTTTCAGGGCCATGTACAGACGGCCTGACCCAAAACCAAATGAAGCAAATTAAATCTTTGTCCTCAGTGGGTTTTGGATCAGACCTAACCAGTAATTTCAAAAATCTATACATGATTTTGGAGCTTGAGTCAATATACCTGTTATTTAAAAAAAATACCTGCCACTTTTACTGGCTGCCTGATCAAAAAGTATTTTTACTGCCATTGACAGATGGGGGGATTAGATGAAGGCCAAATTCTTCCTCTGCTTTCTGACCAGGTAGCCACACAACTTCAAAGGGGTTGGATAGGCCACAGAAGTCTTGCCTGCACGAGAAAACTTCTGCTAACATTTCCCACAGTTGCTCTCACTGTTCTTGCTCCAGTGGTGGTAGTGACAGTGGAGCTGAAGCTGTAGATTGGGATCAGGTGACCCTTCAAGCAGGTCTGCACCAGAGAGCTCATGACACACCAGCAGCCTCTGATACTTTGTCTGCAATAGGGCTCCTGTCATAAATGGAGCTGAAATGACCCCTGAGATATAAATTTAGAAACCAAAATGCAGCATTAACCACAGAAGGAAGAACTGGGAGTGAGATTGGACTGAAGCAGGTCACTACTTCCTCAAGTTTCACTGTGTATTGTACTCCAGGGTATGGGTATTACCCTCCCATATCCCATCATGCAATTCTACATGTGAATTTCCAAGCAGTTCACCATTGCATATGTATATTGGGGAAGATATTCACCATCTGTTGAGCTCAAAAGAATAGGATAGAGACAGTCCTCCCCTTAGACATGGAGCAGACTTTCAGTTGTGTGCCCATGACAGTAGGAAGGGGAAGGGAAAATGGACTTGCAGCCATCCCTTTTCTCCCTGCCCTTGACTTACTCTTGACACTCCAACCTCCTTCCAGGAGAAGGCAGAAAAATTCCCCCAGAACTGTACTTAGTGACACAGAAAGTACATGCTGTATGTGTAAAACCTGGAATCCTGCCCATCTATCGCCAGAAAGCAGAACCCCACTTATTCTGTCCAGACCCCTCCATAGCTATAGAGAGGACAATTCAACTCATATCACATTCAGAAAAAGCCTGCAAATCATTCTGCCCTGGATGATAATAGGGGAGGAAGAATGAATGCTCATGCTGCAAATTATTTTGAAAGATACTGTACAGGAGTTCAAGACAGCAAGTGGGACTTTTGTGCTGACCAGAAATATTCAGTGTTTCATAGCCTTCCAATTGCTGAAGAATACTTCAGTTCTTCACCAGGCAACTTTCTGAAGTAATTCAAGTGTTGTTGTAGGTTATCAGAGGCACATGGTATTGTTGTCCAAGGCTATCAGAGGCACATGGTGGGTGAGGTGATAACTTTTGTTGGACCAACTTCTGTTGGTGGAAAGGACAAGCTTGTAAGTTTACACAGAGCTCTTCCTCAGGTCTTGTAATTCTAGGTCACCTTGCAGATTTAGCACTACTTTCAAGGCTTCACAGTACTTGGTTAATATTTGTTTCTGCTTCTCACTATTATTTGCATTTCAGGAAGGGCTGTATGTGGAGTGTAAATTTAAAATGCTACTTCATGACACAAGTACACATCAAATTGTTGCAATTCTTAGTTAGTTCTCCAGGTAGCTTGCCATTGAATTGCACAGCTCATTAGGCGAGGGAAATTCTAGTTAGAATTTGTATTTTTCAAAAGCTCTTTTAAATGAGGAAAAGGCCTGGAACAGAGGGAAAGGAGCCACTTCATGTTGATGAACACAATGCTTAACTGAAGCATTAAATCATATAACTGAAGAGCTCAATGTGGACCTGGTGCTAAAGTCTAGTTGATGAGCAGCATGAAGGGCAAAGTATTAAAGAGGATTAAGCGAGCAGAATCCTTACCAGCCTAATCCATTCGGCACCAGTGAACTGTGGGGAGGCCTGGATGTTTTGTAAGTAGTGCATTTATCAGGCTTTTGTAAATAAAGAATTAGTCAGTTTAGTTGCTAAGATGGCTTTTGCTGGTAATTGAATTAAGTGACTTTTCTAAATCATGTTTTATTGTTAACTATTGCACTGGTCATAAACTCTGCACTGTTTCAGTTTAATACAACTACACATCAAAAGAAACATAAAATATAAAATACTAAAAAGCTCACCATAATGAAGAATCATTGTTTGAAGGACAGAATTAAGACTTGTGATTACGCTGTATGTGATTATAACTTGATCATCACAGTACTTTTGCTCTTAATAGGGCCTGATCCAACTTGTTTTAGTCAATTGAACTATTCTCATTCATTTTAGTGGGAGTTACATTACACCCTTAGCCTTTGAAATGATCTGAAATGCAAAATGGTCTTTTGTAGACTCAAAAATACAACTCTCAAATGGCAGAATGTGTATTGTAGGTTAGTGCACGTCAAGGAAACAGAGATAGTCTAATAAATCCAGGGCCAAACCCGTTTATGGCTTTATAGATCAGCACTGAACATCACCTGGAAAACAATGGGAAGCCATTGCAGACTACAGAGCGCTGGTGTATGTTCCCCTAGCCTATGTGTAATATCACTAAGCATGAATTTAATTTCTGTCTTTTTTACAGTTTTGATTCATAATATCCATGTTTCATTTGAAACATGCTTTTGTTTTTTATCTATTTAAGTTTTCACAGTGAGGGAAATTATGGGTGTGGTCAGACAATTAATCCATGATAGTAGGCATTCAGATTCAACAGTTTAAATTTTTATAGCCATTAAAACACTGTGTCAACATCATGCATCAAAATATACAAAATAAATATCCTTTAGTCAAACAAACTCTAGTATGTTCTCAAGCAGCATTTTTCTTTCTTGGTTTATCTATTCATTTGCATTATTATCAATGGAAATATAATTTCATAATTTGTCTGTACAGTGAAAATAACCACTTACCAATAAAAACTTAAAAAACAATAAATAGTCTAGCAGCACCTTATAGACTAACAAAACATGTAGATGGTAGCTTTCGTGTGTACAACCCACTTTTTCAGATAAATGAAGTATTAGAAGTCCAGTACTTACTGATAAAAAACAAATCCTTTCAAGGCTACATAGCACCTAACAAATGGACAACTACATTCTGGACCAGGTAAAATTCCTAGCTGGAGTTCCAGGATCACTCCTGTTTGTACTGTGAAGCACACTAACCTAATGCAGTCTGTTGGTAACAAAGATACTAATAACCGTGCCAAGGCACATGTCTGTGAGAAAAGTTCAATCCCCCCTGCTAGGTATAGAGGGAGAAGAACACTCTTTACCATTTCTTTTACGAGGTCATCCTTGGAACAGCCAGATAGGCAACAAGACTTCCAATCTGCATACTTCAGTGACAGTCTAGTAAATATGTGACAGTATATTGCAACGTGCTCGTGTCTGTTTGCCTGGCTCATGGGTAATGCTCTGTGACTGATGCCTTCTGATGTGACATATCCTGATGCTTCTCAAAGCAAATTTGAAAAACAGGCATCAAATGATGGGAAAAACCAACCAAGCAAACACAACACTTTTTAGGTTGCCAGAACAAAGTGACTCAAGCAAATATGATAAGGTTATTTCCTTTAATTAAGTTGCTGAACAACGTTGACACTGCAATGACAGTTAGGCAGGTCCTGGAGCAGTACAATGCCCCCTGAAAGCTAATTTACAGAGATTAAAATAATTGATTCATGCTACCTGAATTGGGTTCTCTGAGTAAAAGATGCCAGCATGAAACCAAGAAACTGCTGTTTGTGTGTGTGTGTGGGGGGGGGGGGGGGAAGGGAGGGAGAGAGCGTGGGGGAGAAGATAGAAAATAATGCATCAGGTACTGGATTTTTTCATGGATGTGATCTCGAAAAAACTAGGGATATAGGAAGGGAAGTAGAAAAAGAACAGTTATTTCTTTTGAGACAACATTGTTTGAAAGGCTTGCTCTTTTGCATACCATCCCACTGATCATTGGGTTGTACAGTTAAGGGAACATTAGACCTACATCAGTATGTGACATAAGTGCTCCTGTTTTGTAGCATGTCAAGCATGCCACAGCCACATCTGAATTCCCATAGGTTAAACAATAGCCTCTTGTTCGTAGCTGCCTCCAGTTCATTTAGTAGAAAATGTATAACTGTTGAAGTTTTATCAGATCCAGTTAGAAGGAGGAGGTGCTTTAATATTTCCTGTGCTAAACAGAAGTTCTTTGATCCATTATCCTGCTAATTACAAAGGGGCATGACCTTTTCCTCAATTCTATTGCCAGTCCTCCCCCCCCCTTTTTTTTTTCTGGCTGCCTCTATTTCCTTAATTAGACACAGACATGAACACTCCCACAGTTCATTTCACCTTGTCACATATTGACTTTATCTGCTTGGGTCCTCTCCTGCCTTCTGAATGGAAAGCCAGACCTGCAAAAAGGACCTGACTCCAAGGCTGCTAAATCAATGGGATTCTTTCAGTCACTTCAAATATCGGGCTCCTTACCTGGGGAAAATTAGCAGACAGCAGAATCTCCGAGCTATGAGCACCTCAGGAATGGAGGCTGTTTATCACGCTGAACAAAATGTTAGAGTTGTTCTTTCAAATGCTTACAACTGAATTGACTTAATACTAGCTGAATTTAAATGAAACAAGTACAGAAACAATTTCCTTGCCTTGTCCCATCTTTTTTTAAAAAAAAACTTTCACATTATGTTTTTAGCAGTTTATATTTAACGCGAAAGTGTGTTGTATTTGCTTTTTGGGTGTCTGCAGCTGCCTGATTGCATACTTCCAGTTCCAAATGAGGTGTGTGGCTGACCAGTCAGTTTGTAATTCTGTTGCTCAGAGCTTCTACTGCAATTCCACTGACTTCAGCTGGAGCTAGGCTAGCTTATGGCATCTGAGGAACTGCTTCAAAGCGTTTGAGTTGCTCTGTGGAACTTACAGTGGGATCAATCCATGGAGTAATATGCGAAATGTCAGTAAGGGTGGCAGAAACTGGCCCTTGGTGAGCATCATATACATTGGACAAAGCAGAAGCATTTCAACAGCTGTGCCTGTTGAGCTCCCCTATGAGAATGCTTCATTGTCGCTAGACTATTTATGGATGTTCTTTCTAGCTCTGTATCTCGGTTTTGTGTCTAGTTGCGGGATGTGGAAGACAAACTTTCAGGATCTTAGCAGAATGGAGCTAGTGCTGGACACAGCTCATACAAAAGGCAGAGCACTAACCTCTCCACCCCCCCCCCCCCGCAGAGTATGCTGACATATTCTGCTCCTCCCAAAAGTGCAGAATGTGGTACGTCTACATAGCCAAAAAAACCAGCCAAAACCAACAACAACAACATTACTGGACTCTGCCAAGCAACTCAATGTTGCTGGGATCAGCCTGAAGAGCTGTTTCATTTCTATGTAGACTTCAGGCTTAGCTGGAGCCCAGACTATGGAAACCTCTCACTCTGCAGGGGCCTACAGCTTGGGCTCCAACCTGAGGATGGAAATCTACATAGCACCATAGCCCAAGCCCAACCCCCATGAGCCCCAGTCAGCTGGCATGGGCCAGTCCTGGTTTTTCTTTTCAGTGTAGACATACCCTGAGTGCCCTGTGCCCTTTGTAGGATTTTAGCTGCAGGCTCTCTTAGCTAGTACATGGATGTGTGGGGCACAGAGTACCCCCACGGTCTGTCAGGCCCTTAAGCTGGTTGTGCAATAAGGGCAGGCTCTTTATACCTTCCCTTCCCTTTGTGCACCAGTGACATATCAGTCAGAATCTGGTGCTCCATAAGGGAAAGTGCCTCCTCTGTTCAGTAACTGGTACAGTAGTTCCAGTCAGTATTGTCTCTCAAATTACAGACCGTATCTAATTCCGTCATTCTCTTGGGATTGTGAGAAATCCATTTCAAGTTACACTCTAGAAACGAAGTGTTGAGCTAGAGCTGCTATGGCTATATCCAAATTTTCCAGGAGGAAAAAAAAGGAGTATACATTACATCTTGCCTATTTTTTAAAGTTTAGATTTATTTCTATCAATGTGATTTATGTCCTGTAGAGGCAGAGCCCATTTAAACTGAGGATAATGATAGTCCTTCAGGAACTGAGCAGAGAATTGCATGTTATGCAGATTCTGTTCTCTCCCCAGTTTGAAGCTGAAACTAAACTTTTCATTCTTAGTTTATTTTTGTTTTGGCAAAATTAGGGATCGACATTCCAAATCAGTTGCTCTGAAATGTATTAATTTCTGCTATGGAAGAATGTTTCTAATGGTTTGGAGGCAAATCAGGCAAATTTGTTTTGTGATAAGAGGGTTAAAAATGAGGCAGTTTCATATCTTTAGAATGATCTTTTAAGTTTATCATCTCTCAAAACCTTATGCTTGAAACAAACAAACAAAAAATACTAGCTGGCCTTAGTGAGGCCTGATCCTTTTGACTAATTTGAGCATGTGAAATATTTTAGTTAAGAGCATTTTATTCATAGCTTAGGGAGTCCACTGGCATTCCTTATTCTATATAACAGGTTTTACCATCTTAAGAATCTTCACCATCCATTTTTATGAGCTTGCCAAAATCTGCAAAGAATTAATCTGAGACAGTGAGTGAAACTGTTGAGTCTCAGACGTGGAATCTAAATAATGAATTGACCACAGGGCTAGGACTTGGGACTCAGGAACTCCTTGGCCAGAGGAGACCCTTAATAAAACCATATGCATCAACATTCATCCAAGCATCTCATCACCGTGAAAATGTTAATGGTTGCTTTATATCCCCTTTGTAAAGTGGTGTTGTTCCCATTTAATACATTATCAGAGCTGGGGAAACAACTGATTTTTCAGTTCAGTGGCCAAACCAAAACATCTGAATTTTTTGTTTCAGATCAAATTAAAATAAAAATGTTTCTAATTTCTCAGTGAAATGAAAATCAAAAGCTTTATTTTGAGATTGAACAAATATTTTACTTGAGACAAACAATGTTTTGGTTTTCTTTTCAGAGTTTTAAAATGTCTAATGTTTTAATCCAATCTAGCGAAATGTAAAAACAAAACATCTTCTCAAAACAGAAGTAACAGGTTCAACATTGCCAAAAAAATTTCTTTGGCCAGTTGCCAAAACGGAGCCAAATTCACAAAATTCATTTTGATCAACCTGCATCTGTATTTTAATAGGTGGCAGGATCTATTTGCTTAAGAAAATGCTGAGCTGAATCTGGCTATGTCTACACTACAATGATTTATTGGAAAAAGGTACACAAATTGCTCTCCGCAATTTGCATACCTTTTTCCGATAGTTTTTTTCTGTTATTTATTTTTCCCATCTACACTGGGCCAAATTTCAGAAAAGACTCCACTTTTAGAAGAGGCTTTCTTCCTTGTGGGAGGAGGAAGACAGGGCTTCCAAAAGAATACGTCTGCTCTTCCACCAAAAAAAGCAGAAGAGCAGACACGTTTCCTGGATGCAGTGGAGTTTTTCCAGGATATCTCTGGTATCCTGGATAAACCCCGTAGTGTAGACATAGCCTCTCTCTCCATATAAGAGATGTGAAAAATGAAGGGACAGTGTAAGCAAATTAACTGTGACTGCACTGGGAGTCATTAGGAGATCCAGGATAGGTCTCCCGGACTCCAGTCTGACACCTAACAGAATAATAGAATCATAGGGTTGGAAGGGATCTCAGGAGGTCATTGAGTCCAACCCCCTGCCCAAGGCAGGACCAGCCCCAACTAAATCATCCTAGCCAGGGCTTTGTCAAGCCAGGACTTAAGAACTTCTAGGGATGGGGATTTCACCACCTCCCTAGGTTACCTATTCCAGTGCTTCACCACCCTCCTAGTGAAATAGTTCTTCCTAATATCCAACCTAGATATCCCCCACTGCAACTTGAGAACATTACTCCTCATTCTGTCATCTATCACCCTGAGAACAACCTCTCTCTATCCCTTTTGGAACCCCCCTTCAGGTAGTTAAAGGCTGCTATCAACCCCCCCCCTCCCCAATTTTCTCTTTTGTAGATTATATAAGCCCAAATCCCTCAGCCTCTCCTCATAAATCATGTGTTCCAGCCCTCTAATAATTTTTGTTGCCCTACACTGGGCTTTCTCCAATGCATCCACATCCTTTCTGTAATGGGGGGCCCAGAACTGGACACAGATTCAGCAGAAACTTCCCAAATCCACTAAACCTGTGGTTCTTCATCTTTTTCATTTGCAGACCCCGTTGGAAATTTCATATGAAGGTGGAGACCCCTTTGGAAATCTACTGTCTGTTTTCAGTCCAAGTCCTTTATACACCTTTTAGACGTAGTCCATGGACTACAAGTTGAGAATGCCTGCACTAAATGACACTGTCTTATGCAAGTCATGTGTTACCAAGCTGGATTTGCCTCTATTTCCCCATCTGTCAAGTGATACTCTTCACTCCAAATCACACTTCATTGAAGGCAATTCCCAAATATAAATTGTCCTCACCATCACCCTAGGAAAGAGTTGTACTGCCACCATTTTGTAGCTGAGAAGTGATATTCATAGAGGTTGTAACTTGGCCAAGGCTACCCCGTGAAGTCCTGAGACAGTAAGAGTAGGGACCAGAGCTCATGACGCCACAATGGATACCTAATCCAAAACAAACAAACAAAAACAAAATGAGGCTTCTTTCCTCACAAGTTACTTAACCTCTCTGTGACTAGGTTTTGTCATCTGTAAATTAGATGTTGCCTTTCACTTACTGCTACACCAGGGTATAGCCTACTTGGCCCATCGATAAATGCATCAAGCCAAAGTGTCCTTCTCAGGAGATACAAGAAGTCAGTAGAGGCCACACACGTCCCATGCACATGACTGCCAGCCTGAAAGAAATAGAGACTGGTTGCAGAATGACCCTTTCCTAGCATCAGTCCACTTGCTACTTATGAGCTTGAAGTGGGTCTGTCATCTTCACACAGGGTTGTTCTATTTCTGATTTCTCCTGTCTATTCACTGGCATACATTGCTGGCTTATTTTATAAAGCCGGTATGCCTATTTTGGGAGCAGCAGGGCTTTGGATGTGTCATTTCCTTTTTTTCCCCAGTGTGATGATGGGTTCTTATCAATATTGATGCATTCACATTTTTAAGTGGCTACTGGATTTCAGGTAATATTGCACAAGTGCGATGTCTTTGAGGTGTCTGGCTTCCATACATAAGTGCTGGCACCTCAATATTTCGTCTGATATTCTAATTAATATTCTGGACAACATCTGAATATAGGTTTTGGTTTCATTGTGTGTGGGAGTTGCTGCTGAAACAGGTAATCCATAACTGATCAGGAGAGAACATTACAGGCAATAATAGAATAATGTTACAGTAGACCACAGGGCCGTATCCTGTTGTGACCTGCATACCTTGCAGCCTCTCAATGGCCACTCAGTTTATTTTTATTTACTCTAAAATATACATCTAGAAATAACATATGACAAAGCACTCATCAGCTTCCATAATTAACTGAGTATCTGGGCAGCTGGCTCACTTTTTTACAGGCAACATCTTTACTCTCATATGGATTCCAGAGGGCATGTAATGCCATGAAATGAAATGACATTCGGCTTAACACTTTAAGCATAGTTCCAGCTATTTGTGTTCTAACCACGCAATCTCTGTAAGAGAACAACTGCATTCAGCTATTAGGAAGCATAGTATTTATTCAGATAATATCACCTGGCTGGGGCTGAGGGCAGCATGTTATTGTAACAGTACAGGACACAGAAGCTATCCAAGAATATTGTCTGAACAATGTGTTGGGGGTTTTTAAGCATGAGCCCCCCAAAGCTAGAGGAACTGTCATACTTTATTGGACAGATGGAGTCCCATTCCCTGTTTACCAGCAGAGCTGGGTAATAAACGAGGAATTGGAATTGCTTATTTATGAGCATAAATTCAACCTAGTGGAATGATTCACAGGATGGGAATGTAAAACCACTAGTTACAACCTCGTTAGGAATGATTGAGTAGGCTAAAAAGGAAAAGGAGTGGCACCCTATGTTAAAAAATGGTATTACCTGTTTTTGAGCCAACTCAGAAGCAAATGAAATACAGCCATATTCTAATAACTAAAACATAAGGTGAAAGTACTAGTTGGTGTTGACTGTAGACTGCCAGATAATACTAGAGAATAGGATGACTGTCTCTGTGTGTAGCAGGGGGGAAGGGGAGGAGAGAAGAGAGAGAGAGAGAGAGAGAGAGAGATGAAGCAGCATTATCATGGAGACGTCAATATGAGAGACATGGTAAAAGTCTCCTGTGGCCAGTGCCGCGTGCAATTTTTTAATATTGTAGATCACAGTTTCCTAACTCAGAAAGTGTTGCCTCCAACATAGGAATTCTACTTTGGAACTTGTCTTGACTATAAAGAAGAACTGATTACAGAACTAAAAATGAGTGGTTGTGCAACCCAGGTCTGCTTGGTGAGGCACTCTGTCACCCTCCAGTGCCAGCTAGACTAGCTAGAGATTGATGAGCCTGCTACATATTTCGCTAAGAGACATGTATGTTATAGTTCATATATTCGAGGCTCATTTATTAAGCTTCAGAGGTCTGGACAAGCGGGGTCTGTCAGCCTTACAGTTGCATAGGTGAGAGTGATCCTGACTTGATTACTTTTGTCATGTGCAAGCAGAATAATGTCCAGGCCAGTAAATATATGTATGCTTTAATGAGGTCAGTTTCACAAAGATGAAAATAATTGAGCCAAATCACCTGGAGGAGATGATAACAGAGACTTGGATCCCCATTATGTCTGTGGGGCACTTTATCATGTGGATGATAATGGGGACCTGTTTAAAAGCATTTTTACCAGCTGCACAAAAAGCTACAACTCAGAGAGAAGGCGACACTGTTTTAAAAAAATACATCCTGATTTATAGGGGAAGTGAAATTGGCAACAATTTATATTATACGCACATAGGAGTGAGGGCAAAGTTGATATCAACAAAAATAAATCGGAAGTTAAAACATCATAGAAGGTGATAAAGGAAGCAAAACGATGCAAGGAGAATTTTCTAGCCAGCACAGTTAAAGGCAGTAAGTCATTACTAGGAAGAAATTAATAGGAAGAAATAGTAGAATTGTCAATAGTGATGGAAATAAGGCAGACATTTCCAGTAAATATTTCTGTATTATATCTGGGAAAAAGCCATGATCACAATGCCCCTGCTGGTCTTAAAATCCATGAAAACTAATACAGGCTGATCCTTTCTAGTCCAGAACTCTCTGGTCCAGCATGATTTAGTTAGCTGGATATCCACATTTCATGAGTATGGCCAAGTTTCCCTCGGTCCCATAAAGTTTGTTTACAGCCACCACTCCTGGCTCTCAGTGTTCTGTATTGTTCTTTTCCTTTAATTTACCACCAAATGTCTTTTAAGAGCCTAGTAAGCAGGGGGAGTGTTGGTAATGCTGCTAGACAATATTGACCTCCTGTGGTCTGGAAAATTCTCTGGTTCCGAACCAGTCAGGTCCCAAAAGTGCCAGATTCGAGAGTGTGCTGGATACTCTGGCAAATTAAATTAAATAAACTGGCCATAGGAATCATGTAAGAATTTTTCTAGGAACTGACATTAATATGGATGTCAGAACATGACTCAGCCACCAAAGTTGTGGCAAAACAAGTATGTATAAGTTAAGATCATTCTCAACTTGCTGCTAGAGTTGTGCAAACAACTGATTTCTTTTTCTGGTTTGGTGACCAAATAAAAACTTTTTTTAAAAAAAAATTTAAAATATTTTTAAAATATTTTTAAAAATATTAATATAGGGCAAATGAAACAATGTAGCAGACATTAATAGAACTTAGAAACAGTTACCTAAGAGATTTGTTCAAGAGCCACAGATGTACATGTAATATTGAAAAAAGTCCATGAGACTCCTTCAGCACTGCTGGAAGCAGGTGCAATGCTATTGATCTCAGGGGAATTACAGTACAAGACCTGCCTAACCAGCTCTATTTCAGCTGTTTACCTGTCCAAACAATGTGCAATGCTTTCTCTTGGAACCAGTCTTCTGAAGAACCTAGTATGAAAATTCTGAGAACATTAGTTTCCTCGATATTGCTTAAAACATTCCATTTGTTAATGACAAAGGAGTATCTAAAAATACTAGATTGAAGATACTTTAGTGCGCTTGTCCTAATATATTTAAATCAAAACATATTTTCTTTATGTAGTACCTGATATTCAGACATGCCAAGAACCCACAACACCCACTGGGATCAATGAGAGCCACAAGTATTCAAAGCCTTACTATTTCTGAGTGTAAAAATGAACAACAGTATATGTGCCCATGAAAAGTATACAGACAAATACCAGGATATGTTTTAGAAGTTAAAACATTTACCCTGTGACAAAAAAATACTGTAACTCACAGCTGCTTTCACTGTCTAGTTGTCCATTTTATCTGCTGTAGTAAGTTTTAGTTGTCTGAAAGGTATGCTATCTGATGATGTAAACAATTCTGTGCACTATATAAGACTATCTTCAGTTGCATAATGTGCATACTCAAGTGTTTAAGGACATCAGTGAGGATTATGGGAATGTTATGTAAATCACTTGTGTTTTCCAATCACAAATGTCATTGGTGGAAGTGGGCACATTTTAAAATATGTAAATGGTGTATTTTGTGAACAGTGAAATTTAAAAAAAGGTAAAAATGAGGAAAATGTCCTGGTATATAGGTGTCCAATAGTGTGTGAAATGAACACTTCAATAATTAAATAGAAGAAAAATGCGACAAACCTAATTTCAATAGGGTAATTCTATTGGTTAAAATGCTGTGATGGTGTTTTGTGTTTCTCTGACTTATTTTACTTTACAGGGTTTCATAGCATATTTAAATTTAAATTATCTTACATGTATTAAGATTTTTTCAAATATTCCTCAGTCTAATCTGAATTTTCTTTTTCTCTAACTTTGATTTTTACAATTCTATTTTATTTTCTCCGAAACAAACTCAAAGTCCAAAATCAACGGCAAAAAAAAGTTGGAAAGAAACAGAGGTTGGATTTAAACTAATGGATTAATTACTTATGGAAGCATTCTAATATCAACAAATTGCATTTCACTCTGTCAAATGTTTTCAGTTTTTCACTAGCACTTTTATGTATAACGGTAGTTCTTTGGACTAGTCACTTATATAGGCAAATCTTTCTGATTTAATGTATCAGTAACTGAGAATACAATGGTTAGGAAAGACATACAATAATATAATTTCATATATCCATAATGTATATACAAAAAAATCCCTTTTATTCTCTAAAACTTCTTCTTGTAAGAGTGTAAGATGAGCATTGTCAGTTACAGTATTCATTCTATTATTGGCATCATTCAGTTAAGGCTTGTGTTAAATGTTACTAGAAAAAGAATAAAAATCTGGGTTTGATGCCAAAAGTACTAAGTGGGACACATGTAATTCATTACATATGTAGCAGCTGCTTTTTATTTTCAGTACACTTGCTCCATTTCAGAAGTTGCAATTATAAGACCAGTTAGCAACTCTAAATGCCACATTAATTTTAGGATAGCTTTAGTTGCATTCAAGCATAATTTTGTTTGCAACAGAGATCAAAAGGCATTTGAACAAAATGATTGACCTTTAAAAATAGAATCTGTGTTAAAGGAAGGGGTGTTAAATTGTAGAATGAAGGGTCTCTTCTGTGAGAGCACTAACACTGAATAAACATATTACCTGGAAGACTTGTATGCACTATGACTGGAACATTGCTTCAGGCCTGGGGAATTCTGGGATTGGGGTAGTCTTTCACCATTAGGGCAGTAATTTGATCTGTTTTGACTCAATGTTATCTGATAGATGGTTGGTGGCCTTTTAATATGAGTTGATAGTCGAACTGGCACCTTTTGACTCTGTCAACTGGTAGTCCAAGGATTTAATGAAAATTCAAACTGATCTTCCCTCTGACCGCTAGTGGTAGTTCAGGACAAAGTCACACTGGCAAGCTAGTATGAGGAATACTGTGCTGTGATAGTACACTGGTTCTGTAGATAGAGGGCTTTGGCTTCCAGAGTTGTTACTCTGGGACTCTCCCATAAGCACTAACATTTACTTTCAAATGTTTTTTTTAATGTGAATATATTTAAGTTGAAAACTCCTGTTAGATTGAATTATTCCTGATATCACTCAGGAATGGAGATTATCTATGTGTGCATTGGGGCAGAAAAACAACCAAGGAGATGTTGGCTACCCCCACATCACTGCATGAACTTCCGAGGAGACTCAAAATATATTAGGGTTGTGCCAAGGCTGGACAGCAATCTGTCTGAAGAGTTGTGAAAGACTTTGATAAGAGCCCCAAACTTCTGAATATTTTTGCATAGTGCTAATTTTTTAATCAGAATATCTTGCTTTACTAAGCCAAATATTTCATGGAAATCTAATGCTTCTAGGAGCTCCATCAAAGTTCATTTAATAGCCATAACAGCTTTCCATGTACCAGTAGAAGGCTCCTTGATATGTGCTCATCTGACCACACAGACTCTTAAAAGGATTTATCAATCTTTTCCCTTAGGGTACGTCTACACAGCAGTGTTATTTTAGAATAACTAACGTTATTCCTAAATAACATAATCCACATCTGCACTACAAGCAATTATTTTGACATAATGTCAAAATACTGTCAAGCTGAAGGACATCTTATTCTGACTCCTGTAACCCGCATTTCATGGGGGCTACATCTAGACTGGCATGATTTTCTGCCAATGCTTTTAACGGAAAAGTTTTTCCGTTAAAAGCATTTGCGGAAAAGAGCGTCTAGATTGGCACAGATGCTTTTCCGCAAAAGCACTTTTTGTGGAAAAGCGTCCATGCCAATCTAGACGCGGTTTTGCACAAGAAAGCCCCGATCACCATTTTAGCCATCGGGACTTTTTTGCGCAAAACAAATCTGAGCTGTTTACACTGGCCCTTTTGCACAAAAGCTTTTGCACAAAAGGACTTTTGCTCGAATGGGAGCATCAAAGTATTTGCACAAGAACACTGACAATCATACATTAGATCGTCAGTGTTCTTGCGCAAATTCAAGCGGCCAGTGTCGACAGCTGGCAAGTTTTTGCGCAAAAGCAGCCATTTTTGCGCAAAATCTTGCCAGTCTAGACGCAGCCGAGGAGTATGGGAAGCCGGAGGAAGAGTGCTCTAACTCAGATTTCCTGCTGCGTAGACAACACCAAAAGCCGAAATAAGCTATTTCAACTTAAGCTGCACAGTTGAGTAGCTGCGTAGCTTATTCTGGCTTTAGCCCAGTTGTGTAGACATACCCTCACTGAGCAATCTTTTGAGCTATTAGCTATAATGCTCACTTCTACCTCTTTCTATGACGATAGTCTTCTTGGTGGACATCACCTCTTTGAAGGGTTTGGGAGATGGGAGCTCAAATGGCAGGTGCTCCTTTTACTGTTTTTCAATAAGGTTTCTTTACAACCTCATTCAAGTTCTTACTAAGAGGTCTTTTTTTTCTGTACGATGCATCAGGCTACCCAGGAATCTTTCATTTGGAAAGGACTAAGCCATTCAGGAAGATGCCTAGACTTTGTTTTTATTGCAGATAGATCTAAGCAAGCGCCTCTCTCCACTCAGACTTTCTAGGTGGATCTCTGGATGTATAAGTGCCTGTCTTGCTAAAGTTATACCTCCCCCTAAAGTGACTGTGCTCTTTACTAGATCACAGTGAACATCTATAGCCCTACTCAAAATTCCAGTTGCTAAAATCTGCAGGGCTGCAACATGGTCTGTGGTGTGCACTTTTCCCAATCATTACACCCTAATTCACTCTACAAGATCAGCAGTGTCAGTAGGCAATGCAGTTCTTTCTTCAGTGGTGGGCTCTGTCCCAAAACTCCAATCTCCTGGAAGGATTGCTGCTGGAGAGTGACCTAAAGTGGAGCACCCACAGGAGCACTACTTGAAGAAGGAGAGGATGCTCACCTTGTGCAGCAACTGGAGTTCCCTGATACGTGTGTTCTTGTGGGTGCCCCACTACCCCTCTGCTTCACAGCTGCCTCTGTGGACCTTGTGGTAGAAAGGAAACGGAGAATGGTTTATCCAGGCAAGCCTATATAAACTCAATACAGTGCATGAGGACGTGTAGGATACCTATGCATGCTGAATGAACATTGCTACCAAAAATCTCTGAGCAAAGATGTAGGAGCACGTGCACACTGAAAATGGAGCACCCTGTAGGGGGGAAATAACTCTACTTGTACTACACCCTGGGCCCTGGTCTACACTAGGACCTTAGTCCAAAATACCCTTCCCCCAAGCTAGAATTAGCAGCACTGAAACATCCACACTACCGAGCCCGTTATTTTGGAATAACGGTCCACAGAATTTGAACTCTGTACTCCAACTTTTCATCAGGAATTACACTAATTCTGAATTGGTAAATCCAAAATAACGTTAGTGTGGATGCTCCAGTGCTGCTAAGTTGAACTAATTGGCCTCCAAGAGGCCTCCTGCAGCTCCCCGGCATGTTTCCTGGGGCTCTAAGTCCAAGGTAGCTTGTCTATATTGACGGAGCCTGCCTCAGACTAATTTCGAAGCCACCCCATAGCAAGGAAATGCAGATTTGAATTTGTTAAATCAGGAGTTCTTAAGTCAAATTTAGTGATTTTGAAATAAATTCCTAGTGTAAACATGTCCTAGTTGTCTGCAAGGAAAGGTAGCGGAACAGATTATTTTGTTACATCTAAAAGAGGGAGGTTAAAAAGCCCACAAAGGGTAGGAATAAATGGATGCTTTCCAAATGGAGAAAGGTAACTAGTGGTGTCCCCCAGAGCACTGGGACCAATGCTGTTCAACATATTCACAAATAAGCTAGAAAAGGGGCTAAAGAGGAGGTGGCAGAATTTGCAGATGATACAAAACTACTCAAGAGAGGTAAGTCCAAATCAGACTGCAAAGAGTTACAAAGGGGTCTCAAACAACTGGGTGACTGGGCAACAAAATGGCATTGTTGCTAATTGCAAAGTACTGAACATTGAAAAACATAACCCCACTATAAATATAAAATGATGGGGATCTACGTAAGCTACTATCACTCAGAAAGAGATCTTGAAGTCATTGTGGATGGTTCTTTGAAAACATCAATTTACTGTGAAGCAACAGTCAAAGAGGAAAAAAGCTAACCAAACCATGTTGGGAATCATTAGGAATGGGATAGGTAATAAGACAAAAAAATCATATTACCTCTATATAAATCCATGATATGCCCACATCTTGAATACTGAGTGCAGATCTGGTTGTTCCATCTCAAAAAAGATAGACTGGAATTGGAAAAGGTACAAAAAAAAGCTACAAAAATGACTACGAGTATGGAATAGCTTCCATATGAGGAGAAATTAATAAGACTGTAACTTTTCAACTTGGAAAAGAGACAGCTAAGGGGGGATATGATAGAGGTCTATAAAATCATGACTGGTGTGGAGAAAGTGAATAAGGAAGCTTATTCCTCTCATAAAACAAGAACGAAGTGCCACCAAATGAAAATAATAGGCAGTAGGTTTAAAGACAAACAAAAGAAAATATTTCTTTACACAATGCACAGTCAACCTGTGGAACTCTTTGCCAAAGGATGTTGTAAAGGTCAAAACTATAACAAGGTTCAAAAATGAACGAGATAAGTTCATGCAGGATAAGTCCCTTAATGGCTATTAGAGATAGTAATTCTGGCTGTCTCTAGCCTGTTTGCCAGAAGCTGGGAATGGGCAACATTTGATAATTACCTGCTTTTATAATCTATTCTCATTCTTCAAAAGTGAAACAGAATTTGGCCAAGAGGTGAGAAACTAAGACTATATCGGCATTTCAGTGTAGGCTACAGGGGGCATCAACTATATCATGAACCAAACTGCTATAACTGCTGTTGACTCCTTCAAACAGGACTATCTGAAGGCAAACCAGGAACCTTTTAGTTTGTCAACAGCATCTGGATTGGGAAGTTACAGTACAGCCATTTGGTGCATGCTGCAATTCACACACACCCACAGGATGCAAACTGCAGTGCCATGTAGACAAGTCAATAGTCTCGTTTTACTGAGACTGAGATTCACAAATAAAACGTTATTGAACCTACCATTCTGTTATCTGTCTGTGTTTATAGTAACATACCCAGTTTTAATCACTGTACATAAAGCACACAAGTCTGACAGGCACATAGGACCTGATAAAAAGGCCACTGAAGTCAATAAGAGGATTCCCATTGATTTTTTCCAATGGTCTTTGGATCAGGCCCTGAGCCCATAGATACAAGGTGTTGTGTTGGGAACTATTAATGTTGTTCTCCTCCCAGGAGTGATGTATGCCCTCTGCATGTCCACAAAGCCCTGCCTCAGAAAGACCCTCCACCCTGAGGGAAAACCTTGGGACAATGCACCTACTTTCAGCTTCTTACTCACGGTTGTGTCTTTAAGGTTGCTGATGTTTTAACTGCTGTATCCTTTAGACCTGCTGCTTAGAACAACCCCAGCTTTGTTGGGTAGGGTAATGGAAACATCCACAACTTTATATGACAGGACCACTTGCTTGTCTATAAAACCCTTATGTTTCAGGGTATAAGCCATTAGGAAGAAGCTATCCTTTACCTCAGGTAATTCCATAATTGTACTGCAGAGTGCCTTTCACCTTCATCTTAAGCCTCCGGTAATGGCCATCATCAGGCTGTATACTGCAGTAGATAAACCACCATTTTCATCTAGTATGACACTTCCTATGTAATCAATTTGTCCTTTTATATTTTTCTTTCAGATTCTTCAGTGCTTCAGACCCACTTCTCAGATTTCTTCCATTTCCCCTTCCCCTTCCCAGTTTCTCGTTCCCTGAGTTATAGTAGCATCTGGCTGAGAAACACCCCACATAATCTACAACCCTGCCAAAATCAACTAGGAACAACCTTTACCACTCTCTCTCAAAACAAGGGTCCAATCTGAAAAACAGCTTGAGAGTCTGTTGTTGGATGCTCCCATGGTCTTCAGTGGGAACTGAGGCTGTTGAACATAATTCAAGAGGTGTTTAATCTTTTAAAGTGCTCCAAGAGCCTATTTGTATGCAAGATTGCGGAACAAATAGTGAAGGAAAGAATAATTAAATTCATGAAAGTAGATGGTGGATGTAATGCAACACGGGTTTACTAAATGTACATCATTCCCGACTAATTGATTTCCTTTCCAGCGTAAATAATTGGGTTTTTTTACAGAAGGGAAGTGCGGTAGATCTCATACTTAGGCTTCAGAAAAAGCATTTGATGTAGTACAACATGGGAAATTATTACTTAAATTAAGGAACATGAAGATTAGTTCAAGAACTGTAAGGTATATAAGGAAGTGACTAAAGGGGAGAAGGCAATTGCTGAAAGGTGAATTGTTGGCCTGAATTCCACTCGGATCTCTCTTGGGACCAATTTTATTCAACCTGATTATTAATGATGGTGGCACAGAAAGTGAGTATGCTGATGAAGTTTTTTGATAAGGAATTGGCAAACATTGTCAATACAGAGATGTGTCAGAATATTACACAGGAAGATCTAGAGTCCAAAGAGGACAGAGAGAGGCTGTTCTCAGAGTGGCGGATGGCAGAACAAGGAGCAATGGTCTCAAGTTGTAGTGGGGCAGGTCTAGGTTGGATATTCTAGGGCTAGAAGAGAACTCAGGAGGTCATCAAGGCCAGTCCCCTGGCCGAGCAGGACCAATCCCAACTAAATCATCTCAGCCAGAACTTTTTCCTAGTATCCAACCTAAACCTCCCCCACTGTAATGTAAGACTATTGCTCCTTGTTCTGCCATCCGTCACTACTGAGAACAGCCTCTCTCCATCCTCTTTGGAACCTCCCTTCAGGAAGTTGAAGGCTGCTAACAAATCCCCCCTCACTCTTCTCTTCTGCAAGTTAAATAAGCCCAAATCCCTCAGCCTCTCCTCACAGGTCATGTGCTCCAGCTCCTTAATCATTTTGGTTGCCCTCTGCCGGACCCTCTCTAATGCCTCCACATCCTTTCTATTGTGGGAGGCTCAGAACTGGATGCAATACTCCAGATGTGGCCTCACCAGTGCTGAATAAAGGGGAATAATAACTTCTCTAGATTTCCTGGAAATGTTCCTCCTAATGTACCCTAATTTGCTATTAGCTTTCTTGGCTGCAAGGGCACACTGTTGACTCATATCCAGGTTCTCATCCACTGTAATCCCCAGGTCCTTTTCTGCTGAACTGCTACTTAGCCAGTTGGTCCCCAGCCTGTAACAATGCTTGGGAGTCTTCCATTCCAAGTGCAGGACTATGCATTTGTCCTTGTTGATCCTCATCAGATTTCATTTGGCCCAATCTTCCAATTTTTCTAGGTCACTCTGGACCTTCCAACGTATCTACCTCTCCCCCTAGCTTAGTGTCATCCGCAAACTTGCTGAGGGTACAATCCATCCCCTCATCCAGGTCGTTAATAAAGATGTTGAACAAAACCAGCCCTAGAACTGATCCTTGGGGCACTCTGCTTGAAACTGATTGCCAGCCAGACATCGAGCCGTTGATCACTACCCATTGAGTCCAACAATCTAGCCAACTTTCCAGCCACCTTACAGTCCATTTATCCAATCCATACTTTCTTAACTTGCTGGTAAGAACATTGTGGAAGACCGTATCAAAAGCTTTGCTAAAGTCAAGATATAGTACATACACTGACTTCCCCATGTCCACAGAGCCAGTTACCTCATCATAGAAGCTAATCAGATTGGTCAGGCATGACGGGCCCTTGGTGAATCCATGCTGACTATTCCTGACTGAGGTGAGGCTGACCGGTCTATAGTTCCCTGGATTGTCCTTCTTTCCTTTTTAAAAAATGGGCACTGAATTTGCCTTTTTCCGATCATCTGGGATCTCTCCCGATCTCCACGAGTTTTCAAAGATAATGGCCAAAGACTCTGCAATGACATCTGCCAATTCCCTCAGTATCCTCGGATGCATTAAATCCAGACTCATGGATTTATGTATGTTTAGCTTTTCTAAATAGTTCTTAACCTGTTCTTTCTTCACTGAGGGCTGCCCACTTCCCTCCCATACTACATTGCCTAGTGCAGTAGTCTGTGAGCTGATTTTGTCTATGAAGACACAGGCACAAAAAAAAAAAAAGCATTGAGTACTTCAGCTTTTCCCACATCATCTGTCACTAGGTTACCTCTCTCATCCAGTAAGGGCCCCACACCCACCCTGATCACCCTCTTATTGCTAAAATGTCTGTAGAAACCTTTCTTGTTACCCTTCACATCCCTTGCTAGATGCAATTTCAATTGTGCTTTCGCCTTTCTGATTACTCCCCTGCTTTCTTGAGCAATATATTTATACTCCTCCCTAGTCATTTGTCCAAGTTTCCACTTCTTGTAAGCTTCCCTTTTGTGTTTAAGCTCACCAAGGATTTCACTGCTAAGCCAAGCTGGGTTGCCTACCATATTTGCTTTTCTTACGGTGCATCAGGATGGTTTGTTCCTGTGCTCTCAATAAGGCGTCTTTAAAATACTGCCAGCTCTCCTGGACTTCTTTCCCCCTCATGTTAGCATCCCTGGGGTTATAGCCCATCAGTTCTTTGAGGGAGTCAGAATCTGCTTTCCTGAAGTCCAGGGTGTTTATTTTGCTGCTCTCCTTTCTTCCTTAAGTTGGGAACCTGAAATCTACCATCTCATGATCACTGCTTCCCAGGTTGCCACCCATATCTACTTCCCTTACTAGTTCCTCCCTTTTTGTGAGCAGCAAGTCAAGCTGTGCATGGCCACTGGATGGTTCCCTCAGCACTTGTACCAGGAAATTATCCCCAACATGCTCCAAAAACTTCCTGGATTGTCTGTGTACTACTGTATTGGTCCCCCAGCAGATGTCAGGGTGATTAAAGTCCCCATAAGAACCATGGCCTTCGATCTAGAAGCTTCTCTTAGTTGTCTGAAGAAAGCCTCATCTACCTCATCCACCTGATATGGAGGTCTATAGCAGACACCAACAACAACAACATCACCTCTGTTGCTCCTGCCTCTAAGCTTAACCCAAAGATTCTCAACAGGCTTTTCTTCCTCTGTATACTGGAGTTCTAAGCAATCTCACTTCTCTCTTACATACAGTGCAACTCCTCCACCTTTTCTCCCCTGCCTGTCCTTCCTGACCAGTTTATACCCTTCCGTGATAGTGCTCCAGTCATGTGAGTCATCCCATCAAGTCTCCATTATTCCAAACACCTCATATCTCTTTGACTGTGCCAGGGCTTCTAATTCTTCCTGTTTGTTTCCCAGGCTTCTTGCATTCATGTATAAACACCTTAGATAACTAGCTGATTGACCTACCTTTTCCATATGAAGCAAGGGTCCTCCTTTGTTGTTCCTTCCTTCTTGTTTCTTCCCAGTATCCCACTTCCCCACTTACCTCAGGGCTTAGATTACTATCCCCTGATGAACCTAGTTTAAAGGTTCACTCGATTTGCAAGCCTGCCCGTGAAGATGCTCTTCCCTCTCTTTGTTAGGTGGATCCCATCTCTTCCTAGCAATCCTTGTGCCCAGAATAGCATCCCAGGGTCAAAAAAACCAAAGCCCTCTCTCCAACACCATCTGCACAACCATGCATTTACTTCCATGATTCAACGATCCCAACCTGGACCTTTTCCTTCAATAGGGAGCATGGACGAGAACACCACTTGCACCTCAAACTCTTTGATCCTTCTTCCAGTGTTATATAATCTGCAGTGACCCACTCAAGGTCATTCTTGGATGTATCATTAGTTCCTATATGGAGAAGGAGGAAGGAGTAGTGATATGAAGGTTTGATCAGTCTTGAAAGACTCTTGGTCACATTCTGAATTCTAGCTCCTGGTAAACAGCAAATGTCTTGAAATTCCTGGTCTGGATGGCAGATGGATGACTCCATCCCTCTTAAGAGGGAGTCCCTGACCACCATCACCCGTCTTCTTCTCTTAGGGGTGGTGGTCATGGAACCCCCATCTCTAGGACTACGCATCCCATGCCTTCCAGTCAATGGGGTCTTTTTCTGATCTCTTCCTTGAGAGGTCTCTGCCAAATTGATGAAGACTGAGTAACAGTGTTATGGGAAACAATAGGGTTGCCAGCCCTTTAGGACTGTCCTAGAGCAGGGGTGGGGAATCTTTTTGGGTTGGGAGCTGCTGACCCCCAAGCTAGTAGATTTTGTGTGCTCCAGCACTATGGTGGGATAGTGGGGGGGCTGGAGTACCAGAGCAGGTTCCCCAATGATAGGGAGGAGCCTTGATTTTCAGGGGCTGGCTCCAGGCAAGCTGAGGACTGCAGGTTCCCCACCCCTGTCCTTGAGTCTCCAGAAATTAAAGATTAATCTGTAGTTAATGATTATGTCATGTGATTAACCTCCAGGAATACATCCCACCAGTGTTAGCAACCCTATTGCATCAATCTGATCTCCTTCCACAAGTGGATGTTTCTTATTTCTTCTTGGCTTCCAGTATAGCAGGCAAACTTGAATCCAGCAGTGGCAGCAAAGTACAGGGGAGCCAGAAAGAAAGAAAGACAATTGTAAGTGTTGGGACCTTGCAAGAAGGGGTCTGAAACCTGGAAAGAGAGGAGGAGGACAGCGTAGGCTGGGGCAAGGGGCTGACTTTGCTTTAAGCTAGAAGAATTACACTGCTGGAAGAGCACCCCAGTTTCTTGTTTACATTAGGGCAAGAGGGCTCAGCTGGCAAATGCCAACCATGCTGTCCCTTAAATCCAGGACTGGAAGAGGGAGGACTGAAACTCAGCCCTGCATTTTGTGGGCAGATAAATGGTTTACCAGCCAGTGAGTCGAGAAGGTTGCAGGAGGATGGTAGTAGTCTGCTATTCATAATGGAACTATATCTGAGCATCTTTGAGTGGATGGAACAAGAGGGTCTCTGTGTCCATATCTCTTCCCACCTGTTGGTCAAATTCGAGATTACTACTGGTACCTTAACTGCAAATTTCTTGAGTTTCTTGAACTTATTTCTTTTATAGTATAACATTAAACAACATTGCTTTCTAGGTTACATATTTTCAGTTTTCAATTCAATGAGTCTTTATTCACTATACAAACATTGCCAGCAATTCAATCTTTAACTCTGTCTTAAAGTTTTGGGAGTAGAATTCTTTTCTTTTGATAAAGGTAAGATAAAAGAGTGCATGTGGGGGAGAGTTGCAGGAGAGATCCTGCAGACGCTTAATCCTGCTCATGAGAGTTACAATTTCCATTTACTATGCTGACATAGGTTAATCTGTGTGGTTCTCTGTCGCTGTGTTCATGTTCTCTATCCCCACCCCTTTGATTATTTTAAGGACTCCATGTAATGGCACTGCAGTCACTGGAATCCAGGAAGATTTACTAACACAGCTGAGCAGTTTTGAGCAATGACACTAGCACAGCTCGAAAAACATGTCTGTACTGAAGCTGGGTAAAATTAGAAGACCTTTGTTTATCAGCCTGAGTCCAGAGCCTTTTCTCAGAGGGAATCACTGACACCGTAAAAACATTAAGAAAATGAAGAAAAATATAACTCAGCTCCAGTGAAACCTATCCCCGACTCCAGAAACCAGGCTCATTTTACTGTGTATTACGTATCCTAAATGTATCGTCTTACATTTGTATTTCCTGTATCTTGCTGCAAGTTTTTCTGTACAAAAATCCCCAAAATTGAATAGTGTTAGAGAGAAATTAGAGTGAAGAGACCTGTACAAAAATACACAAAAAATAAAGTTTCAATGCTTGTCGTTAGGGCAATTTGGTGAATAACTTTCCATCAAGTTCAGTCCTGTTTAAATAGTAATAATAGTACTCATGGCTTAGGACACTAATTCTCAGCAGATACAATTATAGTCAATGGGGAAATTGTGCCAGTAAATAAGTAAAACTATATGCAAAAACCTAACCAAATGGTTTAGCATGGTAGCACAGATACCTTATCTTTTCTATGAACCAACCACTAAAGCACACCAATTGCTCACTAGTTCACACGCTTAAAAGCCAGTATATTAAAAAGAGACCCATTCCAAAACTAACAGAAACTCCAGTAGTCCCATTCCTGTTCACGTGGATGCAGACTGAAAACCTGCATAGAGGAAAGGAGGTTTTCTTTTGTCTGTGCTTCTAATGATCGTAGAAAAGCTTTTTTTCAAACAACTCAGTATGAAAATGTTGGTGTTTGAATAGTGCTTGCATGAGTTGGAATAAACAGCTTTTCACACCTTTGGCCAAGAAATGTGCATGATGCTCCTGCAGTGTGAATGATGGATGGGTTTGTACCTATCCCAGAGGGGAATAAAGAATACCTACATTTCCTTCCTCAAGTTGTCCATATGTTTTTCTGGGTTATATCTTGTCACGCATCATGTGCAGTGTGTGTGCATGAGCATGTGTGTGAGTACTTGGGGAGATGTGGGAGGGTTGGGTTTGGTCTGCTTTTTCCCTATATGAATGACTCTACCCGGATACTGCAATTTCTGTGCTTTTCCAGGGCCAGATAGGACTAGTGAATGGGAATAAATGAACCATTCTGATATGGATAAGTAAGGAGAAGTCTTGCATGATTAAAAGAAGGATGAGGGTGTACCTTCTATTTCTAGTGTAAGCCTTCTGTCAATGTAGTTTATGGCTTTGGGATTATCATATTGGACCCTCTCTTCATAGTAGCTGTGCACATAGGGACTGTTTTCACCTTACTGAAATGTAAGCTGCAACAAAACTCTAATGCAGGCTTTGCCACAGTGATCCATGTTTAGAGGCTGTGTTATTGCATTTGGGGCAATCATTGAAAACAGCTGAAAAATGTCAACTAGTGCAGATGGAAATGGTTTATCTCTAACTGGGATAACTTTCCATCAAGGGATAACACTTATGGACACATGGCACTGGATACCCCCTCTTTAACAGAACTATGGACTTCAGAAACAGAATGGACCAATATGGTCATTTAGTCTATCTCCCTGTTAGTTCATGAGGGTGCCTTATTGAATGTTTACAATTATTTTTTCCAGTCTAACTTTAAATGCCCCAAGCAATGGGATTTCAATCACACTTCTTGGGAGACTATTGCGTAATGAACAGATTGTTCTATCGGACCTCTTCCTTGAAAATTTTCAATTTACCTTTATTAATTTATTCCTAGTTATTGTGCTAAATAATTCTTCCCCCCTGGCATTTATACTCTTCAAATATTGGTAAACTGTTTAATTTCTTTCCTGCCTCCAGTGATTGCTTAACCAAGATACATATTTAGTTCTTTTTCTATTTCCTTGCAAATTAGTCCCTTTACTCTCTCTGTCCTTCTTTGATTTCCCTTTAGGTTGTCTATATCCTTTTGATAAAGAGCCAAAACTGACCAAAATATTTCAAGCAGGTTTGGACCTTTTCTCTCACCTTCCTTTCACATACTCTGGTTCCTCAGCATATGCAGCTTAAAATTCCATTGACTTCTTTCAAGTATTGGTATAGCCATACATGGTCCAGGAATGCACTATTTGGGCAATTGTTCCTCTCCTAATGGTCCATTATGAGGATTATGAACCACTGGTTCAGCGTCTCTCTTGGCTCCAGATGAGCAAAGATGGGAGTATTCGTGGAGGTTTGGTTTTAGCTAGAACTCAGTTCTCCAAGTGAACTGGCATCATTTGTTTTACCTGCAAATGGACACAGCCAAAGTCAATTTACAAATGAATTCCTGCAGCTTTGGAAAAGACCTGCTTCATAGGTTTTCCTCTGCACATTTCTTTATAGATACACAAAGTAGCTGCGAAGAAACCATAAAGAAAAGAATCTTACTATGAAGATCACATCAGTTATGGAGACTGGTGTAGTCACTGTACTTAATATTTAAACAGCAATTGCATTTTATTAAGCCAATTTCCATTTCAAATATTGAGAGAAGTTAATAATTACTTTTTGCTTGATGCTTAGGAATTACTATTGAGCTAATAATGAATAGCACTACACCAAGCTGTTTCCTATTGATTTCAGTAGCATCTAAATTTTAAGGAATAGTGACTATTTCTATAAAACTCTTAAGTCCTGATTCTGATCTCACACTAGGGTAAATCAAGAGTAGTTCTGTCAAAAGTAATAGAGGTACTTTTGTCTAAAATCACTGTAACTCATTGAGTCTGATGGAAATAATCTTCATTTACACTTGTATAAGTGAAATGAGAATCAAAGCATACGAGAATCTCTAAGCTGGTGTAAAATGTCTGGCCTCCCAACTGAAGGAAGATGAATGAAACACGATGGGGCAAAACACCAGCACTCCTAAACATCAGTACAGAGAAGGTGAAGGAGTGCTGGGACTTTGGGTGGAAGACGGAAGAAAGAAGGATTAGCATAAGACCAGGTTTGTGAAGCAATAATGAGACTGTGAACAAACTGAAATGTGAACCCAATCTGATTACAAGTAAAGATGGTTAACAATTTCCTGAAATAAGACTTTTTTTCCTTCTGAAAATGCTGATTTGATGAAATTGAAATGTTCCTCAGGAACATTCTGATTTCAGTAACTCTTTTAAAAAACAATGCTTCATTTGAGCAATGCCCAAGTGCTTTGTTATGATGTTCACTTTCATATTGTATTGTAGATTATATTTAGACCAAACACAGTGCTTCAATAAGGTCATTTTATTATTTCCAAATCAAAATATTGGAAAATGTGTTTCATGGGAAATTTCAAAACTTTGATTCTCATTCTGATTTGAGGTGAAAGACAATTATGAAACATTGAAATCTCCCATGGAATGGAAATTCTTTTTGCCTAGCTATAGTCTGTGTAATCTGATTTCATAGCTCTAGTACAGAGTTGCACGATCACATAATGCCTGTTATTTGACGGCTTATTTTTCATAAAAACAAGGACACTTAAATGGAAAACTTACATAAGTACAACATTGTGACATGAAATTTCAACACAATCCCTTTCAAAAGCTAGGGTTTCAGTAGTGAGCCTAACTCTTCCTAACTGCAAACATAGTAATTTCAGCAACTGCCTGGACTGTTAAATGTATAACTAATGTGTAAACTAACTGTTAATGTTCCCAGCTCTCATGATTTGATGATGTGTCTCATGATATTTAGCGTGTTTCTTAAAGCCCCAGCCCATGGCGTCATGTTCTGACATGGGAATCTCAGTTTCTATGTTAAAATAAACGTTTCCAGCTTTCATAGTCACTGAGAAAAGCTTGAAAATGTGAACTCTAACAGCACAAAAACCAAAAGGCAAATTAAAAGAAAACAATTGTTACTTAAATCTTTTGATTGTAGGTCAATCTTGTGGGGTTTTTTGAATGCTTGCGATTGGCAATATTGGTTCTCAACCTGATAATATTTATTTAACTCTGCACTGTTAAGGCAAAATCCTGCATGTGTTTCATAGGAGCACTTGGGATCAAGAAGGCACAGAGGAGTCTTGCTTTTGCCAGTTCCCCAAACGGGGGTAAGGCAGAATATAAGGCCCTGTTGAGCACTAAAAGGAGACCTGAGTCCTCAGCTGGCACTCCATGGCTTGCAGTAGACAACTGGTTGAGAGCACAGCCTGGCCCTAGCCCTACTATCCACACATTGACAACAGCAGGCACTGATAGAGGTACAAGCTGTCCTTTTTGTAAGGAGCATCTATGGAGCTGCCTCTGCACCTCTTAAGATTTTTTTCCTACAACAATAAAATGGCACCTCAGCCTCCTCCTATTCATCTGTCACTGCTCCTTTCCCCTCAGTGAACATCTGGTAAGTAAGGCCAAGATGATGCCATCAGTGTTACGTTGATGTGGGGTGGGTTTTTTTTTCACTTATTATTACTATTGACACAACATACTTTGACTTGAAAGAAAGAATGGACTTACTTTTATCCCTTGTTCAATGTCTTTCAACTCCAGCACATAATGAACCAAACCCGCATCTTTCCCCAAATAAAGGGCTGGACTCTGTAATTCATTATGTAGCTCTCGGGGCACTGGAAGAAGATTAATGGGTACACTGTACTTTTATGAATGGCAAATCAATCCTTTAAAATATGTTTTGGTTAAACAAACAGAACTTCAGGTCTATTATTTTCATCATTTCATTGTTAGTGTTGATTAAGTCAATTAATTACTGTTTGTTAGGTTTAATTTCAATGCATCGTTAGTCTAACTGAGTTGCTATTAATCCTAATATAGTTTCTGCTTTCCACTAACATCAAGCTAAGTCTGTTATGGTAGATGGTTATGTACACACCATAAATCACGCAGCATAATTAACCTGCTTGAACTTTTTACAGCTTGGCAGTGTGGTTAGGCAAACCTTAGTACAGTTTTAGAGATGTCACTGCAGTTATAACTCTTAGTAAAATATGTCATCTCACTCAACAATAAAACTCAATATGCCACTGGTCATTTCTTTCTAACATAAGGAGAAAATATCAGGTGCATCAGCACCTAGACATTATACTGATAGGTGCTATTGGAAACCATAAAATAGATAGAATAAGCAAAAGGAAGATGTACTATAAAATGGGCTATCTACAATATATTTTAGAAACTTTGTCTGTCTGTGTCCATCCATCCATCTGTGTGTCTGTTTGTTCAAGAACTCCTAAATGGTAAGAGCTAGAACCACCAAATTTGGTATGCAGCTTTCTCTTATCTTAACATAAGGTAAGGGTTTGGTTGTGCCAGGACAATGGGATGTGCCTGGAATTTGATTGTTTCTCATAAAATGGAAATGGGGGGGGAGGTCTGGTAGGAGGACCAGTTATGCTGTAGAATTACCACAGGCGCAGCAGGGGGCAGAGATGGGGACCAGGACAGCTATAACTTCATTGGATCAACAGGGGGCAAGGCGGAGAAAAAGACAGTCCTCTACTATATATTTCAGAGAGTTTCTCTTTTTGTATGTCTGTGTCTCTGTCTGTCCCACAGCTGAGGGACATGCACCCCTCCATTGGCTGTGCCCCTGAAGCTGCAGCTGCAGCAGCCATGGACAGGAACTTCTCACCTGGCCCCAGGTTGCTGCAGTGAGAGTGGGCCAGGGTTGTCCTCTCTCCTCGGAGCAGCAGGAATACTGAACCCCTCCGCCACTCCAGAACAATAACGTAAATGATGAAAAACAAAATGTATTTGCTTTAAGGAGACAAGTAACACCAGGTAAATCTTCTGGTACTATTATATCGGAAATGCAGATTTTGTACTTTATACCAGGAATCATTTGTTTTTTCCTGAGATCTATCTATAGTATCTTATATAGTCCCTATCACCACTGTATATATCCCCTGTCACCACTGCATGCCTTCCAGTCTTTAATGTAGTTATCCTCACAACACCTCTGTGAGGCAGAGGCAGTTTCCTATAACAGATGGTAAACTGAGGCCCACAGACACAGAAAGATGCCTGTGCAGCTAAAGTTGTGAGCTAGGCTTCAGGAGATCTGGGTTCAGTTCCCTGGTGTGCTACAAACTTCCTATGTGACCACAAACAAGTCATTCAAATGCAGAAGTGAGAGAGGGTGGGCATGTGGGGCCACTTGCCCTCCTACATTGCTCAGTCACATGTTGTGGCCAGACCCCTTCCCTGCTGAGCTGGCAACCTGGGTAGAGCTGGCAAAGGCAGGAACAGGAGAACAGCTGGGAATTGTACAGAGGGGCTGCTGCTTTTTGGGGGAGGGGAGCTATGTGGAGGTGAGGGGGCCTGACTCCAGCTATTCAAATTGCTCAAGGGTTGTACCAGCCCCAACAGTAGGCATGAATCATCTATGAAATGTTTATCTTTTTTTTTTTTTTTGTTACATCAGTGACTCTCAACCTTTCCAGGCTACTGTACCCCTTTTAGGAGTCAGGTTTGTCTTGAGTACACCCAAGTTTCACTTCAGTTATAAGCTACTTGCTTACAGAATCAAACATAACAACACAAATGTATCATAACACACTGTTACTAAAAAATTGCTGACTTTTTCATCTTTACTATGTGATTATAAAATAAATCAATTAGAATATAAATATTGTACTTACATTTTGGTGTCTAGTATATAGAGATGTATAAACAAGACATTTCTATGAAATTTTAGTTTGTACTGTATTGGCTAGTGCTTTTTATGTAGCCTATTGTAAAACTAAGCAAAGATCTAGATGAATTGATGTGTCCCCTGGAAGACCTCTATGCATCCTCATGTGTACATGTACTCCTGGTTGAGAACCACTGGTTTACACTAGTGCCTGCTTTTTAGGGTTTTACCCTACTACCCATCAACATGAAAACCGAGCCTCTTTTATGAGAAAACAGTTGCAATAGCAAAGTCTATACTGAATTTCGTGGAGTCTCTGGCACTTTGCCCTCTTTTGAGGAAAAGTCTCTGATTAAGGAGAGTTTTGTTTTTAGACCGAGTGATGTGACTGGGAGACGTTAAGGTTGGAGAGGGGTCTGATGAGACTGGGATCTATTGCAGATAGTTACAGTCCCTGCCTCCAAAGAACTTCCAATCTCAATAGCCAGAAGAGACAAAGTGTAGGAGATTCAGAGAGACTTAAGCTAGGTGGATGGGCAGCGTGATAACAGATCAAAATTAATGCTGACAAATCCAAAGGAATTAATACTGGATAAAATAGTTAAACTACTCAGATATTTTACTGGATTCTAAATTATTGGTATCTGGTCAGGAAAAAAATCCTTGGGTGATGCATCATTGAAGACCTCGAATCAATGTGCTGCTGTAGTGGTCAACAAAACAAACAATGTTAGCATGCAGAAGGACTAAGATGGACTATAAAACAGAAAATAGTATAACACCATTATATAAATTAATGGTTGCCTTTACCTGGATTACTGCATGCAGTGCATCTCAAAAAGGCAGTTGTTGAACTGGAAGGGATTCAGTGCTGGGTGACTCTTCGCCAACTGAGGAATCCCCTATGAAGGGAGACTCATTCAGTGGATGGCTTAGCCATGTTTACTGCAGATTTGTACTGCCAGAGTGGCACAGTTTATAGCACAGCGTGGGCTCTGTGTGGTTTTTCAGTTACACCAGATTTATGGCACCACAGAAGGAACCAGAAATGAGGGCAAGGATATACAAGAAGCAGTTAGAAAATAAGAGAGGTGTAACTAGTGGTGTTCCCCAAAGGTCAGTCTGAGGACCAATCCTATTCAACTTATTCATAAATAGTCTAGAACAAGGGGTGAGCAGTGAGGTGGCAAAGTTTGCGGATGATACTAAACTGTTCAAGATAGTCAAGACCAAACAGACTGTGAACAACTTCAAAAAGATCTCACCAAACTGAGTGACTGGGCAACAAAATGGCAAATGAAATTTAATGTGGATAAGTGTAAAGTAATGCACATTGGAAAAAATGACCCCAACTATACATACAATATGATGGGGGTTAATTTAGCTAAAACTAATCAGGAAAGAGATCTTGGAGTTATCGTGGACAGTTCTCCGAAAACGTCCACGCAGTGTGCAGTGGCAGTCAAAAAAGCAAATAGGATGCTATTAAAAAAGGGATAGAAAATAAGACAAAGAATATCTTACTGCCCCTATATAAAACTACAGTATGCCCACATCTTGAATACTGCATACAGATGTGGTCTCCTCACCTCAAAAAAGATATTTTGGCATTAGAAAAGGTTCAGAGATGGCAACTAAAATGATCAGGGGTTTGGAACAGGTCCCATATGAGGAGAGGCTAAAGAGACTGGGACTTTTCAGTTTAGAAAAGAGAAGACTGTTGGGGGATATGATAGAGGTATATAAAACCATGAGTGGTGTGGAGAGGGTGAATAAAGAAAAGTTATTTACTTGTTCCCATAATATAAGAACTAGAGGACACCAAGTGAAATTAATGGGTAGCAGGTTTAAAATTAATAAAAGAACGTTCTTCTTCACACAGCGCACAGTCAACCTGTGGAACTCCTTGCCAGAGGAGGCTGTGAAGGCTAGGACTATAACAGAGTTTTAAAAAGAACTAGATAAATTCATGGAGGTTCGGTCCATAAAAGGCTATTAGCCAGGGGGTAAGGAATGGTGCCCCTGGCCTCTGTTTGTCAAAGGCTGGAGAAGGATGGCAGGAGACAAATTGCTTGATCATTGTTTTCGGTCCACCCCCTCTGGGGCACCTGGCAGTGGTCACTGTCAGCAGACAGGATACTGGGCTAGATGGACCTTTGGTCTGACCCAATATGATCAATCTTATGTTCTTAATACAAGAATATTTGGTTATGTACGGAGTGGTCACATGCCACAATTCAGATTAACTCCTGTGGCTCAGGAGGTTTCTAACATGGACCAGGGAAATCCAGGTGCCACGTGGGAGCAAGGTCCATCTACAGCAGGGGTTCTCAACCTTTTTCTTTCTGAGGCCCTGCCCAATATAATATAAAATCTCCACGGCTCTGCTGTGCCACAACTGTTTTCCTGCATACATATCCAGAGTCTGCATTAAGGGGTAGCAAAGAGGGCTACCTCCTAAGGAACCAGACAGAAGTCTCTGCATTATAAACTAATGAAGACTGTGACAACTGTGACCCTCAAAAACTGTCAACTTTACTTTTCTACATATACTGTCAGATATCGTGTATACCAAACACATGAAGATTATGCAACTACAAATACTTATTTAGCTGTCTAAGGCAGTTGGCAAAATTTCTGTGGTCATAGTAGAGATCTTGATGTACCAGCTTGACTGTAGATCCCTGTGATATAGTAACACTAATCTTTATGGTGCAACAGGGACTGGTGACCTTTCACCCATCCTGCATTATTTAAGTGTATGTTTGCTAATTGATCTGTTACTGGTAAATAGTCTTTTTAAAAAGTTTTATAGTTGACTGATTTTTAAGAGGGATTTACTTTATCTTTCAGAGATCAGGAAGCCAGGCACTCAGCATGAGATATTGTTTGTTCTATCTTTTTATTGCACATCTGGGCCAAATTTATTCTTGGTGTGGCACCACTGATTTCAGAGGACTTTTACCAAAGATGAATTTGGCCTTCTGTGTCAGGTAAGATCTGGAGGCAACACGACCATAGGCAGAGCTTGACAAATCAGTGAATCTACTCACCCATGGCGAGTAGATTTCAGCCGGTCGCCCCGTTCACTGGCGGCGTGCACATGTGCAATGCGGGTCTTGCGCATGCGCAGTGCGGGGCTGGCAAGTAGATTTCACTGCGGTTTGTCAAGCCCTGACCATAGGTAACAATTTGAAACTGATAGTTAAAATTTTGAATTTCTTGTAAACGAGGCACTTAGGCTACACATCTATACTGCAGCACTATTTTGGGATACTGGTGGTATCCCGAAATAGCTATCCCACATCTTGACAGTAAGTCCATTATTTCGAAATATAATGGGCTCGCTATTCCAATGTCCCTGTAAACCTCATTCCATGAGGAGTAAGGGATGTTTCGGAATAGCGGGTTATTTCAAAATTTGGCACTGTGCAGACAGCACCAAATTATGAAATGAGTTATTTCGAAATAAGATACCCAATTTGTGTAGCTCAAATTGCGTATCTTATTTCAACCTATGGTTCAGTGTAGACGCACCCTTAAAAATCACAGCAGTTACATCACTAGCCTTTAAAGTAACAAAGTTTATGCACTCTATTCTAAAACTGGCCATCCTCCACAGATTTTCTAGAGACAAGGCCCTCCCAAAAGAATATCCACACATGTGGAATGGCACAATGGATAAAAACAGACTTTAAGAAAAGCCTGACACTTTAAAAAGAGGATGTCTCTGGAAAATGTGGCCCCAGTTAATGTTATTGAGCACATCTGAAAAGCCAGTTCTTATTGAGACACTATCAACTGGCTTTACTCCAAAATGTAGATTTAAAATGGGACAAATTATGTAATTTACATTTTAGCCAGGGAGTGTTGAGGGGTGGGTGGAACTGTATCACCCAAAGGAAGAATTGTGCCTCCCTCAGACTCTTGATGTGCAGGGTGAATGTACATGCTGTACCAATCCTTGAGTGTGCCAGGTGATTTGTGCTCCTGGAAATGCAGAAACAGTGTTCCTCCAAACATGTGCTACTTTTGTCTGGTCTTTGCAGGAAGGAGGAAGAGAGAGAGGCTTCCATTTTAGCACCAATGGGAATTCAACCATTTGTGCCTTTGACAATCTCCCTCAAATATGGATGTTAATAGTAATGTAAGTTAGGATTATTTTCTTGAAACATAGAGGACTAAATTTGTCCCTGGTGCAATACCATGTATGCACTAATGATTAATTTGAGCCACGAGTTTCCCATTCAGTGTTCCTTTTATAGCACTGCTATGTATAGTATGTATTTGTCCACTTTAGTCTTGGGAATCCTGCAGCTCTAGCTCTATCAAAGCTTCCTGAAATCAGTGGGAGTTTTGTCTTAGTAGAGACTCTAGGATCAGGCTCCAAAGGATAACAACTATGTTCAAGTCAGTATGTGTCTGATGAGAGTAAAACAAATATTGACTTATTTTAGGAGATTCTCTACTGACATTACTAGTTTAGTACAAAAAAGTGTCCATTGTTTCTTTAGACCTTTCAGTGCCTTCAAACTGCAGCTTTTTCATTCACCTAGACTGCTGAACATTGCTACAGTAAAGGCTAGAAGTTCACAGGAGACAAGAAAATGTGTGTATTTAGCAGCTGCAATGTTTAAACTATAATATGATGAAACAGACTATGTGTGATAGTTTTGTTATGACAACTATGGCTCCAAAGGTTAGTACAATTTCTCATGTGAAGCAGGGGAGAGAAAATTACAATTAAAAGCACTGTAAGTGCTTAAACAACAATTTCAAGCAGCCTTTGATATGCTCTTTTAATAGTTGTACAAGGTCAGCCCAGAGATATCAGGATTGTCTTTCAAAAGAATTTGCTGCATTTTACGACACATACCAAAATGCCCTGCATCATTAAAAGCATTGAGCATTAGGATATCTGACAGTTTGTTTGACTAAAACTCCTGGCCTATTTGAGCTATCTTTGTAATAGAACAAATCCATATACTATACAAAATGTATGATATTTACAGTGTGTGTGTAAAAAGTATTTTGTCTGAAGGAAGGGGGAGCTCTATTATTTAGTAAATCAACACACTGAAACAAAAGTACATTAAAATAACTAATTTTATCATTGATAAAACATTTAATGTAACAACATTTATGGTACTGCTATCAACATAAATATCCAAGCCAAGGTGTCTGAGGCAATGTTGCCCACTGGATGGGACCGAAGTGGGATTTATGAGACCAGAATTCTATTTGTGTCTCCGCCACTGGTGGGCTGGCTGCATTTGTGTAAGTCATAGCTCTTTGTGTCCCAGTTCCACATCTGTGAAATGGGGATAATGATTTTGAGCTCCTTTCTAAATTGTTTTGAGATCTATGGATGAAAAACATTATGTAAGTGTTTAGGCTACACTATTAGTAACATTCATGGTTTCTGTTTTCAGCCTATTTTTCTGCAGCCAACTGCACATACTAAAGTCCAAACCCTATAAAGCAAATCATGTATTCGTGTAAATCTCATAACTTTTGGGGAAGCTGATTTATGACTTTTGACCATTTAGCGTTGGGAATAGTTTATTTTATACTATTTATTTTTAAGTGAGATCAGACTACAGTACGTGCTGAAGGACTTCTGAAATGTAAAGATATTTAAGTGTCATTTAAAGGCTAAACAGCTGGTATTCTGTGACGGCCGCTTATTTTACTACTCACAAATATCTCACTGTTTCCCTGCACTTTCCTCTTCACTGCTAGTCTGTTTAATGTATCCACCTGTTGTCTATTGTGTTATATTTGGGTTGTAAGCTAGTTGGGATAGGGACCATCTCACTTTTATCTTTGGACAGAGTCTACCACATAGGGACTGGCCTATAGGCACTACCACAATACCAACAGTTAATAACTTTCTTACTGCCTTGCACAATGTTATTTAATCATGGTTTTTTATGGCAGCACAAGGGCCTCATTTTGAACTGCTCACTAAGTACGGTAGAGGAGTAGTAGACAGTCACTGCTTCAAAGAGCTCACAATCCAACTTCAGAGTTTAAGGCTGGAAGGGACCTGTCTATCCCTCAACATTAATTTTCACCCAGTTTCTCCTATCTTGAGCTTTATAAGTAGGGTTTGATCAAAGCATCCATTCCAGAAAAGTATCCAGTCTTTATCTGAATACACCAAAAGATGGAGAATCCACTCCTTCCCCCTTGCTAATTTGTTCCAATAGTTAATCACCCTCGTTGTTAAAAATCTGGGCCTTATTTCCAGTATTGCTTCAGCTTCCAGTAATTTTTAAATCTGGATTTTTTTTTCCTAACAGCTATGTTCTAGGAATCATTAGCAAGGAGAGGGGGAGTACTGGGGGCAGTGTTATATAGGAGGACAGAAGAGATTATCACAGTTGTCCCTTCTGGCCTTGGAATATGTGAATCTGGGGAGGAGACTGGGACATAACATACAAGCATTGTGAACCGTAACAATGGGGTCCTGATTCCTGATCAGGGCTTCTTGGGGTTATCACAGTGGAAACAGAGCAGCAATAGTGATTGTAGTCTGTCCACTTGGGAGATTTTAGGAGGGGTAAGGAGGTGGGGAGTGAGCAACTGGCAATCCCCATAATTTGTTTTGGAATAGTGCCAAGCAGACACATCCAACTCCTTGTCATTTGTTCTGGGTAATGTTGAGCAAGAAGGATTCCTTGTACGAAGCAGCAACATGACTGAAATACCAATACATGGCATCCAAAACACAATATGCTGATCTTGGTTATACAGTTATGAGATCAGAAACTGGTCCTAAGTACAAATCTGTTACCTTGCAATACATCACTGGGAATTTTATCCAAGTAAAGATTGCAAAATTTCATTCACTGATTGGCTTAAGATGAGTATGTATTTCAATTAACAGAGTACAAGACATCCCTCTGATGTAGCTAGACAGATCATGTGCTCAATTTATTAGGCTCAGTTTTAATCTGAGAGGCAGCCCCCAAAATGTTATTACATAATACCATGATCGTTTAACAAGACAGAAAAACACATGGTGGTATTCACTTGTGCTAAGGACAAAATTCTACCTTTTGATACGTGTGTCTCATTTCCACTAACTGCAATGGGAACTGCATATGTTCATCTAAGGACGTGTCTACACTATCTGCCAGATCAACAGGCAGTGATAGATGCTGTTGTAGTGGTCAATAGGCATGGTAAATTGACTGCCGAGTGTTCTCCAGTTGACTCTTGTACTCTATCAAAATGAGAAGTATGAGTAGAGTCACCTGGAGAGCTTCTGCCATTGACTCACTGCAGCAAAGACACCATGGCAAGTTGATCTAAATTTGTCAACTTCAACTACACTATTCCCGTAACTGAAGTTGCATAATTTAGATTGATGGCCTGCAGAATTTGGCACTTTGAGTGGACATGAGAGACCTTTGAATTTTGCACAAGAAAACTTTTGAATGAGTCCTTGCAGCCAGAATTTCAGTTACTTATAACCTGAACAAAAAACCTGGAAGTAGAGGAGATAAGGAATGCAAACACCAATAAACTAAAGCCCACCAAAAAATCCAGGAACAACAACTGTTTGTTGATAGATTTAAGAGTGCTTAACAAATGAGTAACCAGTCTTCCTGCTGAGTGCTCAGAAATGAAATCTTACGGCCATAAATGACTAGAAAGAACCCTCGTACATAAATGAAGAACAAATAAGAAATAAGAAATTGAAATGAATTCAATTCATTAGTAGAGAGAAAGGAATGACAGAATTCAGAGATTCCAAGCCCAGAAGAGAGCACCATGATCATCATGTCTGACCACCTGTATAACACAGCCATAGGGGATGAAGCAAACATTATTGCAGAAAAATAGTCCCTTGAGTGGGTGTGCTTTTTTCTTTTCTTGATGTGTTTGTCAGGTATGTTCAACAGGGTAATTTGACCTGCATATAGTATGCTATGCTCTTTTCAGCTTCCTTGAGGATGGTGAACATTAGCTTCATGGGCCCAATTTAGGATGTGTTTAGCATCTGATAAGACAACAAAGCCTTTTGATCTTAGTTATAGGAAATATTTTCAGTCTGCTCCATATCACTCATGCAATCATGCAGTGCTTTGCACTTGCCCTCCCCTTTCCCTTCAGCAGGACACTATATTTTGTATTCCATTTAGGAATGATTAACTGCACTGTGTGCCAACAATACTCTGGGCTACTATACAGGAACCTGAGAAACCACTATAGCAAGGAACTTTACCCTTATGCTGCATCCACCTTTCCCTGCCAGAGACTGGGTACAACAATGTCAGAGACATAGTGTGAGTGCTATAACCACAGTTCACCCTAAAATCAGTGGCTGCTCTAGACTGATGTTACTCATGTAATTCACCTCATACACTGATTCCCTCTTCCTCTACTTTCTGTATGCAACAGATCACACAGGTAAAGGTCATTCTGTGAAAACAGGCTACTGAATGAAAGCAATATTTATTTCATCCTCAAGAACATCGGTGACATGAGAATTTTGGTTAATCGCCCAACTGTGCAATCTTTACTTATATTAGCGAACTCTTGCTCAACTAAGTAATCCTATTGAAGTTGGTGAAATTATTCTGATAAGTAATTGCTCACTACTCTGCATAATGACAGTATAATCCCGCTCACTTATCCCCACACAAAACTTCATTGATTTCCAGGTAAGCTTGCCAAGTGCAATTCAAAGAAAGACTTCCCCTAATACCTGTCTGAAAAATCCACACACATTCAATACTACGGAAATTACAAGCCACGCTTGCATAAACTAGTCTGATATTAACTGCAGCACTCAATTCACAACAAGCAGGAAAAATCTCTGCATCCTCTAACAACCTTAACACCCTCATCAACCAAGTCACACATTCATTCATTCAAGGGATGGCTGGAAAGTGTCCCCTATTTCAGGCAAAGCCTTCTGATCATGTTCCCTATTGGTGGTTAGGGACAGGCATCATATATATCTGAACAAGAAAATAAAACTTCTGTAGTGCAGTTAGGAGAGTTAAAGTACTCCGCCTGCTATACTCTCTTATCCATTGAATGGTTTCAGTGTTGTTTTCTATTTCAGAAAATGTGGCATCAAGAATGCTACCCTACTTATTTCATTAGGCAAAGATACAAGTCCTTCAATGAGCTGGAATTTCAATTACATTTTAGTTGATCTCAGTGACAGATTAGATCAGATTTCCAAGTAGATATGGTCTAGAATTTCTTTTGTGAAGAAATTAGCACTTTGTATAAATCAATAACCCTGTAACATTTAGGTTTGTGTTGAAAGATTGCCACTCTGTTTATGTATCTACTAGTGTGCTACAACTAATAATTAATATACAATTGATATGACACAATTATGATTAAAACTGGTGAAAAGTCAGGAAACAAAGGGTAGGAATAAATGGCAAGTTTTCAGAATGGAGAGAGGTAACTACTGGTGTCCCCCAAGGGTCTGTACTGGGACTAAATTTATTCAACCTATTTATAAATGATCTGGAGAAAGGGATAAACAATGAAATGGTAAAATTTGCAGATGATACGAAACTGCTCAAGATAGTTAAGACCAAAGCAGATTGTGAAGAGCTTCAAAATAATCTCATAAAACTAAGTGATTGGGCAACAAAATGGCAAATGAAATTTAATATTGATAAATGTAAAGTAATACACACTGGAAAAAATAATCCCAACTATACATACAATATGATGGGGACTAATCTGGCTACACCCTCTCAAGAGAGAGATCTTGGAGTCATTGTGGATAGTTCTCTGAAAACATCCACTCAGGCTACCTCTACATTGGCGCGATCTTGTGCAAAAGCGGCCGCTCTTGCGCAAAAACTTGCTGCCTGTCTACACTGGCCGCGAGTCTTGCGCAAGTAAACTGACGTTCTAATGTATGAAATCAGGGCTTCTTGCACCAGAACTCTGATGCTCCTGCTCAGGAAGAAGCCCTTTTGCGCAACTGTTCTTGAGCAAGAGGCCTGTGTAGACAGGCAACATGAATTTCTTGCTCAAGAAAGCCCTATGGTTAAAATGGCCATCAGAGCTTTATTGCACAAGAAAGCGTCTACACTGGCAAGGATGCTCTTGTGCAAAAGCACATGCCAGTGTAGATGCTCTCTTACGCAACTACTTTAACGTAAGAACTCTTGCACTAAACAGTTTTTGCGCAAGATCATGCCAGTGTAGACGTAGCCCCTGTGTGCAGCGGCAGTCAAAACAGCAAATAGAATGTTAGGAATCATTAAAAATGGGACAGAGAATAAGAAAATATCTTATTGCCTATATATAAAACCATGGTACACCCACATCTTGAATACTACATACAGGGTATGTCTAGACTGCATCCCTCTGTCGGCAGAGGAATGCAGATTAAGCAGGTCGACATTGCAAATGAAGCGAGGATTTAGATATCCCGTGCTTAATCTGCATAAAAATGGTTGCCGTTTTTGCCGACTCAGTACTTTGTCGGCAAAAAGCAGCAGTCTAGAGGGGGGGATCTGTCAAGAAAGAAAGCCTTTTTTGACAGGTCCTATAAACCTCCTTCCAGGAGGCATAAGGGATCTGTCGAAAAAGGCTTTTTTTCTCAACAGATCCCATTTTTATGCAAATTAAGCACGGGATAGTTAAATCCCTGCTTCATTTGCAATGTTGAGCTGCCTAATCTGCATTCCTCTGCTGACAGAGGGATGCAGTCTAGACATACCCACAGATGTGGTTCAGAAAAGGGTAACAAAAATGATTAGGAGTTTGGAACAGGTCCTATATGAAGAGAGATTAAAAAGACTTGGACTTTTCAGTTTAGAAAAGAGGGGGTTGGGGGGGATATGATAGAGGTCTATAAAATCATGAAAAAGTGAATAAGTAAAGTATGGAAAAAGTGAATAAGTAAAAGTTATTTACTTGTCTCCATAACATAAGAATTAGGGGGTCACCAAATGAAATTAATAGGTAGCAGGCTTAAAACAAACAAAAGGAAGTTTTTCTTCACTCAGCACATGGTCAGCCTGTGGAACTCCTTGCCAGAGGAGGATGTGAAAACCAGGACTTTAACAGGGTTCAAGAAAGAACTAGATAAATTTCTGGAGGTTAGGTCCATAAATGGCTATTAGCCAGGATGGGTAGGAACGGTGTCCCTAGCCTCTGTCAGATGCTGGGAATGGATGACAGGAGAGGGATCATGTGCTGATTCCCTGTTCTGTTCACTCCCTCTGGGGCATCAGGCATTGGCCACTATCGAAAGACAGGATATTGGGCTAGATGGACCTTTGGTCTGACCCAATATAGCCATTCTCATGTTCTTACGATTGATAATATCATTATGCATTCTGATATGTACCCATATCCCCTTAAGACTGGATGGCAGTACAGAGGTGCACTAATCCAATGCAAGGCCTTGGTGGCCTTCTTCCTTTGGCAAAATAATCTCTAGCAGCAGAGGGGGAATGTGGCAGAACTTGCATCTCCATCTCTCTTCTCTGCCCACATGTGGCCTGATCCGCTGCCTGGTGTAAAAGGGCAGGTAGAGGCATTATTCCCTCTTCAAGAGCTTCTTGGGACCCTCTCCACCTTTTCATAGTTACACAAGGGCCAGATACAATTGAGTCCTAAGTATATTCGATCAAATAGGCTACAAAATCTTTGGTGATTATTAGTGGGAAATTAGAGGTTTGGCTTTGAGGCAGTGTAAAATTGATCAAAAGGTATAGAAGAAATTATCTTTTCAGCTGCGATTTTAAATGAGAGAGAGGATCAACAAGACTCAAATGTCATTTCATATAGGAGGAATGCAGGAAGGAGGTCACCTGCACCAGCACCAGTGACAGGTTAGAGAGAAGGCTAGTGTCAGACAAGTGAAAGCAATTGAGGGGGAGGGAGAGTATTGAGAGAAACCCTTTAAGTTATGCAATATTCTGCTCATTCTAGAGTCTGCAGAGCCGGAGCTTGAGAAGGTAGTAGAAAAGTTTCGGTTATCAAGGGGTCAAATTCGAGCCCCACTGAAATAAATGGGAACTTTTCCAGTCTTCAGTGGGATCAGGAAATACTTCACAGTAAAAGCCTGGATAAAGTCTTCAGTGGAGGTAGAGCTCTCAGAGTTGTATGTGGATAGTGCTGCAGAGAGCAAGACAAGCAATTTTGCAAACATAGACTATATTAGAAGTGAAGTTCTGAGGCAAGATGACCCCAAGTTTTTAGACAGTGGTGGTAAAAGGAGGTTCTGAATGAATGGAGATGGAAGAGATGGTACTCTGAATGGGTTCTCTTGCGCAAGAGAAATACATGTGTCTGTTGAGATACTTAGCTGAAGGAAGATGAGAAAAAGCTATTAGTATAGGGCCTGTAACAGATCCCTGCGTGGAGCTCTGTTCCTTTTAGGCACTCTATAATGACTTATTTATGTATGTAACCTTTGTAACTCTTATTGATGACAGAGTGAAGACATTATACAGGCTCTTGCAAGACTGGATAGTAAAAATGTAACAATTCAAGATTTTAAACTCTTTAGGACAAAGCTGATTTTTATACTATATGTCTGTACAGCTGCTAGTACAATGGGACTCTGATTGGAGCAGCTAGGCATTACAGTATTGCAAGTAGATCATTTGTTTAAAAGAGACCACTTTAGTTCATATTGCTAGCCCCAGCTTTTGAACAGTCCATTGGTGGAACCTGTTCAGCGCGTCAGACCCCAGACACTCCCATTCACTGTTAGAATGGATCTTTTGATTCTAATACTCCCATTTCATACTGTGAGTACTGCCCAAGAATCTAACTGAGAAACTCCTGTGCAAACATTTATTCTTCAGGGATCAGTGCACCTCAGCAAGTAATTGCAATGACACTAGGCAGCCTTTCAAAACAGCATAGGGTTTATTTCTCAGCTGGAGCACAGCACTGAGAAGTCTTTAGGTTATCAGGGAGAAACCAAGGTTAAAATATAGTCCACATTAGCCAAGCAACAACTCCCTTGTTCCACGCTGTTGGAAGAACCATCTTGATTTCTTTTCCCTGTTCTTTTGTCTGTCAAACCTAGTAAAGCTGCCATATATCTCAGAAGGCTGGCCGCATGTCACCCCTCAGTGTATTGTCTGCCTTCTGCAGACCCATACTGAGTTCACATGTTCTGCCTGCCAGAATTTCCTATGGATAAGTGTAAGTTTTTCAGTCTTTAGGGTTTCCATTTTCTTTCTGAATCCTCCAGTGATATAGATGGATTTCAGGAAGTCCTTCAACAACTGTTCCAATAAGTAACATGACACAAACACTATTCATTCTGCTCCCGTTGGTTTCATGACACACACCTCATGTCTCCAGCTCTGCCACTAGAGCAATTTTTAAATCCTTTTGCACTCACTGGGTAGCAATCCCTGGTCAAATAAGTCACTTCCAGGCAAATCATTTGTAAAAATATTACAGAATATCCCTACTTTGTGAAAAGACCAAATTTAGATTGCCCTTGCCAAGTGAGTGGTAGATGTGATTTCTCTTCAGTCTTTGTGACCCTCCTCTTATCAAAGTTTATTTCTATATAAAATACAATTTTAAAATGTCCTTACTAAATGAAAAATATATTTTAAATTTGTTTTCAGGATGAAGAGTTCAGATTACTATATTAAATGCCTACTATAGAACTAACCTGTGTCAAACTACAGATGACCAAAACTATCTATATGCCTAACCAGCCAAGATAAAATAATTAAGATCTCCCTTGCCATAATCTTGATTCTTATTCATGACCACATTTCTTCTAGAACTGGGATTAAATATTGCATGAATGACCAACTCTTCCATATACAACGTCTTCTTTCTAAAACTAATGTCATCAGGACTGTTATTACTGACCTTCAGTATGCTGACAAGTGTGTTATCCTCATGCATGCTGAAGATGACTTGCAACCCACTTAGTTCTCTTCTCAGACCGCTATCATAGCCTGGTACTTTCCCTCAACACAAGGAAGACTGAGGTGCTCCATCCGTCTGCTGCAGCACAACTCACCCCCATTCTCCCACAAATTGTCATTGGTAGTGAACCCCTGGTTCACAGCAAGGCATTTCCCTTACCTTGATAGCCACCTTTCCCAGGATCTCTTCTTCCAACGTATCCTTTGGAAAGTTGCTCCGTTGTGACTTTACTGTCAGAGACCCACTAATAGAAATTAAGATTCGGCAAACTAAGTGACTGGGTAACAAAATGGCAAATGAAATTTAATGTTGATAAATGTAAAGTAATGCACATTGGAAAAAATAATCCCAACTATACATACACTATGATGGGGACCAATTTGGCTACACCTACTCAAGAGAAAGATCTTGGAGTCATTGTGGATAGTTCACTGAAAATATCCACTCAGTGTGCAGCGGCAGTCAAAAAAGCAAATAGAATGTTAGGAATCATTTAAAAAGGGATCGAGAATAAGACACTATTGCTTCTATATAAAATCATGGTACGCCCACATCTTGAATACTCCATACAGATGTGGTTGCCTGATCTCAAAAAAGATATATTGGCATTGGAAAAGGTTCAGAAAAATGGTTAGGGGTTTGGAACGGGTCCCATATGAGAAGAGATTAAAGAGATTAAGACTTTTCAGTTTAGAAAAAAGGAGATTAAGGGGGAAAATGATAGAGGTCTATAAAATCACGACTGATGTGGAAAAAGTGAGTAAGGAAAAGTTATTTACTTATTCCTACTATATAAGAACTAGGGGTCACCAAATTAAATTAATAGGCAGCAGCTTTAAAACAAACAAAAAGAGTTTTTCTTCACTTAGCACATAGTCAAACTCTGGAATTCCTTGCCAGAGGATGTTGTGAAGGCTATGACTTTAACAGGATTCCAAAAAGAGCTTGATAGATTCATGGAGGTTAGGTCCATCAATGGCTATTAGCCAGGATGGTTAGGAATGGTGTCCCTAGCCTCTGTTTGTCTGAAAATGGGTGACGTGATGATTCCCTGTTGTGTTGCCTCCCTCTGGGGCATCTGGTATTGGCCACTGTCAGCAGACAGATACTGGGCTAGATGGACCGTTGATCTGACCCAGTATGGCCATTCTTATGTAAAATCCTGGTTTACAAGGGAGTAGTCATCCCCACTTTTCTTTATGGGTGTGCGTCTTGGCTGACATACCAAAGCCATCTTAATTATCTGGAATGGTACCAAGAGTGCTGCCTTTGGAAGCTTCTCTGTATCAAATGGGAAGACCATTGCACCAATGCCCGCGTTTGCTCTGCAGCTAACATCACCAGTGTTTACATGAAGATTATGAAACGTCATCTTCACTGGGCTAGTCACTGAGTGTGGGTGGCTAATACTCGTCTTCTGAAACAAGTCCTCTTTTCTCAACTTAGTCACGGTTGATCTGCGGAGGACAGAGGAAACGCTACTAGGATAACCTGAAAGTATACCTTAAGAAGGGAGGAATTAACTCCATGAATTGGAAAAATCTGATTGGTAATAGACTGCAGTGGCATCACATCATACATGAAGCCTCAGCTGGTTTTTAAAAGAATCTCCTTACTTAAGAGGCTGAGAAACAGCAGAAGAGGAAGGAAACTGTATACTATCCAGGCCAGCAGTTGTGCTCTTTCCAAGCAACCACCCGACACACAGAAAAACCTACAGAGCACTAATTGGACTCCTCTGTTATCTTAAGTCTCATCAATGGCTTCCCCCTCTCAGATATCATCCTCATATTAAGGAACAGCTGACATGACAACAATCATTTAAGCCTGGATATTGCAGGTTCCTCAGTGTAGGTGGCCTTAATGGAGTCAAGGGAGCTTGCCTGCACTCATCTGGAGCTCATCATGAAAAAATGGGAGTAGTTGCAGAACTGGCACCTTTAAATTTGAGCTGCAATAGTAATAGTGATTGGCAGATTATCAGCTAAACATGAGCTCCCTGTGTAACAGAATGGATACTAGTTACTGCTTTCTGTCTGGAGACATACAAAAATTATTTGGAAATAGTTGGTCTCATTTAAATGGAATGATACAGTTTTTAGTCATTTTAATAGCATTACTGACATTAATTCTGTAAAGCTGAAATTCTGTAAGGAATATTGTAATAGTAATCATGCCCTTCAGGAGTTAACATGTAAGACTATCGTATGACAATAGAGGGCAGACTTTGATAACTAGGAGTCTGTATGCAGTATTTATAGAGTAGATCAAACCTCTGTATCACAAACACTGTAACTTTCTCTAAATTCACAACTGGATGAGGCAAACTCCACCTGAGAGCAATCAAAGCAAACTCTTTTTAACACTCTCTCCACTGCCTTTTGTATAATTTTGTTTTACTCTACCCATGAAAAGAAGATAAAAAATACCTTTTACTTCTAGTGTGGGTTGTGAGCTTCTAGTGTGGGATGTGGGTTCTGCATCTTTGACAATACAGAAAATGCTAACATTAGAGGACTGTTGTGATTTGTGCACAGGTAGAGCTATCATTTGATGATGATAAACATCAAAGACTTAATACCACAGTCATTGAAATTAATGATAAAATTTCTTGTGAGATCAGTACTAGAAAGATCAAATACCAAATCTACTTCATTACATTTTTCATCACAATTTATTCTTAATTTGATGAAAAATATAGGAAACCCGTTCAGTTAATAAACTGTCCATTGAAATGCTAGCTGTATTTTGAACATATTTTTAAATCTAACTCCGCAAAAAAATGGATTTTTCTCAATTTGTCCTGAAGTCAAAGAGATTATCACTCTTGACAAACCAGAGATAAATAAGTGGTGTTATAATGTTTTTAAAATGAGGTAGAATTTCATCTAAATTAGTGAGAAGATGGGATGTCCTTTCAAAGGTGTGTACTCTGATTTAGTGAAACACCACAGCAAACATTACACTATGTTTAAAACAGGCTGATAAACCTTGAAAAAGGTTCAAGAGACGCTGTCAGGTTAAGTATTTCCTTACCCATGTAAACTTTTGATTATCAAAAGCTGATTTTTAAAATGACTGCACCTTTTTTTTAGTTTTTGTTTTGTTTTTGTTTTGTATAAGATGAACAGTGAAAAATCTATTCAATTTTGCTTTGTTTATAATGGTTTCTAATCTATTTTCACATTCTGGCTTCAATGTATATTAAAGAAATCTGTACATATTAGTTGCAAACATTGTTGAGAGAAGTTTGTTTGTCTGTTCATTTTAAAAACTTGTTTCTATTGAAATTAACGAGAACATTTGTATAGGACCAACACTATACAAATCCCACATAAAAACCTACATAAAGGTCAGATTTAAATGGATAACTCTCCTTTAGCAAATCAACATAGGTTGGTGAAGGGGGGTATTTCTTTATATTGCATTCCACCACTACCCAATTCCAAAACTCTTGTTTAAAAATAAAAAATAGATAACTTTACTTGAGGGCCCTATGGGTTACTTCCATCACTTTGTACACTACCAATCTCTGTCCTTCTACATATGGCCATGTCACTGTTGCATTTTTTAATCTGAGGGACATCCTTGAATGTGGGAGACATTTGTGTCAGTTCTTCATCTTTCATTAAAGATACGAAAGCAGACATTTAAAAGAAAATGTAGCATACAGTGACTTATATAATTATGGAATTAATAAAATGGAACTTCTTGAGTTGCCTGTCTCTTCTTACTTAAGTTCTCATAATAGCTCCTATCATAACCAGGTACTAGCACCTTGCTGTTTCTGTCCCTATAAGAAAATGTTGCAGGCTTAAGGTATAGTAATTATAACAGAATCGTGGAGATGCCTTTAACAATAGCTATATTCATATTTTACTAAACTGAATACAGAGTTGCTAGCTCAAAAGTTACCCATCTCAGCGTGTAAAGGTGTATCACCTCACTGATGTCCATCATCTCAAATTGCTAAAATAACTTCAATTGTGTCTATATCAATTATACAAATAGCAAGTTCTTTTCTTTTAAGTGTTCTTTGGCTGTTGCCAGTTAGTCTTCCAAACTCAATGATCCATGTAGAAAACAATAGCTTCTTTTATTATGGTTTTGTTGGTATAGAGATTAACTAATTTCAAGTAGCTTTTAATAAAATACACCAGTTTTATAAGACTTATTTCCCACATTCTATCCATTTTTTAATTGCTTTCAACACTGTTTTAGATGTATTTTAGATGCATTCCTATTTTCATGAGACAGAAGTGTAGCAGATGACAAAGTTGATGAATGAAAGGCCATGTCCCATTATTAAAAATCCAAAGAGAAACTAATTTCTCTGCAAGTTTCTACTCCTTGTAGTTACTATTTAAAAACAAACTTACAAACACAAGTGGCAGAAAGTGTTTAAGATTTTATTCCTCCACCACCACAAACACTCAACTCTAAAAAGTGAAACTGGATATAACTTAATGTGTTTTGCCTACAGATATTTATCAGTTTTCTTTCTGGTGCAAAGAAACGTGACGCTGACAAGCAGATTTCTAACACAGTTCGCACTCTAATTATTGTAACAAAAACAGAGCCATATATCTCTCAAATGACAGCTCTGCACTGTGCCTGGTTTCTCAGCGCCTTGGGGCACTTTTTCCCTTAACCTCCTCCGGTTTTCCACCTACACCTTCTTCCCTCCCTCTTTCTCTCCATTAATTTGTGTCTGTCTTGCCAATTACAGATAATTCGAGTCCCCCTTTTAGCCGCAGAAAGAAACTCTCGCCCTCTCCTTAATTCTGGGATTTATGAACTCAGTTCCCCAGAGTAATTCCCAATGTTTGTCTCCTCTGCTCAAGGAGGTATTTTGCAGAAGCGGCGGTAGCCTGGAGTAGTTTCATTCATTGGAAGTGGGAATAACTCCGCGTTAAGGATGAATGTTAAGGCAATTTTCCCTCTCCCCTTACCTGGCTTGAGGATTTAGGTAGGAGGAAAGATTCCCCTCGTTGCGGGGCACTGCGCGGACAGGGTGTATTACAGCCCAACTTTCCTCCTTGGGGCAGGGGGAGACTCCCCCTTGAGAGAGGGATGATCGGGCAGGACGTGTTAACACGCTGGGAGCTGCCTTTCCTCGACACTCTGCACCCTCGTCTGCTTTACACCGACCCTGCGCTTGCAGGACGCTGTTCCCCGGCTGCGAATGGCACGATGGAAAGCAGCCTCCCGGCTCCCCTCATCCCCCATTTGTTGCTAACTCACTCAGGAGTGGGGGGGGGGGGGCTTCGCTGCTTTTTCCCGCGACTTCCCCCCGGACAACCTGTTGCAACTTGCGTTTTTCTCTTCTCACTTGACTCGGATGATTGGCACGCCTTGTTGGCCAATCCCCGCCGCCGGCCGCGCTCCTTCAGGTGGTTATTGGACAGTATGGGAGGAGGCGGGATTTCTCAGCGTTCCCTGGCCGCGGCGATCTGGGGGGGAGTTTATAACTCAGCCTGCAAGGCCGGCGGCTGAGCGCGCTGCTGCGGCTCGGGCCGGGGGCTGCTGGCAGGATTCGCTTGGCTCGTGCTCTGCAGGCGGGCAACATGCACCGGGGCCGCCCCGCCGCACGGACTTTGCTGCCCGCGCTGCTGTTGCTGCTGCCGCTGCCGCTGCTGACTGGCGGGGTCCGGGCGCTGCAGCCGGGCAGCCCCGCGTTTTCCGACCCCTCGGCGCTGGGACCCCCGGAAGGCGCCTCCATCGTGGTGGCCAACCGCGGGCTGCGGGTGCCCTTCGGCCGCTCCGCGTGGCTGGACCCGCTGCGCGACCTGGTGCTGCAGGTGCAGCCGGGAGACCGCTGCCACCTGCGCGTCTTGGACGGGGACCCGCTGTGGCTGCGCCCGGGCCGCCTGAGCCCGCCGCGCTTCCCTTGCGACTTCGGCCCCGGGGAGGTGACGTACTGGCACCTGGGCTCCCGCAGCCCTGCCCGGGACCGGGTCCGCCTGCAGCTGCGCTACGACTCGCCCAGCCGCGCCGTGGTGCTGCCCCTGGTGCTGGAGGTAGAGGTGCTCTTCGCCCAGCTGGAGATCGTCACCCGCAACCTGCCCCTCGCCGTGGAGAGCCTGCTGGGCACCAGCAACGCGCTGGACGGCCGCAGTGTGGCCTTCGCCTTCCAACCGGGCAGCCAGCGCTGCAGGGTGGGCGCGCTGCCGGGGCTGGGCGGGCTGCCCCGCTACGGGGAGCTGCTCAGCCCGCCGGCCCTGAGCTGGCATCCGTCGGCCGCCGGCGCCCCGGCGCCCTCTGCCTGGTGGGAGTGCGAGGAGTTCCTGCGGCTGGGGCTGCGCTACCGGCACACGGCGGCCGGCCGCTCCCCGAACCGGGACCTGCTGCCCATGGTGGTGGAGCTGCGGGAGGCCGGCGGCGCGCTGCTGAAGCGGGAGCATTTCCAGGTGCTGGTGCGGATCCGGGCGGGCGCCGAGAACACGCCGCCCCGGCCCAGCTTCGTGGCCATGCTGATGATGGAGGTGGACCAGTTCGTGCTCACCGCCCTCACCCCGGACATGCTGGCGGCCGAGGACGCCGAGTCCGCCCCGGACCTGCTGCTCTTCAACATCACCTCCCCCTTCGGGCCGGGCCAAGGCCACGTGGTCAGCACCGACGACCGCAGCCTGCCCATCACCTCTTTCAGCCAGCGCGACTTGCGGGAGCTGCGGGTCGCCTACCAGCCGCCGGCGGAGGACTCGGCCCGGGAGCGGCTCTTCGAGCTGGAGCTGGAGGTGCTGGACCCCGAGGGCGCGGCCTCTGAGCCCTTCGCCTTCATGATCGTGGTGAAACCCATGAACACCCTGGCGCCTGTGGTGACCCGCAACACCGGTCTGGTGCTCTACGAAGGGCAGTCGCGGCCACTCTCCAGCCCAGGTCCCAGCCCCAGCCTGCTCATCAGCGACGAGGACGACCTGGAGCAGGTGCGGGTCAGCGTGGTGGCAGGACTGCGGCACGGCTACCTGGCCCTGTTGGAGGAGTCCCAGACCGGGGAGCTCCAGGCTCGCAAGCACTTCACAGTGGCTGAGCTGGTGGCCGGACGAGTCATCTACCAGCACGATGGCAGCGAGTTTCCGCTCAGCGACAACCTCGTGCTGCGACTAGAAGATGGCGGTGCCCAGCACCGTGTTGAATTCCTCTTCCCCATCACCCTGGTGCCCACTGATGACCAGCCACCCCTGCTCAATGCCAACACGGGGCTGTCACTGGCCGAGGGTGAGACAGCCCTCATTCCTGCTCATGCTCTCAGCGCCACTGACATTGATTCGGACGATACTACACTGCGCTACGTGCTGGAGTCTGGTCCTGCTGCAGGGCAGCTGCTGCTCCGTCAGGTCCAGCCACCCATGAGCTGGGAGGGTGAAGATGGAGGCTCCCTCTGGAGGAGGGTACTGGACTCATCTGGGGCCCCCCCAATCTATGAGAGACTGGTGAGTGAGTGGCTGCAGCAGGACATTGTGGAGGGGCGGCTTTTCTACCGGCACCTTGGACCCCACAGCTCTGGCCCCAGGGTGTTGCTGGATCAGTTTGTCTTTAGGGTCCAGGATGACAATGACCCACCCAATCGCTCCGGGCCACAAAGCTTTGTAATCCGGATGCACCCAGTGGACCGCCTGGCCCCAGTGCTGCATGGTGGTAGCAGCTTGCACCTGGTGGTGGCTGAACAGCAGGTGACCCCTCTGCGGAGGAAGCACCTGCGCTACACAGATCAGGACTCTGGGGACAGAGAGATCCTCTACACCATCACCCAACCCCCCACTGACACAGACTCTAACCACCCCGCAGGAATCAAGGGCACCCGCCTGGGATCCCTGGTACTGAGCGATGACCACTCAGTAGAGGTGATGCACTTCACCCAGGCCCAGATCAATCACCACAAGATCTCCTACCGGCCACCACAGCAGGAGCTGGGGGTGGCTCCCCGCCTGGCCCAGTTCCAGTATCGTGTGGAGGATGCAGCTGGAAATGCTGCCCAAGGCACCTTCACCATCTACCTGCAGCCCATAGACAACCAGCCGCCTGAGATTACCAACAGTGGCTTCACTGTGCATGAGGGGGGCAGCCATGCGCTCAATCTGGTGGAGCTGGATGCCAGCGACACAGACACTGAGCCCACTCATCTCCAGTTCACACTGACCCAGGCTCCCCATCATGGACAGTTGCAGCTTTCTGGGCATAGCCTGGCCATGGGAGCAGCCTTTGGCTTGGAGGATATTAAACATGGTAGAGTGGTCTATGTGCACAGCGGTGCTGAATCTCACAGTGATGCTTGCAGCCTGGATGTGACTGATGGGGTCCACGTGGTGCCCATTACACTGAAGGTGACTGTGCACCCTGTAGATGATGAGGTGCCCACTTTACGGCTGCCCGCAGGGACACTCGGCTCTTATTTGGACGTGCTGGAGAATAGTGCAGCTGAGATCACTACTAACGTCATCCAGGGCACAGATGAGGATACGGACGACCTGATGCTGACTTTCATTGTGGAGGATCCTCCTCAACATGGGGACATCCTGGTTCAGGGCATGCCTGCGGAGAGGTTTTCCCAGAGAGACCTGCTGGATGGGGCTGTGGTATATGCTCACACAGGTGGTGAAATAGGGCTGCTGCCCAAAGAAGATACCTTTAACCTCACTCTGTCTGACCTGTCTGAAGAGTGGAGTGTTGGGGGTAATGTCGTTCAGGGAGTTTCAGTTCTGGTGACCATCCTTCCTGTGGACAGTCAAGCCCCAGAGGTTTTTGTGGGGGAACCCTTTATGGTAATAGAGGGTGAGAAAAGGGTCATTACACATGCCCACTTAAAAGCTGAAGATGTGGATACACCCAGTGATGATATTCTGTGCACTATAGTTGCTCAGCCCACCTCTGGTTATGTAGAGAATATCTCTCCAGCCCCAGGGTCTGAAAAATCCAGAGCAGGTACAGCTATAAGTGCCTTCACTTTGAAAGACCTCAGGCAAGGGCACATTTATTATGTTCAAAGCATTCATAAGGGTGTGGAGCCTGTTGAAGACAGGTTCACTTTCCGCTGCTCTGATGGTATTAACTTTTCAGAAAGGCACTTCTTCCCTATCGTCATTATTCCAACTAATGACGAAGAGCCTGAAATCTTCATGCGAGAGTTTGTAGTGATGGAAGGCATGAGCTTGGTTATTGATACTCCCATCCTCAATGCAGCAGATGGGGACATCCCCGCTGATCAACTGACCTTCGCTATAACTAAATTTCCCAAGCATGGTCACATTGTGAACCAGCTGATCAATGGGACAGTCTTAGTGGAGAGCTTCACCTTGAATCAGATAATGGAGAGCTCCAGTATTATCTATGAACATGATGATTCTGAAACAAAGGAAGACAGCTTTGTGGTGAAACTCACAGATGGTAAATATGCTGTAGAGAAACCTGTGCTCATCATGATTATTCCTGTAGATGATGAGACACCCAGAATGGCCATCAATGATGGGCTGGAAATCGAAATAGGGGAGACTAAAATCATCCACAACAGAATACTAAAGGCTACTGATCTAGATTCCGAAGACAAAACTTTGACTTACATTATAAGGTATGGGCCAGGACAAGGCCTCTTACAAAGAATAAACCTTTCAGGGGGTGTTGAGAATATCACACTGGGAATGAACTTTACCCAAGATGAAGTGGATAGAAACTTAATTCAGTATGTGCATTTTGGCCAAGAAGGTATTCGGGATCTTATCAAATTTGATGTGACAGATGGGATAAATCCTCTCATTGACCGATACTTTTATGTGACCATAGGTAGCATTGATATTGTCTTCCCAGACGTAATCAGCAAAGGGGTCTCTTTGAAGGAAGGAGGAAAAGTTACACTTACAACTGATTTACTGAGCACCAGTGACTTGAATAGCCCAGATGAGAACTTGGTTTTCAGTATTACCAGGGCTCCGGTTCGTGGCCATCTCGAATGCACGGATCAGTCTGGGGTACCCATCACAACCTTCACTCAGCTCCAGTTGGCAGGCAATAAAATCTACTACATTCATACCTCGGAAGATGAGGTGAAAATGGACAGCTTTGAGTTTGCAGTGACTGATGGCTATAACCCAGTGTTTCGCACTTTCCGAATTTCCATTAGTGATGTGGATAATAAAAAGCCAGTGGTCACAATCCATAACCTGGTGGTGAGTGAAAGTGAAAATAAACTAATAACCCCCTTTGAACTGACTGTAGAAGACAGAGACACCCCTGATATGTTGCTAAAATTTATTATCACCCAAGTCCCAGTTCATGGTCAACTCCTGTTCAATAACACCAGGCCAGTCACATCCTTTACCAAATTAGATCTCAATGAAAATCTTATAAGCTACAAACATGATGGTACAGAGTCAACTGAAGACAGCTTCTCTTTCATTGTTACAGATGGGACCCATACTGATTTCTATCTTTTCCCTGACACTGTGTTTGAAACAAGGAAACCCCAAATAATGAACATTCGGATAATGGCTGTGGACAATAGTGTACCCCAAATTGTAGTGAACAAAGGTGCCCCTTCTCTCCGTGTTTTGGCCACGGGCCACTTGGGTTTCATGATTACCAACAAAGTGTTCAAAGTGGAAGACAGGGACAGCTTGCACATTACCCTCAAGATCAGGATTACAGAGGCTCCTCGCCATGGCTTCCTGATCCACCTGGGAAAAGGCAATCATAGTATCACTCAGTTCACACAAGGTATTTCTGTGTTTGGTACTCTCTCTCTCTTTTTAATGCACTGGAAACATGCATGCAGGAATGAAGTATATTGAATTCTGAAATCATTGATCCCAGAAAGAGCCTGTTTATGGAATTGAGGGCCTGTTCTTTTTTTTTTTAAATATGTATTTGTAATCTTGTCCGGGGTCCAGAAAACAGCTACCAATTGTAATTGGTACTATACAAATAGAATGAGGGGGGGTGGGTGAGGTGATAACCCAGGATATTAGAAAGTCAGGATAGGTGGGACAATATCTTTCCCAAGATATTGAGCCAAGTTTTGGTAGCGAAAGAAACAAGCTTTCAAGCTACACAGCTCAAGAGCTCTGTGTATCTCAAAAGCTTGTCTACTGAGAAAATAGGAGAGAGTATCTCTCTAGTAGCCATGCTGGTACCAGGAAAAACAGCACTGCAGACAAAAACAGAATAAGACAGTCCTTGCCTTGAAAATTTTACATTTTAAAGAATTCTGAATCCTGTATTCATGCTGAGTATACCTTACTCAAGGTCTGAGCCTAGCTATTCAGTATGAATACAGGATACATGATTGGTCCATAAAACATTAGAAACTTGTAACTTTTTTCATATCATTTTCCTTAGAAAAATACTAATGGAGCAGTAAACTAACTATCATATTTAAGGCACTGGTCACATACTGCCTGGGTTAAACCTGACATAGTTTAACTTCATCCCCAAGTCCAGGGAGTAAAATATCTCATGACCCCCTTATTGCTTATTTGCACAGACTTTAAATCACAAGCTCTCTCTGGTAAAATAAGAGGTAATATAAATGTTTTAAAATTATGTCAGTGCTGCTTAGTTTTCTTAAACTAGTAGATAGCATAATTAGGATGGAAATGACCATATGCTCCATGTGCTGAAATAAAGCCTTAAAATAAGGCTGTGGAATAACCTTCAGTCAAAAAGAGTGAACTTTCTATTCACTGGGAAACTACCAGTATTATGTTATTAGTTAATTGGCTAAGTAAAAATGAAATGGTGCTTCTTGGAGTCTTAATTGGTGTAAGTTTGTTTGCTCTAGTTGCAAATCCAGAAAATAGACCTCACAAATCGTAGTGTTCTACTGAATGCTAGAGGTATCCCAAGTCTGGCAGTGATAGGCAAACCTTAACAAAAGGCCCAAAATATTTCAATATTGCAGGAAATTCAAGCTGCCTAAATGGTGGTAGCGAGTATAGCTGAGGTATAAAGAAACATTTCCAATGATGATGTGTTAGGACCTTTTGAATTGGTATCAGTGAGAAGTACAGAGGAGTAGGTAATAAGCACTTTATTTCATGTGCATTTCTAAGAGGAAGCAGCATTTCAGATAAGCAAGGAGGTTCATTTGTGGGAATACTGACAGCTTGTTACTGCCTGCCACTTGTGTGGCCCACCCATATCTCATTTAATAGCTATGTAGCCCTCTGTCTTCTGCACTCTGCATAACAGAAGAATGGAGCATGGTGGAGGAAGACATGGGATATATGACACCAGGGAATGAAATTTTGCATGTTGTACTGTTCAGGGTGTATAACCATGGTGCCATATGATTAATTGCCTAATTCCAATTTAAACAGCTGCTGCTATCAGGGAGTTCAGGAGTTTCTTCCCTCCATATTTCTCTGCAACAGACACATACTCTCCGGTATCTGCACTTGGCCTTTTCTGCCTCCAAAATTCCACAGTTGCTACTACCTGCTGTCTCCAACAACAGTCCTGATGGTGGTAGTGCTAGTGTAGCTCAGGCTTCAATCAGGCACCAGTATTTTTAAGTGCACTGTGTCTGTCTCTGTTCAGAGCAGGTTTATACTGCTTATTTGCTAAAATGTCAGTGGTCTCCCAACAGCTTGCTTGCAGTAGTGCTACTGCCGGTGGACCCTGGCAAGAAAAAAAAAGCCTAGTGCAGATTGGGTCACATACACATGTCAGACTGTCATAGCTGGGGAAGCATGTGATTCTAAGAGCAGAGAGGAGGGAGGCAAATCTGGTAGGTGCCGTCAGATGTTGGAGGAAAGAACGTGGGAGAAAGAGGTATGGGATGGGGAAAGTAGCAGTTTGGGGAAGAAAAGGAGCAGCCCCACAGCAGGGCAGTGAAGAAAACTCTGGGCAGAGAAAGGCATTGGGAAAGACGTGGGAGGAATGCCTGGTTAGGGGCAGCAGTCTTGCAAAATTGGAAGGCCTAATCAAGTGGAGAAGGGTGACATCAGCCTTGCTGGGGAGAGGGAACGGGGAAAAGCTCCACTTATAGAGAGGTGCAGGAGTAGGGCAAACGAAGAGGTGGCAGCTATGTGCTTTCTTCTATGGAAGAAAGAAGATTAATGCTTCCTTTCACTGCTGGTGCCCCCTTCACATGCAGGGTCTGTGGAGAGCAGTATCAGTGCTGGGGAGCTATGACTTCTTGGCTAGACTTAGAAAGCTTAAGTTTCAGCAGGCAGCGAGAGAAGCTTATTCAGACCTGTAGCGTGAGAAGCATGGACAGAATTCTGGGTCTGATTCAGTGATGCCCTGACCCTTGTGTAGCCATTTATACCAGCGTGAAGTGAGTAAAACACTACCAGATCCTGAATGGTAGCCTTTTACACCCTTTTTAATGCTCATGCAGCACTATGATAAGTGCTCATTCAATATGCAAGGCAACTGTCTCTTTCTTCCTGTTGGAGCTCTCCCATCTGTTAGTACAGTTTTTTTTTTTTAGCCTGTCACAAGTCATTTTTCACAGAGATAGTTTCCTGTTACTGACTCCATGAGTCTCCTACTGCCATCTATCTCATTTTTTTATCTTCTGTCTTTTCCCTTTTTAAGGACCCCATCTTGCAACACACAGAGAACCTCCTGTGAGGAGCTGAATGCCCTCAATGTTCATGAATGTCACTGGTTGCTGATAGAACTCAGCCTCTTACAGGAGGTATGCAGCGCCTTGAAGGCACTGGTCCCAACTTCTCTCCCATCCCCACCCCAAAAAGGGTCATTTTATTGCCATGAGGCCTCGCCTTAGAAGTTTAGCTACTGGATGGTGAACCAAGCGGGGGGAAAACACTACTGCCCATGGTTTTCCCCCCATCCCTAAGATGTGCCTCCATAGATGTATAAGTGAACAAACTGATCTCATAGAAGGAGAGAAGTTCTCTGATTTGAGAGCTACTGTGGTTCAGCAGTAGCTGCCCCAGTGGGAAAGAATTTTAGCCACACAATAACTTTTTCTTTTCTATTTGGGAAGGCTGTTATTTCAATAGCTGCTAATATTTTACTAAATGGTAGAAAGAAAATCACCCAAATATTTCAGATAAATCACAGACTCCAGTTACAAACTCCAGAGTAGTAATTGGACACACCAGCTACTGAAGGAGTTTGCACTGACAGTTGATGATCCAGTTCGCGTTTTTTCCCTGTGATATGGCTTCTTTTGTTCAAGTACAGAATGTAGGTTGGTTTGGGTTACTAAAGGAAGTTGAATATTTTTGTTAGTTACATTAGCTAGCATCTTGCTCACATGAGTAGTCAGTGAACTAGGGATGTTAAAATGCATTTATTCTGGTAAATGTGTACCTATTGAAATTTTCAGAAGGTACATGTTTACACGCGGGGGTGTGGGAGGCGGCTCCATAGTAGCTGGCTCCTACCTATCCTCCCATGCTGCTGCCTTTGCTTTAGTTCCCAAAAGAAGCCCAAATACCATGTAATATTTGAAAATGTATTTAAAAAATCCTACTTTCTATTACTCTAGTTGTTTCAACTTCAAAGAGTCACATTTATTGCTTTATTTATGTGTCAGATTCAGCAGCGCCGGGGGAGGGAGAAAGCTGGGTTGTAACTGTGAAGGTTAACTGATAAGTCCACCATTTACACTATCACATCCCTATGGTGAGCGTCATTGGTCCATGTCATGTTTACAAATAATAATTAGTCACATAGGTAAATTAAAAGTTAGTAGAGTTGAGCCCCATGGTAATAAGTTCCAATAATGAGAAAGCATAGAGCATTGTTTCTCGCTCTCTCCCATATACTTACAAATATTAATGTAGTATAAAAAGATGAAAAAGGGCAGCAAGATAGGATAAAAAGTTGCCAAAACAAGCCCAACTATCATGTTTGAAAATGTATTTAAAAAGCCCTACTTTCTATTACTCAAGTTGTTTCAACTTCAAACAATCACGTTTTCTTGCTTTATTCTTTTCTCTCCTGCTTTCACATAGTTTGCTCTAGGCTTGCAAGGATTTTAAAGGTGGACAGTGTATGAAAACAAAAAAAAACCTTCGTCGGGCAGTAATTTCAAACCCTCTCTTCATTCTGCTGAGGACAAAAATATTTACTCAGAAAATTGCTTATGCATAATCGCACAATACTGATCTCTGCAAGTCAGGGCTGGAATTTGTTCATAGAAGATATTTATTAAGATTAGATAATTGACTACGAACAGGGGAACAATGTTAACAGACTGCCAGGTCTTAAACTGTATGTAGCTTTTAATTAGGTATATTTTTCAAGGTATTGAATGTGCATAGTACTATATAAGCGGTAAGTATTATTTTTGGCACCTGCTCAATCCAGTGTGGTTAGCTTTGATTATTAAGACCATGATCTGCAGCTTCCGGGCATGCCAGTGAGTAAAAGCACAAGGAGCCCATCATGGAAAAATAGTGCACAATCTGCTGGGGCACATGATACCCCAGAGGGGGCAGAGGACTGCAGATCTGTTGCCTGATCTCTAAATCTAATGTACCTGCCAGCAGATCTGGCATTCTACATGAGATTTAGTGAATGGGTTGCAATCAGGATTCTTAATCAGAATTCGTCCTTGAACTCCCTTTGAGGTGGTGTTGCTCCACACCTTTTGATATTGAGACAAATGCATTTGAAAGCATTATGTATATATATAATAGTGTGTGATATTATAAGGTAGACATACAGACAAATCCGTTTGGCATAATTTCCAATCAAATTTCTAATCGTGTGTGTCTAACAGATTTATAGAGGGGCAGCCATGTTAATTTGTAACTTTCAAAACAACAAGTAGTCATGTGGCACGTTAGAGCAGTGGTCCCCAACCTTTTGGGGCTGCCGGGGGCCCGGGGGTGGGGCTACTCACGCGCCGGGCACCTGGGGAAGGGGCCACACACGCACCTGGGGAAGGGGCCGTGCATGTGCCTGGGGGCGGGGCCACCCATACGGCGCACGCCCGGTACTGGCGCCACCCATATGCCACACTCCCGGGGCCGGCTCCGGTGCCGGTGCCGGGTGCCCAGCGGTGGGGCTGCCCATACGCCGTGCGCCGGAACAGCCCATCCGCCACACACCTGGGGGCGGGGCCGCCACTGCCCATGTGCTGCATGCCTGGGGCCGGCGCCGCTCCTGTGCCGCGCGCCCAGGGCCGGTGCCACCCCTGTGCCACACACCCAGGGGCCAGCACCGCCCATATGCCGCACGCCCGGGGCCGGCACAGCCCTTGCGCCGCGCACCCGGGGGCGGGGCTGCCCAAACGCTGCACACCTAGGGGCAGGGCCACGCATGTGCTGCGCGCCCAGGGCCGACGCTGTCCATACGCCGTGCGCTCAGGGGGTTGGCACCACCCATGCGCCGTGCGCCCAGGGGCGGGGCCAGCCCTCTTCACTCAGCGGGCGCACAGAAATGGCCCGGCGGGCGCCATGGTGCCCACGGGCACCATGTTGGGGACCACTGCCTTAGACACTAACAAAACCCACTCAAGCTCATGATACCATCTGCATTTTTTGTTAGTCTCTAGGGTGCTGCAGAACTATTTGTTGTTTTTTAAGTTTTGCCAAAGAGAATACTATAGGATTGCAGATCAGGACACAATTCCAGAAATTGTTTAGCTGAGGTTGTAGTCACAAAGGAATGCATGACTTCTTGCAGTGATGTGAATAACTTAGCTGGAGTTGAAAAGTCTCAGAGGGTAGCGATGTTAATCTGTAACTTTAACAATGAATGAAAGATCCTCGGGAGGAGTAACAGTAGTTCGAATTAGGATCTTTAATTCGAACTACCTAGTCCGTGCCGCGTGTAGCCGTGGGCACGGAGTTCGGACTAAGGGGGATTTAAAAATGGCGGCGCCCGGGAACATGCAAATGAAGCCCGGGATATTTAAATCCCGGGCTTCATTTGCTACTCTGCTTGCCCTCATTACCCTACCTAGCTCGAGCTAACGAGCTAGTGTAGACATACCCGCACTGTTTCCCTTGGTCTGAATAAAGACTTGAACTGGATGGCCCATCATAAACAAGCTTTCCTTCTATTCAACACCTCATTGACATCAAAAGCTAAGTATTGGACATTTCCAGACCACTCAATTAGTCTGTTTAACACTGGCACTACAATTGACTGGTACTCCCCCCTTCTTTTTCTGTTATAAATTCTGAGAGTCCCCCTTTTTTTCTCCGCTCAAGCTCATCTGAAGAAGTGGGTTTTGCCCATGAAAGCTCATGATACTGTACATATGTAACCCCCTTTTTCCTCCCCGGGTTACTCGGGAGTAGGTCACACTCACAGGTGTGCCTGGGCGCCTGATGGTTTTAACCCAAAAGGAGATCCTGAGCATCCCAGTGGTGATGGTGTTTAGTTGGGGAAAGCCCTATCCACCTCCTTGCTGCAGTCCCTTGCTCCTAATGAATGTACAATGGCGGTGCCTCCACCTGGCTGGCCTTGTACACACTTACTGGTGTGCCTTGAGAGCCTCCAGGAATATACTCATTCCAGCTATAATATGGATCTAATTCCAAAACAACTACAAATCATATACATCTAATAGATTACTTTAAAATAAACAATCTTTACTTAACTTAAATAAACAGGGGTTAACAGATTAACAATGAATAGCATAAACAAAGTGCACAACAATAATTGGAGCTTATATATCTAGCCTTTGTACTGCCAATATTGATCCCACCCCAGAGTGTGCACACCCCTGGATTCACAGTCCGAGACTCTTGCTTGCGTGGGCGCGCTTGAAGAACTGCAGCTGTAGTGGAGATTTGGTCCAAGCTAGACAGCAGCTCTGGCCCAGGCAGCACTTTCCCAACAAGGCCCAATTACTTACTGCCTCATGCTGTGCCTATCAGAAGCAGCCTGCTAGATCCCAGTTCCAAAAGGCATCTAGTCCCAGTCTGTAGCTGCACTCTAACAGCCCCTGGGCTGGATCAAACTCCTCCACAGCAGCGTGGCTCCCCTTCCGTTCCAAACTCCAAGGGCAGAGTCCCAGACTGCCAGGCCTCTCTTCTCATGCACACATGGAGAGGGAGAGATCTTCCACACCAGAGTCCTTCCTTCCTGTTTTTCCCAAGGGCTCATGGGAATTGTAGTCTGGATTGCAGCACACAGGGTCTTTTCAGAATAAAACAGAAGCCCCTTTAGTAAGGGGACTACATATATTTTTGTTAGTCTGTAAGGTCCACATGACTATTTGTTGTTTTTAACTGGAATTGACATAGCTTAGGCTGACTTACTGTTCCTTCACTGTGTTGCATTGAAGGGAGATGCTCTCTTGTTGACTCCTCTCATTCAGTTGGAATACCAGTCAACCAGAAAGTGCTCTGCAGTCGAGTTAGTGGGTCTTCACTAGACCTACTAAATTGACCCTTGCTGCAACGATCACAGTAGTGCCGATCAACAGTAAGTGTAGATATAGCCTACAAAAGTGCTAATGCAGCCAAATGAGCTGTGGAAAGCTAATGTAAGTTAGCTCAAATAACTCTAATATGTATTTAACAAGCTGAAAGTCTCAATAGATGCTTTATTTAAATATAAAATTTTGGTGAATGTTATTGTTTTAGGAGCAAATCTTTATGGGGTGCTTGGCTTTATGCATATTCATTCCATTCACTTTATTACAACTACGTGTACATGTAAAGTTAAGTACTTGTGTAAGTGTTTGTAGGATTAAAGTTTTTTTTGGGGGGGGGTTGCTATATTGAAGTGAGGATATTCACTTGCACCCTCTTTATTATCCTATGAATTCTTTGTTTAAATAAAAGTAAAAAAATACGAAAAATGTAATTTCTTTTATAGTCTTTATTTAACATAAAAGATGCATGTCTGGGTTTTGAACTATGCATGATGCACAGGGACACATAATTGCTAACACAAATGCTTTTGATATGTTTTTACCAACCAATACACATGTCCTGACTTGTGGAGAAATTTGTATGACATTTGAATTCCACTTAAAGGCTGTTGCTTTCCAAAATTTTGTCAAAAATTGTTTATGATATGATGTCCCATACATTAGGGGGAAACAAAAGACTTTTCAAAGTCAGTGACATGGACAAGTTTGTATTTACTAAAGAATTCATATCACTCCATAAAGAAATCAGAAATGACCGTATTAACAAACAACTTTTTTCTCTACTTCTGTTTATTTTGCTGGAACTGATGCTCCAAGATCTGTTACTAAATAAGTTGAATTGTCTCTTATTGAAATCTCTTCTGTCTAATGTAACTGAATTTGTCTAAGTTTTTCAGTGCATTGCTAGCATCTGAGCACCTCTTTAAGTCATATTCTATGAAGGCTTTGCATGGGAGGGTGTTTATTTTGTTCTTTTATCAAATATATATACTTTGGAAAAACAGGGAGCTTTTTTTTTTAAAAAAATGTGTTCCATTAATACTGAAATCTTTTGACTCAGGGTATGTCTACACTGCAGTCTCAAAGACTCAAAGATTGGGACTCAAAGATTCAACAATTCTTAACTAAGGGTAACAGATGGGTGTAGGGCAGGGCTACTCAACTTTGGAAGCCCCAGGGACCACAATGATACTCACAGCACATGCCGAGGGCCACAACTTAATTGTGGTTGCATATGCATGCAAATATATATGCAAATATATACAAATAGCTTTTCACATTGATGGGCATGAATACAAACATTAAGGCAAGACTACACAACATACAGGCCCCATTTAAGTCAGTTCTGCTGATATTAATAAAATGCAATATTTACTCAATTTCCACCCACATGACAGCACTTTTAATGAGCAATGACAGTCCAGGAATTTCACTACTAAAACGCATATCAACAGAAGACCATTATATTGACTTGCCATTGTGGAGCATGTTCCCAATGGAAGCCATGTTCAAAGGATCCCACCCACGGGCTGTGTGTTGAGCCCCGTGTAAACCTAAACCGCATTGTGGGCCACAAACAAATGGACTGTGGGCCACATGTGGCCCGCAGGCTGCGTGTTGAGTAGCCCTGGTGTAGATCAGTAGTGGAGAACATCTGGGATCCAGATGTAACCCCCTGGATCTGACCCCTGAGGCTTGGGGCTTTCCCCAGCATTGGGGAGCCCACAAAGGTGGGGGGGGGGATTGTTTCTGATTTGTATGCAGCCCCTGACTAATTTTTCTGTGGGTCAGTGGCCCTGACCCAAAAAAGGTTCCCCACCCTTGCTATATATGCTCAAGCCCTAGGTTAACAAATCCAGTGTCTTCTATTCTTCTAACTCCGGGCTAACAGAGTGAATTAAGATGTCTGGTGAAGAAATTAATGATAACCACTAAGTGTTTCTATTTGTATGGTTTCTGTTTTCATGTAAATTAAAATGTGTTTTGTCTTGACATTTTCCAGCTGATATTGATGACATGAAGATATGCTATGTTTTAAGAGAAGGTGAAAATGCCACAAGTGACCTTTTTCATTTTACTGTTGAAGATGGTGGTAAGTCCTTAAGTTCTAGAACAGCTTTCTTTAAGTTGAACTACCTTGTGCAGATGTTTAATTTAATTACAGGTAGCTCATGAAACATGTTGCTTCACCAGCTTCGGTGCTTTTTTGGTGTTGTGAACTGTTGTTGTGACTACCGAAAGTTCCTTCAAAAACTATATGAAATTACTAGACTATGTTAAAAGGGTGAAATCTTCATGTCCCACATAAAGCTCAACCTATTAGGTTTTATACAATTTTCCTTCGTATTCCCAACAGAGACTCACTGTTGCAGCATATTCTCTCTGCAATTACTTCCTCAATTTATGAGCTGCAGTAGTAGCTGCTGCCCTTCAGAAACTACATGTTGTGGGTCCTGGCCACAGAACACAGTACCTCTCTCTGCAGTCCACATGAGTATCCAGCCCAACCAGTGAACCAAATTCTGTGATGAATTCTGGTCATGTACCACTTGCGGCAGGTTGCACATACGTAAGAGGAATTTTAGCAGCCATCATGGACTCAATCTTTTCGGCACACAGGTTGCGTAGAGTCCCCATTTTGCTGCTTCTTCCCCTCAAATCCATCAGGGGTTTGGTCATGTGCAGGATGTTACTCAGGATGATCAATAACAGATGAATTTCAGTAACAGAATTTCAGGGAGTGGGGGAAATGTTTCTGTTTAAAATGTATCTAACAATTGCTCTTCAGCGAAAATGGTCTACCAGTACAAAACAAATATTGATACAAAAGTTTGGAAATAATATATGTGAACTTGGCTAGCTTATGATCAGTGAGTTACATTTTAAGAAATGACCAGAGATCTTTCTAGGTGTAGATATCCCTATGACATGATAGGTGATTGTGAAGTTAGGATACTTTAGTAAGTTTTCCAATAAATGAAATTGCTTTATGTGTGAGTAATCATGAGTTTTAACCAATTTAATTTAACTCTAAACCTTTTTTTCAAGAACAAAGCTATTTTGACCCTCATTGGAATCCTTGTTAAACTGGTTAAAACACTGGCTAAACACTGGTTAAACACTGGCTGCAGGGGCTGCTCCGGCCCAGTCCTGATGCGCCGTGAGCAGTGCGGGCTGTTCCCATCAGCCAGACCCTCCAGTTACCTGGTAAGCATTCCAGTAAGGCTTATGCTTACTGGGTAACAGTTTAACCTTTTACATCCCTACCCTTCACACACTCTCAAAGACAAAAAGCACTGTCCATCTAATAACCAATTGCTGTAGCAGTCTCTGAGCTGAAACTACTCAACTCGCCCTCTCGCTAGTTAGCAAAGTGTTCCAAAGGACGATGGCATTAACCTTGAACCCATCTTTGGGGGCCTGTGGAGTGGGGCCAAGGCACTAAAGGTGCGGGGTGCCCAGTGCCATCCTTCTGGATGGCACAGGGTGTATGCCTTCCATCGTGCCAGGTATCTGCCTAAGAGATGGTGTCTCCTGAGGTACAAATAAGGCTCTTGGAATCTGAGGCCAATTTTCAAAATGTCATTGCTTATCTGTACTGCCCCACTGACCCAAACATAAATGAATTATTTATGGCATCAAGCTTATTTTTCCCAAATATTTTAATTTAAACCAATGCCTAGATTAGAGGAGTGAATGGGTAAGTACAGATATATGCATGAAACATGGTGTGAAACACTATACCATAGTACAAGTTGGACCTCGCTGGTCTGGCACTCTTGGGACCTGATTGGTCCCGAAAGGGGGGATTTGCTAGACCAGGGAAGGTCTCTCCCCTCCGGTCCCATGCTGCCACTGGCTTAGGGCTCCACCCATCCCCCCTGGGGCTCTCTAGATGCCGCCAACCCTGCTGCTGCCAGGGTTGGAGCACCATGGCCAGAGCCCCACAGCTCAGGCAGAAGCTCTGCAACTGTCTGGCTCTGCAGCCAGGGCCAGAGCTCTGTAGCTGGGGCAGAAGCTCTGCAGCTGCTTGGCTCCGCAGCCAACGCCACAGCTCTGCATCTGGGACAGAAACTCCGCAGTCAGGGGTTGTAGTTTCACAACAGGGCCAGAGCTCCCTGGCTGCTGCTGGGGCTGGGGCCAGAGGTCCCCATTGTTCTGTGAGTCTCCCCCACCCACACACACACACTGGACTCCTGGCTGAATTGCTGGTGCCCCCTATGGCACTCCTGCCCCGTCACCAGACCTCCCTATTCCTAGGCTCTGTGGTGGAGGGACATCCTTGTTTCAGACCAGGGAGTCCTAGTTAAGAGAGGTACAACCTGTATTATTATGACAAGAGTCCCCCAAAGGTGCTGTTATACATAGGCTCCCAAGTTCTTCTTTGTATGAGCAAATACCCAACTTCAGGAAGACTGGCTGCATGCTGGTATTAACGTTGTTATGCAAGGCTCTGAGTAGAGGGAGCTATGTGGGCAGCTGGAGAGTTTTTATTTTCTGTCTTAATCTGTGAGTGGAATCAATTCTTGAGACAGGCTTGCTCCCTGGGACATGGCCAGTGGTGACGGGACTGTGCTTCCTCATGGCCAAATCTGCCTCTGTAATCTTTGGATACGTTATTGGTGTGTATGTGTATCCCTGTGTCACTGATTTTTCTTTTACTGGGAAGCCAGGTTTCAAAGTCCTGGACATCTGTTGCTATTTGGCAGAGGGGGCGACAGTGTTTCTTGTGGCCAATTGTAACCTGTAATAGTATGATTTTTGATAATATAATGCGTCATTGTAATTCAAAGCTGATTGTTGATTTTCGAACCCTTTGGGCCTTTTCAATAGGGCCCTACCAGATACATTATCACATTAGACATGTCTTAGCTAGGTGGTTAGGTAAGGTTAACATTAAAGTTGTAGTCTTTATTTAAAGTGTGGGAAACATTGATTTATATTGTATTTCAACATATTTTGTGAGAAATGGTTGTCTAAAGAACTTGGAAGGGATGCAATTTGGGACTGAGACACTAATAATTTTCTTTGTTTGGAATAATAACTAAATAATACTAGCAGGCTCTTAAGATCTATAATTTCATCTGATGAAAAAAGCAGAAACTTGCCTTTTTAAATTTCACCCTTCCTCAAAAAGACATCAAAGCATCTGTTGGTCAGGTTGGGTGGATTTTTGGCCGAATGTCAGTGGTGCAGAGACATTTGTTTCCATATTCTTGGTGCAAAGCCAGCTATTTCTGAAAGAATAAACACTACATTAAGGAATGAAAGGTTCAGTACAGAATATCGAGTCACACAATAGAAGTATATGCTTCAGTTTTCTCCTGTCTTTATTTCTGTCTCCTGAATTAGCATTGTTTTTTTAAATCTTGCAATAATAAACATGGTTGTGATGTCTATTGTACACTGCCTAAAGGTGTAAAAAGAAGGAATTCTCTCTTCCCATGGGAACCCTTAATTCTAGTTGAGTTATACCACAGTGCAATCAGTGAAATCAGTCTGAATATGACTTGATCAAAGAATGAATGTTTGTTCAAATTACCTAAAATAATATTTACAGAGTAAGTCAAAAGTGGTATTGAACAAACACTTTCAAAAGTAATGTTCTATAGGTGGAGCAGAGTTGTGCTTACTTTGTTTGGAAATTCTTTGGGGATGGCCTCTTAAGACAGCAGGTTGCTTTATAAGGGTGGTCTCTAGGATATAGTTTATTGTTCTTAGCAAAAGAAACAAATACACTGTCTCGGATATTGTCATGTGGTAACTGTTTTGAGGTTTTAATTGTGGTAACTCTGCAGTCTCTGATTTATTGTTCTCTCTAGCATTAGGATGTGTTAGTATATAACCCTGTGCTTATGTGAAATCCCATCATCCCACTGACATGAAAATGAGTGTGCATTGGTGCTGGCCAGTGGTCCATGCTTGCTGAGCCTGGTGCAAAAACTGGGCTCTGGGTATATATGTTTGGCACAAGCGCCACAGTTGCACTTTTTTCTTTTAATCATGCACACTGTGGTGATAGGTTGAAAAAAAAAGTTGCAAAAACTTTCCTCCTCTTATGAGCAAACTTTTAAACGTGAAGCTTGACTGCCTGGAATCCCTTGACATATGAAAATTAGCAACGAAGGAACCAATATTACCAGAAAGCAAGAAGGAACACAGGAGGCAGAAGTGACAGTGGTAGGAAGAAATGGAAATGGGAATCTAGGGTGATGGTTGAAGTCCTGGACTTTACCCATGTTGTTATGAATACTGTACCTATTTTCTCCGACTCCTGTGATACACAAGTATATTTATTGAGTTGCGGATGGAGAATCAACCTTATCTAACACGTCTAAGGCTTGAATTGATATAAAACAGTCTCTTTGGGTAACTTATGGATAGTATAATCAATTTATGACAGGGTTTAATAAATATGAAGCTTTACAGTGTTAAAAAAGTTGAGATAAACTGATACATGATGCCCTCTGTATATGTGTAGAATTCACATTCAACTGTGCAAAATGGCACTAATCCACTTGGAGTGAAAGGTAATTCACAAATTCGTTTCAGTGTGTTGAGACCCTGTGCCTCTTTCAGAAAATTCCATGCCATATCCCTTTATCCACTACATGGCACATTCTTGTGTCTTAGATAAGAAACAACTGAAGTAAATACATGGCTGATAGTTAAGGACCATATTCTACCTTCATTTTATAGTCAGTGTGCTTCAAATTTATTTTAAGTAATTTTATGTGAATGTGGAGCTAAATTACTGTTTTGTTAATCTGTGAAAAATTCTTTTCCTCTTGGGGTTTGATGCCTGTCTTAGGAAACATGACACTAGCTAAGTACTAGCTCTTGCTTCTTGAATGTTCTCGACTTCCATTTTCTGTTTCTCAGCAGGCTAAAAAGTCACATGTGCAAAGAAAGATGTGCTTATATGGTGGTGGACCCTCTCTCAGCATGGCAGAGGAGTTTAGGACATTATTTTAAAGACAGAGAGACAATAATATAGGAAAGGACGGAGACAGCATAGAAAGGAACAGTGAAGTGACAAAAAAGAAAAAGAGAAGACATCATTTAGTGCACATACAGCTTCCTATATTTCCCCACACTTTGCCACAGAAAAACTATCACGACTTCTGGGCATAAGAGAGATCTTATCTGGGAATATTTTGAAGAAATTTGTTGCCTGGGGAAAAATGGAAAACATGTTAAGAGTTCAAGAAGAATATGCAGGGCCTAGTTGCAAGAATGAAACATCATAAAGAAAACTGCTTATTGAGAGAAAATGATGTGGATGAAGATGTGGAAATGGCTGAGTGGATCAACTGTCTACTAACTTGAATTATTCATGTTGCAATGCATCATTCTTCAAGACTCTCTATGCCTTTTAGTATAAGTCTGATTTGACAAGTAAATTCCCAATCTGTTGCTTAGCTAATTCTCATGGCTTGTTTAATTAGCAAACTAGGATCTATCACCCAAATATACAATACAGAAATCTGCAGTAAGAGAAATCTAGAGTTGTCAGTTGCCTCTGAGTATCATTTTCTTGTTTTATATTACATAATACACGCCCCTTATTTTGGAACATCATGGCCACAGGCCATAATGGTGATACTACAAGTCTATTCCCTATTTTATTTTAGTATCACTCAGCTTTTCCAAGAGAACCTCATCCTATACTTGTTCTCTCAAAAAACAGACGTTAGTTCAATGAGGATTACTCCAAAAGTAAGTGCACTCTAAGCACAATCAGCCTTAGCTTTTTTGGTAAGCCATTTTTTTTTGTGTGATTTAAAATGTGTTTTAAATTAATCATTTACATTGCCTTGATTTAAATAATCCACCCTGAAGGTAACCTTGTTGCTAAATTGTTCATCTCTTGGTTGGCTTTTTTATAGTGTTTCCAGGTGTCCGGTTTTGAACCAGACAGTCCAGTATTTGAGCTTTTGTTCAGGAAACAAATTGAGAAAATATAAATGTCCGGTATTTTCTAAATATGATGTAATGTAGATTGCGATGTAATGTCAAGTGTGTCCGGTATTTCTGTTGAAACCATCTGGCAACCCTACCTTTTAATGGCAGTGGTTTCTGGTTTGCTTCCTCCTAGTCATTTGGGGTATGTCTAGACTACATGCCTCTACCGACCGAGGCAGGTAAATTAGACATACTAACATAGTCAATAAAGTGGGATTTAAATATCCCCCGCTTCATTAGAATAAAAATGGCCGCCGCGTTGTGCCGGCTCAGCTGTTTGTCAGCACGAAGCGGCAGTCAAGATGGGGATCGGTTGGCAAGGAAAGCCTTTGCCAACTGATCCCTTATGCCTCATGCAACAAGGTTTACAGGATTGGTCAGCAAAGGCTTTCCTTGCCGACCGATCCCCGTCTTGACTGCCGCTTAATGCTGACAAACAACTGAGCCGGCACAACACGGCAGCCATTTTTGTTCTAATGAAGCGGGGGATAGTTAAATCCCCGCTTCATTGACTATGTTGGTATGTCTAATTTACATGCCTTGGTCGGCAGAGGCATGTAGTCTAGACATACCCTTGGTGTACAGAGCACATAAAAACAGAACAGAGGCCCTTGCTGGAGAGATTCAGGTGGTATGTCTCATCTAGACCTGGCTGAGAATTTTTCAGTGAAATGTTTTTTATCACAAAATGCTGATTTGACAAAGCTGATTTTTTTTGTGGGAAAGGGGCTGGGAATTTACTCTTTAAAAATACAATTGAAAAAAAGTTTGAAAGTGCCAAAACAGTGTTTCAGCAATTTCAAGGAACTTACATTTTTTTCAGTTGAGAATAATTTTTTGTTTCAAAATGTAGCCTCATTTATAGTAAAAATGTAAAAAGATAAAGTTGAAATTAAACATAATGCTTCAAATTAGCAAAAGAAAATATTTTATTTGACCCAGTCAATTTTTATTTTTGTATCACAAACATTTTTAAAATTGGCTTAAGAACTTTTTTTTAAAATCTCTAATTCTCATAGGATGAGAAAGCTGTTTCCTGCCTAGCCCTAATCTCAATCTCAGTCCTCACCCCCAGACTGTCGGAGTCTCAGAACTGCTTCTTACAAAGATCCCTCCTTCTTCACAAGCTATATGGTGGCTGTGATATGGTGCCTTGAGGGTGGAATGGGTTACCTAGGGAAATGGTGGAATCTCCATCTTAGAGGTTTTTGAATCCTGGATTGACGAAGTCCTGGCTGGGATGATTTAGTTAGGGTTGGTCCTGCTTCGGACAGGAGGATGAACTCGATGACCTCCTGAGGTGTCTTTCAGCCATAGGATCCTAGGATTCTATGATTCTATGAATGATTTTGAATAGGGAAACAAAGATTCCTATGGTTGTACCAGGAATGCTGAAGATCCCCAGTGAAGGAGAGAAATGAGGATCTCTGATTACAGTTCTTTTGAGCAATCTTTCTGTCTTTAAGCCAAAGCCTTGGAAAGCCCAGGCTGGCTAAAAATGGCACTTTATTTAAATCATTAGATAAATATTACTTGAACTCTTCATTCAGCTCTCTAAATACCTTAACACTACAGCACACTTTCCTGATTTACCATTTGGTTAAATACTCATAGAATCAAGGAACCTTTCTAAGATAAGTCCATTAGTTTTAAATGCTTAATTTACAAACTTGTGGGTAAATGTCATAGACTGTTTCCATATATGTTTATACAAGAAATTATGTTAATAAAAGAAACACTGGTCTGCTACTGAGATCAATCTTCCATTATTAAGCTTATAAAATATCCCTATTTTGTCTGTGTCATAACCCTTATATAAACATATGGTTGGATTTTCAGTGCCTTTCCCTAATTTGTTAATTTTATATATATATATATATATATATATATACACACACACACACACATAATGGATGTAATTACAGGAAACCCCCGTCTTACAATGGCCCGAGTTGCGACTCCCCCCATATTTAGGACCATTTTTGTAAGTGTGGAAGGGGCTGAACCCCCCCGACTTACGTCCTTGGCCTGCATTTACAATGGCGCACAGCGCCTATTGTAAATGAGGGTTTGAGTTATGACACCCCCGACTGACCCCGACTTGCGACGCTTTCCCAGGAACCGATCGTGTTGCAAGTTGGGGGCCACCTGCACAGTGATAAATAGGAGTCAGTGAGCGCTATTTCTTCAAAGCCACAACACTGATATGGCTTCCAGTATGTGGTATAATAATAATTTAGGAACGGTTTTGGGCTTGTATCAAAATATCTAGAAGTTTTTAAAGACACAATATGCTAAAATAATGTTAAGAATTATTTGCAGTATCCTTGCTAAACTCTCTTGTGGGATTTGGGCATGTCACTCACGGAAGGAAAATTCAATTACATTTATCTTTGGCACTAAAAACTGGGGCATCCTGTGTTACGCTGTTGATACATTTAGTCACTTGGGCTGTGTCTAGACTGGAATAAAACACCTGTGACACTGAGTCTCAGAGCCCAGGACAATTGACTCAGGCTTACAGGTCTTGGGCTGCGGTGCTAAAAATTGCAGTGTAAAAGGCTGGAGTGAGCCCTAGCTGAAATGTTAACACTGTAATTTTTAGCCACACACCCCATGCTCCATGAGCCGGTCAATTGAGTAGGTCAGCAGCAGCTGGGCTATTGACCTTTTATTGCAGGGTAGATGTTCCCTTGCTGACTGCTCAATAGGATTCTGTTCTGTTGCCAGCCTTGTGGCAGCTGTTTTGGAGTGCAGACAATGTTCCATATGCCACACTTCTCGCTGTAAGCTTTGCCAGAATATTTTGATAGTAGCTTGACACTACCGTATAAAAACATGTTTTCTGTAACTGAATCATTGGGTTTTTTTGCTCATTGATTTATGTGGCTGAACTGTCAAAGCTAAGTAAAGAGCTATGTAGAAAAAGGACACAATAAGAGATGTCCCATGTCCACTGTGAGTAGGTGATTACAGTGGGGCATGTAGAGGGCTCACTCCAACTTCCATTATAGTCAGTGGAAATACTCCTGTTGACTACAGTAGAAGTTGGATTAGTTCCGTTATCACTATTAAAGCCAAATTTTGCTTTCTGTTCTCACCTGAGTAGGCCCATTGATTTCATTGATAGTATTTTGATGAGTGAAGTATCAAGATTTGGCTCAGATAATACTCTGTACTCTTAATTTTTGTGCAAACATGAACTATTTAACAGAGCTGGCCCTAGGGCTGTGTCTACACTGGCGCGATCTTGTGCAAAAGCGGCCGCTCTTGCGCAAAAACTTGCTGCCTGTCTACACTGGCTGCGTCTTCTTGTGCAAGTAAACTGACGTTCTAATGTATGAAATCAGGGCTTCTTGCACCAGAACTCTGATGCTCCCGCTCAGGAAGAAGCCCTTTTGTGCAAGAGCTCTTCCAGAAAAGGCCAGTGTAGACAGGCAACATGAATTTCTTCCACAAGAAAGCCCTATGGTTAAAATGGCCATCAGAGCTTTCTTGCGCTAGAGAGTGTCTACACTGGCATGGATGCTCTTGCGCAAAAGCACATCTCTTGCGCAAAAGCATATGCCAGTGTAGACGCTCTCTTGCACAACTACTTTAATGCAAGAACTCTTGCGCTAAAGAGTTTTTGCGTAAGATCATGCCAGTGTAGACGTAGCCTAGGTGTTTTGCTGCCAGTGTAAAAAATATTTTGGTGTCCTCTGAGTAGCTGAGTTAAAAAAAAAAATCCAATGACAACAACAAACAGCAGTGGAAAAAAAAACCAGTGGTGGGGAGGCAATTGGAGGAACAGAGCCAAAAGGAATGAAAAGTCCAAGTGATGAGGTAACCCTGTGGAAGCTGGCTGCCCTAGTGCATGCTCCTTAAGTACTTAATGTAAAAACTAAGCTACTGACTAGTTTGTTATTAAGCATGAAAAGGCATGGCCAATAGTAAAAATAATAAAAGCGATAACCAGTAAAATGAGGCCAAATACAGGTATTAAGTGATTAAGGAGAGACATTAGATTTAAGGTGAAAAATTGAGACTGGGGATAAAATGGATTACTGGTGACACGAGAACTTACAGAAAATCACTAATGCCTGAAAGGAGTTATAATAAGGTTGTGCAATAATACCAGGGCTTGGATACAAACATTTTTGACTGAGCAGCCTAAGAAGTACTGGAGAAACATAAGATGAGAAAAGAGCTTTTGGCTGAAGTAGACAAGCTCCATCCTTTCCTTTTGCTGAGGCAATTTGGTTGTGTAGTATAGGACAATGAAGGGTACAGAATGGAACTGTGACTATTCTTATTTATTACTTTAATCATCAATTAATAACCTAAGATCCCTGAATTCTGACCCTAATAATTTGCCAAATTCTGTATCTACCGAAGACGTTAATACAGAAAGTAATTTAGTCTTATATTGGTACATGTGGGCTTTCTGAAAAGTTTGTGTGTATACAATTTGATTTTATATAGTGTAACTTCAGAGCTATCTTAGAATTGTAAGTTTTCTGACAAACAAAGCTAGTGATTCTTGATCTACTGGATGAGATATCTTAATTTAAATAATGTGGAAAATGTAAGTATCTGTTACTATTAAATAATTACAGATCATGCTTCTTTAATTAAGCATATTTATCTTTTGACATCATAATAACTCCTCTTTGTGGTGGTTTAATATCATATTAGCAAAGACCATAAAATGGGTTTACTGCCTCTTTAATATCTTAATTCAGATTCTTATTTCTATTGCATCATATGACTTATTGAATCCTCCCTGGTTGGCCTCCCAATTTAGCTCTGTGTGTTGGCAGAGTTTTGAATGGAATGTAGCTGATGCTAATAGCCTTTAATTGAGAGGATGGATTAGTGCTGCTCTTTGGAAAGACACCAGCTATCTGTCTGAGGAAAAAGAACCAGATTCTGTAGGTGGTCTTGCTTACAGGCGAACACTCGCTATTAATGTGAAGGAAGAGTGACGATGTATGCTAGAAGTTTGTTGCATTGACTGGGAGCAGTGATTCATGGCCAATGGGAGCTATAAGTGGCTATACCTGTGGATGTGCAGGTAAATAACACTGGCGGCCTGCCAAGGGCTAACTCTGGTGAACCATATCTGGTCCGAGGGCCACTTATTGCCAACCCCTGCTTTAATACCTAATATACTTTTTAAAACATCCTTTTTGTTTCCCTTACCCCTGCCAACCATGAATTTTTCCCTGCTGGTTTTAAGCTTCTCTTATCATACTAGGAGGTCTGTAGGGGAGCTGGTTAGAGCTTCTAGATTCTATGCTGTCTCTGGCTGCAGGTGCAGGTCAGAGCAGCATGGGAATTGCTATGAACTGAGCTAGCTGGCCAATGCTCCCCAGGGAGCTGTATGCTCTAGTTTCTGGGGAGCTTTGCATTCTGGCCTCTCCACCTGCATGTCCTTCCACATTCTAGACATGCCGCTCTGTTGCCCTGAATTACCTCCTGTTCCCTGGGCTGCACTGAAGAAAGCATACAACCCCTCCTCTCAGGTTTATATCTCTTGGGGATTTCCCCAAACTAAGGGTATCCACATCTAAGTGCCGAAGGTCAGATGTAGCTTTCTTAATGGAGGTTGAACCTCTCTAGTCTGACACCTTTGGGAACTGACCAGTGCCAAATCAGAGAATTTGACTGACTGTGAGAGGTCAATATTGTTTAGCAGCATTACCAACACTTCCACTGCTTACTGGGCTCTTAGAAGACTTTTGGAGGTAAATTAGAGCTAAATAACAGCCCAGAACACTGAGAGCCAGGACTGGTGACTGTAAACTTTATGCAACTGGGGAAACTTGATGACACCCATGATACCTAGACATTGAGACCTTTAATCTTTTGGGAACATGGGCAGAGGATGAAGCCTGGGCTCACGAAGGCTAGTCTCTGTCTCATCCTGTTCCTTCTGCCTGATGTCACTCCCCTTCCCCAGCCCTAGGCCAGCTGAATGCCCCAAGTCCTGAAGCACTGAGCATGTGGCAATCTGCCCACCCCTTGATGGATGGGTGGCATGGCTTTCAGCCCTGGAGTACAAAGTGGACAGTGGGGACTGCTGCCTGAGCCCCGGATTGCCGGGTGGGAGGTGTGTCTCCCCCCAGATCCTGATCACCATGCAGGTGGCATGTGCACTGGTTCTAGCTGTCCGGAGTCCCTGGCCACATGCTAGCCCCAGTCCTAGGTCAGGGTTCCAGGCACAGGAGAAGACTCCCAGAGTGCCAGAACGAGGCAGGAGAGTGTCTGGGTGAAGCATGAACAGGGTTGCACAGGGCTTTTTTGGGAGGCAGAGCCTCCCCCAGCCTTTGATACCCACTGCCCATGTTTGAGTGGGAGAGGACCCCTCTGGTCTGCAAAACTGGACCTGGTTTGGGAAGACAGGTAAATATGAATTCTTTTGAGTGGAGAAGCTATCTTGAATCAGAACCTGTAAGCCAGGCCTGGGCAAAATACCCTCCGTGGGCCAGATTCGGCCCGCGGACATAGCGGGGAACCTCAGGCAGACTGCTGTTGAGAAAAGCATCCATTGCCCGGTTCTGTTTGAACAGCTGTGAGCCCGGGGGAGGGAGGAGAGGTTTCCGGCCAATGGGAGTTGCCTGTTGACAACAGGCAGCTTGCAAAGCACCCTCCTACCCCTCCCCTCAGGCTCGTAGCTGTTCAAAAACCACATGGCCCCTGCAGCCAGTGCAGGGGTGGGGCATGCAGGAAGTCTGCTTGAGAAGGCTGCTGGCTGGGAGTCAAGTAAGTCAGTCTCCCAGCTAGAGTCTACTTCTAGCACCCCAACCCTTTTCCCCCCTACTCTACATAACCCAAACCATCTGCCCCCCTCTTGCCCTCATATTCCCTCCCAGATTCTGCACCCCAATCCCCTGCCCCAGGTCATAAACCAAACCCCTGTACCCCCTCCTGCACCTCAGTCTCCTATCCCAAGTCACAGGGCAAGTCACAACCTCCTCCTGCCCTAGGTCACAGCCCAAATCCCTGCACCCTAACCCAGGTCACAACTGCCTCCTTCACCGAAACTCCCTCTGAGACCCCAGACCCTCTCCTGCACCCCAATCGCTTACTGCAAGCTCCTTTCTGCACCCAACCTCCATCCAGACCCTGCACCTCCTCCATTAATATGAAAGTGTGGCTCTTGACCACTTTACAAATTCTTAAAGTAGCCCCCTATAAAAAGTTATTGCCCACCCCTGCCATAAGCTGAGGTAAAACTTAAAAAACAGTAAATAGTCTGGTAGCACCTTAAAGACTAACAAAACATGTAGATGGTATCATGGGCTTTTGTAAGCGCAACCCACTTCTTCAGATGAGACAAGCTGAGGTATTACTCATGCAAGTGCTTGAAGTTAAGCACATGCCTAAGGGCCTTTGCTGGATCCTGAAAGATGCAAAGTGTTCTGGCCCACTCAACAGTGTCATGTACTTCTGGAGAAGGGAAGAGATTTATTTTATTTAATACCCACACTATATCTGGACGCAATGCAAGTGTTCTCACACTAATAGTAGGGCATTTTCTTTATAACTGGTAACTCAGAATTTTAAAAGAGGAAGGTGCTAGGAGTAAAGTTGGGAATAACAAAAGCAAAGTGAAAAATCATCATTAGCATAAATGAAGTAGTCTTTTTATTTTGATTTGACCCAGATGGGAATTTCCTAAACTGACATATTGTAGTTTGGTTGTCTACACAGGAGTCTCTTCAGTTAATCTTCCTTTTACAGAATGCTCAATAGCTAATTAGTTTTTGGTTTTTAGTAACAGAAGGAATTTTGTTAAGAACAAGGCCCTTAGAAAGCTCTATGAAAAGAGAGGGTTTTTTTCTCTTTTCTTCTTTCAGAAGGATTTCAGGTTGTTTTATGGTAGAATCATTAGTAAAACATTAATTCTTTAAACTTGATAGAACATTTCCCTGTATGTTTGCCAGGATTCAAATTCCAGTTGTAATCTAAGTATTAGCACACACCTTTTGTCACTCTACTGTTTAACACACATTTTCTTGGAGATTGAAGGAATGCTGTAATTACACCCCTTGCTGTTGGGGTAAAGCTTTGTAGTTAGGGTGGGGTGCATTATTTAAAGCACTAAGGATGCCTTTGGTGCAAATTTAGGGCCAAATCCAATGGTAAAAAACATTGGTAGTCTTTCTAAGGAGTTTAGCACGCTTTGGATGAGGCCTTTTGGATGGGATTCACAAAGATATTTAGGCACGTAATTCCTGCTAAATATCATTATGAATCCACCCTTTGAGTTAGAAATTATGGCCCATTGAAGTCAATGGGAAATTTGCCTGGTCTTCAGTGGGATCAAGGTCAGATTTTGTTGGAATACCATTTCCCGTAACTAGATAAATATCATGATACTTATTTAAGTGGCCCAAACAAACACAAACATTTGGCTTTGAGGGACTAAACATTTTCATTTGTTGTATCAGTAAAATGTGTCCTGTTTAAGCCAGGTGTTTGAGCTTATGCTCCTTGAACAGTGGAAAGACTCCTGCTGATTTTAGTGTCCTTTGGCTGAGGTTCTCTGTGCACAGTTCAGTCCCAGAAGGTGCCCAAGCCAGTGTGGCGTTGAGAGCATTGTGGGAAGAGGATGTGCTGACCTCCTCTGTTGCAACTGTGTTGGAATGACATTGATAGGCTCCAGTGGGAGATGGGCCCAGCTTTCCTGAGACCGAGTTGCTGCAGCATTGTAATTTGGAGAAGAGAGACAAATACAAGTTGAACCTCTCTAATATGGCCGGGACCTGACCAATGCCAAACCAGAGAATTTACTGAACCATGGGAGGTCAATATTGTCTAGCAGCATTACCAACATTTCTGTTGCTTACTGGGATCTTAGAAGACATTTAGGGTAAATTAGAGCTAAATTACAGCCCAGAACACTGAGAGCCAGGACTGGTGGCTGTAAACAAACTTTATGGGACTGTGGGAAACTTGGCAAAATCCATGATACCTAGACATCCGGCTCACTAAAATCATGTCGAATCATGGATGTTGCTGAACTAAAGAGTGCTAGACTAGAGTGGAAGGGGAGAAGGATGAAAGCCAAAGGGCCCAGAGCTTTATCTTATGCAAAGGAGGGAAATGTTAATGCATTAGCTGTCCAGTGTATTTTTTTCCTAAAGATCCAATGTAACTATAAAATCATCTGTCAGTTATTTGTCCCAACTGCTGCAAATTTAACTGCAGCCCTCAGCAGCAGGTCAGAGGGAAAGATTTAAAAAAAAAAGGGAGGGCCAACTTTTCACTTTTCCCAGCAGCTGGTGGCCAAGTGGGGAGCCCAGCAGGGGGCTGGCATTCTGGAGTGAAGCCAAGCTGGAGTTGGTGTCTGGGAGCCAGGGCCAGCTGGGAGCCTAACAGCAGGGTGGCCAGTGGCAGGGAGCCAGGCTGGCAGCTGGGAGCAGAGTCAAAACCCAGAGATTTGAGGTTTGAGCTAGGGATGTCAATGTGTAGACGACTACACGATTAACCAATAAGCCTAATCCTGTTGACTACACACATTTCTCTTCCCCCCCCCCCCCCAACTTGCTACATCTGTATCAGCAGACTCTGTCCGAAGGGAGCTCAGACGCCATTCAGACGGGCTGCAGCCACCCCACACTGCTGCCTCGATCTCAGATTTTTAAACTAGCTCACCTTGCGGACTGGCTTCTGCCTGCCATTCCACGCAGCTGCCTCTGATACAGAGGCAGCATCACAGGGTAGCAGGGAGCTCCCCAAGAGTGAGGTTGGGAGTGCACTGGGGACTATCAAATAGTCATGGAACCGCTAAAATTTGATGGGGTACACGACTATTCAGTTATATGCTATCTAGCATTCCTAGTTGAGCCAGGACAAATTTCAAAGACTGAAGATGTTTTTAGCAAAATTAGGACTTTTGCCAGATTTCTGGTCTTCACTCTTTGATTAAGGCCAAAGGGCTTGTGTCCAGATAAGTACTGGTAGTATAGTTCAGCAAGTGAGCTCGGGATTGGAAATGAAGGGCTGTTATTAATTTGTAGTTTTTAGTTGCATCCATGATAGTCCCTTTTAGAAATTCATGATGAGAGAATCCTTACACTAAATTGCTCATAACATTAGAACAGGTAGATAGATACAAGTGTGGGGAAGGAAAAAAATGACTTGGGAATTTTTATACATATCAGCTAGATTCACCATACCATGGCACTCCAGCATGGCTGGAATCTTTAAGATGGGCTTAAATGTGGACAGGGCAAGGAACTTACCAATGAGCTCTGAGAATTTGTGCAATTCAAAGAGGGCCATGTGAAGGAAGACATGAAAGCCAATGTATTGTATTCTAATCCCAGCTCTGGCCATCATTTGAGGAGTCAAGTATCAGAGGGGTAGCCGTGTTAGTCTGAATCTGCAAAAGCGGCGAAGTTAGTCTATAAGGTGCCACTTCGGTTAGTCTATAAGGTGCCACAGGACTCCTCGCCGCATTTGAGGAGTGTCATTGGGGAAGTCACTTGACCTTCCTATGGCTCAATTCTCCATTTGTAAAGTGGGGATAAAATTTATCTGTAATGTCTCACCTCGATGGTGTTGCCCATATAACTCTTTGAAAACTAAAATTACTATATTCAATGTATTTATGTTTAACTGTATTGTAGCAAATGCTTAGCTGGTATTTTTACTTCATTATATTAAATGGAGCTATGAAATGTATCATCACTGATGACCTACCACATTGTTTTTAAAGTTTTACTATTTTATTAAAGAGTGAGAAATAACAAACTCAATGATTAAGATACATTTTTTCAAGTAATTTTAATGAGACCCTGTCCTCCATTGGTAAACAGCAAAATGTGATTTTTATTTATTTCAACAATAAATACACTGTCCCAGAATTTCACCTTTATAACCACCAGAAAGAAGAACAATGGTTAGGAAAAAAAAAAAAGCATAGCCATTTGGCAGTCCGCTTTATATCTGTGGGTACCCGCATCCGCAGATGTGGATGCAGATATCCACTGCTCATTTTTGCAGGCACGGATGTAGATACAAATTTTGTATCCATGCAGGTCTCTTCATCTGTGTACCTGTTGCTACTGAATACACTTGGTAGCAACGCACATTTTGTATCCTTAGCCAGTCAGGCGCTGACGATTCCTTCCTCACGTGTCCATAATGATCACCTCTCTTCAGAGTTCTTAGTGTTTTTCATTAATAAGTTAAAAGGCAAAATGATTTATTCTCATTTTTACTTTACTGAGTTGAAACAAATGGAATGATTATAGATATGAGGAATGTATGCATTTTGGAGGAATAGCCCTGTAAAATAAATTTCCATAGCGTTCCAAGTTTATCGCTGAACCCATAGTTCAGGGTGGGTCAGAGTAAATCATATTTTTTCCAAAATGCATTAATGATCTGCAAATACTTGCCGCAATTTAGAAAGGGGGAGCAGGGACAAAGATATTTCATAGGATCTGGTTTTGCTCCTCATTGAGCCCCCCACGCTAAGTCCTCTAGAACAGCTCACACATCAGCTGCTAAATGTGTTTTACTAATCCCACTGTCCAGGCAGCCAAGAGAATTAAGTTTCTGTTGAATGGCTCTTTGCTACTTCCAGAGTGCTTATAACATATTGAAAGAGCAAAAGAGGGCCCCAAAGGAATTTATAACTTAGATTTACATGTCAGGTTAGTAAAATTGTTCATGGTAAAGCCTTAGTAGCTGCAAAGTGAGTTCAATAATGAGTGAATGCTGTTTTACGTCATTAGTTCACAAGTTGGTTGTACTATTGTTTAAAGGGATGTTTGAAGGCAAAAACACTGGGTCACATCTTCTTTTAAGCAGAAGTCACTCCTGACAGGAACTGTGCCTAAAAAATATAGGGCACAGTATGTTCTACAACATACTCCTTTTTTTGCTTCAGTTGAGAAAGATCTAATTTTTCACCATTTATACTCTCTGTCAACATTTCACATTTTTCTCAGGTTCCACAGTTAAACTGACTGATTAGCTTTGCTTTGTTCTTAGTCTTTAGCTCTCTATAGTGTTTATTATGTACTATCACATAGTCTTGTGTTGGCTTATCACTGACGGGGAATTTTTAAAATATTTATTTTTATTGAAATGTTGATGTATTTTATTAAGTGATCCTATTTACACGTAAAGTCTCTGAGGCAGGACTGGATCTATTTATAAGGACTTGATCCTGCAAACATTTACATAACTTCATTCAGCCCCTTTTCCATGTGCTTGATGATACAATATTTTACTTACATGATTACTTGTCTTGGAAGGATTTAATTTTTATTGGTAAATATCAGTAAACATCAATTTCATTATGTATATACAATCCATTAAAATATTTCCATAAATAATAATAAAAATTTGCAGATAGGCAGCATAAGAAAAATGCTGCTTGAGAACTTATTTGTGTTTGAATTAAGGATATTGACATACATTTTGACATGTGAAGTTGACCATTTGAGTTTTAAAAGGTTACAAAGCCTAAAATGTTTGAATCTCAATGTCTGCTCTCATTAAGCAATTATTGTCTGACCTGTCTATAAATTCCTACAACCATGAAAATTTAAATTGATAAAAATAGAAAAAAATGCGTAAAAATTAACCTTGATAGTATCCATCAAAATGACATAAAATTTATTGTTGTCAGGCTTAATTTCATACTATTTCTCTGTAGGTTCTTGGCTTCATTCAGTGCACAAGACAGATCCACAAGGGGGACACAAGTAAAATGTAGTGGGCAACAATAAATCTGGTATTTCATAACTTTTGAAAGTTTTATTTTGCAGCCTAAATAACATTATTTTGGTAACTTTAGGTAACTTCAGGTTCACTGGCACTTGGCAAAAATTTTGTCTTTTAGGCTGTGTCTAGATTACATCCCTCTTTCGACAGCGGGATGTAAATTACGCACTTCGAAATTGCAAATGAAGCTGGGATTTGAGTTTCCCTGTGCTTCATTTGCATAATCACATAATGGCGCAGTCTTACTTTCGAAATAGCACTTTTTTGAAAGAGCACCATTATGTGATTATGCAAATAAAGTGCAGGATATTCAAATCCCAGCTTCATTTGCAATTTCGAAGTGCCTAATTTACATCCCGCTGTCGAAAGAGGGATGTAATCTAGACGTACTCTTAGAGTGTGTGTGTGTATTTTAACACCTCTGAAAGACAAACATTTTGGTGCTTAGTTGCTAGTGTAGACATAACCTAACATGGGTTTGTTCATTTTGACTTAAGGGAGTGTTCTACGCACCCTTCTTGCATGGTATTGCCTCCACTCAGTTTTGTTTTTTGTTTAATGTATGTCCAGAATACTTCTGGTTTTATGAGATTTGTGGAAAATAGGTCTTGTCAAAGAATCCTGGTTTTATTTTTTGAAGAGATTACAAGTTTGGCTGAAAAAAAGATAACAATGTACCGTGGAGATGTAATATATTTAGTCCTTGATAAAGTGTTTGATTTAGAACTGCATGATACTCTGATTAAAAAAATCCAGCACTCGACTACAACAACAAAGCACATGTTAAATGCATTAGGAATGCCTGAATAACAGATTTCAGAAGTAGAAGAAGGCAGGGCTGGATTACCCAATAGGCAGACTAAGCACGTGCTTCGGGCACCAGCAAAGCAGGGGCATAAAAAAAAATGAGATTTTTTTTTTAAAATTGATATTTTGATATTTCAAAAAAAGGATCGAAGTAGTCATCATGGGAAAAATCAGAACTTTGTTAGACTTCCTTACACTCCACTACACACTCTTCCCCAGTTTTTCTGTTCTCTTTTTATTACTTATCCCCACCTAAACTAGGGGGGCATCCTACTAAAGTAGAGGAATGATTTTGAAAGATTTGAAGACATCTCAAAAGATATCTTGCCTGATACTAACTACAAAGAAGCCCAGTCCTGCAAGCGAATCAGGAAAAAACAAGCAAATGACAGCAGTGCAACAGAAACAGCATTGAATCCTAGAGACAAATTTTGCGTATCTACTTACTACGCTATAATTGATACACTTGAAGCTCATATGAAGGAGAGGTGAAGTGTACAAAGAAGTATCAAGTAGATTTTCTTTTCTAAACAATATGGACTTATCTGATGAACAATATTCACAAAGTTCGCAAAAGCTAGTTGACTCATATCCTGTTGACTTGAACATGAATCCCTGTGGAGAAGTACAGCAGTTCCACTGTTACATACGCGCAAAGTTTAATGAAACAGGAAAAATGAAATTCAGTCACATTGATCTTCATGACACAGTATTTGAAAGACAGAATACAATGTGTATTTCCAAACGTAGAGATTGCACTACGTATTTTTCTTACATTGATAATTACTAACTGCTCCGCAGAACGTTCTTTTTCTCAGCTGAAAAGAATAAAAAACCCTCAGGCTACGTCTACACTGGCGCGTTCTTATACAAAAACTCTTTTGCGAAAGAGTTCTTCTGCAAAAACTCTTCCAGAAGAGAGTGTCTACACTGGCATGTGCTTTTGCGCAAGAGATGTGCTTTTGCGCAAGAGCATCCATGCCAGTGTAGACGCTCTCTTGCGCAAGAAAGCTCTGAGGGCCATTTTAACCATAGGGCTTTCTTGTGCAAGAAATTCATGTTGCCTGTCTACACTGGCCTCTTCTGGAAGAGCTCTGGCGCAAAAGGGCTTCTTCCTGAGCGGGAGTGTCAGAGTTCGGGCACAGGAAGCCCCGATTTTATATATTAGAACGTCAGTTTACTTACACAAGAAGACGCAGCCAGTGTAGACAGGCAGCACAAGTTTTTGCGCAAGAGCAGCCGCTTTTGCGCGAGATTGCGCCAGTGTAGACACAGCCTCAGAGAACAACAATGTGTCAGGACAGACTTGATTCACTTTCCCTATTGTGTATGGAAGTGGACATGCTTCATCGAGTCAGCTTCGATGTACTTATCCAGAATTTTGCAATCAGAAAATCTAGAAAGAAGCTATTTTAATTTCAGCATACATGTAAGTTTTGTGTCATTTCGAAAAATAAAATTTTATTTTACGGTATAGTATTGTTTTTATTTTGAATTACACATGGGAGGGGGCACCATGATCTTTTCAGTGCTTAGGGCCTCTAAAGTTCTTAATCTGGCCCTGGATGAAGGGAATCATCACTGAATATAGAGTTATTCTAAGTGAACTTCCTCAGACATAGTTTCTAGGCCTGACAATATTCAATATTTTCATCAATGGTAAGTAAATATAATGACATTGTTGATCAAATCTGCAGATGTCACACTGGTAGAATGGTAAATAATGATGATAAGGATAGGGCAATCATACCAAGAAGTCTGGATTGCTTGGTAAGCAGGCCCATTCAAGCAAAATGCATTTTAATACAGCCATATAAAAGATTGAGTAGCTAGAAAGAAAGAAAGAAAGAAAGAAAATAGGCCATACCTACAGAATGGGGACTGTAGCCAGGAAATCAGTGACACTGCAAAGGATGTACGGGTCAGAGTGGACAAACAAGGTGCTGCAAGACTGTTTGTTGTTTTTTAAGTTTTTCCAGTTACAGACTAACACAGTGGCTACCCCTGTGAAACTTTCAAATAATTGAACGTGAGCTTGCAGTGCAAGGCTGGGACAATAATGGGCCAATACAATCCTTGTACGTATAAAATGAGAGTAGTAAGTAGAAGCAGGGAGGTGATTTTTCTTTCTCTGTATGTGGCATTGATGAGACTGACACTAAAACAGTCTGTATCCAGTTCTGGTGTTCACATTTTAGAAAGAGGATAAGAATGCAGAAAAGACTCACAAAATGAGGGCTGAAGAAAAATCTCTTAATGTGAGAGATCTAAAGAACTCAGTTTGTTCCCTTTAAGAAGATTAAGAGGTGACTTGATTACAGAGTGTTAGTATCTTCATGGGAGAAAATATTAGATACTTAAGAGCTCTTAAATCTAGTGGAGGAAAGCATAAAAAACCCAACAACTAAAGCTGGCAGTTAAAACCAGACAAGCTCAAATGAGAAATAATGTGCATGTTTTAGCAATCATAGAATGATAGGGTTGGAAGAGAGCTAAGGAGGTCATGAAGTCAGGTCAGACTAAATGATATAAAGGTCCCTTCTGGTTGTAAAATCTAATAACCTGCTTGTCTTTGAAGCAAGGTTCTGTAGAAACAGTTGCTTGACAGGCTTGATCCTACTTTCGGTTGAAGTAAATGACAAAATTCTTATTGGCTTCAGTGAAGGACTGAGTCCAAAGTACACAACTTATGCAAGTCAAAGCACTCTCATAGTATCAGCACTATTTTCAGATTGTACAATTTTTTTTCTTTTAACAAACACAGAAAATTCTTTCTTAGAAATCTAGTGAAACTTCAGAGTTACAAACACCCGTTATAAAGGGTAGGTCTACACAGCAGGACTAAAGCCAAAATAAGCTGCGCAACTTGAGCTACGTCAATTGCGTAGCTGAATTCGAAATAGCTTATTTCGGCTTTTGGCACTGTCTGCATAGCAGGAAGTCCTATTTAGAGCATTCTTCCGCTGACTTCCCTTACTCCTTGTAAAATGAGGGTTACAGGAGTTGGAGTAAGAAGTCCTCCAGTTCTACATTGTGTCAAAATAATTGCCTGCTGTGTAGACATGGACACTGTTATTTCAGAATAACTTGAGTTATTCTGAAATAATGCTGCTGTGTAGGCATAGCCAAACTGACCAGTAAACCACACATCTCATTTGGAACTGGAAGTACACATCAGGCTGCAACAGAGACAAAAAAACCAAAAACAGTATACTTCAAACCCAATTCTGGACAAAAGACCTCAGAAGACAAGGCGGTAATAATTTTATCTTCATTCAGTGCTGCCACCGTGTTACTTAACACCAGATGAAATGATATGGACAGTTTCCTGCTAGGACCAGGCACCCAAGACCACCAATTTATCTCATGTGGCCTATCAGTTGAAAGAGGGCAATAACTTTCATTCTAATTTATTGTTTAATTGACCTAAAGGCAAGAGGCTTTGTAACCCACTGTTACTATCCTGAGCCAGCCGGGATCTTGACTATATGTTGCTAGTACATTTTTAAACAGGTCATCTTTCTTTTCTGCCCTTTGCCTGCTCTTTTTTGCATACAACTGAGGTTGATTTAATAGTTAATATGGTGTCTTGAACTTGGAATTCTTGTCATGCCTTAACTAGCATTCTGCTGGAAGAAAAGCAAGGCTTTCTTTCAGTGCTCAGCTTTGCATATACAATTATTTAATCAAACTTTGTTTATAGATATTGTTCAATCAGCCACCTAGATGAGTAGGAGATACAGCATTCTGGTTTTAGGCAACAATGTGTTATAAGTATATTAATTATATTTATCCTTAATACTGAGGAGTCAGAGTTTCAGTACAGATTTCGTGGAAAACATGGGGAAGGGTTAGGATGAGGATGATGTCGTTTGATATTTAAGTAATACTTTTGGAGCAACTCTTAGCTTTCACTGTTCATAACATCATAAGCTCTCAGGTCCAACCCACCTCTCCACTATAAAAAATTGATAAGAGGTCATCAAGGAGCTGATAAATGAAGGCTTGGCGGTTAAGAGTAGAACGAAGTATTTGGGGTGGGTTTCAATGCAACGTAGTAAACTTGTGCCTTCGTTTTAGCAGCCTTTTCTTCAACAATAAATGTTATTTAACTGCAAATTTCACTAAAAGGGCTTGAGATATGTATTTCACAATCTCCTAGGCCAAGGACTGAGGTTCCCTGTCAGAGTGAACAACTCCTGTCCTCTTACCCTTCCCTAAAGCACTATCCCTCTGTGAATCTCTGCTAGGCAATGCAACTCAGCACCATTCTCCACTCAGGGCTGTGTGTGTTAAATGACTGTGGATAATGTCTGTTAATAGAATTTGGTAAAGTTAGCAGGGCTTGCAGTTTATTTCTATATAAGGACATTTTAAAATTGGAATTAGTAAACAAAAATGAAAACCAGGTAATAACTGTGTGAGTTCTGATCTCTCTAATAAAGGTGTAACAAAAATTTGTTTAAGTTTTTTATGTCTTTGAAGTTTTGATTTTTGCAAATCAGACTAGCAACACAGTAATATCAATTTTATTAGAGTTGGTTATTACAAATAATTGTTCACGTACCCTTCTTGAAGTTTCATTTCAGAACACATATACTAGAGAAGGACAAACTTCTTTTCATTATCAATTTTTGTCCAATTCATCAGTATATATGGTTTCAGTCTTCTAAATGGAAAGGTTTGAAGTTACTAGTTCATGTCAATCCCCAAGTTTTCAGTATGTTTAATAAATTTCCTTTTAGTAGTTTTCATGCACCAAATATTTGCATAAAAGGAAATGCATGTATTTTGTTTCAAAGTACCTGTTCAGATTAGACTCAGTCATTTGGCTCTATCATTTTTCTTAGTAGCCTGGCTAGCATACACTGTAGTGTTATCTACTTTTCTTGTCTACAGACAATGGTAGTGCATTAATGACCTTGTCCATTGTGGTTTTAGGATCTGTCAGTGCACCAGTGACCTCGTGAACTATAATTCTGTCATCTGTGGCTATATATAAATGACCTTGTCTAATTCTAGTTTGTGCTGTCTATCCCAGCATAACAGTTATTTCTGCCGTGGGTCTGAGCATCTTCTTGTTCATATATATAGCTTTGTCTTAAAACTACTGATTTAGAACTCTAGTCCCAAAGGACTTTTTTTTCCTTTACAAAAAAACAGAATTAATGTCCCTATCTTTTTCTCTCCCAAAGACTCTTTTATAATAGCAATGTGGTGCACTACACAGGCCCTTCTTAAAACCATTTATGATTTAGACTGATTATTTGAACAGGCATTTACCCAGCTCAAAGTCATGCTCATTGCAGACACAATTTAAGTGGGAATTTTGTTTGCACAATTATATACTTATGCTTGTTGAAAATCTGCATTTTTAGTCTTGACAGTTTCTCAGCCTATATTAGCACTTCACTGAAAGTTTAAAATGAATCTATAATACAACAAATTAAAAACTAAAAGGAAAATAGTTTGAGACACATAATTAATCTACATATGTTGGGTAATAAATATGTGGTACTGTCAAAGGTTTGTGTGTCCAAAAAGGAAGTCCTGGAACAAACTGAACAAACTAATAATCTGAAAAGCACCAGTTTGCCAGGACTGGATGATATATATCCAAGAGGAATTTAAAATCAAGTGTCTGTACATCTAACAAAGCTATGCTGTCTTTAAAATAAGCTGCTATTACCGAAGACTGCAGAGTGGTAAATTTGTATCTGTTTTGGGAGGTGAAGATAGGGAAGTGAAGGCACTACTGAGGTTTCTGGGATGTATTGACCAATAGGATTACTGTAGTGCCAGTAGTCAGGCTGAAAAGTAATTTAAATTAGAATGTTAAAATACCTGCATGCATATGAAATAAACAGGCCAACAAAGCCTTGCTAATCTACTAGAAGTCTTTTAGTACATAGAAGAATCTGGTGGCTAAAGAATGATTTGACATACTTGCTTTAGATTTCCAAAAGTCTTTAAAGTCCTTCTCAAGTGGCTGTAAAGAAATTAAATAATTGTAGGATGGCCGATAAAATTCTGTCATGCATTATAAACTTGATTAAGAGTCATTAATAAAAATAATAGGAATAAAATTTTTCTTCTTGATAAAGGGTTAATGTTGGTGAGGAATGGTTGTATTTAATATAGTTAATAATTATCTAGAAAAATTGAACTAGAAACTGGAAACATTTAGTGTGGTCAAAACCACTGAAAACTATCAAGAAGTTCAGAGGACCCAAACAAAGGCAGATGAATGGAAAAAACAAAAGCAGATTATTTCATTGTTGATAAAATCCAGGTAATGAAGATTACAAATAATTTGAACTAATGCACATTTGTGAATTCAAACCTTAAAAACTCAGGGGAAAAAAGGCTGAGCATCATTGTGAACAGTTTGTTTAAACTAAAGCATCTATTCAGTGTGCAGCCATGAGAAGAAAAATCAATGAAGTATTAGAGTACATAAGGAAGGAATGGATTTGAAAATAATTTGGAGAGTATTTAAATTGATAGGATGCTCACACTTGGGATAAGTTCAGCGGTGGTCACTCTCAGAGATATAGGAGAAAAAGAGGGGTTCAAAGTTGAGTGACAGAATAATTAGAAATATGGAAAGAAAGTCTTGTGTATGAAGAACTGAAAAAAATAAGAAAAACTTTAAAAACAATAAATAGTCTGGTAGCACTTTAAAGACTAACAAAACATGTAGATGGTATCATGAGCTTTCGTGGGCACAGCCCACTTCTTCAGATGACTAGAGTGTTGGATGTCCAGAACCAAGAATAAATGGGGGAAGGAGGCGGGGGGGGGGGGGGAGGGGAAGGGAGGAAGGAAAAAAAAATTGGAGAAGGGGGGAAAAAAAGAGGCACTGGGTAGATAAGTTTCAAAGGGAAAGCCAAGCCAGTCTGTAATAGAAAAAACTGAAAAACAACAGATAGTCTATTAACACAGGAGAGGACATGATAGATATACAAAATAGTGAAGAGTGTAGAGGTGGAACATTGAATGTGACTATGTATAATTTCTGATTATACAAGAAAACAGGGACAGCCACTGGCATTCAAAAATATAGAAATATTTTTTTACACATCACATAAGAAACCTGTGGAACTTATTGAGCTAGCAAAGGATTAACATTAATATGGGACATGGAAACATCCAAAATTACATGAGCTACAGTAAGTTTTTTCTTTTTCTTTATTGTTTTTTAAAGGCTGTAACTCTCAACCCTCCATGCATCACTAATTGAACCAGCCACTAATTGATGGAGCTTAGGAAAAACATTTCCCCAATAGTTTGTGATTCTGTGTTTGTCCACCATGTAGATTCTTGCATCCTCCACTGAAGCTAACGGAATAGTACGGTTGTACATAAGAACTGGTCCAATAGTTGGAGTCCTATCCAAAAGAGGAATATACTAAATTAACTGAACATTATCAATATTTTAACTGTGACATTAGCCTAAAATCTTGCTTCCCATAGAAGTGTTTTTGATGCACTGCCATGTTTCTTTTCAAACTTGAAAAACTCATTCAACCTATTTAACGACTTTCATTGCATGTTTATTGTTGTTACTTTCTGAATTGCATGGATGAAGCCCAAATAATTAACCTAATGTGTTGTCCAGAATATCATGTACCACAGTGATTGGGCATTTATGAAGTCCTAGTTAGGAAAGGGCAGACTATGCTGTTTGATTTCAGTTTATATCAATATAAATCAAGAAAATTTCACTGAAGCTCTGTGCAGTCAACGTGTATAATGTCCTTAAAGCTAGGATTAAATTGTGTTTTACCCACTTTGTGAACTTAGGGCTATTGCCATTACAACCTGTTTCTTTAAAAACAATAACAGCTCCAAAATGCACACTATATGATTAAAGCAGATTTAATTTAATGAGTTGGTGGACTTCATGGAATCTTAACTGTGTTTTCTTTGTCTTAACTGTAAATGTGATAAAGCACTTTCAAGTACATCAGTCATTCTTTTAATCTAAAACATTAAAAAGAACACAGAGATAATTGTCAGTGGAGCAGAGTACTAAGAAAGTTATGATGCAGATAAAAGAAAATGGAAGTTAAGTACTGAAGTTTACAGAATTGTAAGCCAAAAGACTTTGTGCTTCTTTATAAACTTTAGGTGCTTTTTTTGTCCTGTGTGGTTTGAGTATAGACTACTTGTAGGTGAGGCTCGTTGTCGACTTGGCATAGTCATTTTGTGTAGACTACACTTATAGGAAAGTTCAAGAAATTAATCTATGTAATAGAATTGTTTATTAATGTTCTTGAAAAAGGGAAGTAAAAGAACTGTTTTAAATTTGCAGGATTTAAATTTCAAATATTCATTTTATTGAATAATTGCCACACATAGTAAATTTGAATAAAAAACTCATCAAGTTTCCATTATTTTTTCTGTAAGTAATTTGAATTTGTGATTTGTAACAGTAAACATTTTCTTTGCACTAAAATGACCGTAGAATAGGCGACTCGATTTTAATTTTGCTAGCATATTTTTTATGAATTCTAATCATAATAGTGATGACTTTTTTCCAATGAAAAACAAAAATAATTATTTAAATTATTTAAACCTTTCACCCAGCATATTCTGATTTAAAAAGTAGTGCATTCAGCTAATTTAAGTGGCAGGATTGTTTATGCAAAATTTGGTATATGTGGGTAATTGTGAAGTATGACATTACTTTGCACAAACAAACTCTTCCAAATATATGATAGATGCCCCTCATAACAGGTTTGCATGCACAATGCCTCATGATATATACACACACACACACACACACACACACACACACACACCCTCATGAAACTGGAAGGGACCTTCACAGGTCATAGAGTCCAGTCCCATGCCCTCATAGGCAGGACCAAGTACCATCCCTGACAGATTTGCCTTAGATGGCCCCCTCATGGATTGAGCTCACAATGCTGGCTTTAGTAGGCTAATGCTCAAACCACTGAGCTATCCCTCTCTCCCAAGTGGTGCTGAAATTAAGGAAGAAGAAACAATTTTAGTGAACTGTTATGATTGGGAAAATCTACTTTTCTGATTTTTTTTGTTAGTGGAGGAATGTGATTTTGTGGTGAAGTTACTGAACTGGGACTTAAGAGATCTTAATGTTATGCTATGCTACAGACTCCCTGTGTTGACCTGGGCATCTATAAGATGGGGACAATAATACCTGCCTTGTAAAGCACCTTCAGATCCGTCTGAAAATCATTGTGTAAGATCTGGGTGCCGTAATTATTGGGCAAGCCACTTATTTCAGAGCTTTAATTCCACATCTGTAAAATGGGGATAATCTTTTCTCCTACCACATGTTTGCCTACTTAAAGGCAATGTACTTAGGGAAGGGATTGTCTCCTACTGTGCAGGTATAAACATCTTAGCACAATGGGAACCCAGTTTTTGTTTGTACTGACATTTACACACATGGCCTTGAAAATATATTTTTTCACTTCTTGGATTATACTAGTTATTACATCAAGAAAGAAAAGCTTCACGCTGTATTGTAAGTGATCAATATTTAACTTTATATGGATTGGACATGATCATGATCATGATCATTTTAATAAGAAAATTGTGTTTAATGCAAAAATATATTCTTTAAACCTTTGAATTCCTAGCAATAGGAAACATGCTATATCATTCCAGATGCACCAGTACTTTCATTGTACGCTGATAATATGACATTTTATTCAGCCTCACAGGAACTATAATTAAAGCATTCAGTATATAAACAGTTTGCACATTTTCACCTGCTATGAAGCAAAAGGCATTCCCACGCTACTTTAAATCATGTCCATCTGAGTTTAGACGACCAGCTGGCTTCCATACTCAACATAAACCAGACCAGTCCCCTAATAACCACTAGTTCTATGCAGTGAATAGACCTTAGAAGTGGGGGTTGGGAGAGGAATCACACTGATGGCTGCTGTAGGAGTTCTCAGGATTTATTAGCATTTAATACCTGGCTCTTGGTGAAACAGCTGTATCTGATGTGTTTGAACATATAGACATTTAATGCTACATAGACATTTAATGCTACTAATTGCTCCATGTCCTGTGCAGAACAGCTGGTAGAATTATGAGACTCCTGAAGATGACAGATAATTTTAATTTTAATCTTTATGAATGAATCAGAAGTTTAATTTGCCATCACTATAAAATGTAACTGGTCTCCAGATTTTATTGTATCCAGTTTGTTGGTGATTTCATTGAACAGTATGTACCCTAAAAGTTTCATAGGGATAACTGTGTTAGTCTATAACTTAAAAAAAAGAGTAATCCTGTAGCATTTAGAGACTAACTTAAATATATATATAGTATCATGAGCTTTTGTGGGCACAACTCATTTCTTCAGATGAGTGGAGCAAAAAGGAGAAATAAAACAATGTAAAGTAGAAAAAAGGGAGAGGGGGAGGAAAAAACCACTGTCAATTATAATGCCCGTGCTAAATGAGGTTAATTGAGTGGGATGTAAGTGTCCCATACTTAGCTTTTGATGTCATTTGGGTGTTGAATATAATGGCCCATCCAGTTCATGTCTTTGTTCAGTCCCTGAGAGAGAGTGTCAGATTTGCATATAAAGGCCAGTTCTGCAGTCTCTCTCTTACTTTGTAGAAGAATGGTTTCTTTTAAATCCATTGAGTACCCAGGCAGGTTAAAATGTTCCTCTACAGGTTTCTGTGCATTGCCATTTCTAATATCCGATTTGTGTCCATTAATCCTTTCCCGTAGAGACTGTCCAGTTTGGCCATTATACATGGCAGAGAGGCATTGCTGGCACTTGATGGCATAGATCACATTAGAGAATGAGCAGGTGTATGAGCAGGTGTATGAGCCACATTAGAGATGTAGTGGCTTATGTGGTTAGGTCTTGTGATGGTGTCACTTGCATAGATGTGTGGACAGAGTTGGCAATGGAGTTTATTGCAGGGGTGAGTAAGATTGAAGTGTGATGTCTGGTTGCTGGAGAGAATTTGTTTCAGGTTAGGGGATTGTCTGTAGGCGAGGATTGGCCTGTCTCCCAAGGCCCGTGCAAGTGAGGGATCATTTTCCAGAATAGCTTGTGGATTGTTAATGATGTGCTAGAGGGGTTTATTTTGAAGGCTGTAGCTGATGACTAGTGGTGTTCTGTTGTTTTGCTTATTGGGCCTATCTTGAAGAAACAGGTGCCTGGGTACTCGTCTGGCTCTGTCAGTCTGTTTTTTCCCCTTCCCCAGGTGGGTATTTAAGTTTTAAGAATGCCTGATAGAGATCCTGTAGGTGTTTGTCTCTGTCTGTGGGATTGGAACAAATCCGGTTGTATCTTAAGGCCTGGCTGTAATCAGTTGATTGTGTGATGTGTCCTGAATGGAAGCTAGAGGTATGTAGGTAAGAATAACGATCGGTAGGTTTCTGGTATAAGGTGGTGGAAATTTGCCCATTGTGTAATTGTACTGTAGTGTCAAGGAAATGAATCTCTTGTGTGGACTGGTCCAGTCTAAGGTTGGTGGTGGGGTGGAAGTTGTTGAAATCCCTGTGGAATTCTTCAAGGGTCTTTTTCCTGTGGGTCCATATGATGAAGATGTCATCAATATAGTGTAAGTAGAGTAACGGTGCTAAGGGGAGAGAGCTGAGGAAACATTGTTTGAGGTCAGCCATAAAGATGTTGGCATATTGTAGGGCCATGCAGGTGCCCATAGTTGTGCCACTGACTTGAAGATATAAACTGTCCCCAATTTGGAAATAGTTGTGGGTGAGGACAAAGTAACATAGCTCAGTCACCAGGTGTGCAGTGGCATCATTGGGGATAGTGTTCCTGACGGCCATCCTCTTGTGGAATGTTGGTGAAAAGAGCTTCTACATCCATGGTGGCCAGGATGGTGTTTTCAGGAAGATCACTGATTCTCTGTAGTTTCCTCAGGAAGTCAATGGTGTCTCGAAAGTAGCTAGGAGTGCTGGTAGCATAGGGTCTGAGGAGAGAGTCAACATAACCATATAATCCTGCAGTAAGTGTGCCAATGCCTGAGATGATGGGATGTCCAGGATTTCCACATTTATGGATCTTGGATAGCAGATAGAAAACTCCTGGTTGGGATTTGGGGAGGGAGGTGTTTGTATAGAGCAGGGTCCCAGTGTGCTTGGTGCTGTACAAAAAAGAAAAAAAGAAAGTTCCTGTTGCAAAGAGCTTACAGTTTATGCTTCATAATGAAAGAAATTAAGCCTCAACTACTGATGTTGATCAAACTGCATATTTCTCTTTAAGGCATAGAAACAGTTCACAAAGAAGATAGACCATCGGTTCTTAACCTGGAGGTAATTATTCCTCAAAGGGTAATTTGGCATATTACAGAGGGTAATAAGTTTAAAATACAATAGCTGTTCAATTTTGTTCTACATAATGTATGAGAAAACAAAATACAATAAAAATGATTAATCATAATTTTCTTTTTGTCTATTGCCATTTAAAAAGGGAGGAGGGGTAATTTTGGTTTATTGGTTAAGCTTAAGAGGTAACAGTGCCAAAGAGGTTAAGAACCACTGAGATAGTCTATAGATACAGAAACTCTAAATGTTAACATTTTACGTATGTGAGGGGGGTTAATGAGACTTCTATTGAAATCAGTGACAAAGCTCTATGACCCCATTTCTGTAACTATGAAGGAAAAGTGCAAAGATGTTGCTGTAATATACTAAGAAATTGTAAGACGTTTGTGCAGACATGCTGTCTCTATCCTGTCTCTCATTTAGGTAATGAACAAAACATAGCCTCTGGTTGTTTCTGGAGAAAAAAAATCCAGAAATATTTCCAGCTGGAGAAAGGCAGATAACTCCATTTGTCCTCAGGTGTTTGCATAACTTCCTATGCTTATTTGCATTTGGTGTTGAAACGTTTTTAACCTGTGATCCAAGTAATACTAGACAATAAAACCTTGGACTTTGCATAAGAAAGAATAAATGGGGCTCTTCTGTTTTTTTCAGATGATGTAGATAATAGAATACCTTAAGGGTGACTTTTATACAAGGAAGATATTGAAATGTTAAGTGATTACGTCTGTTAGTCAAGGTGATGTCCAGATGGAAATAAAACAGCACACTATTCTGTTATATTTTTTGATAGGCTGATTTAATATAAGATTACTTTTTTACTCTATTTTTAGAGATGTTATTGCCAGTCCTGTGTTGTTGGTGCACAGGGTCACTTCAGCCACTCTTCATTCCTTGGTGGGGAACTTGCGCTGAGGGCAGAGAGGGTGGATGTCAGACAAGCTGGCGTTGCTTGATGCTATGTAGGGATTCCCTTAGAATTATGATTGGAGCAATTCCATGCAGCCTTAGGCCTGGTCTACACTAGGGGATAAGTTCGAATTAAGATATGCAAAGTCAGTTATTTTAATTGCATAGCTTAAATCGAAGTATCTTAATTTGAATTTTGGTGCCATCCACACTGCAGGAAGTCGAAGGGAGAACACTGTCCCTTTGACTTCTCGAACTCCTCATAGAAGCAGGACTAATGGTATCGACTGGAGTTCCTGTCTCAGTTCAAATTAGTGTGTCTTCATTCAACCCGCTAATTTGAACCCAGGAAGATCAACTGCAGCTGCTTTGAACTTATCTGTAGTGTAGTCGTGGCCTCAGTGAGGGCAGAGCTCTGCCTATCACATAACACTGGTCTACAATTTTTTAGAAGTCGTCTGCTTCAGAGATAAAATGTGCTATTTATTATGTATTTTGATGTGCTGAATTCAAATATGACAATTAAAACAACTGATTGGCTACTGTTTCCAAGATATTTAAGTTTTTACATTTTATGTCTATGTATATTGTGTAGGTAGTAGAGTTTTAATCATAAATTGTAAACCTAGGTCTTTTCATGTGTTTATGGTTGCTTTACATGAAAATATTTCACCTGTCCTGTTTATGTAACACTTTAAAAATCAGCAAAAGGGTTATACAAATAAAATTTATTATGAAACAAAAGGCAAAAAACTATTATGTACATAGTTTAGTCCTATTCAGTGTCTACTCGGCGCTTCTTGGCTTGTCTCTTGTATTCATTAAATGGAGCATCTCTTGTCACTGTCCAGCAATAGTCTGCAAGCATTGATGGGCTCCATTTGCCCTGATAGCATTTCTCCATTGTTGCAATCTCCTGGTGAAATCGCTCGCCGTGCTCGTCACTCACTGCTCCGCAGTTCGGTGGAAAAAAATCTAGATGAGAGTACAAAAAATGTCTTTTTAGTGACATGTTGCAACCAAGGCTTTTGTATGCCTTGAGGAGGTTTTCCACCAACAACCTGTAGTTGTCTGCTTGTTGTTTCTGAGAAAATTTATTGCCACTAACTGGAAGGCTTTCCATGCCGTCTTTTCCTTGCCACGCAGTGCATGGTCAAATGCATCATCTCAAAGAAGTTCACGAATCTGAGGACCAACAAAGACACCTTCCTTTATCTTAGCTTCACTTAACCTTGGAAATTTTCCACGGAGGTACTTGAAAGCTGCTTGTGTTTTGTCCATGGCCTTGACAAAGTTCTTCATCAGACCCAGCTTGATGTGTTAGGGTGGTAACAAAATTTTCCTTGATTCAACAAGTGGTGGATGCTGAACACTTTTCCTCCCAGGCTCCAATGACTGTCGGAGTGGCCAATCTATCTTGATGTAGTGGGAATCTCTTGCACGACTATCCCATTCGCAGAGAAAACAGCAGTGCTTTGTGTATCCAGTCTGCAGACCAAACAAGAGAGCAACAACCTTCAAATCGCCACAAAGCTGCCACTGATGTTGGTCATAGTTTATGCACCTCAAAAGTTGTTTCATGTTGTCATAGGTTTCCTTCATATGGACTGCATGACCAACTGGAACTGATGGCAAAACATTGCCATTATGCAGCAAAACAGCTTTAAGACTCATCTTCGATGAATCAATGAACAGTCTCCACTCATCTGGATCATGAACGATGTTGAGGGCTGCCATCACACCATCGATGTTGTTGCAGGCTACAAGATCACCTTCCATGAAGAAGAATGGAACAAGATCCTTTTGACGGCCACGGAACATGGAAACCCTAACATCACCTGCCAGGAGATTCCACTGCTGTAGTCTGGAGCCCAACAGCTCTGCCTTACTCTTGGGTAGTTCCAAATCCCTGACAAGGTCATTCAGTTCACCTTGTGTTATGAGGTGTGGTTCAGAGGAGGAGGATGGGAGAAAATGTGGGTCCTGTGACATTGATGGTTCAGGACCAGAAGTTTCATCCTCTTCCTCTTCCTCATCTGACTCAAGTGAGAATGATTCTGGTGCATCAGGAACTGGCAGTCCTTCTCCGTGGGGTACTGGGCGTATAGCAGATGGAATGTTTGGATAATGCACAGTCCACTTTTTCTTCTTTGACACACCTTTCCCAACTGGAGGCACCATGCAGAAGTAACAATTGCTGGTATGATCTGTTGGCTCTCTCCAAATCATTGGCACTGCAAAAGGCATAGATTTCCTTTTCCTGTTCAACCACTGGCGAAGATTTGTTGCACAAGTGTTGCAGCATATGTGTGGGGCCCACCTCTTGTCCTGATCTCCAATTTTGCAGCCAAAATAAAGGTGATAGGCTTTCTTAACCATAGTGGTTATACTGCGCTTTTGTGATGCAAAAGTCACTTCATCACAAACATAGCAGAAGTTATCTGCACTGTTCACACAAGTACGAGGCATCTCTGCTCACTTTGGCTAAACAGAAATGTGTCCCTTTGCAAAATCAAACACTGACAAATAAGAGAGCACGACACTGTATGATTTCTAGAGCTGATATAGGGCAATTTGTTCAGCAGAGTGATGTAAGCTTCGTTATGATTGCATCATCCATGACGTCTAGGAATAACATGATGCAATTCATATCATGTATGACGCAATACCAGCTTCAGATTGCATCATTCATTGTTTTGCCTAAAAAGCAAGTACTATCCAAACCCAGTCATAGATTTATTCATAGATCCAGTCAAAGATGTATTTTAGTAATTTCTGGTTTAAATTGAGATCCCTTCCCTTTATAACTCACTTATCCTCCGCCATTGCCAAGTCAAGGGTCGTATATACTGACCCAATAGCATATCTTGAAAACTAGATCCAATCAACAATTTTAAGCATCATTTTCGTTCTCAGTGACCCAGAATTAGTAAAGTTTGACTACATTTATTTCAGAAGCATTTTGGCTGTAGAGCAGTGTAATCGGTTTAACTTCTTTCAAACCGAAAGCTAATGTTGTTATTGCTACTGAATTGCTCTAACCATGTAGGTGTTGACATTACTTCTTGCAGAGACCCATATCCTACAGCAGATACTTAGTTTTTACTCTTAACACTTTTTTCCAAGTCTATGACAGATTTGCTGGAGGTAAGGCCTAGGTACAATTTGTGTAATGAAACTATTCAACTCTGAAAGGTCAGATTGCAATAGAAAATCTTTGAAATTTATTTCTTGCTGAAATTTGTCCTTTGTAGTCTGACTTTACAGTGTTGAATATTGTCTCTTAAAAAAATAGTCTATCTAAATTAAATTTCGCAAGTGCGCACTCCTCCTGGGTCAGTCAGGGCAATATATGATTGACTGTGGTTGTACTTTGGGGAACTGAGAAGATAATTTTAGTGTAGTATTTTTTTCATGGAAGAGCTATTACATATAAGGAGCATCCAACAAAAAATTAAAATCTTGTGTTCGGCCATATCCTAAGGTCATTAATCAGGCAACAATTTCCAGTGAAATAAATGACTCCCATGATGTCTGTGACAGATTTGAATAAGGAATGAGGGCAATATTTTCAAAGTGTCTAAATAACTTAGGAGCCCAAGTCCCATTGACTTTTAATGAGACTTGGGTTCCAGCATCACTTAGATGCTTTTGAAAAATTTTACATTCAAAAATAAAATACCCAAAGCTTAGAGGAGGGCTTGAGATTAATTATGCTGTAGCACTATAGATAAGGCCTGACCAAAGGCCCATCCAGCTCAGTATCCTGTCTTCTGACAATGGCCAGGTGCCCCCAGAGGGAATGAACAGAACAGGTAATCATCGAGTGATCCATCCCCTGTCACTAATTCCTGGCTTCTGACAAACATAGGCTAGGGCAGTGGACTCCAATCTTTTTAACCACAAGATCACTTTTTGAATTTAACTGCAGTGTAAGATCTCCCTCAAACTCAAATATCCTTGCACCGTCTCCCTCGTGCCCCTCCTCCGAGGCCCTGCCCCTGCTCACTCCGTCCTCTTTCAGTCCCCCATCCTCCCTCCCTTTCACCAGGCAGGGGCAGAGGGTTGGGGCACAGGTTCTGGTCTTGGGCTAAGGGATTTGGAGTGTGAAGGAGCTCTGAGCTGAGCCTGGGGTTCAGGCTCTCTAAGGGAATTTGGGTCCAGGGGGTTCAGGGCTAGAGCAGGGACTTGGGATGTAGGAGGGGGTTCATGATTAGGGCAGGGGTTTGGAGCTGGCTCCAGCTGGGCCCTGCTTAGCTCCACTGCACCACCACCCAGGAGCCACACCTGACGTAAGGCAGGCTCACCCCTGCCCTGGCCCTGCACCACTCTCAAAAATAGCCAGCAAACTCCCTCCATCCCAAGCCCTGTTGTGCACACCAGCCTCTCCCCCACGTTCTGTGGTGATAGAATACATGGTGGAAGAGGGAGCACCCTGACATCAGCACCCCCTCTTCTCCCTTCCCTGCTCTGTACCCCAGGCAGGAGGCTCCTGGGGAGTGGCAGGTCCAAGGCAAAAGGTAGGAGGTGCACAGCAGTGGTGGGAGGGGTAGCTGAAGTGCTGCACATAATAGCTTATTGGCCAAACCAGTCAGGATCACCTTCACAGGCTCCAAGATCTGCCAGTAGATCCCGATGTACTGGTTGGTGACCACTGGGCTAGGGATACCATCCCTGTTCATCCTGGCTAATAGTCATTGATGGGCCAATCCTAAATAAAATTATCTAGTTCTTTTTTGAACCCTGTTGTAGTTTTGACCTTCACAACATCCTCTGGCAAGGAGTTCCACAGGTTGACTGTGCATTGTATGAAAAAAAATCTTTTCGTTTATTTTAGACCTGCTGCCTATTGATCTTATTTGGTGACTCCTAGTTCTTGTGTTATGAGAAGGAGTAATACTTCCTTATTTACTTTCTCAAAACCCGTCATTATTTTATAGACTTGTATTGTATTCCCCCTTAGTTATCTCTTTTCCAAGTTGAAAAGTCTTATTAATCTCTCCTCATTTGGAAGCTCTTCCATACCCTTAATCATGTTTGTTGCCTTTTTCTGAACTTTTTCAATTTCATCATATCATTTTTGAGATGGGGCGACCACATCTGCATTTCTTAATGATTCCCAACATGATTTGCTTTTTTTTGACTACCGCTGCACATTGAATGGATGTTTTAATCTTTCTTGAGTGGTAACATCTAATTTAGACCCCATTATTTTATATGTATAGTTGGGATTATATTTTCCAATGTTGCATAAAGCAACATTGAATGTCATCTGCCATTTTGTGCCCAGTTGCACAATTTTGTGAGATCCTTTTGTAGCTATTTATAGTCTGCTTTGGACTTAACCATCTTGGGTAGTTTTGTATCATTTGCAAATTTTGTAAATCTTCTACTGTGTTTTTTAGGAGATAAGTAAATTTAAATAACTGATATTAATAACATCAGGTTTTGTATGTGGGATGGAAGCAAGTAGTATAACCTCCCCAAAATATTTTTTAGTGTACTGGTAAATAGTTGAACTTGATGCATCCACCACAGTGGTTGGAATAGCTTTAATATGAAGTATATTGTTGCCCAGAAATAGCACCTTCTTTTAATTTTACTCTTGCTTTCTGTTGCTGGCTTAAGGCATATAAACAAACCTTGAAAGATAAACCTTGAAAGATAATTTTTAACCTTAGAGTTACCCATTCATTAACAAAGCTGGAAGGCAGGATGCATTAAGTAGTTATTTCCTGACATCAGAGAACTTTGCATTTTAGATATGTGAACAACAAGTGGTTCTACGGGAGGGGAAAAAAGAAGCATGAAATTAAATGAATAGAGAGAAAGTGATCAGAGAATGGTGCTCCTAGAGTAATAGTTTACTTCTGGCAATTGTCCCATTTATGTAATTTAAAGTTTCAAATATATTTTATTTCATCCAAGAATGTCTCCTAGAAGCAGAAACACTAATTGAAGGGACTGATTATTTAACCTTAGTTCTCTTGTAGTCACATAAACATTCTTAAAGGGATGACAAGACATGAAAATGTAACATTTTCTTTTGAAGAATAATATTTCAGTCTTAATTTTAACATCTGTGTATGCCTTATGCTAATAAGATGGCTAAGCAAAAATCCTGCTATCCATTTAAAAAAGTGTAGGGCTTGTCTTCACTGCAATGCTGGCAATGTAATCTACTTCGTGCAGTTCCTGGTGTTTAGCTGCTCTCACTCAAGAGGCGTTAACCTGATGCCTGGTATACACTAGGGAACTAGTTTGGCATAACAGCATTGTTCACTCCTGAGAAAAATCCACCCCTGTGTGCGTTTAAGTTTCCATGTGGATAGTGCTGCATCAATGGAAGGATTCTTCTAGCTACCACCTCTTGGGGAGGTGAAATGCCTATGCTCATGGGAGAACCCCTCAGTAGTATCTATTCTAGGGATGTTAAATATCGAGTAATTAACTAATGGAGTAATTAACTCATTTTTGCATTGACTATTCAATTGGTTGATAGGGTGCCTCCGCCTTTGAAGTGGGCTGTTGCTCCACTTCAAATGTGAAAGTGCTGCGTGGAACCCCGTGTTAGCTGAGTACTCCCCCACTGACCCAGGCTCCGTGCGGCTCTGCCGCTTTGAAACGCCGCGGGGAGCCTACCATCAGGCTCCCCGCGGCATTTAAAAGCGGGAGCACTGCATGGAGCCTGGAATCAGCTAGGGATTCCCCCGCTGACCCCCATATCCCTGAGGACCTGCCACTTTCAAACGTTGTGTGGAGCCCGGCATCGGGCTCTTGGCGGCGTTTCAAAGCGGCAGTGACGCGTGGAGCCCGGGATCAGCGGGGAAATCCCCAACTGATTCCAGGCTGCACACAGCATTTCAAAGCGGCAGCGCTGTGTGGAGCCCGGGGTCTGGCCCCAGGCTCCATGTGGCGCTGCTGCTTTTGAAGTAGACCCTTTTTTTGATAGCGGCAGCAAGGCAGGGAGCAAATGTCGACTAGCCTATTGACTAGCCGATAAGCATTTTTTTATCGGACAGTCAAATAGTCGTTTACATCCCTAATCTGTACTGAAGTACTTTAGTAGTCCAGCTTCACTGCTAAAGAGGTGTCACTGTAGACTTTCAAGTGTAGATGAGTCCTGTGTGCAGACAGGTCAAGTTAATTCTGCAGTGAGGACATAAGGAGTGCATGGCGCAGATAAAGTGTGTGAGATTAGTGAATAGGTTCCTCAGTGAGGGAAGAAGAGAAGTACTGTCCACATTTTAAATATTGGTCTCAGGCACAGAAAAGTGAAAGTTCAATGTATTACAAAGTATGAAAGCCTCCACTTATTTGTGATGCCTCAATTTTGACTACTTGAGACATGTACAGCAGCAATGGGCAGCCTAGGCTAGAGACTGGGCTGAATGAGTGACCCTCCTTCACCTCAGACTACCAAGATGATCTCCCAGAGTAGGGTAGTTTTGTTAACTGCACTTATGTACCTAGAATTTGTAGGGTGTGGCCATTGAACCATAGCAGCACTTGGATGCACACAGCGCTTTGAGAGGGAGCGCACAGCTTTTACAGTTAATGTGTACAATCAGCATGCACTTCACTTCATGTGCTTTTGCTTTTCATCTGTGTCATTCTAATAAAACCAGTAAGGGGGATGGGGGACGGGAAGGAACTGTGCAGACAGAAACCAGCAGGATCTGGCAACCCTGCACGTGGGCAATGATAACAAAATGTCTCATGGGCCACACACAAAATCGCATGGGCCACAGATTGCCCACCACTGATGTACAGTCTCAGTACCTTTTCCAGAGGTACTGAGACCCCTCAGCTGCCATTGACTTCCTTTGCAGTTGTGAGAACTCAGCACCTCAAAGTCAAGTTGTATATGCTCAAGGGTGGAAAATTGTGGGCCAAAGTGACCTATCCAAGGCAGAGCTGGGAACACAATGCAGGTTTTTTGACTTGTATTTTACCCTTGAGACCACCCTTCCTCTCAATACAGAAGGCACAGATTTAAGTTGTTTTTTCAGATCACAGTGAACATCGAGTATATCATAATGATTACTTACTGATTATTTGCAAGGTGCAGTTCTGTCACCCATGCTAATTCTGAAAGACAGAATCCTGTGTCATCTGAGAGGGACAGGGCTGTCTCTGCCAATATGCAACATACTTCACCACAAGCAGGGGTCGGGCGCACTCACACACTCATTGGTGGCAGCAGGATGTGGAGCAACCCAGCCCCAGTCTGCTCTACTCTGCTGCCATCTCTCTGTTTTCCACCACAGGTGAGTGCAGGGGGCAGTTCCAGGCCTTCCCCCAAGCTCCCACCACCAACAAAGCAGCTGGGAGATAGGGGAATGTAGTAAGCCAGGGCCAGGTTGCTCACTCAGCTTCCTGCCTCCGCCAGTGAGTGCAGGGACAGGCCTGACCTCTGCTTTCTTTCTGCCCTAATCCTGTCCCCTCATAGCTCCTGCCCCTTGCTCTGCAGCGGTGAGCACAGCGCCCCCAACCCTTGGAGGGGCCACCCTCCCTCCACCACAGGGGTCTGTATAGGGTACCTGAATAAGAAGAACACACATCTTGTCACTGATGTTACAGTTTTCCATTCAGAAGCACTAGTGACATTTACAATAATACTTGGAATAGGGGAATCTCCCCCCTCAATATTGAACCATTACACTCATGCTGCCTGTCTCTATTTCGCTAACTCTTTAGATTACTGGAAGAGACAGCCATAATTGGAACAAGATTGGCAGGAAAGGGGGAAAGAGAGGGTGCTATGTCAAATGTGAGTTCTAAGAAGGCCTTACCGTCCCTAAATATTTCAGCGACCAGTCTCCAAGTTTGGTACGTTGTGACAGCATCTTTGTTAACATTTGAAAATAGAAACTACTGACTGAACTGATCTAGCTCCATTAAAGACTCAGTTAATGCGTTTTTAGTGTCATCACAAGTCTGGTGCTCCTTTGTCAGAAACTGAGTAATTTTCTTTTATGATCCTTCGAACCCTTGTTAACTCATGACTGGGAGTGACCAAATTTTAGCTTGAGTTTTTTCTTTCCTTCCTGGCTGGCATCACATGTAGGCTAGCCATGGGGCTCAGTTTGCATTTTATTATTGCAAAAGAGCTACAGGTCATCTGTACAATAAAGAACTGATTCAAGGTTATATCAAATTGAAATCAGGATTGATTTAAATACAGGAGATAGCAGTGATACCTTCAGCAGATGTAAAACGATGGTGACCCTGAGTTAGTTAAGGGCGTGTTTGGATCTTCTAGGCAAGACTCCAGATGTTCCACAAAGCTGTTGCTGCAGAGTACAGCCCATGTATGTGCTCCAGAATGCAGTATTTTTAAGGGCACTCAACATTGATCTACCTCTGCCCACATTGAAATCAATGGGGATTTTACCATTGATCTTAGTGGAAGCTAACTTAGGCTACTGCAGAACATTTTTTCAAACCTGGTTTTATTCCTTATGACTGCGAAGAAAATCTTTAAAATGTAGCTTAGTGTTGTCTTCCTGAGTCTGCAAGCAGCCTAAAACAATTTTTCTGAAAAGTGTGAACCACCAGTAGTTTAACATTAAAACTGAAAAATAACAATTTAAATGTCAACTTTACCTATTTCACTGCTGATTGTTTGTGCAGAAATAGTCACCTTATGTGCCAATACCATATCACTTTCTTCCAAGGTTTCCTGGATTCCAAAAGCCTTGATTATCTGTGCCCAGCTGCCAAAACCCCTAGCCTCCTCTCTCTCTGCCAGCTTATCTCGTGCAATTATGCATTATTAGTACAACAGCTTTTAGCTGCAGCACATTGAAAACTGAAAATGTGGCAAGAGTGTAATTCAATTGAATTTAGCATCAAAATGTATATTCTACAGGGACTAATGTGCTGACTGTTACCTATTTTCATATTTAATTAGGGACAAACCTCCATTTTTAACATGTAAATGAACAGGCAATAGATTTTTCAGCCTGCTCTATCTGAGTTGCAGAAATCTGGGGCCATTGCTCCAGAACGTGGGTCCATCTTCCCTCGGAGAGCACAGGCCCTTGGTGTAGTCAGTGCACAGCAGCATTGCCTAAGAAGAACTCCAGGAGGAATTCTGGCTCAGGAAATATAACCCAACCTACAGCTCCCCAGTGTGCATACACATCTGACCATTTCTGCTGTCTGCTGACCGATGTGGAGGTGGGGCTAGGAGAATGCACTTTCCCTCCTTCTTCTTTGCGGCTTCTTGCTGTGAGGGAGCAGTCACTGCAAAGACTGCGATTGGCCTAGTGGGTCTGCTTCTTCCACATTGCTTGAGCTATGAAATACAGTGTGACTCTACAGAAGGATGAGGGCTTCAGACAGGAGTTGTGGACTGCTCAGAAAAGTGGGGGGATGGGACACAGGCATCATCCCTTGCACCGCCCCTTCTCCTGAGCCCTTGTCCCATCCCACCTCTTCCCCAAGACCCCGCCTTACCTCTCTCCACCCTTTTCCCTCATCACTCCACGTATGACCAGTAAGAAGTGTGGGGGGGTATGCCCTGCATTCCAGCACCCCAGGCTTCGGTGGGATTGATGGGCCAGAGAGAGACAGCCAGCGAAGAACAGTGACAAAAAAAGAAGTACGACAATATCACATAGGATCACACATACAAATAAGAGTGTGGTGTATTCTGTATTTATAATGATCCTCTTAAAATTGGCTTTGTGGTATTATATTTTCCAAACTGATTTGCCTTTGAAGGCCACAGTTTCTGCATTCCTGCACTTTACTAATGGTCTTTTTTTCTCATGAATAGAAACTACTTCCTTCTCTGTTTTTGACAAAGATTTTATTTCAAATATCAAGGGACAAAATCCAAGTCCCAATACTGAGGTGTTATTTAGCCCTTACTTAGGGAGAGTTCCCATTGACTTAAATGGCCAAGTAAAAATAGTCAGGACTTCAGAATATGACCCTACATATATAAATCTTATGACGCCTCTTTATAGTGCAGCTTGTAACTATCAAAACTATCCCTTTGAGAAATGTGGCAAGATTACAGGTCAATCATGACAAATACATTGTTAAATGAAAACATATGTGACACAATAAACTGTACAGCATAAAATTTTACTGTCAGTTTGCTTAGGGTCTGAAACTGTTTAATGACCATTTTGCAAGACAGATAGTATTTGCACACTGTATTTAGTTTCACCAATTAATCAAATCATGTCAACTGGTCTCTTCCTTTCCCCTTATTGTATGTCTGCAGTCAAGTAAGAAATACACAGATTCTGTTTGTGATAAAACGTACAAATGTCAGCACAATGCCACTTGGAACAGAGACAGGAAGCTGTATCTTAGTATCATTTTTCTGAGCTAGGATTAATGTAATAATGTTGTATTTCTAGGAACTGTATACAGATCACTGTCTTAAACAAGGGTTTGAAGATTGTAAGAATTTTAAATCCCAACCAGTTGACATAAGAACAAATGCGTAATCTGGTATACAGTTATCTCTGAGAAAATAATGGAAGAAAGTGAGAAACCTACAGAAAATATTAGTGATCAGGCAGCACGGCTTGAAAACCAAAGGTGACGATCTATTAATGTGATAACGCGTAGTCCTGTGACATGTTAGAGGCTAACAAATATATATATAAAATGTATATATCTTTTTCATGGGTAAGCTGCAATTTGTCAGATAAATTGGAGTGGAAATAAAAGAATCCAGGTATCTATCAGTTTTATCCAGGAATACTCCTTAATTACAGACTGAACTGACTGGAGCTGGTACTGGTAAGCCAGCAAACTGGTTAACCTTTCACATCTCTCTTGAACAGCTACTCTCATGAGAAGATTGTGTGTGTGTGTGTGTGTGTGTGTGTACACAGCACCCTAAATTGAATTTCAAAATAGGCTATTTCATAGCGCCAAATTTTGAAATAACACGCTATTTCGAGACATTCCTTAACCCTTATGGAATGAGGGTTACCGGGATGCTGAAAGAGCACACTCGTTATTTTGAAAAATATTTTGATATAACGGGCAGCTTGTGAAGACACGGGTAGCTATTTCGGGATATCGCTGGTATCCTGAAATAGCCATGCAGTGTAGATGTACCCTAACTGTTCATCATTACAAGCAGAATGATCACATTTAGCCCCTGGAAATATCTGGTTACAGAAAAACATTGATCTTGATTGTTAGTTAGGTCTTCTACAGAGTGGCTTGTCCAAAATGCAGTTTATTTAAAGGACTAAAATGTATTTAAACTAAAAAACAGTACAGTAAAACTCCAACTGTCCGGCATCCAGTGGTCCGGCACTCCTGATAGTCCGGCACCAACTGGAACCCAAAAGTGCTCCAGCCAGCCAGACAATTGGAGCTCCTGTGAGCCCCACGTGCACTCATGGGCTGGGAATGGGAAGGGGAGGAGAGGGGAAGGGGGTTATACCCCTGTGACTGGTCTGCCAGACCTCACTGCGTCTGGCCGGGGGGGTGGGATGGGCAGGGAAGGGTGTGGTGAGGGGCGAACCCTCCGCCGTTTTGCAGGGAGGCGGGGGAAGCCCCGCACAGCCGCCTGCCACAGGCCAGCTGGGGCTGCAAGCAGCAGTGGCGGACTTGGGGAAGCGGCAGGGCAGAGCAGCTGGGGTGCTGCCGGACCAACCCAGCAGCACCCCAGCTGCTCTGCTCAGCCGCTTCCCCAAGTCCGCCACTGCTGAAACTCCAATGTTAAAATTTCTTTACAAAGGTAAACAAATTGTGTCCGTGTCAGAAAATGAACTGTAATGTTTACTACGGTAGCTATCAAAGGGCCATATTTTCAGCCCTGTCACTCTTTGGACCTAAAAACATGGTATGCCCACATTTAGCATGTTAATACAGACATTTAGCCTTCCATCTGCCGGATTTGCATACAAAATGTGTGCATGGCTATTTGGGAAGGCAACATCAATTGTGATCTCAAAGTCAGAGATACAAAATGCAGATCAGGTTTGGAAATTCAGACAAGAATGTTTAAACTCCAACATTCTTGAATCTTGAGGTATCTCAAGCTATGTCTACACTAAGCAGAAGATCAACACTGCTGGGGACGATCTGGGGTTCAATTTAGTGGGTCTAGTGAAGACCCATTCATTCAGCCCTAGGGCCAGCCCAAGACATTGCAGCACCCCCGGCAGACAGTATAATTGCGCCCTGGGTTGGGGGAGGGTGCATGCGTGGCCCCGCCCAGCACGTGGGGGGGGGCACATGTGTGGCCCTGCCCCCGCCCGGTGCGTGGCTCCCTCTTAGAATCAGGTGTCCCTTACCTTATTCTTCATTATCTGAACTAGAACGGGGCGGACTGGCCTGGTGGGTTACGAAGGGCCGTGTGACGGGGCGATATGGCCCTGCACATGCGGCCGGACCGGTCCGGTGTGGACATGGAGCCAGGGCCGCAACCAGCGGCCCGGCAGGAAGAAGTGGGGGATGCGCTGGAGCAAGTGGCATCCACCGTGGCAGGGAGTAAAGGGGGCTGGGCGGGCATGCCGGAACGCCCGAACGCTGCCACAGGGGCCGGGCCGGATGTGGGGAAGCGTCCGGATGCCACGTTAAGGGGCAGGCCAGGGCGTGACGCAATGCCTGGACGCCGCCGTGAGGAGCAGGGCGAGGAGAAAGCGGGCCCTTCAAAAGGGCAAAGACATGGGAGGTGGCAGGGATGATGGTTTCAGTCTGCACATGGTGCTTTCTAGACTTCAGCTGCATCTTTGACAGTGGAAAAATAAAAAAGACAAAGATGAAATTTCACCTTAGCGGTTCATTATCTATAGGCTGCAGACTTCTTAAAGTCTGGCCTGAGGAGGAGCAGGCGGGGAGCCCCGCGGATGCTGCCCCGAGCTGGGAGCCCTAAGCCTGAACTTGAATACTGTAAAATATATTTTTTATAGTAGTGCCAGGATAGTTCAAGAAAAACAGGATAGGTAGAAAACAAAATATTTATTCACTAGTCAAATAAATGTTACATTAAAATTAGCTACTATTTTTTAATATATTTATTATATTACGTTACCATTACATCATTTTAAAATGTATTTTTTCTGGCTTTTAAATCAGCAAAGTTTTTTATTATTTCCGCCATATCTAATTCTCAAGCAATGTCATTTTCTATGGATAATAAAGCCAAAGAATTGAGCCTTTCATTACTCATGGATGAGCTCAAGTAAGTTTTTATAAGTTTTAATTTGCTAAAACTCCGCTCACCACTAGCAACAGTCATAGGAATTGTGAGCAATATTCGCAGTGATATCCAAAGATTTGGTAGCGTATTTTGTAAATTGTTCAATTTTATAAATCTCAACACATTTAAAGGTGTATAAACATCGTCAGGAAGGAGGGTGGCGGCGGATTGCAACTCGTCAAATAATTCAGTACCACTAATGTCACAGTTACATCCATGCTTTAATTTGATATGTAAGTCATTACAAAACTTTGTCAATTCAGTCAAAAGTGGTAATTTTTTAATATTATATAAAAATCCCCAAGATTGCTAAAATTCATTGAGTTGTTCAAAACGCTCTTGAAGAAAAGACGCAGTATTATCTGAAATAACATTGAAAACTTTCCTTTTGAAATAAACCTGAAGATCTTCTATTGCCTCGTCTCGACTCTCATGATCTAACATTCGCTTATTGCGATGCACCCCTTTTTTCTACGAAAATTGGTTGTACATCTAGAGCTTCGGCAAGTTGTTTCGCTTCCACTAAAGATTTTTTTTTTGAAACCTACCGATTGATATTCAGTCACGTATTCTGAGCATGATTTCAAAAATGACACTACTGAAGCTATATCCATTGTAGAAGATTGCATAGATTTGCTAACAATATTGACACGATGTAAAATATCAAATCAAGTAACGAGCATCACCAGAAAAGAGAAATCACAAAGTTGTGTAGCCAATGTTTGAGCTTCATGTTTCATAGCGAGATCTGATGAACCCATTTCACTCAATGTTATTAAAGTGTCATGAATTTCTATTATTTGATATCGTAATGGTTTTAAACATTCAATAAGACTCTCCCAGCGGGTATCACAAAGAGGCTTAACTGTAAAATTGGGTACATGGTCTTTCAGTATTTTCCATCTTCCTACTGAAGCTGAAAATAATGTGTATATATACGGTGGACAACTCCGAAAAACGATACAGACTCAGTACAAGATGACGCACAGTCACTTCTGACTAAATTCAAAGAATGGCGTCCACAAGGCATGAAAAAGGCTCTTGGGTTAATATCACGAATACGTGCTTGAATTCTTTTACTTTTTCCCTTCATGTTAGACCCATTGTCATAGCCTTGACCTCTACAATCACTTAAATTTAAATTTAAACCTTTTAACAATGTTTGTGTTATTTCAAATAAAGATTGACCTGTTGATTTCTCGACTGCTTGATAAGTAATAAAATGTTCTTTGATATTTATGTCATCATTTGAAATATCAACAAATCTCAATGTAAAGGAAAGTTGCTCTATATGACTCATGTCGGGAGCGGAGTCGAGAATTATACTGAAATATTTGGCTTGTTTAGCACGTTGTAATGTTATTTTTCACACCAGATGCTAATAAAGAAATTATTTCGTTTTGTACTGTTTTGACACAATAAGTAATATGAGATTCACTTGAAATAATACGTTGTGTATGCTCACGCAAAGTAGCATCATATTTGCTCAACAACTCTACAAGGCCCAAGAAATTTCCATTGTTTGGAATAAATAATCGATTGGAAGAACCACGCAGCGCTAAATTATTTTTTGTAAGATATAAAATTATGTTACACATGCGATCTAGAACAAGTCGCCAATGATCCCTTTCTTTAATGACAAGTGACTGCATATTTTGATCTATAGTTTTATTTGTTTTAAGCCTACAACCAGCGTCAAACCAATTAGTAAAATACTGTACATGTTCTGGTGAATTTTCGTGCGATTTTAAATATTCACTAATATGGTTCCAGTTATTATTGCTGGCTGTTGCCAGAGATGATTTGGTTTTAACTGAATAAAATAGTTTACAACAAATACAAAAGACTTTGTCGGAACTCGCTGAATATAAAAGCCAGGTTCACTAATAAGATTCGCCATTGCTTGTTCTTCTGTAGAATAATGAATTTGAGAAACTATGATTATTAGAATCACGTGGAAAATCAAAGAAAGAATTAATTTGGGTTTGTGCATTTATGCCTATGATAATTATATGGTCACGGATAGCTGAGGTAAGAGGAAATGGCCATAGCGCAGGATCGTTGTGGTCCACGTTATTTATAGTATTGGCGGTAATATTTAGACTATGTGATGTACCTTGTTTTTGTTCTATATCATTATCTTCTACTTTAAAATTCTCTTCAAGTCTAGCAGAATCAGTAGCAATCATATCCATGTCAGTTATGGCGCATGATGAGCTAGCAGCAGCAGCAGTGTTCTGCAACTCTGTACACTGGGAAGTTGTGGCTGATGTATCAGTTTGAGGTTGAAAATAACTGCCAAATACCTTTGCCAACTTTTGGTTGTCGTGTTGCCACTGCAATTTTCTCTTCTGGTTTGCAGCACCAGATAGTTTTTTTGAAGCCATATTGTAGGAGGACTAGAATTTATAATAAAAAGTAAATGGACGGAATGTATACGTAAATGAGTATTTTTTGTTTTTCATTCAAGCCAGGATATCACCACTCACTAACTTATGACACAAAATAACAGCAATGGTGGCTCCAGTGACGTTAAGTGCAAGAGAGTCTGCATGCGATTGAGCAGCCGGTCCGGCTGCCGCCTGCCGGACTGGATGGCAGACACCACTAAAATGTGCTAAATATGGGCACTAACTGTTATACAGGTAACCAAGGGCACTAGGACCCAGGAGCCTCCATTACGGAGGCTCCAGCGACGTTAACTGCAGCTTAGAGAGTCCGCATGCGACTGAGCAGCTGGTTCGGCTGCCGCCTGCTGGACCAGATGCCAGACTCCACTAGAATGCACTGAGTAACCATGTAAGTAACCGTGGTCCGTGGTGGAACGTAACTGGATGCAAAATTTAAATTACAAAAAAATTTATTTGAAAAAGAATAATCATTTTGGCGCCCCTTACAATCAGGTGCCCCGGGCTAGGGCCCAGTCAGCCTGTACCTTGGGCCGGCTCTGGCTCCCCCATCGGTGCTGGTACTCCTGCTCCTTGCGAGGAGTACGGGAAGCTAATGGGAGCATTTGCTCCCATCAACCTTCTGCTGTGTGGATAGCGATTTAAGATACATCGACTCCAGCTACATAATTAACATAGCTGGAGTTGCATATCTTAAGTGAACCTTCCCCTTTATTGTAGCACAGGCCTCAGTGTTGTGTGAAATCTGTTTTATTCTACAGCTGTTGTTTCTGTTGCTCTGCATCCATCTAATTCCAGGCAATAATTCCACCTCTCATTTTTTGAAGTCTTACTATGTACATTTCAGAATTCTGTGCAGTACAGATCTAAAGGTAAAAAAGCTAATGAAATGTATGTAAGAGCAAGGGCACATGAAGTCAGATGTGTTCTGATTGCACACATCATTAACTCAGAGTCATGCACTACCTATGCGTTGCTGTGGTTCAATCAGCACTCCCACAAATTCTACGTATGCCAGTGCAATTTGCAAAACTGCCCTGTCCTGAGAGACCATATTGGTGGTGATAATCTTGCAGCCCACTGAGATGAAGGAGGGCCTCTGCGGCCCACTCACTAACCTAAGTTCTCCATCGCTGCTCTGCTGTATCAGATAAAAGCCAATTACCTCTTAGTGAAGGCTGAAGAGCAGACTTCACTCTCCCTAGTGGTAATTGGCTTTTAGCTGATACAGCAGAGCAGCAATGGAGAACTTAGGTTAGTGAGTGGGCCACAGAGGCCCTCCTTCATCTCAGTGGGCCGCAAGATTATCATCACCAAGATGTTCTTCCAGGATAGAGTAGTTTTGCAAATTACACTGGCATACCTAGAATTTGTGCTGCTCAGCTGGCGGGTGACTCTAAGCATGGTGCTCCCTTTCAGGGCAGGGGTAGACTTTGTGTGCTCTCTCCCAGGTCCTGATTGACCTGGGGACAGGGGAAGGAGTACGCAAAGTCTCCTCCCACTGCCAGGAGCACGAATGCCTAGAGGGAACCGTCAGCTATTCTGAACAGCTGGAGGTGCTCTCTGGGGGGGGAGAGGGCAAAGACTTCACGTGCTCCCCCACCCATAGACCATAAGGATCTGTGGGCAGGGAAGCACAGAAGTGTCCTGACCTCGCCCTCGCCCCTTCTGCCTGAGGCCCCGGCCCTTCCAGGGTGGCCGGGGCCACTTCAAAAATTTCTGAAGTGGCCCCCGGTCAAAAATTATTGCCCACCCCTGCCATAGTATGTGCTTGTCTTGGCTGCACTGGGTTCTATTTATTAGTTTATTTAAATTTAGTGAACTCCCTCCTCTTTCCCTCTATCCTCTCAAAGGTATCAATTCTACATTTGCTTGTGGTGCAAACATCAAGTGACTTTTTTTTCCTCCCCAGTGATGGTCTTTTTGCAAAACTGGAGTTAAAGAGATCTGGCTTCTCCTCTTGCCACAGAAATCTTTGGAAATGTTGAGCAAGTTGCATCTTAGTATTTCTCTAAACACAACTAATCTCTCTCATTAGGTACTGTGACTACTCTCAGCATCTTCATATTTAAACATTTTACAAGATTCAAAATTAAATGTTCATAGGTATATACTCTACCTTACAGTTCAGTATGACTTGATACATTAAATCTATATTGTTTCATTAAGGAGCTTTGACTACTGAAATTGGGCCACTTTATTTAGGTACATAATTTGGGCCATTGAAGTTTTAAAATGTTTTTTCTTAGGTTTCCACTGTGCCTTTCTAAGAGTCTGAATGTCACTGGAGGAGCACAGAGAAAGCACCTGGACTTTCTGACTGGAAGTGTGACATGTGCTCTCCCTGTATAGTTGCAGTCAGCAGCCAGTGTGATGATCACATCCCCTTTGCAGTTCCTGGGAGAAATAGCGCTTCCTTGTCCATGTGTTGAGAAAGCACAGCGGTGCTGGGTGCCCGTGTATCTACCAGTACCATCAAGTTTATTATGCATGATAAGAATCTTAAACTTCACCTAACCCTTCAGCCATGTCACAACATGGTCAAAGAATGTACTGGTCTGAAAGAAAACTATATTAGCTGGTCTTCCTTGACATTGGCTTGTCAACTATTCCTTAAGATTAATGAAATTTAGGGTCAGAGGGAAGATTTAATATTGTTATTTCCAGATTATGTAAGCAGCAAAGTTCCACTAGCAAAGAATACAGTCACTTTGCTTTCATCAAAACCTGTAGGGATTGTGTGTGGACAAGTTCATAAAACCATATATCTCTGTCCAAATGAGAGGCGTTACCATAAAAAAGGGAAGCTGTTTTTATCCCTGTGTGTTGAATCTTGTAATAAGATAAGTATTATCATCTTATGGAAATATTAATAAAAAAACCCAAGCAAGTGTAACCACCACCAGGCAGATTTGAACCTAGGACCTCTGTAGCAGAGGATAGGAGCCTCTACCCTCTGAGCTAAAAGCTAACTGGCTCCCGGTCATCCTGTGGAATTCTCTTGATCTTAACAGTTGCTGTGGTCAAGGTACCACGTGCACTGCTCAGTAACCACACTGGGGCTATGTCTACACTTGCGGCTTCTTGCGCAAGTAAGGCCGTTCTTGCACAAGAATCTACAGAGCGTCCACATTGCCCGCCTGCTCTTGCGCAAGGAAATTTACAGTACGGCGTGGTAAGAGAGGGCTTCTTGCGCAAGAGCTACGCTCTTTTTTAACAGGTGTAAGCCCTCTTCCGCAGGAGCTCTTGCTCAAGAGGGCAGTGTGGACGCTCAGCAGGGATTTCTTGCACAAGAAAGCCCTATGGCTAAAATGACCATCAGAGCTTTCTTGCGCAAGAGAGCGTCCACACTGCCATGGGCGCTCTTGCACAAAAGCACAGCTCGCACATGGCAGTGTGGATGTTTTCTTGTGCAAGACTTATTGCACAAGAACCCTTGTGCAAGATGTTCTTGCGCAAGAAGCCGCCAGTGTAAACATAGCCTAGGTGAGTGTGAGTTACACAAGCTAGTAGCCCATAAAATATTGTCACTTAACATTTGTTTTGCCTTCTTTATAAAGTCTGAGAGTATTACACTGGTAACATTGTCTTCACCTGCACATTGCACAGGCAGTAGATGAGCCGGCTTTCATAGGCTGCCTGACCGGAGTCACCCAGGATGCCCTCTCCTGCAGCTTCACGACAAATCAGTCTCATGGCTTCAGATTTTGTGTTGACAATATGATGTAGATAAATGTGAAGTACACAAATCCTACCGGACCACCTTGTTTTTCTATAAGTGCAGTTGTTAGCAGTAGTATGCGCAGGGAGGATGGGGAAGGAGGGACGCAGCTACCACTACACTGTCTCAGTGTTCTGCATATGTATGTAAATTTTGTCATCTCCTCAGAGGGGGTGTGTGTGAAGATGTGGATACTGCACCATAGCCCAACAAGGTCTCTGTTGGGTTGGTAGTGACAGAGTCCCATAACCAAAATCCTCTGCTTTTATGCCTGGAGATTCCCCCTCAAAGAATTCTCTGCTTGGTGGTGGTGGTGGTGTTGGCAAGGATCTCCCCATAGAAGGAGGGACAAACCTGCCCCTTACCACCAATCCAGGATGGAAACTTTTGCCCTCTGCCTCCCAGAAGGCAGTTCTGTATGTGGGGCCAACATGTAAACTAAGTTATTCAGGAGGTGGAGAGGAGAGATGTGAAGCATGAATCTATTGGGAAGGGGCAACATAAACCTTTTTGATAGAGTGGGTGCAAAAGGGGCCAGAATTAATTGATTTATTGGCAGAGGTGGAAGCTTTAATTGATCTTGTGTGTGTGCTGGGAAGTTGTGTTAATTGTTTTGTGTGATGTGTGCCCTGGGAGCCAGCAGTAATTCAGAGTGAAAGGTGCAGCAAGTCAGAGACCAGAATCTCAGACACCATGGGTATGTCTAAACTGCATCCCTCTGTCAGCAGAGGGATGCAGATTAGGCAGGTCGACATTGCAAATGAAGCGGGGATTTAAATATCCTGCACTTAATTTGCATAAAAAATGGCCGCCGTTTTTGCCGACTCTGCACTTTGTCAGCAAAAAGCGGCAGTCTAGAAGGGGATCTGTCGAGAAAGAAAGCCTTTTTCAACAGATCCTGTAAACCTCCTTGCAGGAGGCATAAGGGATCTGTCAAAAAAGGCTTTCTTTGTCGACAGATCTCCCTCTAGACTGCCGCTTTTTGCTGACAAAGTGCTGAGTCAGCAAAAACAGCAGCCATTTTTATGCAAATTAAGCGCAGGATATTTAAATCCCCGCTTCATTTGCAATGTCGACCTGCCTAATCTGCATCCCTCTGCGGACAGAGGGATGCAGTCTAGACATACCATCAGTGTAGGGACTCTTGCAGACCTGTGGGATGGTGCATGTGTGGTTTAGTGTACTTCAGCCTGGTATTTAGTATATTTTTACCATTGTGGAGACACACTCATTTTTATTTAAACTGAAAGCTTGGATTCTGGAGCACAACACAGAATTTATAAAAAAAAAAAATTGCCAGTATACAAAGTCACTGTAAATCTGCCCGATTCTAACACCTGGGTGCTGTTATGGAGCATAGTCCTGGCAAACAGGCAACATAGTGGCTTCCCTGCACAGCTCCTCCACCTTTGCATCCCTTGCAGAGAATCTTGGACATGAGCCTCAAATGGTGTAAATGGTCATAGCTTCATTGTCTTCAATAGAGCTCTGACCGCATACACCATTGGAGAACCCATATTCTCTGGTGTGGAAAGGATTCAATGTGCAGTACTATTTTGTTGTGTCCAAATTGCCATACTGTGCCCATTGCTGTTGCATCTGACCATCTGCAGCTCGTGCACGCAGTGCACACTGAAGAATCTTAGTACAAAAATGTACATCTTCTGCTTTTCTTTACAGTCTAGACAGTGCTTTAATATTTAAATATTGTCATAGTAAATGTCAGTCGATTTGTTAAAAGTATGTAATGCATAGCTGTGTTACTGTTTGCAAAAAATAAACTTTCTAGCAGTTTTCCACAATTGCTTGTAGAGACGTGAAAGTATAAACGTGTACACTGTTAACTGATGACCCTGGGCTCATCAGTTAACATGCGCAGTTACAGGCAGCCCACCCCAACCCGCGCTGCTGCCTCTGTATCAGACAAGTTGGGAGCTGGTGTGCGCAGGGAGCTAGCTTTTAAGCTGGTTCCCCACGTGTACTGGCTCCCATGGAGCCACCTGCCCCCCTTCCGCTGCGCTGCTGCCTCTATTGGAGTCAGCAGTGAAGGGGGGAGCATGCAGCTACATGGGAACTGGTACACCTGGAGAACCACCTCCCTCTGACCAACCCCCTTGTGTAACCACTGAAATTTTCAGTGGTTACATGTTTACCTGAATAAACGCATTTTAACGTCCTTAATTGCTTGCAAATTTTTAAATGCAAATGATGAATTCAGCTTTGAATAGGTTTTTTCATGTTCAATAGTTTGTACTTATCTAAAATGTATATTCTGCAGTTCCTTTGAGTTTATATTATTTCTGTTCTATAGAGGTCAGATTTAGGATTCAATTAGTTTTTATTCTGCATTCGTGACATTGGTGTTAACATTATTAGTCATAGTAGTTTATGTGCTGAAGATTATATTTACTATAGTAAATTCAGAGCAGAATAAGATAAACTGAAATGAAAACTGAACGTGAGTTCACCAGTGGTGTTTGAAATAGAATATAAAGTAAGTCTAAATATGGAGAGTGATAGTAGAAATTATTTTTACTAAACGCATGAGTCTTTATACATTCTCATATCCTATTTATTCTGGTAAAAGTCAAAGAATATAAATATTGGGTCTATTACTGTCAAATTTATATAGGGATCATAGTTTTGAGCATGCCTTTGATGAGGCTCTGAGTAGTGTAAGCTGTTGTTTAACATGACATTTCAATTTGGTAATGCAGTCATTAAGGGATCAGCACTCTTTTCTCTTGTTCTTCCCACCATTCAAGTTTGCTCAACAGTTAAGGATTCAGAATAGTTTCCATTCTTATCTCCTGTGTTTACATATTCAAGACATTTCTAAGCATTTGTTTTTGGAACCAGTTCTGCAGTGGTGATCCAAACTAGCTAGACTGCCTTAAGAGTAGTGTTTTTCAAAAATTGAGTAAAATCTAACAAAATTTTGTTGGTGTTGACACCTCTAGGGTACGGATAGACTACAGGGTTTTTTTGGGATACCAGAGGTATCCCGAAAAAACTCCGCCGCATCCAGGGAACACGTTTGCTCTTCCGCTTTTTTTCGCATAAGAGCAAACGTGCTCGTTCAGAAGCCCCTGTATTCCTCGTTCTACAAGGAAGAAGGGGGCTTTCTGACATTTGGTCCTGTCTAGATGGGCCAAATGCTGGAAAAAGTGTCTTCCAACAAAAGAATTGGAAAAAGGTACGCAAAATGTGGAGCGCATTTTGCATAGCTTTTTCCGACAAACAGATGTAGTCTAGACGTACCCTTATGGAAAGGGTGTCAGATTTTGAGGTGAAGTCCAGAGCACTGTAGGCTTGTGTCATCACCTGCCCTGTAATTTTGAGTGCCTCACAATGCTTTGCTGTCATAGCTCCCATGTAAGCATTTGCCGCAGTGCAGTGAAATGTTACCGTGAAACGGGGGGGAAATGGTCTGCAAGTCAGTTTTTCAGTTGACATGTGGTTCCCACTATGGGAAATGTTAAAAATATCTGGGATAGAAAATACCCGCCTCACGATTTTTCACACTAGCCAGAAATAAAGCTCTTTCTTCATATGTTATATACCTCAAGGTGGGAACTGAAGGCAGGTTTGCAGTTGTAAATTGAAATGTCCATGTTTAAAAGGTTGCTGAGACTACAAACAAGGGCCTCTTTCATATCAGCACACGCCGAAAGTTAGATTACAGCAAATGTGTCTGCACTGAACATGAGTTCTTGAGACTGTCCTTTCAAGTTTCATTTTACCCCCCCTTGCTATGTAGAAATTCTCCATGGTTCCCATGCGTTTAACCATAAGGACTTTTGTAGAGCTCACACTGAGAGTTGCACATTAACCTAATGAAGGGGAAAGTAAGTGTTTTTCCATGACCATATATGGATTGTGGTAAAATGCTTTGGGCTCATAAACTTTCCAATGAACTATACAACGTAACTTTGTGTATGTTAAGTGTCAACGAACAGAGATATTATTCACACTTTGGCCAGGTACAGAGTCTACTGTAAACTCCAGGATAAATGAGCATACTAAGAGATCAGAATCTGTTAGAAGACTTATTTTTTAACAAGTCATTTTTCAAGGTCTAAGTGTGACTCCTGTAAAATCTAAAATCAGGGTCGCTAAAGAATAGGCAGCATTTGTAAGTTCACTGACATAAGTCTAAATTCTCATCAGTGTAGGCTTGGGTCTACTCAAAAAGTCATACTGACACAAGCCTTAGTCTGGATGCAGATATGGGGGTATAAAAGTGCCATGCACCATTTAACCAGAATGTCTGTTCAATGTGACTAGGCAACTTGTCTGCTTTGACTGCTGCTTATCATGATGACCAGGTTTGACTTGTTTCTTTGTGCTCCCCTGTCCCTCTCATTGATTTCTTATATCTGATGTTGTCTCTTGCTGTATATTTAGATTGTAAATTTCTCAAGGCAGAAGCCATTTTTCGTTCCATGCCATGGTGGGCCCTGGTCAATGACTGGCTCCCTGAGCACAATTAAGGATGTTAAAATGCGATTATCTGGCTAATTGTATAGTTGATACAATTTGTATCGATTATATGACTAGTCAGTAAGTGCTGATATGCAGAGCCACAGCAGAGGCAGCTCCAGGAGCCGGCTCCAGAGCCACCCACGCTGCTATTCTGCATTTGAAATGTGGTAAGAGCTGCTGGGCTCTTACTACATTTAAAATGCAGAGGCACAGCAATCAGCGCAAGCTGGGACTGCTCCGTCCTGGGTCGCACTGAGTCCAGCAGCTCCTGTTCGTGGCAGACAGTCCTGTCTACTGCGAACAGGGGCTGGTGCTGGAGCAGCCTCTGGTTGCGGCAGCTCGTGCTGGCCACGGGCAGAGGCTGCTCCTTCCTCCCCCCCTTGCTGCCTCTCTCTGACAGAAGCAGCAGGGGGAGGGAAGTGACTAGTCCAGTGGCTACTCGACCATCCGATAAGCATTTGTTTATCAGATAGTCAACTAGTCGCTAACATTCCTAGGCACAATGCAGTGCAACTAATAATAATAAATAATTGATAGCAATGGGATTATAGAGTTGATGAGGAATATAAAAGTTTTAAATGGATATGAAATGATATTAAAAAATAGAGGGTTTAATATTCTAAACTAAAACCAGAAGGTATGTGTCAGCTTCAGTGTTACAGTTAAATATGTTTTAAAACAACATAATAGAACCTCCCCTGCATTTCTTATTTTGCTGAGGTTTGAGTTCAAAGGTGTTTTCCCTCCAACACTGAGGAAGTAACAAGCACCTGAAGCTGTGTACCAGGAATGCAGGGAATGCAGCAGCACCTGCTTCATTTTGTGTGCTAATGATGTTATCAACTGTTGTAGAAGAAACACAGAACTCGGAGCTCAGGTCTTGGCAGGTAGAAAGCTTTTCAGCTCACCTTTAAACTAGGACGATAAACATCCTTTATACAAGTTGTACATGTCTATGCTAACTGAAATGTTAAAACTTCTTTTAAATACCTTCCTTTCCCAAAAAACTTAAGAAAGTATCATGGATACTAAACTCTCAAAATACCCTTTATAACTCCTTTTCACCTGCTCCTTTGATGTGTTTTGGGAGTAGGCTGTTGACACTGGGCTGCAGTGTTGGAGAATTCCCAACTTTCACGCTAGCATTGAATCTTTGCTTCTGAATTTGAGTAGAAAGCAGTTTCTCTCCTGCATATAATTTCCACATTTTGATAACAGCAAATTTAGATATTTACAACCTGACTTGGAAATTCTGAGAGGTGATTTGGGTTATTTTACCAAATAGTCACCTTGCCTTCATATATATGGATGTTGTATTTGTTAGAAATATACAGTTTTGGGCGGGAGGGTATGTGGCCATAATATCGATAAAAATCCTTATGATTTTGATGTTAAGATAGTTTGGGTAAGCAATTTCCTTTTTCAGTGGATGTTCACCTAGTTTTCCTGAGCTAATGTCCCTAGATAGAACAAAGTGATACAAGGTTATAATGCATTAAAAGCGAACCCTTTTGTTGTCTTTGTTTTCTGTATCAAACCATCTAAACCATCGGTTCCCAAACTGAGGGGTGTGCCCCCCTGGGGGGGCGTGAAGAAATTCCAGGGGGGTGCGTGAGGTGACCCAGCCCCCCCCCTCATTAAACGCCCCCCAAGTTTTGCTGCTATTTTTGCTTCTCATCCCCCATCAGTTTCTTTTTTTTCCTCCCTCAACAAGTTTTGCTGCTATTTTTTGGGAGGCGGGGCGTGAGGGTTTCTCAAAAATCAAAAAGGGGGTGTGATGCCGAAAAGTTGGGGAACCACTGATAAAACAAAGGATATTTTTTATTTTTTATTTTTTTGTCAAAGTTAAGTCATCTGCCAGGGCTACAGTTTTAGGGTTGCCATAGCTTTAACAGGATCAAAGCAGCCACAAAGGAGTTTGTCTGATCAAATAATATTAAAAAGTTAAGTACTAAAGATTGCCCAACACAATTAATCTGAAATAAATTAAAAGTAAATGTTAAATGAAAGTGCATGGAACTTGTTCTCTTTCACGTAGTCTGACATTTTATTTCTTGTGTTGCCAGAACAGCGAGGGAACCAACATTCAAACCCTTTTAAAGATGTGCTCTTAATAAGAGACCTGTTTGATCTTTCTGACATGGAGGAAAAGTGTAGTTTTCCAACAAGAATTGAGTACAACAAGAGTGAAATAAGACTGTCATCCAATGTATATTGTGTTTTGCAGAGTAATAATTAATCCTTATTTGCATATGTTCCCTTTAAAACTCTGAATCCAAAGTTTCAAAATCTGGATTGTCATCTGATAATGATGAAAATGCTTTTCAAAGATGCAGCTTTCAGCAGCCAAGATTTAAAAGTGTAAACTTGCGCAGTTGAAGATTAATTACTTTTTGAATAACTATTACAAAATGATAACTACAAATTAAGACCCCCAATTCATGTGGCTAACTTTACTTCACATTTTTCAGATGTGTAGCCATGTTAGTCTGTAACTTTAAAAAACAGCAAATAGTCCTGTAGCACCTTAGCCCTTGTCTACACTAGGGAGTTATTTTGAAGTAACTCCCCTTATTTCGAAATAAAAAGCAGTGTGTCCATACTACCAAGCCAGTTATTTCAAAATAACGGGCTGGTTATTTTGAAATAATAATTCCTGCTTGTCATGAGAAATATAATGCTTATTTTCAAATACTTATTTCAAAATAGCAGTAGTGTGGATGCTCCACTCCTGTTATTTTGAAATAACTACTCCCCAGAGTCATTCAAAGTAATAATCCCCAGTGCTTCCTGGGGCTCTAAGAGTACGTCTACACAACAACATTATTTTGAAATAACTAGCGTCATTTCAAAATAACTTAGTCCACGTCTACAAAGCAGGCAGTTATTTCAAAATAATGTCGAAATACTGTCAAGCTGGAGGACTTCTTACTCCGACTCCTGTAACCCTCATTGTACGAGGAGTAAGGGAAGTCAGAGGAAGAGTGCTCTATTTCGAAATAATTGCTGTGTAGTCACTCCCAATTTCGAAATAAGCTATTTCATAATAAGCTATGCAATTGACGTGGCTCAATTTGCATAGCTTATTTCAAGTTAAACCCTGCTGTGTAGACTAAGTTGAGAGAGCACATCCACATTAAGGGATACTGCCTTGGACTAATTTTGAGGCTTCCCTGTAGTATGGACACACTAGTTCAAAATAGTTATTTCAGGAGTTATTATTTTGAAATAAGTTATTTTGAAATAATTTCCTAATGTAGACATGCCCTTAGGGACTAACAAAAAAAGAAATGGGTTTTGCCCACAAAATCTCATGATACTATATATTTTTTTTTGTTAGTTTCAAAGGGTACATCTACACAGCAGGGCTAAAATTGAATTAAGCTATGCAACTTCAGCTACATCAATTGTGTAGCTTAAGTTGAAATAGCTTAACTCGGCTTTTGGCACTGACTACACAGCAGGAAATCGAAGGAAGAACACTATTCCTTCAACTTCCCTTACTCCTTGTGAAATGAGGATTACAGGAATCGGAGTAAGAAGTCCTCCAGCTCACCATTATTTCGAAATAATGGCTTGCTGTGTAGATGCGCTCTTTGTTATTTCAGAATAATGTCAATTATTCCAAAATAATGCTGCTGTGTAGACATAGCTTAAGATGCTACAGGACTACTTGTTGTTTTTTACTTCACGTGTAATGTAAAGGTTTTGCAGGACTGTGGCTAGACTGGTAAAATGGAAAAGTAATTTAACGAAAGAAAAATTATATTGTAATTGACTTTTAAAATAATACAGTATATAGAATATAATAATTTTGATTCATAAATATGTGTCTATTATTTACTCTGTTTGTGAGGATATAACATACTTTTAAAAATATGACACAGAGTAGTTAATTTGGGATCTGTTCTCAAAAGTTATAGGCCATATCCTGCTCAGTACTAAAAGAACTCTCAACTGCAACAAGTTCCCTTATCAGGCTCTTTAATTACAGTAACTATTTTACCTATTAATCTGCACGTGATAAATGTGTGTGGCAGTGTTTTACCAATATAAATCAGAAGAAAACTACATATACGGGTGTTAACAAAACAAGCAGAGCTAAACCCGTTATTCTTTGACTGCATAAAATAAACCTTGCATTCATTTCCATGCAGAGTCTGCTGTTTTGGGGAAGTTGTCTGGCGCCACAAAAGGAATTAGGCTTGCAGTTTGAAAAGAGATCTCAAGGCAGTTAAGTTTATTTTAAGAATGCACTGCCAGAGATCTCATAAATTTACTTATAGCTGTAGGCTATGCATGCATGAAACCTTACTGAGCCAGGTGCTTTTCTTTTTTTTCTTCTTCAGAGGGAGTCTCAGGGTGTGGATGCCTTTGGGGGGAAAAGAAACACATTATGCCCTAGGTAAAATGGATATTATTTAAAAACATATGTGATGGTTTAAGTTGTACAGTTTACTTTTCCTTTTTGATTACTCACAATAGATTTTAAATTATTTTGCCAATCTTGGATTAATATTACTTAATAAAAAACCTGCTTCTTCTAAAAGTATAAAATCAATGTAACAATTATATCAATACAAATTTAAATGTTAGCTTAGAAATATTTCTAGTTACAAATACAGGTGCCAGTGCATCCTGGTACTTTCTTTTCTTTATTTCTATAGGTCTGTTTATTCTTTTCATGTTGTGACAAAGTTAGGATCTGATTCTACGATGTTTTGAGTGTCTCTGTTGGGGTGCTGAGAACCTTCAACTCCTTTTGACTGTATGGGAGATTTCCATGACACCCAGTGTGGAAATATTTTGGGAAAGGATCCTCTGTATGTGCAATCATGAAGATTTAATTTGTAAATGTGAATAGATTGTTATTAGCTAGTTAGATAATCCATAAAGGACCTGATACTGTCTGGTGCTGAGTTCCTTCAACTACCAGTGAAATTCAATTACCTGCAGTTAAATATATGCTAGTAGATATTCAAGTTATAGTGGTACCTATGTACTAATATGACAGTATTTGAATGCACTTCTATATAATCTTTCTATGTAATCTAATCCACTAAGGCAGTTAAGGCCTGATAAAAAGCCCATTACAATCAATGGCAATTTTTCCAGTGGATTTGGGATTTGGAATTTATATGCTGTTCTCAGCTCCTTACTAAGTTGCTTTACATATGCTTTTTCATTTGTAACTAGTATAACAATCTTTGTCATCTTTGGCTACAAAAGTTGACTAACCAAGGGTACGTCTACACTAGCTCGTTAGTTCAAGCTAGGTAGGGTAATAAGGGCAACTGGAGTTGCAAATGAAGCCCGGGATTTAAATATCCCGGGCTTCATTTGCATGTTCCCGGGTGCCGCCATTTTAAAATTCCCCTTAGTCCGAACTCTGTGCCCGCGGAATGAGGAGTAACGGTAGTTCGAATTAGGATCTTTAATTCGAACTACCTAGTCCGTGCCGTGTGTAGCCGCGGCCACGGAGTTCGGACTAGGGGGGATTTAAAATGGCAGCGCCCAGGAACATGCAAATGAAGCCCGGGATATTTAAATCCCGGGCTTCATTTGCAACTCCAGTTGCCCTCATTACCCTACCTAGCTTGAACTAACGAGCTAGTGTAGACGTACCCCAATATATTAATTCTTTTGTTTACCCAACTGCACCTTCTGCGAAATGGCTAAAAGTCATAGTACTGAAGCCTGTTTGATTTAACTGTATCCTAGCCCTATCTTCTCACACACTGACTCTTCCATTGGCCTTTGGCCAGAGCTTGCGAGCACATAGCCAAGTTGGAATCTGTACCATATACGCAGCTGCTTACACAGTCTTTGAGATCATTTGGTCTGTTCAACAGGTGACGACACCAGGAGTGTCTTCCTGCCCCCTATCTCCATGTTAAGCAAACTCTCAGTGGAATCTCATCCCTGCCTGTAGAATTGGCTTCTGTACGGTTCTCTGCTTCTCAGCTCTGTGATGATGATCTCTGTATCTGTGGAGTAGGTTCCCTCTGGGCATTGTGTCTGCTTTCTCATAAGTTCCTCCTGTTCCTTTAAATCACTTGTCCTTGTTTCATAATCATCTTGTCTGACCTGGGTGTTACAGCATCCCTCGTGACTCCTTCAGTCCACTCCTTGTAGTGTCTCTCTAAGTGCTGGATTCTCCCAGGCAGGCCTATTTCAAGGCCAGTAGGTTGTTGGCTACTGGGTCATACTCTAGTACTTGCTTCCTCTGATTGTTGTCTCTCTCTTTTTGGCAGTGTCTATATTTTTCTGGCAGCAACCAGCTTCACTTCATAGGGAGCAGGGTTTTGGTTCTTTTGTCCCCTGAATACCTGGTCTGGTCTGTTTTGGTACATGGGTAAAAGAGTATTTGTTGCCAGTAAGAGTAAGTCTCAGGTCCGACACTGGGTTCTCAAAGTACAAAAACACGCTGCACAAGAATCTGTCAAACACAAGCAGTTTATTTCCAGACAGACTTTAACTGTACCCCTTAACTAAAGAACAACATGATAGGAAAAGCAGCGTCTTACGCCCCTTTTGCAAGCTGGGAACCCCGTTTCAGCTGCAGACGAAGTGGGAGATCTAGGCTTCCGAGGTGCTGGTACCAAAGCCCATCGGTGAGGTCTAAATTGCTGTGCTCTGGTGAAGCTTTAAATACAATGTCTCTGCCTTATTTTGCATCTTGGAAATTTCCAGGAGTTACTCATTATTTGCTCATGTATGGCTTAGCTGTTAACTATCGATCTGGTACTGATCTGGTTTTACTTGTCCTTTGGCCTTGTTTACATGATCAGTACATCTGGGTAAACAAGATTGTTATATTCCCACTCTTATCTATAACTTATTTTTGATACATTAGTACAATTGCTTATCTTAAATAGCGTCTGTTCCTAGAGGCTTGCTTCTGGCTCATCAGATACAGGGAAAAGGAGAAGGCTGGAATGCATGCCTTACCACCGCTATATTTGCACGTACGCAGTTCTTCCACAATTAACCCTTACAGTATTCCTGTGTACCAAAAATGCTGAATCTGAATGAGAAGAAACAGCCTTGTGTAATACTTTCTTAATTGTTTTCACAGCTGATTCCACCTTACCATTACTCTGTCAGTGTGCTGGGGAGGAGGTGTGGTAGTTATACTCCCGTTTATGTGAACATTTCTTGAATTCTTCCAAGGCAAATTGGGGTCCGTTGTCAGGGAATACAGTGTCTGGGATGCTGTATCTTGCAAAGTGGGCCTTCGGTTTGCCAATTACTTGCTTGTTTCTTGTGTCAGGCAGGACTTCAGTCTTCCAAAGATTTGCATAGTGCCCTCTGTAATCAAGACCTGCTTTTCTTTGAAGATAAATACATCTGCTCCCACATTTTCCCATGGTCGGGTGGGCAGCTCATGTGGTAACAGTCTCTTTCTGCTAGTGGGTGTCACATGTCAAGCAGGTATCACACCCTTCCATCATTCTTATGCCCATCTGAGAGAGCTCTCAATCCCTAGGTGGCATGTGGTTTTTTTCATGATATCCTTACATAATGAGGTGGGAACAACCGCTCTCTGTCCTTGAAATATGATTCCCTCCTGCATACTCAGCTCATCCTTAATTTGAAAATATGGTTCTGCTTTAACCCGTATCAGACTTCTGTCTTCTAGCCACCCTGCTGATATCACTTTCCTGACTGTCTGTATAAATGTGAGAGGCTATGGAAAAGGACATTCAAATTGAATGTCCTTTTCCATAGCCTCCTAAATTTAGATGTTGAACTTGGAAGATAGACCAGTTCTTAATAAATTCTGTCATAGTCTTCTTCCCCCAGCTTGCTTATGCTGTGTACATATTCCCTGCTAAGGGGAGGAGCTAACACCTGTAGTCATCTGGGGGCATTATCTGATCTCTATGTAGTAGCATTGGAGTCTCATCAACATGCACTGCAGTCTCTTTGGATGTTTGCTTAATGAGCTACCACCTCAAGGCTAGAGATTGCTCTGCAGGCACTCAGGTCCTGTAGGCCCTTCTTACCAGTTCCTTAAACACATCACATAATCTCTGTTGTGGGTCACAGCACCCCTTTCTGAGGGTAGTTTTATATCAGATAAAGTTCACGCAGACCCCAGAGTCCTTAATCACAAAATAATCCTAACAGTCCTCCATGAATCCCCAACGAGAGCCCCAAATCACAATTCAACAGTTAACACCTAAATCTGGTTCTTCCACCACACCCAGAGCTCTTCCTCTGACTGGCTCTTAAGCAACAGTGTCCTGGGGGTTTTCCCTGCCTGGAACTCTTAATTCTTGTCTTCTAGTACTAGTCCATTTCCTTGGCATTTGTTCACTCTAATCCCCTGGGAACAGGGGATTTTGAAGGGGCCTTGCTGCGATTGTCCCTAGGGGCTTTGGTCTGATTCCACCATTACTGGGTGGCCATAGAGGCTATGTCTACGCTACTAGATTATTTCAGAATAAGTTATTTGGAAATAATAACTCCCAAATAACTATTTCAAAATAAGCTTTTTCCTCTTCAGAAACATGAGTTGTTATTTCGAAATAACAAGCCCATTATTTTGAAATAACGGGCTTGAATAGTATGGATGCTCTCCCTGTTAATTTGAAATAGGGGGAGTTATTTTGAAATACTTCACTTCAAATAGTTTTTTGTGTTTTTGGGGAGAAGTAAGCCCCCAGGGCTCCAAGGGCTGCTGTGAAGCTTATGGCAGTGGTAAACTTCAGAAGGCTGCAGAACTCCCTGCCTTATTTCCTAATAAGTTAAAGTAAAAGTTTTGCTTCCCTGCTATTGTCATTGTTTTGCAAGGCCAGATCTGCATACAGCTCTAACTCCTCCTTCTGCTCCTGGGGCATCAAACCAAGTTCCATGGCTCATGATGCCAGCTGCTGCACTTCAGAGAACTCTCAACTCAGACACTGCTACCATGTTCCATTAGGAAAGAGATATGCCTAATGCAGATTACGTTGAACAAGTGGGACTCTATTAAATCCTGTGCACTGCTCTGTCTATCGGGATGAGTTCCGTTTTTCAGGTGTCCTGTCAGTAGCAGTCTCTGCAAGGAATGATTCCCTGCTTGCTTAGTTGAATTTGTTTACTAGGATCCAGATTTTGACCATTTCTTTGCATATACCTTTATAATTCTCTTTCTCATCTCCCACACGTCCCCTTCACATTTTTGTTGCATTGCAAATACACAATATACTTCAAATTTAAAAGATTTGCTCATATATTTGCTGATACTGAACATTGACAAGTGCAGCCATTTAAAACTTGTTTCTAAGTTGTAGACGTAACCCAAAGAAAAAAAAATTGCAGTAGCTGTTGACAACTATCTATTCTTCATATGTCAAGCACTGTGGACACCCAGCAATTATATTCATTCAGGCATAAAGTAAGGTTGTGATGAGAGGAAGTGTATGTTGTCTCCTGAGAATCTGAAAATCCATTGTTTTGAGATAGGAATTAATTAGAGGTTGGGATTCTTCTCTACTCTGAAAATATATTGAGTTGCAGCAGCATATATGAAACAGACTGAGTTCGGAAGTGGAAACGTCAGAGGGTTAATTTAGAGATGGTGTTTCATGACAGCATGTGAAAGGGACTTGTAAAGATGAAACAGTTTTATGTTTCAAATGACACTATCTGACTCACCTCACGTTAGAGATGGTTAAAATCAATCTCAAAACCCCATTCAAAGGAGCATAAATGTATTGGGTTTGCATGTATATTTTACTAATGCTGTTAAAATTTCTAGATGAAAGAAAAGCAATTTAGTAGGATATGTAGGTTCTAATTATGTTCAACAGCAGACAGACAGTGGATGGTGTTGAGCTCCAACTATGAAAAATGAGCATTTGTTAACTATTCTCTAAACATTTCTTCTGGAAAATTCTATATATGGTAGAAGAAATGTTCACTGTAGAGCTGTGTTTTCTTTCATTCATACACGTGGGCACAACACCCACCAGACAACATTATAGTACTGTAGAAAATCATTTCAAATAGACTGGAATATAGTTTCTAAACTAAACATATGAAATCTACTGTATATTTCTCTGCAGTGGGCATTGGTCAGAACTGTCTGGGGTTTGATAAACTCTGAACACAGGAAAAGAGAACTGGCATGAAATGAAAACAACCCTGCAGGTGGCTCCCCCTCAGATAGACCCCCTGAGATCCCACTTCAGTTGATATCAGTGAGGTTCCATGAAGACCTAAAGATCCATCTTCATGGTGTTACGTGAAGGAGTGAGGCCATTAGCATGTAAAACAGGTGGAGAAATACACTTGAATACACTGTAGTGATATGTCAATTATTTGTATCTTGTGGCAATAAATATTAATAAGAGGAAACTGCGGAGGAATTTAAAGAGGCAACCTGTTTTAAAATGGAGCCCCTATGATCAGTCTAGAACAATGTATATATAAATCAAAAGTCAATTAGCTTAACTAGTGAGGCTTGACTAAAGAAGTAGAGATGAAAATGGTTTGTAAAAGTGCTGGACTTGGAGACAGGAAGTGCAGGGAACCTCTTACAAGTAAATTGGAGACCATAGTCTTTTTATGGAGGACAAAGATTTCTGTATTTTTTTCAGTAGTTATCTTAATCAAAAATTCCTTTGTGGAAATGGTGAAGTAACCTCATCCTGATATATAATAAAATCTAACACCTTGTATTTGATAAACAACTCTGATGAGAGACAAGGGGCTTCACGGGAAACAAAGGGTGAGATGTCTGTGCAGATCAGTTAATGATCAGAGGGAACTGATTTCTAAAGATACAAGCTTTACTTTTTTTTTTTCTGAGGCTACACATGACAGATTTAACTTGAACTCAACTGTGGATTTTCCCTTCACCATACTTCACTTTCACACATTCACACAACTTTGTTAGTGGCACTAATATACTTTAGTGAGCTATAAAGCAGATCCCAAGTGTTCTTATTGCACATTGCTTCCCCCAAGATAATTGCAATGAAAAAATACAGCCATGGGCAGTCACAGCAATTGCAATATGATGGTCCTCCAATCCCTTCCCTTCAGCCTCTTGGCACCTGTTCCTTTGCCCTGTCTTGCTGTTTGTGTGTGTTTTGACCACCTGAACAGAAGCGAACTTCCAATCTGCCTCTGCTCGACATCCTACTTGCAGTTTGCAGTGTACCTAGGTACAGTTTCTCCAGCCGTGGTGGGCACTGTTCTGCTTTTAAGGAACCTCTTAGTAGATTTCAAACACTCCATTCCAAATCTGTATTTCTAGTCCAACTTTTTGATAAGTCTCAGACACTGCCTTAGTACCTGCAGTTGAATTTTCAGTGAGCGCCATTAACATCTTGTTAGGCTATTCTAAAGGTTCAGAGTGGGTAAGTTAATATCTTTTATGGGATCAACTTCTGTTGGTGAGAGAAACAAGCTTTTGAGCTTATGCAGAGCCTTTCTTCAAAACTTCAGATGAGCGTAAAAGATTGTCTCTCCCCAACTGAAGTTGGCCTATTCAGAGATATTACCTCACTCGCTTTTTCTCTCTAATACGCTGTCCACATGACTAGAACACTACTGCATATCCCAGGCCTGCACAACTCGGAAAGTGACAAGGGCCATATTACTCCAAAGAAAACAGCTGCGGGCCGCAGGTAGGGATGCTCTGCCAAAAAATACCAAACACACGGCTAAAAATTTTTGTTGAGCAAAAAAACAAAACAAAAACCACCGCGTGTCTTCACTTGGCCCCCTGGCATTTGTCTCTCTTTCACCCCTGCCCCTTGGTGTCTTCCCCTTTCTCCTGAACTGCCCCCCTCCCCTCAGCACAAGCCCCTTCCCCTCCCCTACCTGGCTTCTGCCTTTTTTAATCCAGCGGTCACTGGCCGTGACATCACGACGTCACGCCAGCATCCTGGCATCTGCCAGCATCCCGCCCTCTGGCTTGCGCCCCACCTCCTCGTGCCGGAGCTGCACGCAGGCAGCCCAGTGGCGAGAATCGCCACACTTCCCCCTCCCTGGCAGCGCTCCGCTCCTCTGCCCAGCCGGCGGATTGGATGGGGCCGTGCCACCCGTAGTTGTCACGGGCCGCACAGTGAGCCCCTGCGGGCTGCATGCGGCCCTCGGGCCATATGTTGTGCAGGTCTGGTATATCCTAACGGCTGACTCATGCAAGCATTTAAAGTGAGCTTCAGGTAGAAAAGTACTAGGATTTAAAACAATTTTCTTCTTTGCATGCTGTCCTGACCATGGCACATCATTAAGAGAAGTTAATTGCTGTTTAGTTTTTCTTTTGAATAATTTTGTTTTATGTTATGGTAAATTCTGTTAATTTCAGTTTTTCATTGGATTGGTATTTTCTATATGGCCAAACCAATGAATTTATTGATATGCTCTCTGCATTAAATTGTCTCAACAAGCTGCCCCATAATACCTCTGAATGTGACCATAAAGTCAGACAGTGAGTGGTGGTGTAGTGAATCTTGGAATACACAAAACAATGACTGTATTGCTTGTCATGACCAGATACAGTGCTATTGTGGATGTAGGGAATAACTATACACTATGTGGTTACAGTCTTGCAGGTTAGGCTACCACAGGCTGACTGTGCTATGACTGCTTACACCAGAGTTAGTATGCAGTGAGGACAAGGATGCCAGGAATGTCTACCCAGTTTATTTTATGAAAAGTGTAAATGTATAAATGTTACACAAACTGTTTGTGTTGCTCTATTACTGTTTTCAATTTTTAATAAATCTTGTTGTTGAGATAACTACTACTCTTATAAGATAACTTACTCAAATTGCCCCTCCCCCCAGTGACAACACTTTTATTTCCAAGGAGAGGTATTAGAGGGTTAGGAATTTTGGAACCAACGCCCCATTCTGCTGCCCCCCAACACATACTCACATGATATCAACAAAGAGGTGTGAACAGTGGTGTCGATTCACATTAGCATGTACTCTCTCAGTGGTTACAGCAGGGGTGCATAGCAAAATATGGTCTGCAGGCCAGATCCACTCCCATCTAACATTTCTGTCCAGCCCGCAGTGCAGAAAGGCACTCGGGGAGGATGTCTGCTTGCTGTGGCCTCACACTGCTCTGGAAGCCACCAGCTGTTGCTGCTGCCATGCCTCTGTGTGCCCCTTGGGGGGAGGGTGGCAATGCATTGCACCAATGCTATCAGTTTCTGGTCAATGGGAGCTGCAGGGATCATGCTGGTGGATATAGGCAGTGCATGGAGACCTGCTGCCTCTCCCAAGGGCACGCAGAGGCATGGTTGCAGCAGCTGACCACTTCTGGGAGTGGCATGGAGCTGTGGTGTGTGGAGGCATGGCAGGAAGGCAGCCTACCTGAGTGCCTCACTGCACTGTGGGTTTGTAGCCGCATCTAGTAAGCGCCTCCTGGCTAGAGCCTGCACCTCATGCCCCTTCCTTTACTCTAACCCTCTCCTCCAGGAATCCCCTCCTTCACCCAAACTCCCTCCTAGACTCCTCACTCCCTCCTGCACCTCAATCTACTGCCACAGCCCAGAGCCCCCTCCTGCACCAGACTCCTTCCCAGAACCCTCACACTCACCCTCTCCTGCATCCCAACACTCTGCACTAGCCCAGAGCTCCCTCTTGCACCAAAATACCCACCCAGATCCTACAGCCCCTCCATTAATGTAGTAGAAATGTTCAACCTGTAAAGACATATCAAAACTTGTGGAGTGGCCAGTGGCACCTCGGCAAAAATTGTTGCCCACCCTGGGCTATAGCATGCAACTGTGGGTGAAATCCAAAGGCCAAAAATTTGATGGGAGTTCAGGTGACAAACATAGGTTGTCTTTTATACAGTGTTCCAGAGCGCTATTCAGATGGCCCTTGTATTCTAGAACATGTTCCCTTTGAGCACATATTTCTCATTGTGATTCACTGTCCTTTGTATGCATACTAACCAATGGGACCATAACACTATTGATGGTTTTTATTATCTTTCTCTACTTTGGAAATGGAGAGCTGACATTCAGTTGACAAAAGAGTTCTTGTTTGGATGGCATTGGCATGCCACCTCAGAAGTTATTGCCCTTGCCTTTTATATAGAGGGAAATGATACACACCTACCAAACCATCACTGACTACAGAAGCATTCTGTATATGCTAAATTATTTTCAATCTTAAATGCCAGTATTGAAATCTTGGCAGGTACAACTAATATTAGCATCTTAGCAAGGGAGTAGGCTAGATGACCCTTTTGGTCCCTCCTAACCCTATGGTTCTACAATTCTGTGATTCTAGTTGGCTGAATATTCTAGGTGTGCAGAGGTGCTAAATTTCACTCTCAGTATTCTTTACACCCAGCATTGGAAGTAGGAAGGAGGGTACCACTCCTAGCCATAGCAGGGAGAGAGTAACAAGTAATTTTGGAATTCTTAGATCTAGATTTTTATCGTCAGACTCTAGTTGATACATATACAGTGGCATACACTGAGAACAGAAACAAATCCTTTGTGTTCAATATTTGCTGGGTTCAGTGGTGAAGAAAACACTGGCAAAGCATGCCTCAATTTTTTGGAAAGGGAGCAAGAATGAGGCAGTGGTAGTAAAAGAAAGAAACCAGGGTGTTAATGTGGGTATAAAATATTAATAACAGAACCTCCTCCAGAAAAAATAATTCATCTTTCAATTGTGATTAAAAGTTAAATGTTTCAAAGGTACTAATAAATTTACAATATACAGTAATTGAGAGAATTAATATTGGAGTATGTTGTCAATGAGTAATTACGCTGATCTATAGAAGTATGATGTATCTTGAATCAAAGGCATTTGGCATGAGGTTCTTTAAACACAAGGGCTAGCTCCTCAAGTGCATCTGAAAATTTGCCCTCGGTGCTGCAGAGGCTAAGAGCAAATTGTATAGAGCTGGCTTTGCCAGTTTTATGTCATCCCTGTATGGAAGAAGAATCTCTCACATCCTGGTTAGGACAGCTTTCCACCATGGGAGTGAATGCTGAGGATCTGACTTAAGGGTTTTATCCTGTATTTTTCATAGATTTATTTCCTTTAAATGCATATGGCCACCTTAGATACACTGGTGCATCAGAGGAACCAGAAAGGTGTAAGATGTTCAATCTTCAAAGCATCGTCTTCAATAAGAATGTTAATTTTTTAACAGTTTCCCCCATGTCGTAGTAGAATGATTAGTTTCACGCTTCACTTTTTTTTAACATAAATTTTTGTATTTGGTAATTGCAAATGGAGATGCTATGTGACTTGATTTTTCTGGAAGTGGCCCTGCTAGAAATGAAGAAAAGTTAATGACTAATTTGGCATCATGCTTATTTAAATGCATTGGTTTTAAGCATAATCATATTTACACCATTGAGGGCAAATTTCATTTAAGTCAAGGGAATTTTCAAGGACTACATCATTGTAACTTGGCCCTCAGCCCTTTTGTTTAGTCTTAAAATCACTGTAGTAATGGCTCCCCTCTCTAACCTTCTGATTTATTTGTATTGCAAGCACTTACCTGGGAGAGAAATAAAAGCAAAACTGTCACTGATTTATAGTATCTTAATTATTTGTATAGCAGTTTGGCTTAAACCCAAGGAACGGTTGGTGAGGAACACAAACTTCCTAAATTTATTTGCAGATGTTTATTTTATTATTATAGGCAACACAGATAGTGAATTAAAGCGGGAGGTCAAATGAAGATCGCATAGTCTACCTTAATTCTGTCATTTGTTTTCATTTTTGAGTGCTTGACTTTAAAACCTTAATATTCTTTTAACATTGTTTTGGTTTTGATGTGATATTTCAGTATGCTAGAATGGCATATGCATAGTCTCATCCTATTCTGAAAAGGATTTGAAATGAAAATAAAACTCTTTTGTTCTCAGAATAACCTTTGACACTTTACATTATTTGTATATTTAATTTAATAATTTATGCACAAAATACTTAAAATATACAATTTTATAAATAAATTGTTGTGTACATTTATAATCTGTCAATTATTATAGTATAGTGCTGCTCATTTAAATAGAGTTAACAACATTGTGTATTATAAAAGTAACAATAAGCTTGAATAAGTGAAGTATTTGTTGAAGGCCCTCTGGAAACTTCACCCACAGTTTGTTTGCCTACAATCAAGTAGTTTAAAATGTGGAGAGTAATCTAAAAAGAGTGGAAATTGGGCAATATAAAATGTTGCACCTTAGTCTTTCCTGAACTTTTTAATTCCATGTTTAATCTAACCTTATGTTTCCAACAGAGTAAGTTTTACCAACATTCAAAATAAAGACAGTAAATTAGTTTGGTAGCTGGCCAATTAGGTCTTTCCATGTAAATGTTTTTTCCTTGATACCACTTTTTTCTTTCTATTAAGTAATAGTTTCTTTGTGTACAAAAATGTGTGACTGTATACAGAGGTTTTAGCTATTTAAAACAGTGAACAGGAAATTTAAGAGACAAAACTACTACTAAGCTGTTTAAAACACTGTGTAAAAGCCTGTGTCTACACGACAGTATTAAAAATATCCCCATCCATTTTTGCCTTAAAAAGTTAATAAGGGACTTTATCATAGAGATGTACTTCTGAAAAGGTGATTAAGAAGTCATCAAGTACAGCCCTCCGCACTGAGGCAGAACCAAGTAAACTTAGAGTCTCTCTGATAAGTGTTTATCCAACCTTCTTCTTAAAAACTTCCAGTAATAGGGATTCCACAGCTTGCCTAGGTAACCTATTCCAGGACTTAACTACCAGTTAGAAAGTTATTCCTAATATTTGCCTTAAATCTCTCTGGCTGCAGATTAAACCCATTGCTGCTTGTTCTACCTTTAGTGGACATAGAAAACAATTGATTATTGTCTTCTTTATATCAGCTCTGAACATATTTGATGACTATTCATAAAATTCCCCCAACCTTCTCTTCTCCAGAATAAACCTGCCCAGTTTTTTGCCTTTCCTTTAAGACAGATTTTCTTAACCTTTTATTATTTCAATACTCAGCTTGAGTTCTGTGATAACTTCTTCTCTGAACTGTCTCTCATTTGTGCACATCTTTCCTAAAGTGTGGCACCCAGAACTAGATACAGCACTCCAACTGAGACCTCATCAGTTCTGAGTAGAGCTGGACAATTACATCCTGTGTTTTACATATGACACTTTTGTTAATACACACCACAGTTATATTAGCCCTCATTGCAAATGCAACACATTGACTCTCATTGAATTTACGATCCATTGTAACCCCGTGTCACACGGCTATGGGGATGTCCATGTCCTGGGCGAGGGGAGGGGATGGTCCACCGCGCCCCTAGCATACTTGTCCCCACCCTTTGCCTCCCCCAGCCGGAGCCTCTATTTCCACCCGGGAGTTGGTTTTACTCCCTCTGCCTTCAAGCTTCCTGGCTCAACCTACATCTCACCCTTATTGACAGGCCAGCCCCATCCAATAGTCCCTCCTGTGACCCAAGGGTTGAAGTCTATAATTTGCCCACTTGGGTCAGGGCAGCACAGTTCAGTAGTCCTGCCGTAACTTGCAGGTAGTAGTCTGTTGAAGAATTATTAGGTCAGAGCAAAGTTTGTATCCCCTGGCGGGGGGGGGGGCCTCAGGCCCTCCCACTCAACTGGACCCCAGCCCAAGGCCCTGTTAGTGACTTACTTGCGCCCCTGAGTCAGACTCCCTCTGATTGCCAGCCCCAACTGAGATGAGCTGCTCTTTTTTATATTAGTGCAGCCTGAGCATGCCCAGTAAGCTAAAGGGGGTGTGGCCTCCTCCGCCTTAAGGGCTGGGTTAACCCCCTCCTGATGAGTGCAGGATGGGTACGCCCCATCACACCCCGAGATCCTAATCAGCAGTAATATCACTGCTATTTATTCCCCATTTTGTAATTGTACATTTCATTCTTTGTTTCTTAAGTGAAGTACTTTGTGCTTGTTTTTATTGAGTTTCCTCTTGATGAATTCAGAACATTTCTCCACTTCATCAAGGTCATTTCCAATTCTAATACTGTTCTCTAAATTGCTTGCAACTCCTCCTAGTTTGGTGTCATCTGCAAATTGTATAGTATAAGCATACTCTCCACTTCATTATCCAAGTCATTTACGAAAATTTTGAATAATACCAAACCAGGAGTCATCTTGTAGGACCTCACAAGACACACTGTCCCGGGTATACTGTGAACCATTGGATAATTACTCTTTGCGTATAGTCTTTCCACTGCTGTTTGTGCCCACTGTATTTTTTTTCTTGGTTTGCTTATGAAAGATAATGTAATGTGAACTATGTCAAAAGCTTTATTGAAATAAAAATATATCACATCTTCTGGTTCCTTGGAGAGAAGGAAATTAGATTGGTTTTGCATGATTTGTTCTTGAAAGTTCATACTGGCTATTCCTTCTAACCATGTTATCCTCAAGGTGCTTAAAATTGATTGTTTAATAATTTGTTTCAGTATATTTTCCAGCATCAAAGTTAAGGTTCATATCCCTGAGTTCTCTTTATTCCTCTTTTTAAATATAGGTACAATGTTTGCTATTTAGCAGTCCTCTGAGACTTCACCCATTCTCTAGGAGTTCTCAAAGATAATAGCTAATGTTTCAAGCTGGATTCACCTAGTTCCTTAAATATTGCAGGGCAGCGTTTGCTGTAAGTTGTGCACTTGGATGGCTACTCAGGAGAGATTCAAGTGCAGACCAGCTGATTAGCAGAGTGTCCACAGCCAACAACTTGTGTGTTTACTGGTAGCGCACATCTGCACATGCCTCAGTGCACATAACAAAATTTATTCTGCACATGGATGGAAAAAATATAAAGGGAACGTGAATTTTGTTAAAACCTGCAGACTTGAATACATTTAAATTATCTAAATATGCTTTAACCTGTTCTTTCCTTATTTCTGCTTATGTTCCTCCTCCCTTTTTCTTAATTTTAATTGTGTAGAATATCTGGTCACTGTTAACCTTTTTAAGTGAATACTGAAGCAAAACAGACATTAAATGCCTTAGCCTCCCTGATTTCATCAGTTACTACCTCTCCTTCCACACTACCTATGCGTTCCTTTATCATTGCTGTGTAAAATATTTAAAGAGCCTCTTTTTATTGCCTTTTATGTATTTTGGAATGTGTAATTTGTTTTGTGCTGAAGTCTTTCTGATTTTGTCTCTACATGCTTGAGGTATTGTTTTGTCTTCCACTTAGTAATTTGTCCTTGTTTCCTTTATTTTGTAGGATTATTTTTTTATTTTGATGTATTTAAAGAGCTCCTGTCCTGATTGCAGTGGTGCTAGAACTAGGGGTACTGGGGGTGCTACTGTACCCCCTGGTTTGATATAGTAATAACAATTACTGTATTCATGGTTTCCATGATCACCACCCTCACTATAAAAATTGCTCCAGCACCCCTGTCTTCTTGGTCTTTCACTGTTCCTCCTGTCCTTCCTTCATATTGGGATAGTTTTCATTTACACCTTTCTTATTGGCTCCTCTTCTTGAAAAATTGCCAGCCCTCCTGAACTCTTTCTGTTAGTATTTCTTCCCATGTGCCTACCTACCAGTTCTCTGAGTTTTGTAAAGTTTACTTCTTTTCAAGTCCACTGTCCTTATGCTGCTGCACTCTCTCCTTTCTTTCCTTCTAATCATGATATTAACACTGAAACTCACTGAGCTAATTGAACCCTGTTTAAGCTGAAGTAAATACTGGCTAAATTAACACTGAAAATATAACTGTATTTGAGTTTTAACTGTTGTGATCAACGTATAAACACTGTACAGCAATTACTGGTACATATATTTGTTAGAGTCTCCTCTCTCCTAAACTCAAAACTCCGGTCATCTGAAGAAGTGGGCTGTGCCCACGAAAGCTCATGATACCATCTACATGTTTTGTTAGTCTATAAAGTGCTACCAGACCATTTGTTGTTTTTTAAGTTTATCCACAACAATTGGTAGAGTTCAAAGGAACAGTAATAATAGGTTAGTAATAATAGGTGACTGCAGTGTGATACTCTGTTTTCCTTTCATTTACATAGTACAGTAGCTTTCACATTTTTTTCTGATAGTGCCATAAAGTACATATAGTGGCTTATCTGGGGAGCAGCGTGGAAGTAACTTAAAAGGCTGTTTGTTCAAGAGAATAGAGTGGAGCACACTGAAAAAAAAACCACACTTCCATTTGTCCATTCTTACTGTAGTTACAATTTGTACGAACTAAAACACTTAAAATATTTCTCTACAGTCCAATAAAAGATATTTTATTTTCAAATTATGTATAAAAATCTTAAATAACTGTTGTAAAGACAATTTTCTGCTGTTCATTCTGCAGTTATCCCTACAAACCTTGCCCTTCAGCAGCACTTTGTGGGAGAGGAGCCAGATTATGTACTCTCACAAGAGCAAATAGCCCCAGCAGTCTGTTGATAAGACAACATCTTTGCTCCTCATGCTAGCTATATATTTTTCCCACAACTATGCTGATCGCTGCTTTAATCTTGCTCTAGAAAGGAAGGGGCCCATGGCAAACAGACTCTACCATGACCACTCAATATTGATGGTTTCTGAATTTTTGTCTCTGACAGTCAGAATACCTGTATTTATTTATAACCAGACATTATGTTGTCCTTTCACCAAGGGTAATCTGTAGAAGATGGAGGTAAACTGTACCTGAGAAAATAATGCTGTGCTATATTTTATCATTGAGTAATGTTAATCTATTTGTTTGTTTTTTGCTTGTTGTATAAATAAGCACATGCAACCTGCATGTAGCTTTCTGCCAGTGATATATATGTTGCCTCCATGCAACTCTTATCTTTCCATTTAAAAATAATTGTGTTCTTATGTAACCCTTTAAGGTGTCATCGGTTTATAGATGTTTCTTCTGAAACAGTTATTTAGGCTACATCTACACTACAGCGGGGATCAACGCTCTGAGATTGATCCACCTGTAGTCAATTTAGTGAGTCTAGTGAAGACCTGCCAAATCAATCACAGATCACACTCCAGTCGACTCTTTTACTCTACCTTAGACAAGATGAGTAAGAGAAGTCAATGGGTGAATTTCTCCCATCGATTCCTTCAATCATGTTGACCCCACAGTAACTTGACTCTATGGTATGTTGATACCAGCTATGTTATTCACATAGCTGAAGCTGTGTATCTTAGGTCAACTTTCTGTGGTATTGCAGATGTAGGCTTATTTTAGATCTCTGTCCGGTCTGTCTTTTTCTATAGTGCCTGTACCATATCTAAGTGCTATATTATTCCAGCACCATATCTAAGTGCTATATTATTCCAGTTGCATAAACCCTATAAGGCCATATAAACTAGATGCACATGAGTGTGACTAGTGCTAGGCCTGGGGGAGGTTCACACCCAGTTTGCAGGCATGGGTTATACAAGTGCTTGTAGTTGAACATGAAAGAAGTTAGGCAAATGGTTTCCCCTTTCCAAGTATTGGTTCTGCTCCTCTCCCTCTTACTCATCTGAGTCACAAAAGTAGGGTACTCATTTTACGATGAGCAATCTAAGCATTATCCACACAGGAATGGGAGGAAGGGTGCTGTGGAAGGCTCTTTTCATTAATGAGTGTGTAGATATGATCTTCAACTTGATGGCCATGTCATCAACACATAGAACTGCCAGCCTTCATGGGCAGCACTGCCATACTGGACTTCACTCGCAGTGTCTGAAGCCACGGCAGTCAGGCTTGCAGAATCCCAGACTGTTCTTAGGAAGTTGTTGTGCTGCTGCTTTATTGGGGAACTTCTGCACTCAGGATTTCAGTTTGCTTCCATGAATGTGGTAGTCAGTTGTGTGATAGGATTGTGCCACATCACAGACACTGTTAAGGGGTATCATCTGATCTGTAAGTGTAGTAATTTAAATTTCAAAAAATCCTAACCTGCTGGGTGATTCAATCTGGGGGCTTAATCAGTAGAATATATATAAATTGAAAGTCTCAGAAGAAAATAAATGCTGGTGAATCTATCACACATGCATGTGTTTTCTCAGATTCATGGAAGTAACAATAACTACCTGCAGTGCTCTAAATCACCTTAAATTAAGTCTGTAAATCATACTTTTGTGAATAAGTCTAGAGTTATTATTTCATCTGCTTTTGAAGTGTATCTTGCATATAAGAAAGACATAATCTTTCTCAAACCTTTTGCTATTAAGATGTGAAAGCTGTATCATAAATATGTTATGTAACACATACCTGTCATATAATCTGTGAGGCAAAAAGACACTGCGTTCAGTGATCTTTCAAAGCAGGCCATGTGGGTAATGATTAATTTCCTAATTAACAGGAGTTAGTCTCTTTTACAACTTTGGAGTTATTTGTAAGAAATTCTTTTGGAATAATTGTGGATATCGTCTCTGGTTTCTTAAGATAATACATGCCTATCTTTGCCTGGGGCACTCTGATCACCTCTCAGAAGTTCCACATGATATCTTGTGGAATCTGTGTTTTGGAAGTACAAACTCAGCCTTAGAAACTTTAGGGTCATTCATTCGTTTGTTGAAAATACAGGGAACTCAAACATTATTTTAATTAAAACTCAAAATCATTTAATTGAGCCGTATTCTAATTTGATCACCTGTACGAATCCAGCATAGAATTTGTTTCTGGTATACGAAATGTGTCCTGGGCTACTTCATTATTAGTTTCTCTCACTGTTAAACTGCCACAATGTTAGGAATTTGAATTTTTAGCTGAAAAGATATGGCTTAGGTAGGAGACATTAATTTGCATTACAGAGGGCATGAGATGATGATGAAAATAAAAGAAAAATAAATAAGCATTTATGTTTCATTTTGTTTTTCAGGTGGCAATAAACTGAAGACCAGCATTTTCGCTTGAGCTGGGCCTGGATCTCTTTAGAGAAGGAATATTATTTGGTAAATGAAGACTCTAAATATCTAGATGTTGTTCTTAAGCGGAGAGGTTACCTGGGAGAAACCTCTTTTATTAGTAAGTTCTAAACCTATGAATTACTTTTGAGCCAAAGACCAGCAAGATTAGCAAAATGTGTCACAATAAGTTACGTTGGTACTATTGGGTACTTATCCAGTTAGGAACACTAGAATGCATATTTATGAGAACCAGGTTTTTTATTCAAAATCTGTATTGTACAATTCATTTAAATTAAGGCACAAAATCAAATTACAAATCAATTACTGACAGTTTTATTTCCTCTTTGAGTAAAAAAATCAGTTAGATCTTTCATCTGTATATTTTCTGGTTTCTGCAACAACTTATCCTTGGTTATAACTGCCAAGGATACAGCCCTCTCTTTGCATTCAAAGGTAAAATTTTTGGCTTGAATGGGAACAAAAAAAGGCCACATACCTTGACAAGAAAATTTGGTTAACAGGGTTGAAAATAGAGACCTGAAAGGGCCCTTTGAATCCTAATTCATTCCCCATATTCCTTTTTCATATGAAGTAGCCTTTTAAATAAATAAAACTAAATTTGATCCATTATACACTGAAAAATAAAAATGCTTAAACTAAAGCATGTAAAACAAAAATGATTTAATAAATATGTCATTTTATGCATGTTTATCTGTATTGTGTACAGCACACTAGTAGAAAATACCTTATTTATAGACTGTGACCAAATATCTGTTAGCCTACTGAATGGAGCTGTGATCTCTGACTCTGGGAAGAGTTTTTATACAACTTTCTTGGAAAATTTGGCTCAATTATTCTATACAGGGTCTGTCATAGAGAGTATCAGAAGAATGAAAAGAACAAATGTACCCCTTTTACAGTACCATTTGGTACATGTTATTTCCAAAGAATTGGTCATAGTATGGTATCAGAGAATATAAATTGTGTGTTGTATCTATCCATAATTTTTCTTGAATTTACCGGTCCACATATTAATCTGAGCCTTGCTACTCTGTGTGCACATGAAATTCCCTTGAATGTCAGTGAGAGTCTGTACACATAGAAGGATTGATATGCTATATGAGTTTGAGAGAAGGATATTTCTGTGTTAAAAATCTACTGTAAATCCAGACTAACTCCATTGATTTCAAAGAAACTATAAATGAGGTAAGTCAGGTCAGAATTCAGACTTGTCTTCTTAATCAGATTGTTCCATTTAGATGGAATAGAGGGTCATTCTTGGTTTATAGAATAATAATCTATGAAGGAGACACTGCAATAGGTTTATATACTAACCATTGTCTGATGGATTCTTAGGTTAGTGACTCTCTTGGTATGTCTAATCAGGATAAAAACCCAGTGGTTGGTCTAGGTCAGCTGATTAAGGTACCAGGGCTGAAAAATAACTGTATAGCCATTTTGGCTTGTGCTGGGGTGGAGGGTTCCAGAATTCTAGCTCTAGCCTAAGCCTTGAGCGTCTACACAGCAGTTTTTAGTTCCAAGACCCATGGCCCCAAGACAAATTACCTAAACTGGCCACCAATACATCCCTGTCTAGACTACAGATTTTTTCGAAAAAAGTGGCCTTTTTCCAGAAAAACTTCACCTGCGTCTAGACTGCTGCCGCATTCTTTTGAAATTAAATCGAAAGAAGGTGGAGGTTTTTTCGACAGCAGTTAACCTCATTTTACAAGGAAGAACGCCTTTTTTCGAAAGAGCTCTTTTGAAAAAAGGCGTTCTTGACCGCAAACAGGGCTTTTTCGAAAGAGAGCATCCAGATTGCCTGGGTGCTCTCTTTTGAAAAAGCGAATCACTTTTTCGAAAAACATTCTGGCTGTCTAGATGATCTCTTTCGAAAGAAGCGTGTAGTCAAGACATACCCCTGATGTAGACGTATGCTCTGTGACCACAATTGGGAAGGGAGAAAAATGGTTTTAATCATAGTTCTTCATTTGTTCACACCACAAAACTACAACTGTGTTGGGCACTTTTAGCATGATTGAAGCTCCACAGACTTCCTAGCCTACTACACTGTGGCTGGTCCACATCACTTATTTTTTTCACCCACAAAATGTGAAATAAGTTATCCATGTTAACTCTCAGATAATAACATTAATTGATCTTAGCAAAAAGAAGAGTTTGGGGATTCATACATAACAGAAAGTTCATATTCTCTCCTTTGCACAGTACTTATGGAAAAAGTAAATTGCTGAATAAAAGATTGATCTTAATGCAGAATCCAATATACCACTGCCATGACCAAACTTTTATTCTCATGCCCCTCCTTACTAGTAACGGAATCTGTCTGTGCCCCCCACCATTACCACACACTTGGCTTAGTGGCAGAACTGAGAATAGAGGAGGAGCTGGGCTGGGGATAGATCAGCATGGGAATGGAGATGCAGCTCAGGCCTGGAACTGGGCTCAGAGCAGAGTTACAGAAGGGGCTGGAGCTAGACTGGAGCCAGAGCAGGCCTGGAAGGTGCTCCTATCTGCCACCCGTGGGCCTTACTGTAAGCCCCTCCCCCCTCAAATGTGCCTCTCACCGTCTTAGGGGTTGTGCCTTACAGTCAGGGAGCCACTTATCTACATGTTGCAGACACAATAACTGTACACAAATCACATATATTTGTGTGTGTGATTAACTGCATTTAATAGCTATGTCTCTGCAGCTTGTAGATCAATTAAAATGTGAATAATTGAATTGCTAAGGATTGGTCACGCAAGCACAGCAAGCAGTATTTGATTTTGGCCTTAAACAAAGAATTCACACATATTGAGTCTGTGACCAATGAAGGAATGCAGAGTTTTCAGTAAAGACAGGAACCTATCTTTTTTGGTTGAATCCATTTATTTTTTAGCAGGATACTAAAGAAGAGCATCTCTTGAAGAACTTACATTCATAAAAATGTGTGTTTTATAAATAAAGACCAAAGAATTTGGATTCTTGCTTCCGTTAAATCCTGAGACAGAATTAAATCTTTGCCTATAAGTTTAGGAATTATTTTGAGAGCATAGTCATAAAGTTTATTTTCTGTGCATTTGTTTTGTAGAACACAGGGTAGAAACTATTAAGACAAACATTAACGTATATTCTTTACTAGCCATTCTGCACTGAACTGACGTGATCGAGTAATTACCAGCATATGCATTAGGAATTGCAGCAAGTAGATTCATTTTCTTCAGTCAGCGTTGGCAGTGATTTGAGGTTTATCCAGGTGTTGAAAACTGCTCACAGTTGATGAGGAGTGAGAAGGGGGGAAAACGTGCTATCATCACATTATACAACCTCACACATATCTCTGGCTTCTTTTTTATACTATTATTATTATTATTCCAATTCCCTTTGCCCTGGCAGTCATAATACATTTGGACTCTGAAATACTAATTTTGCACAGGTTCAGGTCAAAGCATGTACAGGACTTAAAACTTGTTATAAGAAGAAGAAAAACAGTTTAAGGCCCTGATTCAGCAGGGTATGCTTCAAGCATGAGTAGTCCTACTAAAGTCAATAGGACTCATTCATGCTTAAAGCGAGGCAGGGTCTTAAAAATTAACTTTGCTACATTCTTTCTTTTTTTCTTTCACAGAGCAAAGAGTACATCAGAGAATGATATATTATAACAGGAGTATTGGAACAGTTTTTATAGTGGGAGTGTTGAGAGCCACTGAACCAAATTGCAAACCCTGTAGATGCAGGAATCCAATTTAATCCAACAAGTGCAGAGGCATTCCAAGCACTGCTAGTTCCAGCATCTATGTATCATAATAAAGCACAAGTTAAAGAAGTTTGTTGATTGGTTTAAATTGTTGATATTGGCTAATAGGTATTGTTTTCATTCAAGGAAATAACCATACAGATTTGCTATCTGACCTTTTCAATAACAGTATGTACAACATTTTCTATCTCTGTAAAGTGGAGTCAGTTTAGTTTCTGAACACTTTGGACTTTGATTTCCATAAGGAACTGATCCCAACACTGACTGGTTAACTTGCATCTCACTAATGTAAACCTGCTGAGTGTAATTCCATGATTGTAAAAGAATGAACAAGTTATTAGGGGAAATTCTTATCCCCTTCTTCTGTCTCCATATGCAGAATAAAGGGGCTGGAGCAGGAGTGGGCAAATGGGCCTCCGCAGGCCAGATCTGGCCCGCCAAGCAGGTGGATCCGGCCGGTGGAGGCCCTGCTGCTCCCCTGCCCCCAGGCCAATTAGGACCTGGGGGCAGAGGAGCTGTGTGAAGCTTCCTTTGTCCTGCAGCGGCCCTGCAAGGAGCCCGCAGCACATCAAAGTGCCATGTGCTCCTTGCAGGGTGGGAGGAAGCTTCCCATGCTCCCCTACCCCCAGACCCTGACAGGCCTGGGGGTGGGGTAGCCCTGCCCCTTCCTGTTTAGGCCCCGCCCCCTTCCGGGTGGCCTGGGGCTACTTCAAAAATTTTTGAAGTGGTCCTCGGGCAAAAATTATTGCCCACCCCTGGGCTGGAGCCAAGGAAAGAGCCCCGGATCTGTCAGGGAGAATTCCCAAAGTGGGAAAGATAGCTGCAAGTAGTATTTTGAGGACCTGCAAAGAAATCTTATTGTGGGGTGGGGAGACATTCCAGTCATGGTGATAAAGGCAGGGATATGTGTCAGAGACAGCTTTTACAGGCTGTCTAATATACACTGAGGTTCCCCAAAAAGCTCTGACCTAGGAAGGCACAAAAATGACTTAGATACGTCAGACCCGCAGCCTCCAGGGCTGTGAGTTCTATGCTCTAAGGCCTCAACTTCATTTCCTGGATGATTGACGCTACAGCGGTTAATCTTTCAGAGTTCAGTTTAGTAGGTCTAGTAAAGGCCCACTAAATTGAATGATGAGAGCGTCTCTGTTGACGCCGGAATTCCTACTCTTCATGAGGAGCAAGGAAAGTCAAAGGGAGTGTTTCTCCTGTTGACTTCCCGCTGTGGAGACGATGCTGAAGGTCAAATTAAGGTATGTCAATGTCAGCTACACAGTTAATGTTGCTGGAGTTACATATCTCTATTAGACCAGGCCTACGAAGCAAGGTGCTGAATTTCATCCCTTGACTTTGCTGCCTGAATTTGACCTGAGTTGAACATGAGAAGTTTGAGATTAATGGTGGCCATTATATAAAGGCTGAAACAAGATGATGTCACCAAAATTAAAGCTATTGTTGTGGGAGTGTCACTGTATTTCAAGTTTCATCACCATTCATTGTAATTTTTCATGTTTAATCACTCAGACTTTCCCAAACTCATCTTTCAAGCTAAAATTTTCCACGCTTAGTCTCTTTCTGAAAGTGATAAGTGTGAGTGTCCGTGTGTGTGTGTGTGTGTGTGTGTGTGTGTGTGTGTGCGCATGTTTGGAAAGTTAAAGCAAAAAGGGTTCAGAGATTTTTGAGTTGCTGAGAATCCATTTTTAAAAAAACCAAGAAGAAATAGTTTATTTGAACTGCTATGTAGCTGAAACATCCTGGGGGTAGAAAAGCTGACATTTAGCATAGAAAGTATTGAATTTACCAGCAGTTAGTTTTCATTTGGGTGACAGTCTGATTAATCTGTGTTTATCTGTGCTGGATGTTCCAACACAAATTAGTAATGGGGTTATGTTGGGTGACTCTTATATATCTATATTTCTGAAGATTTACCCAACAGCCCAAACCCTGTGGTTTAATACCCTCTCTTGGGAAAAATGTATATTTTCTATTGTTTTTGAATGGCAAATCAGTAATAATTCTAGGTCAAACAGGAATTAATTCAGAGAAGTATTATGGCCTGAGTTGTACAGCTTATAACAATGGTCCCTTCTCACATGAAGATCTGTGAATGACAGAAAAATAGAACTGATCTATTGTTAATGGTGCTACTTTCTGTTTTTCTTGGCAGGTATTAGCACTAGAGATGGTACTGCTCAGAAGGATAAAGACTTTAAAGGAAAAGCCCAGAAACAGGTGCAATTCAATCCTGGCCAAACATTAGCTACATGGAGAGTTCGGATTTTGAGTGATGGTGAACATGAGCAGTCTGAGACCTTCCAAATTGTACTTTCTGAGCCTGTCATGGCTGTCCTCGAGTTTCCTGAAGTGGCTACAGTGGAGATTATTGATCCAGGAGACGGTAAAGACATTTTAAAAATGTTATTCTTAATCTGCACCCATAGCTACAGAGGAAACTGTAAGAAAGGACTGATACTATGATTCTTTTATTTTTGAGGACAGAATTAGGCATCATCTTGATGTTTTGTCATTAATCGCATTCATCTTAGTGGTGACTCGTTTTCTCTGAAATATTTGCCTTATGACTTCAGGGCTGCTGTCTCTACAGGAGTGGAAAATGCCCCTCTAGAGCTGAGTGACAGCTGGGGAGATTGACCAGGGCTCATGGACCAAGATAAACTTTCCTGGCTGATGCTCCTCAGCAAAGCGCACAGTTTTCCCTACCCAGCCATCCACTCTTGAAGTATGGGATGGGCAAGTTCCTTCAGTGACAGTTGAGCCTCCCAAAAGTGTATAAAGATCCTGCTCCAGTTCCTCTTGCTTCGGGAGCTCTGCATAGGTTGCTGCTGCCTGAGCAAGTATATAGGGGAGTTATGTGTGAGAAATTGTGGTAGCAGTTGAAATTTAGGGGAGAGAAACAATGTTAGCATGCATGTACAGCTGGTTTATTTTCAGACATAAATCGGACAGCTAAGGTGTCGAACAGATAAAACAGCTGTTGAATGTAGGTGAGGAGAGAAGTGATAACAGAAGCATGTGCTGGAGTAGCAGCCCTGGTAAATTTCGAGGTTTTTCTTTTGAACTGCATCCAGACGCTTGAAGCAAGTGACCATGGTCACACAAAGACGTCAGTAAGGAATCTTGAGAGAAGCAAAGGCTGCAACACATTGTTTTATATAGTCTTTTTCAAATTAACACTTGGAGGTGGCTCTACAGGAAAAAAAAATGTGTTCAGCATTTGCTAGTTTTAAATTTAAAATATATCAGAACCAAGGGGTTATCTTGCATCCCTATTTAGTTACAGAGGGAAGCACATCTTATAGATCGAGTTCAATGTTAAATCCAGTATACTGAGGATACGAAAATGACTAAGCATGCAGTTTCTGTGACCACCAATGGGAGCTCTGTCAGCATGGTGTGTGGTCCATAATCAGTGCCAACTCTCGATTTCCATTTTCTGTATAAAGCAAAACACACAAACACAGCCCTGGGCAGTATGCCGTAATCTAAATTGTATATATAGGTCTGGGAGGGTTTGACATGTGAATGGAACATGGTGTTTGTCATTAGGAGAGTAAAAGGATTTCATATGGTAAGAGAAGGAACTCAGGGATGGTTTGGCAACTGGAGAGAGAGAACAGGGTTGGATGCTCAACTCATCTTTCAAAATTACAGGATTATGTATGTATAGGTGCTCTAAGAGCCACTGAAGTCTGATTATGCTCATTTACTCAGATGGTTCAGCATTAGATACTAAACTAATTAGACCCTGCTGAAAGCTGAGTTAGCTCTTAGCAAGTGGGGAGGACTGTTGTGTTTTACAATGGGAAAGTATTGAATAAAGAATTTTTCATGTGCTAATTCTAGAGAATATAAGCTCAGTCAGCATGAGCCATAGGCAGCTATCATAATACCACAAGTTTTAGACAGTTTTCCCAAATGTTTTTGCTACCACCACATGTAAGATTTGTTAATTTGTTGTGTGGAGCTTTAAACAATACAGTTATATAGCCATACTACAAATGCGTAAAACATATTGCATCTCTAGCATGTTTTTCTTACAATGTATTTTTCTGCATTAATTTATTTCCACAGAAAAAACACTTTTTACAGATTACACTGCTATTACTTTAAAACTTAAAATGTTGATATGTTGTCATATTTTTTGTCTTTCTGAAATAATAAAAGCAAATAGATGTTATCAGGCCAGTATTACAGCACTTTATAGCAGCCTTTTAACCTTCTGTCATGCCTGCAGCATTTTATTGCAGAAAATGCACAGTGGGACATCCTTTCAAAGAAATCACACTAAACTTTTATAAAATTGCTTACAAAAATATAAATAATACTCATTTACATTCTACAGAATCATTACAGCAGTTGGAATTTAAAATATGGAGTTGGTTTGCTTATATTAAAGCAACCTTGATTGAATTACATATAATCTTTGCTGAAATTTGTAAGTGTAAATGGTTATTCTGTGTCTACAGCTATCCATTTCTCTAAAATTTTGATGGACATAGAAAATAGTCTGAAATCCAAAGGTACCATAAAAGCCAATGGCCTGTTTATCGGAATGTAGAATAACTAGAATTTTTTTTGTTTTCAGATTGTTCAATGTTTTATTTGCGCTCTCTGAAAAATAGGAAGTGCTATTCTTACACCTGATGGTTTTTAGGAATTTTGAAGAATGCTTAAAAAAAACTTTCAAAGCTAGTGTTGATTTTTTTTCTGTCTGCCCTTCTGGCATCCAGAAGGAAATAGCTAACTTTAATTAACAGAAGATACATTCTCAGCCAAAAGAGCAAAACTAGTTACAAGGAAAAAATATGCCTGCAGCACTTATTCAGATAAGAAAAAAGGAATTCCAGAGAACATGAAAGAGAAGTGTATTTATACATATATAAGCCCAAAGAGATAATGGACATGTCCAAATTCTACATGTTTTACAGGATTTTCTGTGATCTCAAACTAATGGTTAGCTTTCTTTTGCAGTCTGTTTTGGTTACACTGTTTCAAGAACAAACAAAATTAGGGATCACTCTTTGACTGGTAAATGTATAACTATTATAAAATTAAATAATAGTTTGTCTGTGTTACTCTATCACCATGTGCTAGCCATTGTACAAACAGAGTACAAAGAGATTGTCCCTGCACAAAGGGGCATATTACTTCATATAGTGCAGAGTTAGAGTGAAATTCATAAAAGACCCAGTCCTGCATCCTAAGCACCCCAAATGTCAAAGGACAAACAGATGTTTTGGGTGTGCAATAAAGTAAGAATGATCTTAATGAACAGCCATCATGGAGGATGCTGGAATGATTGTGTGAGTGATGCTCAGTAGTGAAACTTTCACATCTAACAGCAATTAAATATAATTGTCTAGAAATCGTTAGAAGAACTTGGATAAAATTCTGGTGCACAATGGTGGGGTGGGTGTAACTGGTGAGTGTAACGGGGAATCACGTGATTCACCCCATTACAGTAATTAAATCCCAGAGAGTGGAACTACTTTTGTGATTAAGATCTACATATTCGTAAGGGCTTACACCATCAAGCCTTGGTTCTGGCATTCTTTCTGACTGCAAAATGAAATACTGAAATATTTTTCTATACCACTGAGGAAAGAGTGATTTGTTACACTGAGGGGTTTTCTGAATTCATGATGGGGGGATCCTCTAGGTATTTGTATTGTGACTCTTTGAGTACATAATGTAACATAAATAAATATCTCTGATCTCTGCAGAATCAACCGTTTTTATTCCTCAGTCCATGTACACAATTGAAGAAGATGTTGGGGAACTGCTCATTCCTGTCAGAAGAAGTGGAGATGTGAGCCAGGAATTGATGGTGATCTGCTATACACAGCAAGGTAACAGAATCTAGTTTAAGTGACAATAATAAACAAAGCTAAAATAATTATTATTTCTGTCTGCAGAATATGAAAATTATTTCCAGTACTGGTAATTACTTTCTGCTTATATAATTTTAAGCAGAAAGGATAGTGTTATTCCTCTTCACTTTGTCTTAAATGCCATGTAGTTGTATATTGTTAAATAGATGCCATGTTTCAGCATTTCTGAATCAATTCTTTTAAACTATTCATCTTATGAAAACTTTCAATATTTCAACATTTTGTCCTGAATTTGGAGGAATGTAAATGTTGAAAGATTTTCTCAAGGGACAGAAAGTCCAGCTTTCAATCAGTCCTTATTCTGAAACTGGTGAGACCTTTGATGAAAGATATGTGGTTAATGTTTTGCTTGTAAAACCCAATGTGTTCAGCTTTTTGGCCACATTTTTCACCTGACAGGCGTTTTTTTATACCATGGTGAGGTATTTAAAGTTAAAGCCTCTAGCTGAGGACATCATAAAATGCTGTTTCAGATCTATTACAGAGCCTATGTTTGAAACTCCCCTCACCCACTCAGCTGCCTAGCTCTTTCAAGCCCAAGAATAATTACATATGGCCCCACATAGCTGAAAGGTTGGAGATCATCAAGTTAAAGGCACAGAAATGGGGTGGTGATTTGAAATATTCATATATCAAAAGAAATCTGGGTAGTCAGAAAAATTAATGCTTTTCATAAATCAGCTTGACTACATAGTTGTCTTGCAGGAGAATTAAATGAGGTGTATCTGCAGCTTGTAATGAAATGCTGAAAACAGGACACACACTGCCGCGGTGCTGAGTACTTAAATATTTCTTTGTTCTTGTTATTGCCAAATAAATGTACATTTACCAAGTGCATGTAGATGTACATGTCTTTCAAGAACAAGAATATCTACTTGCTTTTACAGCAGAGTATTTTTGGAAAACCATAACACTTTGAAAACCATTTTCTTCTTAACCAAAAGTTTTTTGGCTATGTTGTACCCTTGTACTTTGCACAGTTCCCAGTGATTGACATGTTAAAGTGCACTATGTTTTTCATAGAAATTGCACTGAATAAAACCTCTTTCTTTTGTGTGATGCCTTATTTATTGGCAGAAATATGTAATATTTTGTCAATACATATTTGGATTAATTTCTCAGCAGTTGAATTAGTTATTTCATTGCAAGTTGAATTGTAATTTTTTCACAACATTGGCATGTAGATGTTACATCAGTTTCGTATATGGAAGTTCCAAAGAGATATAGTTTGTGCACAGTTCTTTGGGAGTGAAAACAAAGATTGCCAGAATTTGCCTCTAAAAATGTAGCTGGAGAGAATTAATACTGCGGTATTTCAGCAGTGACTTGGTAACATTTTTTCAGATGAGAGAAATAATTTGTTTTAATGAGCATAATGAACAATAGTCTTCATTTCTGGAGAGGGGGATTCTGTTTGCTGTCAAGACTCTGAAGAACCCCACAGTACAGAACTGGAAAAAATAAAACAGAGTTTAGATTTATTGCCATTAGGACCGTTTCTAGACCACCTTCTTATAGAGAACTTAGTCCAATTCCCCTCCAAGATGCATTTGGGGGGGGGGAGAATCATTGATTTGTTCTTAGTCAGCTTGTTCTGCTGTTAAAAATTTATGTTGTACATCATAATAATACCAAAGTAGCTTTAGGTCAGGGGTTCTCAAACTTGACTGCACCATTAACCTCTCCTGACAAAAATTACTAAATGACCCCAGGCAGGAGGAACCAAAGCCAAGCCCCATTGCCTGGGGGGGGGGGGGAGCCTATAATCTGTTCTCCATCACGAAGAACTGAAGACGAAGCCTAAGCCCTGTTGCCCTCAATCTGTGGACATAAGAACATAAGAACGGCCATACTGGGTCAGACCAAAGGTCCATCTAGCCCAGTATCCTGTCTGCCGACAGTGGCCAGCACCAGGTGCCCCAGAGAGGGTGGACCGAAGACAATGATCAAGCGATTTGTCTCCTGCCATCCCTCTCCAGCCTCTGACAAACAGAGGCCATTTTATCCCCTGGCTAATAGCCTTTTATGGACCTAACCTCCATGAAATTATCTAGCTTCTCTTTAAACTCTATTATAGTCCTAGCCTTCACAGCCTCCTCTGTCAAGGAGTTCCACAGGCTGACTACACGCTGTGTGAAGAAGAACTTTCTTTTATTAGTTTTAAACCTGCTACCCATTAATTTCATTTAGTGTCCTCTAGTTCTTCTATTTAGGGAACTAATAAATAACTTCTCTTTATTGGCCCTCTCCACACCACACATTATTTTATATACCTCTATCATATCCCCCCTCAGTCTCCTCTTTTCTAAACTGAAAAGTCCCAGTCGCTTTAACCTCTCCTCATATGGGACCCGTTCCAAACCCCTAATCATTTTAGTTGCCCTTTTCTGAACCCTTTCCAAGGCCAAAATATCTTTTTTGAGGTGAGGAGACCACATCTGTACACAGTATTCAAGATGTGGGCGTACCATAGCTTTATACAGAGGCAGTAAGATATTCTGGGTCTTATTTTCTATCCCTTTCTTAATAATTCCTAGCATCCTATTTGCCTTTTTGACAGCCGCTGCACATTGCGTGGAAGTTTTCAGAGAACTGTCCACGATAACTCCAAGATCTCTTTCCTGATTTGTCGTAGCCAAATTAGCCCCCATCATACTGTACGTATAGTTGGGGTTATTTTTCCCGATGTGCATTACTTTACACTTATCCACATTAAATTTCATTTGCCGTTTTGTTGCCCAATCACTCAGTTTGGTGAGATCTTCTTGGAGTCCCTCACAGTGTGCTTCTGTCTTGACTATCCTAAACAGTTTGGTATCATCCGCAAACTTTACCACCTCACTGCTTACCCCTTTCTCCAGATCATTTATGAATAAGTTGAACAGGATTGGTCCTAGGACTGACCCTTGGGGGACACCACTAGTTACCCCTCTCCATTCTGAAAATTTACCATTTATTCCTACCCTTTGTTTCCTGTCTTTTAACCAGTTCTCAATCCAAGAAAGGACCTTCCCTCTTATCCCGTGGCCATGTAATTTACACAAGAGCCTTTGGTGAGGGACCTTGTCAAAGGCTTTCTGAAAATCTAAGTATACTATATCTACTGGATCCCCCTTGTTCGCATGTTTGTTAACCCCTTCAAAGAACTCTAATAGATTAGTAAGACATGATTTCCCTTGACAGAAACCATGTTGACTTTTGTCCAACAAATTATGTTCTTCTACATGCTTCACAATTTTATTCTTTACTATTGTTTCGACTAATTTGCCCGGTACTGAAGTTAGACTTACCGGTCTGTAATTGCCCGGATCGCCTCTAGAGCCCTTTTTAAATATTGGTGTCACGTTGGCTACCTTCCAGTCATTAGGTACAGAAGCCGATTTAAGGGATAGGTTACAAACCACAGATAATAGTTCAGCAATTTCCCCTTTGAGTTCTTTTAGAACCCTTGGATGAATGCCATCCGGTCCCGGAGATTTGTTAACATTAAGTTTTTCTATTTGTTCCAAAACCTCCTCTAATGACACTTCAATCCAGGACAGTTCTTCAGATTCATCACCCACAAAGGACGGTGCAGATTTGGGAATCTCCCCAACGTCCTCAGCCGTGAAGACTGAAGCAAAGAAATAATTTCGTTTCTCCGCAATGGCTTTATCGTCCTTGATTGCGCCTTTTATAGTTCGATCGTCTAGGGGACCCACAGGTTTTTTAGCAGGCTTCCTGCTTCTAATGTACTTAAAAAAAACATTTTGTTATTTCTTTTTGAGTTTTTGGCTAGCTGTTCCTCAAAATCTTTTTTTGCTTTTCTTATTACATTTTTACACTTGATTTGACAGTGTTTATGTTCCTTTCTATTTATCTCACTAGGATTGGACTTCCACTTCTTAAAAGATGCCTTTTTGTCCCTCACTGCTTCTTTTACATGGTGGTTAAGCCACGGTGACACTTTTTTAGGTCTCTTGCTACGTTTTTTAATTTGGGGTATACATTTAAGTTGGGCCTCTATTATGGTGTCTTTAAAAAGTTTCCATGCAGCTTGCAGGGATTTGGCTCTAGTCACTGTGCCTTTTAATTTCTGTTTAACTAGCCTCCTCATTTTTGTGTAATTCCCCTTTTTGAAATTAAATGCCAGGGTTCTGGACTGCTGAGGTGTTCTACCCACCACAGGAATGTTGAATGTTATTATATTATGGTCACTATTCCCAAGCGGTCCTGTAACGGTTATTTCCTGGACCTGATCCTGCGCTCCACTCAGGACTAAATCAAGAATTGCCTCTCCCCTTGTGGGTTCCTGCACCAGCTGCTCCAAGAAGCAGTCATTTAGGCCATTGAGAAATTTTATCTCTGCTTCTTTTCCTGAGGTGACATGTACCCAGTCAATATGGGGATAATTAAAATCCCCCATTATTATAGAGTTCTTTATTTTGGTAGCCTCTCTAATCTCCCTCAGCATTTCAATGTCAGTATCGCTGTCCTGGTCAGGTGGTCGGTAATATATCCCTACTGCTAATTTCTTATTATTGGAGCATGGAATTACTATCCATAACTATTCTATTGAACATGTTGATTCACTTAATATGTTTATTTCATTTGATTCTACGTTATCTTTCACATACAGTGCCACTCCGCCACCCACCCGGCCTGCTCTATCCTTTCGATATATTTTATATCCCGGTATGATAGTGTCCCACAGATTTTCCTCATTCCACCAGATTTCAGTGATGCCTATTATGTCAATCTCCTCATTTAATACTAGGTACTCTAGTTCACCCATCTTATTAGTCAGACTCCTAGCATTTGTGTAGAAGCACTTTAAAAATTTGCCACTGCTTATTTGTCTGCCCTTCCCTGGTGCATTGGATTCCTTTGTATGCGGTTGTTTGTCTGCTCTGGCCCATGGTTTGCCCTCTCCCCTCCTCTCTTTCTGACTACAGCTTAGAGAATCTCTATCAATGGATTCTCCTCTAAGAGAAGTCTCCCTCCGATTTACATGCATCTCCGCACCAATCGGCTTTCCCCCATCTCTTAGTTTAACAACTGCTCTACGGCCTTTTTAATGTTTAGTGCCAGCAGTCTGGTTCCACCCTGGTTTAGGTGGAGCCCATCCTTCCTGTATAGGCTCCCCCTCTCCCAAAAGTGTCCCCAGTTCCTAATAAATCCAAACCCCTCTTCCCTACACCATCGTCTCATCCACGCATTGAGACTCTGAAGCTCTGCCTGCCTACCTGGCCCTGCGCATGGAACTGGAAGCATTTCCGAGAATGCTGGACCTGAGTGGTGGGTTTGAGTTTTGGGTTCGTCCTCAGGCCCCAACAAATCTAATGCCAACCCTGGCGACCCCATTAAACCTGGTCATGACACAATTTTGTGTCATGACCTACTATTTAAGAACCCCTGCACTATAAATATTTGCGTTCAGGAAGAGATAGTAAACCGTTGATTCAAGACTTCAGTCAGAAGAGTTAGAAGGAAACTTTCCCTAGCTATCTACTTCACTGTCTTTTTAACAGCTTTCTCTCACTCAGCTGATAATGGCATCTCTTGGAGAAAAAATGCTGGGCGACATAGATCACTGGTCTGATCCAATATGGCAAGTCTGATGTTTCTTTGTACCAGCACTTAAATACTCTGCAATGGATGCATCTTATCAGTTTAAAAATAAACAGGAATAAAAAAGGCGAGCTAAAGAGAATAAAATTCAGCCTTAGTAGTGATTCTTTAAAGTTATTACCAATGCTTATTTACTTCTGTCTCACAGGAACAGCAACTGGCACTGTCCCAACATCTGTGCTGTCCTATTCAGACTATATATCCAGGCCTGAGGACCATAACAGCATTCTCCGCTTTGACAAAGATGAACGAGAGAAAATGTGCCGTATTGTCATCATAGATGATTCCCTGTATGAAGAAGCTGAGACATTTGATGTTCTGCTGAGTATGCCTATGGGTGGAAGAATTGGTTCAGAATTCCCAGGGACTCAGGTTACTATTATTCCTGACAAAGACGATGGTAAGATTTAATTTATCAAATGGTATTATCAGTGTAGGACAGAAATAGCATATAATATGACCCTCCAATCACAATGTAAGAACTGGGTTTATCAGACTTTCTGTGTCTTCCACTTGACACACATGCATGATTGTGGCCCTCAGAAGTTTTGAAAGTACAGTTAATGGGATACTAATGTTTTATGTTTTAAAATGGTCAGTATTGTTATTACAAACCTCAAGAACATGGCCATTGTAAAATTAGCTAGGTGTTGAGAATTCATCTTTCCACCTTCACAGATTTCAAAGTTTCTTAGGGTATAATCTGGAATGTCACCCCAAAGAGAAATAGATGATGTCTGGTATCCGTGATTCTTACTCTTCCTAGTATTAGAAGGCTGCTGCCTCCTAATAATCCAGAAGAGTCTTGTTACAAAATATGAATACAATCAGTTGTCAAATGTGTCAAAATAATGTTCAGACTTTGTACCAGGAGACTAATACAATGCTACACTTTGTTTCAGACTAGAGAGTGATCCATGACTCTACTTTAAAGGAGCATTCACTAAAAATCTGTGACGTGAATGATGTAGGCATGGGGAAGAAGTGGGAGCACAAATTGACACCAACTTTTGTAGATAATGCACATGAAAGTGAATGCAGCCCAGAGCAATGTCTTCTTTTGTGCCATCTACACAGCAGTAGAAAAGAGTCCCACGTAACATGGTCCTGGCCTTTAGAGGACTCTACTCTGTGCTCAATGAGTTTTACGGGCTTGAGTGAGTCGAAAAACCCTTTCCTCACTCCGGAGGATTATTCTGCTGTGAATTCTGTGAAAGGAATATTGTGAAGTTTCCCTAATCTCCTTTAGAATGCTTTTCACTGTCACACAGTGATATGGCTTTGTGTCTCATGAAAAAGGGTATCCTTACCATACAGTACAGTGCGTGTTCTGTGTAAGGCTGATCTCAGGATAGCTCATTATTATGTGCACAGTGGTTTCTCAGTAGTGAAGGATATAATTAGTTACCTGTTCAAAGCTGAAAACTGATGTCCCTCCTAATTACACCACGAGTACCAAGTCTGCCTGGAATTTCTAATGTGTGACCCTGTGACCGAGGGGATATTGTTTTCAGTGGGGAAGAGAGGGGAGCTAAGGTAAATACATGCAACATTTGTGAGCCATGGCAATTTGAAAAATCCAGGAATTGCGCTTCTTGTAAAATTTCTTGGAGTTGATTAGTTATGTCATATATCAAATATAAGATGACATGGAATGTTCATACTTAGCAAACTTTGCTGTCCTAGGCCTACACTGATGTCTTGGAGCATTTTTGTAATTTTAATTAGCAAATATCTGAAAAAATAACGGGGGGAAGAAGAATTTTGCTGAGTTTGTAAACTTTACAGCCATTATCTGACAGAATAATGTTGGGACCTGTAGTTTTCAGCCTTATTAAAGTCTCCATGCAAACCAGATGGGTATATCAGCTATTAGATATTTGGACTTCTTAAAATTTGAAAAGGAAGCCATAGGCATCCCCTGTAGAGATTATAAAAAATGCAGGGTCTCCTGTACCAATTATCCTTACCATACAGTATTGTGCATGTTCTGTGTAAGGCTCATCTCAGGATAGCTCATTATTATGTGCACAGTGGTTTCTCAGTAGTGAAGGATATAATTAGTTACCTGTTCAAAGCTGAAAATTGATGTCCCTCCTAATTACACCATGAGTAACAAGTCTTCCTGGAATTTATTCTAGAATCTAATGTGTGACCTTGTGACAGAGGGAATTTTGTCTCTCATGGAGGTTCTAAACATTGACTTCAGTGGCATCTCCACCTGAACTTCTGAGGACATTTTTTATCATTTATCCCCATGCGTGGAAATGTTTAGAATAATATAGTGCTCTCGTGTTGTTAAGTGCAGCTGCAATTTAGGCAAACACTTTAACCCATATGCTATCTGTTACTACCTTCAGAATGACTTTGAGTAGCTAGCTAAGGAGGTAACTCAGAGCAAGTTACCTTACGTATTGGCCATGTGCTAAAGAAGGAATTAAAACCAGAAATATTTATGCTAACATCAGTAATCAAAAACAATACATAAAAGCAGTTTGTTTCCTATACCATCTCAGTTTTAACTGTAGAGTTCACTGCATTCATGAGTACTATTGCTCCAATCCTGCCAGCATTTACACACATGACTAGTTTTACCCATGAGTAGTCTTGCTGATTTCAATAGGACTACCCATATGCACAAGTGTTGAAAGGATGGGGGCATTATATTACTAATGCAAAATAAGTGGACATTCTACATTGGCAGGCAAAAGAAAAGCAATAGCTGTTTTGGCTGCTAAAAGATAAACTTTCTTTTTAGGTACAAGTGTTCCTAGACACATCCCAATTTATCTGTCACAGCCTCATATGTTGCATCTGGCACATTTGAAATATCTTGTAGGCCATCCCACACAGAGGTAGCTGTGTGATGCTTTCTGTGTCAAAGAAACTTCTCCCAGAACTACCAGTGTTTTTAAAAAGCTAGAGATAGTTTAGAGCTTGAAAAAATCTGAATGCGCTGTTAAGAAGTACACTAGGGGGATCAATTCAGGAGTATGTGTTTTTGTTTTGTCTGACTTGATAGTGCCCTTTGTTTAATATTTTGTAGGTCACCAAAGATGTACCATTTTGGAAAGTAGCATAAAATGAGGTATATAATTTAAGACACATTTGTTATTATTCTGGATGCTGCACCAAACTCCTGTTAATTATGCATGGCCTTTTGATTTGCTAACAAAAGGCCACATAAAATAAATAGCATTTTCTCTGGCTTTGTAATATTATAAATTTAACTGAATCTAAAACACTTCTCCAGTGGAAATGCAGGTAAGGCTCTGAAGCATTCATAGTAACCTATGAAGTGCAGAAACATTATCATACTAAATCCTGTAGTCAGCCAGAGTCCCATTACTAGACATCTGCAGGAGATCTGGAGCTACTATATTATCCTTATTGTTTGTTTGGTAATGGGATTTACATTTAGATTACAAAGTTTCTTTGGCCAAAGGTTACAGCCTCTCATTTTGTACTGATTTCCCCAAACACTGTGACTGGATTAGCATTATGCATCAATGTCCGGAGGTCATAAAACACAAACAGGAAAGGTCAGAGTTTAATAATACTACATCAGGTCTTTCCTAAGGAAGTCAAGTCAACACTAGAAACTTTTTGCTTATACCTGCTGGCATTCAGTGCAAGTTAATTAGGAAACATTCATCTTTAAAACCTTTAATCAATTTCTTTTCTTTCTAGTGTGTGGTCAGAACAAAAATTTGTAAAGAAGTAATTCTAAATGTGACAAGTACTGGTATATTACAAGCTGAGGAAACATGATTTTAAAATCTACAGCACTGTGGGGATATTTTTACTTTGAACCTAATTTTGCCCAATATGACATAGTTGGAGAGGAACATTCAAACAACAATCCTTCTGATGTCAGTAGCATGTGGAATTGTTTGTTTCATATGCTACCACAACTGAAATGTTAAATAATAATAACATGGATCTGTTTGAGTCAGAGATTAAAATTGAAAATCATAAAATGCAGAAGGAAGTGCAGTAGGTGTAGAAATATACAGAAAGAATATGTACTTAAAATTCCAAAGTAATAAATACTTCACTGTGTTTAAAGTCTGGATAAAGAACCAAAAATGTGCCTTTTGGGAATTCCACTTTGAATGAAAAACAGTGATTTCAGTGACTCTGTGTGTGTGTGTGTGTGTGTGTGTGTGTGTGTGAACTCACACACACACACTCCATGATCATAGTTATGAAGTTTAAACTTTGAACTAAATATTTGGCGGATGTGTCCTTCATGTGGAAGTAGAGAGCTGGTAATTAATTTCAGAAAGGAAATATTGTACTATTTATGACCCTGTAGAGGACTTACTAGAAGGCTTAAGATATTTAAAGTCTAAAAGAACCAAAAATAGTGCCTAAAATTTTGGGATATTCCAACATTTGAATGGAAAAATCATGTGCTTAGGCTACTTTTGATAGCCAGTCTATTTAAATGGTCCTAAGAAATCCATCTTTTAAGTAAGAAGGATGGCAATTATATGAAAATAATAAATAAAGTTGTAGAATGTCTGCAAGGTGGAGTACACTAAGAATTTAGGCACACTTTAAACATTGCCTGGTTAGTGCTTATAAGGGACACCACAAATACCATTCATATGGACAGCACTCCCCTGCATTCTGTTTGGTATTATAAAGACAGACAAGAAAGCAGTTAAAATTGATGGAAAATCTTAACATTAATGCAGTCTTCAACCAGAAATATTGAGCCAAACCAAAGCCAATTGAAGTCAGTTGAATTATTTGGGTTTTGGATCAAGCTTCAATTTGGCAGTCACAACCACCTGGAAAGATATTATCACTCAGAATACTACTATGAAGTCCTTCATCTCTGTTAGATAGTTGAAATTTTAAGAAACACTATTATTTAGGAAATGGGGGAAGCAAATAACCAATGGACACAAAAGTCAACAGGGTGTATTCAGTAAATTAAACAGTTGTGCCGTCACTTTAAAATCACTGGATATTTTAGAGTTGTGAAAGTCTTAGTCAAAATAAAGAGGAGTATTTACTGGATACCTGATTATTTAGGAATAATATAACCTCAATGTAGAAAATTGTTGCAGAAAATTGGATGCTTCTTTTCAGAAAGGGAGATCCCAGGAGCAACAACAGTGGTGAGTGTGGTGATCACATAGTATGTTACAAAGTATGTTACAAAGTGGCCTAAAATTTGCCCACTGAAAGAAGCGAGGACTGACTTTTGTTGGTGGAAGAGATGAGCATTTAATCTACACAGAGCACTGCTTTAAGTCTGGTAGAGGTATCCATGTGTCACAACTAAATACAAGGTGGACAGATTGTTGGACCTCACTAGTCCAGCAATCTGGTCTGGCAACATCCATGGTCTGACAGGATTTTAGTTAGCTGGATGTCCACTTATCATGGGTGTGGCCAAGTTTCTTGTGGTTCCATAAAGTTTAACAGCCACCAGTCCTGGCTCTCAGTTTTCTATGCTAATATTTAGCTCTAATTTACCTCAAAAAATGTCTCTAAGACCCCAGTAAGCAGTAGAAGTATTGATAATTCTGCTAGATAATATTGACCTCCTGTGGTTCAGCAAATTCTCTGGTTTGGCATTGGTCAGGTCCCAAGAGTGCCAGACTAAAGAGGTTTAACCTGTATAAGCAGTTAACATATATTTTAAGAGACTGTTCAAGGTGAAGTGACCTGCTAACACATCTCCAGTGATAGGACAAAAAATGGAGATTAGTAGATTACAGATTGTTGTAATAAACCATAAATCTAGAATCATTATTAAGACTAAGATTTTTAGTGTCTAGAAAAGTTATGAATTTAAGCTCCTAAATTCAATTTATGAATGTGTTGTGAAGGTTTCTTTTGCAGATGAGGACTGAGAGCACAGATATGAAGTGATCATTCTGTGGAAAGTGTTTGTCTTCAGCTGATACTGTGTTCTGTACCTATCATAGTATCTTATATACCTCATCTGGTGCACTTAATGTCCCAACAACAATGTGGGTGAAACCAGACAGTCACTATGCTCTTGAATGAACTCACCCAGAAAAGAAAAAAGAAAGACAAAAATACCATATCAGTTTCAACTGGATACCATATTCTTCACTTTTTTGTTCAGTATTTCAGTGCCAGGCAAAATTATTCCTGTATTTCTGTTATTTGTAAATGCTTTGGGGTCCATTGGTATCATAAAATATAAGATCATTATGAATTAATGAACAATGTATTTAATACATTCATTTTTGCTAGTGAAATATTAACTTAAAGCTCAATTCATCATCTTCACTTAGCTAAATGAATAATCAGGGTTAGCAATATTCTTTAGACAAAGAAGTTGTATGAGTATGAAATGTTTAGTCATCTAGTAATAAATGGATAAAACATTACTCTGAATAAAAGAAAGCAAATGGACATTAAAAAAATCCAAACAAATAGGTTCTGCATTAAATACAACAAATGTTAAATATTCCCTATAAATTAACTAGATTGGAATAATTAACATTGAATAATCACTGATATAAGTGATATATAGGTTTATTGCCTCTGCCATGTACCCCTTTGTCATTTATCTTCATATAAGCAAATAAATCAGTTAGGTAATTATAACAACATATGGAGATTGTATCATAATTTACAGAACAGCACTGTTGGTAATGAACAGTCTATACGTGCTCCTAAACATCCTGTATTAAAAACCACCTGCAGATTCTGCCCTCACTTACTCTGTGGAATCAACTCCAGGGAGATCCACCGGTATAATGTAGCCTCATTTTTCACGATCCACTTTACAGTCTAGTATAATTTTACCGTGGATAAAGTCTGGCATAAAAAATGCAGCAAAGGTTGTGTATTCTCATATGAGGGCAGGATTTGGCTGGCAGTGTTTAAAAAGAATAGTAGTTCACATGTTTTGGACTGCATGCTGACCTTTTAAAATTAGATTCTTATTTATGTCCGCTTATGTTCAGTGAACGTACACAGCTCATATGCACTGAATGATAAGCTCAGACCTAATTGTCTTGCCACTCCTCTGCACCCATTTTGAACACCCAAGCTTGCTCAGGTAAACGTGAGAGCAGAGTTTGGCCCAAGGTCTTTGCCTCAGTGAGCTTTAAGTCTGAATCAGTGCATGCACAAACAGGTATAGAGACATTGACTGCGAAGAGATGAAGGATGAAAGACCATGCATAAAGACAGGATTCAGAGGCACATTAGTGATTACTTAATGCAATTATCTGATTTTACTATACTGTATTTTTCTCTGGGCGCCAATCCCACTCAGTTTCAATCCCCAGGTGCTGCAAGTGTTGGCTTTAACTAAAGAGGATCATTTTGTTGTTATAAATATGGATTTGGGGCAATTTCAAGCTCTTGGGTCCTCACCATGTTAAGAAAAACAGAAAGTGAACAGCATGGATTGAGCACAGGAAAAAGGATGTCACGAGGGTTTTGGTTTTTTTCAGTTTAAGTTTTGGGGAGGTTACCACCACCCTGAGTGTTCTTGTTTTCTTCCCAAGTACTTAGTGCTGCCGAGAGAACACACTGCCCCTCTCCAGGACATATGAAAGTTCTTCTTGCCTTATTGGAACTGCTGAGAAACCATACTGTTCACAGCAGGAAGGGCATTCAACAGATTTGTTCCACTTCCCGCACATAAGGCTGGCAAACAGCCATTCAGAGTCCTCCTGCTGAACCTGTTAAACATTTCAGCACCATTAATAAGCAGGCAGAGGCCACAGACTTGTATCACAGTGTGGTTTGCAGTTTATATAACTTGTTCATAAAAATGAGAACATTAACCCTCAGGCCATCCCTTGTAGGGGATGGAAGTTTTGCCCCCATTTTACAGAAGGGTAAGCTTAAGAACAGAACCTGACTTTCCTGAGTCTATTAGTGCTGAACCTGAACCACTATCTGGCACTCATTTTTCAAGCAGTTAAACTAATTGAAAATTTGAAAGTGGAAGGCAGCTTGGATGAAAGTGATCATGAAATCATAGAGTTCATGATAGTAAGGAATGGTAGAAGGAGATCAGCAAAATAGAGACAATGGTTAGAGACGAAGGCATTTTTTAGTAAACTGAGGGTATGTCTACCCTTCAGAATTTTTTTGGAAAAATGGACGTTTTTCTGAAAAAACATCACTTACATCCACACTGCAATCGCGTTCTTTCGGGAAAAAATCAAAAGATCAGAGGGTTTTTTCTGACATTGGTAAACCTCTTTCTATGAGGAAGAAGCCTTTTTCCAAAAGAGCTGTTTCAGAAAAAGGCATGTGTGGACAGGGAAGAGGGAGTTCTTTCGAAAGAAGAGGAAAAAGCACAGATGCCCTGGTGGCCACTCCGTCCCTAGTAATGACAGCTGAAATGTGAGATAGCATCCATTCATGTGGATGATATCTTTTGAAAAAGCAGATCACTTTTTCAATGTGCTTTTGCTGTGTAGACGCTCTCTTTCGGAAGATATTTTTTCGGAAGATCTCTTCCAGAAAAGCTTCTTCCGAAAGAAGTCTGCAGTCTAGACATAGTCTCAGAGAGCTGGTAGGTAAGGTCCCATGGAAAGCAAGACTATGAGGAAAAACAACTGAAGAGAGCTGGAAGTTTTTCCAAGGGACATTATTAAGGGTCCAAAAGCAAACTATTCTATTGTGTAGGAAAGATAGAAAGTATGGAAAAAAGACCAGGTTGGCTTAACCAGGGGATCTTGCATGATTTAAAAATCAAAAAGGAGTCATATAAAAAATAGAAGCTAGGTCAAATTACAAAGGATGAATATAAACAAACAACACAGGTATGCAGAGGGAAGATTAGCAAGGCAAAGGCACAAAATGAGCTCAGTCTAGCTAGAGACATAAATGGTAACAAGAAAACATTCTATAAATATATTAGAAGCAAGTGGAAGACCCAAGGACATGGTATGCCCATTGCTCAGTGAGGAGGGAGAAAAAACAACAGGAAAATTGGAAATGGCAGAGGTGCTTAATGACTTCTTTGTTTCAGTCTTCACCAAGAAGTTTGATGATGAAGGGATACCTGACATAGTGAATGCTAGTGGAAATGGGGTAAGTTTAGTAGTTAAAATTAAAAAAGAACAAATTAAAAATTACTTAGAAAAGTTAGATGTCTTCATGTCACCAGGGCCTGATGAAATGCATGCTAGAATGCTCAAGGAGCTGATAGAGGAGGTATCTGAGCCTTTAGCTATCATCTTTGAAAAATCCTGAAAGTTGGGAGAGATTCCAGAAGACTGAAAAGGGGCAAATATAGTGTCCATCTATAAAAAGGGAAATAAGAACAGCCCAGAAAACTAGAGACCAGTCAGTTTAACTTCTGTGCCAGGAAAGATAATGGAGCAGGTAATTAAGGAAGTCATCTGCAAACATCTGGAAGAAAATAAGATGATAGGTAACACCAGCATGGATTTGTAAAGAACAAATGTCAAATCAATCTGATAGCTTTCTTTGATAGGATAATAAGTCTTGTGGATAAGTAAGGGGGAAGCAGTGGATGCGGTATACCTAGACTTTAGTAAGGCATATGACACAGCCTTGCATGACCTTCTTCTCAATAAACTAGGGAAATGCATTCTACATGGGGCTATTATAAGGTGGGTGCATAACTGGCTGGATAACCATTCTCAGAGAGTACTTATTAATGACTCATTATGCTGGAAGGCCATAACAAGTGGAGTTCCGCAGGGGTCGGTTTTGGGACCAGTTCTGTTCAATATCGTCATCAACAATTTAGATGATGGCATAGAGAGTACACTTATTAAGTCTCCACTTTTTTCCGATTATTAAAATAGCCAAAGTGATTCTTTAGCAGGCCAGAGCAGTCCTTGCCGACATCTTCCATTAATAACCTGAAATGAGGCAGAAAATCCACAGTGCAGTATCTGACCCTGAGTACATGCTTTGCATTAAGTATGGGAATGAAAAACTCTGTCACAGAATCATAGAAATCCTGATGCAGAACCAAGTAAACCTAGATCTCTGCTGATGAAACCACAGCCTTGGTAACTTATTCCAGTACTTAACTGTCCTTATCTGCAAAGTTTTTCTTCATATCTCACGTACACTTCTCTTGCTGCATATTAAATCTCTTTGCCCAGCCTTGAGTAGACACAAAGACAAGTTGATCCCCACCCTCTTTGTAACAGTGCTTTAATACAATTGAAGGCTGTTATTAGGTTCCCCCCCACGATTTTATTTTCTCAAGACCGAACATGCCCAGATTTTTTACCTTTTCTCATACGTCACATTTTCTAAATTTTTATTTTTTTTCTTGCTCTTTTCTGGACTTTTTACAATTTGTCCACATCTTTCTTAAAGAGTGGTGCCCAAAACTGGATACAGTACTCCAGCTGAGGCCTTACTAGTGCCAAGCAGAATGGAACAGTTACTTTTCAGATCTTACATACAATGCACCTATTAATACATCCCCAAATATTAGCTATTTTTGGCAACTGCATCACATCTTTGATTCATATTCACTTTGCGATCTACTGTAACCCTCCCAGATTTTTTTCAGTGATACTACTGTCTCGCCAGTTATTTCTCACTTTGTAGCGATGGATTTGAGCAGAGGTGGGGAACCTTTTTGGGGCTGGGGGCCACACACAAAAATCCCTCACTGATGTGGGGCCTGACTGAGAAGCAGAAAGACACTCATATTCCCCTCACACACCAGAGCGGGCGGGGAGGGCCAGCCTAGGAGATTTTATGTGCTCGAGCCCATAGAAAAGATTTAGGTCTTTCTCACAGGTGGTAGCACCAAGCTACCCCAACAGTATTTGTAAACATTGGTGCCTTTGAGGATAAAGCCAGAGGAGAGATTGATGGGATCAATCAATAAAGTGGTTAGTCAAGGAGAAAATCATCTTATCCCATCCAGGGACAGTCCATCAAAACAGGTCCTTTACCCCCTTGGGAAGGTGGTGTGCCACAACCTCAAACTGAATGAAACAGTGATAAGTACATGGGAAATGAGTAATATCCATCTATTCAACCTCTAGTGCCATTTCAAACACCAGGGGCAGACAGCTCAACATGATGATGATTGTGGATAGCATAAGAGTTAGTGCCATCTTTCTGGAGGGAGTGTAAGGAAGAAACAAGTATGACTTTCTTCCTCTAATACAGCGAGGCTGTGTCTACACTGGCGCATTCTTGCGCAAAAACAGCCGCTCTTGCGCAAAAAACATGCCGCCTGTCTACGCTGGCTGTGCGTTCTTGCGCAAGTACACTGACATTGTACTGTAGAAAATCAGGGCTTCTTGTGCGAGAACTCTGACGCTCCCTCTCAGGAAGAAGCCCTCTTGAGCAAGAGCTCTTCCAGAAGAGGCCAGTGTAGACAGGCAACATGAATTTCTTGCGCAAGAAGCCCCTATGGTTAAAATGGCCATCAGAGCTTTCTTGCGGAAGAGAGCGTCTACAGTGCCATGGATGCTCTTGCGCAAAAGCACATTTCTTGCGCAAAAGCACGTGCCAGTGTAGACATTCTCTTCTGGAAGAGTTTTTGCACAAGAACTCTTCCACAAAAGAGTTCTTGTGCAAGAAGCTGCCAGTGTAGACATAGCCCTACAGTTTTAGATTGCTGTTTGTTTTTAATTTTTCACTGGATGTGCCGTTCCAAAGCCTTTATTTTATGCTGTTTTCCAGCAGTTAGTTCCTTTCAGATAGATGGTGTCCTACACGCTTCATGTGTCCATTTTGTATGCAAAATATCTACATAGCCCCTACTCTTTTTCCCACTCTTTGTCAGAAGGCCGAACTGACCAGGGAAAAAAAGGAAGGTTGCCAATTATCATACAAGCACTTCTCCAGGGTTCTTCACTAACATTTCATTATTAGAAGTATTACCCATCTTCGCCATGAGTGAAACAGAATAAAAATGCCCCATTTATAAAGGAAGAGTTGATAATTTAGGAAGTTGCTGTTGGCTGCCTATTGCAGCAATATATTAACTTCATATCTCACACTGACGGGTATCATAGAGTTGGAATTTGCCTTTCTTACAGCAGCTGTTACTGTCAGTGATTTTATATGTAGATAGTTTTTTTTCTTGTCAATTATTTTATATATTGCAATAACTTTTTAAAATTGGTCCCTTCCAGAGATAGATTTTGAATAGATGCTTCTGGGTACGCCACATTAATTCTGTTACCCTTACACCAAATACAGAAATACTCACTCACAACCACATACCAGGAGATTTGAGCAGACCCATATAGACTCTATGCCTCTAACTAAAGTGGTCACGAGATAAAACTGTGTGGTAGTTCTGCTATGTGATGTTATTTGTAGGGCTGATGGATCACTGTGATATCGGAAAGTTCAGTGAGGTACATGCCATGCTAAGAGTTCTCTGCCCTTCGGTACAGTCCTAAATATATGGTGGACTCTGTTCATATTTCGGCTTGTTCTTTTTCAAGGACATCTTCAGAATCCCTAGGGTCTAGTTAACAAACATTTCTGCAGGGCAATATTCTCTATAATTCTCCATTTTGCAGCTAAGTATGTTGATAGTCTGTCATTTTATTGATCATTGGCATCTGAAACATGGGCTTCAGATGATGGAATGCTATTAGTACAGTTCTGGACATTGACTATCCATTGCTTAACATGCTTTATTATTGTGGCCAACTTATCATCCATAGAATGGGCAAACTTTTTCTGTAGTTTTGTCCATGGTGATGAGTTTTAAGTACAGGTTGAGCTTCTCCAGTCCGGCACCCACGGGACCTGATCGGTGCTGAACCAGAAAATTTGCTGAACCATGGGGAGGTCAGTATTATCTAGCAGCTTTACCAATAGTTCCACTGCTTACTGGGCTCTTAGAAGACATTTAGGGGTAAATTAGAGCTAAATAACAGCACAGAACACTGAGAGCCAGGACTGGTGGCTGTAAGCAAACTTTATGGGAAAATGGAAGACTTGGCCACACCCACAATAAGCAGACATCCTGCTAACTGAAATCATGCTGAACCCTGGAGGTTGATGGACCAGAGTGCCAGGTTAGAGAGGTTCAACCTATATTAATAACAGGTCCTCCAGTGCACAATATCTGAAGCATCCTATTTCATTACCAGAGATCATGTCACTGTATCACAAACTTGCTTTTTTTTTCACATATTATGATATTTTCCCTACTGCTTTTCAGAGTAAGTCTTCCAATAAGATTGTAGAGATAGTGTGTCTTTCACACAAAACACAGCTTGTGTCTTTCAAAACAGAACTGTGTGGAAGGTTATGTTTTGCTTTATTGGAGTTCTAATGAGACTTAGTCTCATGGAGTATGAATAGTTCCTCTAAAGATCTAATTACCATCTCATTATGTGTATCAGGGTAGCTGTTAGCCACAGCCAATGGTGCTAGAATGCTTGGGGAGAACAGATGCAAGAGTGTTTACAATGGTACTGTGTGTTCCCCAGCATGCTACTTCCACTCCACTCTGTAGTATGGAAAGGGCAGAGACGAGGTGAGGCTGGTGCCCTGCCCTCTCCCTGATTCCTTTGCTAATGCTACGTCAAGTGCCAGCAAGACTAGAATAGTTGACTGGTGCCTATGAGAGGTGCAGGGATATGGAGGGTTTCTTGAATTCTCTTCTCTTCAATCCCTGCCTTTTCCCTCCTCCCTCACCAGACATACACACTGTAGGAGAAGGAAAGAGCCTGAAGCATGGGCCTCATGCTTGAACCAAAGTAAGCAAGAGTTAAAAATGGCCATACTGGGTCAGACCAAAGGTCCATCTAGCCCAGTATCCTGTCTGCCAACAGTGGCCAATACCAGATGCCCCAGAGTGAGAAATCACAACAGGTAATCTTCACGTGATCCTTTCCCTGTTACCTACTTCCAGAGAAACAGTGGCTAGGGATACCATTCCTACCCATCCTGGCTAATAGCTATCAATGAACCTAACTTCCACGAATCTATCTAGCTCATTTTTGAACCCTGTTAACATTCTAGCCTTCACTGTATCCTCTGGCAAGGAGTTCCACAGGTTGATTGTGCGCTGAGTGAAGAAAAACTTTCTTTTGTTTGTTTTAAACCTACTGCCTATTAATTTCATTTGGTGACCCTTTGTTCTTATATTGTGGCCCTCACTTCAGAACCCCTTTATATTGTTTTTTATAAAGTACAGCTTTGGCATCACCTGGCTTTTCTACCCAAAGTTGTCTCCCCTTTTCATGTCAACCAGACTATATTCCGGCCTGTCTTCTACCCGAAGCCCCACATTACTGATAGGGAGCAGGGTCTGCACTGCCTGGATATTTGGCACGATCTTGCATTTTATATAGACAGAACTAACTCATTTAGGAAGTTGCCACAATTCTTTATTGCTCTCACTGAGAGGATGAAGGGCCTGCCTATCTCCTCTCAGCGACGCTCCCGTTGAATCAAGTTACGATTTAGAGAAGGTGCCATCCCTTCCACTGACTGCCCACTCCACCAGAGCCCAGGCCTCTTCGTTCTGATCCAGAACATCTGCAGGACAGCAATGTGGTCATCTGTGCACACCTTCAGGCTGTACTACACCATCACGCAGCACGCCCAGCATGATGCAACATTTGGCAAGTCGTTCCTTGCTGCAGCCACTGGATGATTCTTTTTACTAATATTTGAAATCTCCTGAACATTTTCTGTAAGTGTATATGGGATCTAGCATGCAGGCTATCCTGACCTCAAAGCATTGACTTAGGCCTTGTCTACACTAATCCACCCTCCTCTCCCCCCTGTGTTGATCTAACCTACACAGCTTCAGCTACATATGTAGCATAGCTGAAGTCGATGTACTTATCACATTGTCTTCTATGCAATAAGTGCTCTATAGTCGACTCCAGCTACTCTTCTTGTCCTGGTGAAGTACCAAAATTGGCGGGAGAGTGCTCCAATGCAATTTGTTGCGTCTAAGCAAATACGATAAATCAACCGCTAGTGGATTGATCATTGTAGCATTGATCCACCATGTAGTGAAGACAAGCCCTTAGATTTTTAGCTCTTTGGGACAGGGACCGTCTTTTTGTCCTGTGTTCGTACAGGGCCTAACCCGATAGAGTCCTGGTCCATGACTGGGTCTCCAAGGTAGTACCACAATAAAAATAAATAATAATAAAGCTAAACCACCCTTTTGCTTCAAGGCAGTTAGACTGAAAAGTTACTGTAAAAAAATCTAATAGGATTCCATGTTTGTGTGTCAGTTATTTTCATAACAAGTCTGCTCAGTTTATTGCTAGCAGTGCAGTCTTTTCCTGAGATCCAAAAGTAAAGATGTCCTCTTCCTAGCTAGTGCATCATCTATGCATTGCCAGCCAAGAATCAGGCAAAGCACGGCACACATTTTGCAAAAAGTAGAGCTTTTTTATTTTCATTGCGCATTGTGGTTGGTCATATTTTGTCTCTCTAATGTATCTGGTAATGTTGTTTTAGAGGCAGAAAGCTTCATTAAGATTAGTATTTGCATTTATTTCTTTTTATATCTGTTGCCTTTAGAAGATATGATTAAGTGTAGATGTGCTTTTGACAGCTTCAAAAGTTTGATTATTCTGCTTGAGTGCTGGTTAATGTTCTAATTAATATATACTTTCCATTCTGCTGGATACAAGGACAAAACATAGATTTAATTTCCTTATCAGAGGCCATTGGGAATTAAATTCCTATCCACTCCACCTCTAATTACTCTAACTGTATGCCAGCAAAATCTGCAGTCTTCAATCTGTGTTTGCAACATGAAAGGCTTTCCCTTATTTCTGAAAGAGAAGTCATTAAATGTGCAGTGCTCTCTATTCAGCCCGATTACTAGATTAAAGATCTGCCATAAGTGAGCCCCAATCATGGGGCAGCATGTTTTCCAACCATGACGTGTGAAACACAATGCCTCCCTGTTTGTAACTTGGCTTTGTGGCTTCCCCTGGGGAACTCCTAAAAGGACTTACAGGAAATTAACTACAAAACATTAGTAAGTATTTGGTTCCTAGGATGAGTAACCATGAAAAATGTGTCTGCTGTTGTAGATACATGTCTCAAAATGTGTAAAATTGCTTCAGATTATGAAGCCAACTAACTTACCACCAGGAGCAACTCCAGTTGAGGAAAGAGAGATTATTTTTTTGTCCTATAGATTTCCCAAAGCAGAAAGAAATGAATAAATATTAGAAATGTGGTGACCTTCATGGTGGAATTATCTGCTGCAGTTCTAGGTGCTGTGTTTCTTTTTTCAAGCCAAGTGGGCCAAAGTCATCCTAGGTGTGTCTGTTTGGTAGGAAGTGGAGTCACACTGCAGATGAACATGGCTCACTCTAGTTTTGAACAGTTCCTAAAGATGATCAATCCATGAACACTCCGGTCATCTGAAGAAGTGGGCTGTGCCAACGAAAGCTCATGATACCATCTACATGTTTTGTTAGTCTATAAAGTGCTACCGGACTACAGTAGACTTCCGATAATCTGGCACCTTTGGGACCCAGGGGGTGCTGGATTATCGGATATGCCGGAGTATCAGGAGGTACTCTGGCAGGGGGGTTGTGACGGGTGTGGGGCGGGGGGTCAGCGGGGAACGGCACGGCATGGGGCAAACCCTCCCCCGTTTTGCAGGGAGGCGGGGGAAGCTCCGCGCAGCCACCAGCAACAGGACAGCTGGGGCTGCAAGCGGCAGTGGCAACTTGGGGAAGCGGCGGGGCAGAGCAGCTGGGGTGCTGCCGGGTTGGTCCTGCAGTGCCACCCCTCACCTGAGCGGTGCTGCAGGACCAACCGGGCAGCACCCCAGCTGTTCTGCCCACAGCTTCCCCAAGTCCGCCGCTCATCAGTTTCAGCAGCAGCAGACTTGGGGAAGCCATGGGGCAGAGCAGCTGGGGTGCTACCCTGTTGGTCCCACAGCACCACCCCTCATCCCCCTGCTCGGCGCCTGGCAGCACCCCATCTGCTCTGCTCCGCAGCTTCCCCAAGCCCGCCGCTCATCAGTTTCAGCAGCGGCAGCAGTGGACTTGGGGAAGCGGCGCAGAGCAGAGCATCTGGAATGCTGCCAGTTGCCGAGCAGGGGGGTGAGGGTCGGCACTGCGGGACCAACCCGGCAGCACCCCAGCTGCTCTGCTCCGCGCCGCTTCCCCAAGTCCTCCACTGGTCAGTTTCAGCAGCGGCAGCAGCAGACTTGGGGAAGCGGCGTGGAGCAGTTCCAATTGTCCGGCTGACCGGAGCACTTCTGGGTTCCAGTTGGTGCCTGAATATCGGGAGTGCCGGACCACTGGATGTCGGACATTTGGAGTTTTACTGTATTTGTTGTTTTTTTAGTTTACCTATACAGACTAACTCAGCTACCCCCGAAGTTTCATTCCATTATGGTTAGTGGCATAGTGTCTTCTGCTGTTGTGAAAGACACTAAGGACTAGATTCACAAAAGGTGTTAGGAACCTAAATCCCAGAACTAGGCTCCTGCTCAGTAGCCACAGTGCCCTGTAAGCACCTAAAAAGGCTCAGCACCTCTGTTTTTGCAGTAGAAGTTCCCTCAGCATCTGTGTTTCTGCCTCTGCGCATGCACACTGCAGCTCCATACCAGGCTAAGGATCCAATAACTGAGAAAAATCCATCTAACTAGCCTGCAGGGCCCAATCTGGTAAGCATACTCAGAGTGTGCCTGCTGGATCAGGCCCCTATAAGCTTATACAACTTACAGCCAGGGGGAAGGTTAGACTACTCACCTCGAATGTGGGAAAGCTTTGCTTCAAGACTCCCCTCGCTCAAGGGACAGAAGGGATTTGAACAGGGAACAACACCTCTAAGGTGAATTCCTTAGATCACATCACCATTGCCAGAGGACTGATGCTCTGGCAATCGATCCTCCAAGGTTCAATTTAACAGGTCTAGTAAAGACCCACTAAATTGAACTCTGAGGGCGCTCCCATTGGTGCCAGTACACCTCACTATCACAAGAAGTAAGGGAAATTTCTCCTATCAGCCTCCTGCTGAGAGGTCACCCCAGAAATTGGGTGCAAGATATGGAGACTCCAGATATTGTGAGATACACAATTCACATAGCTGGAGTTGTGTGTAATCTTGCATTGATTTTCTCCACCCATGTAGATCTGGCGTTAGCCACTGAGCTGTGGGATATTGTGATGGGGGCTTCCTCTGTCTCTCCGGTTGAAGCTGTTCCACTATACATAAATTATTTTTAAAAACCATTGGAGCAGGCGGCCTGAATCATGGGTATCATACCTCCCAGCCACTGCTATAAGCAACAGAGTCATTATCATGCTCTGGCCCAATGACTCTTTTATATTGACAGTCATTGACGTTTTTGTGCTTCAGTATACACAGCGCTCTGTACTAGCAGCCATAGATTTTTCCAACATATGTATACCCTGAGGAAAACTTGATTAGGTCATGAAATTTAATGGGTCTGACTTTCATCTGCTTGCCTGCCATTAGAGTCTTAGGGTTTTTTTCCCCTTCATGTAACCTCAACCCTCCTTGTACACACATCACATGTTGTCAAAATTCTCCTCTGGCTGGGAAGACATAAATTAATGTGACATCTAATCATGCTCAAGAATTCCTTAACACCGTGAATTGTGTTTTTCCCTGTGAATTGACTTTGTTCTGTTCTTTGCGTTCAGGGAAGTGAAGTTTAAATTCAGGGTTTGATCTCAAATGTCTTGTATGGACTAGCACAGTATTGCATTTAGAATATGGAGTTGTTTGTTCTTCCTTAGATGGTCATTAAAATCTAATGGTCATGTAGTGCTGTGACACTTTGCAGATGGATCTGGTAGTCTTGCTATTCTGAAATAATTCCATGAGGCAAATCATGAAAAATTGATGTAATGAGGCTTTTACTAGGACAGCCTCTAATGTTAATAGTACATGACAATGTATGTGTATATCACTTCATATATTCTAACTACTGTGGAAGGTAAGGTGTGTTATCCTGAAACTGATGCACAGAGATGAAGTGATTTGTCCAAGGTCACAAAATCGCTAGTAGTACTTATTATGGACACCAGATTTCTCCTTAGAGATAGCGTAGGGTCCCCAGCCCTTGGCAGTGCAGTGTATGTAGGTGCAAAGCATTTTTCGTTGTTAATTTGCTCTCTGAAAAAAAGAGGAAAAATACAGATAAATCTGTCACTATTAAAAGGGATAACTTGCCTCCTCCTCCATTTTTTGCTGTTCTTTCTTGTAATCTTGTGGGATTTAGATGCTAAAATAAGGACAGTACTCAGTAGCTTGGAATGTGAAATATGATTGATTTCAGTCTACATGTTAATCGTGGAAAATCAAATTGAGGGTTTTCTCCCCCTACTTAGTGGGACAACATTTCACAAAGCAGTTCACAAAACTGCATCATATTCCGATCTAGTCTGGATAACTGAAATTTTCATTTTAACCTTATTTACAGTCCCGTTATCTATCTTCACCTTTGTCTGCTTGTACTGAAGTGAGAAATGCAAGGAATTTATTGGCTAGTGAACAAGGTCCAGCTATGAATAAGGTTAATAAGATAACATGTTCATCTGTACACACACACTCATACCCAATGGTAACTAGAGTTGAAAGTGCAGGAAGGGAATGAGATGTGTGATGTGCAGATTTATCTCCCGCTGGCCCTAAGTATGTAAATTAACACTTATAATGCAGTTTTACATTAATGTAAATTTTACCATATAGGGTTTTTTAAATGCTTTATTATGCTTTCTGAAAAAAAGAACACTGTTCTCTTACTGATGTTCAGTGAGGTTTTATTCTTGTGGTTGTTACCCTCAAGATAAGGAGTGGTATGCGGCATAGTTAGCTGTAGTTTTAATAATTTCTAAGAAAACATGTGTTGTTTCTGTATCTCTTATGCTCCTTCCTTCTCCCTTTATGCATAATACTACATCTGGTTTTAAATTAGATTCTAAACTCTTCAAGGCAGGTATGTCCTCTGACACTGCACAGACCCAAATCAAGAAGGCGCGTAGGGACTTTACTCCTCAGGAAATTCTGCACCAAAAAATGAAAATTGTGCCCACCATATTTTAAAATTCTGCAAATTGTATTTGTCAATAGATACATGTGGAGGTTCCAGCATGGCATTGGGAAACACTGTGAAATGTGTGGGAAATGTGCGGGAAATCACTCTGTGGCCCCTTCCATCCAAGACAGGGACTCCACAGTGAGCCTGTACCTGACCCTAACACAGCTCAAGGGCTGGCTTGCTCCAGAAACATACTGGAGCCCTGCCCCGTTGAGCCAGGCTCACTAGGAAGGGGCCAGCAGTCTCAGCCTACCAGGATGCAATCATAGAGGGGCTCAGTGAGCATGGGACTCGTATGTGGAGTAAGAGCATTCTGTGTGGGGCAGTCTGGGTGCAGGCAGCTAAGTGAGGGAACTGGATGCACAGGGATCATTGAGGAGTTCTGGGTGCAGGAGCAATGGTACTCTGCAGGGGGTCTAGGTGCAGCTGATTGGAGCGCATCCGAATGAGGGGGTCCCATGAGGGGCCCATCAGGGTGATTCAGGTGCAGGGGGTGGGGGTCACTGGAGTGGGGGTTTGATGAGTCTGCTTAACGGGAGAGCCCCAACTACCTTTCTGTTGAGGGCATGCCTCATGCTGGGCTCCCATTTACCCTTTCTACTGCCCTGCAACATCCCCTCGCCACTGTCCCCTCTCATTCTTTTGTCCTGTGCCCAACCCTCTCCCCTCGCCCCCTGCCCTATCCCACCCTCTTCATTCCCCACCCTTTACCCCATTCCTCTTTCCCCATTTCTCCCACCCCATCCTGCCCTTTTGCCCTGCCCCAGTGCAGGAACTCACTGTTGTACAGAAAACAGGATGGCTCCCAGGAGACTGAAAGGGGAACTTGATTGTCAATAGGACACAGGAGGTGGTATCCAAGTAGCACCCTTCTTCAGCCAGGCAGCTGTGAGCTCCCATAAAGGGAGAGAGGCAGCAGCACATGACCTGGCATGCCCTCATGCCTCACCTGTGTTGGGAGTCAATCCCTTCAGCTATGCCAAATGTACGTCCCCAGCCCCTTTCCCCCACCCCCACACCTCCAGCACAGCTTCCCTTTGCTTCCCTCTCATTTTTCATGGAAGCAAAGAAATCTGCAGGGGACATGAATTCTGTGTACTCAGTGGAGCAGAATTCCCCCAGGAGAAGGAGTTACTGTAAAAATAAATAAATAAAATGTGTGTGTACTCTTTGTAATTCAGATGGGCTGAAACAATATTGTATTTTTAAATGGATATTGTCTTTTGCTTGGAAGATCAAGTACCTGTTTCCTAAGGCCCAGTCAGCAAGACACTTAAGAAGTGTGCTTAACTTTAATCCTGAGAATAACCTTATACCAGTTCATCAAAGCACTAAGTCCCATTTTACTTCAGTTGGACTTTATCACGTGTTAGCGTGGGGCTAGGAGCACTGCTAAATAGAGATGAAAGTATTCATAAGAACATAAGAGTGGCCATACCGGGTCAAACTGTTGGTCTATCCAGACCCAGTTTGAAATTATGGGTACTCTGGGTGGATTGCAAGATTTTAGGCAGAATTTAATTTTTACTTTTTTTATAATTTTGATAGATAATAGCATTTTTATTTTAAACGTTTTTTAATTTTTATCTATTTAAATTTCTAGTGTCAAGAAATTATGGGTGGGATCAGACAAGCAATTATTTAATTACAATAGATGTTGAGATTCAAAAAAATTAAAATTCTTGTAATCATTAAAATACTAAATGTCAACATCACGTCAAAATATACAAAGTCAAAATTCTTAAATAAAAATCTAAGACGTTCTCAACAACATTTTTCTTGCTTTGCCTAGCTATAAATTGTAATTATTGATAGGAATATGTTTTCATCAGTTTATGTGTGTGTAGTAAAATGGATGTTGGCCAACATTTGCCAGTAAAAATATAATCCTTCTAAGCTAAATCAGAGTGGAATGGAAAATCTGTAAGAGCATTAGATCTAATTAAAGTGCTAATTAAAGTGTCTACAATGAATGACAACTAATTTTATTTACTTATATAGCACCACAAATTTATGCAGCATAAAGAACACAGCATGTAAATCAAATATGCTGTAACTGAAACAAAGGGAAAAATTGCTTACCAGGAAGGCCTTATCAAAGGCATGAACATATGTCCATCAATTAAAAGGAAAGAGTTGCACCTATATCTTATCACTAGCTTTGGTGGAAGGCGTAAAGTTTTATACAAGATTTGCAGAATTGTCTTGTGAGGTCAGCTGTAGCTGGTGTTTTGCAGACATTGAGGGGACAAGGCCATCTGATATATTTTTCTACAATATTGTTTCTGCCTGCATACCATACTTACTTTAACTTATTTAACCACCTTACAGTCATTAATGTTTTCATCATCACAATACCTCTGGAAAATAGGGAAATGTTGTCAACCCCATTTTACAGATGGAATATTGAGGGACAGAGAGACTTCTCATGATCATAGAGGTATATCAGGGAATTGAACTCTAGCCTCCTGGAGCCACTCATCTCCTGTCCTAACTCCTGGATGACTCCTGTTCTTGTATATATTTTTAATTTTGTTTATATATGCTTAAAAGTAGGTTCACAGGGAAGGAGCAAACTTCAGTAATCTTTAATTACCTTCACCTTTTTACCAGAACCAGCCTTTTACTTTGGAGATATTGAATACTACGTTGATGAAAGTGCTGGCTTTGTTGAGGTGCATGTCTGGAGAACGGGGACTGATTTGTCCAAAGCTGCCACTGTTACAGTTAGGTCCCGCAAAATGGAGCCAATAACTGCAGAGGGTGAGTGATCATTTTGCTCTAGTTCCCTTTTAACATGTCTTAACATGGAGCACTGGTACATCCAGGATGGATTCAGTCCTGAAGGCTTCTGATTTAGCCCCTGAAATGGCACTGAGAGCCACAAAGTTGAACATGCCAGACTTGGTGTTTGCGCTGAACCGCCACACAGAGGTAAAGAAATGCATGTGTGTGATGTTCAGAAATGTGAGGAGACCTCTGTGCCCACATTATCTTGCATGCTAGTAAGTAAGGGGAAAAGTGAGCATGACAAGGAACTGAAAAAAGGCATGGATGGGTGTTTAAATGAAAACCAATGAATGGAAACCATGGCTTTATCCTGGAAGGTGCTGGCTGCCCTCGGCTACCATGAATTTCATGAAACATTTAAGCTGCTCAGCATGTCACATGGTTTTACTGAGATGCATATGGCCCATTTTTAGATTGTGCAGTCACTCCTGTTGCTAAGCTTAAGTAAGGGCTTATTCAAATATGTTGAAGATCTGTACTTAGAAGGGAATGGAAGCAAGGGCAAATTGTGCATTCCAGCCTTCCAATGGTTTTCACAAACTATTATCTTCCACACTCAATTGCTCATTGTCTCCTGATACTGCTAGACACACAGTTCTTGCCAGCCCACCAGCATGCAGTAGAGTATGTCTCCCACTCCAGACACAGATTTAGAACTTGACTCTTTAAGCCTGTGGATGAAGACTCTGGGTATGTCTGCACTTGGAGCTAGGGAAATGATTCCCAGCTCACACAGACATACACGTGCGATAGCTTGAGGAGAGTGCACTAAAAATAGTAGTGCAGGTGTGTCAGCACAGGCAGCCATGAGTGGCAGCATGGAATAGTTGCCCTAAGTATATACTCAGGGGGTCCAAGTAGGTAGATACTCAGCACAATTAGCCCATATGCCACACATCCTCTGCCCATGTCAGACTAGTTCACAGATATTTTTAGTGTGCCAGATCAAGGAAAAAAACAGCAAATGGTCTGGTAGCACTTTATAGACTAACAAAACATGTAGATGGTATCATGAGCTTTCGTGGGCACAGCCCACTTCTTCAGATGACCGGAGTTTTGTGAGTATGTCTACATGAGCTGTGAGTTGAACGCCCAACTTCACATGCAGACATATCCTCAGAGTCTTTATCCGCATGCCTAAAGGATCAAGTTCTAAATCTGAGTCTGGAGTTGGACACATACTGTATTCAGTCTGTCCGAAAACATGGCATTTTATGCTAAAGTGTTCTTTTGGTGTGGAGAAGTCATGAAGAGTCCAAATATTTTTCCTAGATAGTTACACTGAGAGTGAACAGGCATTAGTGTCTAGTTACTGATATAATCTTAAAATACTTTTAGTTGTCATAAGCTTTGCTGTTATGATGACCTTGACAGGAAGCCAAAAAGTCTCGGTTTAGTATTAGTATGCCTTTCCACATTTTTGTGCGTTCTCTTGGAAAATGAGATTATTAAGATGCCTACAAAGCAAGTTCATTTACTTTATTTCTTAACTATTATTTTGCATGATCTCTTGGGTGGACCTCACCCTAAATATTAAACGCAGTTTTGTTTCAGAAAAAGCATAACGGCATTGTAGGATTTTACAGCCAGGTTGTGTTTCACAGGATCACTGGATAACCTGTTCAATGGGGTGGGGAGTGGACTTGTATTTGTTTCCTTCAGCAATGTGTCCAAAAGCTTTTAGTCTCTTTATTGGAGTAATAAAACATTGTACAGTGATATCACAGCAAATGCACAAACGTCCCCTTTTTCACCTCAGACTTAGGTATAACAACCTTCTGTCTCATTCACTTCCCTCTAATCTTGTTTTTTTTATTCCCCACTTAATTAGCCTCATTAACACAGCTCCTACAATTGACAGGTACTTCTTTTGCTGTTATATATATGTTGGTTTCTGTCATTTCCACTCCAACTCATCTGTTGAAGTGGGTTTTACACACGAAAGCTCATAACACTTTATATTTTTGTTAGTGTCTGAGCTCTGGTCTACACTAGGACTTTATTTCAAAATAACCCCCCCAACTTCGAATTTATAAGTGGAGCGTCCACACGAGCTAGTCCATTATTTTGAAATAACGGGATGCAGAATTCAAAATCTGTACTCCTGCTTTTCATTAGGAGTAACACTAATTCCAAAACAGTTATTTCAAAATAACAGTAGTATGTGTGCTTCGGTACCCCTATTTCGAAATAATTACTCCCCAGAATAATTTGAAGTAATTACTCCCCAGTGCTTCCTAGGGCTCTAAATCCAAGGTAGCATGTCCACATTAATGGAGCCTGCTTTGGACTTATTTCAAGGCTTCCCTGTAGTGTGGACACGCTAGTTCAAATTTGTTAAATCGGGAGTTATTAAGTCGAATTTACTAATTTCAAAATAGTTTCCTAGTGTAGACATGGCCTAAGCTGCCACAGGCCTACTTGTTTTTAAGCAAACCTAGTTCACACTGTCTTTGACACTGAAGTATGCCAAGCCCTACTTGACATTGTCTGGATGTAATTTGACTCATCTGTCTTTGTCTTGGACCTTCATTAGCCACTGGCCAGCAGGATCCAAAAACTGTTTGCCTCCCATTCTTCTCCGCACTGAATTTTCATTCTTCTTATATACCTCATCTGGACATCCATAGTAATTCTTCTTAATCAGCCCCTTGGATGCTCTGCTTCCCACTTTTACATTTGTCACATAATTTGCTGCACTTTTGCCTAGGATTATAGACATATTATTGGATCCTTATTCCAAGGAATCTCCTTCATTTTTGGGGTTTCTCCAAAAATAGTCTGGTTGTTCCCAAACTCTAGTTTGCATTTCACTTACAAAGGATTTACATCTGTATAGCTCCACTCACTGAAATGGAGTTATTCCTGATTTTCAACTGGATAAGTGAAATTAGAATCATGCCTGCTTCAAATGCCTTGTCTACACACCAAACCATTTTATTGCTTTGCAGGACTGCAAAAGATCTAGAGAGTTTTAAATGATAACGTCAAGAGTATTAACATCAACAGCCTGACTCTAGAGCTCTTATTTTTTTAATTAAATATTGTGAAAAATAGTTCCATCAGTGTATTCAGTTTTATGTTTTGTTTCATTGTGTAGCTGGGGTAGATTATGTAGGCATCAGTCGGAATTTGGATTTTGCCCCGGGAGTCAACATGCAGAATTTCCGTGTGATCATTCTGGATGACCTTGGACAGCCAGTGTTAGAAGGAATTGAGAAGTTTGAGCTTGTGCTGCGAATGCCTATGAATGCTATCCTTGGAGAACCAAGCAAAGCAACCATCTTCATCAATGACTCAGTCTCTGATTGTAAGTATTAATTATTTTCAAAGGAAGAAATATGGTGTTTGCAATGCAATAAATCATATTCATCTTCCCTCTGAGTCCATATGGAACCAATGTCCACGCATGGTGTTTGGGAACACTACATTGCTGAAGTTGTGATCTTTTGGATAAGATGTAAAACTTGGCTCCTGACCACTTGTGGTCATTATTAAATTCCTGGGCATTTACTGTTCTACATGTCTCTCAGCTGATTATAGTCTTCTTCACTTATGTTCCTAAAACCATGGGGAATGTAGGACATGTGCATAAAGATAAATACATGTATGCTAGTTTTATACCAATGTAATGTTATAGACAAAAGCTGTAATATTCCAGATTTATAGCAGTGTGAGATCAAAATCAGGGCCATAGCTTGTAGTTCTGTAAAGCAATTGTGGGGAAATAATCGACCCATTGAAGTCAGTGGAAATTATTTCATTCTTTGAACTGTGGGAAATGTGCTAAATAAATCAATTGCTACCTCATGAGGAGTCTGCCACATCATAACCCTATATAACATGGTACATGACACCATCATATTAAAAGGAGTGGAGCCAAGAATTCATCATTTTGAACATTTTATTTTTTCCTTTGTATGTGTCTGACTAGTGCCTAAAATGCAGTTTAAAGAACCCATATATATTGGCAATGAAAATGATGGACAGATTTCTGCCATGATATACAGGAGTGGGGATATCCACTACACATCTACAGTGCGCTGCTACAGTAGGCAGGGTTCAGCCCAGGTAATGATGGACTTCGAAGAACGTCCTAACACTGACAGTTCCATCATCACTTTCCTTCCTGGTAAGGCACAGTTCTTTATTAGAAACCTTTATTCTGTCAGAGTTGGTTTTGCTTTAAATCATGTGGATTTTTCTCACAGCACACGCCATACAGTCTGTTTGGGGGAGCAAAGCTGTCTTTCCTCTGACTAGACAGAGCATGGGCACAGCATTCCTCACACCATCCCGCCTTAACCCTGAACTAGAGGAGGATCATCTACAGCAGTGGTCACCAACCAGTAGATCGGGATCCACCAGTATATCTTGAAGCCTCTGACAGGGGATCCTGACTGGACACCACTTCTGCAGCTCCCATTGATCAAAAACAGGGAACCGTGGCCAGTAGAGCTATGGGCTCAGTGCCTGTAGATGAGGGGCAGCACAAAGAGCCACTGCTGTGCATGCCAGCTGCTTTCAGGAATGGCGCAGGGCCAGGGCAGAGGAAACCTGCCTTAACTCCATTGCTCTACCACCCAGAAGCAGTCTCAGTTAAACAGTACCCAGCCAGAGCCTGCTTCCTGAGCCCCTCCCTGTTCCTCCCCTGAACCTCCTCCTGAACCCAGCCTTCTGCCCAGACATGAGTCCCATTGCATCCAAACTCCTTCCCAGAGCTTGCACCCAGAAACCCCTCCTGGACCCCAATTTTCCACCCTGGGCTAAGCCCGGAGCCCCTCCAAATCCCTTGGACCATGACAAGAGCCTGCATCCCAACCCCCTACCCCAGCCTGATGAAAGCAAATGAGGTTCAGGGAGGAAGGGGGATGGAGCAGGGTGAGGCCTCGGAGAAGGGGTGGAGCAGGGGCGGGGCCTCAGAGAAGGGGCAGGAAGGAAGTTGGGCAAGGGTATTTGGGTTTGAGGTAGATCTTACATTGCACTTACATTGAAAAAGTGATCTTGTGATTAAAAAGGTTGGAGACCACTGATCTATAGAAATACAAAAGATATCCTTTTGCAAAATCCCCACCACTAGTCCTAACAGGTCCTAATTTGCTACAGCCTGGAGCAAATTCAGAGCTGGATTAATATCACAGAGGAAACCCCCTAAAGCTCTGGCCTCATTAGACAGACCATGAGCAAATACAGCGATCTGCCTCTGCCTTTTAACTGCATAGGGGCAGAGCTAAGTTAATTATTGCTCTCTGATGTTTCCCCACCTCATTCCTCCCTATTTTTTGTGTCCCAGTGTGCCTGGATGGCTCAGAATATTTCACCCAAAAAAAAAACCTAAGGAAGAGTCAAGGCCGCACAAAGTTTAAAATGGGGTTTCAGTTACAATATAGAGTTATTTCTAGTTACAATGTATTAACCGTTTAAAATAGGGTTTTAGTTACCATATAAAAAATTACAACAGATTCTTACAAGGTATTTCGTAACAGGCTACTGACAAATTCATCCAAAAGTGGTTACAATTCATGAAGTTACATAATGTCATATTGGTAGATATAATTCATTAAAAGAGCAATTTAATTCTTCAGCCCTATATATTGGCATTGCTCACACTGATGTCATATTTATGGTCAAAACGTACAATAAACTGGGACCGCTACATTTATTTCTTATGCTGGTTCTCACTCCAGAACCCACTGAGAAGAGGGGGGCGCTGATGTCAGGAGGTCCACTCCTCCCCCCACTTGCATTGGGAACTAGATACGAGGATATTTATTCACACCTCTTCCACTGACACTCCAGATGGCCCTGAATCAGTTAGAACTAAAGGCTCAAAGTTATCATTAATTTTAGGCACATGTTTCCTGGTTGCTGAATTTGAGACACATAGCTGCTGATCTTCCTTGGTGATAGGCATCCACATCTCCCATTGGCATCAGAGGAAGCTGAGAGGGATGTGAAAATCAGCTTGGCTGTCTTAAATTAAAGTAACAAAATTAGAGGCTGTTTTTGAAAATTCAGGCTTGAAACTTCCAGTTTCTCATTTTCCACCTCTATGAATGAGGATAATATTCTTCCATCTCTCAGAGGAGTGGGGAGTGTTGCTATTACTGTCATTAGTTATTATATACTAGTAGAATTGATCTGTGGGTCCTACAGCTTGAGAACAATGCCTGTAATACATCTAGAAACAATGATAAGTTCTGCATGGTGTTTTAATGTCTACCTAATGATTCCAGGTGAGACTGAGAAACCTTGCACCCTCATTCTTGTGGATGACTCTCTGCATGAAGAAGAGGAGGAACTGCGTCTGGTTCTTGGTACTCCACGAAGTGACTCCTCCTATGGTGCCTCTATTGGTGAACAAAATGAAACCCTGATAAGGATCACAGATCACGCAGACAGTGAGAAGTTATTTTTGACCCTACACATACCGTTTTAACTTTGGCACTTAAAAGCTCTTTGGTGCACACCATTAAACACTTTTTTTCTGTTATTACAGAGGCCATTATTAAGTTTGGTGAGACCAAATTTAGTGTTAGTGAACCGAAAGATGCAGGACAGCTGGTGGTTGTGAAAATTCCAGTGCTTCGTCTGGGAGATACTTCAAAGGTTTCCATTGTAAGGGTTCACACAAAGGATGGCTCTGCCACCTCTGGAGAAGACTACCATCCTGTGTCAGAAGGTATGAAGAGAGTCTCCATTTGCCATTCAGATCAATATCACATCTTATTGATTATTTCAGTTACAATTGTTGTACAGTAGTGAAAGGAAAAAAAGGCATTGTGAACTTTTAAGCTTTTAATACTTTTTAGCTGCATTCATTAGTGCCTTTTGCATTAATAAGGCCATAAGAATTGAATTTAATATTCTTTATATTTAACTCACAACAATCTGTAGTAGTACAGTTTATGAAAGAAAGCATTACTGATTCTGAAGTAACTAGTCACAAATGTGAAATGCTTTCTTCTATTCCCTACTTCTGGAATAAAAACTGTAGGGAAGTCGAAGTTCTAGACTGAAATTTTGTATGAGTATCATACCAACAAAGTTAAGCCAGAAGAATGACTGATAAGTAATCTATAAAATACACTGCTTTGTCTAGACTGCAGGCTTCTTTTGGAAGAAGCTTTTCCAGAAGAGATCTTCCAAAAAAGCTTCTGGAAGATAACGGCTACACAGCAAAAGCACATCGAAAAAGCGATCTGCTTTTTTGAAAGATAGCGTCCACGCTGAATGGACACTATATTGCATTTAAGCTGTGATTGCTATGGATGGTGTGGCCACCAGGGCACCTGTGCTTTTTCCACTTTCCTCTTCTTTCAAAAGAACTCCCTCTTCCCCATTCACACACACCTTTTTCCGAAAGTGCTCTTTCAGAAAAAGGTTTCTTCGTCATAGAAAGAGGTGTACCAATGTTGGAAAAACCCCTGTTCTTTTGATTTTTTTAAAAAGAATGCGATTGCAGTGTGGACATAAGTGAAGTTTTTTCCAAAAAAACTGCAGTATAGACATACCCTGAGTTAGTACCCAAATGCTTATCTCATAGATGTGATTTGCATATTTCAGTAGGAAAGACAAAGGGCAAGATGAGGCAAAAGGACCTGAAATCAGGATTATATGGATAATTTGTATACAATACCAGTGCTTTGGAAAATAACTGGAAATATGTGTTGGAGTAAACAAGAAAATTGGTAGAAACAGGCAGCAGCTTGGAACCACACAATCTAACTGTAGCCTTCTGATCTAGTTTATGTGCCATAAGTCTGAAATAAGAGTCAGAGGGTCACATAACTGGTTCTGCACTGAACTGATAGACCCTGAAGACTGTCAGATCTGATATGCAAAGATGGTGGAGGGAACTCACTCTGGGCTTGGAAAGAAGTGGGGAGCAGGGAACATCCCTGAACAGCACTGAACCTGATTCTCTTCTACATGCCTGTAGTAGACAGAAGGACCAAGGATAAAGTACAGCCCAGCAATCTGCTGGAAATCAGCATGTTACTGAAGTACTCTCTGCTGGCCTCTTTTCTGGTATATGTGATCATGTAATTTACATCCTCTGTGGCCTGAGCAGACACTCAGTCAGCCAAGGAAGTATCTGGATGTCTCACTGAGACAATTATTAGAGAGTCTTCTAGGATAATAGCACCCAGAGGATCGCAGACATCCTGAGAACTTACCTGAAATACATTTTTAAGCTAATAGAAGGGAACTATGAGTCTTTTGCATTGTGTTAAGTCAAAAGACTAATTTTTAATCAACTCATTTTTTTAATGTTTGTGCAGATAACAAATTAAAAAATCCTTCAGCATTCTGCTTTGGAGGCCTAAGATGGGGCATTCCAGTTGCTGCTTGAAAACCATTCCATGGTCATTCTGTGGATGCACAGCTGCTTTACTCTCTCATCACCTATGGAATTTGGCAGCAACACAGTGTTGCTGGGAGGCTCTGGGACTAGGGTTTGTCTTTTTAGCTCGGGCCTCCAGTGGTGGAACAACATGGCAGTTCAGTTTCTTCAAACCACTTTTGTTTATAACTTCAATTCTTATTGGTTTTCATGCAGTAGTGACTTCATTTCCATTTCCAGTGCCTCTTCCCCTCTCCTAAGGTGGGGAATCAGTGGGCTAAAGAGGTTCTAATTCTCTGTCTTCTTCAGTAGAGCACCTCACAGGTGAGCTTTGCCTGTTCCCCACTGCAGCAGCAGAGATTCCCTGCAACTATTGAGCCAAGTTCAATAGGCAAGTTTTTGGGAGTTCAGAGAGTGAACTGTGCCCTGTTGCAACCAGAAGCCATCAAACTTTACGAGAATGTGATATGGGTTTGGAAGAAGGAGCTATACCCTGATGACACAAGCCATCAACCTTCATGTTGCCTGGGGAGAGTAAGCTATGCCTGGCTACCACAAGCTATTGGCCTTCACAGTATCGGTCAGCTTTGAGTCAAACAGGCATGTAAAGCCTTAACCCCTACCTGAAGCCATGACTTCATTATGAGAGGCTCAACCAAAAGCATGAGGATTCCCACAGAGAGGGGTCCCCTTCACAGCCTGCTCAGAGGAAAGTCTTGCAAACTCCAGAGAATTTTGATCTAAAAGAGGCTAAAGCAAATGCCACCTTTGTAAGGGATAAACTTGTATTGTTCACATCCACAGCTGTAACTGTGGCATAGCTGAGCAAAAACAGAGCCATGGCCACATGAGTTCGGACCAGTGGGTCTATTGAGTCCATCGGCCTGTCTGTGACAACATCACACCAGTTACTTCAGAAGAAGGTAAAAGAAATCGGGTAGAGAGCAGTCATAGAGCTCATAAGGCAAGCTTCCTCCTACCTCTCATTGGAGGTTGGCTTATGACTGAAACAGGAATGTCTATATCCTTCCAAAACCAGGGATTAACCAGAGGTCACAACTTCTCCTCAGTAGTAGAATTAATGTAAGGAAGGCAAAGGGAGAACTGAAGTCCTTTTCCTACTCCTCCAGTGGCCCAGAAGGCATGTCAGACTTAAACAACCAAGGAACCTCTGTTGCATCTGCAGAAACACCAGACCTCTTCAAGCAATAATTCCTTCGTATAGACACAGATGACCTACAGTAACAGCCAGTTAATGAAAGAGAAGTATGATTTAGAGGAGTTTCTCAGAGGCCTCATTAGTATGCAGGCAGAAATGAACCTGGAAAATTTTGGTCACTGATCTGGCAAAACCTTCTTTTCTGATGCAAAGGAAACTGAAAATTCTTGTACAGACAAGAATTGCCTCTGATGCTATGAAATAAATAATAATAGCAATAGCAACGACTAAGCTCTGGGGGGGTCTCAGGTACTCTCAAGTTGCTTCTGTAAAATGTCTGATTTGAGTCCCACAACCAAACAGCACAAAAAAGGGCATAATAGTCCCAGTAGCATTCTTTAGGCAGACGTCTCTCTCTCCCCATCTGATGATCATCTGGTGTCAAGATTAATCAGTGACAGATAAAACCAGTGGTTGGCCTTTCTAGTCTCCAATACTTCAAAAGGACCATGTTTGAAATTAGTTTCTTTATCCATATAGGAGCCACACTGCTGTTGGAATGAGGAAAAGCTTATTCTTACAGCTCCAGAAACCTTTCCGTTCTAGGTTTATTCTTCTTTCCACAATTCCTGAATATTAGTTTCCCATTATTTTGTTTCAGCCCTTAGCCCTCCTGTGAAAGGTGGTGGCATAAATGGACGTTACTGGAGTTCAAAATGGATATTTCAAGCATATGAGCTGTGTCTAGACTGGCAAGATTTTGCGCAAAAGCGACTGCTTTTGCGCAAAAACTTGCCAGCTGTCTACACTGGCCGCTTGAATTTGCGCAAGAGCACTGACGTTCTAATGTAAGAAATCAGTGCTTCTTGTGCAAATACTTTGATGCTCCCGTTTGGGCAAAAGTCCTTTTGCACAAAAGCTTTTGCACAAAAGGGCCAGTGTAGACAGCTCAGATTTGTTTTGCGCAAAAAAGCCCCGATGGCTAAAATGGCAATCGGGGCTTTCTTGCGCAAAACCGCATCTAGATTGGCACGGACGCTTTTCCACAAAAAAGTGCTTTTGCGGAAAAGTGTCCGTGCCAATCTAGATGGTCTTTTCCGCAAATGCTTTTAACGGAAAAACTTTTCCGTTAAAAGCATTTGTGGAAAATCATGCCAGTCTAGACATAGCCATGGAGTATACATGCCACTCCCTTAGACCCTGTTGACCTCATTTTTTTCATAATGCCAAGGCCTTAGGAACTCCCAGCTGCTGCAGGTACGGTGTTAAAATCCTTCACCCATTGCTATGCTAAGCAACTGAGAAATTATTTGTTGAGATGGAGTCGATGCTCCCTCAGCAAATTCCCTAGGGTTCTTATGGAGGAAAAGTATGAACTTCATCTGAGGAAGATTTGCAAGTAGGTGTCCGTTCCTGTGCAGAGACATGCATTGGTAGAAAGATGTTGCTGGATTGGTTCTTACTCTATATTGTGATGTGGGATTTCTATTTGCCCCTATTATCCTACTCGTAAAAATAATTTTAAAACTGTGTTTATCCTTTGATGCCTTCCTTCTGTGATTTACTGCTGCCACTTCCCATGAGAAGAGGAAAGAAGAGAGAAGCTGTGCAACACGAGAAATTTCTAAGTTGAAGTTGGTCTATAAAATCATGACTGGTGTGAAGAAAGTAAATAAGGAAGTGTTATTTACTTCTCATAACACAAGAAGTAGGAGTCACCAAATGAAATTAGTACACAGCAGATTTAAACAAAAGGAAGTATTTGTTCACATGACACATAGCTAACTTGTGGAACTATTTGCCAGAGTATGTTGTGGAAGCCAAGACAAAAAACAACTAGATGAATTCATAAAGGATTGGTCGGTCCATCAATGGCGGGTAGCCAGGATGGGCAGGGATGGTGTCCCCAGCTTCTGTTTGCCAGAAGCTGGGAATGGACAACAGAGAATGGATCACTTAATGATTACCTGTTCTGTTCACTCCTTCTGGGGCATCTGGCATTGGTCACTGTTGGAAGACAGGATACTGAGCTAGATGGACCTTTGGTCTGACCAGTATGACGATTCATATATTATGTTCCTATTTGTGGGTTTAGAGAACCCAACCCATTCAGCGGCAGGGACAAACTTTACATCTCTGACTGGATTATCCCAGGGAAATGCCACAAGCCAAAACTCAGCAGTTTCTTGTCCCTTATACAGTGTGTCTACTCCCATAGAAAATGAAAGGGTCCAGTTAACATACATTATTATTATTCTATTTATTTTTATTATGTATTAGTTGTGTTTGAATAGTATAGACTAATTTATTCAAGTCACGTGAACATATGTAGTTTACAAGGCAAGTGTTAACTTTTGTAGTTCTCTGTCATGGCAGAACAGAGAGAATCTGAATCAGCAGATTTATTTTTAAAATGTCTTATTGTATTTTTAGAAATTGAGTTTAAAGAGGGTGAAACACAGCACACCGTGGAGATTGAGGTGCTTTTTGATGGCATTAGGGAGATGAGAGAGGCCTTCACTATTCACCTGAAGCCTGATGAGAACATGGTGGCAGAGATACAGGTAATACAAACTATTCAACAGCAGTTCTCTGGCAGACATAGAGACCTCTTATAGCTGTTCATCATCATTGTTTTTCAGTTGGGTTATAATTAAGAGCCTAAAATTCCCATCCAAAATAATTCACCTCCAATAATTCAGACAGACCAGTGAGAGTTTGTGTCACTGCTTGTCTTGTAGCCCTGATTATCTTAAAATACTCTGCTGTTGTATCTCCCTGTCTGGTTGCTCCCAGCCAGCACATGAACATGCACTGAGTATCTCTGTGTAGAACCACCCAGTTTCAGCAACTCAGATGCCAACAGCACATTTGTTACAATAGAACCACACTCTGATCTCTACCAGTTTTGGATGATATGAGCCAAGTGACCCCCAACACATCCCCGCCCCCTGAATGTTCCCAATCTTTTTGTCCTGAAATGTCCAGCCTTTTCCTAGAACATTCAGAGGAGTAATGACGTCTGTTGCTCCTTTAAAGAGACAAAAAGCACAAGGGCTTGTTGCTTAACTCGTGTCAACAATCACTTCAAGTCAAACATAGCTCTGTGTTGGTTTAGAATGAAAGTAAAACAAGTGTATTTGATCAAAAAGAAAAAGATTTTTAAGTAGGGACATGAATGGGTAACAGTGAGGGGAGGAGCTGGGAGCAGGAACTGGCCATCCTGCACAGTGAGGGGGAGGTGCTGGCAGTAGGGAGGTGCGATGTGGGAGCAAGATTCCACTTAACCAGTTAACTGATTAATGGAGATTTTGCGTCCCTAATTTTGAGTTGAAGTATAAGGGATAAAGCTGGAAATAGTGACAAACAAATAAAAGTGAAAAATGCTTTCTAGTGACCAGGACTTACCCTGAACCAAAACTTGTTTTGGTAAGATTCTTAACACACCTCCTTCTAGCAAGATGACTGATATCTTCCCAAACTTATTCTTTTGTCCCAGGCTCAGGATGACCTCATGAGCCATTCTTCACTTTTTGTGGCCCACCTATAATTGTGGGCTTGCATTGTTTTTGGTCACTTCTTACTTTCATTGGAAACAGGGAAATAGCTGCTTTCCCTTCTGTCAGGGAAAAAACTTGTTTCTCCTTTTGTTAGGTCAAACTTTAAAGCATTATATCAGCAAATATTCATAATTTCTCATGGAGTGTTAATACATACATTTCAGAGTGTTATTAATCACCAGTGTGTCAATTATATTAATAAAAGATGTTACTGGATATACTTTTATAATACAGCAATAAAATATACAATCAGTTGATTCAATTGCTTATCATTCGAGGTTCATCTCTTTGCGAGAAGCTAGCTTCCCCACGAGCTACATTGATGGTTTTGTTGACGATTTATATAAATATGCCTCGTTGTCTTTGCCTGATGACAAGCACATCCACATTCCACTGTCTATGGCAAGCTGTGTTTGTACATTGCTTGCCAAACACAATTTAGGAACATAATTCTAGCATGTATCCATATCCGTTTGTATATACCCTGTACATACATCACACAGGAATACTAATGATGATGTGAGTAGCTAGTTTTCAAATGATGTGTTACATCTCACCATTTGGGCAAATATCATGACCATGGTGTTTTAGGTGTATGAGGAATGTCTGACCTGACAAGAGCGCCTGACACAGATTAGAGAACCACCAGTAGGCCTCTTGGTCACCCCTGTATAATGCCATAAATATGAACTATTGGCTCCCAATTGTCACACGGCAAAGATATAGCCATTATTAGAAGTTATGGACTGCACAGACCCACCAGACATGTGATGTTTTAAATAACTCAATCCATGGTGATTCTGTCATTTCCCTTGAGACACTATTCCGCAAGCTAAGAAATGCTGCTGCTGCTGCTGCTGCTGCTGCTGCTGCTGCTGCTGCTAAGAAATATTTCCCGATAAACCTTCAGTTGTCTTGGTTTTGTACATTTGTGCTACAGTTTTTGTGTTTCTATATGAATTACCAGACAGCCAAGGCCATTGTGTATATTGAAGAAATGAACAGCATGGCGGATGTCACCTTTCCTTCAGTCCCTCAAGTTGCATCCCTTTTGATATATGATGATACTTCTAGAGCCAAAGACAGAATTGGTCCAGTGGCTGGCTATCCTGTTGTCTGTATCACAGTGAGTATCAAGACGAGAAGTAGGAACGAGGCTAATAGATGCGTGACTTCAAAGAAACAGTGGAACTGCCTGAGGGAAGTGGTGAAGGGCTACTAGGAAACAGAACATCATTTTTCAAATGTTTTCCCTCTGGTGGTAGATAATAAATGTCTCTAGAAAGCATTTTTTTATTAAGATGGGATATGTGTGTTGTGTCATGAAAAAGTTGTTCACTGCCAATACTATGTGTGCTACTATATTTTCTTTATACAGGATGCTTGGGTAAGTAATATGAAAACATTTTTGTAAAAGAAAACCTATGAAATATAGGAATGTAGATGTTAAAAATTGAAACTACATGTAAAAACTATTTTGGATCTGGCTTTAAAAGAGTTTCCTCTACCATTAACTGCATGTAAAAAAGAGTTTGGTTATACATAATTATAGCAAATAAACATATTTTTTAAAAAGTTATACTTCTAAAGAAAAGCACTCAAAAGTCAGCAAGCTGCCAAAATTAACATTCACATACAAATTTGAGTCTACAGTACAATTCAAGGCTGGATTCTCAGCTCGTGTTCCAGCCCTCTTCTGCCACAAATCTGCCTTAATAGGGCAGCAGGGGATTCCCCGTTAATAGGGCATGGCATAGACCCAGTGTAACCAACTCTGCGTCAGACAGCTCTCTATTACAGGGGATGTCTGAGTGCAGGAAGGAATGTGAACAGAGACCATGCTGCACTTTGGCAGCTCCTGCTGTTATGAGTTACAAGTGAGTGTAAGCTGTAGTACAGAAACTGCTCTAACTTGGATGGAGGCCAAATCAACTTTTGGAGGGAAAAACAGTGACAGAAAGCTGTCTTTCACACTCCTACTCCTCTTTCCTGGGCCAAGCATAGCTTGGCCAGACTCAAAGAGTCTTGTCCAATGTTTTTAGTTATTTGATTACATACTTTTATTTCCTCGGGCCCTTTCTCTCCTTCAATCTCTGATTTTACACCGTTAAAGTCAATTTATTGAACTATCCTGTCTGTGCGGTGAGTTAGGTCAGGATCCTCTGGACTCTGGTGTACTGAACCTGGATCTTTATAAACTGAGTGTGCACAGTAAAACTTATATATAATGAGTCCAGGTTCTATCCAGCCACATCTCCCTTTAGAGTCTTACAGGTTTTCAGTATGCACCTTCGCAGGTCATGTATTGCATGACACATGGTTTTCCTAAATCACCATAAAAACTTCCATGCCATTTTGTTACACATCTGTGCATATGTGATTAGAACATTGGGGGGGGCGGGGAAGAAAGGGGCAAAATCAGACGGAGTGATAGCACAGGATAGCTCTCTATCCTTAACTTTCACTTTTAATATGATGTTTTTGTAGTGCTTTTGTTCCACTGTGGCGAAAGCCAAATTTTATCTGAATTTCCTGAGCATTTTCACACTGCTCGACTGCTTTCTTTATCATGAAATAAATAAGATCATTATAACTTGTCTGACTTTTCCCACAGGCTTGCAATCCTAAATATACAGACTATGACAAGACAGGTTCAATATGTGCCAGTGAGAATATCAATAACACGCTGACTCGATACCGATGGCTGGTTAGTGCACCCACTGGCCCTGACGGTGTGACCAGTCCCATGAAAGAGGTTGACTTTGATACATTCTTCACTTCCTCCAAAATAATCACACTGGACTCCATTTACTTTCAAGCTGGCTCTCGGGTCCAGTGTGCAGCTCGTGCTGTGAATTCAGATGGGAATGAAGGCCTGGAGCTCATGAGCCCCATTGTAACAATAAACACAGAGGAAGGTAATGTATCCATTAACAATAGCAAAACTTACAGCCTGCACAAAAAATGACTTTCTCTCTTACTTAAGCAGTCTTCATTTATGTGACATCTTTAACATCTTAGTATTGCCTATTCTCTAGTCTTTCGTGGAGCCCTCTAAAGTCAATAAAACCTGAACTTCTAATGTAAAAAAACAAACAAGAAACAAACTATATATTGAGAGGGCTGCAGGGAGAATGGGGAAGGATAAAAACAATTTTTAGGTCTTCTGTACACATCAGAAAGAAACTTAAAAAAACAAATTTCTTCCCTTTGCTGAACATCTTTAAATAACCTTCCACCTGACAAATCAGTCTTTCATATTTTAAGTCAGATAAAATGTTTAAGGTCACCCTAAAATCAAAGATGATTTTTGTTTAATGTGGTAGTTGTCAAACAGTCGAAACAGAATGCCAAAATGTTGCATCATATAAATCCTATTTCAGATGACGACAGTTCTTTTTGTCACCCCTGCTCCCTTTAGTGCCACAGTAACTTTTATTTATTTTGTGTAATAGACCATTTAAAATAGACAAGATATTAAATTGTCTAATCTGTACTTGAATTTGTCACATTAATTCCAAGTGCTTGGCTCTTTCCTGCTAAATATTTACAGTTAACTAGTCTAATTGCTACTGAGTAAGGCATCTGGAGATTTGAATCTGTAGAATTTCCACTTAGTTACTTGGCCATAAACTATGTATTGCATTTTTGGTGATTTTTTTCAAGATCCATCCACCCTATTCTAACATGTTGCGACACTGAATAAGGACCCACCTTATCTCCTATTGTGTTACATAATTTATAGACAGCTCCTTTGTGTGCTGGAAACTTCTGTCATGGCAAACTTTTTGCAGCTGATGTCTGCAGTATGTCTGCAGACTAAGCCCTGGTCTGTGGTACCCAGGCTTTCAGACTCAGTGTTTCCAGGCCTGTGCTTGAGCAACCACACGGCATTGTACATCTGAGTTTATAATTGCTGTACCCTGGTCTCCCTGCTGTTCTAGTGCAGCTGAATAGCACTATGCAGACCTTGCGACTTGGGTCTGTGGCTCGACTTGCATACATGCTGCATCATGATAGAGCTTGAATCCAGGTCACAGCGGGATTGAGGGCTGATCCCTAACAGGCTCTTGAGGACCTAGGACTCTGAGTCTTGAGTGCTTGCTGACCTAAGTCAACTGGATTTGTATGTGTATGGGAGGGAGACGTGGTCTCAAACCTGAGTTAGTGTCTGGGCTCAGCATGCAGAGTAAGCATATCCTTTGTTACTCCAGCATCACCCCAAGGTGAATCAAGGGTATGTCTACACTGCATTGTAAGCTCAAGCCTGTGGGACTGCATCTTGTGGACTCAGTGTTTCCAAGCCTGTGCTTGCTTGTCCATGTTGCCCTGTAAATCTGGGCTTATTTTGTTGGACCTTGTCTCACAGTTATGGTCATGCATCCATACTCTTCAACACAGATCCTCTGACTCAGGTCTGCAGCTTGAGCTGCATCCACACTGCAAAATGACAGGGACTGGACCCAAGTCACAGGAGGACTCAGATGCTAACCCACTCCCTCTAGCAGGGTCCTAAGACCAGGATTTTGAGAGCTTGCTAACCTGAGTCAGATTGATTTGTATATGGAAGGAAGGGGCATCCGCAGTGAAACCTGAGTCAAAGTCTAGATGGGCTTAGTGTGCAGTGTAGACATCCCCTACATCAGCATGTTGTATTGTCAGACGTAAATCCTTCAAAGACAGAAAGATGAGGAAAACGTAACTGCAAGTTTACAAGGAGACATTTGAATTACCATTTTCATTATCTGCAAACTGTTCAATATCTTACTATGTATTTTAGAAATGTGTGTCTGTCTGTCCATCTGTTAGTCCATTTGTTCAAGAATACCTCAGAAACCATAAGAGCTAGGACCACCAAATTTGGTATGCAGCTTCCTCTTATCATAGCTTAAAGGCAAGGTAAGAATTTGGTTGTGCCAGGACAATGGGAAGTGCTTTAAATTATCATAAAATGGAAAGGGACAATTATACTGTAGAATGGTAGGAGGCACAATTATGCTGTATAATGACCACTGGGGGACAGCAAGGAGCAAGAGATGGGTACTCGGACAGCTATAACCCCATTGGGCCAGCAGGGAGCAGGGGTGGAGAAAGGGACAGCTATTTTACTATGTATTTCAGAGTCTGGCTATGTCTACACTGCAGAGCTTTTCTGCCACATCCAAGTAGTGTGTCTGCTTTTCTGAAAAAAAATTCAGAAAAGCAGATGCGTTTTTTCAGCATCCCTGTAAACCTCGTTCTACAAGGAAGAAGGGATGTTCTGAAAGAGGGTTTTTTTCTGACATTTGGTCACATGTAGACAGGCCAAATGTCGGAAAAGCCTCTTTCGGAAGAAAAGCGGAAAAAGATATGCAAATTATGGTTCACTATTTGCGTATCTTTTTCTGACTTTTCCCTGCAGAGTAGACATAGCCTTTGTGTGTTTGTCTGTGTTTCTGTCTATCCTCCAGCCAGGGGACATGCACTCCTCCCCCAGCTATGCCCAAGGCAGCATCCATGGACAGATGTTCTCACTTGGCTCAAAGATGCTGTGGTGAGAGAGGGCTGGGGTTGTCCTCTCTCCCCTGGGCAGCCTGTATACTGAACCCTTCATCCCCAGCTCTACCCCAGAGTAATTATTTAAGTGAAGAAAAACAAACTTATTTGAGTTAAAGACCTAGGCAACACTGGGCAAATCTTCTAGTGCATATATATAATATGAATAAGAGGTTCTTAAGTAAGATTGTTTGAACTTAAGACCTCCTTAACAGTAGATTGCAGAAATCATGTGAGTATAAACAGCTTCTGTTGTTTTCTGGTTTGCTCTGTTCTAAAGATGTAGTCCAAGTATAACATTAGGAAAACGTTAACAAAAAAAAAGTAAAATCTTGTTTCAAAATAAGTTAAATTAACCATGCAACCAAACTATACTCTGAAAAGGATTTTGAACTTCTTTTTTAACCTGCCAATGCATGGTCCAAATTTTCAAAAAATGACCACTCAGCCCCACATTTACCAGGGTCCTGTGTGGAAGCAGTCATTTGTGCACAATAGGGGTACTTATGTGTCTTTGTATACCATGTCTTGCTTTGCAAGACTGTTGATACATAGAGTATGCATGTGTAATCTAGTCACCCAATTTTGAAAATTTGATCCACTTTGGTCATAGAGTTCTGATTTCCACTCAAATCCTCTGATAACAATTCCTATTGAAAGTTACTTTTAATGCTGGATTCTCTTGACAGGGTTCTTCTCAATCCAGAAAATGTGTCTAGTTTTTAAAGTATGTGCAGTGAAAAGGAAACTTAAGCTTAGAGCAAGGCAGAGTGAAATAATGTTTCCTCGACACAAAAAATAAAGTTGCTTTTTCACTTTTCCATTAGGTCTTTGCCAGCCCCGGGTACCAGGTGTGGTTGGGGCAGAACCATTCTCTGCCAAGCTGCGCTACACTGGCCCAGAAGATCCAGACTATGCTAATCTCATCAAACTGACCATCACAATGCCTCATATTGATGGTATGTAAAAACTGCATTCATAAGCCACAGAGTGTATGTAAAATGCTGTCATGTCATGCCTCACCTCTTATTTTAACAAGTGTCTTAAAGAGTCAGAAACACAGTGTAATCTCTCAGTGTTTATAGTAGTGGAGAAATATCATGAATGTGTCATTTGAACCTGCAATAGTGCAGTATGTCGTAGTGATATACATGTGACGTGAAAAGTCATCCCTGAATTAGAGTCTGATTAAACCACATGGACTGGCGAATCATTGCTGTGCTAGGCTCTAGCCAATCCACAATCTAGGAATTCTCAGGGCAAGTATATGAGCCTTTCAAGAGAATCAGCAGCTCAGTCTACTCAATGGCAGTCCAGGGCTTGGAACCCTTCCGTGCCTGATGGTGGCAACAAACTCCACCAGTCTTAACCTGCTCTAGATCTGGTCCTAGACTGCTGCGGCTTTGCTCTCACTCTGGCCTTCTTCCAACCCTGCACTGGACTCCTGATTCCAGTTCTGATCCTTACTTCCCCTGCTCTGAGCATGAAACTCGACTGCCATGGCTTCAGCCACTAAACGTGACCATCACAGTTTCCGACAAGATGTTCTCCTTTTATTCTTGTTCATTGATAAAACTTAAGAAACAATGCATGGTCCTGCTGCATCTTAGACACTGAAAAAAAAATAAATAGTATCATGAACTTTCGTGGGCACAACCCACTTGAAGTTTGCTTATGTTACATGGAATCATCACTAGTACAATGGGCATCTCAACCTTCTGTCAACAGTTATGCATGAACTAGTCTTTAAATTTAGCTTGAATGTAGAGTGGCTGGAGCAGACAGCTAGAGGTCTTTTTCCAGTCTTGCAGCCTGCCAGGGACAAGTTACTTCCCTAAACGGTACCTCAGTTTATTCATTTGTAAGCATAATTGGTTTTACACATTTCATGAAGGTTTTAAGAGTCTTTAACAAATGCTTTAAAAGCATTTTAATGAATGGTGATGCATACAGTGGAAACTTACTGAATTGCATGAATGATTATTAAATCAATTAATTAGTTCATAAGTAAACAAATAAATCAAGAGAACAAGAAAACTGCACCACAATATGCACTTTGCAACTTTTATTTTAATAGCTATCACTTTTATTTTATGATGAATTGTAATAATATGTAATGAATGCATTATGACATAATTTATCCCAGAATAACATCTTATAATGAGATCTCAGGTAAAATTTTAGAAGCACTTATGTGACTTAAAAAGTGATTTAGGCACTTAATTTTTCCCAAGGTCTCATATTACTAAATGTCATCTTTCTGAACAACTCTCTGCTAGATGTAAAGGATTCCATTTTAATTTAAATTTAAAGGGCATTGATTAATGAGGTCTCCTACAGATTCAAAGCACAGGCTAACATATCTGCTATAGTGTATAAGGTGACTGGCAAATTTTGGTCAAACTGACTGCTAAAATGTAGTTACGGTGCAACTAATTACCTGTATGTCTTCCAGGCATGTTACCTGTAATTTCCACAAGGGAGCTGTCCAACTTTGAGTTAACCCTCAGCCCTGATGGAACTAGGGTTGGAAACCATAAATGCTCCAACCTGCTGGATTACACAGAAGTGAAGACTCACCATGGTTTCTTGACTGATGCTACCAAAAATCCAGATGTGATTGGAGAGACCATTCCCTACCAGTACAGTGCATCAATCAGAGGCCCCAGTACTTTACGCTTCTACCGCAATCTGAACCTCGAGGCCTGTTTATGGGAGTTTGTCAGCTATTATGACATGTCTGAGCTCCTCACGGATTGTGGCGGCACCATTGGCACAGATGGACAGGTACCACGTTTTAACTTCTTTTCTGTACAGTGGTCTCAAAAAGAACTAATCCAGTTCAGTAATTTCCCCTTTGATTGACCGGTGCTATAATAAGTGACTTACAAATAGCATTTAATTAAGAATGAAAACCTTTTCTTCCATAGACCTGCCCTGAACCTGATTATTTTATAACATTATCAATACCCACCAAATACCTGTAAAAATAATGGATGAACTTCTGACTACAGTGAAGCTACTGGCAAAATTTCCCTTGACTTCAGCATAGCTGTGTTTTCATTCAGTACATTTGCATCTTTTACATTTGAAAGTGTAATAGAAGGCATCCCACTTCAGTCCTACTGTGGAATGAAGCCCTTCTGAAAAGCTTGTGTTTTGAAATCAAGTGAGTTTTAGCTCATTTCTAGTACAGATTTTGAAGTAGGGCGATATTTAAATATAGACAAAATACGACCTGTTAAAGCAGCATTAAAGAAGAAGGAATGAAGGCTGACCCCGTATGTTGATGGCAATTTTTTGTGCTGCAATGTGGGAGGTTAGGGTTTGGCACTCTGCCTGTTCACAGGAGCAGCAGGAGTTGTGAGCGCAGACAGCTTTCTCTGCACTCCAAGGAAGAATGTGTGCTTCATATCAGTGAACAGAAAACCCCTCCGGCAAGAAGCTAAGAGAAATGCCACCAGTTTTACATGTCATATGGTGATTATCATTTGGAGCCAGGAAAATGGAGGGAGGGTTAAAGCAGGGGAATAAGGTTTCCATCAGGGAAAGAATTTCTACAAGTCTGTGGCAGTACTGTGAAGGAGGCAAGGGGGGCATGCATCTCCTCTGGCATTGTGACAGCAAAATCACATCCCAGAACTTTTCTGTACCACAGATTGCTTCATAAGCCCAGACTGCCTCAACTCAACCCCTGAATAGAGCACTGCTGGCTGTGAGGAGTAAGCTTGTTATTTCACAGAAAAGGCCAAATCTTGTCTAAAACAACAACATGACTGCTGCACCCTCCATCCCTTCTCTAGGGTAATGCTACATACTCTGTAAAATATACAGCTAATACAAAGTGCAGCAGTCCATGTGCTTAGCCACACAAACATCTGAGGATGCATCATCCCACCATTCAGTTCTCTGCCTGGCCTCACACTTATTACAGGGTCCAGTTCAAGGTCCCTCTTTGGATATTCAGAGACCTCCATGGGAGCGTCCTAGGAATTCCCTTCTTCCTTTGCAACCACACCCTCCACCCTGAAACTATCAGCAAGAATTGGGAGCCTCTTGAGTCTGGGATGCAAAACTGGTATGGACCTAGACTGCAGAATTCATTCTCAGAAGATAAGAATCATCACAGACCCCCACTTTCAGATCCAAATACAAATTCATGTCTTCAGCTCAGCTTTCCTGCAGTTTCTGAGCTCCCGCAGAGACATACAACATACACACTAAAACCACACATTCATTTCTTCTCTCTCCAACACACACACACACACAACAACATGATCATTAACACATAAACAAGCACAGAAAAATTCCTGTAACCTAATCAAGCTATTTCTCCCCCAAACCCCCCCCCCCCCCGTAGAAGGAAGACATACAGATTGTTTATAGTAATTTTTTTCTATTTTAAAATACTTGTAAATAATTCAAGGATGAGGCCAAATATGGTAGATTGGTAGAAGATAAGATGCTTTTTCCATATAAATATAGCTGGAAAAAATAAGGGACATTGTTGCTACTCATTTTTAGAATATTTATGAAAGGAAGTTGTGTATTCTAACTCAGGGTAAAACGTGGCACTTGCTTCAAGCTCAGGAAACATTTTGCACTGTAGGTAAGAATCATGATTTTTAAAAATGTGTGTGTGTGTGTGTGAGAGAGAGAGAGAGAGAGAGAGAGAGAGATCTTGAAAGACATCACAAAGCAATGAAGTCATTGCTTGGTGCCTTGCAGGGTGTAGTTAAAAGTGTATGGTGCAAATATTGAACTGAATTGCCCTCCCCCCCCCATCTTAACACACTTCACTGCCTTCTTCATTTTTAATTCTTGTGGGAGTTTGGTGTTTATCTTCACATGACCCGCTCCAGCTAAGAGACTAGTCAGTCAGTACCCTATCTCTGCAGTTGTCACCATTGTTGCTTTTTTCCCCTTCAGCTAGCAATTAATAATCCTCCTCTGTGGGATGAAAATTGGTAACTGCAGCTTTCACTGTGCTTGAGTTCTGCAAGGCGGAATGTAGTAGATAAGGAAATGGCAAAAACCTTTTAGCAATAGTTCTCCATCCACTGCTCCTGCTAAGTCATGATTCTTGTTTGTGCAAGGTTAGCAGATTGATAGGTGAATTGCCAACCGGTGAGAAGACTGTATTGCGTGTGTGATGAGGGAGATGAGGCAGTGTTGTCAGTGGACCGATCTTGCCCAGTTTTATTGCCAACACTGTGTGGGGCATCCACACACATGATGCAGATGGGCTGCTAAGCCCACAGCTTTTCTTTTGGTGTTCTCTGTCTGGGAGGGAACAGTCTCTCCTGGGACTGCCCTGTGTGAGGATGAGAGCACAGATTCCTTCAGTCGTTATGATACCAGGGATGAGGGGCTCAGAGGTTCTTTCCAGCCTGCCAGGCACTTTTGAAGCAAAGAGAGATAGAGTACTTCATAGAGTTTTTCAGGGGGGCTGAGCACCTAGAACTCCACAACTGATGTTAAATGGAAATTGCATGTTCTCAGTCCCTCTGAAAACCAAACCACTTTTACTTAAATGTCTAAATGTGGATTTAGCTACCTAAATTTACAAGTCTACTTTGAAAATTAGACCTTGGTCTCCTGGAACCATATCAGTTAGATTAGAACTGTGCTCTGGCTAAAGCTGAGGTCAGTCCTTATGGTTAGCAACAGTTTTCTTTGTGCTAACTTTCCACAATCCAGTAGTCTGAAATTCAAGGTATATAAAGTTAAGTATATAAACTTTCAGTAGATAAAGCACTTAATATGATAGATCTGAGTTACTTGGAAGTTGCAAGCAATAGATATAAGCTGGGGTGTTACCCATAGACATTCCTTAAATACTTCACAGCAATGCTGTGAAGCTTATTTAATTCATGACTCTGAAGAGCTTTGTGATCCTCAGATGAAAGATACTAAAAAAGCACAAAGTGCTATATTTGAAAGGAAGTTAAAAATGGGGGAGGGGGGGTCTAAGAAAAGTTGGTGACCCTTTTAATATTTAATTTATATAGGAAAAAGTCAGCCTGGACTTAGCTGATAGAGCATAAAGTATTATCTGATTGTATTTCCTCCTGTTGTAATTATATTCTGTAGCCAGACAGTTTGTGGTTCTGGCCACATGTTTATTTGTGGAACTTTACTTTCTCTGGTTCCGGTCCATTACCAGGCTTGACATGGTGGTTCAAGAAAATTATCATTCAAACAAATGTTATTAACAACAGCAAGTGAAGTAAAGTGTCTGCCAAAAACAAGACGAAGAAAATACATTAAAACCCTTGAATGTACAGATTGGTAGTTTGAAGCTACTGTAATTGAAATAATTGAATACAGCCAAGCAGTTTTATTTCACTTTGCAAACAAGAGGCTGCTTCTTGCCAGGGTCTGAAAAGCTTTTCCTTCTCATCTATCCAGCTCATATTTAAAGTGCAGATGGTGTAGGCTAAGTTGTTTAGATGGCCCATATAAAAATTCATTTAAAAGCTGTCACTTTACTACCTTGAATTGTATATGGCAGTTCATGAAGTTTCACTCTACAAAAAAGTGTTTTCCGATCATCACTAGATCTAGCTTCAGCAGCATTGCACCTCAAAGATGCAAATTAGTTTTCCTGATAAATGCACTAGGCGGTGTAAGTTGCAAATAAAAAGAAATGAATATTTTTGTGACAGTTTTTCAAGCTCAGCTAACATAATCAACTTGTGATTTTTCCTTAAACAAGCCAGGTTCCATAACAAGTCTTTTTTTTTTTCCTCCTCAGCTGTTTTTGTAAATAAGTGAATTCAGTAAGGGATGAAAAGAGAAACTGCTTTATAAAGTGAATACTTTGTGGATGCATGGGCACCAGCTGTACAACAAAGTTAAAGGTTAAACATTTCAAGGGGCCTCACATGTCAAGACTGCCTTCCATTCTCCTCTCCATTCATATTCTTTTAAACAAATCTGCTTTGCATTTCACCTTTGACTCACCTGGCCATCTCCCTTCCTGGGGCTGACTCTTAACTTTAACAAACTGTTATTGTGTAAATAAGTGGTTGATAGCATTGTTAAGCTTTCATGGATAAATCGCAGAGATATACGCCACAAATGCAATAAAAAATTGAGGACAACTTGGAGGACAAAATTATAGTAGGTTAAAGATCCTGTTTCACTGAGAAATATATTACAAAGAAATGCTGCTTGCTTCTAGTTATTTTTCCTGCTGTATACACCTGCCAATCAGAACACGTTCTCTTTGGGTACGTCTAGACTCCAGCACTATTTTGGGATACCAGAGGTATCCCGAAATAGCTATTCCACATCTTTTGAACCAGCCTGTTATTTCAAAATAGATTTCAAAATAATGGGCTCTGTATTCTGACATCCCTGTAACCCTCGTTCTACGGAATAGCAGTTTATTTCAAAATTAGATTGAAAAAAGATACGCAATTTGCGTAGCTCAAATTGCATATCTTATTTCGTCCTACGAGTGCAGTGTAGATGCACCTTTTCTGTCCTTGTTAGTATTCCAGTGATCATGTAAAAGATCATTTTCTTGAGCCAGCTTCTGCCCTTACATACACTAGGACCATTTTGTTAAAATCCATGGAGTTGCAACATTGAAACTATGAGCAAAATATGCCTCAAATATACCTGAAACAGAGAATGCCCTTTCTGATGTACATTTTCTCATGTAATCTGTGCTGTGATAGATTTGGCACTGAAATATAATTGTATTATCTAGTAAAGTGTTCAAAAGGTAACCTGTAGAAATAGTGTGGGGAGGTGTTTCTTATTGTTGTAATCCTGGCATGGGAATTGTCAGTGTTCAGAAACTGACCTCAGGCTCATTCTGGTATTTCAGATTGCAAAGGAGATGTTTGTAAGTCTACTGCCTACAGTGATGACAGGCATAAAAGATTTACTTTGCTCACTGCAATGACTTTTGTAAACAGCTGTTAGAATGATTTATTTATCTGCAGCTTTATCAGGTATTGGTAGAATGCATTTCTTGTACTGCTAGGAGCAGCTCCTCTGTTCTGTGTTCTCATGTTCTCCAGTCATGACATGGTTACAGAGTATTAGACACAGTTTCCTAGATCCCACTGCCCCCTCTCTCAACTTTGAACATGACAGGGAATGTCTACACTGCAACACTATTCCGAAATAACTTAGTCCGCGTCTACACAGCAGGCAGTTATTTCAAAATAGTGTCAAAATACTGTCAAGCTGGAAGACTTCTTACTCTGACTCTTATAACCCTCATTGTAAGGAATAAGAGAAGTCGGAGGAAGAGTGCTCTATTTTGAAATAAGTGCTATGTTAGATGCTCCCTATTTCGAAATAAGCTATTTCAAAATAAGATACGCAATTGACATAGCTCAATTTACGTAGCTTATTTCAAGTTAAGCCCTGCAGTGTAGATGCACCCACAGTGAGCTGTGTATATCTACCTCAGCAGTGTTAGGTTAAAAGTCATACAACGTTCTGAGAAATTATTCCAGATGTTATATTATTTTACTGCTAATGAATAAAACTCTGATAAAGCAATTGCTGAGTTTACTGGTATGGAATACATAGATATATAATGCACCTGTTCTGTGTCTCCATAACACTTAAACTGATACTCTACTTTTATAGCTCTCAGTTAGCCTCCTTCTTTCATAAGTGTCATGTCAAGTTAAAATAGGAACAGCTTTCATTAGCCTATACACACAGTGCTAAAAAATTGAAATATCACAATGGAAGAAATGTTTTCCATATTCAATTGAATGGTATATCCTAAGCAGAACTGGAAAAATGGGGTTTCTCAAACTACAGGAAATGGTTAGTTAATTACTTTGTTTGTTAGTTTTTTATCCAGATTGGAACCAGAAGTATTTGGGTTCTGTTCGCTGGCAATTCAACTTGTTGTCAGTGCTCCATAACACTGGAACCTTCTTCCGCGTAGGCTTTCACTCAACAGGGACCCGTGAACTTACTTCCATCAGTAGAAATGAATGGTCTCCAGTACTGAGATCTGTGTCCTATAGATTTAAGGGGGAGAAGGTGGAATGCAAGTTTATATTGTTGCATAGAGATTACATTAATTAGTTCATATACAGTATACATGGATACCTGACACTGGTGCATACAGCTCAGAGAAAGGTGTAACAGAAAAAGTAAAATATTGGTCTGTGCTTTTTTTTTACAACGGGTAATTGAATATATGTCAAACCTTTTTTTCATGTTAGCACTTCTGGATACGGTAGTGTGTTTTAACCCTCCTCATCACATACTAACTGAATGTAAGACTTTTGCGGGGGGGGGGGTGCTATACAAACATGTAAATGGAATACAAAAAAACCTCATATGTAATACGAGTACAAATACAAAAACTCATATGTAATAATCAGGATAAGGCCACTTAGCCTGGCAGATAGTGAGGTGTTTAGTTATACAAGCAAATGGGTTTGAATCCTGACACTGTGCCAGGAAATGTCAGAAGTGCAAGGTTGCCCCTGAATCAAAGGCAAATCAAATCTCTATGGAGCCATACCACAGGCTGTGTTTGTCTTAACCTAAGTGAATATTCTGTTTTATTGCCTTGGAACAATGTGCCAAATCTGTGTCCACGGTAATTCCATTGAAGTCAATGGCATTACCTCAGGGTGAACTTGGCCTTATTTGTGTAATACATAGTTGACTGAAGGAGCAACATTTTCTGTCTAGGAACTTCTTGGCATTCAACACCTAGAGAGGAAATCTCTTTTCCTGATTCAGAACCAACAAAGGAGCATTCATCTTAACTGACTGCAGCACCTAAGATTAGCTGTGAGGCAACTTTATTACATTGTAATTTAGGCTTCATAAATACATATTTCAAGATTAATTGTGAGGTATTAGTAATGCCATACACCTTATAAACATATTTTCCAATTGTAGTTTGAACTGTGAGGCAAGTTTTTTTTTATCTGTAGACGAGATTATAGAGACTGGCTAAGTAGTAATTGAGCTGTCGTGAGTCACGTAGCTGGATGACCCATGTAGGCTTTTGCTGACTCTTAGCTCGGATTTTAAATACAAACATTTGAAAAGGCCTTTTACTAGGAAGAATATCTTTTAAAACAGGAGAAAAAAAGAAGACACTACTTTTCATTAGTGTCCAGATAGTCTAGAGTTCAAAATACTAATCCTCTTTAGAGGATGACTCCACAAGAAGACAGGAGACAATACAGAAGGAAGGTGGGTTGTGTTGGGGAGTTTTTTGGGGTTGTTGGTTTTTTGGGGTTTTTTTGATGTCTCATTGCACAGGCAAGTGGCTTTGCATGTAGAAGTAAATTAATAATTGTCGATATTTTCTATAAACAAGTACTTAACTTAATTCAGACTTTGAAGTGCTGCAGAAAAGTGATATTGTTATACTTGTGGTTTGAAGTTTTTACTGTGCTTTTTGTCTGGGATAGGAAAACATAAAACAGGAGTTAGGGTTGGGAGAATCCAGAGAAGGTTTGCATGTCACACAACTTTGTAATGTTTTAAAGCAGTGCTAGAGGTTTGGCAAAATAATTTAAAACCCTGTAAAGCATTAATCTGGGAGAGATATTCAAAGGTAATTAAGTGTATTGCTCCTCTTAAAATTAAGATCTTTCCATCCTTCTCCCTTACCGTCTTACCATTTCCATCCAATGCAACCCATAGGGTTATAAAAGTTTCTCAGTTACAGGCTCTGAATTACTCTCTTTAAAATAGGACTGTAACTGCAGGATTATTTCACAAAACATGATTATTAAATGAAATAGATTCACAAATTTGTTCAGAAAATAAAGAGGGCATAGAAGTCAGATGAGAACCTTATTGTATATAATAGTGATTTTCTGACCTTCTTCTTCTTCTTCTTCTTCTCCATAAAATATTTTGGCTGAAAATATTTTAAAAGAGTATTAGTAGTTATATGATATAAACCAAAAATGGCTTTTTTCTAAAATCAGATTTAACTTTCTAATTCTTTTCAATTGAAAGTATTCTATCTTGATCCTTCAGTGCACTCTACACATAGCAGAAGAAGCAGCAGCCACAGCTCCAGCCATGAAGTTAATGTAATCCAAGGCATCAGTCTTGCAGTGAACTCCACACAAATGCAAGGTCCTCCCATGGGGAGGTTATTGTAGGATTTAACAAGATAAGCACTAGATGAAAGTTGAGAGAGAAGGATATAATGTACAAGCAAGAATTTGTTTTATTTTGTTATGCTTTTGTAATCTGCTACCTGCAGCTGGTTCTCTAGCTACTCAGTCTTATTTGGCAATTTACAAAGATTGAACGGGTCAAAAATTAGTTCCCTAGGGTCAGAATTCATATATTGCTTCAAATACAAAATGGGAGACTTGAGAGGATGTGTCTCCACTGTGCAAGCCATTGAAATTACAGTGCTTTATTTGTCATGTCCAGTTTAGAAGCAAGAGTATTCATTCAAAACGTTTTCAGTGATCTATAACTTCTGTTTTTTTGCTTATGCATTCGTATTGTCTGTACTAGACTGTATTTCATTACCATGTACGGACACGGACCTTTGGTATGGTGAATCAGTGCAACTGCTTTGGGGGTGCACACTTCAGTGTGTGTGTGTATGTGTGTGTGTGTGCAGGGAGAGGAACAGGTGCGAGGTTAGGGGCTTGAGGGCCTCATGATGGTAGTGGGGATCAGGCTGACACTCACAGTCAGGAAATGTGTGTTATATTTCTTTTTCTTGTTCAGCATCATGGGGCTTGGCTCAGCCTTTGGCAGCAGCAACTCCAGCTCACTCCACCCCTGGCTCTTGGTGTTGCGCACCGCCACACTGACTGCCAGCATCCTAGCGCCACCAGAACGTACTAGCACCAGGCTGACTCCATCCATTGCCCTTCCGCCCTGCACCCCTCCCTTTTCCTGGATCCCCAAAGTACAGAGGGTTCCCTTACCCCAGCATAGGTGCCACCCTGTAAGTTGCCATTGTCACTTGCTCCCCAGCACTGTTGTCTGCTCCCCATACCAGATTTCACCTGTATAAAAATGTTACTGGGGCCCATATAGGGTGATTTGTCCCAGCCCCCACATCTCCCTGGGGCTGGCACTGACCCACTACCTAACTAACTGATTTTGAAAGGTCTGGTAGCACTTTATAGACTAACAAAACATGTAGATGATATCATGAGATTTTGTGGACACAGCCCACTTCTTCAGATGACCGGTCATCTGAAGAAGTGAGCTGTGCCCACGAAAGCTCATGATACCATCTACATGTTTTATAAGTCTATAAAGTGCTACCAGACTATTGGTTGTTTTTTAAATTTATCCTGTACAGACTAACTCGGCTACCCCCTGAAGTAACTGATTTTGGTCTTTATAGGTCCTCAATCTAGTGCAGTCCTACGTGACCTTGCGAGTCCCCTTGTATGTCTCCTATGTTTTCCATTCACCTGTGGGTGTAGGTGGCTGGCAGCATTTTGACCTACAGTCTGAACTTCGGCTGACTTTTGTGTATGACACTGCCATCTTGTGGAAGGATGGAATTGGCAGCCCGCCTGAAGCAGAGCTCCAAGGTAGGTATTCAGACTTCCTTAATTTTTACTTTCACTCTATTTCTGAAGCTTTATGTTGCTTGTAGCAGAATAATTTTTGAAGCAATTGTAATATGAAAATATTGCTTTGTAGCATGCATGTGAAATAATCATTTGCAAATAAACTGCCATTGGTCATCCATTCTGTTCAATATTCTAGAGAGATTCTCTGATTTTAAAAGTCTAAGCTTGTATTCAGATGTGTTATTGCATTGAATGGTGCTGTGATATTTTTCAATCAGCTATGAAAAATCATAAAATTCCTCTTTTCTTACATGTTGATTGAATTTTAGGATTTATTGTGTTTTTCTATTCCCTTCTCACACAAGCTCTCTTGGATAATAAAACTTTTAAGTAACACAAATTCATTATTCTGCTGGCTATTAAATATTGTACAGTTAGAAGCAATTTAACTTTAGGGAAAACACATGCATTTAATTGTCAATGGACGCATAAGGCACATAAAAGAAGCCTGCTATATACCATAATGATAGATATAATACATATGTTAAAGTATAATGGAGAGACAAGTGATAAGGTAATATTTTTTATCGGACCAACTTCTTTTGTTAAAAGACAAATGCTTTTGAGCTTACACTTAGCACTTTTTCAGGTCTAGGAAAGGTTTTCAGAGGGTCCAAACACAGTGTGATAAAGAAAACCAAGGCACTTAGTTTCAGAACCTGGGTCGACTGACTCAGCTTTATGGGACTCATGTGGCAGGGCTGTTTTCCTTCACCACCGTAGGTGTGATGCTAGAGACAGAAGGGGGGGAAGGAGGGTGCCTTGTTGGTGTTTGTCCCTCCTTTTTGAATTTCATTCTCCCTCTTGACAAACATTTCCAGCAGAGACCCAGGACACAATAAATCAATGTGAAGAAAGAAACTCCATGCTGTTTCTTTGCTAAGATGTAGATATTTGTCCCTGCCCCTTTCCTTGCTAAAACATGGGCACTTAGTTGGTAATGGTTGGGGTGATCACCTGATTGGGGTGTCAACTTGCTCTTTGTCTCTAAGAAACTGGGTCACCAATTCCTCAGACTTCTCTGGGAAACATATTTCAGACATGATTTCAGCTTAGGTCCATAGCTTTGCATATAATGTTGCTAGGTGCACTGTGTCGTGATTTTATTAATCAGCAAGGCATACCTTGTACAACCATTATTACATTCGGGTGTAGGGTATGAACACAGGTATATTCTGTCAGTCCCCTCAGCAGCTTCAACTGTTCAGATTATGTTTACCTTCCCTCAGTAGAGACCCCAAAGAGAGGCCAGCTGCCTGAATCCCTGCTTGAACTCAGTGGTCCACATAAGTCTAAAGAGTTGCACCAGAAACAGTAAAGCTGGGTTGTGGTCTTCCCTCTATCTATGTGAATGTTTCAGTTGCCACCTGATAATATGTGAAAATTGTATTGAAATGTGTACCTAGCCTAAATCCTTGCTGTTTCAGGGCAGCATGGTTTATACTTTGGAAGACAGTAGGACCTCACAAGTATAGGCCCATCACATACATTCCTACTTGACAGTCACGATGGCAAAACCCACAGGATGTCAGCAGACTGCCTGCTAAATTGTTGTGTGACTTGGCAATGTGAAATAAAAGGATGCAAGTGTTTTATCAACCCTTTATAATTTATTAGCCATTTGCATGATGAATAATCTGTGCTGCTTGGCCTCTGCCATCAGGTTCTCTCTACCCAACCAGTATGCGCATCAGTGAAGAAGGGCGTTTGGTTGTCAACTTCAAGACAGAAGCACGATTTCATGGCTTGTTTGTGATGTCTCATCCTGGTAAGTCAGTTCTGCAGTCTGATAATATAAAACTCATAGTTGTGAGTTTTACACTGTTTATTCTCTTATTCCTGCTAGTAAAATCTGGATCTTTTTAATGTGCTGTGCACATCAGTGGTTTTCAATATTTTTTTTTCATTTGAAGACCCCTAAACATTTTGAATGAAGTTATGGATCTCTTTGGAAAATTTAGACATAATCTATGAAAATTCCCCCAAAGGTTCACATACCACAGGTTGAAAACCATTGCTCTGTGCTCATAAATTCATAATGCATAAATGAATTTCAGATACATCATACCGTATCCACAGCTTATGTAAATTAGGATCGCTCCACTTATTTGAGCAGATCTATGTTGACATATATCAAATGAGGATCTGACCATTGTAGATACCTGTCCAAGAGTTGAAAAGAGTGTGTGAACCATATCTTTCTGTTAATAAAATGCTTGGTGGCATTTAGTCATTTCTGAGGCTTTGATCCTGCAGTCTAATCCATGGAGGTTGACCCTTGTGCCCCATTCCCTTCAGTTAGACTGCAGATATAAGGTTTCATCTGCACAGATAGGGTGCATCAACACAGCAGCATTATTTCGGAACAATGGCCATTATTCTGAAATAACAGTGCCAGCGTCTACACAGCAATTCCGTTATTTCAAAATTAAATTTGAAATTTATTTCAAAATAATGGAAGGTTTATTCCGATTTCTGTAAACCTCATTCTGTGAGGAATAATGCCTATTCTGAAGTAGCTATTTCAGAATAGCAGTAGTGTGGATGCTCCACTGCTGCTATTTCAAAAAAGCTCCTCCCCAGGACCATTCAAAGTACAGTAAAACTCCATTTGTCCGGCATCCAGTGGTCCGGCACTCCTGATAGTCCGGCACCAACTGGAACCCAGAAGTGCTCCGGCCAGCCGGACAGTTGGAGCTCCTGTGAGCCCCACGTGCGCTCACAGGCCGGGAAAGGGAAGGGGGGAGAGGGAAAGGGATTATACTCCTGTGATGGGGCTGCTAAGACCCGCACTGTGTCCGGCTGGGGGGGCAAGAGGGGGGGAGTCGTCAGGGAACGGCGCGGCGAGTGGCAAACCCTCCGCCGTTTTGTACGGAGGCGGGGAAAGCCCCGCGCAGCCACCGGCGACAGGCCAGCTGGGGCTGCAAGCGGTGGCGGAGGAGAGGGGGCAAGGCGAGGGTCAGTGCTGCAGGACCAACCTGGCAGCACCCCAGCTGCTCTGCCCCGCCGCTTCCCCAAGTCCACCGCCACCGCTTGCAGCCCCAGCTGGCCTGTCGCCGGCAGCTGCGCGGGGCTTCCCCTGCCTCCCTGCAAAACGGCGGAGGGTTTACCCCTCGCAGCGCTGTTCCCTGCCGACTCCCCCCCCTCCTGCCCCCACTGGTCGCAGTGCGGGTCCCGGCAGACCCATCACAGCCCCCCGCCGGAGTACCTGTAATTATTCCCCAGTGCCTCCTGGGGCTCTAAATCTAGGTAGCCTGTCCACATTAGGGAAGCCTGCCTTGGACTAATTTTGAGGCTTCCCTGTAGTATAGACATGCTATTTCAAAATAAGCTATTTCAGAGCATTTCTTCCGGAATAGCTTATTTCGAAATAAGCTTGCAGTAGAGATGTACCCATATATTGCAGGGTTGGGGCCCAAGTTTATTTCTGGACATGAATGCTGAAGATGAACAATATATGAACACATTAAACCTCCCAAACAAGATCATATACAATGGTGTGTTGAAGGAAAAAAGCCTCAGTAATGCAATTATTTTAGTTTAACCAAGTTTCATTAACCAAAAAAGCTGCTTAGTAGCAATTTCACTCTTTCTTTACTTTCAAAACACATACAGCGTTTCACATCTAGGGCAGAGCTGAAAGAGTTAGAGTGCCAGTAGACATTGTTTTACATTCCCTGAGTTGGCATTCCAGGTTAAAAATAGGAAGGATTATAGATCTTTTTCCATTCTGCACTCCCTGTTTTGTCTTTCTCTTAGATTTAATCTTTGCACAGCTTTGGTTTCCTAGCCCCATAAGAGATTGTTTAACACATTTTTGAATAAGAGTCAAAAAGGCCCAGCTGTGTTTACTATAATTAGTTTTGTTTGTTTCAGTTAATACTCATGCACTGTAAACGTGTTCGTATCAGCCATCATATTGTAGCATTGGGAATGCTTTTCAGGTTCTGAGAATCTGTGGCTAGACATTTAAACTGACACGCTTGTGTGTTGACATCTTTCTAGCCTCCTCTCTGAGCTCCATGGTTATGTCAGCTGATCACCCAGGCCTGACATTTGGCCTCAGCCTCGTGCGCAGTGAACCAACATACAACCAGCCGATACAGCAGTGGAGCTTTGTTTCAGATTTTGCGGTAAAACCTCAGCCTTCCCTTTCATGGTTTGCTCTGTCCCCATTTTTATACCGACCTGTTCTGGAAGTGCCAAGTCTCTCCTCTGCTTTCAACAGGTACGAGACTATTCTGGAACATACACGGTGAAGCTGATGGCTTGTACCACAGTACCTCACCAGGAGTACGGTATACCAGTGATCTGTAATCCTAGAGAGCCAATCACATTTGACCTCGATATCCGATTCCAACAGGTACCATCAAGGAATTTTTTTGCGTGGTTTTAACTTCAATTCTAAAAATGTCTTTGGTAGTCATGAAGGCTTCTATACTCACAGTCCTGGAGGCTGGAGTCCTTTTCTAATCCAGTGGAATGTGCAATGGCAATGAGGATCACTCATGCCAGCCCACCAGGGTCACTCAGCTTTGACCTAAATAGAGGGACTACTGAGGAAGTGACAGTATGTCTCTGCCTCAAGACCCAGGTGATCTTTGGCCACTCTGCTGTGACAACTAATAGGAGCCGCTATTGCCAGTTTTGGTTGTTGCTTTTGTGGCGTATAACTATCTTCTGGAGACTGGACTGAGATCCCCAAACTGTATCAACCTCTAATAGGCGCTAGTCTAGGAATATTGACAGGTAACACTTAGCACTGATTGCTATGAGCTTTAAGTGCTTAGCATAGGTGGGTGAGCATTATTATCCACATGTTACAGAAGGAGAAATCAAAAGTGAAGTTAAAGAGTCAGATTGGGACAGGATCTTTTTCCATGAATAGTTCCTCTGAAGTCAATAAATACAGGGAAAGAACTATTTGCACAGAGCAGGAGATTCCTTTGGTTTTTTCCCCATCCTCTGTCCCTCCTTCTCCCACCTTAAAAGTCCTTCTACGCACCTCCTTCAGGGAAGAATTAAGATCTCAGCTGCACGGGGGTGTACAACCCTGTGCATAATGTCCCCAAATCTTTCCCTTTCTTTGTGCAGGCAGACATCACAGTGGATTTGCTAGAAGAGGTCCTCTGGTCCCACCGAGGTGGGGGCAGGATGTGTCCTTTAATGAATCCCCACAGTGCTCTACATCTATACAAAAATCTGTCCATCTGCAGGGATGATAACTAGCTATTGGTGTGAATGTTAAAGATTAAAAGCAAGTAAGGCAATACTCCTCTCTCCCCACATAGTCTTTACATGTTATATTATTGAGGACTTTTGCTCAAAGTGTTTTCAGCATAAAAATATATGCTTACGCTGCTGCTGTAATAACCACAGGTCAGTCAGTGTGTAACAGCAAGACATTAATGTGAAACTGAAAAAAACTGTATAGACTTACAAAAGGATATGTCAGGAGTATAGTCACAGCTATACATAGTTATATATAGTGTTAATGGGAACCGCATAGATTGTTATGCGTTTCCTATTAACAGTACGATAAATTGCATGGCTGAATTCCAGTGCTACTAGCTGAAAATACACTTCCAGTTTCTTATTCATTAGACATTTACACAGTCTGGAAGAAAAGTTTGATCCTGGCATTCTTGATTTATTTTTTTTTTCACTTGCTTGTGAGAATAAGCTGGAACACAGCTGAGTGAGTGAGGCGTTTGAATGTTGTACCTCTAGGTCGTTAGAGCCTGAAGCCTGAATCCATGCATTAAAACTGAAAAATTCCAAACAAATCGGAAAGGAATGTCTTCTATAAACAGTGCTGTTAGGTTTCATCTCCAGCGAGTAGCAGTTTGGCCTATAAGGAGATCCTCAAGTCTATGTTTTCAGTTGCCAAATCCTGCTGCTTTGGTATCTTGGAGTCTGCTCTGTGGGAAAGTGGTTCAAGAGGAACGAGTATGTCAATTGCATAACTTCTAGTGGTCTTTCCAGTGGGATTTTTATGACTCAACCTGTCAGCTTCACACAGGAGCAAGTGAGAAGCTTTTCATTTACTGTTTGGAAAAAAGGGGACTCCTTTTTCGTGGGTAAAACCGACTTCATCCAATGTGTGCATTCAATGAAGTGGGTTTTATCATGAAAGTTTATGCCTAAATAAATCTGTTAGTCTTTAACGTGCCATGGGTCTCCTCACTGGTTTTGCAGATACAGACTAGCACGACTACCCCTCTGAGACTAATGTTAATATTAATTAATAAATGGCTAGTGTAAATAAGTGCCTTTTCACGATAAATGTATTCATAGAGGTAAATACATAAGGCAGATTAATGACCACATGTTGAAGATCTTTATGCTGTATTTTAGGTCAGTGACCCAGTTGCTGCTGAGTTCAGCCTAAATACCCAGATGTTCCTGCTCTCTAAGAAGACTCTCTGGTTATCTGATGGATCGATGGGATTTGGGCAGGGGAGTGATGTTGCTTTCACAGAAGGTAAAAGTGTACATAAATGATGGCTAGTTTATGGGACATCCCTTACCTACCACTGTGTTCCACTCTGTCACGCATGTCTGTCAGTCAGAGAAACCTATTACCAAGTGTCTTTCTGCTCTTGCAGTGGGAATTGACAATGTTGCTGGTCCCCATTCAGGGTTAGACATATTCAGCTCATTACTCATTTGTAATTAATAATACCAGTTTTCACATTTCAAGTATGTTACAAACATGACTGATCCTCTAACAGTATCCCTAAAAGGTAAACTGTCCCAGTTTCAGGGTAACTATACCTCTATTACCTTCTCCTCTCTGCACCCATGGTCCATGCCAAGAGAGCCTCGTCAGATCTCTTGTTTCCAGTTGTCACCTGTCTCTAGGCACAGATCATTGTCGCACTCCCTTCTGACTGGGACTTTTAGGGCTACCCAGGTCCCAGCAAGCAAGTCTGAGTAATGGTCAGTGTCTGTGATTTGAGTACAATGTATTATCAGCAGTTACATGATACCATGCCGTTCTAGCTGAGCAAACATGATTATTTTAAGGTAAAAGCATTATAGAGAAAGCATATAAAAACAATAATAAACAGCTTTAAGCACCCACTGAACATACCAGGTATCACCCATCAGTCTTATGGAGTCATAAGAGGTCAAAGTCTTTCCAAACCTTCCCGTGGACAGAAGGTTCTGTTCAATTGCTGGATTACAAAGAGAAGGTCCCAAGTCTGTCTAAATTTAGCCTGTGTATATCTGAAGCCCTTTCTTTGTCTGTTGGTTTCTGGAAAAGTATGTAAGCTACTCCAGAGGTGTTTCCAACCTGAGTGATTCACCTTAATTACCACCGTTTTTGGTGCCTGGAGGAGCTGTAGTAACCATCCCCTATGCCACTGCATACAATCCCTAGCCCAGAGAGTTACATAAAGTTAATACCATAAGTGCCTCCCCCCCCAAAACAGTGTTTGAGATGCCAGTATTTGAAACCTAAGTGACTAAGTATAAATAGTCCTCTCTGCGCAGATGGGGAAACCAAGGTGGATTAATTGATTTGTCCTATCAACGGAAGTCAAAATTAAAACTGAGATTAGTGCCCAGGAATTCCTGCTTTCAAGGTCTAAGTTCACATCTCAAGGAGGGGCAGCCAGATCCAGCAAATAGTGCTGGACTGGGACTCAATAGACCAGGGTCCTATCCGCATTTTTGCCACTGATCTGCTGTGTGTCCTTGGCATATCCCCCAGCTGATGTCTGTCTTAGTTATTTAGAATGTAAATTCTTCAGGGTAGGAGCTGTCTCTTACTGTGTGGTTGTACAGCACTTGTCACAATGGGACTGTAGCCTTTGTCAAAACCTTTAGGATCTCCTGCAATGCATATAATAAATAGCAATGCCACATATCTCTCTTCAGAGAAATTCGCAGGGTTTTGATCACTCTGATGTTTACATTTGATTCTTGGACATGGATTACTATAGTCTGCTGCTGGCAGTACTCTTCTGCTGCATGTTTTTCACCACCCAGGCCAGCAAGTCTTTTTTGAGTTTAGCAAGCAAAATCTGCCTTAAAATTTGGCAGGCAGCAGAAACTCTTAACAACTCCATATGTCTCTCCTCTGTTTTGGCAAAGTTAGGTGTGAACAGATTTAATCAAGTATTAGGAGGCCAGAGTTGAAAAAATACCACACTGGAAACAGGGGAATGATTTCCCACAGAGTCAGTCATTTTCAGAATGCCAAGTGCTGCCCACCTAAGTATTAGCAAGTTCTTATGCCCTGTAACCAAGGTCCTGCTGACATATAAGAAGGTTTCTTGCTATTCCAGACACATTTTTAGAAAAAAGCAGGCTGCCGTCCAAAATGGGACAGGGGAGAGGACAAAAGTGGCTCTCTGTATGTTTGCTTCTTGTGGCTTGAGTCCAGCAGCACTGACCTCAATTCTGAGCAGCTTCAAGTGCTGCTTTAAGTTATAGTAGCCTTGAATGGCCATTGATAGGCTACTCTGCTGGCCCAGAATAGATGGAGTACAATGCATTCTAGCCACACTTCTTCCAGCCCCTCAGACAAACCCCTGAGCTGGGTGCTCTGAAGGAAGGTATTCTAGGACACCAGCCTTGGAATGCATCCCACTCCCTACTGCTGGTAAGATTCCTGGTGGGAAAATCCACCTGGGTTCCAGTCCGTTTATGTTTCTAGAACAGTGTAAAGGGACTGGAATACAGCTCAGAACTGAGGCCAATGTTTTTAAAAGGCTTGTTTCTTTTAACCTGCTATTTTATAGTATATGTGTCTGACCACCGTCTGCTAATCTGACTTACTTGGATACTTGATTTACAGAATGATGTCTCTGAAACAATGCTTGCTTTCAGGTGATATTATATATGGTCGTGTGATGGTGGATCCAGTACAGAACCTGGGTGATTCCTTTTACTGTAGCATTGAGAAAGTTTTCCTGTGTACTGGAGCAGATGGATATGTACCCAAGTATAGTCCACCAAATGCAGAATATGGCTGTCTAGCTGATTCTCCATCCCTCTTATATAGATTTAAGATTGTGGTAAGTGTTCTGCTTTTAATCAAAATCACACATACTTTTTTTCAGATTTTCACGAGGATCTCTTGAGAACATACCTATCAGGTTCCATTGAGTTTCAACTTCAGTTCTAGTTTAGTGAAGCTTGGTTAGGGCATAGTATTGTTATGCAAGACTATCTTATAACCAAGTTAATCCCTCCAAGGACTCTCGTCACTTGTGGCATATCTTACAGTTTGACTTGTCAAGATAACTCCATATGACATGTTGTTTGTATAGTCTTATATGTTTAGGCTTGGAAGGATTTGATTTTTATCAGTAAAAGCTGGTGAACATTGATTTCACTGTAGACAAAATAAGAAAAATGCTGCTTCAGAATGTATTAGAGTTTGGTTTAAGGATATTTACTTTGTGTATTTTGTCATGTGATGTTCACAGTTTGGGTTTAAAACTTTAACTTTTAACTCTCAATATATATTGTCACTAAGGGTACATCTACACTGCAACACTATTTCGAAATAGCTAGCGCTATTCTGAAATAACTTAGTCCGCGTCTATGCAACAGGCAGTTATTTCAAAATAGTGACAAAATAATGTCAAGCTGGAGGACTTCTTACTCTGATTCCTGTAACCCTCATTGGAATAAGGAAAGTGAAAGAGTGCTCTATTTCGAAATAAGTGCTGAGTAGATGCTCCCTATTTCGAAATTAGCTATTTTGAAATAAGATATGCAATTGACATAACTCAGTTTGCGTAGCTTATTTCGAGTTAAGCCCTGCAGTGTAGACACACCCTAAGTGATTTTTGTCTGACTTGTCCCATAATTTCCCACAACTGTGAAAAAGTAAATCAATAACAATAGAAAAATGCTTAAATATAAACAACATATAGTCCATCAAATTTAAAAAAAAATCATTGAAATCTGCCAAGCCTGCATATATGGTACATTTCAAAACAGGAAAACCTGCACCAGAAGTAACAAGAACAGAATAACTTTGGTTTTAGGAATAGGTAATTCTTATTTAATAAAAATAGTGAGGACTTTGTCAACTCCATTCAGTTGAATGAGATTTTATTGATGCAATGAGCTATATGAATATCAACAAAGTGTAAGGTGTCAGTTGGGGCAGGTAGAACTATGCCCTGTTTTTTGGATTTGATCTCCTACATCCATTACTGTTACTATCTATTCCTGAACTGGTGGAGGTGTGTGGTGTGTGGCTGTGATGCCACCTCTGCCATCTCTTTCATTTCTCAGGCACAGTTTTCCTTTGGTCCTTTTGGATTTGTCAGCACCTGCTATTTGCATTACCTGGGCTGCCCTGGCAATAATAAGCAAGCAGTGGCTCTGGCTTCCAGATAGACCTCTTGGTACACATTTAGAGAAGAAGAGGAGTCTGCCTCTCAGCTGAGACTACTCTTTTCATTCCAGTGGCCTTAACAAGGACCCTACTGTAGCAGCTTTTTCCATAACATTTTTCCCAGCTTTCAGTATGTTTCTTTCTATTTACAAATAGCAGAAATACCTGGCGTTGCCCAGGGAAAATATAGTAAAAGGTGTGATGAATGAACTACGTCAATGACATTAACATAGCACATTTTATTGGAAATACTTCTCTCTTAGGGTATGTCTACACTGCCACCCTAGTTCAAACTAGGGTGGCTAATGTAGGCATTCGAACTTGCAAATGAAGCCCGGGGTTTAAATATCCCGGGCTTTATTTGCATGTTCCCGGGTGCCGCCATTTTTAAATGCCCCGTAGTTCGAACTCCCTGCCCGCGGCTACACGCGACACGGACTAGGCAGTTCGAATTAAAGCTTCTAATTCGAACTACTGTTACTCCTCATTTAAATCTCGGGCTTCATTTGCAAGTTCGAATGCCTACATTAGCCACCCTAGTTCGAACTAGGGTGGCAGTGTAGACATACCCTTACATATTACTTTATGAAATTAACATAGCTAGTGATGTGCTTACAAAACTCATTTACATTTGACTCATTTCTTGATAACAAAAGGTGTGGTGAATGAACTATGTAAATTATGTTAACATAACATATTTTATTGGAAATACTTTTTCTTTTATCATAGGGAAAGGATCTCGTAGTTGCAGTTTATGTGACACACTTAACAGAAGAGTCCAGCAAATGCCTATGATCAGGCACTACTAAAAGCTAATTAGTGGCCCAATTGGGGCTCTGGGGGCCCATTTGGGGCACTGGGGGAACTGATTTCGAGATATAACCAATCCAGTTATTGAAGTTAGGAAATCAGAAATATCCATGCAAAATTTTGTGTTTCTATGATCAGGCGCTATTAAAAGCTAATTATCAGTGGGCCCAATTGGGGCTCTGGGGAAACCGGGGGAACCAATTTCAAGATATAACCAATCCAGTTATTGAAGTTAGGAAATCAGTTGTATCCATGCAAAATTTGGTGTTTCTAGCTCTTACCGTTTCTGAGATCTTTTGGGACAAACAAACAAACAAAAACTTTCGGAAATATTTATAAGAAGAAGATGATTTTTCCTAGAGATTATATAGTGTCCCTCAGAATAAGTGAGAAGGGTTTGTAAAATTCCTCACCTTCACTTTACAGTGCTTAAGCGTTGATCTGTGGGGAATCATATTCAAAATCTTGAAGGCAGAACTTTCTATCTCCTTTTCATGTTGCACAATATCCCAGCAGTTGTCTCTGAAGAAAGAAGAGAGATACCTAACCCTCTATGAGCATTCTGCCTGGAACTTAACCCTAGTGATTACATGGGACATCTCCCTCACATTTGTCAGCAGGGATTGAGTCACAGTGGGGGGTCAGTCACTGGGTGAGAAAAACCTAGAAGGGTTAAATCAAATATTGGGTTTCCTTAGGAATTAAGCCCCTCTTACCATGGCACAGAAATCTCCCCTGACAAGGGAGAATGCAGTGAAGGGAATACACTTAAATCTGATGTTGTACATCACTTATCTGCTGTCATGGTCCTGAGCTGGAACAGCAGAAGAAGGATTACTGGACAGATCTAGAGGGGCTGCTTCCAGGAGCTCTCCGTGGTTCCCAATGTAGACTAGCTGTGTGTTCACCTACAGACTGAGGGCAACATTTTCTAAAGCACCTAAGTACCATTTTCAGAAGTGTTTTACACTCCTAAGGAGCCTTAGTCCCATTGACTTTAAATGAGACGTAGGCTCCTAGAGCTACTTTGCTGCTCTTGAAAACTATATCGCTAGTCAAAATAGAAGGAAAATTTAGTCCTTGCCAGATATCTGCTCCATTTCCTTAAGGGTGTCAGTGAGGTGGTTGAGCTGGCAGAAGATTCTGCAGCTCATCACAGAAGCAGTTTTCTATATGATGGCCAAGATCGTCAAGTTTGAGGGTGGGGGGGAAATTAGGCATTGAAAAGAGAGTCATTCAAGCTTATGATATTAATGTCTAAGGGTATATCTACACAGCAGCATTATTTCAGAATAACTGACATTATTCCAAAATAACAAAGAGCACGTTGACACTGCAAGCCATTATTTCAAAATACTGGCGCGTTGGAGGACTTCTTACTCTGACTCCTGTAACCCTTATTTCACAAGGAGTAAGGGAAGTGGAAGGAAGAGTGTTCTTCCTTTGACTTCCTGCTGTGTAGACAGCACCAAAAGCCAAATTAAGCTATTTCAACTTCAGCTATGCAATTGACATAGCTGAAATTGCGTAGCATAATTCTACTTTTGGCCCTGCTCTGTAGACGTGACCTTACAGCCTTTGCCTATTCACAATTTAAAGGTAATCTGTGAAATGAAAGAGGAATGGGTTTCTGCTTGTTTTTATAATGATATGTAAAGAAAGATTGAAAGGATTTTTACTCAAAAAAAACTGTAGAATTTTCCTCCATTTTATTTCTATGGCAAAAATCCTCAGGCAGTAAAGAAATTAGTGCTAGAAAGATGTAATCACAATATTGTTGAAGAGCACTTATTTCCTTAGGAATGCATTAGATGATGTAAAATAGCATATGTTGATTATGTTTCTGGGAAAGTTGCATTTCCATGTCAGTATAAAACCCTCTCCCTTTGTGGAGGTGAATGTGCTTTTACAAACAGAATTATATTTTCCATTTCATCATTTAGGACAAGGCTCAGCCAGAGACACAAGCCACGAGCTTTGGAAATGTACTCTTTAATGCAAGACTAGCAATAGATGATCCTGAGGCAATTCCTTTAGTCAAGCAACCTGGCTCTGATGGATTTAAAGTAGACTCAACTCCACTGTTTCAGGTGAGCACTCTTTGGGTCAGCCTCAAGAATATAGGAGGATTATTTCCTAACCAAGGCTTCATACTCTATTTTCACCTCAATAACCCAGATTTTTGTAATAAATGAATTATATATGACTAATCTAGCAACACCACTATATTTATTTGGTAAACCATGTTCAAATAAACATATACAATAAAATATGCTTTGACTTTCCAGAACAGAGCTGGAAGGGCATCCCTTGCAAGTACTTATCTGATTGGCTTTCACAGCCAGGGTAGCTTGTTGGAAGATTGTGTTGCTGCTTGGTTTTGATTGGCTCCTGGCCCCAGCCTCATCCAATCAGAAAGCTTGAACAGTGAAATCAGTGATTTGACTGAGGCTCAGCATGTGATGTATGCTGCACTCCCTGCTGGTTTTTATCCTAAGGGCAAAACAAGAATAGGATCAAAATGAGCAATTGAAAAGTGTAAGGGGTATCTGATGTAAGTTGGATGACGTTAACTGATGACTCCCTGTGCTGTTCTAAGAATCTAAAATAGAGTCAGACATCATATAAGAAAATATTTGATTATAAGAATACTGAATTTGAGGGTCTATAAACTGGAATTAGGTCACCAACAAGGGTATGAATCTGGATTCACTTCATTGAAGTCAGTGAATTTTCATAGGTGTAAACTAATATAAGTGAGAATAGCACCCAGAATATTCATGCAGCTCCTTGTGTCTTGTTTTTGTGGGATTTCCCCTTGCTGTTGTGCACTCAGGTACTATGCACACTTAAAAGTTTAAAATTATTTATAACTTAGGATAAAGTGACCTATGCTTGACTCCAGCCCTCAATTGGGAGGGTAAGAGAGGGGTGGAGGAAATCTAGAGAGAAAAAGTTCAGGGAGCGCGATAATGGGGAGAACAGTGGACGAGGATCAGCATGGAGCTGTGCTAACTGCTCTTGGAATTGAACTCTCAGAGAGAGATGAGGTGAGAGAACTTGGAAGGGGCACACAGGGTAGGGGAATTCTCATCCAGGTAACCTTCAAGGGCTTGATGCAACTCCCAACAAAGTCAGTGGAAAGAGTTTCACCAACTTCAGCCAGAATTGGATAAGGCCTTACATGCACCTCATAAAACCCTTAAAAGCAGGGCTCTTCTCCTCTAGACTTCATACACCAACCCAACATAAACTTTTTCATGATTGGTTAAAAAAAAACTGGCAAAATCAAAGAAACACTTCCTGAGTTAAGGGTAAAAGTGTATTTCAGCAAAGTCCAGCTAACTAAAAAAGTATCACTTTCTGTTGGTACAACCGTTCCATACCTTCCAAAACACAAAACCCTTAACATGTCTAGAAATGAGCAGGTGAGGAATCCAGCTACTTGCTCGGTGCCATATCATCATTCATTCACGTTCAGCCTATTGATTTATGCAGCCCATGCAACTTTTACTTTCCCTCTTTAACATTTGCAAAAGTTATACAAAGGACAAAACAACCAATTACTAGAAGAAACACTGGGGAGTCATATTCTTATGGTTGAACATTTTAAGCACATGAGGACTCCCATTAAAATCAATGGGATTATTTGAATGAGTAACTGCTCACCCTGTAAGTAAGGGTTTCACAATTTGGCACAGAGAGATTATAAATTCCCATTTGCTATTTGCAGGTTCTGTTTCCAGTAACAATCTAGTAATTTGTTCTGCCTTCTTAAACTGACAACACAATGAGAATGGGAATAGATAATGGCAGATAGGTATAGGGAAGGTAATGGGGGGCAAAAATAAACTGAAGGAAAATAATGCTGACTTGGGGTGTCAGGTAGTAAACATCGTTTATTAAAACTAGATATGGACTAGCCATGAAATGCCCTAGAGATGATATGGGTGAGGTAACATCTTTTATTGGACCAACTTCTGTTGATGATAGAGATGAGCTTTTGAGCTACACAGAGCTCACGTTCAGGTCTGAAGAGACTTCTCACATTCACCAACAGAAGTTAGTTCAGAAAAAGCTTAATCCACCTTGGCTCTCTAATATCTTGGGATAACATGGCTACAACACTGTGACCATGAAATGGCCTATTCATTGTATGCCCTCCTCTATCTGCAACAGGTAGCAGCGAAGGCTGGCTATTGGGTAGTTCAGGCACCTATACCTTATATGTAGCAGATGGCTTGATCACCAGTTCCTGCTGGGTTTCTGGGCAGATTGGCACGTGGCATTTCAGGAGTGCTGGTCAAGCATTTCAGGATGAGATAACGAAATAGATTGCCACTTACTTCTCTATTTGTATTAGTTTTTAATCACTTCATTGAGACAGGCAATGTTAAACAAAATGTTGTGTTTTCTAGGTGTCTTTGGGTAGAGAATGGTACATACATACAATCTACACTGTGAGATCAAAAGAAAATGCCAACCGAGGGATTGGCAAAAGAAGTGTGGAGTACCAATACCACTCTTTGGTCAGTGGTGGGAATCCAGGGACTTTGGTGCAGATACGTCAAAAGAGAGATGTCAAAGAAGCTCCAGACCTTGCTAAAGAAATTGGCATTGAAAATAGGAGAGGAACTAACATTCAACACATAGCTTTAGATCGCACCAATAAGAAACAGATCCCACAAAGAGAAGTTACGGTCAATGGACTTCTCCCCAGGGAGCTGAATAACAGAAACCCAGAGGTCAACATAGTCACGATCGTCGGTGGAGCTGCTGCCATTTTACTGGCCATCAGTTTAATTGCAATTATTATTTTGTTGTTAAAGCATAGACAGAGCTTAGAGAAGAAAGAAGCCACAAACGGGTCAGGGAGCAGGGAGCCAATGATGTCCCCATCCAATCACACTAGTGACAGCTCTGAGGTTTGATTCCAAGACCATGGGATTTGAGCCTTCCTCCAGAGTGCCTCAAAGAAAAACTCGAACTGCTACTTGTTAGCAGAAGGTAACCATCATGCGTGAAAATTAAAATATCCTATGGCTCTAGCTGTACTTGAAAATACTGATTTGTGCTCTTGCTACAATTTTCAGACATAAACGAAGAATCCAACCCAAACCTCCTGTTTTGCACAGTAGGCAATCCCAATGTCCTCACTAAAGTTAAGCTACATTGCAAGAAATTGCATTGCAAGGAAGATATTTTTTGTTGAGTTTTTTTGAGAAGAAATTATCCAAAGGTGCTGGTGGGTCTCTCTCCACAATACAAAAGGAACTGTCTTATTATTGTACTCTTGTCTACTTGGAAGGTGCAATGCTGATACTCTCTAGGCAAGTTCTGAATGGTTCTCACAAAAAAATCTTCCTTGCTCTTGTTCTTATTAGTCTCTAGAGTGTAAAAATCCTCCAGCCTGATTCAGCCTAGTTAGAAGTCCTTTGGCCTCAGTTAAGTTGAATCCCTTACGTTTAACTGATATTTCTTCCAAAGACAACTAGATTGGTCACAACTGAATTACACTCCAGGATGCATTACACATTCTATGTGGGGAAACTCACAATCAGCTATTTGATCCTACTTTTTTTTCCTTGTTTTGTTTTCCTCCATATTTAAGATTATATAAAACCAAAGAATACGGTAATGTCCAAAAGGAAGTTTGATTGTTACAAATGCTGGGCTGTTATGTCCTCTTAAATGGGTTATAAGAGTATTTGTACAGTTAATTTTATTTGTCAGTGTACATCCAATGGTGGGAAATGCATGAGTTGGTAACATTTATGTCTCTAGAGGAGATATAATGTTAGATTTAAAATGCAGATGACAAGGTTCTGTCCGAACTGAGGCTATGAATTATGATATAGAATTCAGTGCTTTTTAGGCAGTTACTATGTTACAAGTGGCAACAATGGGAAGAAAATACAAACATTTTATGGGAGCAAGTTGTATTTATTAAGCTCAGGCATAATCATGCTTCTTGAGAAACATGCCGTTTTATGGGTAACTTTACTTTTGGAAGAATAATTCTAACTATCTGTCTTTTTGGTTAAGGTAATATGACAGCAGCATGTTCTGCAGAAGACTGGATCAATGGTGCTTCATTACAGTGTTTATCCAGTTAGGGTCTGATCCACCCAAAAAGTGTCTCTGCAGCTGCTGGTCCGCAGAAGCTCTGTTATCTCCACACTCCTGTCCAGTGTGGCCTTGCTTTGAGAGAGCCTGCTGCCTCTCTTACACTGTCAGAAAGCAGGAGTAATTCCACTGAAGTCAATGGAGTTAAAACAGGGTGAGCACAGAATCAGGCTCTTTGTGCTGTTTCTACAACATCCTCTTTCTGTGCTGTAGACTCACAGAACCCTTTTTGCTCCAGGGTTACACTGATGTGAGTCCATTCACTTCATAGAGGTTACTCTAGATTTGTACCAATGACTGAGATCAGAATCTAACCCACAATTCCTTATGGGTTTTTCCTAATGGGCTGTATGATCTAAAGACATTGTCAGAGGTCTACACTGTGGGTATTCATAACTGGCCTGTGTCCAGCTTACTCAGACTCACAAGGTATTCAGTTGTGGTGTAAATATTCAGGTTTGGGCTGGAACCTGGCTTCTAGGACCTCATGAGATGGGAGGATCTCAGCTTGGCTGCAGCCTGAGCCACAACAGTTAAACAGCCTCTTAGTCTGAGCCCTCACAAGCCCGGGCTAGCCACGAGCATGTAATTGTGATGTAGACATCTCTGAAGAGCTAAATTTTATCTTTCTCCTCTTTAAATAAGCCAGAAAACATATTGGCCTTCAAATGTTGCCAACAATTTCTGGCCTGAAATAATTATTCGCAAACGCACAGAAACCATCCCTTGTATTATAACTTTCTCCCACTAAGTGCACCATTGATTTGCCGTGTGTCTAATGATGGTGTTTTTGAAACCTGCGTTACAACTCATGCCAGATAGATCAAAGATTTAACTGGTCGATATCTTTTGCTTTTAACTCAAATTCAGAAGTAGATAAGTATCAACAACAATCTAGAGGCAAATATGCCTTTGTGTCTGCATACCAAGCCCACTGAGATCAATGGGAGTAATGCCCAGTCAAATGCAGAATTTGTTCACTGGGTTCTACATGTACAGAGGACCAGCAATAAATGACTCTATATAGTAAAATGGAATGTATGTAAATAATAGCATGTTTCAATATTTATAATGGGCCAGTTTTCTAGATGCAGAGAAGTAATGTTTAGAAAGTTATTATAAATTTAGAAATTAGGGTTTTATCACTACAGCTATTTTTCTGCTTTCGAATATTAAGAAATAGGAATGCTGTTTGTTAACACTGATACAAGATCTTCTTCTTATTCCTTTTATGAAGTCAACCCGGGACCCATTTATTTTACAAGCCAAATATTGAGCCTCTTAGGCACTGTAGTAAATTATTTAAAATAAGCCCAGTGTAATTACCAGGGCTCGACAAACTGCGGCGAGAGCTACTCGCCAGCCCCGCACCGCGCATGTGCCAGACTGGCACTGTACATGCGCGCAGCGCTGGTGAATGGGGCGCACGGAGCGACTGCCTGAAATCTACTCGCCACAGGTGAGTAGAAACGGCGGTTTGTCAAGCCCTGGTAATTACTAATTATTTAGAGAACATGTAACAGAACCACAGCTATTTTCATAAAAAGCAGCATAGCTCCCTTTGTCCTGATTTACACGAGGACTTCAAATTTATAAGCAGAGCATACATACTACCAAGCCTGTTATTTTGAAATAACGGGCCACTTAATTAGAAATCCAATCATGGGGACACGCTAGTTCAATTTTGTTCAGTCGGGAGTTATTAAGTCAAATGTACTAATTGCAAAATAGTTTCCAAGTGTAGATGTGGCCTTAGAGTGCTGGCCTGGTAACTAACTGAGCAGTTATCCAATTTCAGTTTTTCATAAAACTAGGGGGCTGCACCCCCTGCTTGCTATGCTCACTAGCCCCTCACTCTCTGTGGGAAGGCAGGTCCACTCCCCCGCCCCCAGCCACTGGGCTGAGGTCACAGCATGGCAGCTCTGGCTCTCCCCCTCCTCACCCCACCCAACTGCTGGGAGGAGGTTTCCCCCTCTCTCCCGGCTGCCAGGCTGAGGCCACGCCAGCCCTGGCTCTACACAACGCCGCGGCAGCCCCAGCTTTCCCCTTGGAGCACCAGGGAGAGGGGAGGAGGGAGGCCGTGTGGCAGAGGGTGATGGCAGGTGGCAGGACACAGTGAAAAAATGGTATCATTCTGTCATCCCGCAGGAAACACTTTTGTATATATAGAGAGAGATTTGCTTTGTTGGAAATTAGAGCATCTAGTGGGTTTTTTTAAATACACTATATAAAACAATATAGAATTAAAGCTGCTAATAAAACAGAAAAAAGCAAACACTGAAAAGATAGACAAGTATCAATGAGAAACATGAGATCAAATTCTGAAATCCGTTCTTGCAAAACTCCCATTGATTTCAGAGTAAGGTCTGCCAGATTTGTGCCATATTTAACAAATTGGATTTCTTAGAATTCAGCGGGTTATAAATACATCAGTAACAGAATGCCTTTTTATTATGTCTTCAGAATTTTGGATTTCATGAAAATCATTTGAGGCCTATTAACGTTTGCCCTTCTGCTTAAACGGGGGCTTTGTGTATTGTAATTTGAATAAGTGCCTCATTCCCAGTTATTGTGCACAGATACATTTATATTTATCTATACACTCAATAAACTAATTGTGTATATTTAACCTACTTACAGATTTTTATACTGAGCCTACTTTCCCATGGAGAACTTATACTACCAGCAGTAACAGCATTTGTTAGGACTTTTATACACTGATTGCTGTATTGTAATTTGTTATTCGGAGGCATGTAGATTTTGTTACACTATCAGAATGATTTGCACCCATATTTATTTGTAACTACTTGTTTGTTTATGGCTGTTGTATTTGACATTCATATTGGGAAAAAATTAAAGCTACTTCCCCTTTTGGTTACTAATGAAATATTTATATATGAGTATCAGACTACTGGGAATGGCCAGTAATACACGTAGTGGGATAAGTGCTGTAATTTGTAATTCAGACAAACAAATTTACCATAGTCTCCAATAAACCCTTTTTATTTCACTCTTCTTGTGTCTGTTTCCCAATATGAAATGAGTAGTGCAAGGTTTGTTTGCTTTTTAATTTAAGAACTGTGGTTTCATTCCTGGATCGCAAGTGGAATGGCCAATGAAGAATGGATGTTTCATATCTAGTGTTGAAAATTAGGAGTGCCTAGACAGAGGGATAGGCAAAAGTATCACACACACTAGGGACCAATATATTTTTACTGCAATCACTAAAATACTCACCACAAAGGTGCCTGTCAGATCCCTAGTGCTGGTCAGTGCAGCAATCTTCAATCCATTAAAAATATGATTTTTAAAGTAGTGCTCCTCGAATGAGGTACACGATGGAAGAAGCCATCAGTTCGGAAGGAGGCAATGGATGGCAGAAGAACCTCACATGCACAATGCCCTCTGAACTATGCTTGGGTTTAATTCCTCTCTTTTCCAGTGGCAGATTAAGAGAGATCTCAGTCTGGAATGAGTCGCATTGTGGAGCAATATACCAACATTGCCAGATTCAGGCCCTTTGTAGGCTTGATCTGTTACCTAGCTTTCTGCTGTCTGAACTTCCTGTACGTTACTAACACACAGGCAGCAGTGGGCTGTTTTCACAAGACCGTCACTCCATATCTGCCCTCTCAGTCCTTATCCTCCAAGGAAACCTGCATAACACCTTCAAAAGCTGAGCCAGGGAGCTTACATTCTTAACTTTGCCAGACACTGAAAATTAGACTCAATCGAGACTGGATTTCTGGATTTATCACAATGCGTAACCCAGTAATCCTTCTTTGTCCTACAACTCCAGTGGTATTGACAGCTTGAAAAACCTTGGTCTTTTGCAACATGAATTAACGCTTCATGCTAAACAATTTGTTCCACTTTATATTTAGCTGTGCCACTCTAAATACCTTTCTCAGACCTTAAGAAGATCTCTGTGTGAGCTCAACTGCTTTTCTCTTTCACCAACAGAAGTTGGTCCAATAAAAGAAATTATCTCCCCTACTATATTTATCTATATCTTTAGGCAGAATAACTCTCTGGATTTAGCCTTTACATCTGATACTTAAACTGGGAGAACAGTTTTGCAATCACTTTTTAATTGATACTCTTCTTTTGGGGTTTGGACCTCTTGCTTATTTCTCAGAGCATTGATCCATCCAGGTAATCACCCTCTTAGGTAAGTGTCTGTTCTTTGATTCACCCAGGTAATGAATGGATCAGTTAAGAGACTTTTGAACCACACTTTTTGGGCCACTATGTGAGTGAACCTCCAAGAACACATCAGTTTTTTCTAGGTATTTGACTATTGTTACTTGCACATTAAAGGTACTGGGTCTTAATTCTTCTCTGACTTACACTATTGTAAACCAGTGGAAACTCCATGGAGTTTCACCAGTATAAAAAATCAGACCCAATGTGTATTTCTGTGCCACAGATCTGGTATCCATTCCACCTGTCTCTGGGGGATAATAAAATGTGATAATATTCTAGAGTGAAAGGGGAGGAAAGTTATCAACTGTCGCCACCCTTCTGTCTCTAACAGCTGAGTTATCCCCACTTCACATCTATCAAGATCCCTTGTAAAGGAAAGCTTGGCAAGCTGTGATTAGTCAACAGACTTTCTCTGTGCATATCTCTGCATGTAGTTGATCCACTCAGGCTAACGTTGAAGTGCCTACGGAGACAAAGGTGCAGGGGTACTGCCAGGTCCTTTTATTTAGTCTATCTGTATGCTGTTTTTTATTTTCCACTGTTTGTAATAGAAGGTTGTGGGGGACAGGGAAATGTCCTAGCCTATCAAACATTTTTTTACATTTTTTTCCTATTCTTTTTTGTTCCTGGTGTCATTGAAATGATCTTGAGTATAGTTGGGTGCTGCTGCAGAGGAACACAAACATTAAGTCTCTGCACAATAGAAGCTAAGGGGGCGCGAGGGTTGGATTCCTTTGGCAGCAGACAAGGGATTTTGAAAACAGAATGCTGAACTGTGCCTTTAGGCACAATCCCTTTGCATCAGGGATGGGGCCATAGAGTGTGGGAGAAACTAAACTATTATTGTCACCAGTATCTATGCTAAGTGTCCTCTGCGACGAAATAATTGTGATGTGTGATGCTGCAGCATGCCTCAACTTTTACATCTTCGGGTACGTCTAGACTACATGGCTCCGTCGATGGAGCCATGTAAAATAGTTTACTTGGCATAGTCAATGAAGAGGGGATTTAAATAATCCCCACTTCATTAAAATGAAAATGGCCGCTGCGCTGTGCCGACGATCAGCTGATCCGGCACAGTGCTGCAGTCTAGACGCGGCGCAGTTGACAAGGGAAGCCTTTGTCGACCTCTCCGGTATGCCTCATGAAACGAGGTTTACCGGAGTGGTCGACAAAGGCTTCCCTTGTCGACCGCGCCACATCTAGACTGCCGAGCTGTGCCGGATCAGCTGATCGTCGGCACAGCGCAGCGGACATTTTTATTTTAATGAAGCGGGGATTATTTAAATCCCCTCTTCATTGACTATGCTGAGTAAACTATTTTACATGGCTCCATCGACGAAGCCATGTAGTCTAGACGTACCCTTCATGTAATGGCATATCTCAGTGTGATGTGTCCTCACATATTGATATACCATAATGATGCAGTCACAGAACATCTGAAATAAACTTGGGAAGCAAGCTTCTAGAGCTCAAGATATTCAGGGGAAAATCAGAATGGCCTTTCACCTTTTAAGATCACAACTTTTGTTGTTCTTTCCTTCTCGCTCGACTCAAATCACTATCGTGACTGTTAAAATGCCTTTCTTTTTAGCTGATTATCTGTCCCAAATGTTAGCTATATTTTATGAGGCACCTACTTATAAACATCATCTCAAAATTCAGAGGGATAGCCATGCTAATCTGTTTTAGTAAAAATGACAAGACTTCTTATTGTTACATCTTAACTTATTTCCTGTTCTACCCTGTACGATTGGTTCTCAACTGGGGGGGGACAGAAAGTCTTCCAGTAGGTATATCAACTCATCTAGGATTTGCCTAGTTTTACAACAGGCTATATAAAAAGCACAAATAAAGTCAGCACAGGTGAAAATTTCTTAGAGACAATGACTTGGTTATACTGCTCTATAGACTATACGTGGAATGTAAGTATAGCGTTATGGTTTACGTCTGTCCCACACTCTGGGGGGAGGGGATCCCCATCCCCGGAGCCCCTGTCCACACCGTGCACCCCTCCTCCTGGTACTTGCCACCAGTCCTTTCGAGGTCTTCTTAAATTGTAAAGGTCCCTTGAACGCCAAGAGGGAAGGGAGACCTGGGCCCTTCCTCACTCCAGGTCTCAGCCCAGGACCCTGGAAACAGGTGTTCCGGCAACCTGTTTGGCCGGTGGGGTTGTGCCGCAACTCACCGCCCCACGGGCACTCCTCCACCCTGTCCTGGGCTGCTTCCTTCCCTCTGGTCTGCTTTCACCATCCCTGCAGTGTCTCAGGTCCAGTCTTCCCTCAGGCTAGTGGCAGCATCCCCGAAGTTCGCCTCTCCTCCTCCTCCTCCTCCTCCTCCTGGCCAGCGCTACTCTCCGCCTCGTCCCCTTTTCTCCCCCTCTCGTGGGGCCTGTCTCTCCCTTTTCAAAGCCAGTGCCCTTCCTTGGGACGCCGGCGCATGCGCACTCCTCCCACCTGGCGCGACGGACCGGGGGATCCCCGCACATACATGCGCCGCAGCTGCCGAGCACTTCCGGCACAGCCACTCGGATCCTGCAGCGCTGGGGCCAAGCGCTGCTCTGGTGCAGGGTGTGGGGCTTTCCCCGTCAGCCTCCGTCACCCGTCACATATAGTATTTATATTCTAATTGATAATTATATGGTAAAATGACAATATAAGCCATTCGTAAGTAATATGATGTCACTCTTGTATTTTTATGTCTGATTTTGTAAGCAAAGCATTTTTAAGTGAGGTGAAACATAGCCATAGGGTATGCACAGGGCCGGATTAAGGCAGGGGGGCTAGCCAGGCAGCTGCCTGGGGCACCAACCTATGGGGGGGCGCCTGATTGAAGTGGTAAGGGGCGCCGCGTGCCTGGGGCGAGGCTGCGCATACACCAAGCACCCGGGCACACGGTGCCCCTTACCACTTCAATCAGGCACCCCTCATAGGTTGGCACCCAGGGGCGGGGTCGCACATGTGCCACTCGCCTGGGGGCACGGCGCCCCTTACTATGTCAATCAGGCGCCGCGCACCTGGGGGCGGGGCTGCCCAGGGCGCAAGTATGGCTCGGTCTGGCACTGGGTCTGCAAGACAAATCAGACTCTTGAAGGTGGTACAGTAGTCTGGAAAGGTTGCAAGCCACTGCTATGACACATGTCTGCACCCACCGTGTTTCAAATGCAACAGATCATTCAGTTTGTGTTCTTGTGTATATAAGGTTCCATAAGACCATTAATAGACATCGTCCTGTATATTTCAGATGTCTTGCAATAAAGTGTTTTTACATTTACTGTCAGTTGTAAAGCTGAATACACTAGTTACTTTCAGTGTGCCCAGCAGGGGAATATTTTACACAATATCTAATTACTGGATATTTTACATCAGAATATTGTTCACTCATTTAACCTCTTCCATCTACTTTTATTACAACAACCTTGAACAAACTTGTCCAAATTGTTCCATCATCAACTATGACGATGTTTATCTGTGGGAAACATTAAAATAAAATTGTTAAATTACTCGTACAGGAATGTACTCCTGAATTTCTGGCTCAGTGGTAGCTTGGCCAGGCAATACAGGTGTGGATGAAAAACTAGTGAGACTCAGGAGTGTTGATTTCAGTCCCACAGATAAGGTGACCAGATGTCCCCATTTTATAGGGACACTCCTGATATTTGGGCCTTCGTCTTATATAAGCAAGTATTGCTCCTTACCCCATCCCAATTTTTTTACACTTGCTGGCTGGTCACCCTACCCACAGATTTTATGTGTGATCTTAGCAAGTCACTTGACTCAGTTACCCACCTGCAAAAATCATATTCCTTTTGCTCCCACTGTCCATTTTGTCTGTTTAGATTGTAAGTCTGTGCAGCAACAACTGTCTTTTACCATGTATATGTACAGCATGCTTCGGTCTTGCTGGGATCTCCAGGCACTGCTATAATACAAACAATCATAAATGAATAATAAAGGGTTTCTTGTTTCACATGACAAAAGAACAAAGAAAGGGAACTTACCACAGAAACATGCATAAGGCTACCACCCATTAAAGAGGTGTGGCTGCACCAATTAGTTGTTACCTGCATTAAGAAACAGTATTGGCAATGTAACCCCATGGTACTGAGACCACTGAGAAAGGGAGAGTGAAGTCTGCTTTACAAGAGTTAGCTAAGAGTAATTTGGCTTTAAGCTCATAAGGTCGAGGCACATGGCTTTAGCCCCTAAGATTGCAGGTTCAGTCCCACCTGCTGAGGGTCAGCATCTGTCAGCTTTACAGTAAGAAAAACTTACAGAACTCCATGCATTCAGTATGTAGCTATAGTGAAACATGTCTATGAGATGGAGATGCCCTTCAAATTTCAAAGCCTGTCATGGGTACAGAATGCAGCAGCCTTGTTGTTCTCAGTGCCGGCTGAGAGGAAACATACTCTGCTTGGTCAGGAAAGCTCTTTATACAGTGAAAGCTTTATTATCATGGAGATACAAGGGGTTGCCGGTTAACTGAACATGCCAGATAACAAAGCTTGTTGCTCTGTCCCCACCCTCTACCATCAGATCCGGCTCCCGGCAGCTCGACGCAGGCTGAGGAGGAAGGAGGTGCCTGCTGATATTGTCAGCCAGCAGTGCCGGTTATCAGAAGCCCTGCAACATCTGGCCACACAGGGGGGGAGTCAGGCGCACATGCCTGAAGACACAGCAGTATTGTGGCTGGGGACAGTGGCGGTTAACAAAGTTTTCTGATAAACAGGGTGCCGGATAACAAAGTTTCACTGTACAAGCCCTTTGGATTCCACTTATTCTATTAATTCTTTGTCTGCAGAAAAAGGGAACAGCCACAAGTTTGTTACCATAATAATCACTGTCACTCTACTAATCCCAAAGTCTCTGAAAGCTAAAAAATGAGAGAAGGTATGCCCAGGTCCCATCCACCTTAGCCATACATCAGAAACCCCAGGGTACCACTAGCAAGACAGTGCAGCTGCCAACCAAATGCTTGTGAGTGAAGGTCCCAGGGGAAGCAATCCATGCCAATACGCACAGAGGTGAATCTTCACAACTCTGCCTACACGGACAGTCTTGTCTTTTATCGTGTTGCCTCTCTGCTCTGCCAGTGAAGCCAACCTTGGTCAGTCGTTTCCAATTCTCTCACAGCTGACTACCACTTGGAATGCCCTGCCAGGTTGCTATCCTCTTCTCCTTCCAGCCCCTCCTCAAGACCTACTTCTTCTGCGATGATAATATCAATGACTGACCCAGGAAAGTGAAGGGTAAGAGCAACTGGTTAAAGATGGTTTTATTTACTTGATTTTAAAATGTACAGAAAGTAGGTTAAAATGTGTATTAAAAAGGCATCTATTTTACACATGCTCTATTTCCTCCACCCTTTGCAGTTCTGCCAGTTTATCATGAGCCTCACTTGGTATGTTTCTTGAATAACCAACTCCTGGAGTCTTGGAAATATGTGAGACTCAGCTTTCATTTTTAATAAAAGAAAGTTTCTTGCCCTGATGGCTGCAAAGACTAGATTGAAAATGGGGTCTGAGAGTAATCCAAAGATACGAAAATCAGAAAGGTAAATGAAAAGAACCCAAATGTATATGTTAATATCATTATTTTAATACCAATTTCAAGACTGTGAAGGGCCAGCCTCATGATCTGTGAATATATGGGCTGGTAAGACTGCATATGTTTCTTGTCTTAAATGTTTAACCTTTTGGGGGTTAGGGATTGCCTTCCTCTGTATGTGTTTGCTGTGGCAGCTGGAAAAGACTCCTAATGGAGCATTTGGTCAGAAAGAGGTCAGCTTGACTACATATAACTAGGAATGCATCAGTCAGTTTGGGGATCATTAAGGTTAATTTGACCAAGATGCTCCTGAGGTAGAAATGACATTGAAATTCCCTCAGGAATTTCTTAAGGGTGGGAGTTCAGCCCTAGCACCTCCTGGAAGAAGCTGACTGTGCAGCTGGCCATCACCACCTGCTGCCAGATTTTGTCACTCATCAGCTGCTACTGTATATCAGATGAAGTGACATAAAATAATGTGAAACTCTCCCAGTTGGTCCCTGTGCACACGGACAGGTTGTATGTAAATCAGTAACAATACTTTGAAAAATAAGTGCCTCCAAAATTCCCCACTTGAGTGCTTAATCCACCAGCCTTCTCTCAACATGCAGCAACTGCAGCTTTTCCCCAGCCCTTGTGATGGCAGCCGGGGCAGATGGACAATAACAGCTGTGACAAAAGGCTCTTTCTGTGAAGTTCTATTTTCCCAGTTTGGCTTCCGTTTTGCAATTGCTGTGAGGCCTTGTTGATGTCGCTAATTAATATAGCAGCATGGAAATTCCTCATATCGAGGGCAAAGGTAGCACACTAAAATTGGAACCCGTGTCAGACAGTTTGTTTGCTTTTGAGTGCCATGGAAGCTGATTGGCTGCCTGATTCCAATCTTTTTTGCAAAGCCCCAGACATTTTAATAAAGCCTCATTCAGCTAACGTATGAGATTAAACCTTAATCAGGAGCCTGGGAAGCAAGTGAATTTGGCTTGTAAACAAAAAAAAGACATCTGCTGTAGGACAGACTCCAAGATTTCTGAAAGCAGCAGCAGAGACAAACTCACTGAACAAATATCATGAGCTTTCACTTCAAAACCCACGAAAGCTCATGATACCATCTACATGTGTTGTTAGTCTCTAAGGTGCTGCAGGACTATTCCTTGTTTTTTAAGTTTTTCCAGTTACAGACTAACTAGGCTACCCCTCTGAAGCTTTTGAACAAATATCAGCTTGAATGTATGTTTTAACTCCTCTATGGCCACCCACACTTCTGACTCCTGAAAATGGAACCAGGGTCAAATTGGGCCAACTCATAGCAGCTCAGCCAGACAGTAAGATGCTCCACAATGCTTTTCTTTTAAAATAATGAAGGTCCCAGCCCTTAGGTTGCTAAATTTGCCTTCAAATGTGAACAGAGCATGTTTGGGATTGCTAGTGAATGACCAATAACACTGGTAAGATAAGCATCTCATGAAAAGTTGACCTAAACTTTTGTGTGTGTGTGAGAGACAGGGGGATGGGAGTGGGGAAGGACCATCACCAAAGGGGACAAGAGGATGGCTCGAGGTTGCGTGGATAGTTAACTGACTCCTTCAAAAAAAAACTCCTGGTCTGAAAAAAAGGAGGATGCAGTCACAGTCTCCAGACTAATCTCTTGTTTTTCTAAATTTTATTTCCAATGTGTGTGACCTGTTTTGAACCCACGTCCTTTTAAATGCAGGCTGGCTGACACATATTTAGTTTACAAACACTGTAAGGGCCAGCTGATGTCAAATGTAGCTCTTGTTACAATATTCACACAACATGTATTTCAGTTCCAGTGGGAAACAGGGTGGGGGGGGGAGGGTAAACCAAATACACATCCCTTTTACCGTTGCAATACAAACCTTGCAGTCTTGAAAATGGAATTGAGTAGAAACTTACCAGTCTCTATTCATTGTCTGAAGAAAAAAAAAACAGTAGAAGTTGGGAGTAGTAAGTTAGGTTTCTAAATTTCTTTCATTTTTAATAAAGTATTGTTAATAGCAGAGTGATGGACACTTTTATCTGAGCTTTAGCTTGCCTTTATGCCTTTGCTCGGAGTCTAAGCTAAACCATTAACACACCTACCTCGGGTGATCAATACCACGCACTGTTCTTTAAAAATATTACACCCTAATCACAGCTCTTCTTTCACAGCTCATACCCGCCCTCTCTCTGATGATCAACTAACATGGATTCACAGGCTCTTCTATAACCACACTCTCTATTAGGACCCAGCCCCTTCAACACACACTGTCACTAGAGGATTACCAAGATAGAAGGGCACACTCACATCCAGGGAGGAGGAAGGGACAAAAACAAAGGGGACAGTTGCTCCGGGGCCAGGAGATTCAAAGGGGTCTGTAGCTCCAGGACAACATTGCTACTACTGTGCAGCCAGTAATACTATCAAAGAAGGAAATTAGGTTGGTCTGATGTAACATATTCTTGACATATCCACATAGTGCTTACAAACAGGCTGCTTACTAATTTGGTCCAGTAATTTTCCAAGTATTAAAGTTAGGCTGATGGGTCTGTAATACCCTAGTCATTTTTCTCCTTGGCTGCGTCTAGACTGGCATGATTTTCCGCAAATGCTTTTAACGGAAAAGTTTTTCCGTTAAAAGCATTTGCGGAAAAGAGCGTCTAGATTGGCACGGACGCTTTTGCGCAAAAGCACTTTTTGCGGAAAAGCATCCGTGCCACTCTAGACACGGTTTTGCGCAAGAAAGCTCCGATCACCATTTTCGCCATCGGGGCTTTTTTGCACAAAACAGTCCTCCCCTGTCTACACTGGCCCTCTTGCGCAAATACATTTGCACAAGAGGGCTTTTTCCCGAACGGGAGCATCATAGTATTTGCGCAAGAACACTGACGATCATACATTAGATTGTCAGTGTTCTTGCACAAATTCAAGCAGCCAGTCTAGACACAGCCCTTCTGTTTACCCTTTTTCATTCCTCTAGGACCTAGCCTGTCCTCCAAGAGCTCTCCAAGATAATCACTAAGGCGACATCTAAACTGCAATGCTATTGTGGGATACCAGAGCACCCCGAAATAGCTATCCCGAGTCTTCACAGCAAGCTCATTATTTCAGGCTTGCTATTCCGACATCCCTGTAAACCGCATTCTACAAGGAGTTAAGGGACATTTGGAATAGCGCTTTATTTTGAAATTTGGCACTGTGTAAACAGCCCCAAATGACAACATAACCTATTCTGAAATAGTATTGAAATAAGATATGCAATTTGCATAACTCAAATTGCATATCTTACTTCAAGTTACGGTGCAGTGTAGATGCACCCTAATGGTTCCAAGATTGGTCTCCAGGGTGCATTTCATAAGGCTCTACCAACTTAAATACTTCTGATGAACCAGAGGCTCGAAAGATTGTCTAGGGGTGGCATTTGTGGCGAGGGTCTGGGGGGGCCGCAAAGGAGGAAAGCCCGAGCTGAGATGTACTTAACCAATTACAAACTTTATTGACTACAGTTTTGATTATATTAAGTCACTGTCTCTGATTAATCTTAGACAGTGAAGCATGCAAACAAAAAATACAACTAATAAAAACAATATAGCAATAATAAAAACTCTTCCTACAGCCAGTCCTTCTATGGTTATCCTAGAACAGCTGGTGGAGTTAGTCATTAGTCTACTTATACTTAACAACTTCTAAATACGAAATGGTTAATTATACTTGACATTTTCTAAATATGAAGTGGTTAATACAACATAATAAGCAATACTTACAAGCCCAGTAACAATTATGATGCGCAGACAAAGAACAACATATAGCATGCTCAAGATTCGTACACCCCTTTCGTGATTCAGTGGGTGGGAGGCGGCCTTGGGTGATCAGCTCCTCAGCCAGGCTGGACGATATGTGCCTTCTATCTTGATACGGAACCACCCCGAGCTTAGGGCTCAGGGTGCTTTATACTATAATTTTGACATCTGGTGCCATATTAGGGTTCAGCTTTAGTTGATACTATGATTTGATATCCGGTACCATATTAGGGTTCCTTCCTTTTGATATGACATCTGCCTCAGGGCCTTGTGGTTAGAGCCTGATGCAGACATGACTGGCACACATGAGAGCTAGCTATGTTTTTTCTTTCCCTGTTCCAGGTGCTTGTTAACTGGTGTATTATGACAGCTCATTTCCTTTATTCCTATCTTGTCCTGTTTTTAGTGCTCATTAACTTAGCTTTTTTCCCTACTCTTATCTTCCTGGCCCAGGTGCTTGCCAAGTTCAGTTCCGTTTACTGGGGACTGTGCTGGGGCTTGAAGGCCTCTGGCCTGGGTGCTTGCCAAGTTCAGTTCCATTTACTGAGAACTGTGCTGAGCACCCGAGGGACTTAAAGTTCTGTTTCTGGATCTGCCTCAGCAGCCTGTGTTTTTCTTGTGAGGGGCCTTAGTGTGGCAGTATGGGCAATACGCGTGAGGCTGTGGTCAAGATGACCTGCTGTACAACAACTTCTAATTTAAAACTAAATCTTCTTAAACCTGTTCTTTCCCTCTCTTGGCTCATCTTCCTTCCCCCTTACTGTCATGGTCATGAGGGATGGCCAGCAGCCTGGGGACTAAGGGGTTAACTGTACCTAGCCAGGTAGCAGTCAGTCAATAGAAATACAGATAGGGATTTCAAACTGAGACAAAGGAATTGTTGGGTTTTCCCTCCTTTGTCTCTGGGCAGTTGACTCTCCAGATACTGAGGGGGACAAACAACATGTCCCTCTCCAAGAAAAGACTCTTCACCATCTGTAAGTAGGGCAAAGTCTAGATAAATCCATTAGGTTTTATTGTTTTATGGTTTGGAATGGGAATCTGATGTCTGTGCATTTAGAAATGGGTTTTCCTCTCTTTTGTAACTAAGTTTTGTTCCCATGGGAAAATTCCCCATGAGCTTATTAATTGGTGGCTCTTAACATCTAGCCCATCCAACTATGCTTGTAACAGGAGTATTGTTTTGATAATAAAAGTTATTTCTTTTTTATTAACCTGGTATTGGTTCAATTCTGTGTCCTGGAAATCTGTCTGTGGGATCTGCATGCCTCTGATTAGGGGATAGCAGCCACAGACTGCAACTGGTATTTTCTCTTTTCTTTTTCAAGCTCTTTGGGGAAAAGTGGGGTGCCCTGGGGTTGGTTTCAAGTGTCCACCCCTGTTTGTGGGTTCAAAAGCACTTATGGTGGCAGCGGATTTTTATCCCCAAAATCTAGGTTTTCAGGATTTTGGGGGGAAGTTTTATACCAAAGCCTGGAAATATAAGGTTTTGGGGTTGCTTTTGCAGGCCCCCACTTCTGCATTAATCATGCCAGAGTGGGAAATCAACCTTGACAGCAATTTGCATAGCTCAAATTGCGTATCTTATTCTGAGTTACGGTGTAGTGTAGACACCCCTAATGGTTCCAAGATTGGTCTCCAGGGTGCATTTCATCAGGTCTACCAACTTAAATACTTCTAATTTAAAACGAAATATTTTTTAACCTGTTCTTTCCCTCTCTTGGCTTGTCTTCCTACCCCCTTACTGTTAATGTGATGTGTGTTAAGTATTTGTTCACTAGTTTATTAGTTCTCCTTTCTTTCTAAGTAGAAGACCTACACTTCATCTTTCTCTTGCTCCTTATATATTTATAGAAACTCTTTTTATTGCTGTTTATTTCCCTTACTAGATGTATTTAATTTTGTGCCTTAGCTTAGCCTGTCTGAGTTTGTCCTTTCATGCTTTTCTTTTGTACTCCTCCTTAGCAATTTGTCCACATTTTATATGCTGCACCTATTTTACACCAATAGGGCAACTTCAGCCTTGCCATTAGACTTGACTTTACTGGTGCAGAACCTGCTGAAGCCAGAACTGAATTAGGTCTAATATGTAAAGCCTTTAGGGATTCAATAGTTCTCACAACACATATCAGAGTTATTTTTAAGGCTTAGTCTACACTGCAGGGTTTTTGCTCAAGAAGCCTTTTGAGGAAGAATTCTTGCACAAAAACTTCTTGCGCAAAAGCATGTCCAGACCTAAAAGCACATTGCAAAAGTGATGTGCTTTTGCACAAGAGAGCATCCACACTGTATGGATGCTCTTATGCAAGAAAGCTCTGATTGCCATTCACAGAAATGGCCATCAGAGCACCTGTGCTTTTTCCCATAGGGGTTTCTTGTGCAAAAACCCCTCTGGAATGTGAACAGTTGCCTTTTTGTGCAAGAGCTGTGGCACAAAATGGAGTTATTCTTCGTGGGGAGAGGAATAACTCTACCGGCAAAAGCCTTCTGTTCTGTTAATTTTCTTGCACAAAAATGTGCTTGAAGTGTGGACGCTCCGCTGGTTTTTGCGCAAAAACAGCTGTTTTGCGCAAAAACCTTGTAGTGTAGACATAGCCTAAGAGTACTTATTAGCTTTTTCTCTTTTTAATGGATTGTTCCTCTCAGTAACCCTGATCCAGTATAGTAGTGCTGCTGCACTCCTGGAAGGGCTCTGCTTACACTATAGCCCTCTGGCCAGAAACTCCAGCGAGGAAAGAGCTCACTGTTCCCTCTGTGGGACTCTGCTCAGAGATCCTGAGTGCTCTTGGCTCCCTTCCTTCTGGGAAATGGTGGTGAGAGAGAGATGCCTTCCAGGCAAGAAAAGGTGCAGAAAGTGATAACAGCAGAGCTAAGTGGACTCTCGTGAGGCCCCACCTACTTACCATCTTCATAAAGCAGAATCACTAAGCTGGGTTAAATGTCTCCCGGCAGGGCAAGAGGTAGACATGTGAAGTTTGTTATTTGGACTGCCCTTACTTGCTGATCCAATGGTGATTGGGGGTTGGGGATTGGGTGAGGTGGTAGTGCGCGTCACACAGCAGGGCAAAAGTCGAATTAAGCTACGCAACTTCAACTATGTCACTTCTGTAGCTGAAGTCGAAATAGCTTAACTCGGCTTTTGGCGCTGTCTACACAGCAGGAAGTTGAAGGAAGAACACTCTTCCTATGACTTCCCTTACTCCCGTGAAACGAGGGTTACCATGAGTTGGAGTAAGAAGTCCTCAGCTCGAATTATTTCAAAATACAGATTTGCCGTGTAGATGCGCACTATTTTATTCCGGAATAATGCTGCTGGGTAGACATAGCCTACGGGACCTGTGGGATATTCTCTGGGGCAGTAGGGAAGGGAGTTTAATGTGTTACTGCCAAAATTCCATTGAGGGGGATATTTTACTTTGGTTTATGACTGTGTTCCCTTCTTTTCCTTAATAAGGAGTCCGTTGTTTATATACAGTCTCCCAGTGGGGAATGGGGAAGTTCTGCCTGTTACGGGCATGCAAGGAGGTTGTATTTTGTTTTCCTGGCTGTCTGGGTGGAGGTTCAAGTTGCTTTACTTATGTGCCAAGAGGAACTTATGTGCCAAGAGACAGCAGCCTTTAGCTGATAGTCAGAAGGGTTACTTACACGCAGACTGAGGGTAGAATCTAGCCCTGTTACATGAGTGCAGTCGCATTTTAGAGTGACTCAGAAAATTCATACTAGAATTTTTCCCATGGGGCTTTATTCTCACTTACCCTGCAGCCATCATGAATACTTCATAGCCACCTTCTCCAGCCAGCTGGAAATGCCTTAAGCATAAAGCATGTGACATGAACATAGCAAGTCCGTCTCCACCACCTTAACCCCAGTCCCTGACATAGGGGTTATGGTAGAGAAATAAGAAGACTCTGCCCTTTCCCAAATGACCTGAGTGATCTTAAAAAAACTGGTGTTAAATTAGGGCAATTCTGCTTTAAATGGCAGGGGAGTCTGAATGAGCCCTCCCTTATCTCGGGAATGTGGAGACCACAAGGGTGGTTTAAAGTCATATTTTCACCCTTCCCCGCCTCTCCTACCACCACCATTGTTCCTGCACAGAATGCAGCTAGAACCCAGAACAGGACCCATAGTCTTCAGACTGCCACTTTCCCAGAAAAGCTCTCGGGGAGCTTTAAAATGGGGACCGCTCCACTGTGCCAAAGTGGGTTCTCCCAGGTGATACAGTTAAATGGGGCAGGGCTGAAGCTGGTCTCTAGAGGGTCAAAAGAAGCCTCAGTGAGGGCAGGGCAGGGCAGGGCAGAGCAGAGTGAGAAGGGGGAGCTACAGCATGAAGCTGCTAGGAGAGAGAGTCCCGTGCAGTGGTCCCAGAGCAGCGGGACTGTGTCTGGGTAGAAGGCCCAGCTGACAGTTTTGTTTATCCTTTGGGGGAAAGGCAGGCTAAGCCTGATGTCTTCTCCAATTGTTCCGAGAGCAGAAAAGGGACAGGCTGAACCACAGAGAGAAGGGGACAGTGCCAAGCTCAAGGCTGTGTCAGAGATTTCTTTTGTGTGTTTTTTTAACTTTGTGTTAGTTAACAATCAGACCCCAAGAAGGGCTGGGATTAGAAGAGAAACCATGTGGCGTTTCAGGGGAAAACAGAGGTGGGGCTCTGCAGAGGCACCCCAACCACAAGGGGCTGTTTAGGTGATGAGCACAGAGTTATACTCTTCGCTCTTATAGAAGAGGAAAAGACAAGCGAGTTGCAATAAATCCAAAAGTCTGTACACTACAGAAAAGGGGCAGTTTCTAACTGTAATAATTGCATCAGATGGATGTCATGGACCTCACGCTTGGCAATAAGTTGCAAAGATCAGCACTAACCAGTTGGTCATATTAGCTTCCAGTTGTTAATGTGCTAGGACTGACATGGCCAGGAAGAATACACAATACAGCAAGGCAGTTCCACATTGCTCTGTATTGTCCCACAACATGGAGCAAAGTTGCTCTTGATCTGCAAAATAGCATCCCATAGGGAACTACTCTACACTAGCTATATTACACTGGAATTGTTATTCTAGAATGGCTGTGTGGTCAAATTCCCCATGTAAACGAGGGCATACCTGAACTAAGCACTGAACACCAAAGTCAACCAAGGACACACTGACATCCAGCAACAATACTTCTTCATACAGAGCTAAAGTCTGCCCTTGGATGTAAGTCAATGCCTCCCACTAACTGCAGTGGGAATCTCACGAGTGAACATGACAGCAGAATTTGGCCTCATTTTCTTAAGACTGTGATTAACATAACTGTCCACTGGATGGCACCATTATTGCACACATACACAGTTCCTCGGAGAATGTACATCTTTCATATTTACTTCTACTGCTATTTCATTTATGTAGCAACCTGATTACAGACAAACAGGAGATGATCCCTGCATCCAGGAATTTACATTCTAAATTACTAGTGTATTTCCTGGTAGCCTTTTTAAAAAAAGACTTCAAAACTATAGCGGAATACACAGAACACTGGATGCTCATTTGCCAGATCTTGTGCTGGTCTATACTTTCCACAGAATTAAGCTGCAGAACCCAACCTTGGCAACTATAAGATTTTCAAGTAATTTGGCTTGAAGGACAAGGATCATGTTAAGCAGCCAGAACAGTACCTTCTGTGCTGTTGACCAGACCTTGATGAAATTGCCTCCAACCAAACAATACAAACACAGCCCTCTGTCTGTGGTCTGGAAGACATTTCTAGCCCTCTCCTGTACTCTAATGTTAGAGTTACTGAGCAAAATAAGCTTAGATTTAATTCAGAAGTCAGAAGTTACAGCAAAAAACCCTGGCAGTGGTAGAAATGTACATGACGAGATGTTTTAGAAGCTGGGGGGGGGGGGTTTACTGTGAAGTGTCTTTTAAAACAATATGCAGAATAGAGTTGCCTGAGTAAAACTAGGTCAGAAAATTCAGAAGGTCAGGGTACTCTAACAGCATTACATTTGCCATATTCCATGAATGAATTGTTTAATTCATGTGAATTTTGCCCTTAAATGAAAGGCATTAATACAATGACATTTATGTCTTAATCATATAGCTTTTAGGGATGTAAAATCCCATTTAGTTAACCAATTAAATGTTAAGTTTAACCAGTTAAATGATTAAACAGGGGTGGGAGGGCTCTCCAGTCCAGCTGCTTCCGCTTCCAGCCCTGTGTGAGGCTGCTGACTCGCATCCCGTGTGGGGTAGGGGCTGCTCTTCGATGCTGGTTTATCATTACTTGGTAAGCATTACCCATTAAGGGTGGTGCTTTCCAGGTAATCGCTTAACCAGTTACTTGTTCACCTATGAATATCCATCATGTACATGGGTGAGAGAAGTTCCCTTCAGCAATGTTAATTATGTGGTTTTGGATAGTTAAAATGTTAACTATGCAACCTTTGTGCTACATCCATGTTAGTTTCCTTTCTTTTAATTCTTCTCTCTTATTTTCTTCCTTCACATTCCCCACGTTTTAAGGGCAGCATTTAAAAGTCTTAATTAGATTCTGAGGTTCACAACTCATTAAAGTAAAATGGAGGGAAAGGGAGGTGGAAGGGATTGTTTGGTTGGAGGCATTTTTGCAACTCTGGGTTATCCTGGCTGTGTTGTATTTGGCAGGGGAACAGACAGGCTCTCTTTTGTTTTTGTTTTGGCTTGATGAGGTAGAAAAAGAGGAAAGATGGACTTAGGCACTCTGGGATCAGCTTCTGGCTCTAGCACAGGCATGTGACCTTGGACTCATCATTCAGTTTAAAAAAAATGTGTTTCTGTTTCAGTTTAAAAAAATCTGCTTTGGGGGCATCAGCAATTCTCTCCTTCCTGCAAGAGCTTTGTTACATGGGGGCATGGGACAACTTTGCTGGGCATTTCAGTTTGTATTGTTTTTCATGCAAAATTGTTCTAACAGCTGATATTGTGTATTCACCCAGAATAGCTTATGGAGGAGAAGCAGAGAACAATATAGTGAAAGGGCAGGGGAGAGGGTGGGCAGAAGATAAGAGCAGCACTGCCCCACCTAACAGCCAGACATGATTAGAGGAGAAGAAAAGAAAAGCTTTTCTTCCTCCCTTCTGTCCCTCTCCCCTTTTCCACTACATACAAGTTAACCCTCAGCGAGGCTAAAGGAGAAGCATCACATATTGGTGAGACACCAGTTATTACTAAAAGTACGGGTATGTGAATGAGTGTGTGGGTACAAGGGGATGGTGCATTTCCCGCCAGTCAGTACCTACATGGGAGCCCTGTTTCTCATATCTGCCTCTAGCTAGTAGAATCTTTTTCTTCTCTGCACAAGTTCTGGTGGAACATTCATAGAATACAATACAAATTTAAGATGGGATTCTTAAAGGGACCTGAAAAAGTTATGCACTCAACTCCTTCTGATCTTCAGTGGGAATTTGGCACCTAACTCCTTTAAGTGTCTATGGAAAATCCCAATTTAGTCCCTGGCTCATTAGTCTGTCCGCTTTTAAAAATGTCACTAATCTCTGCCATTTTATAAGACCTTGAAAAATCCCAACACAAATCCCTGTTTTTATTGCAATTGAGCGTAAGTATTAAAGGTCAAATTTGGGCTAACCTTAGTGTGCACAATATTGTAAATATTCTACCTGAAAGAATGAATTCCCACGTTTTAATCCTGACATTACTAGAATGAATTCCCACGTTTTAATCCTGCAAATCCATGGATATCCATTTTGTATCCATGGTATTCGCATCCATGAATGTAGATGCGAATATTCACAGCTCATTTTGCAGATATGGATTCAGATATGGATACAAACTTTGTATCTAGAACCCTGCAAATTTGCAGGTATCCATGGGTATCTGCATCCACAGATGTCAATGCTGATATCCATGGCTGATTTTGCAGATACCAAAGTGGATGCAGATCCAAATGTTGAATCCGCGCAGGGATCTAGACATCAATGGTTGTTTTTACAGGTTTTCCTACATCCCAGTTCCATTAAGAATTTCTCGGTGGCAAATCTAATTGAATAGGTCACAAAGTCCATGGCCTCCTTTCCAATCCTAAGGAAAATAATATGGGTCATCAAAAATGTGGAAAGCATGAGGAAGAACTGAAGTTGTGTTGTGAAACTGACAAGGTTGTTTATCTTAGTGATGTACCAGGCATCCAGGGCTCATAGGTACAAAGCAGTAAAGCAATGGGTTATATTTGCTTTTCCCTCTTTAAAAGTATGTTTATTCTTCTCAGCAAAGATGCTTAGGAAGGGTAGTGTGCAAAAAATAATGTGGGGGGAAAAGGCCATTTCTTCAACAGGAAAATCAGTGCGAATCTCTTCTCTACAAAGTAAGAAAATAAATATTTCCTTTCTCCCCTCCTTTTGTCTGCCTGACAAGCACTGTGCAAGGACTCAAGGTGGCTACATAGAGCATCACCTCTGTCCACCCGCCTCAGCACAGAGCGATCGCGAGTGCGGCCGAAGTGCCTCTTGCCACTGGCTCCAGCACAGAGCTGACACAGCAGAAGTGCTGTGGCAGCTCTGTACCAGGGCTGGCAAGGACGGATGTTTTTCCCCCAGCTGCTGCAGCTCCCTGCTGGGGCTGGTGGGGAGGGATGCCTTTCCTCTGGCCACAGCAGCTCCATGCCACGTCTGGCAAGGAGAGGCCCCTCCAGGCTGTCAAGGAGAAGCCCCTCTCCCCTGGCCATGGCACCTCCATGCTGGGGCCAGAGGAGTGCACCTCTCCCCCAGCCGCAGTGCCCAACCAGGAGCTGCCCCAGACCTGCTGTTGCCAGAGAATAGGTGCCCCTTCCCTGGCCCCCACCCAGTCTAGCCTGGCTGGGGGACAGGCTCCCTTCCTCTGGCCCCAAGCTGCTCTGGTGAGAGAGAGATGGGGATAGTTCTCAGTCCGCTGCACTCCAAACCACTCATCCTTGGCCCCCCCCCCAGCACCTGCACCCCCAGACAGAGCCCTCACCCCACCCTGCAACCTTCTGCCTCAGCCCTGAGACCTCTCCTGCAACCAACCAAGGGCACCATTTCGGAAGAGCAGAGGGGGCAGCAGCCGTGTGTACCAGGATGCGACTTGCTTTCCTTCCCATTCCCCTGACTCTCAGGGAGTGGAGGGAACTACACAGATGTTGTGAATTACTTCTCTGCACTCCCCAGCCAGGAGTGAGAGGCATGCACACAAGCCCTGTACTTTCCCCTCGCTCCCTTGTAGTCCAGGGAACAGGAGGAAAAGTAAGCCATGTCCGGGTATGCACGGCTGCTGCCCTCCCGCACCCTGCTCTCTTGAAATGGTGCCCTCGACTCCAACCCCTCGGCAACACCCTCTCTACGCACTGTCTTTGTGCAGAATGACTTTTGTTGTGTAAACATTATCTCCATATTGGTGCACATAATGGAAGTCATTCTGCACATGGACATGAATAATTAGAGGGAACACTCCTGGGCTCTCAGCATGGGGAGTAAGACTTCAGCTGTCAGCAGTCCTCACCTCTGCCCCACACTCAATTTCAAAACAGAAACCCTACCAGCAATGACATTGACAGTTTCATCTATCTCATGGCTCCAGCTGTCAGCCATCCTGGCAGCCAACAGCTGATACAAATAACACAGTGGCTATGCAGATCAGACTACATTGGCCTAAACCTTATGCCTCTTCTCCAAGTGGATTTATTAAGCCAGCATAGCAGATGAGCTCCATCAGTGGGAAGAACAGGTGTGTATGTTTACATAGTTAGGTCCGTGTGAGCTACCTTATGTTAACTTAACTTTATAGTGTAGACATACCCTAAGTTTCTATGTGCCACAGATCCTGTTAAATGGGAATGGTAGCATTCCTTTCCTGCCTATCAGGGGTGTTGTAAGGATAAGTATGTTAAAGACGTAAGTGCTTTGAGGTCTACTGATGGAAATTGCCATATATGAGCACGGTGATGTTTTTTAATTGAAGTAAAAATATTTTTTTCTAGGTGCTAGTGATGCAAATTAATGCCGTGATCTAAAAGTCAAGCCTGGTTCTTTTCCTGCTCATGCTTGCAACAACACTGGTATATTAAAGATGTATTTGGGACAAATGCTATTCAGATGCTTCATGGTTAATTGTGGTGCTGTATGAGCAGAAATTAGCCCATTTTTGACTTGTAGATCCCAGGCTGTGTTTGAGGGGCTTGCAGTTGAAAATATTTTTTTTCAAGAATTTAACTTATATCTGTGGAACCTGCGAGTTGATGAGAGAGAGCACATTTTGGAACCCTTGCCTAGAATCAGTTTTTAGAGTAGAGGCGCAAATCATGTTCTTCTGTTTAAAAGCTTTTACAATTCTAACATTCAGAAATGCCAAATATGAAACATTAAACTTCTGTTGTTTTCACTTTCCCAGAGATTGGTAAAGGGGATTCAATAGAAAATTCACTTTAGTGCTTAATTTTAAAATGTACATTGAAATAATGTTCTTTGTATCCTCACAACAGGTGCAGGAAAAGCAATTAAAGGAGATTAAAGCCAAGTTTGGTGAACTGATTCAGTTCTTGCTTTATGAGAAAAAAATGCTTTTGGAAGATCTTCAAGCTACAGAATAGAAAGCTGTTGCTATCCTGAAAACACAATGATAAACGATTAAGTGAAAATGAAGTTACTGGAAGAAGAGATAGCAGATGTTCAGGGAAAATTATCTCTCTCATCCAGTGGAGGAACACCTTTTAATTTTTACTTGCATCTGAATCCCAGACTGTTTAGTGTCTGTTTAGTGTCTGGACTTTGGTTTAACAAATGAATCAGTATTACAGTCAGCAAAACCTTAGCAAATAGGTAAATACTAAAGAGCATTGATTTTGGAAGATATACAACCGTTTAAAGAGTTGAAGTCCTTCTACTACTTTGTTACAGAGATGTTCAGTGACAGTATAGGTTCCACAGAATGTCAGTTGCTTTTTTTTAAAGGTGACTTGCAAAGCAACTTTGTGTGTTATGTTGGACATTCCTGTGCTATCTAGACTGTGAGAGTCTATGGTGCTGCAATGAAAGGATAATATAAGAACAGACCCAGAGATGGAAAGTTAAGCAACCAAGAGGAGAAGGCATTTCTGTTCTAAGGCTACATCTAGACTGCAAGCTTCTTTTGGAAGAAGCTTTTCTGGAAGAGATTTTCCTGAAAAGCTTATTTTGAAAGAGAGCGTCCACACAGCAAAAGCGCAACAAAAAAGTGATGTGCTTTTTTTAAAGGTAGTGTCCACATTGATTGGACGCTAACTCGCATTTAAATTATGATTACTCTGGATGAAGTGGCCACCAGGGCACCTGTGTTATTTCCTGGAGGCCTCTTCTTTTGAAAGAACGCCCTCTTCTGTGTCCACACATGCCTTTTTCAAAAAACGCTTTTTCAGAAAAAGGCTTCTTCCTCGTAGAATGACGTTTACTGCCATCAGAAAAACCCCTCCATTCTTTCAACTTTCTGTCGAAAGAACTCAATGGCAGTGTGGACGCAAGTATTGTTTTTCTGGAAAAATAGCCATTTTTCTGGAAAAACGCTGCAGTGTAGATGCACCCTAATTGAACAAAACTCTTCTGGGCTGTGCAGGTGCACAAATCCCTTCTTAAATCGAATAATTATTTTCTACTTTGGAGAAACTGTGTCTTTGTTAAGGCTCCAAGATGCCTCTCTGAGTGAGACCTGAAATTTTTTAATGCCAAAAATGAAGCAGGGATGAAACCTAACAGAAGAAATATCTGGTCTGTCTTATATATCTATTTGTCCTTTGAGCTCCTAATGGAGTAAAGGGCCTCCATAGTCATTCTCCATCTCTTGCGATCCTTAGCAATACCCTTGATTTGATCCTACATTAAGCCAGCTGCTTTTACTTTGTCCAGGAAGTTTCGTTGCCATGTTTGTTCGGGACGTCCCCTTTTCCTCTTTCCCTTTGGATTCCATTCTAATGCTTGTATTCCACGTGCCAATCATCCTGGCTTTCTTATGTGAAAGCAGCTTACTCCCCGGGGTGTCTGGGGTCAACTAAGGGTCATCAGTACAACAGCGTCCTTCCGGGTTTGACTATTGTATGTCATAAGCCTCTGCTGAGGAGCCCTTGGTCTTCCTTGGACTGAGATTATTTTGATTTTCAACAATGTAGAGGTTTCTGTAACATAATATTTTTTACGGGATGAGTTGTTAGCCCATCGCCCAACCCCCAACCTGGAGGACCAGTGAATCACTTTTTGTCTGATCTCTACCCATTGACCTGTCCAGCTTGGGTGGCCCTACCAGGAGCACTAAACTCCCGCCGGCATAGCTCTGAGGGTCCCTGAGACATGCAAGCCCCCCACCACATCAAAGTAGCAATCCCATTGTGTGGGGGGGGTCTTATACATAAAGACGCTAAAAATGGCACAATAGTTTTGTTCAGCTTTCTAAATATTCTGCTCCTTATATTCTAAATATTTTGCTCCTTACCCCACTGACTTTGGGATTGTGTGATGATTAAGGTCCAGTTCCACATTCATAAGACTTCTTTATTTTTTTCTTCTGAAAGATACGGTTTAAACTAATATGGATTTCCCTACTAACCCTTTCAAAGGCTTGAGCTGATACCTAATAAACTGAGTTGTCCATGTAAACCCAGGGTCTGTTCCCATATCAGTGTTTTTGAGCACCTAAATTAGGATGTACAGATGTGGGCATTCAAATGTAGATTACTTTTGAAAATGTCCCATGCTCTTTGCAGCTGGCACTACAGCAGTGAAGACTCATCCTGGGACACCCCAGCTCTCCCCACAAAAGGAGCTCTTCCAGATCATCCGGAGGGAACCTTTACAAAACTAATAGGACATATGTCAGAGCTGCAAGCTGTGCACCTATCATGCTATGCCCAAAGTTCTGCAGATGGATTCAAGTATAGGAGGGTTCTGCCAGCTTCCAGTTTTAGCAAGATGGTCCTTTCCTGCTTGCCTTGGGCTGGGGGACCTACTGCTTTTGTGGCACCATCAGTTAGTGTAGCAGGAAGACTTTTCATTTTAAATGATTTAATGTAATGAATTTTAGTTTAAGGAGGGTGTGGAGTTGTTGATCACCGTGGAGCAAACTTCATGGGTAGTGAGAAATTTCACGAGGAGGAGCTAAATGAGCTTGGAATGGTCATCAGAGAGTAGGTCCCTCCCAATAGAGCAAATTTTGCACAAATGGACATGGGATAGTTGTGCTGGTTGAGATAGTAAATATCACTGATTTGCATTGACTACAAATACAGCCTTCAAATTCATTGACAACTGCCTTTTAATACCTGTTCCAGACATATATGTTAATAATTAAAGGATCAGACTTAAATGTTCTATGCCGAAGGACAGTTTATCACTAGAAAATATGGGCAGTTCTCCTGGACCCACTTTGTGTTTTTAGTTGTCAGTGAATCAGATGGGCAATTTTCCCTTTTCTTCTGTCAATAAAACCATGTTTATAACTCAATGTTCCGGGAATAGGCTGCTAACATTAGACCTGATTGGTGCTTTTAGCTAACTCGTCTGTAATGCCTTAAGTAAAGAACTGGTAGGAGCACAGTTAGGTGCCAATTATTTCTGTAGATTTAAATGGCATCTGTCTTTCCAACTCTACATAGAGTTGTTCCCAGGTCCCATGAAGTTCACATCTCAGGAGAAGTGCACTCCACTTTGTAGGATGGGATCTACACTGTAAAGACAGTGACTTTTTTTGTATGCTGTGGCCAAGAGAGTCTCTCTACCCCTTTCTGAGGCTGAGCTGAAGCAGATATTTGTGTCACTGCTCCTAGTTAATGGACTTAGGGTTAGAGTCATAAAGTACTGATGGGGACATGCTAAGAATCACAACACTTAGTTACCTGGGAGATCACAAGAATTCACAAAGCCTGCCTTACACACCTGGGCTTCCTATACAATGAAAAGCTCCTTCAAATGCTATTCACAAAAGCCAGCATAGCAGGTAGTGTGGGTCAAGTCACTCTCGCAGAGATACGAGCCTAATTTCAGGCTCTAGGGAGGCAAGTACCTCTGCTAGCAAGCCAGAGCCCTCTTTGGAGTTAATCACTGAAGGCATTTTATTGTATTTTATTATTTTTGGCAAGAAGAGAGGTAATTGTCCACAGCAGAACAGCTTGAAGCACCATTGGGTAAGAGGGAGAAAGCAAGTATGAGACTGGGATTGTAGCCGGAGGCTCAGGGCACTCACCTGGGAGACTGGAGACATAGGATCCAATCCATCTACACTGATGGCTCCTTATTTATTTAGTGGAATAGCTTGCTCAGGAGAGACAAAGGGAGCCCCACATCAGACTGTCTGATAGCTCAGTGGACAGCACACACTCTAGTGACATGGCAGAACCCTATTCCAACCCTTTTTCCCCCTCAGGCAGAGGAGGGGATTTGAACTGGTGGTTTCCTACGTCCCATGTGGGTACCTAATCATTGGGCTAAAAATCTTTCTCCCTCTCCTAGAGTGCATCTGGATTGCAGGGTTTTTCCAGAAAAACGGCCCCTGGAGCTGTGGGGGGAGGAGGAAACAATGCAGGATCTCCGCTCCCGGAGGCAAAATGCAAGCATATATGGCTGGATGGCCAAGGCTCTGGCCCAGAAGGGACACCACCCCCGCACTTTGGACCAAGTCAGGAGTAAGGTCAAGAAGCTATGCCAAGGCTACACAAGGCCCAGGAGCGCAGCTCTTACATCAGCGCAGGGCCACACTACTGCCCTTTTAACAAACAGCTGCACCAGATCCTGGGGGGTGGTGAAGTCCTTTCCCCACTTGTACTGGTGGACTCGGGCAGGGAGACACCAGTGCTTGCCCTCCCAGTGCTCCTTGTGAGAAACAACAGCTGCAGGAGGAGGAGGACACTGGCAGCATCATCACCCTCAGCCTGGAGCCAGTACCCAGGCCCTGGAGATCTCACAGGCATCATCTGATGCTGGGGAGGGATCATCAGGTGAGTGCTTTCATTTTGTCACACACACAGGGCGGGGGAGGAGGTACGGAGAGGATGGGGTGTGATCGTCACTTGGCATGCTCGGCCTGGACAGCATGCAGCTGTCCATGCATGTGCAAGCATGTGCAGCAGCAGTGTGCACCATGTGGCCTCAGGAGCCAGCCCCAGAGCACACATGGGCTGCTGCTCACAGGCTGGGGGGAGGCCCCACACATGTCAGACCCCTGGGCAGGATGGCCTCCCCACCAGCCCCTGCCAGAAGCAGGCTGGGCCCAATCTGGTAGGTAACTTATGAGCCCACCTACTGAGTCAGGCCCTTCCTACAACTTAGACAGATGAAACAAACAGCATCCATGACTAATGAATTGCTCTGTGGCTTAGGTAGGAGATTGGCAACTGAACACCTAGTGGGCGGTAGTGGTGTGCAGGCCTGCAAACAGAAACATAGGTGCCTTGGGAACTTCAACTGCGAACAATTAAAAGCCAACTGTTTTCAGGTGCCTACAGTAGTTTTAAGGAGTTCTGTGAAGTGCAGCAGAGCCTAAAACCATGATTTAGGTGAGTAAATCTGGGCTTTAAGTATCTAAGTACTATAGGTGTTGACTTGTGTACTCTTGGATAGAAAAGAAATAGTGGGTGCTTAGCCCCCAGAACCAACTGTTTGGTGGTGCCCCCGATGAACTAGTTGCATAACTGCATTAAAAATTGTTACGTAACTTCATTCAAAATAAAAACAAAAAATGCAAAACTTTAGCATCTGTAAGTCCACTCAGTCCTACTTCTTGTTCAGCCAATTGCTAAGACAAACAAGTTTGTTTACATTTATGAGAGATAATACTGCCTGTTTCTTATTTACAGTGTCATCTGAAAGTGAGAACAGGTGTCCATATGGCACTTCTGAAGTCAGAGTTGCAAGGTACTTACATCTAAAATATGCTAAACATTCATATGTCCCTTCATGCTTTTGCCACATTCCAGAGGACATTCTTCCATGGTGATGAAACTCGTTAAAAAAGAATGCATTAATTAAATTTGTGACTGAACTCCTTGGGGAAGAATTGTATGTCTCCTGTTCTGTTCTACCCACATTCTGCTGAATATTTCATGTTATAGCAGTCTAGGATTGTGGCCCAGCATATGTTCATTTAAGAACATTTTCCCATCAGATGTGCCAAAATGCAAAGAACATACCAATGTGAGATTTCTAAAAATAACTACAGCACTCAATCCTAGTTTTAAGAATTTGAGTTGACGTCCAAAATCTGAGAGGGAGGAGGTGTGGTGCATGCTGTCAGAAGTCTTACAAAAGCAACACTGAGGCAGAAACTATAGAACCCAAACCGACAAAAAAGAAAATCAACCTTCTGCTGGTAGCATTTGACTCAGATGATGAAAATGGTCCATGCTGCTTTGGGTCCTTATCGAAAAGAACCCATCATTGGCATAGATGCATGTCCTCTGGAATAGTGTGTGCGCCATGAAAGAACACGTGAATCTTTAGCACATCTGGCCCATAAATACCTTGTGATGCTGGCTACAACAGTGCCTTGAGAACTAAGGAAGTAAATATCGTTATAAAAAGTTAACCATTTAAATTATTTTTAAAAATATTTTGTATGGAAAGGTTAATCAGTGAAGGAGAAGGAGCTGGGGTCAGGTTCAGCTAGAGTGGTGGGGGCTGGTCTACTCTACAGGGTTCTGGCTGCCCCCCCAACATCATATAGAAAGTGAGGGGAGGTGATGGAGCTGGTATAATGCTGACATGTAGAACTGAACCTGGAACCTCTGGAGCTTAGTCCATGAGCCTCTATAGCTTGAGCTAAAAAGTCAGCTGGTGCTCAGCGAAGGCTGTAGAGCAAACTCATTCTTTGTCACTGTAAGTGGTCTCAGTGCCACTCCATAGGACAGTGTACCACACCCAGAAAGTGTGTGGGTTACAGTGGGATCTGAGAACTGTGCTTATTGATCCATTTACACACATTTTAATTTTGAACCATTCTTCAAGGTTATTGATATACCTTAGGACAGTTCAATCTTTCCAAACTATTGTACGCCTTTCAGGAGTCTAATTGTCTCATGTACCCCACATTTTGCCTCATTAAAAATGACTTGCTTAGAAAATCAGGCATGAAAATACATAAGTGTCACAGTACACAGTTACTGAAAAATGGCTGACTTTCTCATTTTTACTGTAGTCTTATAAAATAAATCAATTGAAATGTAAATAGTGTTCGTATGTTTCAGTATATAGTCTATAGAGCACTAGAAACAAGTTGTTGTCTGTATTAAATGTTAGTTTTGTATGGGTTTGCTAGTGCTTTTAAATGGAGCTTGTTGTAAATCTAGGCAAATATCTAAATGAGTTGATGTACCAATCTGGAAGCTCTGGGTTGATGTACCCCTGGTTAAAAACCACTGCCTTACTGACATGTCCGCTAATCTCACTAACAGTGATTGTCCTGTCAAGGACATTGAACTGAGCCCTGATAACAGCTAACCAGATTTTGGAGAAAAGGGACTAAAGCAAGATGAGAGAAAAGAGGATGTAGAACTCCAGTGCATCCATAAAGTATGACGAGATCCAACTGAAGGGATGTCTTTAATTTGTGCCTGCAGTAAACATTTGTCCATATCACAACCCCAGCACATAATCTGGTATGGTTCAGTGCAACCCTCATGCTTTGCTCAGGAAGTTTAGAGTGTGAGAGTTTGAGAACCGCAGGCCTGAACAGAGTTGCATTGGCGGAGTTCCATTGTGAACATTGCTGAGTGTGTGTCCATGCTATACTTGGCTGTAGTCAGTGTTTTCCATGTTTTCATAAGCACTAGATTCAATCAGTGTTTAAACACAGTGGAAAGAAACTTTCTTATTAGAACAAAGTTATTCTCCGATAGAAAAAAGCATTAGCCGGCACTGCTTTATTCTCCACCCAAAATGAAGAATTCTCTTACTGCAGTTGTTTTCTTCATGCTATCTTTTTCATGAAACTGGTGTAAGGACTGCATTTTTAGAATTTACACTATTGAAGTAAGTATCATATTATGATAACTTCTCTCCACATGATTTTAAACAATTGAAAATACTGCAGCTGCAAAGAATCTGGGAAACAGAGTCTTAATAATAGCACGCAAAGTCTTGATTAGCTCTAGAATGTGCATCCCTGGGCTACATTTTTACATCTCTGGAACTTCATTTCAATATTGATTGCATAATATTGAGGGTTATTAATGAGTAACCCAGGACAGAGACTGATAATTAATGTAGTCTGTGGTCAGCCCACTTCTAATCACCGCCATCTCAAAGGAAGGTTATTAATGTTCTTCTGATAGATCTTTTTTGCAGCAAGGAAATTTATATTGCAGAGGTTTCGATGAAAAGTCTGGTATTTGTGCTGGGCATTTGTGCATTCTTGTGCAATGCAGAACAAGCACCATCGTAAGTATAGCGCTTATTAATTTTCTGCTTAATGACAAGTGCCATGAGGCAGAAAACATAGCTGGATAACATTCAACTCACTATCTCTTCATGAAACCCAGATTTTGTATTACTAGCATTTTAGGGAGGCAGGCATCTGGATGAAGATGAACTATCTATAACTCAATATATGTAAGATGGAAGTGATACCTGTTGACATACAGAAGCATTTGGGGAAATGGATAGTGTAAGACACCATCTGATGTTTGGTGCCATCAACTGAAAATACATGTTTTCAAGTGTAAATATGCATATTTATATAGTGTTATTAGTGCACTACCTGGTATTACTTTCAGATATGTAGGCATGAGCCTGTCTAATCTTGCTCTCTATGAAATTGGCATTGGTAGTCATGATTAGCCTACAAGGTCTGTCCTTTCCTCTTTTGCATGTGAGATGAGTTTGGGGTAGGGCTGGCTGTGGTAATTCAGGGTGGATGAGACTTGTGAGGAACGGGTTAATTGATTTCTATTGTATTGATGTTATTGTTGGGTTGGTTTGATCTGGGGGAATTCACAAGTCTGTTTATTTAGTGTTTTTTCAAAAATTTGCACTGGGTGGGTGCTTTTTATTGACTGTACAAAAAAATCCACATCAGTCTATAATGAGTCTATTCTCTCTGGTTTTAGATTTCTTATTACTGCACCAAATGTGGTGCATGTGGGAGAACATGAGACAATAACTGTTCAAGTACACGGAGCACAGAGCTCTGTCAAACTTACAGCATGCTTCAAGGATGAGATAAAAAATGAGCTACTATCAGACATAACTGTCTTTACCCTCAACCAAGAGAACAACTATCAGGAAATGAAAAAAATTATGGTGAGTCAACAATTGAGATAATATCCAAAAGCTGTCTTATACAAATCTGTCAGCAGCCATATCATCATGAGCTGGGGTGTTCTGAAATCACTATGTCTACACTGCAGGCTTTTGTCAGCAGAGAGTATGCTAATGAAGCGCTCATGAGCATTTATCGCACTGTCATTTGCATATTCTCTGCAGATGTTTTTTGTGCAAGAGGTTTTCGTGCAAAAAAAAGCAGTGTAGACGGGTCCGTTTTGCACAAAAGAACCCTTTTGTGCAAAATCCTTATACCTCCTTTTTTGAGGCATAAGGATCTTGCGCAAAAGGTTTTTTTGTGCAAAATGGACCCGTCTACACTGCTTGTTTCTGCACAAAAACCTCTTGCGCAAAAAGCATCAGCAGAGAATATGCAAGTGACAGCCCAACAAATGCTAATGAGTGCTTCGTTAGCATACTCTCTGCCAGCAAAAGCCTGCAGTGTAAACATAGCCTGACTAGATGGGGCCACAGCTTGGATAGGAAAACTCAAGCTCTGTTTGGAGTGGTATTGCTGGTTCAGATGGTAGTACAGTTTGAACCTCTCTGGTCCAGGGACTCACTGGTCCAGCAACATCCGTGGTCCTGCCTGGGGGTTGAAGCTAGCCAGGGAGCTAGGAGCCTAGTGGATCTCAGGGTTGGTGGAGCCCAGGTCTGACCGTGGAGCCCAGCAGTGGCCCTGGGGCTAACTGTGAAGCCATGTGCTGGGGCTGGCCATGGAGCCCGACAGCACCCCAGAGCAGCTGAGCCCAGTGTCCTGGGGCTGGCCATAGAGCCACATGTCGGGGATGGCTATAGAGCTTGGAGGTAGCCCCAGCACTGTGGAGCCCTGGGGTTGCTGAGCCCATTGGTGGTGGTAGCCACGGTGCAGCACAGCCCACTGGCAGCCCTGGGGAAGCAGAGCAGGGCTGCCAAGCCCAACATCCCAGGGCTGGCCACAGAGCCTGGCGGCACCCCAGGACAGCTAAGCCCAGCAGCAGAGGTATCTGGCAGCGGCTCTGCGGCAGCAGCAACAGCAACAGCAGCAGCAGCAACCCCAGGGCAACAGAGCCTGGCAGCGGCCCAGGAACACACAAGTCCAGCATCACAGGGCTGGCTGCTGAGCCTGGTGGCAGTGGCAGAAGCCCCAAAAAAGTGGAATTCAGTGGCGATAGCAGCAGCCCTGGAACTGGCTGCGGAATCTGGCAGCACCCTGGGACAGGAGACCTGGTGTCCCGGAGGCAGAGAACCTGGCTTCAGAGCCAAGGATCAGGAGGGGAGCCCAGCTGGGTCTGCTGATGGACCCGGAGAGTCCAGAGTCCATCAGCAGAGGGGTCACAATTGACCTAACACAGTGCCCCAACATGGTTTCAATGGGCTCTTTGTGATGATCAGTGCTGTGTTCTGTATGGCAGATAGACTCAAATTCCTGATCGCTTTTGATTTATAAAGATTCTGTAATTTTTTTTCATGAGAATGGAACATTGGCCCTGGCATCTTAGCAAAGTTAATTCATAGTTCCATTTAGATGAAATGGTCTTCTTCACTTTTATTACTGAGCACTTGTCTAGACTTGAACCACTCCAGCAGCACAGCTCAGCCACTGCAGCTACACTGCTACAGTGCTTCAATGTCAGCGCTACCTATGACAATAGGAGGGATTCTTCCATCAGCATAGGTAATCCACCTCCCCAAGGGATAGTAGCTAAAATGACAGAAGCATTCTTCCAATGACCTAGCACTATCTACATGGGAACTTAGCTTGTCTTAACTACACCACTCAAAGGTGTAGATCTTGCATACTTTGAGCAATGTGGTTATGCTAGCCTAATTTTCTAGTGTGCACCAGGCCTAAGACTGTGGTAGCCCCCACAGTGTGATAGGCACTTTCCAAACCCAGGAGAAAACATATTCTAAGGGCTAGGATCTATGGTCTTCTAGTCTAAAAACATATGACGTTGCAGTGAGCAGTGAGTTAAGGAGATGCCACATTACATCCCAAAGACTGTTTAGTATTAGTGGCTGTTGAAATAAGTCCTTAAAGTTAAGAAGAATTAAGATCTGGGTATTGTTCTGGATCATTGCAGGGAAAATTACGTTCTGTAAAATTCAGAATCGATCTGAATATTCCTAAAGTTCAGAGCTGCAGCTTTAGTTTGAAGTCCTTTCTAGAAAAGACATTTGGTGGCACTTATTAATCTGCACCAGATAATGCTCTAATCACATGCCCTAACTTTGAATAAATAAAGGAATATGGGGTGATATTAGAGCAGCCAAATGGCATAGTAACAAGAATCTAATATATATTTAGGATAAAAACTAATTAGGTTTTAATTATATTTAAATTGAAAGCAAGGTGTTTTAAGATCTGGGAATCTAAAGAATACGAGGGAATATTAGGGTACGTCTACACTACAGTGTTAATTCGAGTTAACTTAATTTGAAATAGTTAATTTGAATTAAGCTAATTTGAATTAACGCATCTACACACAAAACCTATTTCAAAATAGCATTTTGCTATTTCTAAATAGCGCGTCTACACTAAGTGGACCCTGAACCGAAGTTAAGGCTGGCCGGAACCAATACCGGTAGGGCATCAGGTTAGGACTTAGTGTGTGGGGCTGCTGCCTGAGGCTAACTGAGCACCGTCCTTAAAGGGTCTCTACCCCCACCCCAGACAGACAGTTCTCAGGGTTCCCTGCTTGCTTGTCTACCTCTATGAGGGACAGCAAAGCAGTCCTGTCTTGGAGTGCCCTGAGTGCCCGCACTCGGGACACCACAGCACTCAGCCACATGGAGCCAGAGCTGCCCCTGGGCACGCCGGTGCATCTTGTGGGGTCGTTGCCATCAGCCCGGCTGCACTAGCTGCAGACTGCCATCCGGGGGGTCCATCGGGGGACTGTCAGGATCCAGGAGGCCCTGCGGGAGAGCATCCACCCTGAGGAGCCCTCAGAGCCACCCCGGTCCTCCCCACTGGGGGCTTGTGCCCCATTCCTCCCTCACGTCCTTCCATTTACTCCTCCCTAGCCCCCCCTCCTGATGTCAAACAAAAGACACGTATGTTCAAAAATCGAAACTGGGTTTATTGAACAAAACTGGGGGGGATGAACCTCTGGGGAGACTGGGAAAAGGAGGTGGGAGAGGGGAAGAGAGAGGGTGGGAGAGGGGAGGGAAAACCTGGGAGGAGGGAGCTGGAAGGGGGAAGCAAGGGGAAGAAGGGGGAGGGGAAGCTCAGGGCTCAGGGTTGGGGGTCTTGCCGGACCAACTTGATTTTCATGCAAACCTGCTCCTGGGTTCGCATGTGGCCTTTGGTGGCCAGGCTGGCAGCTATCCTGCCATAGATGGCTATATTCCTCCATCTAGTGAAGAGATCATGGACGTTGGGGGCATCCCCCCCAAACCTGAATAAGGAAGGCGCCCGCCTTCTCCAGCCCCTGTCATGCTCCTGGGAGCTGCCAGACTGCTCCTGGGGAGTGGTGGAGGGTTGGCTGCCAGTGGCTTTCTGGCTCATGTTTTTAGGCCACTGGGTCAGGGGCCCTGATGGCCACGGCTGGCTCTGGGCTGGCAGGCTTGGAGCAGGCACTGTGGCCAGGGTCTACCCCTTTAATGGCTCCGGAGCTGGCGGAGAGGAGAGTAAGTTTTCCTGGTTGTGCCCAGAGTGGCCACCAGGGCTCCCTGGGAAGGGCTGGAGGTCCCCTATTTCGAATTAAGTATCTACACAGCAGTTAATTCGAAATAGCTATTTCGAATTTGGCGTTACTCCTTGTAGAATGAGGTTTGCCAAATTCAAATTAAGCGCTCCGCTATTTCGAATTAATTTTGAAATAGCGGTTTGCGTGTATAGACGCTATTAAAGTTAATTCGAAATAACGGCTGTTATTTCGAATTAACTTTGCAGTGTAGACATACCCTAAGGGAGTAAATCATGTTTCTAATGCCAAAGAAATATTAGTCCCAAAACAGAAATACATTTGAGAACCCTCTGAAAAAAATGGTATGATAAACCATAAAAATTATATAAACTCTTCAGCTATTTCATGGATACTCCAATCAGATAAACATCTTATGTCAAATTCTCAGCTGCTCTATGTTAGCATAGTTCCTTGGACTTCACCAGAGCTACACTGCATTATATCAGGTGAGAATCTAACACTGTTCTTCTGTTATGTTCAGGTCAAGCCTGATTTGATGCCAGAAGACGTGTTCAAGAAAAGACGAAAACCGTATATTCTGCTTGTCACGGAAAGCAAAGAGCTTTTTAAGGAACATGCTCAGCACACTCGCATCCTCCTGTCTTCCAAGAAGGGCTTCATTTTTATTCAAACAGATAAACCTATATACACACCATATACAAAAGGTTTTAAAAGTACCACTTTTTAGAGGTTAAAAATGTTATGAATCATCTGGTTGCTCTTAGAGAAAATATTAATGGGAAAATTCTTCACTTGCTGACAAAAACGTCACTATTTCCCCCATCCATTTGAGCTTCCAGCAGCTGTAGTAGGCTGCTGCATTGTGACACAGCCCTGAGTAGTGGTACAAAAGGGCAAAGAAGTTTTTGTTCTTTTAGCCCCCTTAGAGAGGGGATCAGGGCCCAACAGACTCTGGAACTTCCTCTTCAAGCACACAGCAATGACTTTCCTCAGGAAAAAAATTAAAGGGGGAGGGAAAATGCTCTCACAGAGCTTTGTGATGGGCAAAACACCCCCTCTTAGTGATTATGAAGAGACAAAGTGACCCTGAATTAACTTATAACAGAGAGTTCAATGTTGTATACATTTTGGTTGCAATGAATAAGTGCCCGTTATGACACTGTAGTGCAGTGGTTCTCAAACAGTGTGCCAGGACCCCGACATGGGTTGTGACCAGTGTTTTCTGTAAGCGGTGCACTTGTGCAGCCTCTCAGGAGAGAGTCAAATGATGCCCAGCTGATTAGCAAAGAGGCCCCAGATAGGTTCTTTTGTTTCTACCGGTAGTGCACATGCACATGCCTTGGTGCAAATAACAAAATATTCTTCACATGGATGGAAAAAATCCCACGTGGATGGAAGGGATTAAAGGGAACATCAGTTGTGATTCCATTTTAATGGAATCACCAAGGCTGGCTTAGACTTGCTCGGGGTCTGAGGTCAAAGCCAAAGTCTGACTCCTACCACACAAGGCCAAAGCCCAAGTCCCACCACCCTCAGCAAAAGAGCTCAGGTTACAGGTCCTTTCCCCAGGACTGAAGCCCAGGGGTTTCAGCTTTGGACCACCACCCCTGGGCTTTGGGTAGCAATAGGGCTTGGGCAGACTCAGGGTTTGGTTCCTCACCCCTCTCCTGGGTTAGTAATTTTTGTTGTCAGAAGGGGGTTTGAGAACCCCTACTATAGAGGGAGCAAACTTACTCCAGGAAACACATTTGTTGATATTTAAATTGCTTCATATGGTGTAACCTAAAAAGATAATGGTAGTTTTTGATTACTTTTCTCATTATTTGATTTGCATTCCTGAACTGACTGATTCCATTAGCAACATGAAAATACAGAATGTATATTTTAGAAAGGTACAATGAAATCCTCAGCTTTACTGTTTTTTTTTAACTAGTTAAGTACAGGATCTTCACCTTGAATAATGCAATGAGACCTGCAAATGAGAAGATTCAAGTCAATGTACTAGTGAGTATTTATACTGGGGTAGGTAATTTTCAGGAGGTTCAAGAGTGAGGCTGGTTCCAGTGATGGCTTTTGATGGTGCCACTGCACTTTTGTTCACAGTTGCGAGAATCTGGTTAAAAAAAAATTCTGGCTTCTGAAACCTCCATAAAGCTGATGTGTTTCTGTGGTGAGAGTAACCCACACACCTTCTGGATGTGGTCTCTGTCCCTTGTAGTGGCACTTAGACCACTTACAGAGAGAAAGAATGAGTTTCCTCTACAGCCTTAACTGAGAGCCAGCTGGCTTTTAGCTCAAGCCGTAGAGGCTCATGCACTAAGCCAGTGGTTTTCAAACTTTTTTCTCGTGACCCAGTTGAAGGAAATTGTGATGTCTGTGACCCGTTATGATTTGACTAGAGTGTGGGCTCTAGGGTGGGGCTGAGGATGAGAGCTTTGGGGCATAGGAGGGGGCTCTGGCTTTGGGGGGAGGGTCATAGCTGGAGCAGGAGAGGCTTACCTTCAGCGACTCCCTGTCAGCAGTGCAGCAGGGTGCTAAGGTAGGCTTCCTGTCTCTCCTTTCACCGCAGACCATGCTGTACTCCAGAAGGAGCCTGCAGCAGGTTCCTGGCCAATGGGAGTGTGGAGTTAGAGCTTGGGGCAGGGGCAGTGTGTGGAGCCCCATTGTGTGGAGCACTGTGCACTCTTCTTCCTCCTCCCCGCCCCCCCTGACACCTAGGCCTGCTGCCGGCATCTTCTGAGGTGCAGCGCAATCTGCAGTGCCAGAACAGGCATGTAGCCTGCCTTATCACCCCCATTGGTCACCCGATCCCCCTGCAGCAATGAGAACGAGTGCCTGACATTCCTTAATCCTGTACTGGTTCATGACCCTAAGTTTGAAAACCATTCTCCTAAGTTCCAGAGGTCCCAGGTTCGGTTCAGCCTGTCGGTGTTACAAGAGCATTTGTCCACTGACAACCAGAGACCATCAATTCATTTCATATGGCCACTGGACAGCTATCCTATGATGACAACTTTCAGTCCTTACCAATCGGGTTCAAACTTGAACCTGTAAGCAGAAGAGAAAGGCTCTGTTAGTTTCTCATCTGGATCTCATGAGGGGAACTTTGTAGGGCAGACAGCAGAGAGAACTGTCAAGGCAATTTAGTGTTTCACTCAGAAGTAATTCTTCTAGACAGAGGAGCAGTGGTGCATGCTAGTTGTGAAGAGAATCTGATATAGTCCTTCTTGTCTAAAGTGGAGTATGCTGGTGGGGCAGGAAAGTGGAATCCTAAGGGAAGGAAAAATTAGCCCCATCTTGCTGTTTCCACTCCGCAAGACCTAGTTGCAAACTTCAGTTCATGACACAAATGTTTCGTTCTGAGGATATGAGCTGTAGTTTTGTTTTGTTTTTTCCTCAATAGAATTCAAAAGGAATGGTGGTTAAAAAGTCAGCGTTGCAGACAAAGCCGATGACCAGTGGAGATTTTATGATACCTGACATTGCAGAGTAAGTTACTGTGGCATAATCTTTGGTGTGTCAAAGATTAGAGCAGGAGGTTTCCACATGCTGTCCTTGTCTGCAGATACCACTCCTGCAGCTCCCGCTGATCAATAACAGAGAACCATGGCCAGCAGAGGCTGTGGGGTCGGGGCCTGTAGATGAGGGGCAGCACATGGAGCCATGGCTGTACATGCCAGCTGCTTTCAGGAGTGGTGTAGGGCCAGGGCAGGAGTAGCCCTTCCTTAACTCTGCTGCTCCATCCTTGGGGCAGCAGATCTTACTGATCTTATTAACTGGGAGCACCAGATTTTTATTCTAAAGATGGCTACAGAAATACACTGTTTCATTTTTATAACAATTTCCCCTTTGTTACCAAGTGTTGTTTAATTTTGCCATTTTTTGTTAGAGCAGGGAGGTGAATCTGGCACAGGGTGTGTTACAAACAGTGCAATTCAGTCAAGTTTGAGAGAGACCAGATGGATTTTAACCATCTACAGAAAACTACAATAGGATCTAAACCTACGATCTAGGGATGTTAAATTGTGATCGATTAGCTAATCAAGTAGTCAATGGAATTTCCATCAACTATTCGATTAGTTGATAAGAGGGGGCACTTGTGACCCTTACTGTGGCTCTGCAATTTAAAGGTAGTAGGAGCTGGGCACACAGCAGCCCAGCTTCTACTACATTTAAACTGAAGAGCCACAGAGGGGTTAGTCCCCGTGGGCGGCATGAGCCAGGACTAAGCTCACACTGGCCCCGGGAGCTAACCCTACTGCAGCTCTGCTTTAGTAGTGACTGCTGTGGCTCTGCCTTTTAAATGGCTTTTACTACATTTAAAAGGCAGAGGCATAGTGCAGGACCCAGTGTGAGCTGCTTCAGTCCCCGCTCACGCCGGGTTCCCCGCTGTACTTCTGCCTCCCCTGCTCCTCCCCTGGTGCTGCAGAAACAGTGCTGGGAGGAACCGGCATTTAAGATGGCTCCTCCCAGCACCGGCTCCTGCTTCCCCCCGCTTTGCTGCCTCTGATACAGAGGCAGCAAGGGGCCTTGGGAATGAGTGTAGTTGACTATTAGACTAATCGTTTACATCCATAACATGATTATAGGCTACAACTAAGTAAATAAAGTCTCACTTCCTGCTGGGTGGTCTGGTGAGACGTTCCGGCCCTGGGCAGATGAACTGATTTCTCTATGTGTCTGTCACTCCATCACTCACCACACAGGCAAGCACTTAACGCACCTACGTATATCCTGTGCTACTCATGCACCCTGTGATGTGCACATACACAGCATGTCTATACTTGTGCAACCATTGCTCTCTCTATCACGAGAAAAAAATCATATTAAAAATATAAAGATTAAAAACAAGAGGTAAAGGTGCCTCACCCTGGAGTCACAAAGCATCTAAGGGTGTGATTAATAAGGGGTCTCTCCAGTTCTTTATAAGGTGAAGGAAATGTTTCTGGTTTGGCTAGATTCAATGACATTTGGCAGGAAATGTTGGCCCAGGCATGTGTGGCCCTGAGATCTCTGTGGAAGACAAGGTTGAGATCAACTGCTTAGTGCTTATATGGTGCTTCTATATGTATTCCAAATTATTAAGGCCCCATTCAACACACTGCTTAATTGTAATCACATGCTAAAATCCATCCCTATTCAGTATACCGCTGCTGTCTGAGCATTTGTGTAGTACATCCTGGACTCCCATTGACTTTAATGAGACTTAAGCACATGCTGAATGTTAAACGTGCTTAAAAACTAAATTACTTAGCACTCCGAGCAATGAAAATTGACTCTTGAGAATATATGGTTATGATCTTCTTCATAGGTTGTTAGGGGTAATCTGTGTTCTGTGTAGTTTGCAACAAGGTAATTTATTGGCTTGTTCCTCATACTCTCCAAAGTGTCTATTTCAATCCAGACTGCAGTGCATCAGAGAGACATGGTCTCCCCATCAGCAAAGGGAAAGTAAAATGAAGGAGATACGTTGTTGAGGGTGTGAGAACAAAGCAGAGACTGTCCTTTGGTTTCAAATGTTGGGGTTTTTCCCCCTTAGTCTATTTAGCAATACGTTAAATATGTTTAAATTACTTTGAAAATCTATTCAGTGATAGTAACTTATCTCTGTTTAATCTGAACACTAGGCCTGGCAACTGGAAAATCCTGGCTTGGTTTGATGGCTATGAGCTGTCCAATGGTTCAGCTGAATTTGAAGTTAAAAAGTATGGTAAGTTAAGGTTTCATTGGGAGCATGAGTAGGTAACGTACTGGCTATATATCAGAGAAGTATCTGGTTGTGTTTAGATATTAGATTTTCCATATAATGGTGGGCCAAATGGGCATGCTAGGCAGTGTCCCTAGTAAGTGGTGATGGAGCAGTACTTAGTGGGATTATACCTCAAGGAGGTGTAATCCCTCATTGAGTTCCCTGGTACATATTTTAGTGTGCAGTCTCCACCATCCATTCAGTGTGTCTGAACTGGTGTGTGGGGCCACATCTGGGTATGGAAATTGTATGGTGGGCTATGAATGCTCACAGCAAGCCTCTGTCCCTGTTCTCTAACCCAAGCGATGGGTGGGTAGATCAGGGCAAGCCCCTGACCCTGCTCCCCAGCCTGAATACTGAGTGACCAGGCAGAGCGGGATAACTGTTCTCAGAAAGTAGTTATTAACAGTTCACAATCCTTCTGGAAGGGCATAACAAGTGGGGTTCTGCAGGGGTCTGTTTTCGGAACAGTTCTGTTCAATATCTTCATCAATGATTTAGATATTGGCATAGAGAGTACAGTTATTAAATTTGCAGATGATACCAAGCTGGGAGGGGTTGCAAGTGCTTTGGAAGATAGGGTCATAATTCAAAATGATGTAGATAAATTGGATAAATGGTCTGAGGTAAACAGGATGAAGTTTAATAAGGACAAATGCAAAGTACTCCACTTAGGAAGGAACAATCCATTTCACACATACAGAATGGGAAGCGACTGTCTAGGAAGGAGTGCTGCTGAAAGCGATCTAGGGGTCATAGTGGACTACAAGTTAAACATGAGTCAACAGTGTGACACTTGCAAAAAAAGCAAACATGATTCTGGGCTGCATTAACAGGAGTATTGTGAGCAAGACATGAGAAGTCATTCTTCCACTCTACTCTGTGCTGATTAGGCCTCAATTGGAGTATTGTGTCCAGTTCTGGGCACCACATTCCAAGAAAGATGTGGAGAAATTGGAGAAGGTCCAGAGAAGAGCAACAAGAATGATTAAAGGTCTAGAAAACAAGAGCTATAAGGGAAGACTAAAAGAATTAGGCTTGTTTAGTTTAGAAAAGAGAAGACTGAGAGGGGACACAATAGCAGTTTTCCAGTATCTAAAAGGTTGTTACAAGTAGGAAGGAGAAAAATTGTTCTCCTTGGCCTCTGAAGGTAGGATAAGAATCAATGTCCTTAATCTGCAGCAAGGGAGGTTTAGTTTGGACTTTAGGAAAAACATCCTGCCTGTCAGGGTGGTTAAACACTGGAATAAATTGCCTAGGGAGGTTGTGGAATCTCCACCACTGGAGATATTTAAGAGCAGGTTGGATAGACATCTATCAGGGATGATCTAGATGGTACTTGGTCCTGCTGTGCGGGCAAGGGACTGGACTCGATGACCTCTCAAGGTCCCTTCCAGTTCTAGTGTTCTATGATTCTATAAGCACTGGACCTCACTCCCCAGAGCAGAGCAATTAAGTTTGAGGGCTAGATTAAAAGCTTCAGTGGGTGACATGAAGCCACAAACCATAGTTTGCCCACTCTTGCTCTACCCCCTCCAGAGTGCCTTGTGCCCAAGGAGATGCATGGAAGAACAGTCTCTACACTTGGCTAAAATGATCCAAGGAAGTTTTTCTTCATTCAGCACACAGTCAATCTCTGGAACACCTTGCCAGAGGATGTGGTGGAGGCTAGGAGTTTAACAGGGTTCAAAAAAGAGCTAGATAGATTCATGGAGGTTAGATCCATCAATGGCTATTAGCCAGGATGGGTACAAATGGTGTCCATAGCCTCTGTTTCTCTGGAGGTGGGAGACAGGGGAGGGAGCACGTGAGGATTACCTGTTGTGTTCCCTCCCGCTGGAGCATCTGGTATTGTCCACTGTGGGCAGACAGGATTCTGGGCTGGATGGACCGTTGGTCTGACCCAGTATGGCCATTCTTATGTTCTTATATGCGAGCTGCTTGATTTGGGGAGAATTTTCATCCTCTTATCTCTAGGCACCCCTGTAAGGTCTAATCATGACCTGACCCCAAGCTGAAGTTCTTTGATGGAACTGGAGAATTTAATAATGAATGTACTCTGGTGAGGAACAACCGGCTCTAAGGGTATTACTCAGCCAGCGGACCTGAGTCTGATCACACATATATTTTACATATGCAAAATGCCACTGACTTCAGTGGATATAAATCAGAATTTGTGAGATCAGGCTCCTGTCCATAGTCTCTGTCTCTATGCCACTGTAACAGTAGCTCCAGTGATTGGCTAGCAAGAGGGCTATCAAGGCCTGCTCAGCTTTCGCCTAACACTTCATTGGAGACTGCTACTTTGTCCGCACATCTCTTGGTGCAGGAACAAAAACTTCCAATTTCCCCAAAGGTTTGTGCATTCCAATCTCTCAGGAGTTGATGGCACATTTGAAATGGGAACATTTTTACACATGATCTTTATTTTGTGTGCTCTTTTGTGCAGAACTGCCATCTTTTGAAGTCAGACTTGTCCCATTTGAACCATATTACCATATTTGGAACAAGACCTTTAACTTTGATATTTATGCAACGTACGTACATTTTAGTGGTGTCTTTTTGTTTTGTTTTATTTTGTTTTGTTTTGTTAATGAGGCTTGGGGATAAAAAAATAAATGAGCTCTTTCATAGGCAATGCTATGGCCTACAGATGAGGAACTGAGGTGCAGAAGCCCAGTCTACAGTACTGTTAACATAACTATGTTGGCCTGGAGCAGTGTTCCCTCTAAGCTGTGCGGAAGCAGAGCTTCACAAGTGATTAATCAGCCCCGCCCAGTCAGAGCTCCCCGCATGGAGCTGACTGACTGGGTGAGTCTGATTAAACATCTGTGAAACTGTGCTGCTGTGCAGCTTAGAGGGAACACTGGCCTAAACTGCGGGAAAAGTGTTTCCTGGAGTGGGAAAAAAGACATAGTCATGCTGGCAACCCCCCTTCCCACGTAGACAGCTATCCCAGCAAAAGGAGTCCTTTTGCCAGTATGAACTGTGGCTCCACCCAGAGCCTCTGCTGGTAGCTCTATACTGGTTTAGCTGTGTGATCAAAGCTTTTGTAATGTAGACTAGCTCAGGGATTAAGTGATGCACCCAGGGTCTCCACTTTGTATGTCTATGGCTTTGTATATGAAGCTGTCAGAGATTATAATATGAATAGGGTCAGTTACTGGAGCTGTAATTCAGTTCTAAATAATCATTTACCAAGACACAAAATTAATTCATTTCTAGGGCAAGGGACACTTTTGTTTCATGTTCATTAACAAATGCACATTAGACTGCCTACTCTGTGGATATTACAATCATTACTGCTGCTTCATTCTTTTTCCTATTAAAGGCACTCTTATGGAAAAGGGGTAGATGGTGTTGCATACGTGCGATTTGGCATAATGGAGAAAACTCATAAAAAAAGTTTTCTCCCAGGCCTGGAACAACAGCCTTTGGTAAGTACAATGTGTGAAAATTTATTAGTGTGTATCAGTGGCTCTCAGACTTTAGCAACCAGAGGACCCACATTTTGATGTACAGTTTTTCAGGGACCCTTTAACCCTCCCACTCAGCCCTTGCCTCACCCTCTTCACTGAGGCCCATGCCCCTCCCTCACCCTTTCTCTTAGACACTGCCCTACTCATTCCACCCCCGCCCCCTTCACTCTCCCTCATCCTCACTCACTTTCACCAGGCAGGGGGTTGGGGCACATGAGGAGTTGTGGACTCTTGGAGGGAGTCTGGATGTGCGAGAGGGTGAGGGCTCTGGACTAGAATAGTGGGTTGGGATGCAGGCTTTACCGGGGAGTTTGAATCTATGGGGTGGTGCGGACTGCCATCTTTGGGCTTGGGCAGAGGGCTGTTGTATGGGAGGTAGTGTAGGCTCTGGAAAGGAGTTTAGGTGTGGGAGGGGGTGTAGGTTGTGGGCTTTAGAAAGGGGCTGAGGTATAGGAGGGGTTTAGGGGGTTAGCACTGACATCAGGTGGCTACTGACTGGCACATCCCTCTGGCAGCAGCTCCTAGTCCAGACGGGGAATCAAGGTGTCTCCATACACTACCCCTGTCTGTAGCCACAATCCCTGCAGTCCCATTGGCCTAAGTTCCTGGCCAATGAGAGCTGCAGAGTCAGTACTTGGGGCATGGACAAGAATGGCATGGAGTCAAGATACCTGCTCTTCCCCGTCCTTCCTAGCACCTCCTTCACAGCAGAGAATCCCTCGCATGAAGGAGGTGCTGGGAGAGAGGAGGAAAGGGGGGTGAAGCTTTTCAGTGAGACCCCCCACATCCCTCTGGAGTACCCTTGGGGACCCTCAGGGGTCCATGGACCCCAATTTGAGAAAAGCTGGTGTATATGATTGAATATCAAGTCATATTGAATATCAGGTCATTGATGCCAAGCCCTTTTATGTCAGCAGAGTTCAATATTGTTGAGGTTCATGGAAATGAAATAGCAAATGGCATTAAAACAATGATCCATGTATACTGTAGCCACTTCACTGGAAATGTAACATAACCTTTAAATCTAATACTTGTCAAAGCACCAAAAGCAATTATATTCTCCACCTTGATTTTAGATACAAAATGGAACAGGAACAGTCACTTTAAGTACCAAATCTTTGGAAGAAAAATTAATACAGAACATTACTGCTTTGGAAAGGCATTTTTTGTATGTCGGTGTTACAGTTATAGAAACTGCAAGTAAGTAAACTAAGCATTTGCTGATTTCATCTACAACATTTTCATTGGTCTTTTCCCAGTACAGTTCTTACTGGGTGAAATCTTAGTCCATGGAGCTTGTTTTCACTGCAAAATTAACACAGGTCCTTATCCAGTTGTCTGCACACATGGTGTATATGCTGCAGGCTTTACTGTGTGCTTTTTATACTGGTTTACTCCTCTCCCACACACCACTATGCACACTCAGTATCCTTAGCATGTGCTTTTTTGCCTTGAGTCCATGTTGGCTTGCACAGCTGAGGGATGGCTTAAAGCTAACATTTTCCTGCATGCTTTAAACTGTCCACTTTGCAGGGAGGATACAGCCAGGGGAGCCGACAGCCTGTCCAGGCCCCTGGGTAATGTATACAGGGGCCTGGTTCTGTGCTCCCAGAAGGGGTGAGATCTCAGCCCTCAGAGTCATATAAAGCACATGGCATGGCACTCTGGTAGCAATCTAAAGGGCTCGGGGATGCAGGCCCCTTTGAATTGCCGGGTCCTGGGGCAACTGCATCATTTGCCCCCCACCCCCTCCATCAGCGGGGTCTGGATACAGCTGTAGCTAAGCCTGTGTTCAGTCATCCAGTGCCATCCCACATTGCGGGGTACTGTATGTTCCAGCTCTTCTTGTCGCTTCCTACTTTCCTTCCATGCACCAGAAGCTGCTTGCCCATCACCATTTAATTCTTCATTCCATTGAGCCGGCTCCATTTCCGGCTCAGCACTGCTCTGCAACAGAGCTCTAGACCCTGCTCAACAGCATGGTGCTAGCTTGCCAGAGCAGCACACCATGGTTCTGGTTAACCAGCAGTGTGAGTACATTGGGAGCAACACTAGAAATCTCCATTTGTCTGAGAACATCTAAAAGAGGCTAGTGAAGATGGGACTGCTGTTCAACACAGGTAGTGCATTAAACACCTATAGATCTGCTACCTAAAGAAAGAAACACCTAAAGACCTACTAATCACTGTTGCCAGATAATATATATCCTCATACTTGCTATAACGTAGTGTGAGTCTTAACATTGTGGACCCCATTATTCATATAATGACATACATAGCTGATGACATCTATTCAGCAGGGGCTGATCATGGGAGCAAGTGTCAAAAAGGTGTTACAGAACGGTTTCTTTCTCTCTCTCTCTACTCTCTGTCCACACTGAATATTAGCTAGGAATGTAATAGTTTTTTGCAGCAAGAAGGGGACCCAGCCAAAACCAGTGAATGATAATCCTGGTTAGGCGGTCTGGGCAGGAGCTGATTGCCAAGTTATCAAGGTTTGAATCTACAAAATAAAATATCAAACAATCATGTTAGAAGTATTTGCCAAAGTAGAAAAGTCTCCTCCCAGACTGTTAGAGACCTCAGGCCTGATTCTTCCACCATTACATATACTGAGTAAGGCCTGTTTTTCAGAGTACTCCCAATGGAGCTAATTGTAGAGAAAAGAATCACTCAGAGCAAGTGGTTCAGTCAAGCCCGTAGTAAAAAACAAAGCTCTTGAAGTGACAGAGTCCATCATCCTTACATCAAGTAATACTTTCAACAGTACTATTAACAGCATATCAACAGAAATATTACCTGTCTGCACCCAGTTTACAGAAATTCTAAAAATATTACCATTAACCTAAACGTTTTCTGTTCCCCAAATTACTCTCTGCACTGCATTTCCTCTGCAAGGACAGCAAGAAGGAATGTGAGCAGCAGGTGTAGGACGTTCAGAGGGGAAGGGAAAACTGCAATGTATACACATGAGAGAGGGTGGAAAGCAGGAAGTAACAGAAGGATGAGAGATACACAGTGGCAATGTAAAACGTCTATAAACCCATCTTAACTGGCTATATGGCTGCTTTGCACGACTGAAGAGCAGCCAGAGCATACCAGGGAATGCAAGGCCAAGAAAAGTGATATTCCATTATAAACTAAGCCATGAGTCTTTGGAAACGAAGGCTTAGTTTCATTCACTTCTGTTGCTGCACTTTAGTTTTCTGCATTTGTGGATGACATTTTAACATTTGTGTGGGAAGAAAAAAGGTCTTGGGTCATTAAAGGTGTTTTCTATTCATAGGTGGTGAAATCCAGGAGGAAGAACTCAGCAATGTGAAGTTTGTCAAATCTCCTTATAGTGTCGACTTGTCCAAAACCAAACAATATTTTGTGCCTGGAGCACCTTTCACCATTGTGGTAAGTAACACTTAGTTTGCAGTATCTGCTTTCTTCCATTAAAAAAGATTCATCTAGCAGCTGTTTTGCCCATGGAATTCTCATCTGCTTCCATGGGATTTATTTGTGAGGTGTACCTGCCAGGCGTGGGACCAACATGTTGCTGGCTATCTGTGACATAGTGGGGGTGGTGTCCACTCTTGTAGAATACCCTCTTGTAGTCCTGTGTTCACTCTGTTGTTACATTCACTCTTTGCTCTGTGTGTGTGTGTGTGTGTGTGTGTGTGTGTGTGTGTGTGTGTGTGTGTGTGTGTGTGTGTGTGTGTGTGTGTGTGCGCACATGCATGTACCTCAGTTTTCCCCGGCCATTGTATCACTCTCTACATGAGAAGTGGAAGGCTGGGCATGACTCACTGCAGAAGTGTATTGGGCCCAGACGCCTGAGGGCCAGACATAGGAGATAACAACTCCTGCCCAGGAAGGGAGACAAAGGATTGGTGGGGCTGACACCAGGCTGGGGAGTAGTTCGTAGGGGGAAGAGTCAGTATCAGCTGGGTTAGGAGGAAAGAAGGATCTTAGAGCAGAAAAAGGGGGGAGAAGGGCCCTGGACCCTTTCTTCCCGAGAGGAATAATGCTGCCTGCTCTTGGTCCCTGTGTTAACATCGATCTTATGCTATGCTGTGTCCCAGTGAACCAATAAACCTTCTATTCTACTTGCTGGCTGAGAGTCACATCTGACTGCGGATGGGGGTGCAGGGTTGGGGACTCCCCGACACTCTGTGACACTATCTCTGTTCATTTTCTGTTTTTCTCTTTCTGAACACACATAGCCATAGCTGGGGATGGCGAATAGCAAATATAGAACTTCTCTTTAAGAAGTCAAAAAGTATGTCTGTAACAACAGAGGCAACATAAAAGATTCAGGATTTTTTTTTCTTTTGACAAATAGATTCCTTACTAGGCATATGAGTGACAATTCAAAACTACAATACAGCTCCATATTTCCCATATCCTCACAAGTAATGCAAAAGTTTCAGGGATTCAAAGGTAATGGAGGAGGTGAAAGAGAGGGAAATAATTTCTGGGAAAAAGTCTGGGAGTGAACCTGTAGAATTGCTGGGTATGGGTGGGAGCAGTATGAAACAGGGTTTGGGGGTATTTTGGGGGCAAGGGATTGTTAGGAAGTTGGGGGGTGGCTCCCCTATGCAGATTCTGACTGACCCCTAGCCTCTCCTAATCAGTCAGGCACATCTACTTCTATCTTCATGTGTCTCTGCACTCCACTCAGCCACTCCCTTCCCTTGTCCCCAGGGCTATGTCTAGACTACAGGGTTTTTTAAAAAAAAGTGGCCTTTTTTCTAAAAAACTTCACCTGCATCTAGACTGCCACCGCATTCTTTCAAAATTAAATCGAAAGAACGCAGCGCTTTTTTCGTCAGTGTTAAACCTCATTTTATGAGGAAGAATGCCTTTTTTCGAAAGAGCTCTTTCAAAAAAAAGGCGTTCTTGACCGCAAACAGGGCTTTTTCGAAAGAGAGCATCCACATTGCCTGGGTACTCTCTTTCGAAAAAGCAGATTGCTTTTTCGTAAAAGTTGTGGCTGTCTAGACGCTCTCTTTCAAAAGAAGCTTTTTCGAAAGATTCTTTTGAAAAAGCTTCTTTCGAAAGAAGCGTGTAGTCTAGACGTACCCCAGGTGTCTTTACTCCCCCCCTTCATGAGTCTGCATCCCCACTCAACCACCCTCGTTCCCTATCTCTATGTGGACCTCTACCCCCTCACTCCCCATTCCCATGTGGCCCTACTCCTCCTTTCAGCCATCCCTCACCTCCATGTGTCTCTAAATCCCCCACCCCTTGTTCCGATGTGTCCCTGCGCCCCCATTCCCATTCAGCCAACATTCCAGCTGCCCCATCATTAGCCCTTCTGAACCAAAGGCTATGTGATCCCCCAGCAGCCCATGTGCCTTCCTCTGTCAGCCCTCCCTCCCATATCCCACGCCTCCTCATCTGGAGCCATAGGCAGAGCCCTATGAGGAATGCACTCTCGGCTGACTCCCAATCAACTGCTGACTGCTACTGCCAGTGAACTGGCTGCGGCTGTTGTGGTGCCACACCAGCCCCTGCTGGGCAAAAGACGTAACTGCAGCATCTCTCCAGCTGAATGGATTTTCTGTGGGGAAAAAATATTTGCAGACTGCAGGGCACATGAATTATGGCCTTGAGCAGTGGCACAGAGTTCCCCCAGGAGTAACATATGCTTAGGACAGCTCTGGCACAACAGGTAGTTATCCAATATCAGCAGATAACAAGATGAAGCCACCTCCTGCTTCTCTCTCCCATTGGTCCAATTTCCAAATAATAATTTTAAGAGTTCACTAGGGGTCTGTGCCCCCTGCTCGCTAAGCTCACCAACCCCTTCCCTCCCCCCCCGCCACTTTCACAGCCAGAGAGCCTGTTAATATAGCACTGAGCCCGGCTGCGCTCTCCATGGCCCCAAGTCACTCTCACCCTTCTCTGTGCACACCACACCGTGAACGCTCTTGGCACATCCCACCCGCTCGCACCCTTCCATCACCAGCCAGTCCCCTGCTGCACCTGCCCCACCCGCCAATAAAATAGTCCATGGCCCACAGCCCACCCCCTCCTTCCATCCATAGCTCCACCTCCATTCCTACACCCACCATCTTCCCTAACCCCCCCATGTCCCTCCTTACATCCCTACCTCCACCTCCATTCCTACACCCACCATCTTCCCTAACCCCCCCATGTCCCTCCTTACATCCCTACCTCCACCTCCATTCCTACACCCACCCGTCCTCCCTAAACCCTTCCCACCCCACACTACGTATCCCTACTCCCACCTCTTTCCTCCTAGGGTTGCCAGGTGTCCGGTTTTGAACCGGACACTCCAGTATTTGAGCTTTCTGTTTGGGAAACAAATTGAGAAAATATAAATGAGAAAATATAAATGTCCGGTATTTTCTAAATAAGATGTAATGCAGACTGTGATGTAATGTCAAGTGTGTCCAGTATTTTTGTTGAAACCATCTGGCAACCCTATTTCCTCCATATTCCTACACCCCCACACTGCCCATCCCCCTGCCTCCATTCCTATATCCCCTCACCCTACCATCCCCTCTCACCACACCACCCATCCCCACATACACCCTTACCCCCTTTCCTCCCTCCCCATGCACACCCTGCCCCCTCCCATAAATAGGCAGCCTAACCAGCAAAGAAGTGGCACTAAGCACATAGGAATTTCTGGGGGTGGGGGGCTGCTCTGGGTGCTGTGACAACAGGATCTGGGCAGCTGCCTGGAGAGAAGGGGCAGCAAAGGTGGCATTGCTGAGGTGCTAGGGAGATGTCTGTAGGCAGAAGAAATGGAAAGGAGGCAGAGAAAGAGTCTAGAGGAAGGATCAGACAGTGGAGGTGCCTTTGGGATGCCAGGTTGAGAAGTGGGGATGGCAGTCTGTGAGGGGGCAAGAGAGGGGCTGAGGACACCCATGGATGATGGAAAGAGGGACAGGGAGCCGTGCAGTGAGGGGGGTCTTTGGGTGTCACCATGCAGAGGCAGGAGCCCTCCACCCCCACTTGGCCGTGTTGGCAGCTGCTCTTAATGCTGCTGGGCCTCCCCTCTGTGATGCCTCAGAGGTTGCTAGTCTGCAGTGGTGGTTTCCACCAGGGTGGCTCAGTACCGGTGCAGCTGACGACACAGAGCGCAGAGCCTGTCTCCATTCCCGGTGTGAGTGGGCCACACTCCAGGACCTGCACCAGCTGAACCAGCCCCCTGGGCCTGAGGGAGCTGAGAGCCCCTGCTTGGGAGGAGCATGGCCCTATGGCTCTCATCCCTGGGCAGCGAGCCAAAGCTCAGCCTGCCCCATGTACATGGTCACACACCGCAGGTAGCTGCCAGAAGGGGACATGGTGCAGTGGTTGTTTTCCCTGATCAGGGGGCTGCCAAGGCTGGCCAAACGCACAGCCAGTGCTTCCCCTTGACCACTGGGCCCTGCACCACTTCCCCTGTGGGCCTGCTCCTGCACAGCACCTCAGGCCCTCTGGCCTGGGAAGGCCCCCAACACGCCCAGGTCTAGCTGTCCCAGAGCCTCTACCTGGGGTTTCCCCTGCGAGCAATGCCGGCGACGCAGCTGCAGCCCCATTACCAGCAGCAGGCTGATCCGAAGCGGCACCCAGCTGCTGAATGAAATTGCTCCCTGCCCTGGACACTGTTCAGGGATGGGCAAAGCTGCCTGGCAGCCCGGCCTGGGCAGATTCTGGCGCTGAAGGGTCCTGCCCACTCAACTCTGGCCGCAGCCTTTTGGGAGGCAGAATCTGCCCAGGCCAGGCTGCCAGGCAGCTTTGCTGGTGCCCGAACAGTGTCTGGGGCAGGGAGGCCCAAAATATCTTTCCTTGTTTTAAGATTTTATTTGCATCCTGTCATTTGCCTCCGGAAATTTTCCCCCAATAGGCCTCTGTGTCTTCTGCTGATGGTTCACCTGCTGCTGCTGTGTCTGTTACTGCAACTCTGAGCCGAGATGGAAAAGACCCAAGAAAAAAGACTGCACTTTCTAATAAAGAAGGTGTAGTATCGTTTGTATTCAACATTCTTCGTGAGGCACAGAAGCTACAAATAATGGTAAAAAAATTGTTGGACAACCTTTCACAATGTTTTACGGAAAATGAATGCCCACAATGTTTTTGATAGAAGCTGCAAGTCAACTGCAGCATGATTCCTTACATCACATGGACATCTTTAGAAAGAGTCTATTGAAGATGTTACAGAAAATAGGATCCTCATGCTGCAAATCTTTTCGCATCTGAATAATTCCATTGATATGATTTACCCTTCTCTGCTTTAGGATTCTTCGCATGAGCAAGGTTGACTGACTCATGCCCTAAAATTGTACTGTAAATTAGTTAGCTAAAGTGTAATCTTCTCAGAGCAGGGATCAACTCTTTATTTTCCCTCTACCGTACCCGTGGTGCAATGTATGCTAAATACTAATAACAGCCTCAGAGGGGTAGCCATGTCAGTCTGTATCTGCAAAACCAAGAAGTGCTGTGGCACCTGAGAGACTAACAGATTTATTAGGGCATAAGCTTTGTGGGTAAAACCCACTTTATCAAATGAATTGGACTGATGATGAATTGTTTAATTCATCTGATGAAGTGTTTTTACCCATGAACACTTATGCCCTAATAAATAGGCAAATAGGATGCTAGGAATTATTAAGAAAGGGATAGAAAATAAGACACAGAATATCTTACTGCCCCTGTATAAAACTATGGTACGCCCGCATCTTGAATATTGTGTACAGATGTGGTCTCCTCACCTCAAAAAAGATATTTTGGCCTTGGAAAGGGTTCAGAAAAGGGCAACTAAAATGATTAGGGGTTTGGAACGGGTCCCATATGAGGAGAGGTTAAAATGACTGGGACTTTTCAGTTTAGAAAAGAGGAGACTGAGGGGGGATATGATAGAAGTATATAAAATCATGAGTGGTGTGGAGAGGGCGAATAAAGAAAAGTTATTTATTAGTTCCCATAATAGAAGAACTAGAGGACACCAAATGAAGTTAATGGGTAGCAGATTTAAAACTAATAAAAGAAAGTTCTTCTTCATACAGCGTGTAGTCAACCTGTGGAACTCCTTGCCAGAGGAGGCTGTGAAGGCTAGGACTATAACAGAGTTTAAAGAGAAGCTAGATAATGTCATGGAGGTTAGGTCCATAAAAGGCTATTAGGCAGGGGATAGAAATGGTGTCCCTGGCCTCTGTTTATCAGAGGCTGGCAAGGGATGGCAGGAGACAAATCGCTTGATCATTGTCTTCGGTCCACCCTCTCTGGGGCACCTGGTGCTGGCCACTGTTGGCAGACAGGCTACTGGGCTAGATGGACCTTTGGTCTGACCCAGTATGGCCGTTCTTATGTTCTTATGTAATAAATCTGTTAGTCTCTCAGGGTACGGCTACACTAGCTCATTAGTTCGAGCTAGGTAGGGTAATGAGGGCAAGCAGAGTTGCAAATGAAGCCCGGGATTTAAATATCCCGGGCTTCATTTGCATGTTCCCGGGCGCCACCATTTTTAAATCCCCCTTAGTCCGAACTCCATGCCCATGGCTACACGCGGCACGGACTAGGTAGTTCGAATTAAAGATCCTAATTCAAACTACCGTTACTCCTCGTGGAATGAGGAGTAACGGTAATTCAAATTAGGATCTTTAATTCAAACTACCTAGTCCATGCTGCGTGTAGCTGCAGGCACGGAGTTCAGACTAAGGGGGATTTAAAAATGGCAGCGCCCAGGAACATGCAAATGAAGCCTGGGATATTTAAATCCCAGGCTTCATTTGCAACTCCGCTTGCCCTCATTACCCTACCTAGCTCAAACTAACAAGCTAGTGTAGCCGTACCCTCTGGGTACATCTAGACTGCAAGCCTCTTTTGAAAGAGGCTTTTTCAAAAGAATCTGTCGAAAAAGCCTCTTTCGAAAGAGAGCGTCTAGACTGCAACCACTTCTTTCGAAAAAGCAAGTCGCTTTTTTGGAAGACAGCACCTAGGCAGTCTGGATGCTCTCTTTCAAAAAAGCCCTGTTTGCGTTCAATAGCACCTTTTTTCGAAAGAGCACTTTCGAAAAAAGGCATTATTCCTCATAAAATGAGGTTTTCCATGGTTGAAAAAACTGCCACGTTCTTTAGATTTAATTTCGAAAGAACATGGCAGCAGTCTAGATGCAGGTGAAGTTTTTTTTTAAAAAGTCCACTTTTTTCAAAAAAACCCTGTAGTCTAGACACACCCTTAGGTGCCACAGGATTCCTTGTTTTTACTAATAGCAGTGTATTTATGCTGGGTTTGTGGTAGGCAAATTTTGTCAAAATATAGCTTCCACTTTCACAATTGGCAGAAATGGAGGAAAAATCCTGAGGTCACTACACATTTTGTTCTTGGGCAAACTCCTGAACACAAATGGTCTATCTATGCTTGGGGAGGTGTAATGTCTATCTTGTGTAAAGACACTTGCTGGCTTTGAGCAAGTTAATATGCATTGTAACTGCAGTGGCATGAGTGGCAGGAGAGCTTAGTCACGTGAGCAACCACCTAGGGCTTCAGATGGGATTATACGCCCATGGCTAGACTATCCTGCTGGCTGTGCTACCGCAGCTACACTTTTTGGAGCATGCTAGCTTAACAAAAGCAAGTGTGCACGCATTTACTCAAACTGTAAATTGCACTTCCAGCTGCAGTGTAGATGGATCCAGAGTCAACCTCTGATGTCAGTGGGGCTGCAGGCAGGACTTATTTGTAGGACAGGGTTCTAATAATAGACATGACTTGATGCATGCCAAACAGGGAAGGGGTGGGGTGAGATGTGACAAGGGGCAGATTGATAAGATCACACAGCAACTTAGCATAGTCATTTGTGTATTTGAATGGCTGCTAATTTTATTTTCAAAATACTTATTATTAGTCATTATTAAGCCACTTATTGTGGGAGTCACTGAGCAAGCTACATTAGGAAAATACCAGAGACAAATATAGCAACAGCAGAGTGAGCAATGAGAAAAAATAAGGTTATAGAACTTTTCTTGTTTTGAAATCATCTGGCTTTACAAACAAGCTCCTAGACTTAGCGCATTGTGGTGACTCTACTCACCTTCTTGTGCTTTCCAGGTGATACATGAATTAAAAGTGATGCCTGATATTGTCTCTTAATTGGCATGCTGTTTGCTCTCTCCATTTCTTTCTTCACAGGTGAAGGCTGAAGAGGGGAAGCCTGGCATGGAATCAGCCGGAACCAAAATCACTGCAGAGAGATACCAGTCTGCGACCCAGAACTACCTTAGTATCAATGTCCCACACAATGTCATAGCACCTGGAGATACTTTACATGTTACCTTGAATGATATCCACCACTCCAGAAGCAGTAACATTGATTACTTCTATTTCTTGGTTAGAAATAGGACTGTGACAACAATACTTTGTGTTAGAACCAGGCCAGCTGACAGGGGAGAGACAAAAGGGACAACTGCCCTGGAGCCTGGTAATACAAAAGGGCTTAGAGCTCCTGGCCACCACCACCACTACTGTGGGAAGTTCCACACAGAGCGCTCTGGGCAGCACTGAGGGCTGGGGATGAGGCTGTGCTGGAGTCCAGGTAGTGCTGAGGGCTGGCTACCCCAGCCCACCCCTTCTACCTGTGGTCCTACCTCTTCCAGGGGTGCAGAGCAACCTCCCGCCCACAGGCCTGGTGAGGCTATCGTCCCTGCTGGTTCAAACAGATCATTTTACAGTTTATAAATGTACACAGCTGACATTTTTCAGGCTGGGAGAAAAGCATTTTTACATAACATGCAGATTTTGAGGAGGTCTGGTGAAAAGAGATAGAGATCTATACATGTGGTGGTTTTAGATCTTTTGTGACATCCATGAACTTTTAATTGAAGTGAATGGTACTAGATTGAAAGCTTTGAAAATAGAAGTCCTAGGGAGAAAAAATGCATGATCTGATTTTCCTAAGTCTGGGCCAAATTTATACCCAGTTCTAATAGCTCTGAACTTGGTCCTTAAAACTTGCAAAGAGCCCATATTTTTCTTTCTTAAAATTTAGTCTTCATAGTCCTGAATCTCATTGGGCCTTTTTACATCACTCTTTCAGTGTAGAAGGGCCTCAAAGTTGGCAGACATGCATAAATAAGAATCAGACCCTATGGCTTTGTCTACACTGCAGGGTTTTTGAGCAAGTAGCTTTTTGCAAAAGAGCACTTCCGCAAAAACATCTTACGCAAAAGTGTGTCCACACCTCAAAAGCGCATCGCAAAAGTGATATGCTTTTGCACAAGAGAGCGTCCACGCTGCATGGACCCTCTTGCGCAAGAAAGCTATGATGGTCATTCACAGAATGGCCATCAGAGCATCTGTGTTTTTTCTGATAGGCTCTTTTTGCACAAGAAACCCCTGCAGAGCATCCACCCGCAAAAGCCCTCTGTCCTGTCAATTTACTGTAATTTTTTTTGCACAAAAACACGCTTGAGATGTTTTTGCACAAAACCCTTATAGTATAGACATAGCCAATGAGTTTAAAGTGCAGCCATCTTCCTAGCATCCTTTCATATCTTGCAATGTTTCTTCCAAATATATAGTTCTAATTCTGCAAGTAAAACTATACTTTTTAAAACTTACCTGGGATCCAAAAGTCCAGCTCGCCCTTTCTAGCTAATGCATCATTATCTGCAACTGGAACTGGCCAGGATTTTTTTAGCAAAACATTTTTCAGTAGAAATGATCTGTCAAAACTGACACTTTTCACAGGAGAGGGTCAGGGCTAAGTTACACTCACCAGCCCCTTGAGTTGCCCATGAGTCGGAGGGCACAACTGCATGATGTCTCCCATGGAACTCAGTGGCACTACCCATTAGCCATGAGTTGTGTGCTGTTCCTCTTTGAGGTGCAGCCCTCGACATTACCCTATGAGTAGTACCATTAACTTCAGTGGGAGAACTTATGAGGCTAGGTGCTACTCAACCAGAATAAAACTTATCATAATCTAGCCCTAAGTGACATGATTATTAAGTTTTCTATTCCTTTCATGTGACACAGATTCTGCCATAATTGCACAGCATTTGATTTGTTTTGTATTTGTTTTTGAATTGCAGGTCGTGACAAAGGGAAAAGTTGAGGTTATGGGAATGGTCCCATATGAAAACAAAATAATCACCCTTAATGTTACTGAGAAAATGGTGCCAGCGTTTCGATTTATTGCTTACTATTTCATTAAAAATCAGGGCCACAGTGAGATTGTGGCTGATTCTGTGTGGCTAGATATTGTGGATGCCTGTGAAGGAAAGGTAATGACAAATAAAAGGATATTTGTAGAAAAGAAAAATAGAAAAAAGATGAAGAAGGTGGGATATGATAGAAGTATATAAAATCATGACTAATGTGGAGAAAATGAAGAGGGAAATATTATTTATCCTTTTGAATAACACAAGAACTTGAGTCACCTGATGAAATTATTAGGCAGCAAGTTTAACAAAAACAAAAGGAAGCACTTCTTCACACAAATCACAATCAGCATATGGAACTCATTGCCATGGGAAGTTGTGAAGAGCAAAAGTACAGCTTGTTCCAAAAAGAATTAGACAAGTTCACAAACACTAGATCTATCAAGGGCTATCAACCAATATGGTCAGGGATGCTCCGGTGTCCTAATTCTCCAACTGTCAGATGTGAGTCAACCAAAATAAATGTCATGGACATTTTTTGTTTTGACCAAAAATGCCTGTTCTGTTGAGAAAAAAAGTTTTGCTGAAAAAGGGACAAAAGCTAGTTTCATGCAGCATTTATTAATAATCTTTTCGTAATTCCACCATTACCACCATCATATTCTGACTACACAAAGGAACTACATTTGAGTGGTCCCTTGTAGTAATACTTTAAAAGTCTAAACCAATTTGTTATTTGAGGGACAAATTCTGCTCTCATGTACTTGATTTACAGCTGTATAACTAAGAGCAGAATTTGGCTCATTAACTGAACGGGAGAAAGTGGATGTGGGAGAAGAGAAAGTGAAGTCGCAAATTGTTTTAGTTTAATTAACTCTGCAACATAAATAAGCTACACTTCATTAGTTTTATTTCACAGTATTTTTTTGATTTTTAGCTTTCTTTGGAAAGATATTAAAATGGCAGATGGAATTGTTTAAGGTCCTGATTCAACAAAGCATTTAAATGTGTGCTTAAATCTCATTGTAGTTAAGCACGTGCTTTTCTGAATCCCTAAATATTTAAGGTAAAACTCTTTTCATACACACCAATTTCCACTGCTCTTAGTGAATGCTGTCCACATGTATCTGAGAACAGAGTCTTAATTCTTCAAGGTTCTGAGTGCCTTGAGCTTTCATTATAGCAGTTGGAGTAAAGGACAATCAGCTCTGTTCAGGATCAGCCCCTTAATCTTCATCTGCTAATAAACATGTACTACAAATATATTGCACTAGATAAATGTTAGCAGTGTGAAATGCAGAAAGCTTAGATAGATGTTACCTATATTGCTAATACCCCATTCATATCAATGCTTGATATTAATGCTAATGAGAATATAAAATTCTGTTATTTAAACATTTTGCCTTTAGATTAAATTGAGAACAAACCAAGAGACATATGAACCAACAGATATGGTACATTTATTGATTGACACAGATCATGCAGGAGCTGTTGCCTTAGCTGTGGTCGATACTGCAGTTTTCATTCTGAACAGAAGGAATATGCTTACAGCCGAAAAAGTAAGTGTGTTGAAAAAGAAAATAGTATGTGTCATTGAGTCAAGTAGTGTTTCACGGGAGACTAGAGAGATATGAATATAATAAATGAGTAGTAATTAAAATATTATTCAAGACATTGCTTATTTGGGAAAATATTCTTTCTTATTTATTTATAATATATCGATAACCAATTCGCATAGGATTTGCCAAAGCAGAACAGACTAGTGGCCTTTCCACTCTCGTATGGGCAAAATTGATAATACAGAGAAGGGCCATGAATAAATTCAATTATATCCCTACTAAAATGTAAGATTCCTTTAAACTCAGTGCTGGGTAGTAACCAATACTTCTGTTTGCATCATTTTTGCATATGGCCCAATAACAGGATATGACAACAGTAAAAAGAAAAGAATCACTACTTTTGCAATAGTGCACCTCCCTTCAGTGCTACCATATTTTGTAGGTCTTTGAAGCGATGAATTCATACGATCTTGGATGTTCAGTGGGCGGAGGTGCTAACAGTGCTCAAGTTTTCACTGATGTGGGCCTGGCCTTCATATCAGACACCATTCAATCACATTTTAGGCAAGGTAAATGAAGACCTGCTTCCTTTGCTATAGAAATGTTTTGTGGTAGAATAAGTTCACACTGAATTTCCAGGGTTAGATTTTACACCTTGTATGGCACTGTATTGTTGCTCCATTCAGAGGCACCCCTTCTGCATGATCTTATTATTTCCTAGTGTTCATTCCCCCATTTTATACTGTGTGTGTTCATAGTTCATATGCAGGCCACACTCTTGGGGCTGCTCATTTGGCATTTGTTGTACACTGGAGTATGTGAGGGGCCAAAGGCATTGGTAAGCCGGCTTTGCAGATTATGCATCCTCTGGGTGCCAGGCCCCCAGCTGGTGCCGAAGAGCAACTCAGAGGAACCTCAGGTATTGTTTTAACCAAATTCTCTTGCTCTGTTTTCCTAGGCTATAAGTGTTCCCATGCTACCAGAAGACAGAAACGGTCACTGGATTTTCACAAGCAAATTTCAGGAATTGGTATGGCCATTAATCTTCAGTGGCAAGAGCCAAGGCCTGCTCGGTCAGAGTGGAGAGGACTGTGGAGCTGGGGACTGGAGCCCTTGGGGTGAAAGGAAGGAATAGGAAGGGGAAGGGCATCAGGAGCTGGACCTTGCCTGAGGGAATGGGAGAGGTCTTGATTGGGGGACAAGCACTAAACTCTGCTACCTTTCAAAGTGTAATCAGGCTAAATCTGTTGTCTTTTAGAGGACATGCAGTGCTAATTGTATGCCATTCCACTGTATCACCCATTATGCCAACGTTCTGCTTCAAAGCTTGGCTGTTTTTGGCACAGGATGCTCCAAATAACAGAAGTGTCAGTGATCTAAATATGCATGATCTGAACAAAGCATATTCAAAAATAATTTTCCCATAAGCCTATCATGTGAAGACTGTCGATACCTGTCGATATAAGAAACAAAAGTTTTATCCCGGGTTTTCCTAACTTTCTGAAACTGCTTCAGGAATAAGAATAGCGTCATGAACCACTCCCCCTAAGATCTCTAACCCTCACCTTGGGCAGGTGAAATTTTGAACCAGAACCATACTAGACACAACAACTAACTATGTAGTTTTTAAAAAGTGATTTTGTGGATGTCCAAAGTCATATAGATCAATATGCTGGAAGACTCAGACAAATGAATGATACCCCCATAATACTGAATGGGGGGTTATAATCTTAATTCTTAATTCTCTATGAAATCATGAGACTTCATTTATATCGCCATGCTAGAGATAAACTTGACTTACAGACAAGAGAATGAAAATAACATGGGAACTATCAAACCTGATCCATCTAGGGCTGAGTATTCCTCTTTCACAGACCCCCAAAATCTGCGCTCATGGCTAGAGAAAGCCAGTTGCAGAGTGCTGATGCCAGGGATGTCTGCAGTGTGCCTTTTGACAGCCCAGCCAGTCAACATCTTCGCTGAAACGATCGGTGAACCAATAGTTTCCTGTTTGTGGGCATCAAAAAACAATCCAATAACTGGGTCTAAAGTTCCCTGAGATGCTGCCTTGACTTCCTCCTGGTGGCTCCTAACTGGCATCTTCTCCCTTAAAGTCTGACATAAAAGAAAGCTTCTCCAAGTTTCCTCCTGTGCTTGGGAAGGCTGTTTCATGTACTGCACATTCACTGCTCTGTTGTTCATGTATTGCGCATTCACATTCCACTCCTAGAGAGAGACAGTCAGCTTGTTTAGCGGCACCCAAATGTCAGCAACATAAGCTATGCATGACCCCTGCTGAATTATTGAAGCTATCTGGCAAGGGAGCTCAATTTTCAGTCAGGAAAACTTCTGCTCTCAGTAGAAACAATTAGGTTAGCCTAAAACTGTGAAACTACATGTGGTAAGTGCAAGATGTTAGATCTGAGGGTGTGTCTAGACGACATGGCTCCATCGATGGAGACATGTAGTCTAGACGTACCCTGAGTGACCACGCCTCTGTTCTAACTTGTCTTTGCCCTGCTATTATGTATGAAGGATGAAATGCACCCCTCTTGCTGCTTCTGAAATGCGTCAAATAAGTGTTCTTATGGCACTGCTTTGTAGGTGAGCAAGCCATCAGAAACATACCTCCTGAGCAGGAATGGCAACAGGCTTCAGGCAATGTGCGGGGGGCTCAGCTCCAGGCCCCATCCCCCAGAAGGGGCGGAATTTTGGGCAGAAGGGGCAAAGCTAGAGGTAGCCAGCCCTCAGCACCGCCCAGAACTCTCCATGTCTCCTGGAGCCAGAAAGGGCCTGGGGCTCCAGCCGCTACTGCAGCCTCAGTAGTGGCAGCAGAAGCCCAGAGCCCTGGACTTTTAAAATCACTGGAACCTGGGGCAACTGTCCTCTATCCCCCTCCCCATCAGTGGGCCTGCTCGTGAGCTCTAGAAGACATCTAGTAGCAGAGACACCGGTCGACTCAAATCGAATTGCTAAGTAGTCACTTGACTTGTCTTTTGAAAATGCTTGTTTCCATAAATTCTCAGCCATAAATTCTCAATACTGAAATAGTATTGAATCGTCTCATTTTAAAAGAGCCTCTTTTCAGTTTGGTGGCTGTTTCATAGATTTATAGATTCCAAGGCCTGAAGGTACCATCCAGTCAGACTTCCTGTATAACACAAAATAATTCCCAGTGCACATCTTTTAGAAATCATCCAGTCTTGATTTAAAAATAGTCAGAAATGAGAATCCATCACAATCCTCAGTAAATTGTTCCAATGGTAAATTTCCTTTACTATCAAAAATATTTGTCAGTCTGAACTTGTCTAATTTCAGCTTCCAGGCATTGGATCCTGTTATCTGCTAGCTTGAAGAGCGAGTTGTTAAATACTTGTTCCCCCCATAGATGCTTGTAAGTTGTAATCAAGTCATCCCTTAGGCCTCTCTTTCTTAAGATAAACAGATGGAGTGCTTTGAGTTCATAACCCTAAAGCAAGTTTTCTAATCCTTTTATCATTCTTGTGGCTCTTCTCTGGGACATCTCCAAATTATCAACATTTTTCTTCAACTGTGGGCACCAGAATTAGAGATAGTGTTTCAGCAGCAGTTGTACCAGTGCGCAATAAGGAGGTAAAATAACCTCTCTCCCCCTACTTGAGAATCACTTGTTTATGCATCCTAGGATCTCATTGCACTTTTGGTCACCGTGTCACATTGCAAACTCATGTCAGCTGATTAGCCATCAAACCCCCAAATATTTTTCAGTCAGGCCATATAACTTTTGTACCTATATTCATTGGGCAGGAGAGTATGAACTTTTCTACAACAGTATAATTCTTCTGTTGTGTGACTGAGTTTTCTCAGGAAAAAAAAACCCCTCAGGTTTGTCTTTCAGTGATAGATGTCTGGCTTCTAAATTTTTCGTGCAATCTTCCATGACATTATTGGATCTGCTCTGCAACCCTCTCTGGGACTGGATTCTATGCTTTGGGAAACAATACTTTGTGCTCTAAGGGTGCATCTACACTGCACCCTTAACTCAAAATAAGCTACGCAATTTCAGCTATGCAAATTGTGTAGCTTATTTTGAGTTAATTTCAAAATAGCTTATTTCATAATTTGGTGCTGTCTACACAAATTTCAAAATAAACTGCTATTCCAAAATCTCCCTTAATCCTCTTGGAACAAGGTTTACAGAGATGTCAGAATAGCAAGTCCATTATTTCGAAAGCTACTTCAAAATAACGGGCATGCTGTCAAGACACGGAATATGCTATTTCAGAATACCGGAAGTATCCCAAAATAGCACCGCAGTGTAGTTTTGGCTTTTCGGCTCTCCAAAGGGGATAGAGTTTTCATGTTTAGCAGCACCCCACAGTTATGAGATATTAGAACTTACAAATCAGGGAATGTAATATGATGATTGTCGCTTTTACTCTTTATCTTTATCTGAGTGTAGATTGGAAAGAAATGTTTTTGTGGCGGGTTTTGGGGTTTTTTTTATGGTAGTCATTGAAAACATATTAAAAGGCTAAGCACGTTGGAAGCATTCTAATTGGAAATGAGCTAGCAGGCAGATTACAGGTGAAGATGTTAAAGTATATGTTTAATTTATTAAATGATTCTGTTGTTTGTTCCATGATAGCAGAAATAAAGGAACCGTATTCATGCAGAGGAGAATAATCCTGATCACTGAAAATCACAGTCTTAATTTTTTCTGTATAAGAAAACAAACATTGAAAAATGCGTCTTAAATAAGAGTCAAATCCTGCACTCATTCACTTCAGTTTAAGTCAGAGAATCCTGTCCCCCATGACTTCATGGACTAAACTTGAAGGAAAGATAAGATTGTAAACAATATAGGGGAAGGGACCGTCTTCTGATTCTATTTTAGTACTATACAATGCCTAGCAAGGTGGGGTCCTGGTTCAAAATGAGGGTTGCTATGGCTACTGTAAAAATAGTGATAGTGACTTCATCTTACCACAATAATTAATAATAATGACATAGCTGAGGAACATTAAATATGATTGAATGTCACAAAATTTATCAAAGTCTCTGCCACACTAATGTCTCTGTAATTTTGTTACAGCTAGCAAATACCAAGATGCTGCTCTACGGAAGTGCTGCCATGATGGAATGAAATTAAATCCAATGAGGTTTTCTTGTGCCAAAAGGCTAGCTAGAGTTATTGGTTCAACACAATGCAAAGAAGCATTCAAATACTGTTGTGAGAGGGCTCAGTATCTCAGGAAGGAGCTGGCAAAGAAGAAACTAACTTCTAAACTGGCAAAAGGTAAGGAATTTGCCTTTTAGTAATATACCTTTTTTTTTTAATGAATTGTGTATAGTCACTTCTGAGGTGGGAGAGGGGAGTTGCTTTAGGGCTTCAAGGAAGAGAAGAATCACATAGATAGGTGTTATTCTCAGGTACCTGTGGCATTGCAATGCCTGAGACTTTTGCTGTGCTAATCTCATAAAATCTGTAGAAGTTTGTGCACTTAATTCCCCAATGGAAACGACACCAAACTGTAAATGTAATTTAACTAAGAATCAGTCCTGCAAGTTACTGACCACTGACTTAGAAGCTGGGAACGGGTAACAGGGGATGATTAGCAGTTCTGTTCATTCCCTCTGTGGCTCCTGCCATTGACCACTACCGGCAGAATACTGGGCTAGATGGACCTTTGGTCTGACCCAATATGGCCGTTCTTATGTTCTTATGACTTTGAAAATCCTGCCCTTTAATGTGCTGAGCACCTGAATGTCTATTGATGCCAACACTCCAATACTGCAATGTTCTGAGCACCTGCTGCCCTTGAAGTTTGTTACCAGTGGTTTCTAGGCAATACATCTATGTTCATGTTAGATGGTGAAAAGAACGGATCTAGCTCCGTCCAAAAGCCAAGCACAGGTGTTCCAGGCATAAGACGTTGGGATAGATTTATCTAAGGGATAATGCATTGTATGAAGGCTTAAGTTTGTCTGGGTATAAACTAGAGGCAATGTATGCGATGTAATTCTCCATTATATGCACATATGCATGCGTATGTCATGGCTGATTATGGCGGGATACGGGAATGTGCTTATTATTAGTTTAACTCTGCTCCCCTTGAAGTCAATGGGGGTCTTCAGTGGGAGCAGAGATAGGCCAATAATGAAAGCTTTTGAATCCCCCTTCCAAAATGTTTTACAACCATTTTTTTGATGATTTATGTGTAATTTACAAAGTTTCATGCCCCTTTCCTAGACATTTCCCTATCTTCCAGCTTGCTCCCATTTACATTTTCAAGGCCCCCACCTAACTTTTACCATACAACAAATACTACCTCCCACCCTTTTGTGAAACATGCAAACAGTGAGAGCAAGGAAAGCAATCCAGAATTTTCCCGTGGTTTTGGCCATCATTTGTTGTGTCATGATGAGTTTAGTAAGCAGGCTTGTCAGGGCAGGGATTGTGAGCCTGGGTCCCCCGTACCCTGGTATAGTCACTTACAGTTGTGCAAAGGAAGGGTAAAATGTCCCCAGTCTCATTAGGGAACACTTTGAATCTATCCTCTCTACTCATGTGTCAGTGGCTACAGATGGTGCAAAACAGTGGAGATTTAAAGCCTGTGAAGTCTGATTCTGCTCACCTGACTCTCACTGAGTAGTACTGTCTCTCTAAATAGTCCCAGTGGTGTTAGTCTGGCCTTTGTTTGGGGGGGATGTATTTGGTAGCACATCTCTGCTCACTCAAAAGAGCTGTGATATTAATAGTGAGGTTTACATTACTGCTTTCTTAGGAAATAACAATTTGTAAATTAATGTTAGTTACCATTTATGTTAATATTTTCATTAACACAGGAATACAGAAATTGCCAGACTGGGTTAGAGCCAGGTCCATCTAGACCTATATCCTGTCTCTGGCAGAGAGGCAGTGCCAGATGTTCAAGAGGAAAGTGTAGGAACCCTGTAGTAGACAGATGTGGGACAATCCACACCCCTCATAAAGCCTCTTCCCATTGTCTAATAGACATTGACATAATCCTTGGAGCATAGGGCTTAATATGCCTTCAGCAACATATTCCTTGTCATGAATTATGACAAATCTTGAAATGCCCAATCCCTTTTCGATTCTTGTTTGGTTCTTGGCCTCCCTAACTTCCTGTGGCAGTGAGTTCCCCAGTGTAATCACCGGTTATGTGACAATTTTCCTTTTTTTCTATTTTGAACTGTCCATCTTAAACTGTCATCTTGTTTATCTGTTATAAGAGAGGGAGAACAGATGCTCCCAGTCTACCTTCTCCACACCATTCACTTTTTATATACTTTTGTCATGTCTCTTTCCTTAACTAAAATGTCCCAATCTTTCCAGTCATTCTCCCTATGAATTTTCCCATGCCCCTAACCATTCACATTGTCTTTCTCTGATCACCATCTAATTCTTCAATAACTTTTTTGAGATCTGACAATCTCTACACCATATTCCAGGTGATGCTACACCATGGATTCCTTAGACAGCCTAGCATCTTGTTCACTTGTTTATCTGCTGCTGTGCACTGAGCAGAGGTCTTAACTGAGCCGTCCACAATATCAATTAACAAGTTTTCAGTTCACCTCTCTGGGCCTCTCTTGCCTGTCCCACACAGTGTTGGACTATACTGATTATGAGCAGGAGGACAGAACTGCCTCTCGCTATGTATTTGTACAGTGCTTAGCACAATCACAACCCAATCTCAGCAGTGTCTCTAAGCACTCCTGTCATGCAAATACATAATAATCGTCATTATCATCCTCATTTCTGAATTAATTTCAATGTGTGTTGACTCACGTCTTTTGTATGCAAGCACTTTGAGGGGTTGTCTACACTATTGAGAAGATCAACGCTGCCATAGTCAATCTTCCAGAATTCAAATTAGCAGGTCTAGTGGCACCAGCACTCCTGCTCCTCACGAGGAGTAAGGGAAGTCAACAGGAGTGTGTGATCCCGTCAAACTTCCACTCTGTGGATAGCACCAAAACACGATTTAAGGTATGTCGATTCCAGCTACATAATTAATGTAGTTGGAGTTGCGTATCTTAAGTCAACTTTCCCCGTTAGTGTAGACCAGGCCTGAGGAACTTGCTGCCTTGTGACACTATGAAGTTCAGGCAGAGATTTTTTTTTTTCATTTATCTCCATTCTGCCCTTTCTTCTTCCCAACATGTGTCTTCTGTCACGGCGGCAGCCAATTTCCTTGAACAATTCTATATGTCATCATTGATTCCTTTCAAAGCATGATTTGTGCCACCAATGTTCTCTCCTCCTCCTTTCATGCCCCATCTATTACAGCGGTAATGAAGAAATAACTTCACTTATGACTACAGGGGGGATTTTTTAGATTGACAGCATAGAATTCCCCAGTTTGGAAGGAAGAATTAACCTTTTGTTCAGTGTCAATCTTTAGTGATTGCCTGTTATCTTTCTGCATTTTTTTTTCAGTTTATGGGATCAAAACCAGACAGAAGCTTTTCTCAGTTATTCATCAAATTAATCCGTTTGTCTTGTCTCTCTGAAAACTGATTCTCCAGGTTAGCAGTGATAGGCGTCAGGGAACACTTCAAATTTCTGTTTTCCAGTTGCTGATGTTCAAGAAGAAGATGTGTTTGATGAAACTTCAATCAAGTTGCGTAGTGTCTTTCCTGAGAGCTGGTGGTGGGAGACTGTAGAAATTAAAAGCCCTGGACAGCATAGGTAGGTACTGTATTATTTGTCCAGGTGAATACACCTATTATGTACCCATAAATGTCAGTGTTCTGTTGAATCTATTACAGAGGGATTTGGACCTGCTTACTGTGTGCCTCCTCCACCATTGATATTTTTCACGTCAGTCTTCAAGATTTAAGGAATGAACTTGTTTTCAAAACCATTTCATACATTTTTCTTAATGCCTTATCTCTTGCCTCTTTAGGATGACAAATGTTATTCCTGATTCTATAACTACTTGGGAAATTCAAGCAATAAGTGTATCACCTCAAAAAGGTAAAAACCCTATTGGTAAACTATTGTTCACTCTGTACTGATGCTTGAATGTTGACAACATCTACACCTTCTAAAAGTTGTGCACTAACTCAGCTAAATGCAAACTTAATACAGAAAGCACAGAGTGGAATTTTATAGTCTGTATTATGCAGGAGATCAGACTAAACAATTGTTGTGCTTCCTTCTGGCTTTGAAACCCTAAGAACCTTTTCATTTTAGCTTCCAGTTACAGAGTGATGGCACATACCATAATAATAATGATAAATAAAATGCATAGTACTTAGAACCTAGGAGTCTTTCACTATATTTAATGATGCCTGGCTTCATATTCAGTTTTGGGAGCAGGTGCAAAAGGAAAATTCCAAAGGAATCATATTAAGAAGATTTTAACTTATATGTGCGACATTATCATTGGTTTGGAAAAAAATAATACGTAGCATTTTGCATCTGTAGATCTCAACATGCTTCACAAAGGAGGTCAGTGTCATTATACCCATTTTAAAGATTAGGAAACTGAGGGCACATCAACACTTGCACCCTAGTTCGAACTAGGGATGCAAATGTAAGCGACCAAAATAGTAAATGAAGTGGAGATTTAAATATCCCATGCTTCATCAGCATAATCCCACCCGTGCTCTTTCGGAACTCAGCTGTTTCGAAACATATATATGTTTCTGAATGGCAAGAAAGGAGCACGGCTATTTGTTCATTTTTAATTGTAACATCTTCATGAGTGCCTAAACTAACAGCACTCTAAAAAGCTGACATACCGTGGTTCTGCTGGCTCTGAATTCCAGCTTTCTCTTCCCTCAGGTTTCTGCATAGCTGACCCCAAGACCTTTAAGGTTTTCAAAGATTTTTTTGTATCAGTAAGGTTACCGTACTCGATTAAGCGCTATGAACAGCTGGAAGTAAAAGCAGTTGTCTACAACTATCTTTCTGAAGATCTCCAGGTAACATTACTATACATTACTGAACTGTATGCTACCAATCCTTACTTCCCTTGTCAAGCTTCAGCTACATTGTATGAGTTGGCCATACTTGCCTAGGGTCTTCTGTGCTTTGTAGAAAGGAGCAGAGTTAGGCTATAGGGAAGACTGTTGTATTTCCCCTGTTTCCTCAAGCTTTGGAGACTACTAGATGATAACATTACTGTTTATGTTACATGTTTTGAAAGCAATGAACAAATGTTCACTAATTTAGCCTTATATCCTTCCTGTAGGCAGGTGATTACCATTAACCCCATCTTAGAATAAGCAGCTCCATCTAAATGGTTTAGCTGGGAGGCAAGGTGGTCTAACTGGTTCGCTATTTTCACTGTTTATATCTGTCAGGTTAACTAGTTGCTTGAGCAGTGGTGTAATAAACATTATGACAAGCATTTCCTTGTTTCAATAGGTGACAGTGAAGATGCACGCAGTGGATGGTGTGTGCAGTGCAGAGACACCGAAAGAGGATGTGCAGCAGAAACTAACTGTGAAGGGAAACTCAGCAGTGCCTGCCTATTTCTCAGTAGTTCCACTAGTTATAGGGGAAATTCCAATTACTATTACTGCCTTTGATCCAATTTCAGGGCACAGTGATAGTGTTAGGAAGAACCTCAAAGTTGTGGTAAGTATAACAGTTTTTGATCAGCTCAGCCATGGAGCAGGAATTTGATGGTTCCCTTTCTGTTGATCTCTATTTTGTTAAATACCCACATAATTGTGTGCATGGAACTCACAGGAACAAAATAGCACAAGAATGTAGTGACTAGAATGCATGATGCACAAGAAAAACACTTCATTCTGATATTCAATTGGAACTACAATTGCCTTTTATAAGGTGCGTGCACAGCTGGTTGGAAAAGAGTAGTTATCAATGGTTCTCAATCAGTCTGAAAGGGCAGATCAAGTGGGGTCCTGCAGGGATCCATCCTTTGTTGGTTCTGTTCAGTATCTTCATAAATGATTTGGATAATGTCAGAGAGAGTACATTTATAAAGTCTGTGGATGATACCAAGCTGGGAGGAGTTGCAAGCACTTTGTAGGATTAGAATTCAAAATGATCTTAACAAACTGGAGAAATGGTCTGACATTTTCAGGATGAAACTGAGTAAGAACAAACGGAAAGTACTACATTTAAGAAAGAAAAGTCAGTTGTACAACTACTAACTGGGAAACAACTGCCTAGGAAGGGGCACTGCAGAAAAAGTTTTGAAAGTCAGAATGGATCACAAACTGAATATGAATCAACAATTTAATTCTATTGCAAGAAAAGCAAACATCATTCTGTGATGCATTCACCGGACTGTTGTAAGCAAGACATGAGAAGTAATTCTTCTGTTGTATTCAGCAATGATAAGGCCTTAGTTGGAATATTGTGTCCAGTTCTGGGCACCTTGATTTACCAAAGATGTAGACAAATTGGAAAAAGTCCAGATGAGATCACAAAAATGATTAATGGCCTAGAAAACATGACCTATAGGAAAGATTGCAAAAATCTGGATTTGCTTAGTCTGGAGAAAAGAAGACTGTGGGGGGACATAACAGTCCTCAAGCACATAGTAGGTTGTTATAAAGAGAAGGGTGATAAATTGTTCTCCTGAAGGAGACGCTGGGAAGTCAGGAAGGAAAGCAGTCATTTATGGTAACTTTCTGCTTTTTTGCTGGAAAAAGCACTATTGGGCCTATATGTTCTTCATTACTTCAATATCAACACAGAAAGTCTGTGGTGGAGCAGGGAATGGAAACTAGGTCTCCCAAATCCTAGGTTAGCCCACGTTCTCAGTGGCCCATCCTTCAGAGTGACAATGCTCAGCACAAAGTCTTCCATGTTTAACAAACAGTCCAGAATTCCACAGTGTCGTGCTAACAGGGGCCACATTCCAGTTAGAGAGATTAACATTAGAATCTTATCACTGAAACAAGGCCATTACTTGTCTCAGCTGTAATTTGTATGAGTTTTTTTATGGGCAGCATCTTTTAATTGTTTATTTTTTTAAAATAATGGATGTAAAGGAAATTACTCTAATCCCAGACAAAGCCCTTTATTGACCCTTTCCTCTATATAGAGTGTGTGTAAAGCTGAGCCCGCCTATGGATTGTAGAGGTAGGTTTCACTTGCTAAAAATAAATATCAAAGCTTCACATTTCTGGTTTTTAGTAAAATGTTAATCTGAAAAAATGATGTTTTTACTATGAAAAAGATGTAAAAATCAGTAATCAGCTGGTATATTTATGGACTTAACGTGCTGACTCAAAGTACCTTTTATTGCATTTGTTCAGAAATCTCTATCCAAGAGAAATTATTGCTGCCATCTATTAGTCCAACATTATGTTAGAGATGATAAGTTTTTAGCAGTTAAGTCCTCAGGATTCAATAATTTGCAATGGGGTTGACCTAATCTTTCTTTATTGTGCAGAGTGAAGGCATTTTACAGACAGAAGAAGAAACCATTTGCATTAATAATAATTGTAAGTTAAAGAGGGGCTTTATTTTTTAAGGTTTCCACCATTTTTAGTCTAGTAATTTGATTTCCACATACTTTACAGTCATCTTGGCTAATAGGATCATAGGAACTTCCAGACTGGATCAAATCCTAGGCCCATATGGTAGGGATGTTAAATTTAGATTAATCAACTAATCGAATAGTCGATGGAATTTCCATCGACTACTTGATTAGTTGATAAGGCGCCTCTGCCTTTGAAATGTACAAGAACCCCATGGCTTCAGAGGAAAGTATAAGAACCTGATTTAGAGACTCAAAGGGGTCCCCATGTTAGTCTGTAACTTTAAAAACAATCAATCCTGTGGCACTTTAGAGACTAACAAATATATTAGGTCATGAGCTTTCGTGGGAAACACCCATTTCATCAGATGAGTTGGAGTGGAAGTTTCAGAATCCAGAGTATATATAACTGGAAAAGCAGTACGGCCAGGTCTATGCTAGGAAACTCTTTCAAAATAATGAAATTCAACTTAGTAACTCTCCATTTTACAAAATCGAAATAGAGTTGAAATTAGTCTTAGTCAGACTCCATTAATGTGAATGAGCTACCTCGACATCAAGCCCCAGGAAGCACTGGGGCGTGATTAGTTTGATTTACTCTGGGGAGCAGTTATTTCAAAATAGCAGCACTGGAGTGTCCACACTACCGTTATTTTGAAATAACTATTTCGAAATTAGCATTATTCCCTGAGAAAAACAGGAGTATATGTTTTGAAATAAGTATCCTCTTATTTTGAAATAATGGGCTTGATAATGAGGACACTCCATTTATACATTCAACCTAAGGGGGATTATTTCAAAATAAAGCTCTAGTGTAGACTAGGGCTGAGAGACATTCCTGTCCACAAGCCACCAGGTACATGCCACCAGGAAATAAGCAAAATTATGGTTTTGGAAAAAATGTATATACAACTGTTTTCCCTGGGCAATTGATGTTTGTTTGTTCCTTTTCTGTGGCTCAATGTTCAAAATAATTTTACTGCCTATCCTTATTTACCAAAATGATAATAACTAGCAATGCAGCTCTAGTTACTTCCATAAAATATTTTTTCTCTGAAAATAAATCTTAATAATTTGGCATGTGTCAAAATATTAAAAATTGAGAACAAAATTTCACTCCAAATTTATAGCTAGATCATGCCCTCCTTGCTCGGGCTACATCTACACTGCAGCGCTATTTCGGGATACCAGAGGTATCCCGAAATAGCTATTCTGCGTCTTTTGAGTGTACCTGTTATTTCAAATTATAATGAGCTCGCTATTCTGACATCCCTGTAAACCTCATTCCACGAAGAGTAAAGGACGTTTTGGAATAGCGATTTATTTCCAAATAAGTGCTATGTAGAAAGCACCACATTTCGAAATAAGCTATTTCAAAATTGGCTCGAAATAAGCTATACCATTTGCATAGCTCAAATTGCATAGCTTATTTTGAGCTTTGGGTGCAGTGTGGATGCACCCTTAATGAACAGTATCATTAACATAAACAGGACTGACTGCTTGTAAGAGAAAAGGATGCACAACTTGGCCTCACAATAAGTTATAATAAAGCTCTACTGTCAATTGAATTGGTTGATACTAAAGTTGGGCAGAAAGGCTTTGGACAAATAGTTTCTTCTTAAAAAATACAGTTTTGGGTCTGTTGGAATTCTTTGGCTACATCTACATTGCTCTTTCTTGTGCAAGAACATATGCAAATTAGCTGCGGCAATGAATATCACCGCACCTCATTTGCATCCTTAAGGAGCAGCCATTTTGCGCAAGGGGCTTTTGCGCAAGAAGGAGCCATCTACACCGCTCCTTCTTGTGCAAACCCCCCCCTCTTACGCAAGAGCCATTCTGTCTGAAAATAAGCGGCAGTGTAGACTGCTCCTTCTTGCGCAAAAGCTCCTTGCGCAAAAATGGCGGCTCATTAAGAAGCAAATGAGGTGCAGCGATATTCTTGCGCAAGAAAGTGCAATGTAGCCGTAGCCCACGGGAATTCAGCATAAAGTTGCTGAATAGTTTGAACCAAAACCCATTTTTGAGCTAGATTCACAAAAGAGGAGGAGAAGGTAGCTTTGGTCCTGGGACTAAGTATCTTGTACAAAGCTGAATAGCTTCAATAGGAGTGATTAAGAAAAACCAGTCTCAGAGTGCCCTGCTGCCCACTGATTAGAGCCTCCACCTAGGAGGTGTGAGACTCAAGTTCTAATCATGGTTCTGCATAAGGCCTGACCCTTCATCTCAGACATAAGGCTTGACCCTTCATCTCAGACGTTCCAGTTGAGGTGCACCTCCTCTTCTGGCTTTGTGACTGGTATGTCCAAATTTCCTTACTTTTCATAACAAATTTGAATCTATTTTTTGTTTGCCAAGAAAAGTGATTAATTTCCAATTTTGTCTTAAACAAATCATTTTATTTTGTGTGTGTGTGTGTTTGGTTTGGCCAACGAACCAAAATATCGATTATTCACAGTTCTCTGATTGTCAGTAAAGTTGTTTCTTGGAAACAAACAGGAAGTGTGGCTAAAAAAAAATCTAGGTGTCTACAGTACAAATCCAGTCTGACAGCCATCTAGTGACAAGGTGAGTGAGGCAATATATTTTATTGGACCAGCTTTTGTTGGTGAGAGAGACAAGCTTTTGAGCTTATACATCACCCTTCTTCAGGGCTGGGAAATGTACCCAGAGTGTCACAGCTAAACAGAAGGTGGGATAGGTTGTTTAAAATAAGTAATTCATGAACATATTTTATGGACCATTCAAGGCAAAGTGGCTGATTAACACTTCTTCCAGTCATAGGTGGAAAGAAGAAGATAAAAACTGGCAGGGAGGGTGGGAGTGTTAGTGAGTTATAGGCATGGTAATAGGCCATAATTCAAGTAGCTGTATTTAATCCATGATTAATAGTGTCTAGCAAAAGTATGAAATTAAGCTCCTGGGCTCATCTTTAGAAGATGTTGTACAGATTTCCTTTGAGGATGAGGAGAAGTGTGATATAGAGTGATTGCTTTGTGAAAAGTGATCAGCCATGCATGGTATGGAGTTTTTGTCTTTTATCATTCTCCGTGTGAGTTCATTTGAGTGATTGTCGGGTTTTCCCAACATGGTTGTTATTGGGGCATTTAGTGCACTAGGAGGTACACCGTATGTTGTGACAGTCAAGTGTAGGATCCCCCACAGAGCAGCCAGACAACCAAAACAGGATAAGGAACCCTTGGGAGGTGGGTAGATTCTTGAGTGGAGGCCCCCCACCCACCCTGGAAGCAGCCAGATAGCTAACACAGGCTACTTCAGGGATGGAGCTGGCTGCTACATAGAGGAAGGCAGGATAAGGGACCCTCTGAAGGGAAAGAGGTGAGGTGGACTAGTGGATCGTGCATTCACCTGGGGAGCACAATGATGGGTTCAAGTCTCACCCCTTCAGCAGCTCAAGTCCTGCCACCCACCCAGGGAGCAATCAGACAGCCAACACAGGATAAGTGACCATCTGAAGGTGGGGTGGGCTCTGCAGTGGACTAGGGGATACTGCATTTGCCTGGGGAGCACAGGGTGAAAGATGTATTATGTGGGGTGCTGATTCCTGTGCCATCTGCCTGTGCAGAGCCGAGACAGCACATAGACATTGGTCATCACAGCAGAGGAGAAATAGCTATGGGTTTTGTGCCTGGTGCCACGTTGAGTTGGTGTGTCCTCATCTGTGGAGAGCTTGCATCTGATGATTAGCTTGGAGAGGCTGGGGGTTGTTTGAAAGCTAGAAGAGGGGATTCAGGGAAGATTTCTTTTAAGGTGTGCCTCCAGCAGATATCATTTGTAAATGTTTAATGAGATTCTGTATGGTTTGGGTGTGACGTGGTAGATGACAACTAGGGGTGTTTGGTTGGAGGGGGTTTTATTTCTCTACTGAAGCAGCTTTCTCTTGGGGCATTTGGATGACCCATGTCATGATGCAATCTACTATCATGTAGAGAGACTTTCATTGTGATACTTTCATAGCCAGAGAAATGTTAACCCTTTGCTGATGCCGTACAGTCTATCAAGAATAATTCATCCACTTTTTTTTTTTTTTTTTTTTTTTGCATCTCTGATCCCTTCTTGAAATGCTGTACAACTAGTGAACAGTCGAAACGTTTCTCATGCCAGCACTTACTGGCTCTGATTCAGCAAGATGCTTAAGTGTGCATTACACTTTAATCATCTAAGTAGTAGTTTTGAAGTTCCATTGCAACTACTTACATGCTGAAATGTAAGCATGTATGTAATACCTTGCTGATTTAGGGCCATTATTATCAGCTCTTCATGTTGCTTCTTGTCTGCCCTTGCCTAAACTCTTGCAACTTCCTAGTGTAACATTTCTGTTGCAACTGCTATATGCATTGTGAGATATTGGTATGAAGGATATGTTTTTAAATTAAATTGTATTGGATAACACTTAAACAGTTCTCATGTGTATCTTCATTTACAGTTAGAAGCCATGTTCTTGACCTGAAGAAGCCTCCTGATATGATACCAGAGTCTGACAGCCATGTCTTTATGAGTGTGAAAGGTAAAAATAGCCTCCAGAACTTATAATGATAGTAAATGCTGTTAACTGATGCATCAGGTTCATAAACTGATCTCTCTAAACATGAGTCACAATTCCTTCCTGGGTCTTCCCTGCCATCCAGCAGGAAACATTTTGCTATTAGTTTGGCCCAAATCGCTGGGAAAGGAAGAAGCAAATCTAAACCAGCTTCTTGCCCCTCTCCATCTACTCTCTACATAGCAAATGTGTATATATAATCTATATAATCTAATACTGTGTGTATCTCTGTAAAACACATACAAAATTATGTTACAAGAACCCTGAGGTTGCAAAGTCAAGCTTTCAGAAGTTAAGAAATGCCAGAATCAGGGTTTCATTATGTTTAACTACATGATCACATACTATTTTTCTATGGGAGCTCAACCTCATTTAGTCCATAGGATATAAAGTGTTCAATTAATGAACAGTTATTTAGCATTTTATTTTATCTTTATTGACCAATTATGGAATGTTCATTGCTGTTCAATCCAGAATGTTTAGATGCCAGTTCAATAACTCGGTTGTCCCATAGCGCGTAACCAAGCAGACCATGACAAAGGTGGTGTCATTTTGTCTTCTGTGCCATAAAATACTGTGCACCTGTCTGGACTCAAATGTAGTCTTATTGATAGATGGGTGTATTGGTCATTGATTTATCTCTTGGATTGCATTGGTTAAAGATTCAGTCTCCTGATGACTACAGCATTAGGAACATTGTTAGTATTAGGAGACCATAGGAGCACACAAGAAACAATTCCTGTTTATTACAAGTTCCCTTTTTAACAAATTCTCTAAGCAGATAAACAGTCCCACAAATATTAAAATACAATAGCAGATACAGAGCGAGTGCAAAGTGTTTGTGTTTAGCTCTATGACCAGTATCACTCACATCTCCTGCTGGGGACACTGGAGTGTCCATCATTATTCACCTTAGCATTGTCATTCTCATCACTTGTGGTTGTCATCCTGGCATCTCCCCGAGTGTTTCTTTCCCCCTAAGCAGCCCCAGGCAACACCTTTTATTCTGAGTTGTGCTTATGCCTTCTAAGGCTCATATATACACATGAGGGTGTCGGCCTCTTTCTCCTTGTTTACACTTCCATGCCCTATAAACTTACCAGTGCTCCACTTCTCAGAGGTTATCCTGTTAGATCAGGTCTACATTACAAACTTACATCAATATAACTACACTGCTTAGGAGCATGAAAGACCCACACAGCCTTAGCAAGACAGTTATAGTGACCTAACGGTTGTTGGTTATCTTGTTGATAGAAGAGCTTCTCCTGTAGACATTGCTATTGCCTCTCATGGAGGTGGACTATCTGTGCTGATGGGGGAAGCTCTTCTATCAGTGTAATAGTGTGTTCACTGAAGTGCTACCATAGCACAGCTGCACCAGTGCAGTGTTTTATATGTAGAGCTGTTCTTAGTTCCCCTTATTTTCAGTAGCACCTTTTTAGATAAGCCTGCTTCCTAACCAGTGGTTCCTGCTGAATTTCTCATGTGGTTGCATTCAGGTGTCTTGCTGTTTTAGATTTGTTTTAGTATATTTTTCTCAAACATCACCAATTAGTATGTTTTTAGAGTAATCTTGTACAGCATTATTCTTGGGTCACCTCCTTATGTCAACCATCCTTAGGTCTGAGGCCTAGTATGGCTAAGCTGAAATCTTGCAAGCCTTAGGCTGTAGGCCTTGCACTACTGCCTTACTGTTCATCCACAGTTATCATTTGAGAATGCTTATCAATCTTATACTTCCATGATCCTGTCATACTTAAACGTGTTATTTACTTACTAATTAATTGAACTAATTAGTAAGTAATGTAATGAGGCTCAAGTCAATAACAGAGCTGGGAATGGAGCCCAGATCTTCTAACTCCCAGTTATGTGTCCAGTCTGCTACATCGCTACACATAGCTCCCATTTGTGGATTCTCCACTTAACACAGTCACATGGATTATTACAGCACAGTGACATGAATGCTTCTTGTTGAACTTGGCTTTGTGAATTGGTGCATAGCCATCCACCTCAAATTAATCATTAGAATTCTTCAGGAGTTCCATCATATTCAAGGGCTCAAGGTTCCTGCAATACATAAATTATATCCTGACATGCTGTTTCAAATCCAGAAAACCTTAATGGCTTGCAATACAAGGGTATGTCTACACTGTGCTAAAGGGCTCACAGCACAGCTCTATCTTGCCCGAGTCAAGGGGTTAAGGTGCTATAAAGTGGCTTTTCATACCTATGGAAAGTATAATCCACTTTGAATTACATCCCACACATCGCATGGCAGACATGCTTTCTTTCTCCATAAATGGGGGCTGAGAGATGGAGACACAATCCTAGTTCTGACTGTGGAAACAGTTTCAAACTATGGAACACTTCATCAATCAGTGTGTCAAATGATCATCTCTCAGTGGTATCTCTGCCATCTTTTCCACTTCACCTGAACTAATCAATTGGATTACCAGACTAGACTAAGACATCTACTGTTGCTTCTTTGTTAATAATATGCCATGCTGCTAGCCCCACCTACAATCACTTATTTTAGGGTTATGTTTATTCTTATATTTTACCCTTTCCAAACTTTAAATGCAATAATTTTGGTCAAATTTTTGTTGTTGCTACAATAGGGGATATAATGGGTGAGTCCATCCAAAACTGTCTCAGTCCAGCAGGAATTGATAAGCTTATCAAAGTGCCGACTGGTTGTGCTGAGCAAACTATGGTGACAATGGCTCCAGCAACGTATGCCATTGAGTACCTGGATGCAAGTTCACAATGGATCAACTTTAAACCTGAGCGGAAAGAAGAAGCCTATAACATGATTGCACAAGGTATGCCAAACCTCCATCCACTTCACCTACCCCTGTTATGCCAGGGCCTGGCAAGCATCCCAGATTTGGGAGGGAGTACAAATGACTTAGTCACCATATCGACCTAACTATAGGCTCTGAGTGAAGTGTTGCACAGCACAGAATCTAACCCATGAAGAGTAATGATGGAAAATAGACTTTTGTTTGGTGGTTAACTGAATGGATATCTGTGGCCTTGTATATCGGTTACCAAGGGCCTTGGCAAAACAATTTATTCCCAGCAACATTAGATTCTCTGTATCTGAACAATGAATTAGAGTGCAGCGCAAGCCTGATGTATGTTACAATGTGTTGCACACATGTGACTGGAAAACAGAAACACTCTGAACCTGAGGTGTTTGGTCAAACATCATTTCATTCTCTTAGCAGCTGTATTTGTCTACAGTCCCACAAGGAAATGTGATGCTATTCTATTACTAGTGATTAATTATTATTAATAAAACATTGTTCTACTGTGCCTCTTATCAAGTGATCATAAAGAACTTTACAGCGATGAGTATCACTCTTACATTAACTGTGGGGAAACGAGGCGCAGAAAATGAAGTGACCTGTTCAAGTCAATAACAGAGCTGGGAATGGAGCCCAGATCTTCTAACTCCTGTAGTTATGTGTCCAGTCTGCTACATCGTACTCACTCTTTTGTGTCTTATTTTGACCCCTTGTATCTCAAGGAAGTGGCAGTACTTGGGGATGGATTTTCAGGGACCCACCGGGAAGACATTTCTTGGGATCCACAAATGCTTGTAATATTGATGCCCTTGTATGCCAACTCAAAACTCATGCTCCCTGTCCTCTATTTTATTCCAAAAGATCTGCTGTCCAATCACACACACACACACACATACACAGAAAAAGCAAATGAGCATACAAAAGCAGTGGAGTGAACTTCCATGTTAATCTAAGTGTTGCACGAAAAAACAAAACGAAGTACATCCTACAAGCCTATGTACAGTAATATTCTTAATCAATACATTTTATTGCTTATGTAGGTTACACGAGACTTCTTGAATTTCAGAAGGAGGATGGCTCTTATGGAGCATTCAAAACCACGCCCAGCAGTACATGGTAGCGTATGCTCGTAATCAGCGGTAGTTGCTGTGTTTTTATTCTAAAATGCCGATGTTGCCACCCATAGTGCATCAGAAGTTGGCTTTTGGGATCAAATTGTCAAACTGAACCCATATACTTGAGTGCATCTAATATGTACAGCTATATTAGCTCCATACACAGCTATGTGAGCAGGATTCAAGTATGCACAATCAGTATTTGCAAGTATATGGATGCCTAAAGTTGGATTCTTTGGATTTTTATGGCCAAATTGTTTTTATTGTTAATAAAGTGAGGCTTTTTTTTCTGGACAATTTTCAGTGAACAGTTAATGTTGATATAATTAGGAAAGCAATGCAAAGCATTGCTTAATTAAAAATGCAAATACCTGTGTGGACACTTCTATATATGTTTAATACTGTATATATTATTTTAATTTGAATTCATTGATGCAAGAAGAGTATCAACACAGGTGTGATCTAGTTTAACTATAGCATTAGAAATTCACACTGCTTGATAAACCAGCGCAACCTGGTGTGTAATGAGGCTGTCTTCATAGATGAGACTGTCTCTGTCTGTCTCTTTGTCTATAATATAGAGTTACACTCATGTATATCAGGAGAAAATTGGGTCCAATGCAAGAGTGAGTAATATTGTGTCTTGAGGTATGAATTGCACTGAGATCCTTCAGTCTTTCTTGATGTATATCTTTTGGCATTGCCCTATAACTACTTGATCGATCAACATTATATGGAGCAGTAGCTTGTGCAAAATTGTATTAGTATCTCTTCATGTACTAGTTAATGTTAGTGAACCACAAATATAAATTAGTTTAGAAAATGAAACCAGCATCTTTTATACAGGCTAACTGCTTTCATTGCTAAAGTGCTCACAAGGTGCCGAAAATACATCAGTATTGAAGACCGTTACATACACAAAGCTGTTTCCTACTTGCTTGGACAACAGCAGGCAGATGGCTCATTCCATGACCCTCACCCGGTGTTGGACAGACATATGCAGGTTGGTCGTTGGTAATTATAAGAACCTGTTCCCATGTGGACCACATCTTCAGCTGCTGTAAATTTGTGTAGCTGTCTTGAAATCCTTGGGACAATAATAATTTATACCACCTGATGAGGGGCCCCAGTGTTTTATTTTGTTTTGTTTACCATCCCTACCCACTGATGCTTCCCATATAATTGTGAGGGAGGGAAAAATCAACAGCTTGTGGAGAAAAATATGTTTAACTCTAAAAGGATGAGTATTTGGGGTGGATTGGGGAAGAATTAGGACTCTTTCCAAAGGCACAGGGTGCAGCAAGAAACCACAAAATAATTCACGATCCAGAAAAAAAATGCCTCACAGGTGAAGACTCGGGTAACTCAATTAGTTCAGTTTATTAAGAAGTCAGTCAATTACAGTGTATAAATACCTTCATGAGGAGAAAATACCAAGTGCTAAATGGCTCTTTAATCTAGCAGAAAAAGACTTAACAAGAACCAATGGCTGCAAGCTGAAGACAGATAAATTCAAATTAGTACAGCACACATTAACCAGGACAGCAATTAACCATTGGGACAAACTACCAAGGGAAGTGGTGAATTCTCATCTTCTGATGTCTTCAAATCAAGACCAGATACCTTCCAGGAAGATGTGCTTTAGACAAGTTATTGGGTTCACTATAGGAATAAATGGGGGAAATGTACTCGTCTGTGTTACAGAAGGTTAGAGCAGAGGATCTAGTGGTTCCTTTGGACCTTAAAAGCTATGAATGAAAAAATACTTATGTGTTAGAAAAAAAGTGGGGCTTGGAGAAATGGAAAAGAATGTTATGGTGGGAGTAATGCCAACGAGTGTGTGATCATGTGGTGATGTCTATTTTTCATACAAAGAAACAAAATTAGAGTTGCTTGATTAAATAATTAAACAAACACGTCTGCTCTGAAAGCTTTACCATGCTTAACCTTCTAGGGTGGAGTTGGAAATGATGAAGAGCATTTGGCTTTGACGGCCTTTATAACTATTGCTATGCAAGAGGTCTTGGGTGCTTTCAATTGCTCTAAGTCTTCTGAGGTGGTAAGAAGCCTGCATTTCTTTTATTCTTAAATCTTTCATTGTCTTTTTACTTGCATTTGTTTTCTGCTGGCATGTGTGGTACACTCTGTTCAGCATCATAGAGATTCTTGAATATGTCCTTGGCCTTATCTTCACCCTGAGACTGCATTTCACAGTGGCAGAACTCTTCCATTTCCTGGGCCAGATTCCACTCAAGTTACCGTTGAGAGAAATACAGCCACAGCACCATAGTGGCCTGCTGGGCTGGAGTAGTGCAAAACAACCACCACATTCCCTCCACTGTGGGGAAACTGCACAACCCCCAAAATACCTCCTGCAGACTAGTGTGGCTGAAGGATACATTGATGCAATACATCCCTTTGGCTGCCTCCACAAGCAAGCGTCTCTGAATCCCCTGGCAGATTTTAAACCTACCGTCGGGGGGGAAAGCCGATTGGTGCGGAGATGCACGTAAATCGGAGGGAGACTTCTCTTAGAGGAGAATCCATTGATAGAGAGTCTCTAAGCTGTAGTCAGAAAGAGAGGAGGGGAGAGGGCAAACCATGTGCCAGAGCAGACAAACAACCGCATACAAAGGAATCCAATGCACCAGGGAAGGGCAGACAAATAAGCAGTGGCAAATTTTTAAAGTGCTTCTACACAAATGCTAGGAGTCTGACTAATAAGATGGGTGAACTAGAGTACTAAATGAGGAGATTGACATAATAGGCATCACTGAAACCTGGTGGAATGAGGAAAATCTGTGGGACACAATCATACCGGGATATAAAATATATCGAAAGGATAGAGCAGGCCGGGTGGGTGGTGGAGTGGCACTGTATGTGAAAGATAATGTAGAATCAAATGAAATAAAAATATTAAGTGAATCAACATGCTCAATAGAATCGCTATGGATAGTAATTACATGCTCCAATAATAAGAAATTAGCAGTAGGGATATATTACCGATCACCTGACCAGGACAGTGATACTGACATTGAAATGCTGAGGGAGATTAGAGAGGCTACCAAAATAAAGAACTCTATAATAATGGGGGATTTTAATTGTCCCCATATTGACTGGGTACATGTCACCTCAGGAAGAGAAGCAGAGATAAAATTTCTCAATGGCCTAAATGACTGCTTCTTGGAGCAGCTGGTGCAGGAACCCACAAGGGGAGAGGCAATTCTCGATTTAGTCCTGAGTGGAGCGCAGGATCAGGTCCAGGAAATAACCGTTACAGGACCGCTTGGGAATAGTGACCATAATATAATAACATTCAACATTCCTGTGGTGGGTAGAACACCTCAGCAGTCCAGCACCCTGGCATTTAATTTCAAAAAGGGGAATTACACAAAAATGAGGAGGCTAGTTAAACAGAAATTAAAAGGCACAGTGACGAGAGCCAAATCCCTGCAAGCTTCATGGAAACTTTTTAAAGACACCATAATAGAGGCCCAACTTAAATGTATACCCCAAATTAAAAAACATAGCAAGAGACCTAAAAAAGTGTCACCGTGGCTTAACCACCATGTAAAAGAAGCAGTGAGGGACAAAAAGGCATCTTTTAAGAAGTGGAAGTCCAATCCTAGTGAGATAAATAGAAAGGAACATAAACACTGTCAAATCAAGTGTAAAAATGTAATAAGAAAAGCCAAAAAAGATTTTGAGGAACAGCTAGCCAAAAACTCAAAAAGAAATAACAAAATGTTTTTTAAGTACATTAGAAGCAGGAAGCCTGCTAAAAAACCTGTGGGTCCCCTAGACGATCGAACTATAAAAGGCGCAATCAAGGACGATAAAGCCATTGCGGAGAAACTAAATGATTTCTTTGCTTCAGTCTTCACGGCTGAGGACGTTGGGGAGATTCCCAAATCTGCACCGTCCTTTGTGGGTGATGAATCTGAGGAACTGTCCCGGATTGAAGTGTCATTAGAGGAGGTTTTCGAACAAATAGAAAAACTTAATGTTAACAAATCTCCGGGACCGAACGGCATTCATCCAAGGGTTCTAAAAGAACTCAAATGGGAAATTGCTGAACTATTATCTGTGGTTTGTAACCTATCCCTTAAATCGGCTTCTGTACCTAATGACTGGAAGGTAGCTAACGTGACACCAATATTTAAAAAGGGCTCCAGAGGCGATCCGGGCAATTACAGACCGGTAAGTCTAACTTCAGTACCGGGCAAATTAGTCGAAACAATAGTAAAGAATAAAATTGTGAAGCATGTAGAAGAACATAATTTGTTGGACAAAAGTCAACGTGGTTTCTGTAAAGGGAAATCCTGTCTTACTAATCTGTTAGAGTTCTTTGAAGGGGTTAACAAACATGCGGACAAGGGGGATCCAGTAGATATAGTATACTTAGATTTTCAGAAAGCCTTTGACAAGGTCCCTCACCGAAGGCTCTTGTGTAAATTACATGGCCATGGGATAAGAGGGAATGTCCTTTCTTGGATTGAGAACTGGTTAAAAGACAGGAAACAAAGGGTAGGAATAAATGGTAAATTTTCAGAATGGAGAGGGGTAACTAGTGGTGTCCCCCAAGGGTCAGTCCTAGGACCAATCCTGTTCAACTTATTCATAAATGATCTGGAGAAAGGGGTAAGCAGTGAGGTGGTAAAGTTTGCAGATGATACCAAACTGTTTAGAATAGTCAAGACAGAAGCAGACTGTGAGGGACTCCAAGAAGATCTCACCAAACTGAGTGATTGGGCAACAAAATGGCAAATGAAATTTAATGTGGATAAGTGTAAAGTAATGCACGTCGGGAAAAATAACCCCAACTATACGTACAGTATGATGGAGGCTAATTTGGCTACGACAAATCAGGAAAGAGATCTTGGAGTTATCGTGGACAGTTCTCTGAAAACTTCCACGCAGTGTGCAGCGGCTGTCAAAAAGGCAAATAGGATGCTAGGAATTATTAAGAAAGGGATAGAAAATAAGACCCAGAATATCTTACTGCCCCTGTATAAAACTATGGTACGCCCACATCTTGAATATTGTGTACAGATGTGGTCTCCTCACCTCAAAAAAGATATTTTGGCCTTGGAAAGGGTTCAGAAAAGGGCAACTAAAATGATTAGGGGTTTGGAACGGGTCCCATATGAGGAGAGGTTAAAGCGCCTGGGACTTTTCAGTTTAGAAAAGAGGAGACTGAGGGGGGATATGATAGAGGTATATAAAATCATGAGTGGTGTGGAGAGGGCCGATAAAGAGAAGTTATTTATTAGTTCCCTAAATAGAAGAATTAGAGGACACCAAATGAAATTAATGGGTAGCAGGTTTAAAACTAATAAAAGAAAGTTCTTCTTCACCCAGCGTGTAGTCAGCCTGTGGAACTCCTTGCCAGAGGAGACTGTGAAGGCTAGGACTATAATAGAGTTTAAAGAGAAGCTAGATAATTTCATGGAGGTTAGGTCCATAAAAGGCTATTAGCCAGGGGAAAAAATGGTGTCCTTGGCCTCTGTTTGTCAGAGGCTGGAGAGGGATGGCAGGAGACAAATTGCTTGATCATTGTCTTCGGTCCACCCTCTCTGGGGCACCTGGTGCTGGCCACTGTCGGCAGACAGGCTACTGGCTAGATGGACCTTTGGTCTGACCCAGTACGGCCATTCTTATGTTCTTATGTTCTATGTCCTCCGTGGTAGGGCCAGAGAGAAGCCAGGTAGCAGTATCTTCCTGGGTGCATCCTTTCTATAGTGCAAGAGGAAGAGTTGGCCCAAGGAAAAGTGATTCTACACCAATTGGATGAAGCAAGCCCCATTGTCAGTGGGATGCTTATGAAGTGCTTTGCATTTCTATAACTCCTTCCATTGTAAATGAAACAGTCCTCACAGTACTCCTGTGAGGATGGAAATGCTGCTATCCCCATTAAACAGATAGGTACACTTGGATACCAGCACTATAAATGTGGTTACAAAGTGATGCCAGGAATAAAAGCCGTATCCTTTGAGCGTCACACATAATAATTATTTGTAATCTATGCTGAGGTAATAAAATCATGGTTCTAGGTGGCAGAGGAACAGAGGCCTATAGTAATTGTCAGATATAATCAAATAAGTCTAGTATCCTGTTTCAACAGTTGCCAGCACTAGATGCTTCAGTGGTCAGTGCAAGAAATCTCTTAACTCTAATCATTAGAGACTGGCATAACCCTTGAATTATAATGCTTAATCTCTGTTCCGGATCTTATGTTAGAATCAGCTATTATACTTCTGTATATTCTTGTTATCTATTTTGATGACTAACCCCTTTTTGAATCTTGCTAAGTTTTTGGCTTCAATGACATCCTGTGGCAATGAGTTCCACAGTTGAATTAGTCATTGTGTGAAAATGCATTTCCTTTAATGTGTCTTGAATTTGGCATTAATTATTATTAATAGTATTAATAATAATAATAATAATAATAATAATAAACAATAATCCCAGATCTGGAGGTCCATATTCAGGCAAACTTCCAGTTTTGTTTGAGAAAGGATTAAGTAAAAATTGAATAATAAACTCGGGATCTGGCCAAACAATTTTGGTTAGCACTTATTCCAAACTTTACAAATTCAATGCATTGGAGGAACACTCATCTTAAAGTGTCTTAATATTGCACCTATTCCTGCCTGCACCATCTTCCAAGCCTTCCTCTCCCTGACAACTAGGATCTAGGAACCATTGCAATCAGGGAATAGAGGTGCCTCCTCTTCTCTCCCCAAAACTAGTTGTATATATCAGGGAGTTTCAGACAAGAATTGTGTATTCCTTGTAAATAGAGCAACTGTAACTCCAATAGCCCATGTATTTTAGTATAGGCCAGCCAGTGCTCATTTCAGAAAACATTTTATTCCCTGCCAAAATCTTCAATTCTTTTGCATTATTCTTAACCATTAAAGTTATGAGGGTCACCTCACTCCCATCTGGTTTACTTTAGAAATAGCTGTAATACATTGTTATTATTCATAAAAATAGGGCTGTTAAGTCATTTACAAATTTATTGCTATTAATCAGGTGATTAATTACACTGACAATAACAGAATACTATTTATTTGAATATTTTTGGATGTTTTCTATGTTTTCAAATATATTGATTTCAATTTCAACACAGAATACAAAGTGTACAGTGCTCAATTAATATTTATTTTTGTTACAAATATTAGCAGTGTAAAATTGTTCAGGCAATTGCTTAGAGAAATAAGTTTGTTTACATTATGTTGTATACAATGTCACCTGAAAGTGAGAACAAGGCACTGTTGTAGCTGGCATCACAAGATATTTATATGCCAGATGCACTAAAGATTCATGTGTCCCTTCATGCTTCAACCACCATTCCAGAAGGCATGCATCCATGCTGGTGATTGGCTCTGCTTGATAACAGTCCAAAGCAATGCATCCTGACACATGTTCATTTTCATCGTCTGAACAGATGCCACCAGCAAAAGGTTGATTTTCTTTCCTGGTGGGTTTGGGTTCTGTAGTTTTCACATCAGAATATTGCTTTTTTAAAAACTTCTGAAAGCATGCTCCATTCCTCAACCCTCTCAGATTTTGGAAGGCACTTCTGATGCTTAAAACTTGGGTCAAGAGCTATAGTTATCCTTCAAAATCTCACGTTGGTACCTTGTCCGCTTTTTGTCAAATCTGCAGTGAAAGTGTTTTTAAAACGAACAATATGTGTGAGGTCATCATCCAAGACAGCTATAACATGAATGTTTTAGTACATGGGTAAAATGGAGAAGGAGACATACAATTCTCCCTCAAGGAGTTCAGTCACAAATGTAATTAATGCATTATTTTTTAACAATTGTTAACAACATGGAAGCATGTCCTGTGGAATGGTAGCTGAAGCATGAAGGCTCATGCGAATGTTTATCATATCTGGAACATAAATTTTTTGCAATGCTGGCTACAAAAGTCCCATGTGAACGCCTAGTCTCATTTTCAGATGACATTGTACATAAGAAGTGGACAGAATTATCTTCTGTAAAGGTAACAAACTTGTTTGTCTTCGTGAATGGCTGAGCAAGAATTAGGACTGAGTGTATTTATAGTCTCTAAAATTTTCCATTCTTTCGTTTATGAGTGCAGTTATGTAAAAAAAAGTTCTATATTTGTAAATTGCACATTCACAATAAAGAGATTGTACTACAGTACTTGCGTGAGGTGAAATGAAAGTTGCTATTTTCTTTGTTTATGTTTTTAAAGTATGAATATTTGCAATAGGAAATAATGTAAAATGAGCAGTTTACACTTTGTAATCTGTGTTGTAATTGAAATCAACATATTCAAAAATGAAGAAAAGCATTCAAAACATTTAATAAATTTCAATTGCTATTCTACTGTTTAACAGTGCAATTAAAACTGTAATTAATCATGATTAATTTTAATCACAATTAAGTCTTTTGAATTAATCACTTAAGTTAGCTACGATTAATTGATAGCCCTAATTGGAACTCAAATCAGTGTTTCCTTTGTGCTGGTTTTGTACCTCTCTCCAAAGTGATCCATTTTTATTTCCACAGAAACAAGGTATTGAAAAAGCTATTGCTTATGTGCATGGACAACTATCACCACAGCGGAACTTCTACTCTGTTGCAATCTCTGCCTATGCTCTGTCTCTTGTGAAACACAATGGCTTAGAAGCCAAACGGGCAGAACAGATTTTAAGAGAAATTTCTACATTTGATGCAGGTACTAATAATTATTTTTGCAATGATAATTCTGTTTTTAAGTGCTCATTTCAACAAAAATGCTTGGGGGCAACAAAATTAAAAATAAGATCAAGTGCAATGCAGCCAACATGTTTAAATGTAAGTAGTCTGCAGATTGTTAGCTCTAGGATTATTGGAATAACAATTCTACCTTTAAGTTATCCCCACAAACAATCTTAGGACTGCACTGAGCTGGTGTTGCATGTCTTGTGATCTATAACTTCTTGGAAAGTTCATAGTGATCAGTACACTAAAATGATTTGATTTAAGTCAAACCTTAGTTAGAAATTTGGATTTTTAATAACCTTTGGTTCCCATACCTAACTATATATATCATCAAAGTGGTGGTGGGCTCTGAACTGGGTGGAATCATTGCTATGAAATAAATGGCCTATTGGTTTTTTTCCCAAACTGAGCTAAATTGAAGTAATTTTTTTGGAAAATATCTTCCCTGAATTGTTTGAAGACTGAGTGATTGTTTCAGCAATGCAGCAGCGCTACTGGGGAAATGGTGAAGATGCTGTTTCTATAGAAGCTACCGCTTATGCATTACTTCAGACGTTACTCCAGAAGGATATCAATTATGCAGAGCCTATTGCTACCTGGTTAACAGAAAAACGGAAATTTGGTGGCGGATACTGTTCTACACAGGTATCTGGCTTTCAGGCTCAGTGAGTTGGACCTCTACAATCCAGACATCTCTCATCTGGCAACATCTGTGGTTCAGCATCCATGGGTGTACCGGAGCTGGAGCGCTCATGGGGCAAAGCCGGGGGACTAGCACTCAGCAGCTCTTCCCCCATCCCCCCAGAGCTTCTGGAGCACTGCAAATAGCTCTTTTGCAGCATTCAAAATCGAGGTGGGAAGGGGAAGGTTGTTAGCAAGGGAATGCTTGGGGAAGAGGCAGGGTAGTTGCAGAACTCTGTGGCTGGTGGCCAGGAGCACAGCTCCACAGCCAGTGGCGGGTGGCCATAAGCACAACCCAGTGGCTGTGGGTCTCTGTTGCTGGTCATGGGGCTGCACTCCTGGCCCCCACCCATAGGGCTCTGCAGCTACTCTGCCTCTTCCCCTAAGCACCTCCCCCCCATCTCTACTCCATCGGTGCCAGTCCCTCTGCTGTTGCCAGAGCAGAGCCCATAGTCAATGACAGCAGAGGGGCCAGCACTGACCTCCTCTGGTCTGGCAAATTCCCTGGTTTGGGACCAGTCAGGACCTGAGGGTGCCAGATCACGAATTTCAACCTGCACTGTAAAAAGCAAAACCAAAACCCCCTTGCATGTCCAACAGCAAGATAAATATTTCTGTGAGTCCAACCAGTCTTTTATAGATGTTCAGGATCATAATGTTACGGAATGAAACTCGATTTCCCATTGGTAGCAAGTTGCTTATTTTGAATTGAAGCTCACAATGAACCAAGTCCTTAAGTAAGCACCTGAGAACTTGGCCCCAAGAAAGAAACAATATGGATTAGTGAGGGCTCCATGGCTTTAATGGAGCTATGAAGATTTATAGTCATTGGGGGTCTGCTCAAAAATGCTGATAGAAGAACCTGGAAAATATGGTGAATGGATTGAGGGGGTGGTGATAGGTGGAAACTTCAAAGGGAGAACCTCAAAGGACCAGAGATCTATAAAGGAGACATGTGGATGAGGAGTTACTAACCAGAGCCATGTAACGAGAGTATTTGTCTGTTGCTGAAAGATTCCAATATAGCTGGTATTCATTTGCATTTCAATCTCACATAGGATACCGTGGTGGCCCTGGAAGCTTTGTCACAGTACAGCATACAGACAATAGAAAACGATCCCACCATTCTGAATCTCGTGTTAAGCCTACCTGGAAGGCATGAGAAGCACTATATTAATGTGAATAGCAACAAGGTCCAGATTCAGGAAAAACTAGAGGTACTCAACCTTTCATTGGTCTAAGATGTGCTACTTCTTAATTTGCAAACAGAAGGCAGCTTTTCAGTTCTCAGCAACCTTAATGTACTTACTTTGGTTGCAGCCAATTTTCTGTGTAATAATCATATTTAGCACACATAGGCCCCTTTCTGTCTCTCCCAGATGTCCAGACTGCTACTTTTCCTCCAATGGGAAGGACCACTGCAGCCCTCTGTTCATTCAGGGTCGTCTTAGGGGAGGGAATAGAGAAGATAGGTCTTCTACTCTGACCCTGAAGTGACACCTAAAAAAACTCTCCCATCTCCTGCCACAGGGGTCACTTTAGTGAAGTTGGGGAAGACATCCCCCATAGTTCCTTGAGTGATAGGGAACTGTTACTATCCTTCATTAGGAATCCTTCATTAGACTAGACTCATATAGAATCTAACCCATGGCAAGAGGAGCACACCTTCTAATGTGGTGCAGGTTACCCAGGTCTCAGACAACAAGGAAGACTCTCAGGGATCACAGGAAAAAGGCAACTTGAATAATGGCCCTGGTGTTAAATGTCTACTGTTTGGTTTGCTTTGCAGTTTGACCTTGGGAACAAAGTTGAAGTGACTGTAAAGGGACAAGGAAATGGGACGCTGAGTGTAAGAAGGAGCTTTGAAGCATATATGTTTGATTTTATTTTTCTCTTTCAAAACCAAAACAGTGCTAATTCACCCCTCTAGGCATCTGCCCCTCCTTCACTTCCAATTACACACAGTCCAGGCAGCCTCACCCCTTCCCAGATCCTGCCAAACGTAACTAAACAAAACAATCAACACCTTATGCTGCCAGAGACTCTGTCCTTATGCACCCCTGCCCTCCTGCAAATCCCTGGAAAATAGATGCAGGGTGCTCTGAAGGTCATAGGTTTTGCCTGTTTTGGACCCAGCTGCAGGGGAAAATTCCAAATTCTATGGAACCTCATGGAGAACAACTTGGTAGCTATTTGTTATACTGAAACTACTTCAATTGAGCACTTCCACTAAGGGCTGCTGGTGGGGAGCGAGAAGAGGATCTTTGAAGTGGGTAGGCTCCTGTCCATTTGGGTCTTTGGATATTGCACAATGGTCCTGTATCCACTACACTCATCAGGAGATAATCTGTAACTATGACTACTTCCTGAGCTATGGGTGTGATTTCCCGCACATGTACACAGACTTCTGATAGCTCTCGTAGCTCTGGTAGCACTGATCGCTGCATTGCCAGCATGACTGAATCATACCAAGTACAAACCTGTGGATGAATTGTTACAGATCTGGTTGGTTACATTCTTTGTTATTTAAATGAGTTTTACAGTTCTCTCTTCTTCTTTTAAGATACAAAAACTATATTATTCTGTGGAAACAAAGAATGGCATCTGTAATGACTTGATTCTGAAAGTTGAAATGGAAGGAAATGTCAAGTATTCAAGTAAGTGAAAAGAAAACAGAGTATCTTTTTTCAAAAGTGTCAAATTTAGCTAAACACTGATGGTATCCTATGGCTTTTTGGCTGATTAGAATGGACACAAACAGAAGAGAGTGGGGAAAGACAAAGATATATACTATAGTACCTTCAGAATGATTTGTATTTTTATTGCATTTAGGGTGTTTAATTTGTAATATTTTAATAATTGTTTTATAAAACCTCACATGACTTTTGGAGGATGCTTAATGCCTAGGAAGCAGTACTGTGGGAAAGGGATCTGGGACCATAAGCTAAATACGGGTCAACAGTGTATCACCATTCTGGGATGTATTAGCAGGTGTATTGTTGGCAAGACACGAGAAGTAATTCTTCTGCTCTATTCCACTCTGAGTACGCCTCAACTGGAGTATTATGTCTAGTTCTGGGCACCACTTTTCTGGAAAGATGCAGAGAAATTGCAAAAAGTCCAGAGAAGAACAAAATGATTAAAGGCCTAGAAAATGTGATCTGTGAAATTGAAATAATTGAGTTTGTTTAATCTGGAAAAGAGAAGACTGAGAGGAGACATGATAGCTATTTTCAAGAATCTAAAATGTTGTTACAAAGAGAAGGGAGAAAAATTATTTTCCTTAACCTCTAATGATAGGACAAGAATCAATGGGCTTAAATTGCAGCAAGGGAGGTTTAGGATGGACATTAGGAAAAACTTATTAACTGTCAGGATGGCTAAGCACTGAAATAAATTGTCTAGGCGGTTGTGGAATCTGTATAATTGGAGATTTTTTAAGAGCAGGTTAGACTCCTGTTAGGGATGGTCAAGATGGTGGTTGGTCCTGCTGTGAGGGTAAGGGACTGGACTTAATGACCTCTCGAGGTACTTCCAGTCCTAGTAGTCTATGATTCTATAATGAGGCCAAAGAAAATGAAGTTTGTAAAAGTAGTGGCTAAGTGCAGAGAAGAGAAAAATCACCAAGCTTTTCATCCCCCAAGTATGCATGGGTCTGATTGTGTCTAACACTTCCAGGTGCTCTGTCCTCTGAGGAAGAAGACTATGATAATGAGGAGGACCATGCTATGGAAACCAGAATTGATGAGCTCATAAGCCCCATAGAATGGTTTGACATCCACAACAGAAGGAAAAGAGAGGTGTCTGTTCCCAATAAAACAGAATCATTACGATACAAAATCTGTGTAAGGTAGGTTTGGGATTAGGTTTGGGATTAGATTAATCTTTATTAGCAAGATTTCATGCTGTTGGTTAGGAAGTTGTGGTCGTATACATCTCTCTGTTGTCTTTGTGAGTTTAACCTTCATTGAGAAATACCTAGACATTCTGGAAGTACACATTCGAATCCTGGCATAATGACTCAGCTCCTCTTCTTCCAGGACAGTAACGCTGATTTCCATGCAGGGTCTGAGTATGGACCATTCACATGAGATCTTAAACACCAAGCTCCTCTCTGGTGTACATAACAGGGAAAAATAGTTTGTCTGTCTGCCTGTTTGTTTTAATGAAGGTTTTGCCCCAGTGTTGTTGGTATGCCAACTATTCAGCTAGCTGCTGCCCTCCACCGCAGAATTGGTTGCACTTCAGCATATGTAAACAACACAATAAACTGCATCAATGGGGAGAAAAACTCAGTGAGATTTGTGTTGTCTACAAATTTTGGAGTGCTGGTGTGTGGCTTGTGTGAATAACATCCTTCTCCCTTTGGGTGTCATATATTCTGCCTCGCCCCCTGGCACTCATTAATGCCCTGGAAAAAAGCGAGCCCTTTTATTATTGTCTGGTGATGTATCTCCAAAGATAGACCATCTTTTCCTGCTGTGGTGAGGAGAATGGAGAGGAAGACTGGCTCTCAGTGCTCTGGGCTCTGTTGGAACCATGGGAATGAAAAGAAACTTATGGTTATGTGGTAAAGGCACTAGATCCCAATGGATGAGAAGGGCTTTTATTAAGGCTGCTGTTTCACTCTTCTCACGCACAATGGTGGCTTTTAAGTAGTGGCAGCTTATGGTTTCAGGGCTTTGTAGCTTGCTTTTGTTCTCTGCATGTGTCAATGTGGTTACTGAAGCATGTACATGTAAGCAAAAAGGCGAGTGAGATAATATTTTTATAGGACCAGCTTCTGTTGATGAGAGAGACAGGCTTTTGAGCCATACAGGTCTGACCTCAAGAAGAGCTCTGTGTTGCTGGAAAGCCTATCTTGTTCCCCACAGAAGTTGATCCAAGAAAAGATATTAGACCTGGTCTGTCTAATATCCCGGGGCCCATACAGCTACAACAGTGGGAGGTGAGGGCACTTAATAGCTCATGAGATCAAGGTATAAAAAGGACACTTTGAAAGGGCCTATCAGCATTGCATTGTGGGTGGTAGGCTGCTCATTGACATTCTACAGCTGTTATGGAGCCACCTACAGGAATCCCTGCTGGAATCCAGCTCTTCCACTGCTACCTGCAGAGTCTTGGGAGCAGTGACAGCAACAAGAGTGGGAGGAAGACTATGACTCACCTTGTTCCAGGGCATTGCTGGGTGCCAGGGCCAGTGGCAATGAGTAACGTGAGACTCTTCAGTGTAGGGGTGGCCAACCTGTGGTTCCAGAGCCACATGCAGCTCTTCAGAAGTTAATATGAGTCTCTTTGCATAGGTACCAAATCTAAGGCTGGAGCTACAGGTGCCAACTTATCACTGGCCCTAGGCCCTTTCCCCCTAAAATCCTGCCACTTCCTATCCTCTCCACTAAGCCTGTCACATCCATGTTTCCCCTTTCCAAGTGTCTCCCAGAGACAGAGCTGATCACAGTGGGCAAAAGAAAAAGGAGAGGGAGGTACTGACCTGTGGGCTGTCACTGGGCGGGATGTGCTGAGAGTGGTGATGGGGAGATGATCAGGGCTGGTGACATATAACTGTTGCTCTTTGGAAATGTGCACTGATGAATTCTGGCTCCTTTTCAGGTTTAGGTTGGCCACCCCTGCTTCAGTGGCTCTTAGGGTGCGTGCTAACCTGCACTGTCCTCCCCAGCACAGCAACAGAACTTCCCTGAATTGTGCTACGGTGCACTGCACACTCACAGTCCAGTGTGGATTTAAGGGGTCGTGGTTACCGAAACATGAATGATCAAAGAGCCACTGTCATTTGTAAAGCACAGTGGAATAGCTCCTGAAGAGAAGCACTGTGTAAATGTAAAATACCATCATCATCTGTGGCTTCTTGAGGATGGCTCAACAAAAATAACCCACCTTGCAAGAATTTGGGAGAGGAGGGTAATTGAAGTGCATTAGAAAAACACGACAGTTGCATTTTTAGGAATTTAGTCTCTAGGCATATATTTAAACTATTTATTTTCCTGGGTTGATAGGTTTAAATAAATGCATGCTAGGAAAGCTTTGGATTGTGCTCATTAGCAATAGGAATCAGAATCTATTTCATCATCACCAGGTAGGGATGACCAAACAAATAACAAAACGTAAAGGTACAATGTAGAGAGACAAGGTGTGGGGAGGTAATATTTTTAATGGATCAGTTTCCAATGATGAGTAAGAGACAAGGTTGTTGGTTGAATAAAAGATATTACCTCACCCCACCTCATATTTCTAATGTCCTGGGACTGACTTGGCTACAATATCACTGCACACATTGTACAATGTAATAATTTACTGACAGCAATTTTCTCTAAAAGTTCCACAGGTCCCAATATACCAAAAATGTCTCTAGTTGATCTTTCACTTTTAAGCGGTCTGGAACCTGACACAGCTGAACTTGAGCAGGTAAGGAGAATTTATTTCATTGACATCTGTAATTTAATGCATTATTTTTGGGGAGTCCATGTTTATCACAAGCACAAAGGGAGTGGGTTTGTAGCCCCACTTTTCTTAAGAGTTTACAGAATAATAAAGTTGACACTGAGAATTGGGACAGATGTATTTCATTCTTTTGATTGTGGCAAGAACCAAACTTGGCTCTGGATGCATGCAGCAAAGGAAAATCCGAGGGCACATCCATTGCATGTCCCTTCTAGAGGACTCTTTGCACTTTGGCTAAGGCTCTAATTCTGCAAGGTACATAAGCAGGGCTTGACAAACAGCGGCGAAACCTACTCGCCAGCCTCACACTGCGCATGCGCAAAACCCGCATTGCGCATGTGCACGCCACCGGTGAACAGGGCAACCGGCTGAAATCCACTCGCCACTGGTGAGTAGATTCAGTGATTTGTCAAGCCCTGTACATAAGCACATACTTTAAACATGTGACTATTAGGGTCTAAATCTGATATTGGAATGTTCTCAGTTGGCCACTTTGACTACTGAGGTTCCTTCCCTTAATTTGTGTTTCTTTGCTCTGGCACATAGCTCTAGGGATGGGAACAGCCACATCAAAAGTTCTGGAGCTATTCTTGATCATCCCAGGTTTTCATGACAGTCTGGTCCCACCAGTTGGTGCTTGTTGGATGGGTCCCAAAACTGTTCCTCCCCCAAGTGCACTTGTTCCATGAATAGGTGCTTCAGCATTTGCTGTCAAGTCATCCTCATTTGAGTTGGTCTTGAAAATACAACAGGACCAATGAAAGTGGTTGATAATTGGATAGAACAGAGCAAATTGTGGGCATTTAACCCCAAGTGCCCACAATTCCACGAGAGGCATAATGCCCAGTGACAATGTTCCATAAGGTAGTACATCTGAAGATACCATGGAGGAAATTGGGACGCCTACCAGTAGAGTTGCGATGTGGATAAAAGGCACTGGCACAAGTGTTTGAGCATGAACACATTCTGCCAATAAAGTCTTGGTGGTAACTCTGTGCTCACAGAACTTTTACCGTACAGGTTGAACCTCTCTAGTCTGGCATCCTCGGGATTTGACTGGTGCTGAACCAGAGAATTTGCTGGACAGAGGGAGGTCAATATTGTCTAGCAGCACTATTAATACTTCCACTGTTTACTGGGCTCTTAGAAGACATTTAGGGGTAAATTAGAGCTAAATTACACACAGAACACTGAGAGCCAGCACTGGTGGTTGTAAACAGACTTTATGGGACTGCGGGAAACTTGGCCACACCCATGATAAGTAGTCATCCAGCTAACTAAAACATGTCAATCCACAGAGGTTGCCGGACTAGAGAGGTTCAACTTGTAAAGCTTTGTAGCATGGAGAAGGTGTGCAACGCTCCCACTGTGTGTTCTACCAAGGCTGCATGAGTGCTTTAGGGTTAGTGCAAGTAAGGGTACATAAGCTGCGAATTGTACCACCAGCTTATATAGAGTAGATATACACTTAGTTGGGGATTCATTACTTTTGTGATAGGTGGCTTGCTTGGTGACTTCTGGATTTGTCCTACTAGATTTTTTTTAAAAGTGGTCCATAGTTGTATACGGTGTTTGGCTGCTTGAGTCAACTTGAATCTTAGTATTTTGTACTCTTGTCTTATGACTATGGTATGTTCATGATATGTCCTTCATAAATGGATTAAATAAATAAAATATAATAAAAATGAGCAAACAGTCCCTCCATATATTCATTCAGAAAAATGCCTAGGTCCTCCACCACATAAAAGAATAGCAGACCAAGTTCAGAACTGTTCATGTGAAGGAAGACTCAGCCAGTCCAGCACTATACACACAGCTAGGCAGTTTAAAAGAGCCAACATAAGTCAATACTGATTTTAAACTAAGGTAAAAATTATGGTTTTGTCTTTGCAGTTGGTTAAGTCTGCAGACCAGTACATTGACCACTTTGAGTACAAAGAAGGAAAGGTTTTGCTCTACTTTGGAGAGGTGAGTGAATCCTATATGACTTTTCCAAGTCTGTTAGTTGATACTATAAAGGAGAGAGTATGGTCACAGGCAGAGCTTCTAAATCTACATATTGGTGGTACAACTGCTTAGATCAAGGTAGACCACCCAGACTCAGGATGGCAGTGCACCATCATGTATTAATGAGAAGATGTTTGGAAAGTAATGTGTATCCTTAGGCCTTTGTAGTAACCAGAAAGATTAATTCCATGTTCTAGACCAGGACTTTGGAACAAAGTAGTGACACAACCCCTACTGAATCCATTCAAGCCAGGGCAATTGCTAACGTTTGTGAGGCCCCAGGACCCAAATCCTGCAAAGCAATGATGCAAGTGCATAACTTCAGGTACAAGAGTAATCGCATTACAGACAGTGAATCTATTCATGTGTGCAAAGTTAAGTCTGCGCTTTGCTGGATCAGGGCTCATGACAAGAGAGGTGTACAGGGGCATCCTCAAATTAACAGCCTTCTGAGTACCTGCAATGCCCTTGGCCTGCTTGTAGTGTCACTTCACAAGCTGATTGCCTCCTTCAGCCATTTGAGATGCTTCATATCCTTAGGAGACACTCAGAAATAGATGCCCTTAGCCGGTGATTTACACAGCAGACAACAGCAAGAAAAGAAATAATTAAGGACAAGGCCCAAACTGGATGAGAAAACAATTAGATATGTTAGTGCTCCTATGGCTGACAAAGTGATTATGTTTATGTGGGGATCATAAATGAATGGGGCTCTGTGTGATTATGTAGTTCACATGGGTCTACAGCTGTCCCTTAGTTCTGTAAAATAAACCAGTGCATTTTGGGATGCTAGGCCCTGATACAGGAAACCCTGTAAGGGTACGTCTACACTGCAGTACTCTTTCAAAATAACTAGCTCTATTCCAAAATATCTTAGTCTGTGTCTACACATCAGGCAGTTATTTCGAAATAGTGTCAAAATACTGTCAAGCTGGAAGACTTCTTACTCCAACTCCTGTAACACTCATTGTATGAGGAGTAAGGGAAGTTGGAGGAAGAGTGCTTTATTTCGAAATAAGTGCTGTGTAGATGCTCCGTATTTCAAAATAAGCTATTTCGAAATAAGATATGCAATTGACGTAGCTCAATTTGCATAGCTTATTTCGAGTTAAGCCCTGCGGTGTAGACACACCCTAAGCATCTACGCCTGTTCAGGATGACTTCAATGGCACTATAAAGCAAGTGCTCTCATGAATAGATACTTTCCTGAGTGAAGGTCTCCAACCTGCTTATTCTTTAATAGCAAGCCTTTAACATGTCTATTCAAAGCTCCCGATAATGTGGGAAAGAACAGTCTTATGCACTGTGGCTGTGGCAGCCAGTTAATTCAGCCATGCTGTCAGAACAAAAAAGTGCTCAGCAGCCTGTGTAGGCATGAATAAATCGGGGCATGGCTGAGGAACATTCATCCTCTTTTTGTAATAAATGTTGTTCCTGTATTCTTTTTTATTGCAGCTCAGTAATGGAACCGAACCAGACTGTGTGTCATTTGGGGCTAAGCAAATCAATCCCATGGGTCTAGTACAGCCAGCAAATGCCATCCTTTATGATTTTTACAACCCAGGTAAGCTGACCCAGGGGTATAGAAAAAATTAACATGAACCTATTTGGAAGGAGCAAAATGCCAAGACTGAATTTTTCCCTTCTGTCCATTGAGCAGAAACCCTGGCATATTGGAATATGATGTGTGAATCGTTATTTTCTTACACTGCTTAATGAAATGACTCCCCTCTGAATAATGATTGGTAATGTCACAATGAGGGAGCACTTTAACAGAGATCTTTTCAAGAAGTGAGCTCCTGATATGCATTTATTACAGGAAATACATATTTTACCTATATGGATTTGTTTAAGAGAACTTCTCGTGCTTGCGTAAAATCAATCTCCACAGATCACCTAGAGCACCAGCAGCAGTAGACAAAACTTCCCCAAATTTGTCCCCAGGTCAGCTCTTAGGACAAAAGCCCAGATTCTCAGAGGGATTTAGGTGCCTAATGCAATACACTGAATGGCAGTGAACTGTACTTGCAAAAGAAAGGTACCATGATGTGAGGTTGCACAAAGGCCCACTTCATGTGGGACTTTAAAACAGTAAGGTTGTTAAGTTCTTTTTCTGTTTGGGCTGTCCCTGTGAGCAGATGAGGATAGCAGAGAACATGCAAATGCCCGAGCTCTAAAGTGCAAGCAACCACTTAGTGCCCAGTCTAAGCCACCATCCTGGTATGTTTAGACTCTGACCTTCCTCATCTGCCATCATTCTGAGCATAATAATAATAATAATAGTAATGATAATAATAATAATAATATAGTGCCCATCTATAAAAAGGGAAATAAGAACAACACAGGAAACTACAGACCTGTCAGTTTAACTTCTGTGCCAGGAAAGATAATGGAGCAAGTAATTAAGGAAATTGTCTGCAAACACTTGGAAGGTGGTAAGGTGATAGGTAACAGCCAGCATGGATTTGTAAAGAACAAATCATGTCAAACCAATCTGATAGCTTTCTTTGATAGGATAACAAGTCTTGTGGATAAGGGAGAAGTGGTGGATGTGGTATATCTAGACTTTAGTAAGGCATTTGAAACGGTCTCACATGATCTTCTTGTCAATAAACTAAGCAAATACAACTTACATAGGGCTACTATAGGTGGGTGCATAACTGGCTGGATAACCATTCTCAGAGAGTAGTTATTAATGGTTTACAATCATGCTAGAAGGATATAACAAGTGGGGTTATGCAGGGGTCTGTTTTGGGACCAGTTCTGAAAGAATTGGGATGGTTTAGTTTGGAAAAGAGAAGACTGAGAAGGGACATGATAGTGGTTTTCAGGTATCTAAAAGGGTGTCACAAGGAGGAGGGAGAAAAATTGTTCTCCTTGGCCTCTGATGGACAAGAAGCAATGGGCTTAAATTGCAGCAAAGGAGGTTTAAGTTGGACATTAGGAAAAAGTTCCTAACTGTTAGGGTGGTTAAACACTGGAATAAATTGTCTCGGGAGGTTTTGGAATCTCCATCTCTGGAGATATTTAAGGGCAGGTTAGATAGACATCTGTCAGAGATGGTCAAGATGGTGGTTGGTCCTGCTGTGAGGGCAGGGGACTGGACTCAATGACCTCTCGAGGTCTCTTCCAGTTCTAGTGTTCTATGATTCTATGATTCTCTAATGAAAGGACTAGATCTGCAGCTGGTGTAAGTTGACCTAGGTCCATGGAATTCAAAGGAGCCTTGCTGATTTACACCATCTAGCTGATAGAAAGATGGCTTATAGGACAAAGGTCCTTAATAGAAATTATTTAAAACTTGTAAATTAATGTTTACTGTTTCCATTTGTAAACAGATGTTTTCTGCAGTGAAACGAAGAAGAAACAAGGGATTTAAAATTAAACTGATTATTCAGTTGGAATCCAAACAATCAGTTCCCATCCCATATTATAGATTTAAAGCACTGGAGTAGCTTATTCAGGTTGCACAGACAATCCCTTAGTGCACTAGCAAAGTTTGGTTGCAAAGATGAAGTCTGCAGCTCCTGTTCATCGCCACCTTTTCCAATGTTGTTTTTCTTCTTTAGGGAGAAAATGCAGTGTATTTTACAATGCGCCCAGACAGAGTGCCATGTTAACCAAACTGTGCCATGCAAAGGTTTGCCAGTGCGCTGAAGGTAAGGGATGGATAAATATGATTGAATCAGTTCCAAAGAAATTCATTCCTTCATAGCAGCTATTCATAGATACAAGGCCAGAAGGTCAATTATGATCATCTAGTCTGACCTGCATTACACAGGCCATAGAACATCACCCCATAGTATCTGCACCAAGACTACCATAACTTCTATTTGAAAGCTGACCAGTCTTCCTTTAAAGTTTCAATCTGATAAAAAAGTCCACCACATCTCAGGTACATTTTTCCGATAATCAGTACCTGTGGTGTTAAAAAATTGTGTCTTATTTGTGAATTTGTTTAGCTTTAGCTTCCAGTCATTTGTTTCTCTCAAGATAAAGTGGGATTGCTGACTATATATTTAAATTGTTCCATCTAGGTCCCTGTCCAAAAAGAAGAATGACTTTCAATAAAGCCATGACAACGGATACACGTAAAAGCTTTGCCTGCTACCAACCTGTTGTAGACTATGGTAAGGCATGTGAGATGTTTGTCAATATCTTTAAAACTTGGTGTTTCTCTATAATGGTAAACTCTCTAAATTGAATCTCTCCTAAACTGGGCAGAATTTCTGTGTCTGGCTTGGAGTCTGTCTGGAATGGGGAGAGGAGTGGGTACTAGGGCAGGCATTCTGAACAAAGGAGAGGAAAGGAAAGGTTTCTAAAGAATTCATCTGGGCTTGGGAGAAGGGCAGAGAGTTGGTGATGGGAAGTCTGGCTGGGCAGGGGTTATAGCCATTTGTTGGGAATTGAACCTACATCTCCCATAGCCTAAGCTAATGTCTCAGCCACTGAATTATCCTTTTCTTCTGGTAGGACGGGATAGCAAAGAGTGGATGACTCCTAGTTTCCTTCCTTCCAAAACCCTTTGTATATTAATGTGTGTCTCTGGCTCCTCTCGAGCAAAGGAGATACTGGAGAGAGACTCTGGCTCAGCAGCTTTAGTGGTCTACATATGAATTCAGTGGCAGGACAAAGGTAGATCTTTCCCAGTGCAGCAGTCCAGGAAATCTACTGGTATAGGCTGGTCTGTCTCCAAGTAGAGGATAATGTTACATTTAGCAGGGTGGGTTCAACCCCACAAACTCCTGATCAGTGTCTGCCTAGCCAAGTACGTTCTAGATGCACATGGTGTCTTTCAGTTTTGCAGCCCTCTCATGTACCACTTGGTAGCACTTCTGCCGCTGTGCTGAAAATCACTTAAATATGTCTACACTACAGGGTTTTTCCAGGATATGGAAAAACTCCGCCACATCCAGGGAATGCGTTTGCTCTTCAGCTTTTTTTTTTTACAGAAGTACAAACGTACTCTTTTGGAAGCCCTGTCTTCCTCATTCTATGAGGAAGAAGGGACCTTCCGAAAGAGGAGGCCAAATTTAGTGTGGATGGGCCAAATTTCAGAAAAGCCTCTTCCGAAAAAAAGTGAGAAAAAGCTATGCAAAATGCGCTCTGAAAAACAGCTGTAGTGTAGACCTTAAATGTATTTGATTTTCCTTTCTGTATGCTATTTACCATTTGCATCCATCCTCACACAATTACTGTCCTGTTGCAGCATACCATGTAAAGATCCTTGGGATGACCCAAAAGAATGCTTTTGATTATTTTGAGGCCAGAGTCCAAAGAATCCTAAAAGCCTGTAAGTATAATACCTTTGTATTCGTTTACAGCAAAATCTGGCTGTCTCTCAGTAAGGTGTTTTTTTCTACCAAACCAGTAGCATTCTCAGGACAATAATACACATTCAATAGTTCTGTTTTTTGTGTTTTAACAGAAATGCTCTGGCACTATACTGGAGAATAAATGAAAAATCTGTTTGCTTTAAAAGCAGGACGGAGATAGAGATTTGCTAGTAATGAGGTACAATCATACTAAAAATGGGTGAATATCCACAGGTTTTAAGTTGGAATTCAACTTAGAATAATCACCCAGACTCTGTATCATTATACAGGCCCTAGAAACCTCTTTGAGTCTGTAAAGTAAGGCTGAGAATCTTATGCAAGCAGGCTTTCTAGTGAGATTCCTGGACTTTCACTCCTGTCCCAGCTAGGAGAACCTGGACACCTACCTGCTTTTCCTCATGCTGTTTCAGCATACTGTCAGTTCCAATCCCATGGGAAATGAAAGTGGTGAAAATATATCTAAACATTTCAGAGACATCAAAATCTTTGGCTCAAAGGAACCAGTGAATCTTTCCAGAAGACTGGAAGAATAAAATGTTGCCCACTAGGAGCGGTACATATTCCCTTTCACAGAGAGCATACCCATGGAGAGAGAGTGTTATTATTAGATTTTTTTTGCACATCTTGCATTCCAGTTTGTTTCTCTGAAGGGAAGGAACTGATCTTTTCTTTTCATGGTGGACAGAGTTTGTTACTTACCAGCTTTATACCAGCCGAAAAGAACAAGGATTTGTCTTACAGATAGAGGATCAAATATTTCTCAAGGTTTTTAGGTTGTCATGTAGGGTACGTCAAGACTGGCGGGTTTTTCCGGGATTCCTCCAGTATTCCAGAAAAACTCCACCGCATCCAGGGAACACATTTGCTCTTACACTTTTTTTGCAGAAGAGCAAATGTACTCTTTCAGAGAGCCCTGTATACCTCATTCTATAAGGAATAAGGGTTCCGCCAAAAGAGGAGGCTTTTCCGCCATTTGGCTCTGTCTAGATGGGGTCAAATGGCAGAAAAACCTCTTCTGGAAAAGCAATCGGAAAAAGCTACACAAATTGCGGAGCACAATTTGCATAGCTTTTTCCGATAAAAGAGTGTAGTCTTCTAGTCCTAGACATAGTGTGATAGTATTGGACTGTACGGGGGTAGTGCATGGTTAGACCTATATGATCCAGTCAGGGTTTCTGGTCTTTTAAAGGCTTCTCTCAGATTCATTCCCATGTGACAGGATGAGAGCTGTACACAGTGGTGAGTGCTCAGAGCCAATGGCTGGATTATGAAGTCCAATTAGCTGGTGAACTATAGAGAATAGCCCTTCCTGCCCGGATTTTGTACCTGTGGTGAGAGAAGAGATTTTTCTTTGCTCCCATTGTTGCAGTCACACAGTCCTGCAGAAGAATTGAAGCCAGGCGTGGGAAATACTGGCCTGTGGGCTGGATCCAGTCTGCTAGGGTCAGCTCCTGAAGAGCCCCCGCCACTATATTCACCTGCATCACTGTTCCTGGCCAATGGGAACTGCAGGAAGTGGTATCCTGGTCTGTGCCACTTCTCGCCACTCTCATTGGCCAGGATCAGCGATCCACTACCAACAGGAGTTGCGATCACCAGTATCTGTGGCTGTGCAGGCAAATATGGCCTTGGCAGCTCACCAGGAACTAACCCTGGTAAACTGCTGCTGTGTTATTGCCCACTCCTGATTTATTCTGACGGTGGGTGAGTTCAAAGCAGATTTTGTGACACCACCATTTTAGTCCCTCATCTACACACTTCCATTTTCATACTTCATCAGTGAGTCATGACAGGCTTCACACTAGTTGTGAGGGACCAAGGAGAATAAGCTCCCAGGAGAAGTTCAGCCACTGTGGACAAAATGTAATTGTAGTAGCTTGTCAACCTCTTGATCTTTTTGCTGGGAGGTTTGCCTTCCCAGAGCAATCAAAAAACTTAAAAGTTCCAAAAGCTTCCATGGTCATGACAACCTTGTTGGTTCATTGGTTATATGTTTCTTGTAAGGGGCTAGAGTTCCAGCTTTCCAGATTCACAGTGTTGTGACTTCCAGACAGCTTGAGTAAGGGTTCTTAGAAGAAAGAGCTGATTCACAAGAGTAATGGCATAATAAATCAGTGTGCAAGTGTGGGGAGTGGTAGCAGGGAAGATTTTGTGTGGATGCATTTCAGATTACTTTGGTTATTTCAGTGACCTAGAAGATTTACCTGATGTTGCTCGGGTCCTTAACTCAAAGAAGATTTCTTCATTGAAATCATTGTTCTGGTGTGGAGCGGGAGGGTGGGGTTCAGTATGCTGGCCGCGCTGGGTAGAGAGGACAACCCCAGCCCTCTCTCACTGCAGCAGTTTGGGGCCAGGTGAGAAACACTTCTTCATGGCTGCTGCAGCTCCAGCAGGCACAGCCGGGGGAAGGGTGCATATCTCCCATCTGGGGGACAGACAAATAGACAAACAGACAGACAAACTCTCTGAAATAGATAGTAAAATAGCTGTCTGTTGCTCCACTCATGTCCCTGCTGGCCCAATGGTGTTCAGCTTTCCTGGTCCCTATCTCTGGCCTCTTGGCTGCCCCTTGTGGTCATTCTACAATGCTCCCTCCTACCAAGCCCCTCCCTTTTATGAGAAAAAAATCAAATTCCAGGTACATCCCATTGTCCTGGCACAGCCAAAACCTGACCTTGCTTTAAGTTATGAGAAGAGGAAGCTGCATACCAAATTTGGTGGTCCTAGCTCTTGCCACTTAGAAAGAGTTCTTGAACAAACGGACTCACAGATGAATGGACAGACAGACAAATAGAAGCACATTTCTAAATTATATAGTAAGATTACTGGATGTGTTCTGGATTAATATTTGTAACGTGCTCTGAGATGCTCAGGTGGACTGCACTTTGAAATGTAATATCATAGCGGTAAATGGTGAGCAGCTATTCCTGATTTTACAGTAGAACAGAGATGTGTAGAAATTGATAGGTTTAAGGATTCTAATGAGGTCTCCTGCAATGGAGGCTAAATAATTTAGCAAGCGCTAAGCAGCCAAAAGCCAATATTACCCTTGGAAGCTTAAGTTTTGTTACCTAATTATTTGGAAGAGAGTGGAGGGGGATGAGTCCTCAGGATTGAGGGGCCATTAACATAGCTTACTGGTTTCATTAGTAGGTTTCCACATCCTTCATTGAGCATGTGCAGTGGTGATGCAATAGTGACAAATATTCTATGTGCCAGAGGGTACAGTGAGCGCTATCAAATATGTTTTAATAGCCATCAGCCTTGGTACTGTTCAGCGCTTTACAAGTTCATTAATAAAATGCCAGGACAAAAAAAATCTGCTTCCAGTTTGAAGTGTATGTGATAAGAGCTAGACCAGGAGTTCCCAAACTTTTTTCTGGCAAAGCTTCACTTTAATGAAGTCTTTCCTGTGAGGATGCCAGACAGCCTGCAAGACACCACTCTGAAGAGCTAAATGGCATCCTCCACACAGCAGGACTTCATAAGCACCCATGCTGCACAGAGGATGCTGTACATGGAAGGGCATGCTGTGGGGCACAAAATGGTATCCTCTGCACTGCAGGGCTTGCAGCATCCCTATCCACTGATGGTGCGACTGCAACTGGGGGGTCATGACCCACAATTTGGGAATTGCTGGGCTAGACCCTCCAGTGGCCTGCACCCTGGGTGTTATTTACACTAGTGCCAAGCAGCTTCATAAAGCTTACAAAAGAATGGAAATAGCATACACTTGCTTGGCACTGAGTGTACAGGCCTCCACAGGGTGAGGGTGCTGGACAATCTGTCCCTGAACATTTTATTTTACCATTGAAGGAAACATAGTTCTTATTGGGAATACTAAAGACTTTTTTCTTTTAACTAAGATCAGACAGAAGCAATTTATGGCACTTTCTTTGTTTCCACAATAGCTGGTGATAAAACCATCCAGACAGGTGATCTCCGGCAGTTCTTAAAGCGTGTGTCTTGTGAATTAAAAGTGGAGGCTGGCAAGCAATATCTTCTGATGGGGAAAGATGGGCAAACCATTGACTGCAACAACAAGTGAGTAAAGTGTATACTTTGCAGACAATAACATGGCAAGGTCTGTCAACAAGTACTGAACTGTGAGATGGCTTGTGAGTCAGATGTGCCAGATCTTCCAGAGAAGTCTGCAACTGAGGAATACTATTGTTATTAGCATGCTATTTTTATAAAGGATTGGGCCAAATTTTGAAGCCTTTATTCTGGCACTGATTCTGCTGCCCTTGTCCCTCAGCAAAGGGCACAGGCAAAAGGGCCATTGCATTGAACTATGCAGCTCCATTGTTTGCAAACACAGTCACCTGCTTAGAGCCAGACATGAATACTCTGGAGGCTCAAGGTAAGCTGCTATTTTTGAAAATCTGGCCCAGAGTCTATCATAGTATAACTGCATTAAATGGGGAATGGGAACTGTCGGTTCCCGCAATACACGAGGTTCGAAAAGGATGCCGGAAAGAATGGACCCACGACTTAGGGTTGGCAAAAAAACCCCGATTTTATTTTGATAATGACTCTGGCACATGGTGATAAAGAACTCAGTCACATGTGTGGGCGCCAGATAATCATTAAGATGAAAAATAAACAAATTGCTAAACAATACAAAACAATCCCCTGAGGCTTTTCCAAATCACAATAGTTCTCAATAATGGCCCCGGGGTTAGAGGCAGTTGAATTAACACTGATGTTGTTCATAAGGTTAACTATTTACACTATTCTATAAAAGATAACAGTGAACCCTTAATAACTACTCATTAACTAACACAATGATTCTTCAACTAACTGTCATCTGATAGATAACAAGGGTAACTGTAATAAATCAGGATAGGGGTAGTAATAGCGGGGGAGGAGTGTTATTCCAGTTCTGGAGACAACAGGAACACGAGTACCAGTCACATGCCCATAAACTGTCTCAGCTCGGGTCGACCAACTCAAAATACACTCAATAAGACTCGAGAGCGGGGGGTGCAAGGCGTCTGGTTGATCAGGCCAGGCGTTCACTCGATGCGATTCCCCACTGAGAGGGGGTTCGGCTGCCTGTTTTATTGCCTGACCACTTAACACCTGATTGGTTGATTTTTGCTGCAGTGGGTGGAGTAAGCAGGCCTGACCACGAGTCAACCCATCGGTTAATCCTTGCCGCAGTGGGTGGAGCTGGCAGTGGAAGATGATTAGTTTGTATGCCCTTATATGGAACGCGCTCCGCCTCGCAGACAGAGCCCCCTATACCAGCCTTTTCAGGTGTAATAGGCTATGGCTCACCTGCGACGGGCAGCCATAGTTGTTGTTCTGTCTCGGACATGCCCCCGTGGCTGTCCGGAGCAAACGGTAAGGGGGTTGCCCAAGGTGAGAACGCACGTAAGGGTAGTTGATTAAGAAGCCAGTTGAGTAAATTGAGGTCCTAGTGAGCTGCTGTCTTCAGAAAGGGGGGGAGGAGTAAGTAACGGTAGCAGGGAAAGCAGTAACAATTTTGTTAACAAGAGCTTTTGTAACAGCAATGCCTACTAAAAAGGCTATTAACACAAGAGCACATATAATTAACCATCGCTTAATGGTGGACGCCCAAGTGCCCAGTCCCCAAGAGGAAAGTTTCGTCTGCCACCAGTCCCACTCTTCCCGTTCCTCACGAATTCGAACTGCAAGTGAGGTCAGTTGTTGTGTGACAGCCGAAATGTTGTTCCATCCGGGCTTAAGACGCAGACAGCATTGGTTCTTAAACCTGGGGTCAAGGTCCTCAAGTGCTACGCAGAAGTCCTTCTGCAATTTAACTTGAATCATTAGACGATTTTGTTCGGCATAATGGGCCAATATGGTAAGAGCCAAATCGACTTGTCGAAACCCTTCAGCGGTTAAATTAGTGAGGGCTTCGAGATTACGGGACATTTGGTCCATTTGACGTAAAGTAAGGGCATAGGAAAAGGGGTTGAATTGAACGTATCCCCAAACCAGGAATTCAGTAGCGGACTTAAATTTTTTCCATCCCGATAGTTCTCTTTGGCTCCGGAAATTAAATAGCCGGTGAGGATGATGGTATAGTCCACCACCTTGTATTTGGACGAGGCCTATAGCGCAGGCTCCTTCGGCAAACGGGTGTAAGCAATATTATTACCACACACCAAAACAGCTCCAGCTGGGGCCAATAGATGAGGACGTGGTGGGCGGAAGGACTGTGGGGAATAGGCATGCATCCAAAGAGCTTCTGCTAAATGGATCTGCCGAAGCCAGAGTATTCCCTTTGGGAGGGGGCTTAGGCTAAGTTTAAAGGGGATAACTGGTTTGCTGACATTTTTAACAAACTTCCAATAGGAGGAGTTATAAGTTCGAGATGCTCTGTCAGAACCAGTTCTAGAGAGGGGCTTATAATCTTTGGGGGACGGTTTCAAACCAACATAATAACTAGAACAGTTGGGATAATGGCCTAACCGGGTTGGTGAGGAAAAACCAAAAAACACCAGACAAGGGGCTAACGGGGAAGGTCCAGATACGGCTATGGGATTAAAATTATTAGGAAGCCGATCAGCATCTGTGGTATTACATGAGAACGCGCGTCGGAAGGCTCAGTGTTGGTTATCACACTGTGATATAGGAGTTGTGATGCTAAGATTGGGGAATGGGAAAAACGCCCAGGCGAAGGGAGGGATCCCAGCATCTGCTCCAGGGCGTGTACATACAACGCACTCATCAGTAGGATCAACGTCAGAGATGTTGCCCAGAAGCACTTCCTGAGTCGTACAGGCTTGCAACCATGTCTTTAGAGGTTGTTCAGCTGGTGATGGACCCGAATGTATGAATACCTGAAAAATAAGAAAGAGGACAAGCAACGCCCTCAAGGAGAGTTAATTAAGACCATAGAGAGAGCCAGTTGTGATGGACTAATGTAGGTTGTTTGCTATTTTCGATCTGAACATGATAGGTGTTAGGAAATTGACCGGAATTAAGAATGGTACCTGGGACTGGGTTACGAGATCCTTGGGCATTGGGAATAGTTACCCAAACAAGTTGGGAGCTTGTAAAGTGAGGCTTTCCATGGCGGTCGGGGCTTAGTTTTAATTTCCGGCCACCTGGAATACGCCTCGTTCAAAGAAATGAGGACTTGGGGGAGAATTCTACTCCATCCCTTAAAGTCCGGAGTTCCTAATGTGGCCCATAGTTGGTTTTTTAGCATCCCGATCCGTCGTTCCACGACTCCGTTGCTCTGTGGATGGTATGGGAGGTGGACGTGAAGGAGTATCCCCCACTGAGACATAGCTTGGCCCAGAAGTTGACTGGTAAAAGGTGGTCCCCCATCAGACTGAATTTCCGCGGGTGGACTCCAAGCGGCCATGGCTTGCATAGGGCTGTAACAACCGAGGGGGCAGTAGTTTTACGTAGGGGGTAGCATAAGAGTTGCCGAGTCCCCAGGTCTACTATTACGAGGCCCTTGGGGAATTGTTTAGCTCCTGGAAGAGGACCAATGAGGTCGATTTGCCATACCTCCCCCGGAGAGAAATACTGGGTGTCATATGCCCCAGTGGTTATCTTATTTTGATTAAGGGCTCTAGCTTGCTGGCAATTAAAGCATCGACGAATGGCCTCAGTGCATTGCTGTTGGGTGACCTCGGCTTTCTGATTAGATTGTCTCAATACAACAGAATGCAAAGCACGACCAGGTAAGTGACCCCATTGTTCATGTAACCACTGAGTAAAAGGATCAGCGCAACTAGGTTCTGCATAAAGGACATTATAGTGGTTATCATCTAAATCCTCAAAACTATGATTCCTAAATAAAGTATCTAGGTGGGAATGGAGAGGATTACTACCTACACAATGGGAGGGGCAATGAACCACAAACCATGGCTGTTTGGTTCAGGTAGCTAACTCAAACACTTTTTCCCAGATCTCCTCATGGGCTATGGGAGTTCCTTCTCCAGTTAAAATTGAGATACAATAACTACAGTCTAGGCCCAAGACTACTCGGCGGGTCGGGTGGACGGCTGCGAGATGGGTGGCGGCTAACAAGACTCCTTTGGCTTCAGCTTTTTGGGCAGAGTCATTCAGGGGTAGCGACTCGGCATTAAAGGAATCGCATATAGCGCATAATGTTCCGGCTTGCGGGGTAGGGGAGCTTCCTCCATCAGCCACGATCCATGGCCGGTAGCCAGCAACTTCGGCTAAGGCTTCGTTACCGGCCCTTTCAGATCCTGGAGTTAGGAATCTCCAAAGGCCTAGGCCTTGCTGAATACTGTACACGAAGTGTTGCCAGGTGCTGGAATTGCCTTGGAAATTGGGAGCTGGAGTGAGAGTGAGCCATGGGATCAACTCTGCATGGGGACCCTTAAGGAGGCTAGGCTGGGCCATTTCCCCCCCCCCAGGGTAAAGCTAACTGACTTGCTAGCAGAGCCTTACCCACTGCACCATATCGGTGCTCGGGCCCAGATAGTTTTTTCGCCTGATAGTATACCGGCCGTTCGTTCTGGGACACAGAAATGGATACATGTGTAGTCGTGACTGTAAAAGTTATCACGACTGGAACTGAAGGATTCCACCGATATAAGGTGGGGGCTGACCATAACCAACTGGATAACCTAGCTACTGCTTCATCTGCCTCTATAGTCCATGGTCTGCAAGTATTTTTCGCGTAAGCCTGAACCATAGCCAGAGAATCTCCGTGGGGGAGAAATTGACGATGGTAATTTATAACACCTAATAGCTGCTGTATCTTTTTCTTAATGGGAACAGATCCTATTACTGTTGGACTAGTTAGCGGGTGATGCACGAGATGTTGGAGACAACCACTCTCAACTTTAAATCCTAAAAACTGAAATACTTGAGAGGGTGTGGTAATTAATGTCCCATCCATCAAAACTGAGGGCTTCCAGGACGCTGTTCATGACCCGTTGAACATCGAGGGGATCTGACCCGCATACCAGAATATCGTCAACATAATGAACTGTACGGACTTCGGGGAGGGTTAAAATGGTCTCTAAAGTCTTTGTCAAGGCCGTCGTAGCACATGCTGGGGAATTTCGGTACCCTTGTGGGCAAACATTCCACTGGTACAAGCCCCCTTCAAAGGCGAAATTTAAAATTCCCTCTGGGTCATGTAGGGGGATTTGAAAGAACATATCCTTCAAATCTAACGTGCAACCCCATTGGTAGTTGTTATTTATTAAAACCTGCTCTATGGAAGGGATGTCCCACTGAGCTGCAAAAACCAAGGGCTGGATGTGACGATTAGCGGCCTGATAATCGATAACCATTCAATACTCATCGGATTTGTGTGGTTTTGGGACTCCCCACACGGGTGACAAATATTTACTAGTGGGGACTCGCTGAACCTTACCCTGACTCAAAAGGTGGCCTAATAATGTTCTGATACTTGACTGACCTCTGTCGGGTGTGGGGATGGGAGAGAATCGCCAAGGGGTAGCATTTAACAGCACGGGTAGGTGGGGTCGATTGCCCCCTGCAATTACAGCGGGCAACGCCTCGACCACCCTGGGTGCCAATCGGAAGCGGCGTATTTCCCCCACTCCCAAAAGGGGGGTGTTTCTTAAGAGACCAGTAAAAGTTATAGCTGTCCCGTTAAGACGAGCCCGGACTTTAACTTCCGGACGGCCTTCAACACTATTTAATCCTTGTACAAAGACTGTCTTTCCAGTGGGAATGTGGGGCATATCAGGGGGGATAATGGATACCTGCGCCCCCGTGTCCAACAAAAAGGGGATGACTGTCCCATCTTCGGTAGCTAAGTTTTGGTATGGTCGAGGGTCATTTGGATCAGGCCGAGTGACTGCTAAGCACTCGGCCTCTCCCCATTTTTTGGCTGCAGGGGAATGGGGCGATCTTCCCACCCCAACTTTATAGCCAAGTCTTTTTGTTAATCACTGTTCATCTTCCAAACAGCTTCCTTTGCCCAATAGAAACCCAAAAATCTTACGTTCGATAAACGATCGTTCGGAGTATTTGGGTTTGGACACCATTTTGGGCCCTTGCTCCCGAAGAGAGGGGGTCGCAAGTAGGGCTGACTTAGGCGTTGTCCACTTTACCCTCTCTACTGCGTCATATAGCCGACCAATCGGTTGCCCCGCGTATCCCCTCAGCCATAGGAGGGCCCCTGTATCTAGGTTAGGGCTGTTATCCACGGCTAGAGTCACGGCTGAATCCTCTATGGGGATTTGGGTGGGATCGTTAATAAAACGAAATGGGTTTTGTGCTGCCGTCTGAACGTTGGTTAAGTTGAGGGGGTGCGCGGCAGGATCCCAGAGTAGGACAGAGCTACCAGCAACTGCGTACATGAGAGCAGCTGAATTGTTCACACAATCAGGCGGCATTTGTAATGCGTGAAAGCCCCCTTGTATTTGGAGGTACGCAGCAGCTGCAACCGTTACGGGCCAGTCATTATTGGCAGCTAATACTCCCCCAGTAAGGCCCCACAACCAGCTCCCAGTACGAGTTAATGTTAAGGCTTCCTCCCGGTCGACCCAATCACTCCCCTGTTCCAAGGCTAATAGCCCTACCCAGATTAATGGTGGTTCATCCAGACGTCGGGCGGTATCTGCGATGAACTCTTTCATCTCCGCTTTGGTTCGGGGACAGGTCTCAGTTATCTGAAAGGTGTTCCCCTGACCATCCACTTTAAGTCGAGTTACGGTCACGGGAAAAGCCTCGGGCTCAGTCGGGTCAGGGGCCGTGGGCGCAACTGACCTCGGGGCGGTCAGGTTGGGGTAAATGTTTGATGGGTCACGAGAACCCTGGTATAGGGGCGGAAGTTGTGTCTCTAAAGGAGGCGTCTTAGGTGTCAGAGGGGAGGGCTCTGGTTCTCCCTCCGACTGCGAGTGCGCCACCTCGCGAGCACAATTTATAACAGCCCCATGGAGTACAGTAACTTTATCTAGAGTCGCTGCTAAGGTACTATAAATGGCGGCCAAAACGCTCTCTGTTTTATAGGAATTGGGGCGTATTTTTTTAACCTTTTTTATCTCATCTAGCTTTTGGACCAATCCTATTAACAGGTGGTGTGTAGGTGATCCATGTGGGGCTCTAGGTTTGGGGGCCAGAATGGAGGAGGCCACCCCACAGAGTTTAATTACCCTATTCACTTCTTTCCAGAGGTTAAGGGGATTCGAATTAGGGGCTGTCTCACCCACTTGAGTGAGACTTGGCTGCAAGCTATTATCAGCCAGGGTAGCTCTGAGGGTGGGATGACAAGTCAACAAACAACCCACATCACTTAGCCCCAAAGGGACGGTATAAGCCCTACAATTGTGACCTTGCCCCACAACACAGACCCAATCAAAGGTACTATAGGCCCCTTCGCGCTGTCGAGTACAGAGGAGGTGGTATTGTAAATGATTGAACTGATCCTCCTCAGAACCTGGGGTCTCAGCCCTAACCCAGGGGCAGCGGTCAGGGTCGTCGTGGTCTCCAGTGTTCCGGCATCCTGTTCATGACGCCATGTTGGTTCCCACAATACACGAGGTTCAAAAAGGATGCCAGAAAGAATGGACCCACGACTTAGGGTTGGCAAAAAGAAACCAATTTTATTTTGATAATGACTCTGGCACGTGGTGATAAAGAACTCAGTCACATGTGTGGGTGCCAGATAATCATTAAGATGAAAAATAAACAAATTGCTAAACAATACAAAACAATCCCCTGAGGCTTTTCCAAATCACAATAGTTCTCAATAATGGCCCCGGGGTTAGAGGCAGTTGAATTAACACTGATGTTGTTCATAAGGTTAACTATTTACACTATTCTATAAAAGATAACAGTGAACTCTTAATAACTACTCATTAACTAACACAATGATTCTTCAACTAACTGTCATCTGATAGATAACAAGGGTAACTGTAATAAATCAGGATAGGGGTAGTAATAGCGGGGGAGGAGTGTTATTCCAGTTCTGGAGACAACAGGAACACGAGTACCAGTCACATGCCCATAAACTGTCTCAGCTCGGGTCGACCAACTCAAAATACACTCAATAAGACTCGAGAGCGGGGGGTGCAAGGCGTCTGGTTGATCAGGCCAGGCGTTCACTCGATGCGATTCCCCACTGAGAGGGGGTTCGGCTGCCTGTTTTATTGCCTGACCACTTAACACCTGATTGGTTGATTTTTGCTGCAGTGGGTGGAGTAAGCAGGCCTGACCACGAGTCAACCCATCGGTTAATCCTTGCCGCAGTGGGTGGAGCTGGCAGTGGAAGATGATTAGTTTGTATGCCCTTATATGGAACGCTCTCTGCCTCACGGACAGAGCCCCCTATACCAGCCTTTTCAGGTGTAATAGGCTATGGCTCACCTGCGACGGGCAGCCATAGTTGTTGTTCTGTCTTGGACAGGAACCCTTCTGGAGTTCAGTATCTTGAGAACCCCCTGAACTATGTTTGTGTTTGCAGAACAAATTTGAATGTGTTCTTGTTGGGTTTTTTTAACCACACTTTCCCAAAAGGAGAACACCCTTTATAATGGGAAGACTGTGTGAGTGTAGATGAAGCAGATGTTTGACTCAGGAAGAACTGTGTAAAATTTTTCAGCCAAGTTCTGGAGCTACTTTCAGCCTCATCCAAAGCCAATTGAAGTCACTGGACAGGCTTCCATTCTCTTCAGTGGGCCTTAGAGAGGGCCCCAAAGCATTTCTTATCAAGTCAGAGGCTATTCCCTATTGTGCTTTGGTAACCCACACACCTACTGTAGACCTTAGACCACTTACAGAGAGAAAGGATGAGTTTCCTCTAGAGCCTTAGCTGAGAGCCAGTTAGCTTTATAGCTGTCCAGTTTTAAATAACTGAAGCACTATGACTTTCAACATCTTTATGCTTCAGAGGGGTAGCCAAGTTAGTCTGTAACTGGAAAAACTTAAAAAATAGTGAATAGTCTAGCAGCACCTTAAAGACAAACAAAACACGTAGATGATATCATGAGTTTCGTGGGCAGAGCCCACTTCTTCTTCAGAAGTGGGTTGTGCCCACGAAAGCTCATGATACCATCTACATGTCCCATCTTTATGGTCATCTACCACCTAACAGCTGTATATGTGCTCAGAGTCTGCCTATGTCTCCTTACTTCAGTTTTATCCCATTATTCCTTTGTGTACCTCCTTGTACCTCCTTAGCAAGACCTCTTTCTGAGCTGGGGAATCTCAGAAATTCTGGTTTGTGTGATTTTTTTCCCATTTCCTTTCACTACTGTTTGAACCGCCCAAAGCTCATGATGAAATTTAGCTCAATCTACCACAATTACCTTGGTTTAAATCCCAAGCCATACATCAGCCAGGACTGCCCTAATCCAAAGCTTGTTCAGACTTGAGAGAACCTTTTGCTGAGACCAGACTAGGTTTCATGTTTGCTGTAAACCTGAAACCAAGCAATGTTCATCTGGCTTAGGGCCAGATTCAAGGCTGGTACAACACCACTGACCTCAGAGTTGTAAGCCCAAGAACAAATCAGCCCTCAGGGTTTATAATTACTCGTCAGATACTTTAGGCAAACTCTGTTTCAACACTAATACCTCCTTTGTTATTACAATTGTTACATAGGATGCAGTACTTCCTTGATTCACAAACCTGGATAGAGGAGATTCCAGATGCCGACACATGCAAAGCCACAATTCGCCGGAAACCTTGTGCTCACCTCCATGATTTTATGAATGAATATGAGATAAAAAAATGCATCGTTTGAAACTTGGTGTCGTATAATTTACCCCATATCTGTTACTGCTCCTCTTTCCCTTTTCTGTTAAGGCCCATGAAACATTAAAGTTCTAGGAACATGTAACAAAGCCAGTTTTGTTGCTGTGTGTACTTCTGTGAATAATTGGCTGCTCCCTGAATGGGATTTATTACTGGACAGGGATAGTGGTGGCATTATTATTTCAAATGCACAAACCTTTTCTTGAATCAAAGGGTGCATCTAGACAGCACCCTTCTGTCAAAATAGCACCAAATTTCAAAATGAGGCACTATTCTGACAAATCCCTTAACCCTCGTGGAATGAGGGTTACAGGGATGCCGGAATAGTGCACCCACTATTTTGGGAACTAGCGGGCGCTTTTAAAGATGTGCTATCCGTGCTTCTGTTATCCTGAAAGAGCAACGCAGTCTAGATGTACCCAAAGACTACAACCTGTTCAATACTAGGAAATTAGGTCCACATAACTACATTGCATGGGGTATAAAACATTCACACCTCTAACCAAAGGAGAGATGAAGAAAATTGTTCCCAGACAACTGTTGCAGTTGCCATTAATTGCTGTGTTTGTTGTCTGATTCCAGCTTGTACTGCAATAGCTAGAAGTGTTTCAGCTGTACCATCGTAGTATAGACTTTACCTACAGTAGGAAAGGGTAAGGGTAGGCTGAAATTGCTTCATCTCTCAGAAGTGAGGATTTTTTACAGCCTTGAGAGATGTAGCTGTATCAAATATAAATTCCTAGTGTGAGCTAGGCCTTAGATATCTGCCTCTCTCAGGGCATCCTGATGCAATCATCCACTTTATATATTTCTAAGGGTTCTACTTCCTCAATATCTGTGACAAACAATTAGGGGAGTAGATGGTTGACCTATATATAGAAAATAAACACATCTTTGGTCAGTTAGAAACCTGGTATAGCAATTATGACTTTCTGGATCAGTCAATCAGGGTATCTTAAACATATAATAAGGCTTTTCTCTGTCTCAGCCAATCAGGAAAAGGACATTGAGGAATTAGAGGTGAGGGAAGTATTCAGATGAGGGTGATAAGAATGAAATTGGACACAGCAAATTGCTCATAAAGCAAGATGGATAAGAAGGGGAAGTGATGAAAACATAACAAATAATAGCTAGGCTTGAGGAGATACATTGGGAGCTTCTGTTCTCCCAGGCTCATAACACAACAAGGGGACATTCAATGAAATTAAAAATGTGGCCAATTCATCAAAGGAAATACTTTTTCACATCATTTGTAATTAGACTATAAAACATACTGCTACACGATATCATTGAGGCCAAAATCATAGTAGCATTAACACACACAAAAAAAGTCTTGGCCATTTATATTGTTAACAAGAATATCCAGATGTTTAATCACTAGTGCTAACACAAAATTTAGGAAAGTTTTGAAGCTAATTCTCCTGCTTTAGGATTTAAGCCAATCTCTAATTAGTAGAGATCAATGTCAGACGTAGGGGGGTGGGAGGACACAATCTCACCCCACAGCTGCTTGCTTCAGAGTTCTCCTACCTTCCGCTGAAGCATGGGGTATAGGCTGCTATCAGAAACAGGATCTTGGACAGATGGATCCGGGCAATTCCCATGTTCCTTTCCAATGTACGCTAGCAGCAGTAGACCTTTGGGGCCAAGTGGACAGATCTCTCAGCTGTTCTCCAGGGTCACTCCTTTCACTTTTTTTTTTTTAAGTCAGCTGCTATGGCTGTGAAGGAAAACCTCAAAATGTGATCAAGTGGCAGGTAACTCAAGCTGCGTCCTGATCCAATAGCTCTGCAGTGTGAGTTGCCTCATCAGTGTCAAAGGATGATAATTCATATGCCACTGATGGCATTTAGGAGTGAGATAGGGGTTTAAACTTGGTGATCTCTAAATGTTGGATATAGGCACCTCAGTCTTTTTGTAGATATAGTCCTCAGGCTATAGGAGTTACTTACATTACTTGGTGGTTCCAATAATGATCAAAGAATACCTCATTCTTTTCACGATGACACTGGTATTTTCAATGGAATTGCTACAGATTTACTCCAGTTTAACACTGGCCTATTTACTGTATGCAATGGCTGTATTGTTTTGTAGAGACAGGCTCCCAATAAGCATGCAAATCATCACATACCTGCTAAATGAGAGACTGTAAAATCAAGTATCATCAAAAGCCAACACCTCTGTTTAAGATTAATCTACATTTTTTTAAAAGTTTCTTCTGTTTTTACCTAGAGATGAGTTTCAGCCACAACAGCTGGCTATCTGAATTTTGACTCCCAGACAAATTTGGGAGCATTCAGATCCAGTGTTCTGACTTGTGATCGTCTCTCTGAAGCTAGCCCTAATCCTGAGGCAGGGTATCACAGTGCACTTTCTACATTAATTCTGATACTTGGCAGGGGCTTGCCTCTCACGAATCACTGTAAAACTCCCAACACTAAAGCAGCCAGTGGCAAAGGGCCTTAGTTACGAATTGTTTTTTTTCTGATTATTGTTATAAAAACCCTGCAGCATGTTCATGGGCAGTGGGAAGACAATGGTGGAATTCTTCTCAGTAGCCAGCGTGGTTAAGGTCTGCAGGTAGCGCAGCTGGAGGGCTGCTGGAGTCTCAGTCAGCACCATTGAGGCCTGCTTCAGTGCTTTGGAAGCATTCATTTCTCCTTCTGCTGCTATGACCTAAAATGTGATAGAAATGGATGTGTTGGTGGCAGTGAGGAATAGCCACCCTCCAGCTGCAGTAAAAAAACCTACAATGGTGGTTCATCCTTCAAAAGATACACAGGCCATAGAAGCACCACATTATATCAATGTGAGAAATATTTCTGTGGGTCTCACCTTAGCCCTGGCTTCTCGTGTTGCTTCGGCTTCAGCAGCCATAGCTCTTTGCATCTCCATAGGGATCCTGACATCTTTGATTTCCACACGTGCCACTTTGATTCCCCATCTATCGGTGGCATTGTCAAGGATAGACTTGGGGTAGATTTTTTTTTTAAATACATAATATGAAAATCAATACTGTGTGACACAAATGACAAAGCACACTAACCACAATGTCTCAGACCTTCAATATGCTCAGAATTCCAAAACAATCACAAAAAAATTGAAAAAAGAATAAATGGGAGGAAATTGGGATCTGCAACGGGGCTCTTTAGGAGTGGGTAAAATGGCTAAATAACTCAGGTAAATTATTAGTTGTGAACTAGTCTCAGATCTGTGAGGTGTTGGAGAGGTGATGATGTGCATGGGCAAAATGTGTTAGTTTTCTAGTACTGGTTCTGCCAGGTCAGCACAGCTTTGAAAGGGTTGGTCAGCATTAAAGCTGTACATGCCCAAACCTACAGACACTGCTTTGAGCTAAATTCCTCACGTGAGGAATTGTTTGAAGGACCAGGTGCAACAATGACAACTGTTTGAAAAGGGCCACGAGAATCAGGGAACATAAAGAGGTAAGTAGCCTATGTAAAAGAATAGCATTCAACCTTTGTTGCAGATAAGCCACTCAGTCATCCATTGGAGCCACAGAGAACCTTAGTGCAAGTGACGCATTGAAACTGCACTGTATTATTTGCCATCCGTACCTAAAAGCTGTATGATACATCACAATGCCTAGCACAGTGGGATCTTGGTCCCTGACTAGGGCTCCTAGGCACTACCACAATGAAGAAAATTGATTCTTCCTCCTTACACATTGGCACAACCTCATGACATATCACCTCTGTCATGTGCACATTTTCTCCTGGCTGCTGGCAGAGGGGTGGGAGTGAGCTTTCTTTTGTGGGGGGGAGAGGTGTCTTGCACTATTCCTAATAGCGAAGAGGAACTAAGGTCTTTTATTCTCTCTTCTACTCTCTCTTGACTGCCACAGTGACAGTCCATGGAAAGAGGGGGAGGAAATTTAAACACTTTCCAATTCAGTCTAGTTCAGTTCAATTCAATACATTTTACTGGCATGACATAAGACAGGGCTACTCAACACGCAGCCTGTGGCCCATTTGTTTGTGGCCCATGGTGTGGATTGGGTTTATTCAGGGCTCAACACGCGGCCCACTGGTGAGAGCCAAAACAAAGAAGTAGTCAATATAATGGTCTTCTATTGATATGCGTTTTAGTAGTTAAATTCCTGGACTGTCATTGCTCATTAAAAGAGCTGCCATATGGGTGGAAATCGGGTAAATATTGCATTTTATTAATATCAGCAGAACTGACTTAAATGGGGCCAGTGTGTTGTGTAGTCTTGCCTTAACCTTTGTATTCAGACCTGTCAGTGTGAAAGAAGCTATTTGCATATATTTGCATATATATTTCCATGTATATGCAACCATACTTAAGTTGCGGCCCTCAGCATGTGCTGAGGGCCCCCAGGGCTTCCAAAGTTGAGTAGCCCTGACGTAAGAGATGGGTGGTCCCAAAGTTTAATCAAGCATTTGCTCACATTTACAAAAGGTATGTCATGCCTGACCAACCTATCTCCTTCTTTGAGAAAGTGACCACATTCTTTAGAAAAAGGAAATATAGCAGCTCTAATCTACCTGCATTTCAGTCAGGCACTTGATACAGTTCCATATGGGAATGTTTTAGTGACATTGGAGAAGAGGGGAATTAATATGAGCACTGAAAGATGGATAAGGAGCTGGTTAAAGGGGAGAGTACAATGGGATATACTGAAAGGTGAACTCTCAGGCCGAAGGGAGGTTACTAGTCAAGTGCCTCCGGATTGGCCAGAGGATCAATATTATTTAACATTTTTATTACTGACCGTGGTACAAAATATAGGAGTGTGAGAATAAAGCTTGTGGCTGACTCAAAGTTGGGAGGTATTGCCGATACAAATGAAGACTAGACTATCAAACAAAATGATGGGAACAGCTTTGCAAATTGGATGAATAGAAATGGGATGAAATTTAATAATTCAAGTGCAAAGCCATGCGTTTAGGTACAAGAATATTTGCTATAAGTGGGAAACACAGCAATTAGAAGTGACAGAGGAGGCAAAAGACTCGGGTGTACTAGTTGTTCACAAGATGACCCAGATGAGCCATCAACAGGATGCAGCCATGAAAAAGGCTAATGCAGTTGTAGGATGCATCAGGGGAAGTAGTTTCAGGAGAGACAGGAAAGTGTTGGTACTGTTATACAACACTTCAAGACAGATGAGTTTGTGGAGGGAATGGTAGGATGGAACAGCCTACAATGGCATTGAGCTGATCTGTGACTGCGAGCAGAAAATATCTCCAATGGCTGGGGATGGGATGCTAGATGGGGCATCCACTGAGTAATAATTACACAGAATTCTTTTCCAGGTGTCTGGCCAGTGGGTCTTGCCCATCTGCTCAGGGTCTAACTGATCATCATATCTGGGGAGGCAAAGGAATTTTCTTCCATATCAGATTGACAGAGATCCTGGGGTGTTTTCACCTTCTCTGCAGCATGGAACCTGAATCACTTGCGGAGTAAAACTAGTGTAAATGATGGATACTCTGTAATTGAAGGTCTTTAAACCATGATTTGAGGATTTTGGTAACTCAGTCAGAGGTTATGGATCTATTACAGGAGTGGGTGAGTTTCTGTGTCTGCAATGTGCAAGAGGGCTGACTAGATATTCATAATGTTCCCTTCTGACCTTAAAACGTATGGCCTGGTCTACACTTGGACCTTAGTCCAAAATTAGCCTCCCAAGGTCGATTTTGTAAGTGGTATGTCCACACTACCAAGCCCGTTCTTTCAGAATAAAGGAACCGCAGAATTCAAACTCTGTAGTCCTGCTTTTCATGAGAATAACGCTATTCCCGAATTTGTAAATCTGAAATAACATTAGTGTGGACACTCAGGTTGCACTAGTTCAAACTAATTGGCCCCGGGAGGCCTTCTGCAGCTCGCCACAGTGCTTCCTGGGGCTCTGAGTCCGAGGTAGCACATCCACATTAACGGAGCCTACCTTGGACTACCTTCGATGCTTCCCTGTAGTGAGGACACGGAACTTCAAATCTGTAAAATTGGGTACTCAGAAGTCGAATTTAGTACATTTGAAATAATCTCCTAGTGGAGATATGGACTAAGGGTCTAAGATAGAGTATCCTGGTGACTATGGATTTCTCCACCATAATATGGTATTGATAATTTCTAAGGAAGTGACAGGGAGCCTCATCTCAAGACTTTTTTACTATCTCATTCACATTTCAAAAAGTTGAGTCCAGAGAGTTCTGTTTACTTTAAAAAAAAAAAGATTAGTTTTATCAGATATTCTGAGGATGTATCTTTACAATATTTCTTCCCTATTTTGCAGTAGGCAGTGTATGTAAAAGATAAAATAAAATACAATAATTGTTAAAAGACTCCCAATTTTTAAGGTGATATTCCATAAAATGAGACTCTGTACTCATCAATGGAACATTAGATGTGGATTTACCTGGATATTGTGAGCAATCTCTTCTCGACCAGACAAGATCTGGGACAGGTTTTGGGTGCCTAGAACATTTCTCAAAGTGGTCTGTGCCAGCAGGTTAGTGGCTAGATGGACATTTGTGACATTAGCCACTGCACAGACAGCACTATGGATTTTGTAATAGACCACTCCATCAACTTGGGTAGTTACAGAATCTTTTGTAAGAATCTATGAAAAACAAACATACAGAGATGAGATAATTATCAAGGAACCACAAATCCCAATGTTATGGAGTCTTCTGTTTCCTGTAGTGAAACAAGAAGCCACTATATTCAAATAAATTGAGAGAAATTGTCCTCAGGGGCATCACCAGGATTTATTACTAAAGCAGCACTTGGTGCAAGGTAGTTAAGTGACTCTCCCTGTTAACAAGTTATCGTTACTCTGAGTGCATTTGTCTTGGAATAATCACTGGCGGTTATCCTGTTTCAGTGTTGTGGATTAGGACCTTGTTACTTGTCCATGCAGTGCTAACTTAGTTTGAGGTACAGCTCTGGCTTCTCTAAAAAGTAAAGGATGTGCTTGCTCTCAGTATATAAACATCAGTGAAGAATATGGATATTCATGGAATTTAGAAATCATAGGAACAAGAAGGTGGTGGGGAGACAACAGCTAGGTAACGTGTTCTTATGTAAGCACTCCAGGCCACGTTCACCAATGGTGAAGGGAACTATAAATCCCCTGTGCCCCAGTGAACAATTCATCTTGTTGTAGTATAGGTGGTATTTCCACTGCTGCCTTACCCTCAGAATAGGTGGGGCATCAATAGGGGGGCATCTTTAGTTTGTAGGCAAGGGCTCCATGGAAACCCTGTCCAAAGAGATTGCAGGGAGGTTGTACCAAGTAAGTACATTATGGTCGACATCCTTCCTGTACCAACCTACCCATGTTCTGAACTGGCTCTCTTCATCCCTTTTGCACCACATCTCCCCCTTCCCCTTCCCAATATATCATCTTCCCTCCACACCAGCTGGCTTTCCATCGCCGAAGTCCTTGCCTCTCACGGCTATGCTGGGGGTTGGAAGAAACCTCTCTGAAGCAGGTGGGCATAATAGTACCCCTTCATACAGGCTAAAAGTACAAAGCAGTTTCCTGTGTGCAATAGAGAGCTGGATCAATAGGACCCACTTCCCAAAAACACAGGCCATGTGCTCGTGGAATAGGAGTTGAGCAATGCACACCTCCCTGAAATGCAACAAGTTACAGCGCTGTAAAGTGCCAGTGTAAACGGACTCCCAGTGCTGTTAGCTACTCCCCTCATGGAGGTGGTTTACCTTGAGCACTGGGGGAGCTCTCTCCCAGCACTTGTGCAATGGTCACACTTTCAGTTTAAAGCAGGGCCACAGCAGCGCTTTTATTTTAGAAGTGTAAACAAAGCCCAAGTCTGTATTGCTGCCAAAGACAGAGGCCTTGTCTATACTTACCTGGAATGGAACATTAGGCTGAATTAAGGTTGAAGATACGCAACTCCAGTTACATTATTGCATAGCTGGAGTCGACATAGCTTAATTCAACCTTCAGCACCATCTCCATAGCAGGAGGTCAATGGGAGAAGCATGTATTGGTGTCAATGGGGGCGCTTTCAGCATGCAATTTAGCGGGTCTTTCTGGACCCGCTAAATCAAACTCCGAAAGATTGACCACCGCAGTGTCAATCTTCCTGGTGATGAAGACGTGGCTAACATCTGAAACTATTTTAGATTAAATTTCCAGTGTAAAGGATTATTGAGCTGTTGTTACCTCTTGTGGAGGAATGTTACAAGTAACGGTTCTAAGATCAACCCTGGCAAAAACATCTATGCACGGAAGAACCAGGATCAAACCTGGAAAAAAGAAGAAAAGTCCAAAGCTGAAATATCTTTAGCGATCGGCTAAACTCTGTTTCCATATCAAGCAAACCTCTGAAAATTACTATTCCCATTGTGCAATTAGAATGGTCCTCAGAGGTATGCTGATGTTACCACAGCATTTCTTTTTTCCGTATGAGGATTTATATATTTATGTGTGTAATAAAAACAAACACAGATGTCACAATACAAATGTGAATTTAGTATGGAGAACTAGACTGGGAGTTGGGAGAACTCCATTCTGAGAGCTGCCATACGACCTAGGGCAATTTACTTCCTTTTTCTGTGCCTCTGTTTCCCCTGAAGCTTTTTGTCTATTTAAAGTATTAGCTCTTCAGGATGGTGGTTCAGGGGAAACTACATTACTTAGTATGATTCCTCCCCCAATCCCTGAGCCTGCCCACTTTTTGGGCTACATGGCTGTTTTTGAAAGGACAAGAGATGGTTATATGATAAGGGATTCATCCTCCATTCCTACTCCACTGTCTGACTGTACCTTTTCCAATGGACTGTCTTTCAGCTGCACTCTGCAAAAGTAAGTATTATAATAATGTAGAGTGCATTCTTGTTATTATTCTTGATCAATTCCTATGACACCAGCACCTGAAGACCCCAACTATGATGCCAGGTGCTGTGTTAGGTGTTGTACACGCACTGTGTAAGAGATTGTCCCTGCCCCAAAGAGGTTACAACTTTAAATGGACAAGACAGATGAAGTATGAGAAAGGAGGTATTATTATACCCATTTTACAGATGGCAAACTGAGGTCCAGGGAGATTAAATGGCTTGCCCAAGGTCACACAGAATTAGAATTCAAATCTAAGTCTCTCTCCAGTGTGCTAAACACAAAATCACCCTTCCCCTGCATGTGAACTTTACTCTAAGATAAAGCCAGGATTAGATTTCAGGATCTGCTGGCTTCCTTTCCAAATAGCAATATGGAAAAAAACAAGTGGGCAGACAAATGGACAAAGAATCACTTTCTACTTTTTACTGCACCTTGGACAAGTTCCTTGCATTACCCATTCTCTGAACAAGGATTACATGGAACGTTTGTTGGTTACAATGGAAACAGAATAAAACTCCATTTACTCACCCGGGCCTTTTGCTTTTTTAGACACTATCCGTCCCAGCCGAAATATGACGGCACGCTCATATTCTCTGATAACCTACGAAAATATATTTAAAATAGAATTTAACACTAATGTTACCACACTCCTGCTGGGTGTGGTTCACTGGCCCATGTAGTGGTAGTTATACCACTTACCAAGAGAAAAAATGAGTTTGTTCTACAGCCAGAGCTGAGCTCCAGCTAGCTTTAACTCAAGCGATAGAGGTGCATGCACAAAACTCCAGAGGTCCCAGGTTTGGTTCTGCCTACTGGTGTTATGCTAACATCACCCCCTCCCTGACTTTATATCCTTCAAACCACATTGAATTGTCAAAATTAATGCATTTTTTGTCTTGTTCTCCCCTCTTCCTGTCCCTTGCTGTGGAATGTCAGGCCTCAATCCTGACATACTTATGCATGTGATTATCTTTATGTATTTGAGTTGCTCCATTGATTTAATTGGGACTACTCACATCTCACACTTGAAGTTCATTGTGTGCATGAGGACTTGCAGTCTTGGCCTTAAATTGTAAAATCATTAGGCTGTAGACCTGAATTTGTATTTGTCTGTACAAATACTGATGGTTTTTTTTCTCAGTCTCTCTTCACAGCACCTCAGAAACATTCATTAATCTATTCTCAAAGCATTCCTGTGAAGTAGGGAAGTAGCAGCCCAGTCTGAGCGCTGTAGGCACAGAGAATATAGATAACTTAGCCAAGGCTATACAGGAAACCTGTGGAAGAACACAGACCAGAACACAGAACCCTTGCTTCCCAGTCTTTCACCTTAACTACAAAAACAATACTTTTCCCCGTAACATGGGGTACAAAGGGCTTTTTGCCCTGGACTAAGAGACCATTCGCTCAGTGCTCCAGTTCCCATCAGCTTACCTTTAAGCACATCCAGATGGAGAAAGGAAAGGTTATAAGCACCAACAGGAATGAAAATGAAACCAGGATCCAGCCGCAGACCCCGATTCCAGCCTTCTTATCTGCTATAGTAAAATAAAAAGGCAGAAACCATTGCCAGTTGCCTGGTCAATCTGCTGAGTTTATAATAAAAGATCTGGAACAAAAAAAAGAAGCTTCAGAGGAGTAGCCAATTTAGTCTGTAACAGGAAAAACTTAAAAAACAACAAATAGTCTAGTAGCACCTTAGTCTAGTCTTTTTTTCCAATTGCTTTTCCGGAAGAGGCTTTTCCAACATTTGGCCTCATGTAGATGAGGCCAAATGGTGGAAAATGCCTCCTGTTTTGGAGGAGCCCTTATTCCTCATAGAACGAGGTATACAGGGCTCCCCAAGGCTATGTCTAGACTACATCCCTCTTTCGAAAGAGGGATGTAAATTAGACATATTGAAATTGCAAATGAAGCCAGGATTTGAATTTCCCTCACTTCATTTGCATAATCATGTCCCAGTGTTTTTTTCGAAAAATGCTATTTTGAAAGTGAAGCCACAATCCAGATGCGGTTCTTTCAAAAAGAAAAGCCTATTTCCAAAGATCCTGTAAATTTCATTTTTTGAGGAGTACAGGATCTTTCAAAAAAGACTTTTCTTTTCGAAAGAACTGCGTCTAGACTGCGGTTTCACTGTCGAAATAGTGTTTTTCAAGAAAAGCCGTGACGCGATTATGCAAATGAAGCATGGGAAATTCAAATCCAGGCTTCATTTGCAATTTCGATATGTCTAATTTACATCCCTCTTTCGAAAGAGAGATGTAGTCTAGACATAGCGTTGGGGAGCCCTTTCAAAAGAGGAATGTAGTTTAGATGTACCCCAAAAGAGCACGTCTGCTCTTCCACAAAAAAAAGCGTTCTCTAAACGTGGCGGAGTTTTTCCGGGGTACCTCTGGCATCCTGGAAAACCCCCGCAATGTAGACATAGCCTGGGAGAGCGGAGACAAGTAGGGGATACTAAGGAGCAGAGCTACAAAGAGGGAAAGCCAACGTGCTCTCCACCACTACCCCGGAAGGGTGAAAAACCAACCCAGTCACATACAAGAGGAGCAGCTGGGGCATGTTACAAATAATGTAATGATTGATGCTTGTGTAATGTTTATGCATAATGATCTATGTAATATATCAACTGTATTGAAACAATGTGTCAACTACATTGAAATAATGTGCCTGAATGCCTATGTATGTCTAGGTTGTCATTCAATGTCAAACTGTCAAACTTCATTTGTCATTTCATCTGTCAATCATTGAGAGAACCATTGCTGTAAGGTGATCTAGCACGTAGTGTCAAACTGACTGTGTAAATCTGAAAGTGTATGAATATTCATCAAAGTGACAGTTACTCATGAATATGTAATTTCCAAAGTGTGTCATCCAATCATTTTAAACTTATGTAAAGAGGCATTCTATCTCCACCAATCATTTTAAAATGTAACGCTCATGAATATGCATAAGCCCAGCCTTTATAAGTCCACGCAACACCCGTTTCTAGCGTTGCGTCGGGGCGTCGGGCTTAGGTATAGATCTAGCTTAGAGAGTGAGTGTGAGGTCTAAAGTCTTGGTCCCGGGTTTTAGTTAAAGGAATGAGAGAGGTCTAGAAGTCTTTTGATGTGGAGATAGACGGAAGGTTTATCCTCCCTTCATATAGGATAGGTTAGTTATTTAGTTTAGATTTTAGTTAGGTTAGATCTCGTCGTCGTGTATGTTCGTCAGGTTCGTGTCAGTCCACCGGCATGACGGCATGTCGGCCGTCGTCGAGACTGTTCATCGGGCGCATCGAGATTAGTTAGGGTTTTATTTTAGGATAGGTTAAGTGTAGGATAGATAGAGAGTCTAGCGTCAATCGCCAGTTCCCGTTGCTCCGAAGAGCAAGAAGAGGGACGGAGACCAGATAGTTCCACGGAAAGTGAAACAACTGTCTTCGCACTCAACCAGCCGTCGGGGGATCGCTTTGGCTGTTCCTCTCCAAGGGCTTCCAATTAGCTTACGGATTGCAGGTCGCCATCCTCGGTCTACCGACGAGGGACTCCCGGCTGTTCCTCTCCCACAGCTTTAAATTAGCCAACGGATTGAGGTCGCCAGCAACCCATCCATCGCCGTTGCGTCACAGACTCTGGTAGTATAATTGTTTATTTTAAAAGGGGACTTCCCCCTATCTGTTATATTTGAGATTTATATTTAATATAGTCTTGTTGTTATAAAATCCATCTAAATTGTTAAGTCTTTATTTACGCGCCGCATCTTTGGGTAGAGGCAATTTAACTGGTGATCAGATACAGTATTCGGAGTCGCACCTTTAAGATCTTAATATTCCAATTAGGCTAATTAGGCATAGTTAGTTATAACTGTTGTGGCCCCATAAGGGTTACAGGCGTAAGCAGTAGGAACCAGGTCAAGAGAAGTGGAAGGAGCCACTGAAGGGGAAGAACAGCTGCAGGAATCAATTTGTCAGTGAGGAGTGTGGCCATAATACGTTTTTGGGGGCATGCAAGTGAGCAACAAAAGCTGAATGCTACTGCCTCTTCTGCCCAAGTGCGCCATTCCTCACCACTGGTTGGAGAGGAAGAGAGATAAGGTTTCATCACCCTCGCGCAGGATACACCGGAGGACTGCTCAGAGGCACTGAGTGTAGAGGCTGTTCCAAACAAACTGCTTCAGCCCTGCTCCCACCCTGGGCTTAGCATAACCTGTGGTTGGAGCCTGCTCTTCATACCTAAACCCCTGTACTCCTACACCAGAACTAAGGTTTTCCCCGCACACATGCTCTGCTTGGGATCCAAACTTTGCCTCATGTGAAAGGCTTCTCCTTGTATAACTTATACAAACTTATTTTCCCCCACCACAATCCCTGAGGAAAGAGACTGCTGTCCTCTGGTCCTCTCCTCCACATTTCTGAGGTCCCTGCTACAGACAGGTTGAGAGGCTTGGGTCCAAGAGGGCAGAGTTTCAGGCCTTGTTTGGAATGTCCTGCCTTTTCTGGTCTGGTTTTTTTACATGACAACTGTGTGTACATGTTACACTAATATGAGAGTTTGGATCTAAGCTTTTGTTCTGACCCACTCCAACAGAAAAGACACAAATCTAGGTCGGGTTTAGGCCCGTTAGTTGCCAGTAAAATATCATCTGGACTTGCCACTGCTGGAACACATGATTTGAGTAGTTCCCTTGAGTGAAAAAAATCAGGTACATACAGTTGAAGACAGACAAGGGTCCTCGGGGATTAATGTAAAAAACTTCTTCTTTGCTGCTTCACCACCATACATCTTGCCCTGGAATTGTCTATTAAGAGTCACTAGACATCACTACAGTGTTGGACTATCTATGGTACATGAAATAATAGACAAGAGGACACAAGTTCCTTCTATCAGCTGACTGCAACGGAAAACGAGAGGTCATGGAATGGGTGTAAGTGGAAATAGTTAAGCCAAGTCTTGACAATTAATGGCAGATGGCACTCTATTGAGTCCAGGCAATAGTAGTGGAGCGAGATGGACTAGCTGATCCAAGAGAGCCTTTCCTTCACGTTTCCCATCTCTCCACTTCTGCAATTATAACGCACACACCTGCTGCATGTGGTTCACTGTCCCACCTAGTGGCACATAGTCCACTTACAGAGAGAATAATGAGTCTGCTCTACAACCTTTGCTATCAGCCAGCTGGCTTTTAGCTCATGTGGTAGAGGTTAGGGATGTAATAGTGTAGTCGATTAACCGATTAACTGATAAGCAAAAGCGTATAGGTTAATGCCACAAACTACACGCATTTCCTCTGACAGTACATTTTTTAGCAGGCTGGCCAGCAGCCTGGCTCAGTCCTGGCTTGCCACAGTTCTGGGATCTATCCCTGCTGCAGCTCGGCATTTAAAGTGTATTAGGAGCTGGGCAGGCAGCCCAGCTCAGTTCCAGCTCGGGCCAGGTCCAGGAGCTCAGACCCCTCCTAGGTAGGGGCTTGCTGCCACCTCATGCTGCTGCCTCTTTATCAGAGGCAGCAACACAGGGTAACAGGCAGCCTGTCTATGAGGGGAGCCAGTGTATGAGAGGAGCTGCTGATACAGAGGCAGCAGTGCAGAGAGGCAGGGGGACACCTTGGGATAGAGCTGGAGTGCACTGGCTGCCAGCCCTGTTCCTGGGGACTATAGAATAGTCGACTAACCAATAAGAATTCATGAGCTTACTCAACTGTTTGATTAACTGATATTTAACATCCCTAGTGGAAGTTCATACACTAAACTAGAGAGGTCCCAGGTTTGATTCTGACCATAGTCAACTGGGGTCTAGTGCTAAAACCCCATTTTAAACTTTGAGCTGCCTAAGTTCCATTTAAAATTAGGTGTGGATCTGTTATCTCATTTAAATGTGTGAATATGGGAGCATGTGAATGTATGGCAATGGGATCCATCCCAGACTCTAGTCTGTCTCAGTAGCCAGCTGCCAGCATTACCTTGATGGCCAAAGAACAATGGGAGGGAGCCCTGCAAAAGAACCCACCCAAGAAAGAGACAAAAATCCCATCAAGAAAAGTCACATCTGCTGTTAACTGATGCCTCATGGTCATACAGTACCCTGTGGCATGGGACAGGACCTCCTTGCAGGAGGCATAAGGGATCTGTCTTTCTTTCTTTCTCAACAGATCCCCCTCTAGACTGCTGCTTTTTGACGACAAAATGCTGAATCGGCAAAACGCGGCGGCCATTTTTATACAAATTAGGTGCGGGATATTTAAATCCCTGCCTCATTTGCAATGTTGACCTGCCTAATCTGCATCCCTCTGCCGACAGAGGGATGCAGTCTAGACATACCCAATGGCTGCGTCTACACTGGCATGATTTTGCACAAATACGTTTAACGGAAAAGTTTTTCCATTAAAAGTATTTGCGCAAGAGAGCATCTATACTGGCATGTGCCTTTGTGCAAAAGATTTGCTTTTTGCACAAAAGCATCCATACCCAGTATAGACGCTCTCTTGCGCAAGAAAGCTCCGATGGCCATTTTAGCCATCGGGCTTTCTTGCGCAAGAGGGCCAGTGTAGACAGCAACGTTAATTTCTTGCGCAAGTATTCTTGCGCAAGAGGGCTTATGCCTGAGCAGGAGCATCAAAGTATTTGCGCGAGAAGCACTGATTTTGTACATTACAAAGTCAGTGTTCTTGCGCAAATTCTCGCAGCCAGTGTAGACAGGTGGCAAGTTTTTGCGCAAAAGCAGCCGCTTTTGCGCAAAATCTTGCCAGTCTAGATGCACCCAATGGCTGCGTCTAGACTGGCATGAATTTGCGCAAATGCTTTTAACGGAAAAGTTTTCCGTTAAAAGTATTTGCGCAAGAGAGCGTCTAGATTGGCACGGATGCTTTTGCGCAAAAGCACTCTTTGCGCAAAAGCATCCGTGGACAATCTAGATGCGCTTTTGCGCAAGAAAGCCCCGATCACTATTTTAGCCATCGGGGCTTTTTTGCGCAAAACAAAACTGAGCTGTCTATACTGGCCCTTTTGCACAAAAGGTTTTGCACAAAAGGACTTTTGCCCGAACAGGAGCGTCAAAGTATTTGCGCAAGAAGCACTGATTTCTTACATTAGAACGTCAGTGCTCTTGCGCAAATTCAAGCGGCCAGTGTAGACAGCTGGCAAGTTTTTGCGCAAAAGCAGCTGCTTTTGCGGAAAAACTGGCCAGTCTAGACACAGCCCATGTGTAACTGGCACCATTTGGTACCCTCATAGCTAGTTTTAGCAGCAGGAGGCTAAGGATTGTCCATGTATGGACTCTGAATTATCCTTTCTCCTACAGGTGACTGTCCCCAGATAACAGCTGAGGCACATGGGCAGGGAAGCTGGGATTAAAGCTGTCTGTGGAGATGGAGGAATCCAAAGCTAGTAACCTGAGTCCTGTGACACACACTTAACTCTCTCCAATATACTCACATTTGTTGGGGTATTTTTCCAATAAGAATGGAAGGAACACTTACCAACTAGAGTCTCCTTACTCTCCTTCCCAGGGGAGTCTCTCCCAGAATCCATCTCATTATAGAGAAATCCTTGTTACCTCACAGGCCGGAATAAAGATACCCCCTCAAATGGCACCCTGCTTGGTAAAGCATCTGAGAAGAAAAAGCAGAGTGGCAGAAGAACAAGCTTTCACCTGCGACAGTGTCCCCAAGGGATTAGTTACCCAGGTGCGGGAGGAATGTTTACAATAACAAAGTCTGAGGGGCCGTTCCTCTCTGGAGTAACTCCCCTGGTTTCAATGGCTGCACTCCAGGCTGACTGTGACCCAGCACATCTTGTTGGTGCAGAATTGTCTCCAGGAATGATTGCTACACACCTCAGCAGTGAATAGCACAATTTTACAACCATGTCAGAAAAGGAACAGTCTACAAAGCTGGACTGTAAACTTTCTAGGCCAGGGATTCTTTCTTAATCTGCACCTTTACTGTATCCAGTGTAAAATGGCCCCAATTTTGTTTAGGGTCCCTACAAACGAGTGCAATACAAATATTAATGTAAGGATGTAAGTGATCATCCAAGGAGCATAGTGAGTGAATCCTCCTTCTCCTCTTCTAGGCATGTAGGTGACACCTTAACAATTCATTATTATTATTATTAATAATAATAAACATTTATATTGCACTAAGACCTAGAGGCTAAACAAGTTGAAGTCTTATTGTGCTGGACACTGTATAAACATATGGAAACCTTTTCAGTCTTTAATTCCTTCCATTGCCCAGGAATTATATGCTTCAGAGAGTATTTTGCTACACTTCCTGAAATGCTTTGCTTTAGAACTGATATGAAAGTGGCTGTAATTAGAGTGAAAATAAGACAAAACCATTTGTGAACTTAGTGCAAGCAGATGTCAGCCCCTTCTATGGGCATAGGACAAAATGTCATTGCATGTTTTTTTCACTCTCTCACTTAGTGCATTAAATGTATTTTATTATTTATCTTCTGCCTCACAATTTAATTCTCCATCTATATCCATTACTTCCTTATTGCTGCCAGTACATTGAATTACATTTGCATAATGCTTGTTACAGCCCAGGCTGTGTTCTCGCCATGAATGGGCACCAGGCTGCTATATTACACCCAACCTTTGGATGCAGTGGACTTCCAAGCTCACTGGGTTTGCGCAGCATGCAAGCACCATCTCTGGATCTGGGCTCTCAGGCACACTTCAGAGGAGCAGACTCACTGTTGGACACTCTGTCCTTTAGGGATGGGATCCCACAGTCCAGCCTTGGCCCCCCCCAACCAATACCGACACTCCAAGTCTCCACCGCTGTTTATACATGCACCCTTCATAACTCACCTCGTGGGTACTGTAGGGGTGAGTTCAACTCTTTGAGAATGTGTGACAGATAAAGTTTTGCCTAGATTGTTAGCTTCATGGGGCAGGGCCTGTCTCTTACTTATATATTTGTACAGTGCACAGCACGATATGGCCTTGACCCATGAGTGGCTCTCCTAAGCACTATGGTATCACACATAATAATATTCCTAAACAGCACAGAGGGTATCAAAAATAACAGCTATACCCTGCTCCTCTGCCCTCAGTCTATGCTCAGCCCTTCTGTGAATGCTTTGGCCCAGGCCGTGTGAGAGGCAGGTTAGAGCCATCTGCCTCCTGCAGTCCATGAGTTTGCTGGCAATTACGCAGCTGTGTATGAGGGAAAAAGCACATCTGGGGCAGAGTCTAATCTTAAATCAAGGTCCCGCTCCCCTTTGTCAGTTGAGTCACTGTGATGGATGGAAGGGTTACTACCCTTGTCTGGACAGCCCAGCAGTTAGTTCACTAAATTGCCCATAAGGCAGAAGTAGGCAAAAGCCTCTCATGGGCCGGATCCGGCCCACCTTGGGCTTTGTTTTGGCAACTGCAAGCCCCGCTGGGGGAGGAGGACAGGAGCTCAGCCCCCATCCCTCCACCCCACCCCCCCCACACTGCTGCTGGAGAGGAGGCAGCGCTGGGGTTGAGGCTTACCCAAAAGGGCCGGGCCAAGAGGCACCGCTACCCGGCCACGTGTCCTAGGGCCAGCCCCTGAGGTGTTGCTTCTGTAGCCACATGGTCTGGGACTAGCTCCAGAAGCTGGGTGGCGGTCCCAGTCTGCACGGCCATGGTAGCAGCGCCTCCAGGGCCATCACCTGGCCACAGCAGCAGTGCCTCCGGGGCCGGCCCCGGGCTGCGGCGCCTTTGGCATCCGGAGCAGCGTGGGGGCCACATGACTGCCGTGCCTTCAGGGCCAGCCTCAAGCTACACGGCTGCAGCAACAGCACCTCCAGGGCCTGCCCCAAGCTGCATAGCCATGGCAGAGGCACCTCCAGGCTCGAGGGCGGCTTGTGGTCACGGTGCTTTGGGGCCGGCCGCATGTCTGTGGCAGTGGCACCTCGGGGCCAGGCCCGGATCACGTGGACGCAGCAGCAGTGTCTCTGGCCTCCGGGACCACATGGCCACAGCAGTGGGGCCTCCTTCCAGGGCAGCCAGGACAGCGTGGCTGTGGCCAATGCTGCAAGGGAGCATGAAGCCAGGTAAAGTTCCCCCTCATGTCCAGACTCCCCACCCCAATCCTGTCACTTCCTCCCCCGCCACAAGACCCAGCACCCCCACTTGCTCTGACACCCTCCCTTGTTCTTGTACCCCCTCTCCTGGACACACACTGCACCCTCCCCAGATCCTGCACCCCATCCCTATCCTACTTGCTGGCAGCCCCGTCTCATGCACTGTACCCCTCATTTTTGTCCCTACCCCAGAGCCTATGGAGGTCCATAAAATTCACTAACTCCAGAACCCCAGAAAAGTTAATCTGGTCTATGGGAAGCTCTGAATCTTTGGTTTCCCCAACCTCATGGGGTGAGGGGAAGGAAAGGGGGAAACTGAGGAGTGAGGTGTCTCAGTTGGGGGGCCACATCAGTGAGGGTTGAGGGTTTTTGGAGGAGTTTTTTTGCTTCTCACTTGTGTGGTCCCCAACTGATTTTTTTGTGGGGCAGTGATTCCAGATCCAAAAAGGATTCCCCACCTTTCCATAAATAAAGAAAACATGGAAACCTTTTGTGTTGGACATAATATTTTACTTTATTTAAAATGAAGTTCGATAAACTAACATGAGAACTTTAAAACTCTTAATTTGTTTCATAATTTAAATTAAACTGTTCTTACTAGCAGCAGCTGGTTCAGCAAATAAGGTCACTGTACCCAGCAGGGTAGTTCTCAACCCCACCCCTTCTATCCAAGGCCCCACCCCTTCCAGGTTGGCCCATGGCCACTTCCAAAATTTGTGAAGTGCCCCCCCCCCCTTTCAAAATTATTGACCACCCCTGCTGTAAGGGATAAACTCGAGACAGTAGGTCCTAGAGAGTCTCCAGTTTGTGTTGATAGGGAGCCAGGAGAGCCAATGAAAAAAGCATGTGAGTTTTGAATTGAAAAGCAGGACCTTCCTGCTGCAGTGTTTGTGTGACCAGAGCCAGACTGGGAGGCATGAGTTAAGTCAGGAAAAAGGCACAAAATTTCCAGTGATATTCATGCCTAAGGAAGGACTAAACCTTGGAACAACAGATATATGAGTACAACCAGAAATGTTTAGTTAGGTGTGATCAGGTTATTTTCTTTATTTCTGAGTTTGTTGGACTCCTCTGTACTGCGCCACATTTCTTCCCCATACACTGTAACTTTTTAACTGAATCCCAGGAAAGCAATTCTCTGTTTTTAATCTTGCCTTTTTCAGTTGCTTTGTAACACCTAGCAACCAAATAATGCTTTACCAAGTGTGTCTTTGTTTTAATGACCTTTTTAAGACTATGATCTGGTTCCTGTGGCCTAGAAGGCAGGAGGTTCTGTGTGCACCTGCCTAAAACTGCCAGGTTGGCTATTAAAAATTACAGTTTGTTTTCAAGCTTTCTCCCGAGGGAGGGGTAAAGATCTTGAGAGCACTCCATAAGAAGAAATTACCAAGTGCTTCTTCCTGGGTTTTCAAAGGGCTTTTTGCAGTTGGGTGGTGGCAGTGTACCACCCAATGTCAGGGAATCTGTGACCTTGGGGAGTTTTAAAGCAAAAGCCTTAGCGGCTGTGCATTTTAAAGTCTCTTGCAGGCCCCCACCCTCTGTGCTTGAAGTACTGGAGTGGGGAACAGCGTCACTTTCTTCATAGCCATAGATGGGGTATCACAACCATGGCAAAAGTGCCCCCTCCTAGCATGCTCACCAGGCTGTGAGTTTGGACCCACAAACTGGGACCCCATGTGCTTTTAAGCTCCTTTTGGTGCCCAAACAGACCCTAGTCAGGGTCTGGCTCCAGCCTTTTTGGCACATTTTCTGTGCACAGATTCTTTATCTGGTACCCCTTCTGAAAGGACTAACAGTGTATCCGCTAATCTCCTCTGCAGCTCAAGCACACCCTTTCCATGGGAGCATACTAGTTTATAGTTCACCTCTTCTGGGTCAAATGATGGATGAAGCAAACAGACACAGACTTTGCAGAAAGATTTATAAAACCAGTCACTCTGCATCCTGTATCCTCAGTGCTTGAATGTTCTTTGGATTCAGTTCAGTGTGACTTGAGGGCTCTGGTCCTCTTTGCTGGACTTCACTCTTCCAGCACAGGCCTTCTCCTCCAAAGCAGGGAGACTTGACTCTCTAACCCTTGCAATCAGTGTTCAAAAAGTTTTCTCTGTTCAGGTCACCTGCCTCTCTAAGTTTCCGAGAGTGACTTCTCAGCCATTAGCCTTAGCTAAAGAATAAAGCTGATCGAATGCAGGTAATTACTGCAGTGGTTCATGTCCATGCTATGTGTTTGTCAGAGTCCTCACCTGGAATGCTTCCACCAACTTCAGAGTGTGGGCATTGTAGGGCACTCACAACTGGAACAGCCCTTGTCCCTGCAGCCAACAGCCTTATCTCTCTGCAGACAAGCTGGAGAAAACTGCTTTCACCTAGGGTGCAGCATGCCCCTGGTTCTGTTCAGGCAAGATCTGGTCTGCTGTAAATGGCTTATTCAAAGACAGATACTCAGGTGGCTTGTCCAAGCTCCTTAACACAAGGGGGCTGTGTCTAGACTGGCCAGTTTTTCTGGAAAATCAGCCGCTTTTCCAGAAAAACTTGCCAGCTGTCTACATTGGCTGCTTGAATTTCTGCAAGAACACTGACGATCTCATGTATGATCATCAGTGTTCTTGAGGAAATACTATGCTGCTCCCATTCGGGCAAAAGCCCTCTTACGCAAATGCTTTTGCGCAAGAGGGCCAGTGTAGACAACGTGGTATTGTTTTGCACAAAAAAGCCCCGATGGCTAAAATGGCGATCAGGGCTTTCTTGCGCAAAAGCGCGTCTAGATTGGCCAGGGACGCTTTTCCGCAAAAAGTGCTTTTGTGGAAAAGCGTCTGTGACAATTTAGACGCTCTTTTCCGCAAATGCTTTTAACGGAAAACTTTTCTGTTAAAAGCATTTGCGGAAAATCATGCCAGTATGGACGCAGCTGGGGAGTGAGGCATGGCACCAGTAAAGGTGATCATCATAACCTCACAGACATCATAATCCCACAAAGAGCTCATAAATTGCACATTGACAGACTCCCAAGATCATTACAGCTCTGGAAACAAACTGGGAGAACCAGCTTGCTTTATCTTTGTCCTCCCACCCGCACCCGCTGCTTTTTTTTTTTTTAAGCAACCTCCTTGTTCTCATAGATGAAATTTATTAAAAGTTGATGGCACCTCCTGAAAGACATTTCAGATTCCCTGTCATGGTCTGGTCTTACCAAAACATGGCAGTTCTAACCTATACTGAAAAATACAGTCATTGAGGCTATGTCTAGACTATCCACCTTTTTCAAAAGAGGCTTTTTCGAAAGATACTTTTGAAAAAGCCTCTTTCAAAAAAAAGTGTCTAGACTACAATCAGTACTTTTGAAAAAGCAAGCTGCTTTTTCGAAAGAGCGCACCCAGGCAGTCTGGATGCTCTCTTTCTAAAAAGCAGTTTGCATTACATAGCACCTTTTTTCGAAAGAGCACTTTCAAAAAAAGGCGTTCTTCCTCATAAAACAAGGTTTTCCACGGTTGAAAAAACTGCTGCGTTCTTTCGATTTACTTTCGAAAGAACACGGCAGCAGTCTAGACGCAGGGGAAGTTTTTAAAAAAAAAAAGACCACTTTTTTTGAAAAAACCCTGTAGTCTAGACACACCCAGAGAGAGAGTTCATAAAAATCAAACTGGACTTCATAAGTTTACAAAGATTCCCCATATGGTGAGAATACTCATTTATACCTATTTGCTGCATTTGTTGTTTTCCAGCAGAGAATAACATATTCAGTGGAAAGTAAGAGACAAATTTTAGAATGACAACTTTATTGCCAACTTTAGGAGCTCAAAAATGATCCATCAGACCCTTCAAAAATTAGGAGAAGTGACTCAAAAAATCAGGAGATATAAAATAATAAAGATTACATTGTGGTTTTTGGTCTGGTTTTTGAGTTTGAACATCCCCTGCCCATTGTGTGTGAGACAAGGTGGTAATAGCTTTTATTGGACCCATATCTGAGAAAAGCTATTACCTCACCCACCTTTTCTTGCTGATAACCCGGATAAACATGGTTACAAATACAATGCATGTAGATCTTATGTTGTTCACGCTCCCAAATGTATTGAGGAATGTGATATTGGCCCCTGTGCCGAGAGCTCTCACCCCACTTACTTCTTTCCCTGTCCTGCAAATAATCCTGTCCTTCCAGTTTCCCCTATCTGTGCAACCCACACAGCTCCAACTTCACTTCCACTCTTCCCAGGGGTTCTCATCCCTGCCCTGGCCTCACAGAGATGAAGAGTCATGCCAGTGTGAGCTGCCAGACTCTTTAGCCCCTTAGGCTAAGTCTACACTTGCGGCTTCTTGCACAAAAAATATACAAATGAGGCTAAGTATGGAATATCGCCAAGCCTCATTTGCATATCTAATGAGCCGCCATTTTTGCAGAAGAGGCTCTTGTGCCAGAAGGAGCTGTCTACACTGCCCCTACTTGCACACGAAAAACCCTCTTGCACAATGCCATTATTCCTGGAAAGAGCCTCTTCTGCAAAAATGGTGGCTCATTAGGTATGCAAATGAGGCTTGGCAATATTCCACACAGCCTCATTTGCATATTTCTCCCGCAAGAAGCCGCAAGTGTAGACATAGCCTTAGTGTTGCCACTCAGGAATTTGTGACCAATGGGGCTACTTTTGAAAGGCAATAAGCAACTTGTTGGGCTATACCTATGTAATCCCTCCTGTTCGCCCAGTGTGAGATTATTCAGCATAGGGGAAACCTTGTGACTTCTTACACCACTGTGGGAGGCTAGGCCTGAGGCTGCTTGGTGTACTCTGCGTTGTGTATTAGTGTGTGTGCACCTCAGACCAGACCCACTCAGACAAACCACCAGGAACAGGCTTTATTCTGCAAAAAACATAAAACAGGATCACAATTCAGCAGCCCCTCCTTTCTGCATGCAGCCTCTGTGCTGCTTCTAGCACAGTCCCTGCTGGGGCAGAGGGAACATCCTGGCAGGAACCAGGAAGTTCTCCCAACATGATGCAGTTTGTAGTCCACAATTTGTAGTTCTAGGACTGCTGCTGAAACACACTGGACCTTGGGCTACAGCTATAAATTACTTTCTTGGGGCAAAAATTGGGCAATTTAACTTAGTGCCCTGCTGCTCCCCAGTTCCAACTCTTTAGTGCCACTTGGTGGCCTTTCATCCAGGTGCATGTACAGCTGACCAAATCGACCTCTCCCAGCCAGCAGAAGCCCTGCAGAGCATGCTCCTTGGGAACAAAGCTACACTGGCCACAGCAAAGTGTGGCTTCCTTTTGGCTGCAGGATGTACCCAGGGAAGCAGGTGCAGGATATTAACCCAGAAGTGGCCGATATGCACATGAACAATGGCTGCTGATCAGCCAAGTTAGAGTCTGTCCAAGACATATTTCCTCTTTCTCATGTAATGGTCAGTGTCCATGAATGATCAGAGGGTCCCATGCCTCATTTGAAAGACATTTCCAGTGGCACAATAGCAGTGGATGAATTCAAAACCGACTCCCTCCTCACTACCACATCATGCAACCTGTAGCCTCTCCTTATAGGACTCCCACCTAAGCACTGAGCAGGCCCCAAAATGCTTAGGTATGAGACCTGAGCTTTATGTGGTGTAAGTACACTGAATACTTAGTGAACGGGGGAGGGAGTTGGGGCTAAATGTAGATTCATAGTTTGTGTGTTCCTGAAGGAGACACTGAACAAGTGACACTGAACAAGTAACACCATCCCAGAAAATGGGTTGGGTTTTTTTTCCTGATTTTACTAAAAATAATGCTGTCCATTAGAAACAATGTGCACAGTCTTCTACAGATTTGATAGTTATGTGAAACCTACTGAAACATAACAGTAATAATAATTGCTCCCTGCTGCCTAGTGAGAAATCCCAATGGTGATCATAAGTATGTCTATTAGAAGATGATGAAGCAGAGAGTGTTTCTCTTTTCTCTGAGTGTCTGTATTTTCCTTCATGAAGTTGGTGATTCAGTTTATTTTATTTATTTAGTTTAGTTTAGTTTCCTACTCTGTTTCTTTGGGAGGAAGCATCTGAAATGCTGACATGTTTTTAAAGGAATTAATAGAGGAGGGAAGTTGGGCATCTACCCCTCCGGTGCCACCTGCACCCATCTCAACAAACTCTTCAACAGTTCATCATGGCTACTTCATCAGACCACAGCAGGTGGTCTCAGGGGCTCTCCTATCACTGCTCCCTGATTAGGGGAAGGAACCAGAACTCTCTTCCTTGAACCATGATGAGATCAGAGCAATACAGGAAAGCATGGGGAGGGAAGTAGGGAATAAAGGCTATGCAGTTGGGGAATTCAGCTCAGTTCCCTAATCTTTCTTATACTCCTACCCTCTTCAAAACATGGCTCCCTGACAGTCTCTGAATCCTATGCCAGTACCTGCCCCTCCATGGGGAGGTGAGCTGTGAAGGCAGGACAAGGCTGGGCTGGACACGCAGAAAGGTGGGCAACAGAGATGACACAGGGACACTGAAGAGCCTAATGTGCCTCCAGTGTCTTATGTGGCAGGTTTAATTATTGACAAGGAGACAGAGGCAGTGGAAGAAGAGAGCAGGTCTGTGTAACATGCAAGGGCTGAGAAACTATCTTCAAAAGAACCAGGAAAATAATTGCCCAAAACACTTCTTAATGCAGCTATACTATTGCCTAATGATGCCTTGTGCTTTTCCAAAGTATCAGGTTTAGTTACATCTAAGCATCTGAAAACAGGAAATACGAACATAAAGGTACACGCTGCTCCTACAATGCAATTCTAACCCTGCCCTCTTTGAGTGATGCCCCAACACACCAGTAACATACCTGTTAGCATTCTTCCCACTGGAGTATTACACACCTCTGAGAGCAAGGCACTTAAGCACCATAGGACAAAAGTCTAGTACTTACTTTTCAGTAAAGCAAAACTCAGATTAGAGCAGGCATAGCAAACAGGAGCTGCCTACACCTATACTGTACTCAGATTCTACTCCACCCATGCCACTCCAGATTGCAAAATCTCCCCTCCTTATTGCTCTGATGTTGCCTGCTAAGGCGTTGCTTTCACTTCTCCCTCATTAAGGCATAGAACGCACGCTTGTGTGTACTACTTGACTGATAATTCCTGTAAGACCCCTGTGTAGCACTACTGACACAACCTGCAGAATTCAGTGCGGACTACATCACTGTGGATCTTTCATGTTCCTCTCATCATTCACTGAAGTAACTCCACCAGTCTACTCCAACTGCCATTCCCTCTACCATCAATACAGCTACATCTAACCCAGAACATGGCAATTGGAATACATTGAAATGCTGCAGCGATTCAAATCTGTGGACCAAAACATAAATTGGCAGCTTCCAAGTTATTTTTCATTTCTTTTAATATGGTATCCGTTACTGAGACATTCTCTGTGGCTATTACCAGCTCTAAGGGAACCAATTGGTATTTGTATTTCCTACTTTGCAGAGGTTTGAATTTGTAGGACTTTAACTCTTCACTTCCTGGTTTTCTGATGTTGCGTGTAGCTGACATTGGTGTTCTGGAATAGCAGGAAGTACCACAAGGCAACCTGAACCTCACTTCAAAGTTTTGAAGCAGTTGATTCATGTAACAAGTCCTTGCCAAGTGGCATTGTAACAAGTGGCATTGGCCACTGTCAGAAGACAGGATACTGGGCTAGATGGACCTTTGATCTGACCCAGTGTGGCAGTTCTCAGGCTCTGGGTAAAACCTTGGATGGATTGTCTGGGCGAAGCCCTTTCATTGGCTGTTTGGAAGGGAATCTATTTTAAAAAAAAACCCAGGATAGCCCATCCTGTTTAGTTTAATAATTGGGTAATAGAATACAATGTTTACATCTGGGGAGAAAAATTAAAACAGATTCGCCTCAATTTTAACCACCAAGAATACTTACAAGTTAAGAGTTACAGGGCATCCCTGCTATAAGTTGCCCCGGCATACATCTGTTCCGCACTAAAGTCGTTAATGCTTATAGGAACTGATGCATTATAGGTCCTCCCATTCCCTGCTCTTACGTTGCGCGCAAAAAAACCCCACCCCCAAAAACCCCAATTTGCGCAAATGGAAGTCAGCCGCAAGAAAAAAATTCCACGCTTTTAAATTGTTTTGCTATAAGTCCAAGTTTTTTGGAACGTATCTTGGACTTATAGTGAGGATGGCCTGTATTATTCAGCATGATATGACTCAGAACAGGAAGTCTTTTCCAGAGAAATTGCTAAAAATTGGAATGTCAGCTGGCCTGAAGTTGCTGATGGGATCAGGGTCCTGTTGTTTAATGTTATGCTCTGTGGCAGACCCTGCTTCAAGGGCCAGATCTATTATTTGCGGGGTATGATGACTGAATTGTAACAGCACTTCAATTAGATACACGGCTCTCACAATGTTGTTTGCAATCACCATGCACCTCACCTTGCTTCGTGTGTGTCACTTTAGTAATACCAGTAAGAAAAAAAACTATGTGGATGAAAACCAGCAGAATGTAGCAACACTGTGCATGGGCAATGGTAAAATGTCTCATGGGCCGCATCTAGGACCCCAATGGTCCGCAGGTGACCCTTGGGCCACAAGTGGGCCACCACTGCACTACATCCAAATTTGGTCAATTGCCCTAACGTTTCTGGACATCAACCACATATTCTAGTCCCCAGAATGGAGCGGCTCTAGGTCTGATAATATTTATCCTCACTAGTACGCAATGCTTACGTTTGAATATATTAAACTGAAACAAGAAACATTATCTGTTACCTGTCCTTCCTCCTGAAAACTAACCAAGTGCTAGACAGTAATAGTTGTGCAATGAAATGCAGGTCTGGAAAAAGATAGCTGAACACACAAGATGACCTCAAAGAAAAATGAGGTTTCTCAGTTCAATGTAGGATTAGATCCAAATTGAAGAAAACAGTGAAGACTTCTTTCTCACCTTCAGCATCAAAGCATTTATGCAACAACTGTTCTGTTATGCTTGGAAAGATTTTTGTATGATGATAAGCTATCTTTCAGACATGTGAAAACAGATGTATCACTCTTTTTGCTGCTTCATGCAGTTTAAAGTATTAGAGAATCAAATAATGCATTTAAATACTGGCCTGATTCAGATATACTCAGCAGGATATTTATTGTATTGTCACACTGTTTGTTTTTAAGTACCTAGATTATGTTCAGCACAAAATTCTATATTTTACCATAGAATCTCTCACTTCAATTAATCTAAGATAAAACTTTAGGAAATTTCTTTGTAAAAAATTGTTTATTCAAGTGTTTTATAAACTACTAGGCAAATAGTCACTAAAGCCTTTGTGCCATGAGTGTAAACTTATTTTAAAAAACTGTGTTAAAAACTCATACAGGAATTCCTGTTCATGTTTTAAAAAAGTTTGCTCACACATTGAAAGAAAATACATTAGCAACGTCTTCCAGCAGAATCCATCTTTAAAAAAGTAAAATTCTAGGTGCAGAACTGTTCTACAGTATATCTTCTACAGTTTATTTTAAAAATCACATGATTGCATATCATCATCTCTATTGTCTTTTAGAACTTGATCAATGTTTTTCTTAAACAGATGATATTCAATGATGTGTTATACACTGCCACAGGTACTACAATTATCATGAGTGCACACGCTGCATTTTACTTACAAAGCAAGACCTTTTCATATGCTGTCATATCATTCCTAGCCAATGAAGTTCATCTGATTATTTATCTTTAAAATAATGAACGTTTTTCAAGGAAAAATGCTAAAAATCCATGGCCCAAATTCTCCACTCACTTCACATACTTGCTACATCTCTAAACATAACCAAATTTGAATTACATGAGAGCAAAATTTGGTCCATGACTGTAAACATTCACAAAAGCCTGCTGCACACAATGATGGACAGGCAGTCTATGTGCAATACAATTATTTCCATTAACGTAGAGGGATGGTAAAGAACATATCATGGAAGCAAAATGAAAGGCTTGCTTGCATTTCTGTAAAGAAGTGTTCCTTGCTAGCTAAATTTCACTCAATTAAAAGTAACTCATTCCTATCCCAAAATACATTACAGCATCATTTTCTGCCTTCTTTATGTTCTGCCTCAGATAGAGGAGTACTCAGTTCAGCAGCAGGCCCATAACATTCCATATGGCATTTTAAGAACCTGATCTAGTCTCCCCTTGACATACTACTGATACTAATAAAGAGTTACTCATGCATATGAAGGAGAGAATAAATCCTAAGAGCCATACACGGACCTCGATCTGTGTACACACCTCTTACTGATGGTAACAAGAGAGGTGCATCTAGACTAAGGATTGTCTACAGCTTTAAGTGTCTAATTTCAATCTAGAAGTTCTTTCTACATTACCACACACACACCATACAAATTTGAAAAGAATGATGGGTGAAAAATACCACACGCTATTTAGGATACCATCTTCCCCACACCATTTGGCTGCCAATCATTCTATTTACACAGGAAGTCTGTGTTTAAAGGGACTGCTCCTGTGAGGAACCTAACACTCAATGCCTAGCTGCAGCAGATGGTGAAGATATTTGAACCATCACAGGACCATATCCTAAATTGTTTAAAATCTTGGCTTTCTTTGTAATCTCATACAGTTTCCCAGAATCTCTTCACTCTTGTCTTCCTTCTCTGTCCCAGTTTCTGGGCCAGATCATGTCCCCATTGAAGTCAATGTGTATTTTGACAATGACTTAATGGCAACAGGATGAGGCTCTGGCAAGCCACCACTGCAGTCTTCATATATGTCTTGCTTGTCAAGAAAAAGATGGTATTTTATTGCCATCCACTCTGGGGCAGACTTGTCTGCAATGAAAACGGTGTTCCTGGTGCAGAGGGATAGCTAGCAAAACCGTCAGGCTGAGCTGGATAGTTATCTAGAGCTGAAGCTGAATGTGCCTTCAAAAAAGAGAAAAAAAGCAGATTAGAAAGGAATTTACGGGAAAAACAGAAAGACATGCAGAGAATTATTCCTGCTTCTGTTATAGAACATTTAACAAGAGCAACTTCAGAATAGCATGTTGGATTTACTAAAGAGGCAGGAGACAAGGACAGGTAGTATATATAAGTGTAGGAGGTTCTTTAAGTACACAGCAATTTTACCTTGAAACACAGAATCATAAAAATGGAAGGGGAAGAAAGGGACTCTAAGAGGGACCCGTGGCAGAGGCAGGACCAATTAAACATGACAGGTGTTGAAATAAATTGTCCCTAAAAACTTCCAATGTTGGGAATTCCATAACCTCTCTTGGAAGTCTAGTCCAGATCTTAACTATCCTTATAATTAGAAATGATTTCCTAATCTAAATCTTCCCTGCTGCAGATTTACCCAATCACTTCTTGTCCCACCTTCAGCCGACTTGGAAAACAATTGATCCCTATCCTCATTATAACAGCCATTAACATAATTTGAAGACTTTTCAGGACTACCTCTCAGTCTTCTTTTCTCAAGACTAAAATATGCATAGTTCTTTTCAGTCTTTCCTCAGAGGCCAAGTCCTTTTACCATTTCTGTTGCTCTCTTCTAGATTCGCTTCAGCTTGTCCCTATCTCTCCTGAAGCGTAGTACTCAAAATAGGATTCATCAGTGCCAAATACAGAGGCACAATTGCCTCCTGTGTCTGACATAAGACATTCCTGTTAATGTACCTAAGGTGATATTAGCATTTTTTGCAACTGAATCACATAGTTGATTCATATTCAACTTGGGACCCACTGTAATTACCCAATCCTTTTCTGCAGCACTACTGCCTAGGCCAGTTATTCCCCATTTTGTAGTTGTGCATTTGATTTGTCCTTCCTAAGTGCAGTAAAGAAAGTCCTTGCTATCTGTACCATCTTGGTGTCATCTGCAAATGTTAGAAGTATACTCTCTACTATTATCCAAGTCATTCCTGAAAATATTGACTAGTGCCAGCCAGACCCAGGACAGACCCGTGGGGCCCCCTTAGATACATCTTCCAAGTTTGATAGCCAACGATTGATAACTACTTCTCTGAATATAGACTTTCAACCAGTATTGCACCCACCTTACAGACATTTCATCTACACTACATTTCCCTGCATTGGTATGAGAATGTCATGTAAGACTGTGAAAAGTCTTAGTAAAATCAAGATATCATGTGTACAGCTTCTCCCCCATTCACTAGGCCAGTAAACCTCTCAAAGAAGGAAATCAGGATAGTTTGGTATAATATGTTCTTAAAGGCATTGCTGACTATGCCTTACAACCTATTATTCTTTAGGTGCTTATAAATGGATTGCTTAATAATTTGTTCCAGTATCCTTCCCAGTAATGAAGTTAAGCTAACTGGTCTAATTTCCCTAGGTCCTCTTTGTTCCTCATTTTAAAGATAGGTATTATATTTGCCCTACTCCAATGCTCTGGGGCCTTGACCATCTTCCATGTATTCTCAAAGATAATCGCTAATGGTTCCAAACTTCAGCTAGCTCCTTAAGAACTTTAGGATAAATTTCATCAGGTCCTGCCAATTTAAATACATCTAACTTATCTAAATATTCTATAACCTGCTCTTCCTCTTTTCGGCTTGTGTTCCTTCCCCCTTGTAGGAAATATTAATTTTGTTATGTATCTGGGCACAATTTACCTTTTTTAGTAAAAACCAGCGAGGCACAGATTAAGTGATTTGCCAGACCACAAAATTAGTGTTAGGAACAGAACAGAATCCCAACCATGTGGTCAGTGCCCTAGAGCAAGAATACTACACATTTTACATTGTCAGATTCATTTCCTTCTTTCCTCCGCCCCACTTTTACAATGCTATCCATAAGAAAGGTTTTGAAAGAGCCATAGCCTTCAGAGAAAGACAGATGAAGTATATCAGATGATACAGGTTGAACCTCTCTAGTCCAGCAACATCTGTAGTTCGGCATGATTTCAGGTAGCTGGATGTCCACTTGTCATGGGTTTGGCCAAGTTCTCAGTGTTCTGGGCTGTTATTTAGCTCTAACTGACCCCTAAATGACTTCTAAGGAAGTGTTGGTAATATTGCTAGACAATATGGACTTCCCATAGTCCGACAAATTCTCTGGTTTGGCACTGGTCGGATTCCGAGGGTACCAGATTAGAAAGGTTCAACTTGGAGTTGTTGCTCTTGGCAGACAGGACTATCTTCAGACAATTGGACACTGGATAATCAAATTATACTGTATTAGCCTTGTTGCCAATTATTTAAAGTAAGCTATGATTTAAAAGCAAAGATTCAATATTGAACAATTAATGCTCCAGTGAGACCTTAAGGCAGCACAGTATGAAGAAATACACAGCTTACCTGTAATAGTGCTGACTGTGCTGCTGCACTATGCTGCAATTCTTGCAGGGAAGACTGTGTGGCACTTTGGGTAAATCCCGGGATACCAGGAAGAGACAAGAGTCCAGGGAAAACTGTGTTTCCTGGGGTTTGAAGACCAGAAGTCAAGCTGAAATCACCAAGACATGGCAGCTATTAGGAACACTTTCAACAAAATTGTATCCTAGATTTCTTAACTTGCTAATAGCATTGATTTTCTAAATCTCAGTTAACTAAATTTTCAAAACAGGACATCTAAGCTGCACCCACTGAATGTTTACAGGTACAAGCCAGGGCCCTGGTATACACATGCAACTTGAACATGCAAGCTAGTCTCTTGTGTACACAGTTACCTGCTGTTGCACAAATATTTTGTAGGTGAAAATGTCGTGGATGTTTTTCTTGACATGGAAAAGGCTATGCTATTTATTGTCTGTTATTACCTGAGTATGTCAACTGATACATATTTTGAACCCATTCTTGCAAAATCGTAGCACCTTGGAGGTGCCAAATACCCTCAACAAGGAGAGGAGGACACTCATCACCTTGCAGAACTGGACCTGATAGAAATTGGGATCATGTATACTAGATACAAAATATAGACTGGTCTCATTTAAGTGCTAAAGACAGATGGAGATCTACTGCTGAAGTATCGATTTAAAATATTAAAAGTACTTTATAACTATGCCTGGAAATACCATCCATGTCTAAAGTAAATCCATGTTTTGCTGAGAAAGAAAAGGTTTTGATCTCCTTTAGAAACAAACATACCCAGCCTGTGCAACAAGTGCAGAGTTGAAGTTTGAGCTAAAGGCCGAGGCAAACCCTGGCAGGACCGGAGCCGGAGATGGGGCTGTGGCAGCTGCCGGCAGCGGTGCAACTGCTGCTACTGTAGAAGATGCCTGGAGGCCAGGGAAAGAAGGGAGAGCTGGAGTGACAGTGGGTGTGTTAGAAACAGGGAAACCAGGGAAGGATGGGTTTGATGATCCCAGAGGCCCCTGGGTAACAGAAAATAGGGAGGGGACGGCACTGGACAAGTTAAGCGGAAAGGGTGGAGCAGAGACTGTTGCTGAAGCAGTGAGCCCTGAGAGAACAGCTGCTGTAGAAGTCAAATGAGAAGCAGACATAGATGAAGCAGTGGTAGACGAAGTGCCTAACAAAGACCCCGGGACAGTGACCGGTGGCGTAAGTGCTGGGTTACCAGTAAAAGCAAAGTTACTGGTTAGCGACGTGAAAGGGGGCAGTCCATTAAATACTGGTGCAACAGGAGCAGAGGAAGCATGTGGGGCAAGGGAAATGGAGGTAAGAGAAGTGGAGCTGTTTAAAGGAGCACTCAAAGAGGAGAGACCTGATAATGCTGGATTAAGGGAACTAGGTAAACTGACTGGCACTGAAGTTGCTGAGGTATAGGCACGCCCAAGTGCTGACAAACCTAGCGTGCCATGAGAAGGGCCAGCCGAATGAGAAGGGCCTTTGAAGGCTGAAAGAGTAGGGCTCATGGGTTCAGTTTTGACCAGAACTGGAACACCTGTGGCAGCTGAGGCAGATGAAATTTGCTGCTCGGGATTAGTGGGGCTTGCACCATGCAAAAGAGCAACTGAGGAGCCACAGCTGACTGGTATAATAGATGGGGAAGTGGTTAACGGTGACTGCGTTGGCAATGTTGGGGGAGTGGAACTAGGATTGGCTACAGAGGGAGATGGAAGACCCGGGAAAATGGCCAGCCCTGGTGTGGAAGAACATTGTGGTGCTGGCGTGGCAGATGGAGTATAACATTTGTTTACAGAGGAGGAGGGAGGCTCAGAGCTTTGATTAGCAAGGGCAGATAAAGAAGCAAGCTCACTTGTCACAGCAGAAGGCAAAGCATTGATTAATGAGGTATCATTTGACGTCAGAAATCCCTTTAAGACAGACAGAATTGGATTAGGCAAGCTAAGCGGGCCAGAGATGCTAGTGGCAGGAGAGCTAGCAATTGCAGAGGGAATGGGACTAGACATCCCTTGAGGAGTGGGGGTCAAGGACAAAGGGAGGCCAGCAAAAACTGATGACAACGGAGTAGGATTACTAACTGAAGCAATTGAAGAGGCTGCAGAAAAAGGGAGGCCAGCAAATGGTGCAGAAGCAGATGCAAAAGCTTCATTAGAGGCAGGTGTGGCACATGGTGCGGAAGAACTTTGTGGAGCTGATGTAGCAGCAGGGATAGAAGCCAGTCCAGAGAAAATTGCAGGAATAGGGATGGAGGTTGCACTATGAACAGATGTGACAGGAACACCAGGCAATGAAAGTGATTTGATGACAGATGGGGTCGGGGTTGATGGCTGAGATGTATGGATGGAAGAGGAGACCTGCCCTGGGAAAACAGGAAGCACAGGGGTAGACATGCTCATCCCAGGAATGACAGCAGTGGCAGATGCTAATGGATGGCTTATCGTCTTGACAGGGGATGGGGTAGGGACTGGAGTAGCAGCAGGTGTTGAAGGATTAGAACCATGAGCAGTAAAGAGCTGATTCGCTTGTGCAGAAAAAGCTGCAAAGAAACAAAACTGGTAAGAATACTTGAAACTGACAGAAATGCTTCAATTTAACACAAATGCAACTTATATAATTATAAAATATGATACACAAGCAGTAACTGACATGTTTGTATGTACATAATCTACACGGAAGGCTACGGAGATAAAATACAGTTGTATCTACATATAAGTGATACGTGCTGTGCAGTACATATTATGTAGACTACATACATCTATGTGACTCTCTTCAATGATTATCTATTACCCACACTAGCAATTATATATCAACCACTCTAGGACATTTACAACTTCTTCATGAGCTAGTGCAATACAGTTTAGATCTTCAACCATACTCCCTGAGACAATTCTATATAAGATAGGGAAATAGCTAATTCCTGCTCCTAACATCTGGCAGGATCCATAGTAGGATGAGTTTACAGCACTGGTATCATTTCTGCTCTCTGTATGAGCTCTATGAGGGTCCATGCTAATTCTAGAACAGGTAAAACACCAGGATTTTATAGAAATTTGTTGGAATTCAGTCCACAATTGCAGAGTAGATAATTTTAGAAGCTTGCTTTTGATTTTATTGGTAGGTAGGTTTAATTCTTTCACTGTTTTTGATTCTATATATCAAAATCTGGACAGCAGACGAAGTGCACTATGAGATTCATGCCTGCTACAGGTTCACTAATTTAACACTGAAATTTGACCATAAAAACAAAATCTCTAAAAACATTTTGTTCCAGCTGGGGATCAAATGTCCCATCTTCGAGTGCCACTGTATGACAGCTAACACCACAAAGTTCAGCTTTTATCAACCCTAAAAGATAAATAAAGAGGGATGATCACTAGAGAAAAGCAGGAAGGCACCCTAACAGATTAAATAGGAGTGAAGACACTAAATCTAGGTCTGAAAGCTGGTGTCTCAAAGCCTATTATGGCTCTTGAAACTCTTACTAATATGAATAGGCCCATCTTCATTGTGAACATTTTCATGAGTAAGAACTGTTTGATCTCAATACCCCAAAAACGTGTACTGTAACCAATTTGGAGTGCTAACTAAATACTATATAGGGATTGAGCTCTTTAATTCTAGTCACTTCCACAGCATTTTTATAACACCTTGCTTTCCCTAAAAATGTGTTCTTTGTTCCCATTACTTTTAATTTAATACTCTTGTTCCATAGTGGCTTAGAAAGAAAGCATGTTGTAATCATTGGTCGTTCCCCTTAAAAACCCAGATTTTATATTTTGTTTAGAAATTAACATGTTCTGTTTAACCATGAACACAAGACTGACCCAGGAGGCAAAACTCACAGCTTCTTTAACTCCATGTTATACACTAAGGCTACGTCTACACTGCAGGCTTTTTGTGCAAGAACAGCTGTTCTTGCGCAAAAACGGCAGAGCATCTACACTGCACATGTGTTCTTGCGCAAGTAAATTTACAGTAAAACGTCAGAAAACAGGGCTTCTTGCACAAGAGTTATTCCTCTGCCCACGAGGAATAAGCCCTCTTGCGCAAGAACTCTTCCACAAGGAGGCAGTGTGGACAGGCAACGGGGGTTTCGTGCACAAGAACGCCCTATGGCTAAAACTGCCATCAGAGCTTCCTTGTGCAAGAAAGCGTCCACACTGCCATGGGCGCTCTTGTGTAAAAGCACATCTCTTGCGCAAAATCACATGGAAGTGTGGACGCGCTCTTGCGCAAGACCTTTTGCACAAGAACGCTTGCGCAAAACAGTTCTTGCACAAAAAGCCTGCAGTGTAGACATAGCCTAAATGTACTTCTCCTTTATAACCAGAAGTTTTCCACCACTGAAAACTCAGCTGTAAGATCTTAGGATACTGTTTAAAGTGATACACTTGAACCTCTTTAATTTGGCAACCGTGGGAAATAGGTTATGCTGGATTAAGGACATTTTGAGGACCACGGACGGTGGTGGGATATGGTCTGGGAGAGAGAGGGAGGTGTGTGAGGAGGACAGGACAGGGCCCTTATTTGGTGCCCCGCTGCCAGGGACACAAGCTCTACACCCCCTGCTGCTTCCGGGCACTGCTCCCCTGTTGCTCCGGAGAAACGCTTCGCTGTGCTGCTGTTCTCCCAGATGGGGAGGAGGTGGCATAGCAGTGTGCAGAGATGCTTCTTCCTTCCCTGCCAGAGTCCGTGCCATGGGTGTTCCCTGATCAGGAACACCCAGAGTAGAGAGGTTCAGATGCATAGGCAAATATTTTGAAACTTAAAACAAAACAACTTAGATATTTGCAAACCAAATGAAAAAAAATCACTTCTGTTCTTTTCTACAAAGCCAGGATCTGTGCCAAATGTCCTGGACTCTCTTTTCACAACCTCATCCTGAACTCTAAATTGAAGAATTAGCTAATGATAACAATTCTTGACTCCGACCCATGAAAGTTGGTAACAGGAATCTAAGTTCAAGATAACCAAGGATTATTGCTGGTACCGTGCTTTTCAATGAGGATCTTGTCCTTTTAATTGTACTGATTTATCTGTGTATTTATCATACAAGTGTATATCAAAGTGTATCTTTAAGTAGCAAAATTCCCGAGCACCTATACACGGGCACATGGGGTGGAAGCAAAACAGATAGATAACATTCTCCCAGAATTTTTAATATTAGCTCCTTCAACACAGCTATTTTACTTTGTTTCAGTTACTTGCTTTTGTGCATAATAAAAGAGAAATTCAGCTTCAAAAAATTTCAGGTTATTTTGTTTTTAGTTTCTGCCACATAATAAGAATGGGACTTGTAGCAGCAATGAAACTTTTCTCATACACTGAATTTAAAACAAGTTTAGAAGTTGTGAAAATATCGGACTATCGGCAAATGCTGGCAGTTGTGCATTCAAATCTCCCATTGGGACATACATACACGAAAATGCTACTTTGATCAAGCCCCATATTAGGCAAAAAGCAATTTTTTCAGCAACTGCAAGCAGTTGAATAAATGGACTTCAGTGCACAGTATTTCTAAGAATATTTTGTTCTAAGAGTGTCTGGACAAAAATGCATTAAAAAGTTAATGTTTGTACAGATTAAGTTACATACCTTGACGGTTAAAAATAATTGACACATTTCTGAAAGAAATGCATTAAACTGCATCAAAATACAGAATATTTTCCCTGAAGAGCGGCACTTTACCTTGACTTTGGGAAGGTTTTACTTGATTGGAAAGGTCTTCGTTTTCTACGTAGAGAACAAGAGTAAATTATTAAGTGCAGAAAAACTTCAGAAACAAGTGATACATTCTCACATTTAAAAACATTTGTTTATGGTAGCATTTATATGCATATATGCTTTACCTGATCCCACTTGATTAGGGGTATATGGTGGAGGAGCTGGTAAGCCTGGTGCTAAGACACTGGCCATTGGAACTAGACCAGCATTGTTGTAAGCACCTAAAAAAATCCAAACAACATAAATATGCCTGAAACAAAAAAGTCAATATATACAAACAAATTATTTAAGAGTGCACTAGCCAACATCTTTCTGTTAAAACCATAATTCAAGGCTCTAAAATGTTCCTTTATTAGTTAAAGCAAACCTCTTAACTCTCCAGGCATGTGTTCAAATGTAAGTTTTAGTCAGGGTAGCTCTCTGATGGTTCATAAGAACACTGTCAATAGAAGATTGCTTCAGAGAGCAAGAAACTATCTGGGAGAGCAAAAAGGTCATGCTGACTTACAAGAAAATAGATCCACTAGCTTTGCACATGTACTCTACAAAGGACAGCGTATGGTTATCATGGCCATATTCAAAGAACACATAAGAACGGCCGTACTGGGTCAGACCAAAGGTCCATCTAGCCCAGTATCCTGTCTGCCGACAGTGGCCACTGCCAGGTGCCCCGGAGGAGGTGAACCAAAGACAATGATCAAGCGATTTGTCTCGTGCCATCCTTCTCCAGCCTCTGACAAACAGAGGCCAGGGACACCATTCCTACCCCCTGGCTAATCGCCTTTTATGAATCTAACCTCTATGAATTTTTCTAGCTTCTCTTTAAACTCTGTTATAGTTCTAACCTTCACAGCCTCCTCTGGCAAGGAGTGCCACAGGTTGACTATGTGCTATGTGAAGAAGAACGTTCGCTTATTAGTTTTAAACCTGCTACCCATTAATTTCATTTGGTGTCCTCTAGTCCTTATTTTATGGGAACTAATGAAGAACTTTTCTTTATTCACCCTCTCCACACCACTCATGATTTTATATACCTCTATCATATCCCTCCTCAGTCTCCTCTTTTCCAAACTGAAAAGTCCCAGTCGCTTTAGCCTCTCCTCATATGGGACCTGTTCCAAACCCCTGATGATTTTAGTTGCCCTTTTCTGAACCCTTTCCAAGGCCACATCCAGCTTCCCAGGAATAAACTCTGTATTGGATTTTATGATACAGAAGTCAAATATTTATATCAATCAGGTTCTAAAAATGTTACAGTTATTATCATCCTCATCTTTTCTGAAACTCATGTCTCCTCTAGTAATAAGAGAATCAGCAATCAAAATGGTGTGCCACTCTTGAAATTATGCACAAGTCAGAAAAGAAGCCAACACACTCATCATATTGGTTCTACAATGATAACAGAAGTTAGAACTGCAGTCAATTAAAAAGGTTACCATAGTCAGAGAAGTATCACCACACTAGACCATTTAAAAACTAGATCAAATAATAAGATCAAGATAAAGCACAAAGAAGCCTTACTTGGTGCAATAGTTGCATGCGGTCGGCATGGTGGGATGGGATATGGAACAGGTTTGTGTGGGTTGTATGTTGCTGGAGCCTAAGTTTAAAAAGTGAAAGAACAAAACAGTGAAAAGGCATTAAGTAATATGTTCCTCTGCCAAAAACTGTACCAGTTAGATGCTTAGATACTGTTCAGATGACTGTTATTTATCCTGGGAAAGGAAATTTGCTCTATCAAATCACACCGCAGATTCATTATGTTTGGTGCCCATCTGTGAAGCTGCCAATAATTGAATGCTTTTAAAGAAGGGGAAATACTGTTTTGTAATAATAAACGTGTGTAATCTAGCAATGGGGAGGTGGGGAGGAATATTGTTCTTGGCCCATGCATCATTCATGCCCAGAAGCACTAAATTTTTCTCTTAATTTGCACAACTACTAATGTAATCTGTGGACGTAAAATTATCCTGTCCTTAAAAAAAATAAAAAAAAAAAAAATTCAGCCACTTGATTGGGAAACCACTTGGAAGCAGAAATACTAGTCATTCATTTCTACAATACATCTCATCTCACACTGAAAATGTCAGATTCAGTGCTATCCTGTCCATTTGTTGTTAAAAAAAAAAAGTATTTGTAATCGGAAAATAGTTGTGTTGCCATAGAATAAATTTCCTCATATTTAAGCACCATATTTTAAGAATTGTGTATTAGATTTTATTTTTTTAGACATACTGGTTTGGATGGTCCAAGTATACGGGCTGCAATTCCCTTCCCTTCGTTAGTACATTCTTCAGTCTCTTTTTTGATAGGTGTTCCCTAAGACATAAAAAGACATCTGTTATTCAGCATTTACTTAGAAATAAATAGCAGAAAGTGGAGAGAAAGGTTTTCATGTTAGTCTTATTCTGAATAATAATCAAATTCACAGCTATTTTGCTAGCTTCAATTAATCAAGCACTCCAAAATACAGAACTGTGTTCTGGATTTCTTGCAACATAATTAAGTTTTAATTAGGCTGCATTATAACACTGGGCTTTTGTATATAGAAACATATTAAAGATAGTCACAGTTTTTGCTACAGCTGGAATTCTGTGTTCAATTCTGGGGTCCTCACTGAAGAAACAGCTGGGAGTTATCAAACAGCATTTAGGTTAGGACATTTAAAACTGAACTAAAGTCATGTCTTCACTAAGCGGAAGATCAACGCTGCCACAATCAATCTTTTGGAGTTTGATTTAGCAAGTTTAGTTAAGACTTTGGCATGTAGTAAGGGAAGCCAAAGGGAGCATTTGTTCCCATCAGCCTTCTACTGTGGGGATGGCGGGAAAACTCGAATTAAGTTGACTCCAGCTATGTAATTAACACAGGTGGAGTTGCATATCTTGATTTGATCTTACTTTTCAGTGTAGACCTCGCCTAAGATTGGTAAATGTATTGCAGAGATTCATCCCATACTATGTCAGAAAGTTCCTCACCCTAATATACCTTTTTCACCTTTCATTTCCATGATTCTGAGGAGCATGTTTGTGGTACTAGAGATTTCCCATCTTCCTTTTATAAAAGGATGTCTTACATAAGTCTGAAGGAAATAAATCTGAATCCTTTTTTAAATTGTTCACTACGAATATTTACTGAGAATACATGACAAAGAGTTATTGTTTTTAATTCCACTCATGCCAAGTTGTTCATTTAAATGAAAGGGGGACAACAGTTCAGGTATACTATAGTACATCCTAGGGATGTAAGCGACTAGTTGACTATCGGATAAGCAAATGTCTATTGGATAGTCAAGTAGAGACTTGCCTAGTTGCTTCCTCCTCACACTGTCTCTATCAGAGAGAGGCAGTGGGAAGGTGGAGAGGAGCAGAAGCTGGTGCTGGGGGGGGGGAAAATGGGTAAAGCCAGTTCCCCCCAGCACCATCTCTGCGGGGGCAGAGGAGGCAGAGGCCCAGCGGGAAATGACACAACCAGGGACCGAAGCAGTCCCTGCTCACTCTGGTTCCCACTGCGGGCGCTTCTGCTTTTGAAATCTACAAGCAGTCTCTGTTTGCCCCATACTCTCTGTGGTGCCCCCCCGGGAGCAGGATGAGGGGCCAGAACTGGGCGGAGCCGGCTTAAAAGCTGGTTCCCCCCAGCACTGTGTCCAGGGTGCCGCCTGCCCTCCCCTCTCCCTCGCTCTGCCTCTATCAGCGGCAGCAGGGGGGATCGGGGATGCTGCTGCAAAGCAGCCCCTGCCCACAGGAGTCCCAGGAGGGAGCTAACACACACACACCCTGCGGACAGGGGCTGTTGTTGCCAAGCAACCTCTGTTCACAGTGACCAGGGCTGGCTGGGGTAGCAGCCCCGTCCATGGCCAGCTCTGGATGCCATGAACAGAGGCTGGTGCTGGAGCAGTCTGTTCATAGGAGCCAGGGCTGGCAGCGGCCAGGGGCCAGTGCCCACAACCAGTCCTGGCCGCTGCGAACAGAGGCTGCTCCGGCACTAGCCTCCATTTGTAGCGGACAGGGCTGTCCGTCACGAACAGGAGCTGCTGGATTCAGCATGAGCCGGGGACCAAGTAGTCCTGGCTCGCGCTGATCGCTGAGCCTCTGCATTTTAAATGTAGTAAGTTCCCGGCGGCACTTTGTATCGACTATACAATTAGCCAGATAATCGACATTTTAACATCCTTAGCACAACCTAAATCAAAATAACTTTCAGGGACAATTTGAGTAGATTTTACATACTGGGAAAATTCCATTTATGCGACTTGGTTTCCCCTTGGGATAAGGGTTTCCAGGAATCATGCCACAGGAAGATATCATAGCATGAGGGGCTTTACAGCCTCCTTTGGAAGCCTGCAACACAACCGAAGAAAGGAGAATTAAAGTGTTACAAATTCAGACCGTATTGCATTATTTAAACCAGAGTCTGAAATTCAGCACTTTTAAAAAGAATCTGAATTGCTGCCTGATGATATTCAGACTCCATTAACAAAGATCACAGCTACATGAAATCTAGATTCAAAACTTTTCATAGCTTTGCTTAGCCAGTTTGTATGTTAGTTCTTTCTATCTACTCCTCTGTTATTTGCTGCATGCCATATGCTCTATCCAGTCCCACCTTGTTTTGATGATTCTTTGGGACCAATTCTGCAGTCTGTGGCAGCACTCTGATTTTAAAGAAAGTAGGATTGTGCCTGTACTCATATCTCCCATCATCTCTCTTTTCCCACACAACACCTGTGTGGAAGTCTTCCTTTTTCTGTACAAACACCATTTGTTCTCTCCTCCTTCACAGACTCACTTCTTTCAGATTATCAACTAACAGTTTGCACTAGCTATTAGTTATGTGAGCCCTGATCCTGCAGTGACCATATGGCTGGAAAAAACACAATATCAGCGAACATCTTTTAATACCTGCTCAAGAATTCTCCTGCACCTTTTCTTCTCTGACATGTTAATTCTGAACATGTCCTCAATAAGGCGGTAATTCTGAGCATCAACAATGTTGCTAGAAAGAAAGCAATTTAATAGTTATTGTTAATTCATATACCTTTCACACACATGTTATCAGGAACTAGCATCTGAAAGCAATGAAGTTGCACAGGCATGATTTGTAAAGAGGTGTATGCATTTGTAAAAAAGCAAAAATGTCTGAGAAATTAAAACTTAGATGGTAACAGATCACAAAACCCAGTGATGGATCAACATGGTAATATTCTGAACAAAGAGAGCTTTTGATGATGTTTGTAGATGCTTCCACATCTTTATAATTGACTAACCAGACATGTTTGGCCTCACAGGTGATACACAGTCTGACATTCCTGCAATATTATAAACTCATCATATTTGAATAATGCATTGGTTGTTCAAGAGTTTTCAGTAATATATTCAAGAAATACAATTAGCCTTTGCTTGATTTCCCTTATATGTGTCACCAGTACTTATGTCTTGAAATAGGATCTCTCAATTATTTGTAAATTAATACAATATACATGAAAATACTAACTAGAATTTCTGAGTGGCCAGAATAGCCACGTGGAAAGGATGAATTTATTTTCACAGTTCACATTAGCAGCTCTCATCCCAACTAACAGACAATTCTTATCACAGGAGCATGGCTACAGCTACCAAGGTTGGCCCAGGCTGCTGCTCTCCAGTGCCTGGTGGCAGATTCTCAAACTTTAGATTCCTCCAGGATAGGAAAAAAGAAGCTCTTGACAGTTTACTCTATGCTGTGGAGTGGAAGTGAAACACTTCAAACAACTAACATTTCAAAGTGCAGCAGGCACTCTGATACCAGGTGTTAGAGTTCTGCCTACAGGCCCGGTAGATAGCAGCAACCACACTGATGGCACAGATATTCCAGACTAGTAGCAGGAAGAGTTAACAGCAAAGAAACAATTGTAGTTCCTTGCCATCAAAATAGATTTTTGACAGAGGATAATATGGTGTAAATGGGATCATCACGGTACTGATCAACGCTGTCAGACACACACAGGCACAATGGTGCAAAACAGAAGTGGATCAACTTTAATATTTCTGTTTTTTTAGTTTGTACCACAAACATAACATGAACTCAACACCCTTTTTTTATGGTGGTGTTAGCTTCTGCTTTAATAGCTGTTCATATCAAGAATTTGCATATTCAGAAGTTCTCAAATAGACTTTAACAATATGAGCCACACTCTAAGAGTCCACAAGCATAGATTTATATGATCCACAGATCCTGGGCAGTTGTGTTCTATCAATAAACATCCCAAATGTATGTTTGCACAGCAACCTTTTAAAGACTGTTCTGATTTAGCAACTGAACATGCCTATTTAAATAGATATCTTAATACTTTTTAAAAAGTTAATTATTTGCCAAGTGTAAAATACTTAAGGAGCTTTTAAAATGCAGAAGACATGAAACAAATGACAACGAGCTAATGCACTTTGTAGGCGTGGCTTTATATGAGTTGCTGGACATGAGGGAGGCCTCATCCCTTAGGAGACCGGATTAGAATCTGCTAACTGGAAACAGAATGTCTATTGAAGATGGGGGTGGGGGGATACCCAGGAAACCATTTACAATGGACAAGATAGTGATGAATAAGAAAAGCCTAGAACAGGGGCGGGTTACCTTTTTCAGGTCGGGACTCCCAACCCAAAGAAAAAATCAATCAGATGACCACCCACACACAAAACAGCAGTTACACGACTATTCGATAGTTCCTGGTGATGCAGCCAGTGCGCTCTCAGCCCCTCTCCCAGGGAGCTCTCGGCGCTGCTGCTACTCTCAGAGGCACTAGTGTGGGGTGGCAGGTGGGAGCTGGTCTGTGATGAAGCTCCCCACACAGACTGGTTGCCTGCCACCCGGCGCTGCTGCCTCAGCTTGTTGGTTAATCATAGACGACTACACATTGACATCCCTACCCTCCTGCTTCTCTTTTCTTGAGCAAGTCCTACAGGCGAGTGCTATCTGTCCACCTCTCTCCCCTAATGCTCTGGAAGCCATCATCAGGACCCACCCTAGCTCCTCTGTCCATCTTGACAAGTCACCTGAATAAGATGAATGCTATCCAACAGGTCTTCTCTGAAGCATGTCCAAAAAACATCTGTACACACTCATGTTTTATATCATCCACTTCCTTGCCTTTTGTCCTGCCCTGACACCAAGTTCTGGGATCTGCAGATACTCGAGAAGGACAAGGAGTATAGGATGGCCCATGATTTGGTGATCATGAATAATTTTGGTGCTCACGCTCGATGGGCCAACCTATACTCCACTCTGATTTCACATACCGCAGGGGATATTAGTTGGCGGTTCCACCATGAAGTCATAAGTACAGGCATGTATCTGGCATTATTCATGAATTCTTGACACTTGCTCCTTTTGCACTCAGAGGGAGACACTAGCACACATTTACTGCAGAGTGCATCAGGTTGCAGCCCCTTTTCTGGCTTCTCTAGGCCTTTTTACTGAGGTGCTAGCTACATTTTCCCGTCTCACTTGTTTATCTTAGCACATCCTAGTCGCAGCCCCATAAAGTCACGAGACCTCCTCATCAGCCTCCTTTTGGTGCTGGCCAAGACAGAAAACCATCACACCAGGAGAAGGAATCTGGGTGGCAGGTGCTCTGATACTGTGGAACCTATTTCTGGTTCCTTGTTCAGTCATGTCCCTAGGTAAAGTTCCTTTGGTCCCCGCCAGAGCCTTTCACTGATGCTACACACCGCCCTAAATGCTGCTGCCAGAGACATGCAGTGTAGACATAGCCTAAAAGGTTTTGAATACATCATAAACTTTGAAAACTGAGAGTTGTGTCAAACAGGTAGCAGGGGTATTGTGGTTCAAGACAGATGAACTTAGGAAGTTTTCAAAACACCTCTCTTCATTATTACAAGCTACAGCTATTGCTTTTTTTCATTCATGAGCATCAAATCATTTTAAAGCGAGTAGGCATTTTGCCTTAATTGTTCAGAATGGTTCATCTGAAACTTTCCTTTATCTGAAATATTCAGATTGAGTAAAATCAGTAACATATCAATAAGTAAATACAACACATAAAAGAGATACTTACGAAGCCAGGAGTTCCAGAGCCACAAGCTTGTCTTTGCTAAAGGTGAAGCAGTTAAGGATATTAACCACTTTTGATGCTGGAACGGCTACCATTTTCTGACAAAACAAGCAGGGAAAAGTGAAAAAATATATGACAGTATACTTATTTTTAGTCCAGTATGCAATTTTAAAATCTTTATATCGTGAATTTCAATAAACAATTACCATCTTATATTCTCTGGAGAACAGTACTCTTATGAGCTAAGTACTGAATACAAAATAGAGCCACAATTCTGGCAAACTGCATGCAACTGCAAAACACTGTAACAAGCAATCATCCACTGATCCATCCCACTGGCCATTCCCAGCTTTTGGCAAACAGAGGCTAGGGACACTATCCCTGCCCATCCTGGCTAATGCCACTGATGCCATCAGAAGAGAAAAGCACATATATTATTAAATATATCCATGTGATGGGAATATAGATGTGCTTATGGAAATTAAGAGCAGAAGAAACAAGGGGAGACATTTCAAAGGGTTGCTCCATAAAAACATACATGCTGTAAAGCCTTCATTGCTTTTAGTTGTGGTTCAGCCCAAGAAAAGTATCTCAGCAATTCAACAATCTGAAACAGAAATCCAACAGTTCACTTCTTATATATACACATTTTCTGCTAACAAAATTAAATATCTTTCCCGCCACTCTGCTCATTGAGTGTAGTAGGATATTGCTAAGCACTGTGTGCATGCATAGCCAATATTTTATCAGGTATTTCTACACAGCAATATCTAGGGTGTTTTTTGTTTTATCTAATCCCTTAAAATCCCACTGGGTAGTAAGATAGCTTTTTAGGTAATTATTTTAAATAAACATTTATATTCTTTTTATAAATACATACCTACTTGATCAAATACCATACAAACTAGAATATTAACACACATTTTAAAAAGAAATCTCAGAGAAGATTATAATAATTCAGATCCAAACAGTAGCATCCAAATTTGTATACAAATATATTTAAAAAGCATAACATTACCTTACTCGGAACCAAAGTAAATGTCTTTACTTATGATCTTAGAACATAAAAATAGGTTCAAAATATCCCATTATCATTAAGGTTCTGAATTCCATGAAAATTAACTATGGATATTTCAATTATACACACTAAGAGCCAAAATCTGATCTCTATTAATTGGTGAAAATCTAGACCACCATTATTATGTTACCCCCAATTAAAACTGGTGTAAAAAGAATGTGTCACAAATCTCCTAAATTAGTAGAATGGCAACTAGTGAATATGATCTGGATTTGCAGTTGCTCAGTGGGAGGAACTGTCTTTGTACATAAATATATAGAGTAATTCCCAAATTTTACATTTTCCATAAATACATAGCGCTATGTAGAATATTACCTGTTCACTAGAGAAGTATCCATGCACATATTCTATAGCTTTTAATTTGTATTCAGTCAACACAGCCTAAAAGATAAAAGAAAAAATGATTAAAGCATAATCATCTGCAAGACAAATATATTCAAGAGAAAAATATATCAATTATACCACAAGATTTTTATTCTACAGAATATTTCTGGAACAATTACGTGAATATTTGCAAGCAGAGGAAGACTTTAAGAAATAAGTAAGATAAAAACTACTTTCCTTTGTTTTAGGGATGTTAAATTTAGATTAAGTAATCGAATAGTCAATAGGATTTCCATCGACTATTTGATTAGTCTATAAGAGCGTCTCCACGTTTGAGCTGTAGCAAGAGCTCTCCAGGACTCTTGCTACAGTTCAAAAGCGGAAGCCTTGCAGGGAGTGAGGGGCTTCCTTCTGAAATATACAAGAGACCCAGCAGGGCTCTTGTACATTTCAAAAGCAGAAGCTGGCAGGGAGCATGGGACCAGCGGAAGACTCCTACTAGCCCCACACTCCCTGTGGCGCTTGAGCCTTTGAAATGTACAAGAGCCCAGATGAGGCTCTTGTACATTTCAAAACCAGAATCAGAGCAGAAACGGTGCCAGTGGAGACTGCCTTAGTCCCCACTCGTGCTGTTTCCCACTGTGCCTCTACCTTCCCTGCCTCCCCACGGAGACAGTTCTGCTTATGAGCTTCTGCTTATTGGCTAGTCAATAGTCTCTTACATCCCTAATTTGTTTCTCTGTTAAGAAGTTCGCCACCTCTCTGTTTATATTCAGCCTGGAAGAATACCACAATACTGCTCCTTTCAAGCTTCAGATCTTAAATATTAAATCTCTAATGCGGGAAAGGGCAAATACCAGTCCATGGGCCAGAACCGGTCCACCAGGGTTAGTCCTTGGGGTTATGTCTACACTGCCATTCTAGTTCGAACTAGGGTGGCTAATGTAGGCATTCAAACTTGCAAGTGAAGCCCGGGATTTAAATATCCCGGGCTTTATTTGCATGTTCCTGGGCACCGCCATTTTTAAATGCCCCGTAGTTCGAACTCCCTGCCCGCGGCTACACGCGGCACGGACTAGGTAGTTCAAATTAAAACTCCTAATTCGAACTACCATTACTCCTCCTGCAATTTGTCCTTCTGGTACAGACTGCAGACCTGGTCTTACAATTTTTACAGGAGTGGTCCTACTCAGTCAGTGGGCATATCCATCAATAATTCACTAGAAATGGACTTGGATTGTAGGCTCTTACAAGAAACAGGGCTAAACCATGGGTTCCCAAACTGGGGGGGCATGAAGAAATTCCAGGGGGGGCGCAAGGCGACCCAGCCACATACACTCCCGTCAATCCCACCCCAAGTTTTGCTGCTATTTTTTTTGGAGGGTGGCGTGAGGGTTTCTCAAAAATCAGAAAGGGGGTGTGATGCCAAAAAGTTTGGGAACCACTGGGCTAAACTTTCCTTTATTTACATGTTCAGAGCTAAGCTGCTAACAGTTTGAATAACAGTAGCATGATAAAACTTTCATTTAAGGTATTTTAAGTTAAACTAAAAGCAGTTGGTATCTTTAAAATATAACTCACAGAATTTATTTAATGGGAGGCTATGTGAAAAATTATATCTTCAGAAAAAAAATTACTATTGTTAAAAATAGCATAGCTGAAGTTTCCTTTCGTTGGCATGAAGCTTTTTCATATAATGAAAAGCAGAAAGAACATATTTTAAAATAAATAAAATGAAATTGCAAAAATTGATATGGAAATTCAGGGAGACACACAGTATTTTTAAAGTTGACCCTGAATACTTAGTTTCTCTCTTATATACACTTAATTATTTCTACAGTGCCTCCAAGGACCTGAAATCACTTTAAAATAATGAGTTAAGACTCGCAACATATCTAACATTTGGAAATATTAAACCCATTTTACATATTGGGAAATGGAGACGAACAAGTTAAGCAACTCGCTCATCATCATTAGCTCCGCAGAACATTCCTGCAGAACATTTCAGGCTGGCTGTTTGTCAGACAAGAGAATGTTTAATCTACAATTAGAGACCTACATTTAATTTAACCAACTAGTACACTATTTTAAAAATTACAATGTTTACGAATTTCTTTTTCTACCATTGATCAAAAATATTTGCTGGAGAAAATTTAGCCCCATACTCATAAGTAGTATTTAATTTCACTAGCACTAGGTAAAATTTGATTTTTCAAAACATTATATTCTCTAAAAGAATTGTGGTTTCAAGAATGATTTTTTTAAAATTATGCCAGCTTAAGCAGGGCTGTTGAATAATGATATAACTAATTAATTGAATGTGTAATTCACTTTTCCAAGTGTTATTTTAAGATAATGCATTCATTTTACTTGAAGTCAAAATCTGTATTTCAGCATGAGACTGGATTTTGCTGCCACTCTAAAAACACTAAATTGTGGAATCTGAATGGAACCCCTATGTTTATGGCCCTACCAAATTCAAAGTCCATTTTAGTAAGTTTCAGTCATAACATTTTAAAAATCATAAATTTTGTGATTTCACATATACAAATCTGAAATGTCCCAGTGCTATAATTGTAGGGGGTTGACCAAAATAGGAGTTGTGGACAAGGGGGGATTGCAAAGTTATTATAGGGAGAAAGTTGCAGTATTGCTACCCTTACTTCTGCACTGCTGGAAGTGGCACTGCCTTCAGAGCTGAACAGCTGGAGAGCAGTGGCTGCAAGTCAGGATCCTAGTTTTGAAGGCAGAGCTGCTGCCAGAGCAGCAGCACAGAAGTACCGCATGGTATGATGTTGCCACCCTTACCTCTGTGCTGCTGTTGGAGAGGTTCTGCTTTCAGACATCTGCTGCCATTCTCTAGTCACCCTGTTCTGAAGATAGTGCAGAATAAAGGGTGGCAATACAACAAGACCCCTAAAATACCCTTGTGACCTTCCTGCAACTCCCTTTTGGGTCAGGACTCCCAATTTGAGAAACATTGGTCTCCTCCTGGGAAATCTGTATAGTATAGAGTAAAAGCATACAAAAGACCAGATTTCCCAGAGGGAGACTAGATTTCACAGTCTATGCCTCATTTTTCATGTCTGTGAATTTGGCAGGGCCCTACGAACGTTGTACAATTGTACAGTGTATTTAAAAAATAAAGTGTGGGTAATAAATAAAAATAAGGCTTATTTACATATAAAGACAAATACATGTCAGTGTTATCCAAATTCCACTAGGGATGTTAAATATCGGTTAATTGAATAGTCGATTAATCTCATGAATTCTTCTTGGTTACTTGACTATTTTATAGTCCCTGGGGGTGGGGCCAACACCTATTATGCGCCAGCCCTACTCCTGAGGAGCCCTCTGCCACTTCGCACTGCTGCCTCTCTGAGGCAGCAGCACGGAATGCCAAGTGGGAGCTGGTCTGCAAGGAAAGCCAGTTTAAAAATCAGCTCCTCTCGCAAACCGGCTGCCTGTCCGGCAGGGGTTTGAGCTCTCAGACCCGGTGCAAGCTGGAACTGAGCCACACTGCCTCCTCGCATGGTTCCTAATACACTTTAAATGCAGAGCCACAGCAGGTGTAGGTCCCGGACCCGGCGCAAGCCAGGACCGAACGGAGCTGCTGGCCAGCCTGCTAAAAATTTACTGGCAAGGCACAGGGGGGAAATATGGGTAGTCTATAGCATTAACCTATAAGCTTTTGCTTATTGGTTAATCAACTACACTATTACATCCCTAAATTCCATACAGAATAATAATAGTATTTAACTTTCCATAACACAACTTTGTAAACAAATTGCTTAAATTTGGTTAAGAAAGAAAGTGATGAAAATTTAAAATATCCTTAGAATATATGGATCATATTCGCATTCCTTATATTTTCATCAGATCTGGGATGAGAATGCAAGCTATACAATCAGCTAGTCCATTTAAATATTTTAAAGTAAGCCTGTCTCAAATGTTTTGATAAAGCATGATCTAGTTTAATATTAAAATGCCTGTTATCTGGTCTCAGTTTTCTGAGCAAACTATAAGCATTCAAAAACTTTAAGTCATACATGATCAAAAGTCAGTTAAAAAGTACAAAATGCACAATATGGGATCAATATTAAAGCTTCTACACTATGTTTAACTCCATTAACACTTTTCATCTAAGAATCTCAGAGCATCTTATAGACATGAATGAACTAAGTCCCACAGTATGCCTCATTTCAATTACAGACTGAGAAAACCTGAGGTTTCAAGTGGTTAATTGACTAGACAGAATATTCACAAGAATTCTAAAACAGAAGGAAATATAATGCAGATCAGGGGTCTTTCACTCTCATACTTTAACTTTATAATGTAATGTATTACTTACAAATCCAGAACAAAATAATTTAAAACATTGGTTTTTAAACTGTAGTCTATGAACTAGGGGGGTACACTAACTATATCTAAGGGGCCCACAAAAGTCGGTCATTATTACAATAGTGGTTTTCAACTTGTGGTCCACAGACCTTTGCGGGTCTGCAGACTAAGATTTCCACCTCCATTTGAAAAAAAATTAAGTCTTTGAAAACCACTTTTTACAAATATCTACTATACATTTACAGTTTTAAGGATATTGAATGAATTTATGAATTATTCAACTTTTGAGCAACATAACGTTACGAGACCATCTCTCACCAATGAAAACATGAAGATAGAAACAAATACTAGGCAAGGTTAAGTCTCAACTAGACTAAATTTGGCTTACATGAAGCAAACACTGGTATGCTTTATCTGTATTTCTTTCCGCTTTTTGAAGAGCAGGCAATAATTTGGCTTTTCCAGCCTTTCATGGGAAACAAAAAATAAGGCAAATCAACTGTACTCCAGAAAGGAATTTGCATTTACACAATTAAAACAAATGTGTAAAAAGTTACCTTTCTAATTTCATCAAGCACGGTCTCAAATGATTTCTTATCCATCTTTACTTGTTCATCCAATGCAGATTTTTATTTAAAGAAAAAAAATACATCCAGGCAAGACTTTTACTGCAGTAGTGTCTTTTTTATTGTAGAAGAAAAGCACTGAAGAAAGACACTTTACACAGATGCAAAAAAATAAAAATAAAAATTCGGTAGGAAAAAAAGACAGGGCAAGGGATGTGATTCTTTTGGATAATAGCGCGGATTTCAGTCACGATATAAATGCTTGGTCCAATGCACAGTTCATCAGGAGACGGGAATTGGCGCTCCCTGCCTCGCAACTGGCAAATTAAAGGAGGGAAGTGGCGTTGGGGGGGACGGGGAGAGAAGAACGAAGAAGAAGAAACAGGGCAGATGAGGAGGGAGAGAGGGGCCCTGAGAAGAGGGGTGAGAAGCGGGGCAGCGCCTGGCTCAAGTGCCGCCGGGGATACGGGGCTGTGCACCTGCCTCAGCCTCCTACAGCTTCTGTCAGCGCGCGGCCCTCAAGCCAGGCAGCCTCCGGGCGCCCCCGCTGCCCATCGCCGCGCAGCTCCCGGCTCTTTGTTACCAGAAGCAACCAAACACGGGGGCACTGGCGCGATGGGGGGAGGCCGCCGGGGAAGTGGCCCCGGCTCCGGACCTGCCGCGCCCAGCCCCAGCACGCGCCGCGCCCAGCTCCGCGGCCGCCACCACCGCAAAGTAAGCGACAGGGCGCCCAGCACAAGCAATAATAACCCAAAGCGACACTGTTCCTCCTCGCCACTGGGGTCCGGAATGCCCACGTGTCGCACCTCAATGACATCATCAACCCACGTCTAGCGTATGTCAGAGGTCCCTTCCTGTGGCAGAGAACCTCCGCACAGCTATCTGCCTGAGCAGAAAGTCTGAAGGTGAGCGGAATTGTTTCTTTTCTGCACAGCTCATGATCCCATACTCTTAGCATCCCGCCGAGGGGACTGGTATAAATTGTTTGAAAACGGTGGGCAACTGTGCAATGTTCTCTTGCGCTCAGGCACTCAGGCGGTCACCCCTTAAGGAGAGCAACCAAGCCATAAAATAAATTGGGAGGGAACTCTGACCTCGCCGTCCCGACGTCACGTGACATGCTCCAAGCGAGTCTGTTGTGCCACGTGACAAAAGCTGCCCTCAGGAACCAGCAGGGCCTTGCTACGCTACTCCCGGCTCGCGCACGCTGAGGGGCGGGGCCTCCTTCAAACGTCAGCCGACAGCGGCTCGGGGTGGGGGACGTTCAGGTGACCGATGACGCTGCCCGGGCCGCATGAAGCGGCAAGGCAGGCGCGGGCTAGTGGTTGCCATGGGCACCGTCCTAGTGGCGCTGCTGGTTTTCTATGGGGCGCTGTCGGGATCCCAGGTGGGTCTGGGCCGCGGGGCGGGGCTCCCCCTCTCTGCCAGGCCCCCGCGGCTGCTCGCTCTGTACCCCTCCCCATCGTTCAGCCCCACCCTGGCTCTGCCCTGCGACACGCCTGGGTGCTGGTGTCCCGCCCCCTGGGTTTCGAGTGTAACACCTGGTGCAAGAGGGGTCCTGGTGGCTCTAGTCAGCACCACTGCCCACACCAGTGGTTCCATAGCTGTGGGTTTGGAGCTTGCTTCCCTTCCCCCCCCCCCCCAGCAGTACCCCTTGTGTTGGCACTCCAACCCCCCCCCCCCCCGTGATGGCTTTCCACTGTTATGGGGGAGGGGATGAGCTCCAAGTCTTGCAGGCCAGATCCTGCTGGTGGGCCTAGGAGGTGGCTTCATGCGCCCCCATTCTCCCTCCCCTGGGGTGGGAGAACAGCAGCACATGAAGCCACTAGCCTGGAGGCTTTCCCTGCTGCTCCCATCGGCTGGGATTCTGGCCAATGGGTGCAGTGGGTGGAGCGGTGCCTGGGAGTGCCCAGTGGTGCAGAGCTAGGTAAGCATTCCTCCATCCCCCTTACGCCCAAACTCCCCTCCCCAGTTCACTCCTGCACCCATTTTGTCCTCATGGGTGGTTGGTTGGTGGTCCGTGGGAAGGTTTTTGTTGAGCAGGGTGGGCTGCGAGCCAAAAGGTTTGAGAAGCAGTGGCCTAGGCTGTTGATTGTCCAGTTGGGGAGCCACTGTATAGCAGAACTGGCTGGTTCCCAGTTATATGTCGCAGCTCCGGGCTCCCAGGACACAGCTGGAATGTTTCCCCTCTGGCTCCAATCAGTAGGAGCAGCTGGGGGCTCTGCAAACAGTTCCCGCTGCTCCCATTGGCCTAGAACTAGCCTTGGGGAACTGCAGGGATAGAGCAGGGTGGAGAACTGTCTGTCTGGGTCTCTGCATAGGCACTGTAGAGGTGATGTGGTGCTGCTTCAGGTAAGCACTCTTACAATATTTAAGTAAGGTGGGAACATAACAGATGATAGTGGTTAGTTTGCTGTCAAACTGAGGGAGTTTATCTAGTGGGGCCATGCAGGAATCTGGCACTAGTTAATATTTTCACTAGTGACCTGGCCAGTGTGGTGAAGAGTGTGATATAAAATTTGTAAAGGACACAGAAGGAAGGATTTCATGGTGTTGGAGGAAAGGAATCGAAGGCAGAAAGAGAGGGGGAGATGGGAGCCAATACATGCGGGGAACCAGCTCTGCCGAGTCACCTGTCCCCTCCCCTCTAGAGGCTGCAGGGAGCCAGTTCTCATGGGATGCCCGCTTTTACGCCCTGTGAGCATTTGCTCCTGCCTCCCCCCTCCCATGTGTAAACATGTAACCGCTTCAGATTTTAGTGGTTACACGTTTACTCATCTGATAATTAAAATTCCTGACCCTTACACTTTGCATTCTCTTTGAAGGCTCTGGATAGCATAATTGCCAGCAGTTGTACAGCCCTTTATAAGCAAACACATTTATTCTTAAGGTGAAAGCATCCTAAGAAATGATCCTGGGAGAAGTGCCAAATAATTAAAAATTCTGTGCACAGAATTTTCAAATTCTGTATAATTCTGCATATTTTATTTGTCAAAATAACACAAAATAATTACATCAGTTACAATTTTTTTGGTCATTTATTTCAAAATACCTGTTAGCAAGTATGTCTGTTAACAATCCAGATAATAAAAAAGATTTAGAAAAAGTTTTTTTTGACAAATGGATTCCTTAGTAGGCGTATTAATACAGAACTTTGCGTAACAATTATTTTAAGGCTTGGGGGAGCATTTAGGGTTCTTTGACCTTTTTTATTCTTCTTTCCCTGCTTGCCCTGCACAATCCAGTATTCTACCCCTGGAGAAAGGTGAGGTAAAGCATAGATGCCTCCCCATCTCTGTGGGCATCAGTAGGTAGCTCCATATTGTGGCCAGGTGACTATCAGGGCTAGTAACCAAAAGTTTTCTTCAGTAAAGGTTAAGTTGGGTCTCCTTCAGTTGGGTCTCCTTGTGTGAGAAATTACATCTAGCCTCCAACACCCAGTTCACACAACCTCTTTAAACGCAGGTGCGATGACTTATTTCCATATTACCCAATTCAAAACAATATCACTACACAGGATGATTGGGGTAAATTGTCTTGAAGGCAATTCTGATTAACCTCGTTTAGCCAGCACACCAGGGTTCCCCCTAAGGTGCATGCCGGCACAGCTGCGCACAAAAAATTCTAAGCTTGCCCAACTCCTTCCCAGAGCCGCACAGCAGCCCTCATCTTTCTGCTGGTGAGTGGCGTGGCTGCTTCGGTGGATGGGGCTGGGAGCCATGAGCCATGTGGCGGATGGCTGCTCCAGCAGACGGGGTCATGTGGTAGGCAGCTGCTTGGGCGGGCCAGGGCTATGTGGGGAGCAGCTGCTTTGCTCCGGCGGGCCAGGGCCGGGTCTGCATGGGGCGCAGCTACTTTGCTCCAGCGAGCCGGGGCCGGGGTTGTGTGTTTTAGGCAGCTGCACAATATGAAAAAAGAATGAGTGCTTCATATGAAAACAGAGCATTGGCACAAATGCCGAGAGCTTCTAGAAATCTGGCCATCAGGGTCCTATGCCAGCCCATAAGAACCTGAGTGAGACCTTTAGGTGACATGAATCCAAGAAAATGTGCAGCATAGATTGTCCCTATTACTAGAAAAGAAATGTAAACTGAATTCTTTTGGTTCCTTTTTTTCCAAACCTCACCTTGATTTTTTTCCTGAACTGAAAACTAAAATTACTTTAAGTGGTAGAGGAATCATAAATCCATCATCTGTTGGTGCTCTGCTGTTGAAAACAACATATTTTCTTGCCCATACAATGAAACAGAAAATGACTATGACAAAACTCGTAGGTTACTGCAATGTTTCTCCATCAGGGATATGTATATCTCTGGGGGTAAGCAGAGATCTTCCAAGGGGAAGATCAACTCATCTAGATACAGGAAACCCCCGCCTTACGACGGCCCAAGTTGCGACCCCCGCCCCCCTGCACTTAATGACCATTTTTGTAAGTGCAGAAGGGGCCGAAACCCCCCAACTTACGTCCTCGGCCTACATTTACCACGGCACCTATTGTAAATGTGGGTTCCAGTTACGACACCCCTCCCCCCCCCAGACTTGCAACGCTTCCCCAGGAACTGATCACGTCGTAAGTCGGGGGCCGCCTGTATGTGCCTGGGTTTACAATAGGCTACATGAGAAGCATAAGTGAAGTCAGTACAGACTACAGTTTCATACAATAACCTGTTTGTACTGGTCTTTATACCAGCTGTTAATTGCTGTAAATTGCCTTTACAACAGCAACTGGACTTGCTTCTGGCAAGATGGAAAATATAGAAGGCTTAGATACATCTTTCACTCTTTCAGCATTCCTGCATTGATATACTGTGGTCATGCCTTGGTATCCTAATAAAAGTTGAGATGCTGTAGTTCAAACTTTTCTGCTGGATCTCATACTCTTGATATTGCTAGCAAGCCCTCCTACATCCTCTTGGTGTTTTGCATTCCAGTAGTAATCATAGGACTGGAAGGAAGCCCAAGAGATCATTTAGTCCAGCTGGGGGAGGGTCTGAGAGAAGGCTGTAAACAGAGGAAGCTAGCTACTTTAAATTTTGCTGTATTAATTTTATTTTACTTCATATTAAATAAACACTTAAAGTCGTGCCCGTTGTTAATTATTCCTTGATTTAATATTTTTTTCTTTCATAACATTTTATATATGTGTGTGTGTGTTAGTAACTGGTCGGTGCCACAGTGGCACACATCCAAACAAGCGCATATGACCTCAATATTGGTGCATAAGACAAAACTCACTCTGTTCATGAATGGAAAAAATTAGGGGGAACACTGCAGCATACACCAGGCTACTGGGAACACACTGTCCAGAATTGTTACAGGGGCTTGGCACCTTCCATTAGGTCCAGTTTTTAAAATGAATTCAGTACATTTTAAATGCCGAAGACTGAACAAACAGGAAACAATTGTGTAATTTTGCCTCAGTAATTCCACAGCTCCTCTGAACTCTATTTAGAAACAATTCCTTCTGCAGCATCTGTGGACTTTGTTTAGAGACAATCCAATCCTTTCTCTGACATGTACAGAGACTATGCCTTGTCAGAATAACATTTGTTATTAAGTAACTGGTGTACGTTCACTTGATTTAACATTTCAAGTATGCTGATTAACTTGGCTTGAAAAAGGAAGATTTCCAAAGGCCCAAATAGCAGTTAGATAGCTAACATACATTGACTTTCAGTGGAAATTGGACACCCAACTGCCATTTTTGTCTTTGAAAAATCTTATCCTAATAATAATTATTCAAAAGCTAAAGGGTTATAGAAAGTGACTCCACCTCATGGAATTTAACTGTTAATAGTCTTTTACTTTTACTTTTAAATTTTTTAAGGTATTAAGAGCAGTTGCTTTCTACTCTCCTTGGACGATAGAACAACGGCTTTACAAGCTAGATGTAGGCTGGCCTAAACATCCAGAATATTTCACTGGGCAAACATTTTGTGTTGCTGTTGATCCTCTCCGTGGTCTGGTCTATGTTGCACAAGTAAGTAATAGCACTGGATTTCTGTCCTTTCAAGCAATATATTGCTTTTTCCTCTCTGGAATTACCATTTGTACTGCAGATTAAGGATGTGAAATTGTGGTTAATTGACTAGTTGAGTAGTCGATGGAATGTCCATCGACTACTCGACTAGTCCATAGGCACTTCCACATTCCTCCATTGAAATATACAAGAGTCCTTGCTGGGGCTCTCATACATTTCAAAGGAGGAATGCAGAACTTCGTGTGCAGGGCCAGCGGGAAGTCCCGCTGACTCCGGGCTGCATGCAGTGTACCAGCTTTGAAATGTACAAGAGTCTCCAGTGGGGGCTCATTTCAAAGCCACAGCACAGAATGGAGCCCAGGGTCAGCGAGGGACTTAAAGTTCCATGCGGAGCTGGGGTCAGCTGGGGACTCCCGAGCTGACCCCGGGCTCCACAGCGCCCCTTTGAAACATGGAGACGGCGTTCAAAGGGCAGCACCACACAGCTGAGCCCCTGGGGATCAGCTGTGCAGCGCTGCCCTTTGAACGTTGCCTAGGCATTTCAAAGGGGCAGCCCCGCACAGCTGAGCCCAGTGCGGGGCTGCCCCTTTGAAACGTAGAGATGGCGTTCAAAGGGGCAGCGCTGCCCAGTGGAGCCGGGGATCAGCTGTGTGGCGTTGCCCATTTAAAGTACCCCTTTCCCCCTCCTCCCTTTGCTGCCTCTGTCTGATAGAGGCAGCAAAGGGGGAAAGCGACTAGTCGACTAGTTCTTGACATCCTTACTTAAGATGATTGTAACAGTTTAGTGTATTAAATTCTTGATGTAAATTTGATTAAGGTTATTAATAGTATAAGTTTATTTAAAGTAGTTCTGGATATGAAGGTTTTTCCTGTGCACACTGGGCATGTTTCTTTTGTGTTTTTTAAAGGCTTATAATTTAAAAAAATAGATTCTTAAATAGCAAGTGCAACGATATAAGCTCCAAATCAATAAGCCTACAACATGGAACATATTATATTAGAAGCAAGAGGAAGACCAAGGACAGAGTAGGCCCACTGCTCAAAGAAGAGAGAGAAACAATAGCAAAAAATGTGGAAATGGCAGAGGTGCTTAACAACCTCTTCATTTTGGTTTTCACCAATAAGTTTGGTAGTGACTGTTTACCTAGCATAGTGAATGCTAGTGGAAATGGCGCAGATTTGGAAGTTAAAATAGGGAAAAAACAAGTTAAAATTACTTAAAGAAGTTAGATGTCTTCAAGTCACCAGGACCTAATGAAATGCATCCTAGAATACTCAATAAATGGATAGAGCAGGTATCTGAGACATTAGCTATCATCTTTGAAAAATCATGAAGCCAGGGGAGATTCCAGAATACTGGAAAAGAGCAAATATAGTGCTCATCTATAAAAAGGGAAATAGGAACAACCCAGGAAACTGCAGGCCAGTCAGCTTAACTTCTGTGTCAGGAAAGATTAATGGAGTAGATAATTAAGGAATTAATCTGCAAACATCTGGAATATAAGGTGATAGGTAACAACTAGCATGGATTTGTAAAGAACAAATCATATCAAACCAATCTGATAGCTTTCTTTGATAGGATATCAAGCCTTGTGGATAAGGGAGAAGCAGTGGACGTGGTATACCTAGACTTTTAGTAAAGCATTTGGTACAGTCTCATGTGACCTTTTTATCAATAAACTAGGGAAATACAACCTCAATGGGGCTACTATAAGGTGGGTGCATAACTAGATGGATAACATTTCTCAGAGAGTAGTTATTAATGGTTCACAGTCATACTGGAAGGGCATAACGTGGGATTCTTCAGGGGGCAGTTTTGGGACTGGTTCTGTTCAGTATCTTCATCAATGATTTAGATATTGGCATAGAGCAGGGGTTCCCAAACTTTTTGACATGGGGACCAGTAAATCCATTCGTGAACTTTTGGAAGACCGGTAACATTCATTTGCGTATTCATTAATCAAATGATGAATATTCAAATAAGTTGTTTATGGTCCTCCCAAAACCCCCAGTGCCAGCTTTAGCAAAGCGTTTGATATGATCACCCACAATATTCTTGCCAGCAAGTTAAGGAATATGGACTGTAAGACAGACGTAAGCTGGTTAGACCAGGGTTTCTCAAACTTTTTACTTCAGTTGTAACCCTTTTTTTTTTTTTTCAGTACTTTATATTTTTGGGCTGCAAAAAAAAAAAAAAAAAAATATAAAAAACAAACTGAGAAAATACCAGACATATAACATGGTATTTTCTCATTAGGTAAGTTTTATTATTACTAGATGTATCAGTTTGTAGTTTCAAACTGCCTGGCTGGTAAATGTGCTCAGGCTGCATGAGTGTGCCTACCAGCCAGACAGTTTGCAAGTACTCGAGGGGGTGGGGGGACAATAGAATCCCTGGGCCGGACTAACTCATGCTTTGCGGGGGGGGAAGGGGAGGGAAGGGAGCAGTGCCCCAAGATCTACATATGGCGAGGTCAGTCCTGCTCCCTGCCAGCCGATTCACTCCTCCCCCCCCCGCTCCTCCCGCTGCACCTCTGGCCAGTCCCACTTCCCCCAACCACCTCCCGGACAGCCAGTTCTCCCCCGCTTCTCCTCCCAATCTCCCTTGGCCAGCCCCACTGCCCGCATCCAGCCCTCCTTCCGGCTACCGTTTCTCCCCCCCCCACACGTCTTCCCCAGCCAGCTCCCTGCCCCCGATCTAGCACCCCCCGGCAGCCCTGCTTCCACCAGCCCTCCAATCTCACCGGCCCACCCCGATTCCCCCGTCCAGTGCTGCTTCCAGTAGCCAGCTCTCCCCTCCTCCTCCTCCTTCTCCTCCCAGACCTCCCCTAGCTAGCACTCTGCCGGGAGCTAGAACATCCGGCTGCAGACTCCGCCCAGGCCAGCCGAGGACTTGTGGGACCCGGTGCCACACGGGCACTCCGGGAGTGCAGAACACCTCGGCCACCATTCTGAGGCCCGGTAGTTTTTTCCTGTGGCCCGGTATCGGGCCGCGGCCCATAGTTTGGGAAATGCTGGCATAGAGAGTATGCCCATAAAGTTTGCAGATGATACCAAGCCGAGAGGGATTGCAAGTGCTTTAGAAGTTAGGGTCATAATTCAAAATGATCTGAACAAACTGGGAGAAACGGTCTGGGGTTAATAGAATGAAGTTTAATAAGGACAAATGCAAAGTACTCCACTTAGGAAGGGACAATCAGTTTTAAGCATACAAAATGGGAAGTGACTGTTTAGGAAGGAAAGGGATCTAGAGGTCATAGTGAACCACAAGCTAAATATGAGTCAACAGTGTGACACTGTTGTAAAAAAAGAAAAATGATTCTGGGAGGCATTAACAGGAGTGTTGTGGGCAAGGCTATGAGAAGTCATTTTTCTGCTCTACTCTGTGCTGATGAGGTCTCAACTGAAGTATTGTGTCCGGTTCTGGGTACCACATTTCAAGAAAGATGGAGAAGGTCCAGAAAAGAACAACACAAATGATTAGAGGTCTAGAAAACATCAGCTATGAGGAAGACTGAAATAATTAGAAAAGACAAGACTGAGAGAGGACATAAGTTTCCAAGTACCTAAAAGGGCAATTCTATGGAAGCCTGCAAGGAGAACTGAGGCAACTATATAGGTCACTTGTGCTACTGTTCCTCCCAGCCCTACCTCAATTCAGTAAGTCACAGAAAAAGGGTGGTCCAGTGGGCTGGGGGAGATCTGAGTTCAATTCCTGCTATGCCACAACCATTTATTTTTAATATGAGCAAGATCCTTAGTCTTTCTCTGTCCCTATATGCCATCTGCATAATAGTACTCACAGGAGTGTTGTGAGAATTAATAAATCAAAGAATGTGAGGCACTCAGATACTAGAGTGGTGGGTGGTATCACAGTTCAGGGGAATTGAATCTGTATTCCCCTGCATAATTCCTCAAGGGCACCCACTCTAGGCTCCTAGCTCCTCAGCTGTTACCTCTCTTAGGGAGAGACTGGATCTCTTTCTCTCTTCTGACCAAGCTTTTTTCCAGGTTGCACAGTTCCCTGGCTACAATATGATATTCCCAGCAAGATAGACTGTCTAAACAAGCTAGCATCTTCACTTTGTTTTGTCTCATATATGCACACTTCTCTCTCATTTATGCACAACACAATTTCTAGCAGTTGGAAGTCACCACACAGCCCTTTATAAGTAAATGCATCTATTCATAATGTGAAGGCATTACAGAGAAAGCTTATTAAAACAATGAAAGAACCTATGCACAAACTAATGAAATTACCAACAGTCACTTTCCAGCTCCAGCAAGGATTCTGGTAGGAGTAGTCCTTCAGATCCACTTCAAGTTAAAGAAGTATAGATTGGATAAATGGACAGTAAGGTGGATAGAAAGCTGGCTAGATTGTTGGGCTCAATGGCTCAATGTCTGGTTGGTGGTCAGTATCAAGTGGGGTGCCCCAAGGATCAGTTTGGGGGCCATTTTTGTTTAAAATCTTTATTAATGACCTGGATGAGAGGATAGATTGCACCCTCAGACAGTTTGCAGATGACACTAAGATAGGGAGAGAGGTAGATACACTGGAGGGTAGGGATAATCCAGAGTGACCTAGACAAATTGGAGGATTGGGCCAAATGAAATCTGATGAGGTTCAACAAGGACAAGTGCAGAGTCCTGCACTTGGGACGGAAGAATCCCAAGCATTGTTACAGGTTGTGAACCAATTGGCTATGCAGCAGTTCTGCAGAAAAAGACCTAGGGATTACCGTGGATGAGAAGTAGGAGATGAGTCAACAGTGTGCCCTTGTAGCCAAGAAGGCTAATGGCATATTGGGATGCATTAGTAGAAGCATTGCCAGCAGATCTCGTGAAGTTATTATTTCCCTTTATTCATCATTGGTGAGGCCACATCTGGAGTATTGTATCCAGTTCTTGGTCCCTCTTAACAGAAAGGTTGTGGACACTTTGGAGGCAGTCCAGTGGAGGGGCAACCAAAATTATTAGGGCACTGGAGCACATGACTTGAGGGATTTGGTCTTATTTTGTTTGCAGAAGAGTAGAGTGAGGAGGAGATTTGATAGCAGCCTTTAATTACCGAAAGCAGGGTTCCAAAGATGATGGAGAGAGGCTGTTCTCAGTTGTGACAGATGACAGAACAAGGAGCAATGATCTCAAGTTGCAGGGAGGGAAATGTAGGTTGCATATTAGGAAAAACTATTTCACTAGGAGGGTCGTGAAGCACTGGAATGTGTTACTTAGGGAGGTGGTGGAATCTCCATCCCTAAAGATTTTTAAGTCCCATTGGCTATGTCTAGACTATATGGCTCTGTCGACGAGGCTTCCCTTGTCGACCGCGGCACATGTAGAGTGCCCTGCTGTGCCGGATCAGCTGATCGTCAGCACAGCGCAGCGGCCATTTTTATTTTAATGAAGAGGGGATTTTTTTAAATCCTCATTTCTTTGCCTATGCCGAATAAACTATTTTACATGGCTCTGTCGACGGAGCCATGCAGTCTAGACATAGCCATCTTGACAAAGCCCTGGATGGGATGATTTAGTTGAGATTATTCCTGCTTTTAGGAAGGGATTGGACTCGATGACCTCCGGAGGTCTCTTCCAACCCTATGATTCTATGATTCAAAAGCATTTAAAAGTACATCCATGTCATCCCTTTCCCTGAAGCGATGAAGTAAGATTTCCCCTGTCTGCTAGACCCTGTGCCAGTGAGCTGAATGGTCCTTACCAACTTGAACTTCATACTTCTCATGAACATACAGCAAGCCACACCTACAAGTCATGCCTTTGGTCCTCAGTGTTGAGCTGCCTTTCTCTGCATAGCTCAGCCAGCTGACATTTCTTCAGCTATTCATAATTCATTTGTGCTTGGCTCTTTTCACTATTCCTTTCCACAAAAGACTGTGAGACTTCACTCTGGTTTTCCCTACTATGGTACTTGTTTTCACTGTTGTTGGCACTTATGGCAGTTCACTTTGACATAAATCCCACATATGCTGCCATCACATATGTCACTGTCCTGGGCAATTGCATCCTTTCATGCTTCGTCAGGGGCACTATTCTAGGTCTATGGCTCCTCAGCCAACGTGTCTCGTGGGCAGAGGTCCACATCTCTCTCCCTTCGGATATGTGTGTGTGAATTATTAATGCTTATAAAAATTTTTTACATAAAAATAACTAACATTTAAACAAATATCAAAGTTAATATTTTATGCTTGATGAAAGACCATTTTTTCAATTTACCTTTTTTGTGTACACTTTCAGAGAGGTGATAATGTACCAAAGGTATTAGTGTTTTCAGATGAAGGATACTTCTTGTATGCATGGAACTCCACACTTGAAATGCCACATGGTATCTTTGCAATCAACACCCCTACAGATAGCTCAGTATGGATCACAGATGTTGGAACTGGTAGGTATAATGAGAAAATGGTAAAAATATTATGCCATTGAGAAAATATTCTTTTTGCAGGTATCTCTTTGAACAGTACTTTGTAATGGTTTGATTGAATAAGGTAATCAAAAGAACATTAAGCCAGATTCATGCTCTCCCAATCCTAATTGTGTGCTGATCCAGTTCTCCAGTACAAGTTTGAACAATTTGAAGGCTCTTGAGTTGTGCCCATTTGCCACAGCTGATAATCATGGCCAACATTTCTGTCCCTACTTGAGGAGCAGAGCCAAGAAGCATGCAACTCTATGCTTTATTTTTTTCCTCTGCCGCATCCTGTTAGGTCCAGTCCTGTGCATACATATGTGTGATGCCTCTCTAATCTGCAATTATTTTCTTACTACTGAGTTTACTTAGTTCTGTTTCATTATTCTTTAAGTAACAATGATTTTTTATCTTATTACTATTTTGACATCAAAGATCCATAGTTTTACTGAGAAAAGTCTGCTTTTTTTAATACAGGGGAGTATGGGCACACAGTTAAACAGTACAGTCCTTCAGGTAAACTTATTCAAGTCCTGGGTACTCCAGGAAAAGCTGGCTCGGGTTTGAATCCACTGCAGTTTGATCAGCCAGCAGAAATATTTGTGGAGCAAACGGGAGAGATCTACATTGTGGATGGAGATGGAGGAATGAACAACAGATTATTCAAATTGTCCCAAGGTACGTAAAAAGAGCACAGACATGAGAATTGATCTCTGAAATGTTAGGGGCCTAATAGTACTAGTTTTAAATTTCAGCATTGCTAACTGTGTAGCTGATCTTATGCCCATTAACATTTTTTGACAAACTGTCCATTGATTATATATATCTGTCATTGCTATTTTAACCTTTGCCTATATTCTCATTGTATTGGTAAGATTAAGACCCCAGTATGTGAAGTAGTGACTTCAATGTGAATATTCACATACTTAAAGTTAAACATGTGTTAAGTGTTAAAGAATTGGGGCTGTGATGAATTAGGGCTATCTCAATTCAGTTTATGAATTCTGGTTGATATTCTGAAGTTGTATTATGAAAAGCTGCTATATCACGTGTAAGGATGTTAAGAAGTCACTAATTGGCTAATTGAGTAGTCAATACAATTTGTATCGACTATGCAATTAGTCGATAAGGGGAGGTGCTCTGTCCCGGCTTTCACTGGGTCCAGGAGCTACCCCCACTGTGACTCTGCAATTTAAATTTAGTAGGAGTCAGGCGTGCAGGCCATTCCGGGACCACAGTGGCTCTGCATTTTAAATGTAGAAAGGACCACCTGGCTTTTACTACATTTAAAACACAGAGCTGCAGCAGGAGTAGCTCCCAGAGCCAGTGCAGGCCAGCTCTGGGACCCCTGCAGCTCTGCCTCCTTTGACGCACCTCTCTCTCTCCCTCCTCCCTCCCCCCCCCCCCCCCCCGGGCCTGTGCACTGTGGAGATGGTGCCGGGGGAATCAGCTTTTAAGCTGGCTCCCCCCAGCATCGACTCCTGCTTCCTCTCCCCTTGCTGCCTCTGATACAGAGGCAGTAAGGGGGTGGGGGAAGCAAGTAGCCGAATCACTCGACTACCTGATAAGCTTATCAGCCTAGGCTTATCAGATAGTCGACTACATCCCTAATCACAAATGCCTATACCTATTGGATTCACCATTGCTGACAGGGCCTGTAGCAGGTACATACCAGATAGATACAGCAGGAGGTGCTTAGGACACAGTGAGCCTATTCAGGTGCAAATATCTGGGAACACTGCATGAGCTGCATCTTTAGAAGATCAGACTAGCTGATTTCTCTGAAGGAATGGGAGACGGTAAGAGCAGTGGACAGAGAAACAAAACAAAGGCAGCCACTTGACCAGGAAGGATTTAAATAAGAGAATCCATAGGTGTATAGGGAGAGAGGACAAGGAATATAGGAGACAGCAATGTCAAAAAAGCTGGGTGAGAAGCTCCAGGAGAAACACCTCACCCAGTAGGTAACAGCCTACATGAGCTAGTGGCCTACATACCCTGCCCGTCTAGATACAACTGGCCCATAAAGACTCAGGGAAGGATGATATGGTAAAACACATAAGAACATAAGAACATAAGAATGGCCGTACTGGGTCAGACCAAAGGTCCATCTAGCCCAGTATCCTGTCTGCCGACAGTGGCCTGCACCAGGTGCCCCAGAGAGGGTGGACCGAAGACAATGATCAAGCGATTTGTCTCCTGCCATCCCTCTCCAGCCTCTGACAAACAGAGGCCAAGGACACCATTTTATCCCCTGGCTAATAGCCTTTTATGGACCTAACCTCCATGAAATTATCTAGCTTCTCTTTAAACTCTATTATAGTCTTAGCCTTCACAGCCTCCTCTGGCAAGGAGTTCCACAGGCTGACTACACGCTGTGTGAAGAAGAACTTTCTTTTATTAGTTTTAAACCTGCTACCCATTAATTTCATTTGGTGTCCTCTAGTTCTTCTATTTAGGGAACTAATAAATAACTTCTCTTTATCGGCCCTCTCCACACCACTCATGATTTTATATACCTCTATCATATCCCCCCTCAGTCTCCTCTTTTCTAAACTGAAAAGTCCGAGTCGCTTTAACCTCTCTTCATATGGGACCTGTTCCAAACCCCTAATCATTTTAGTTGCCCTTTTCTGAACCCTTTCCAAGGCCAAAATATCTTTTTTGAGGTGAGGAGACCACATCTGTACACAGTATTCAAGATGTGGGCGTACCATAGTTTTATACAGGGGCAGTAAGATATTCTGGGTCTTATTTTCTATCCCTTTCTTAATAATTCCTAGTATCCTATTTGCCTTTTTGACCGCTGCTGCACACTGTGTGGAAGTTTTCAGAGAACTGTCCACGATAACTCCAAGATCTCTTTCCTGATTTGTCGTAGCCAAATTAGCCCCCATCATACTGTACGTATAGTTGGGGTTATTTTTCCCGATGTGCATTACTTTACACTTATCCACATTAAATTTCATTTGCCGTTTTGTTGCCCAATCACTCAGTTTGGTGAGATCTTCTTGGAGTCCCTCACAGTCTGCTTCTGTCTTGACTATCCTGAACAGTTTGGTATCATCTGCAAACTTTACCACCTCACTGCTTACCCCTTTCTCCAGATCATTTATGAATAAGTTGAACAGGATTGGTCCTAGGACCGACCCTTGGGGGACACCACTAGTTACCCCTCTCCATTCTGAAAATTTACCATTTATTCCTACCCTTTGTTTCCTGTCTTTTAACCAGTTCTCAATCCAAGAAAGGACTTTGCCTCTTATCCCATGGCCATGTAATTTACACAAGAGCCTTTGGTGAGGGACCTTGTCAAAAGCTTTCTGAAAATCTAAGTATACTATGTATACTGGATCCCCCTTGTCCGCATGTTTGTTAACCCCTTCAAAGAACTCTAATAGATTAGTAAGACAGGATTTCCCTTTACAGAAACCATGTTGACTTTTGTCCAACAAATTATGGACATGCGTTATAACTAGGTATGTGAATCATTAGTTGACTAGTTGCTTCTCCCCACTTGCTGCCTCTATCAGACAGAGGCAGCAAGGCAGGGGGGAAGAGAAGGAGGTACTTGAAAGCAGCAGCGCTACACGGAGCCCAGGGTCATCAGGGGAGTCCCCAGCTGACCCTGGGCTCCATGTGGCACTTTCGTCTTTGAAGTGTAGCAACAGCTCTAGGGCTACCCCATCAACTAATCAAATAGTCGATGCAAGATGCAAGGACTATTCAATTAGCCAATTAGTCGATATTTAACATCCCTAGCTATAACATTGTTTTGAATTATTTGTACTATCCTGTGCTTGCTTGACATGATTAAGTATAAATGAGTATTAATGTGTTAGAGTCTGTACTAGGGATGTAAAATCCTGTTTTAATTAGTTAACTGGTTAAACCTGATTAAACGGGGTGGCAGGATGGCTGCTCCAGCCTAGTTTGGCTGAAGTGCCTGCAGCGGACAGGGACTGCTTCAGTCTGGCTGGAGCCATTAAGGGTGAGGCTTACTGGTTAACCATTTACATCCTTACTCTGTGCAAAGTATCTGAGTGTGTGTTGACTGCTTCACAATTGCTGCATGTCCCTGAAAGAATTAATCTGTGCTCCAAAAGCTTCACACTTAGGAGTGGAGTTCTGGGAGAAAGTTGTATTCTAGTAACTGGTGTATCTCAGAGATCAGTAATAGTACTGGCTGGGTATACTAATTAGGGATGTCCCTGCACAGACTGGCTCCCGCCTGCCACCCTGCATGGCTGCCTCTGAAACAGAGGCAGCAGCACGGGGTGGTAGCAGCCTCTGTCCTTGGGGGCCCCAAGTTCCCTGCAGACAGAGGCTGCACCAGCATCCTATGGAGTAGCCTCTGTCCATGGCAGTAGACCCTGTTCTTGGGGGTTGGGGTAGGGCTGAGCTCTCTGTGGACAGAAGCTGTGCCGGCATCCTGCTTGCCCGCCCCTGGTGCTGCTGCCTCTGATACAGAGGCAGCAGCAGGAGCATGGAGGTGGCTCCACGATGCCGGTGCCCTGAGCACTGGCTCCCACCTCCTCCTCCCTCCGCCTCTGTGGGAGGCAGCAAGGGAGCAGGGCAGATGGCTGTGCAGAGAGCCAGCTTAAAAGATGGTTCCCCATGGGCACCAACTCCTGCCTCCCCGGCCTTGCTGCCTCTGTATCAGAGGCAGCAAGGTGGGGAATGCATGTGGTCATTAGGATTAACCGATAAATCTTGGCTTATCAGTAGTTAATCATTTAAATGACTATACGCTAACATCAAATACTAAAGAAGAAGGATGGCAGACTGAGAGTCAGTGCCCTAGAAATGTGCCAGAGAATCTAAGGGAGAAATCACTGCTGCAGCCTGCTAGAGCTTCAGAAACTTAAACACCCTTCAGGTCGCTAGGGCAGCAGAGCCTTGGATTCCCCCTCAGAGCACTCCATCTCATGGCCAGGAGGGTTGCTTGCTAGGATTTGTGTCAGAGGCCTGCAAGGAGCTTTCATTCTGTAGGTCAGGGCTACTCAACTTTGGAAGCCCCGGGGGCCACAGTGATACTCATAGCACATGCCGAGGGCCACAACTTACATGTGGTTGCAAATATATGCAAATAGCTTCTTTCACACTGACAGGAATGAATACAAAGCACTTTCCACAATGCCCCGGCGCTCCCAGCACCTCCTCCCTAGGGGCTAGAAATGCTGACACTCTGTACCCATCTGTTGCAGCCAGCCTGTCTGCTTGCATCTTTCATTGTTCATCCCTCCTGGGAGATGCCTCACTGCTGTGGAGTGTGTTCCCAGTAGAGGCCGTATTCAAAGGATTCCACTCGCAGGCCATATGTTGAGCCCCGTGTAAACCCAAACCGCACTGCAGGCCGCATGTGGCCTACGAGCCACGTGTTTAGTAGCCCTGCTGTAGGTCATGCTTCTAACATTCATTCATCTTAAAACTATTATTCTATTTTGAAGAAACAAATCTTTAAAGAAACCAATACGTTGTCATGACCATGAACTTTGTTTTTCTGCAAAAGTAGACCTTTGTATATTGCCAGTTATATTTTTCCATTTATTATGAGCAATAGTCAGATACATCTAAGCCAGGGGTCCCCAACGCGGTGCTCGTGAGCACCATGGCGCCCGCCGGGGCATTTGTGTGCGCCCACACCGGTGTTTTGAAACAGTGGTCTCCAAAGTGGGGTGCGCACACCCCCTGACTATTAGAGGGAGCGCATGCTGCCACGCAACAGCTGAGAAAGGAGACGCTGGTTCGCAAGACATCTGAGGGAGCCATGCGCTCCCTCGGATGTCTTGCAAACCGGGCGTCTCCTCTCTCAGCTGTTGCTCCCTTGGATGTCTTGGGAACCAGCATCTCCCCTCTCAGCTGTTGCGCAGCGGCATGCGCTCCCTCTGATCGTCTCGCGTACCCCCTCCATGCAACAGCTGAGAGGGGAGACGCCCGGCGTGCCGTGACATCACGGCCCAGGACTTTTAATTTTAAAGCCACGCAGCCCAGCTCCAGGCCCGATCACAGACTCAAGCTGGAAGGCAGAAGGTGGGGGTGCGGGAAAAATAGGGGGAAAGGGTGGGAGAGGAAGGGGCTTGTGCTGAGGGGAGGGGGGCAGTCAGGAGAAGAAAGGGGAAGGCACCAACGGACAGCGTGGAGGAGAGACAAATGCCAGAGGGCCAAGTGGAGACAATGAGGAAAAGGGCAAGAGGGGAGGTGTCACTGGGAGGGGGTAGAGGGTGATGCTGGGAGAGGAGAGGGTAAGGGCATTGGGGGCTAGAGGGGGGAGGGGGAGGTGCTGGGAGAAGGCTTGAAAGAAGGGGTGGGCATGAGGAAGGCGGGGATGGAGCACATCATGTGTGAGGGCACAGGGGTATGAGGGGAACGGGGGTGGAAGGTGGTAAGGGGGTGGGCATCAGGGAAAAAGGGGGCAGGGGCAGTGAGGGAAGGGGGAGGCACCAGGAGGGTGCAGGGGTAAGGGAAGGTGCAAGTGCCAGGAGATTCTGGGGGTGAAGCAGAAGGGCAGAGACCTGCAGAGGAGGAACCAGCACCAGAGGAGAGAGGCAGGGCAGGTGTGTAGAGGGAGGTGTTAGGAGAGGGGGTAGCTCACATGATCAGAGTGGGGCTACTGGAGGAGTGGGCACAGGGGGAGAGAACGGCTGGTGGAGGGGGACAGGTCTTAGGAGGGCTGAGGGCAGTGAGAAAGGCAGAAGTCAGGACAGCAGAGGAGGGTGAGAGGTTGGGGGGCAGCAGGCACCAGGGGAGCTGATGGAGCAAAGGGAGGAGACATGGCAGCAGATGGTGGGGACATGGTGGGGATGGGGAGAGTGAGATTTAAAGGTGCCATAATTTTTTTTGAGGGGGGGGTGCTTTTTGTGCTCAACATTTGGACATCCCCCCCTTTTTATTAATGCAGAATTTTGTTTAAAAAATGAATTGCAATATAATTAAAATAAAAATTATCCAACTAAATTAAGTTTCTATCAAATTTACCCAATTCACATTTAATATGAAAATAGCCTTCAATTTGCGCATTTGACGGCTTTTTTTCTATTTTTTCTCCAAAGGGGGGGGGGGGCTGAATAATTGCCATATAATTTAATTAATACCTTTTACATGTAAAATTACCTTTTTTATCTTATGGATTCATATATTATGTAATATTAAATATGATGGTTTTCATATTATTTAATGTACAAGTACAAAATAAGCCTTGAAAAATTGTTGGCTCCCGCCACACTCTTCTGAAAACATGAATGTGCTATTGGCCACAAAAAGGTTGGGGACCACTGATCTAAGCAATATATTTTATTCTACTTTAAAAAATTCTTTGTCTCTCTAGCATGATTTGGGGAGAGATGTTTTCCCTCCTTTCTCTCTGTTTGATACAGTAGCTTTCTCTTTAACATACGCAGACACCAAATAAAATGAAAAACAAACATATCGTACATGGAAAAAATAGTGACCACAAATAGAATTGTTTCCTTATGAATAGTAAAGTTTGAAATTAGGAGTAAGGTCATTGGGACTATCTCCTGGAGATTGTGTTTTAAATCCTGCTAGTTTAAAGTCCTGTCTTATAAAAATGACTTAGACTTCTATTGCTATGAATAATTTAGAAGGAATTTAAGACAAAAAATTTTCACTCATTCATATTACATAATAAAAGTGAAAACTATTTTTTCATTATTTATCATGATTTCTGCTATTAGATTTCAATGAGATATGGCTGCGTGGGGAAAATGGTACAGGTGTTGGTCAGTTCAACATTCCTCACAGTGTCACAGTGGATTCTTTTGGACGGGTAAAGAATTAAAACTCTCTATTTTTAATGGTTTAGTGACCGTTTTTATGCCTTCTCCCATATATGTATAAATGTATTTTTGGTATTTAATGTCCTTTGCCCAAAAAAACCCTTAAAAAGTGCCATTCTTTCATATTTAATTATTAGATCTAATTTACTGCATACAGTTTTAAGCATGGGAGCAGTCGTGCTTAACTTTTTCACATTGGAAACTTTTTCTAGAAGTGGCTGGAATGGTAAGAGAGGGTCTTGACCAGTCTTCACATACATATATTCATGGACTTCTTACAGTCCCCAGGAGGAGGCTACTACTACAGACCATTAAAGGATTTGCACTACATGGAGGCAGGAAGAAGGAAGTCCCCCTAATATGTTGTCATTGCCATTCTGTTCCCATAAGAGGCATAGAATCTGCAAGATGGGAGAATTGATTCTGATGGATATGATTGTCTATAACAAAACAGTTTCATCCTTCCAGTGATTGCAATAAACATAATGCCTTAATTTTAGTAGTATGTTATTACAACCCATTAAGGCTACATCTACACTGCACTGTTATTTCGAAATAAGCTATTCCAATAGCTCATCTACACTGCAGGGGAGCCTCAAAATTAGTCCGAGGCAGTCTTCCCTAATGTAGACATGCTGTCTCAATTTAGTGCCCCAGTAGGAATCACTTAGAATGGGCCTGGTGAGGGGCTGTTTCGAAATAGCAGAAGTGAAGCATCTACGCACACCTTATTTCAAAATAGCTATTTTAGAATAGGCGTTATACTTCATAGAATGAGGTTTACAGAAGTTGGAATAAGTCTGTTATTTAGAAATAATTTCGAAATAATGGAATTACTGTGTAGATGCTTACATAATTATTTGGAATAATGGCTGTTATTCCGAAATAACTTTGCTGTGTAGACACACCCTTACAGTCCACAGAAAAAAGCTATTTCACACATTTCTGATTAGACAAGGGACATCCTGAAGATAACCAATCCCCACAATTCCCTATGCCAGCCAGTTTTTGAAGTATTATTGCACACACATATCTACAGATGCAGACCTCCTAGACCCTGCTCATCACTTAGCTTAGTTGAAAAAGAAGCAGTTGTTAATTTAGTCACATCATACTGAATATTGAATATGAGTACATGTATTCCTGTACATCCCTCATGAAAAGTTGTACAGAGAGCTGGTTGTAGAAAGCAAATATAGAAATGAATGTAGATTGTCTCTTCAGGTACGTCTACTCAGCAGCGTTATTTCAAAATAACTGATGTTATTTTGAAATAACAAAATGTACATCTACGCAGCAAGCCATTCTTTCGAAGTAATGGCGAGATGGAGGACTTCGTACTCCCAACTCCTGTAATCCTCATTTCACAAAGAGTAAGGGAAATCAAAGGAAGAGTGTTCTTCCTTCGACTTCTTGCTGTGTAGACAGTGCCAAAAGCCGAATTAAGCTATTTTAACTTCAGCTACTCAGTTGATGTAGCTGAAGTGGCATATCTTAATTCGACTTTTGCCCTGCAATGTAGGCATGCCCTCAGTGATTAAGAATTTTTTTTTGAGGGAGGAGGTGTGAGAATTAATACCCGATTAGTTTTTTTTTTGTAAATGAAAGCAGAGCCAAATTCATTCCTGATGTAACCCTCTCTTCTTCTTCACTATATTTGGCCTATGTATGAGGAACTGATGCTTTTCACATAGATGTTTATAGCCAACTGTATTTATTGTGCACGACAGGTGTGGGTTGCTGACCGAGGAAATAAAAGAATACAGGTTTTTGATAAAGTCACAGGAGAATGGCTTGGATCCCTGAATAGTTGTTTTGAAGAAGATGGTCCCTCTTCTGTCAGGTATTGTAACTATGTATTTCCACAAAAACATTTAAAAGGAAACAGAATACAGTAAAACCTGCGCTGTCCGGCACTTAACTATGCAGAAAACTTTAGAAACTGGCAAATTTCCTAGGGGCTTGTCGTGGCCATGTGGCATGCCGCTATGACCCAGCCGACCGGGAGCTGAGCCAGGCAGCTGGCGGCCCCTGCAGCGCAGGGGTCACAGCTCCAAAAAGGTTGCGCACCACTGTGCTTGACCTTTTTGGAAGCTTCCAGAGCATCTCTCCAGATGGAGCTTGAGATCCAATAGTTTCATAGCATCTCACCAGATAGCGCTTAGGTTGATGGGACCCTCAGATAACCGGAATTTTTAGATAAACAGAACGCCCTATTCCCCGAGCGTGCCAGATAACACAGGTTTTACTGTACTACATTTTCTCCTGTAAGAGTCCATACTACTTTAAATTGATAGCAGATGCTTGTTTTCAGGCTCTGGAATTAGCAAGTGGAATTGCTATGGAATTAGGTTCTGACACCTAATCCTGCAGTAGGCCCTGTAAAAATTAATCCTTGTAGTCACATGACTACATAGGAGCTGTCTATGTAGAGTTGACTGGATTGGACTTTCATTTTAATTAAAAGCTGTGAGTTTCATAAACTTTAGGGAACATAATTAGGAGCCTGTTGAAGCACCCCTTACTCAGATGTACAAAAGCTATGTGCATAGGCCCTAAATTCAGTTTGCTTTCATTTACTGTTATCCTGAAGTCTGTAGCTCGAAGGAGCAGCCGCAGCATGTAGTGCCAGTCCTGCATACTTACTCTGTATATTCTACAGCAGTATAAGACTAAGAACGTTCAGATCATTTTCATTTGATTTGAAAAGTTCAGCATTTCGACGTTAAGTGACTGACACATGGGTTACCCATGAGGGTACCCTAAAACTCAGATTTGCAGGGCCAGATCTAAAAGTTAGACAGCTACTCTGCACGTGAATGCTATTTGCTCACCTAGATATGGATAATAATTTCTGAAAGCACATAGCAGTGTTAACATGAAGTGTTCTAAGGATATGTTAATTCTAATTTATTTGTTTGTTTTTAGATTAACTGCCAGTGAGGAATATCTAATTGTAGTTCAGCTGAATATTAACAGAGTGTCTATTTTGGCTGCACCACCAATAGGCTCCATTAGAGATTGCAATGTGGTAAACACAATCCAGCTTGCTGATGAGGTCAAGCCACATCTAGTGGATGTAAATGTGAAGACTGGAGCAATTTATGTTGCAGAAATTGGTGCACAACAAGTACAAAAATATGTACCCTCAACCTAATGGTTCTCTTTGGTCATTCAGCACAAGCAATTTTTTCTGGATTACAAGACTTGTGTTTCCTTACATTCACTGCAGACTGTGCTTCCACTCAGAAGTACAGCATGTTGCACCACTAGAATGCATAAAATAACTCTTGTTTTGTGACCTGCCCTCGCTCTTATTTTCTGTGTCAAACTCAGGGAGCTGTTGATCTATCATAATTTGTCTCTGCTTGAATTTTTATGTGTTTTGTTTCATATTTGTTAGTTTTGGGGATTTGGAGAATGCAGTTTTTACCATGTTTTACCCTGCTTTTAACTTCAGTGTAGTTTTTCCTCTTCTCCCTTGATAAATCATAAGACATTGAGTATGTAATTATTCTGTTAGTCTAGACATTATTTCCATTGTTAGTCACTCTGCTCCACAGTCCGGGGTGCATCTTGTGACTTCTTTGCCTAGCCAGTGCACTCTGTTACATCCGAAGGTCCTAGCTGACAAAGAGAAATGTCTACGTATTTAGTTTTCTTGAAGCCCTGGATTCTAGCTTAACATTGGTTCAGGTTTCCTTGGCTCTTTATGCTGACAGTGTCCAAATCAGAACAAAAAGATGCAACATGTTATAGTCTCCTTGGCTTCAGGGAGACCTCTGATACAGGTCAGTGCTGAGGCTTTAGCATCTCTGGCATCTACCTTAGGTAATCGTTACTGCTGCTGTTGACATCAAAGGCATCAATTCCTTACTAATTTAAGCTAACTCCATATAAAACACTTTAAACAGGAGTAAGAGTATCTTCACAATGAAGTGACACTGATGGGTTTTTTTTTAACAAACTGAGTTTCTAAATTGTTTTAGGTAAATGGGTACAAGTTTTTTGTGTGTAAGCAAGGCCTCAAAGTAGAATGTGTTGAAGTATAGCATATAAGAGCTCCCTGATGCATGTACTTTTAATCTGCCTTAGACCTGGAGACCTATAATATGATTTTGGTCTCTTAATTTTGTTGAAACACAAATACATCATCTAGAGCAATATTTGGCCTTTGGAGTCTTGTTTTTAGAGCCCAGGCTGATCTTTTATTCTGCCTTCATATTTTCAAAGACAATTCTCTAAATACTCAGCCATGACTTTCCACTTCTTTTTGAGGGACTTCTGCCAATATATCAGCTGTTCATTTTTCTATAGCACAGAACTTGCAAACTTCTTTGTGCCTGGTCCAGAGTCTTTGTCCTTATAGTTCTTCTCCAGAATCCAGTTTGGGTTTTGAGTTGCATAAGTTAGCATCATTATCTTCTCCAAAAAATATATACCAGCATCTTTCTGTCTACCCCATCCCTATTCCACATTAATTCCAATGCCTTTTAGGTGTTGCTATGTAGCCTTTCAGAGTATCCTGCCTTGAGTACAAAAGGGGCGAAACAAGAGCATCAGTTCTTTGATGTATTTCAGGTGGTCAAGAATTGACTCTTCTAATGAAATATCTGATTCATCTAAGAAACTGACGAAATCTTTGCAGCCAGGAGCTATTAATTCTTTGCAGAATGATCTGGGAGATTTTCCTTTTCACATGACTACCCTGATTCCTTGGCTATTTTGGATGCAAGTAGTAGGTCAAGAAAGACTAAATTGTTCCACCTTTGCAGATTAAGAGTATAGGAGGTGGAACCACTGGGAGAGGAAGTGTTCACCATCATGGATGTCTCAGCAGTTGAATGTGATATTGCTTAGTGCATAAACTGATGAGACCTCAATTAAGCTTTGAAGACCTTTCTTGCTAAAGTGTCCAGATCTTCATGTAACATGTTATAGCAACGGTTTACCTGAATCATCAAGGAAGAGTCAGATTTGGTTGCCATGTTTTGACGTTATTGCTGCTTTGGAGCCAGGCAATCCTGAAGAAAGAGGGCTTTGTATTAGGGATGTAAAAGTGTAACCATTTAAACTGTTAACCAATAGGCATCAGCTTATTGGTTTCCATTACAGTTACACACTGGCTCCCAGCCTATTGTCGGGGAGGCTTCACTGTGCGCTCTGCAGTATAAAGTAGGGATGTTAAGAGGCGGGTAATTCACTAATTGTGTAGTCGATAGAATTTTTATTACTCAATACTCGATAAGGGAAGTTAGATAAGAGGCTGCAGTGTGTGTGGGGAGAAGAGGCGGCACCACGAAGACGGTGCTGGGGGGAACTAGCTTTTAAGCCAGCTCCCCCACAGCACCAGCTCCTGTTCCCCTCTTCCCAACTGCATCTGATACAGAGGCAGCAAGGGGGTGCGGGATGTGAGTAGTCGACTTGACTATTCAATAAGCCTAGGCTTATCTGTTAATCAACTACTCACATCCCTAGCATAAAATAGGGATGTGAAAGATTAACTGGTAGGGGCTGGTGCAGCTCCCCACCCGATGTGGGCAGGGGGCTGCTGCAGCCCTGCAGAACCCAACGTGGACAGGGGCAGCTCCAGGCATCCAAAGCAACCTCTGTCCTCAGTGGGCCTGGGCATGAAGCAGGCAGGGGCTGCTCTAGTCTGATTGGAGTAGCCCTTGCCTGTAGTAGTGGGCCACTGCAGCCTGGCCATAGTGGTGGTGGGGGGGATATATAAGCTTTGTACTGCAGAGCCTGCAGCGCATGTAACCATGTAACTGCTAGGATTTTTAGCACTTACATGGTTAAATTTTTAAACAGCTATTACATTTTTACACTCCTCCTTTGTAATCTTTGTGATATATTGAAAGACATTGTACCAACAGATATCTGCTGGTAGCTCAAGAAGCCTTCCAGGTGATACAGATAATGAAGTTCTGCATGTGCCTGTGAGACCTCTGTGTCTTTGGGAGTTTTCACGCAAACATTTTTTTAAAAACCATTTTTTGGTTGAATAGATATGGGCTGAATTGGGATTCTGCTACAGTGGCTGGTGGCTAGATTTCAGCAAGATGTATGGTTCATTCAAATAATGTAGAGGGCTCATTATCTGTGTTAGCCTTTAAAAGTGAGTCACTGATATTTTTTTTAAACATCACAATAATATTTTTCATTAAGCCACAGAGATATGCCAAGGCATAATTTGAATAGTTGTTTGATCTCCTTGCTGACCCCTTCATCCTTGGAATCAGTGAGAGTTAGGTGTCTAAATGCCTTTCAGAATCTGGGCCAAAGTATGGTGTTCAGTTTATAGGTACTTGTGGTATGGACGCATGTCACCTGGTAATTAGTATGAAATTATCAAACTCCTTTTCACTGCTGTACTTATGACCTACTGCAAGAGATGACTAATAAGTGTATTAACTTTTTGAGCACTGTCTAAATCCCCATTTTTGTATTATTAGTTGAAACTGATTTATTAATAATAATTGAGCAAAATTACAGTTTAGCGTAATTTGGCAAAAAAAGTAAATTAGGCTTTCACAATGGAAGACCTTCCACAGTTTGGAAGTGCTGTCCTTATTTCTGTAGCCTGGTATGATGACTTTGGTTTCATGGAATTTTTTAATCTGAAGAAAAATGGGGCAGGAGAATCAGACCAGAAAACAAACTATTCATCTAAATTAAATGTTTTGTATATTGCCTGTTTGCACACGTGTTAATAAAATTACTCACTTGGAAGTTAAAATTCTGTATTCCTTTTCTCATCCTATTTCACCACTCTTGTGACTACTATTGATGCTATACAGAAAAAGAAATTGGAAATGGATGCATAAATCTTAATTATTACAGTTTATCATGTTTCCCTCAGAGTAATTACTAATGATGATGATTGAGTTACGTAAGCCTTGATATGAAAACAACAATATAATCATTTCCAGCTACACCAAGTTTTTTATTGAGGATTAAACTAAGTCTTTTAAAAAATCCAGATATAAAATTAAGATTGAAATCCATGTGGGATTAAAGAACTCAAACTCTTTAGTTTATCAAAAGGAAGATAAAGAGGTGACTGCACTACAATGTATAAAATACCTTCACAGGGAGAAAATGCCAGGTACTAAAGGGCTCTAAAGTAGAGGAGCATAACAAGAATTAATGACTGGAAGTTAAAGCCAGACAAATTCAAATTAGAAATAAGGCATGTATTTTTAATAGTGAGCGGATGAATCACTGAAACAATCTGCCGAGGGAAATTGTGTATTCCCCATCTCCTAAAACTGGATGATTTGTGGATAATCTGCTTTAGCACAGGTGTTGGCAACCTTTGGCTCTTGGCTCACCAAGGTAATCCACTGGTGGGCCACAAAACATTTTTCTGATGTTGACCATCACCTCATGGCCACCCGGCAGCTCCCAGTGGCCACAGTTTGCTATTCCCAGCCAATGGGAGGGACATGCTGGCTGCCACTTCTTGCAGCTCCTGATGGCCAGGAACTGTGATCCATGGCCAACAGAAGCTGCAAGCAGCCGTACCTGTGGATACACCAATAAATAAAGTGTCAGCAGCTCACCGAGGGCTAACCCTGGCAAACCGCCTCTGTCTGCCTTATTGCCTAGCTGTGGATTAGAGCTGTAAGGTGAGTGAGGTAATATTTTTTATTGGACCAACTTCTGTGGGTGAAAGTGTCACGCTTCCAGGCTTACACAGAGCTTGAAGAGGAGACTTAAACATTTTATTAAAACTGTTAAAATTATATAATACACAGTTAAAGAAAGAGTGTCTATACATATGGGTATGCTTTTTAGATTATCTACAAATACAAAGTGGCTGTGTCTAGACTGGTGCGATCTTGCGCCAGAGTTATGCAAATGAGGCTCAGCGTGGAATATTGCCGAGCCTCATTTGCATAACTAATGAGCCACCATTTTTGCAGAAGAGGCTCTTGCGCAAGACGGAGCTGTCTACACTGCCCCTTCTTGCGCACGAAAAACTCTCTTGCGCAAAGCCATTATGCTGATTATTTTCAGGCATAACGGCTTTGCGCAAGAGTGTTTTTCTTGCGCAAGAAGGGGCAGTGTAGACAACTCCGTCTTGCGCAAGAGCCTCTTCTGCAAAAATGGAGGCTCATTAGTTATGCAAATGAGGCTCGGCGATATTCCACGCTGAGCCTCATTTGCATAGCTCTGGCGCAAGATCGCGCCAGTCTAGACACAGCCAGTTTGATTTAAAAGTAATAAAATACATGTGGTACATGCTGTGAAATAACCCAAATTAAGGTGAAATACATTTAACAATACAGTTTAGTTATCATCCAAATATCCCTGTGCATCCCTCATGAAAAGTTCTACAGAGAGCTAGTTGTAAAAAGCAAATATAGGAATGAATGTAGATTGCTGTGTAGACGTACCCTGAAAGACAGTGTTATTTCGGAATAACTGATAAATAACATAGTTCGTGTCTACGCTATAAACAGTTCTTTTGACATAATGTCAAAATAATGTCGAGGTGGAAGACTTTTTATCTGTCCCCTTACTCCTCGTAAAATGAAGGTAAGTCGGAGGAAGAGTGCTCTTTCTCAGACTTCCTGCTGTGTAGACAGCACCAAAAGTCGAAATAAGCTATTTCAACTTGTTACGCAATTGATGTAGCTCTCCTATGTAGACAAGCCCTCAGTGACTGAGAATTTAGGATTGGCTGCAATCAGTCAGGGAGGTATGTCTGTTATTACTTCAACAACTTGCCCCTCTAATATCCCGGGACCCAGATGGCTACAGCAACACTGCGAAGAGGTAAGGTTTGGCAGTTACTGAAATTGCTTATTTGAAACACATGAGGGCACCAAACCTCTATTAGTGAGGGCTGGCATTTTCAATGTACAATACAAGGCAAGAGCAAACAACATATCACATCTGAAAGTCAACAGTAATCAATTGTTATTTATTTTCACTCTTCAAACCAGATAATTCTGTTGCAATTGATTTGTGCACTTTTACAAGATTTATGGCTATTTTTATTTGTTTCCATTACATTTTCTGATTGAACAAAATCCTTTGGCTGTGTCTAGACTGGCCAGTTTTTCCGGAAAATCAGCCACTTTTCCGGAAAAACTTGCCAGCTGTCTAGACTGGCCGCTTGAATTTCCGCAAGAACACTGACGATCTCATGTATGATCGTCAGTGTTCTTGCGGAAATACTATGCTGCTCCCGTTCAGGCAAAAGCCCTCTTGCGCAAATGCTTTTGCGCAAGAGGGCCAGTGTAGACAACGTGGTATTGTTTTGCGCAAAAAAGCCCCGATGGCTAAAATGGCGATCGGGGCTTTCTTGCGCAAAAGCGCGTCTAGATTGGCCAGGGACGCTTTTCCGCAAAAAGTGCTTTTGCGGAAAAGCATCCGTGCCAATCTAGACGCTCTGTTCCGCAAATGCTTTTAACAGAAAACTTTTCCGTTAAAAGCATTTCCGGAAAATCATGCCAATCTAGACACAACCTTTCAGTACTCTGTCTAGAGGCATCCAAATAGCTAAACTGGTTCACCTCTTCCTTATACCAAAGATTTCAGTTCAGTTTGTTGCTTTGGAAGTGACGAAATTTTTTTTAAAATCAGTTATTTCCAAGTTAAGTGTCCACAGGAGGAGTTACTGGTATATTTGTAACAGTAGAATAATGCCAGCAAATTTCCTCATAAAGACAAGCCTTAAATTAACTCAGAATTAAGCGTGTTGATTCTGATTTCTCATCCCCATCCTATTGTCCATACATAATCTGCCATTGAGTAATAGCTCACTCCATGAGAATTCCTGGTGTGATCAATGCAGTATAACTGTCAGAATCAGGCCTTACTTCAGCAATCATCATATTTATCCACAATAACACACTGCCAAATTGTTTAAAAGATCTTCAAGTGGCTGTCTTGTCACAATTCTACTAGCCAGGTACACAGAGAAGCATTGGAATTCGAGTTCATCTGCAAATTCAGTTCACATGCTAATGGACTCAATTGTGATGAAGGATGGTTGGGACACTATCAACCTAACAGTCAATGAAGGTGCAAACAGCTCTTTGTGGAGATTCCTGTCAGGACGGATACTATCAACTGACTTTGATTCTTATCTGCTTCGTTTTAACTACCCAACTTACTGGTTCCCTCTACCTTCCCGATTTTCTATACCCTCTGCTCCCTGTCTCCCACCCCCTCCTTTTTTTTTCCTACCCCTCCCTCCTTTCCTATTTATTTTGGGTCTGCACATCCTAAACTCAAAACTCCGGTCATCTGAAGTAGTGGGTTATGCCCACGAAAGCTCATGATACCATCTACATGTTTTGTTAGTCTATGAAGTGCTGCCAGACCATTTGTTGTGTTTTGTTTTGTTTGTTTTATTTTTAGTATGTTCAGCATTGTGACAAACTGTAAGACTTAAGTAGCACCCATGCATGTAGGTATGAATAATAAACATAGCCATAGAAGAAGTAGCAAATAGTCAATCTGATTAAAATAAAACTATTCATAAATTCAGGTTAAGTTCAGTGAATAGTTTTACATGCAAAAAACAATAGAAAACAATTTTTGGAAGTGTCTATATGAATCATTTTGACCTTGTTTCAAACTGACATTTTTTAAATCAAATTTTCAATCTGAACTGACTCTACATGTTTTGATCCAAATTAGTATTTTTTATTTTTCATCTAATCAAGAAAACCTAGGGTGGGGGGGAGTCAGTTTCAATCCAAATGGCAGTGATTTTTGTTGTTTTTTGTGCCTTTTAAGCTATAAGCTATAAGTCTCTGAAGCTATAAGTCTCGGACTGTAAGTCAGTTTTATAGATTCTAAGGCCAGAAGGACCTGCATAATACAAGCCACAGAACCTCACCCAGCAGTTTCTATAGCAAGTCCGTAATAACAGTTTCAGCTATAGCTTGGTTATTTAGAAATACATTCTTTGTTTAAGGACTTCAAATGCTGTATTATCCACCACTTTAGGAATATTGTTCCAATGGTTAAGTACCCTCACTGTTAAAGTTCACTTTATTTCTGACTGAATTTGTCTAGTTTCAGATTCCAGCCACACAGTTTTGCCTTTTTTCTGCTATACTGAGCTTATCTATTAGGAATCTCAACTTCCTGCATTTGCAGACTATGATCAAATCACTACTATTTATTTAACCCAAGAAAATATTAAGATCTACTATATATTTTAGAGAGTGTGTGTCCATCCATCTGTCTGTGAATCCATTTGTTCAAGAACTCCTCCAAAACAGTTAGAACTAGAACCACCAAATTTGGTATGCAGCTTCCTCTTACATAACTTAAAGCAAGGTCAGGGTTGGGCCAGGACAATGGGAAGTGCAAGGAATGTAATTATTTCACATCAAAGGAAAGGGAGGGGAACCAAAAACTGCTTCACAGAATCATACCATAGTTTCCACAACCCAGAGTTGCAATTGGGCTGAGAGAGACTGTGGCTGGAGTTCCTTGTGTTTAAGGGTGCATCTACACTGCAGTGTTTTTCTGGAAAACCAATACTTGCATCCACACTGCCATTGAGTTCTTTCAACAAAAAGTCAAAAGAATGGAGGGTTTTTTCTGACAGCAGTAAACCTCATTCTATGAAGAAAATTTTTTTTTGGAAAAAGGCGTGTGTGGCTGCAGAAGAGGGAGTTCTTTCGAAAGAAGAGGCCTCCAGGAAATAACACAGGTGCCCTGGTGCCCACTCCGTCCAGACTAATCACATCTTAAATGCGAAATAGCATCCAATCAATGTGGATACTATCTTTTGAAAAAGCACATCCCTTTTCATTGTGCTTTTGCCGTCTGGACCCTCTCTTTGAAAATAAGCTTTTCTGGAAGATTTCGTCTGGAAAAGCTTCTTCCGAAAGAAACCTGCAGTCTAGACGTAGTCTAAGTTTTGTGGATAGTTAGAAACTCTTGAAAAAAATCTAGGATTAAATGAAAGAACCTCCTTCAAACATTCAGGATCCCTAGGTAGCTGCTACTGGCCCCACTGGCTTATCTTTACCTGCCTGGAATGAATCTATAGTAGCTATATGTGTGCTGCTAGAAACCTATATACTTGTGACTTGGTCACATATGGGTCAACTTCAATATTCATGTTAGTGTGCTTGGCTTATAAGCACGTATAGCTGGTATCCATGTGCATCTTTCCTGTAATGCAGTGGCACACACAATAAGCATGTTTCACCAAAATATAATTCTTGTAAAAGGAACATTTCTATAATAAGTATTTGTAAAGGGATAGGTTAGAGGTGTGGTTCTATTCTACATGATTTGCGATGGCAATTCTTCTGTAAAGTCTGTAGTGTCTTATCCCCAGTGTTATTTGTATGCTGTCAAAAGACACAAAGAATTGCTGTGAGAGCAGAGATTATACTGTGCCCAGGAGCTGGCATACAACCCTGCAGAGCTGTTGCAGTCTCAGGATACATCTACACTGCAGTAAAAAACCTGCAGCACACTCAGAGCCCAGGTCAATTCACTCAGGTTTGCAGGGCTAAAAATTTCAGTGTAGATGCTCAGGCTGGGGCTTGACCCCAGGCTCTGGGACCCACCCACTTCACTGGGTCTTATAGCTCAGGCTCCAGATTGAGCACAAATGTCTACACTACAATTTTTAGCCCCACAGCCTAATTTATCTGAGCTGGGCCAGTCATGGCTGTGCCACGCATGTCTCTTATTGCAGTGTAGATGTACCTTCCATGGGGCTTGTGACAGATGATGGTATCAGATTAAAATAGCTTTGGAAAATAGGTTAAAAGCTGGGTAAACAGTTGGAGATAATTTTTAAGAAGCTAAGAACATAAAAACAGCCATACTCGATCAGAGCAAACGTCTATCTTGCTCAGTGTCCTGTCTTGCTACAGTGGCCAATGCCAGGTGCCCAAGAAGGAATGAACAGAACAGGTAATTGTTAGGACATAGATTTTCAGGCCTGCTTGTAAAGGCCTATATAAGACCAAAGAATCAAAATCTCAGTCTGAGACCTCATTCTTGAGCTCTAAGGCCTTTGGTTAAGCAGCAGGGTTTGGGAAACCAGTCTTGGCACATTCCAAACAGTCCTATTGAATATTGCTTTGTCATTATGCTCTCCATCTCTATTGTTTATCTGTATGGCTCTGTCTAGTTCTTTGATTATTTCGATTTCCTGTATCAAAATGTTTCTTGGTGTAAACCAATTAAGGTGGTGAGATACAATTGGTTAGATAATCATGATACAATATGTTAGGATTGGTTAGTTACATTACAGTAGAATGATTGGTTAAGGTGCACCTGAAAATATTACTATATAAGGAACAAATAGGAAGTGAGCAGGGGGGAAAAAACCAAGGGAAAAAGGAAAGGATTCGTGCTTGCTGGAAGCCAACCCCAATAAACATTGAATTGTTTGCATCTCCAGACTTCAGGTGGTGGTGTTTTCTGTTCACATGAGAAGGACCAAGGAAGCAGGTGGATGAACGGATAAGCCCTCTAACAGTAATCATGAAATGATCCATTGCCTGTTGCACATGTTTTGCGATAGCTTCTGACAGAGGCTAGGGACACCATTCCTGCCCATTCTGGCTAATAGCCATTGATGGACCTATCCTCCATCGTAGCTACATTTTAATTAACTTGAAAAACATCATATACTATTCTGTATACTTATGGGCCCAGCAGATAGTACCTGCTTTTTCACTTTTTAACCTGTCATCAGTAATGTGAATAAAAATAAATGTGATCCTTTCTGTTGGGTCATTTTCTTGTTACAAAATGGGGAGAACAGAGTGAACAATCAGAAAAGTTTGGCTATGAAATTTTGATGTCAGAGAAAGGAATTTCAATTCCAATTTTCTGACACAGCTCATGGGGTAATTGAGTAGACAAAGACCTGAACAGTAGATTTCAAAGGCTTTTACCTCCCAGTCTTTGGTTGTGGTTGTAATTCAGATAGGTAGTCATTTCCACCTCAGAGCAGTGTATTGGCTTCTTTGATATTCAGTTTCAGCCTAATTTCTAATAGGTGTTCACATCACAAAATCTTGCCACAACTGGCAGTCTTGGTGACATTGTCACCAGAGAGGATACCTACAGAACAATCCTGGATACTGAACTATCCGAGACATACTGGTTTCAGATCAAGATAAAAACCCAGGCCCTGATGAGCACGACATTTATAGTATGAAAGAGAGAGAGAATTTGAGAGGAGCCAGTAATTGGACGAATAAATTGTTGGATTTTAGATATAGCTATATCATAATTCCTTGGGTTTTGGCTGTTTTAATGCTGCATTAGGATAGTGTGGATGCCAATTAGTTTGGGAAAGAGTGGAGTACTAATAATTATTATACTGTGGTACTGCCCTAAGGTCCTATTAGAGATTGAGGTTATTCACTCTGCTGGGTGCTATACAGTCATAGAAAACTAACAGTGCTTTTCCTGATGGGCTAACATTCTAAAGACCAAACATTGTGGGTACCCAAGAACTCCCATTACACCAATCTAACAAACACTAATACTTGCTATATTAAGGTATTAGCCAACTTTATGGAGTTTTCATTTCTCCTCTCTCTTCTGGTTGCGGGATGTGCTGCTTGAGATAGGGAAGGGGCAGTACTAGCATAGTAGAAAGGCTTTATCAAAGGAGCAAAATGTTTGCAGCCTGACCAAAAGGTCAAAAGGCTCCAGATTATTCTCTCATTATTATTTGAGTTTCAAACATGTGTTTGGCACAGTGTAATACACAAAAACAATGTTCAACCCAAAGAGTTTGCCATCTAAAATATAGGTGCAGAGAAAATGGGGAAACATTGGAGAAAAAAATCAACAGACGGGGAATTCTGAGCAACATTTAAAATGGTTTTTTTTTTATGAATTTGCTTGTGGATCTTGTGGAATGGGTTTTTTCTTTTTTTCATTGTGTGCTTATATATGCACTCAGGTAAAAAGCATTCAACATATAATTAGACTTATAGTGCGATTTAATGGAGGCATGAGTCCATGAGACAGATTGGAAACATATCCTCTCACTGGGTCATGCTTCAGATGAGCTGAGTCAAATTAAATGTGATCAACATTTGCATGCATTCAGAGCGTTAGATGGATGCTCTTCTCATGTTAGCAGTTTCAAATCTGAAGCACAGATTAGATTCCAAATCAAATGTGGCAATTGGTGATATGTAACTAAGTACAAACACACACACAGCCTGACTTGGCATTTGATCAATTTTCTGTTGCTAGATCTTGTTTCCTCTGTAAGAAAGACAGGAAAAGGCAGGAAAGGCATGCTTTCATGAAGCATAATAATTAAAATGGGCTAAATTCTGAATGGATGAGTGTTGAAAAAATGCTGCTGCTACTTTACTCCTAGCTCAGAATTTATTAGTTTTTAATATAGATAATCAAACACCAGCTGGGGAGTTGATGAAGGATAAAATGAAAGGGACATTATCAACTTAAAAATCACAGGCCGAGATAGATTGGCTTGGTTCATGGTTGTTATGCAGCCTCAGTGTAGTTTGGATGCTGGATTTGGTTGAGTTTCCTGCTGGGTGTTTTAGTAAGTTGAAGGGTTTTTGGAGCCCATGGTAAATGCATGGGGGTCTCTCTCTTTATGCAGTGAAAGAAAAATTAAAACCTGACCTTGCTCTTCCTCCCTGGTGGGGACTCAAGCCTGGACTCCACAATCTGGTTGAGCTTTGCATCTGCAGAGCGATGGGCATCCCCATTCCGCAGCCACTACACTGAAGCATGGGGGTTGCCAGCCCCAATGCTCCCTCTGGAACTGAAGTTGGTTCAGTATCTCACATATACACACAGCCTGGGTTGAAGATCCCCTCCCCTCAACTTCCCCAAGAATACAAAATAATAATAATAATACTGGGAACAATTTAGATCCTTGAAACCCACTGGGTCCAGTTCCATGCAGGCATCTGTTATTTTGGGTTGCTGAGTGAGTCCTGGTCCTCCCATTTCTCTCCTTCATGTATGCAGGTCCATTGGAAGTAATGCTAACCAAGGGCAGTAATAGTCTCCCAGCTCCCTAGGAAAGGAAAACAGAGGAATTAGGATTCTGTGGGGAACCCATTGTCAGCTCTATAGTTCATTACCACTGAGTGATTGAGCCTTCTGCCATAGTAGCCTGACCATCCTCCCAGGACTGATTAAGCCAGCATGTCCCCCCCCCCCTTCGGTGGCTTCGCTATTTCACCCCAAGTTGAATCATAGTTAGTAACACCACCTCCAAAAAGCATTCCTCCACTGTACTTTTCAGTTGTATTTTCTATTTGCAACTGCTCCTTGGCTCTCCCCACCCACACATTTGTGAAATGAAAGAACATTTTCTGTACATCCTGCTAGTTGCACAGGTAACCTTAATTTTGGCATTTCCTAATCTTTGAGTGCCCAAGTTTTCAACAACGAGTCCTGTGGCACCTTAAAGACTGAGGCTATGTCCACACTGCATGCTTATTTCAAAATAACACGTTATTGTGAAATAACTGGGTGCAGGTCTACACATCAAGCCCATAATTTCAAAATAAGACTTCTTGCTTTGCCTTCTGTAACCCTCATTTCACGAGGAGTAAGGGAAGTCCAAGGAAGAGTGTTCTTCTTTTGACTTACTGTTGTGTAGACAGCGTTAAAAGCCGAGTTAAGGTACTTCAACTATGCAATTAACATAGCTGAAGTTGCATATCTTAACTTGACTTTAGCCTGCAGTGTAGACATACCCTAAAAGACTCCACCCATCTGACAAAGTAGCTTTGACGCACAAAAACTTATGCCCAAATAACTGTTAGCCTTTAAGGTGCCCCAGGCCTCCTTGTTGTTTTTGCAGATACAGACTGACATGGCTACTAGCTACCTGCCTGAGACAAGTTTTCAGCCTTAATACTGTTCTTTTAACATAGTTTTGTGTGTGCAATAGTATATGTAATCTGATAATGTCCTTTGAGTCCTCTAGTTTGGGTTGCAGTACACAATAGCTTTGGCGGCAAGTCCTGTTTCTCTCTGAAAATAACTACTATACTTCTCAGCCACGCTATTGTAGTAAAGTATGAAGCAAAGAGGACTTTCATAGAATCATAGAATATTAGGACTGGAAGGGACCTCAAGAGGTCATCGAGTCCAGTCCCCTGCCCTCATGGCAGGACCAAATACTGTCGAGACCGTCCCTGATAGACATTTATCTAACCTACTCTTAAATATCTCCAGAGATGGAGATTCTACAACCTCCCTGTGCAATTTATTCCAGTGTTTGACTACCCTGACAGTTAGGAACTTTTTCCTAATGTCCAACCTAAACCTTCCTTGCTGCAGTTTAAGCCCATTGCTTCTTGTTCTATCCTTAGAGGCCAAGATGAACAAGTTTTCTCCCTCCTCCTTATGACACCCTTTTAGATACCTGAAAACTGCTATCATGTCTCCCCTCAATCTTCTCTTTTCTAAACTAAACAAACCCAATTCTTTCAGCCTTCTTTCATAGGTCATGTTCTCTAGACCTTTAATCATTCTTGTTGCTCTTCTCTGGACCCTCTCCAATTTCTCCGCATCTTTCTTGAAATGCGGTACCCAGAACGGGACACAATACTCCACCTGAGGCCTAACCAGTGCAGAGTAGAGCGGAAGAATGACTTCTCGTGTCTTGCTCACAACACACCTGTTAATGCATCCCAGAATCAAGTTTGCTTTTTTTGCAACAGCATCACACTGCTGACTCATATTCAGCTTGTGGTCCACTATAACCCCTACATCCCTTTCTGCCGTACTTTAAGTATCACCATGATATAAATGTTAAATAACTGTTATTTAACAAAAGGCAAGGTTTCTCCTTTTTTATTTGGGCTTTTTTTAAATTGTTCTCAAACTACTCTGCAACTATATTTTGTATTGTTTGCAATCTATCTATTAAATAAGAAGTCTTTATTCAAGGACTCTGGAATCTATGATCATTTTATACCATATTTCAGTAAATATATTAATGGTGTTTAAGGTACAGTCAATTACTCAAGTTAATTGCTTTTGTAATCTGCTGAATCGTTTGACCCATCGCATGTGTTTGTTTGAAATGAGTTGATCTTATACAAAATCATAACCTCTTAGCTTTGGTTTCCCAGCTCCTTCTGCCCCCACACATGCAGAACATGTTGAAGAATATCTGAAAAATGCTTAATAAGTACAATGAAGTGAATACCTTGGATGGGAAAAAACTTCCACACACATTCTGATTTTAAAATGAAATTCCTGTGACAGTATCCATGTGCCTTTTGTGTTCATTTTCCATACATATTTTGCAAACAAGTTTACAGGCAGGAATGTTATTTGAAATAGAAAACATTAAGCAAATAATTCCCTTCAACCAGCTGTGATAGGAGTTTTCCCCATTCCAATGCTGCTGATGATGCTTCACTGCTACTACTTTATTATTCGTTTGTATTAAAGTAACACTTAAGTTGCTTTCATTTTCATGAACAGTTACATATTTTAAAACATTTCTCCTGAGCTATTCCCTGGGCACAGCTGAGCAGAATTGGTTTCTGGTTTGTATTGCTGTAATAAATATCTAAGAATACTAAAGTGGGGATTTTTAAGAGTCCATTGAAATACATGGTGTAATGCTGTGTATAAGAAAGGTGACCATTTATATCACTAGGGTTACATAATTTCCATAAGTCTTCTATAAAGTATGTCATATAAGGCATTAAGTGGAAAGGTTATCATTTGCTAAGTATGATTATCCTGTTTAAGGGCATGTCTCCTCTCTATCTAAAGTTGTGAATGTAGTCTGTATACTTGTATCTCAAACACATGTTCTGTTCTTGGATGACACTTCTCTCCCCCCCCCTCCCCCCGATAGACTTAGGGCTAGACAGCTATATGTTGATGGCCCATTAAGAAACTCATCCTGCCTCCCATAGGCCTTCCTGCAAATGCCTCAGACAGCAAGGCACCAATGGTCATGCCTGCTATCAGCAAACCATGGAAGGATGTGTCATGCATACATACATGTGACTCCATCTTTTCCCAGTAACATCCTATGCTCATGTAGCCCTGGAATCTATCTTAAGCTAGTAACTTTCCATACACGTGGGCTGTGGATTTTGTCTGAGAGAGTAAATTTCCATGCACATGGCAAAGGATACATAAAACACCTGACACATTTCCATTCTGCTTCTTTCCTGCTTCTAATTCTCAGGACTATGAATGTACAACTAAAAAGACTATCTTGAACAATGGACCAAGGAACTTCCAATCTTATGGAAGTTACGAGATCAATTTTTGCAAGCCTGTAGTTTATCTCATCACTGCTACAAAGCTGATAAAGGACTTTGCAATCATTTTTATGTTTATGATCTATTAATCATTTACAATTTTTCTTTTATTAATAAATCTTTAGTTAGTTTACTAAAGATTGGCTGACAGTGTCATATTTGCATAAGATCTGACCTGAGCAGACTTGAGAAGTGTTACCCCAAAAATATTCTCACTGGAGACCACCCAGGGTTACGCTAGTATGGGTTTATTTCCACTAGGTAAAACTAAAGAGGAGAAAGCAGCCACCAAAGGTTTAAGCTAAAGAAGATAGAACTCTCTCTCTCTCACATACACACACAGACAAGCAAGCAAGCACACACCCCTCCATTCATTCACTCTCTCACACACATTCATTCCTGCCCTCAGGCAATCACACACTTACACAGACATATAGGTTGCAGAAGGAGCCAAGGCATGTGGATCTTGGAGGGTCTGTCTGCTCATCATGGCTGGGGCAGCTGGTCAGGAGGAGAGACACTGAAGAGGAGCTTCTCAGGATCAGTGGAGGAAAAAGAGAAAGTCTCACATGTGCTCCTTCTCTTTATATAGTGTCTGAATGGCCCCTGTGACTCATTCACCTTGTCATCAGGGAGCATGCCCAGACTTCCCTTTATCCAGCAGGGAGCATGCCCATACTGTGATGACTCATTGCCATGTGGTCCATTGTTCCCCATCTTCTTCAAACACAAAAAACACTTTCACACACTCTCTCCATTCACTCAGGGGAGAATGCAGCTTAGGGAAAGTTACAAGCAAGGTGGATGAGAGTTACAAAGATTACAAAGTTGCAATTTATAGTAAGTTTGAGAGTTACACAGATTACAAAGTTTGACAAAGATCACAATGAGTTACAGTTTAAAACTTTAGACCTTACAGTTTGGTGTAGCTTCAGAAAATCCATGTATATAAATCTAGTGAGCTCCAGCAGAGGCTTTTTTATGCAACAAGAAGAAGTGTCTGATCTTTTGGGGTTAGTAAGAACCTCACAGATGATTAATTTGGTTTTTAGTAACTATCGCTGTATTAGACCTTTTTGTCTGGATGATAGCCATGGGCTGGAATGTCTGAAGGGGCTTCTGGTTAACCAGTGTGATACTGCAGAAGCTCTTTTGATACTGGCTTGCTGAATCTAATTATAGAATAAGCCACCAATTTATTCTGATTCTGTCCTGAATGTAGCATACTCAGTGTATTTCATCCCTGGCACCGGGTCAGACATGGGACACACACAACTTTAGAGGAACAGAATAAGAAAACTGCAAATATTTTGCTAAAAATGGATGGCCCACGTTTCTTAAACAGGGATAGTTAGTATATATGGATTCTGTCTACAAAACCAAAGTATCATGAATCCCTTTCCCTCGCTGGCCTAGTCCCAACAAGGCCTGGTCAGGCATGCTGTAAAACTGTTTAGGAAGGGAGCCCCCACAAGAACACAATGTTACATTAGTAGAAAATTTGCCCAGGTCATCCTTTGAGTGCAGTACCTGAATAGTTAAGGTGATTGTCTATGATCCTAAAAGTTGTGGCTTTATGTCTTGCTTGATCTCACACTGGAAGACCAACTTTAGTTTTCCCTGCTGCAAAATGGGTACTGATATATCAGGTTAGGGCAATCAAATGCATTGAACATGGCAATCAAATGCAGTGGTCACATTGCTCCCTTGTGTACCACTAATGGTGAAACTGATGCACATTAACTGCATCAGCCTGATAAGCCATAGGCTCAGGGGAATTTTTATTATCAGGGAACAGGATGGTCTAGCTGCTCCTGGTTCTTTATACAGAGGGAGAAGTGAGAGAGATGGCAGATGGCCCCAGACACCATTATCTTTGAGACTAAATTGTCGAAATGAGGAGTGGGGTGTTCACAGAACCACAAGTCCTTTTAAAAAAGGATTGAAGCTGAGCAGTTGAGGTGAAGGAGAAGGAGGAGCTGGAAGGCTGAAGTAGCAACTGAAGAGCTGTGCAAAGATGGGGACAAGGTGAAGAAGAATTTACTAATTTATTTGGGAAAAGGAAAATTGGTTGGGGGTGGGGGCAGGAACAGAGTTACCTGGTTTGTTTGGGGAGAACAGATACAATGAGAGATGGGCAGAGAAATAACTTATTTGTGGAGTACCTGACCTGATTTATTCAGAGGAGATCTGTGTGATTCATCTGGGTATTTTCTCCTTGTTCCTCAACCCAATTAAATTCAATTTCTTGCTTCTCTGAAGGAACCTAAAGGGGAAAATGGTGCCTCACTCCTCCTACCCCCTAAGAGAGTGGGCATCTACGACAACCAGAAGGCCTGAGGGAAGTGGCTACCAACTGCAGGAGGCCTTGAGGGTCAGGGCCCTGAATCACTAATGATAACAGTGCTAACAAGCAGGTGCCTGGCGCATAAGAGGAAGGGTGCCAGATGGACTGTTTGCAGAAATCTGGTTTCAGGTGCGTTTAGGGTTTAAGTGGAAACTTTTGCACAATGTTGGTTAAGACTCACACATTTTTTACACTTGTATGGCCTCAGATAGAATGGAAATGAAACCTTCAAACATATTGAGATTGTTAGTTTGCTCTCGTGAAAGAAGGAATATTTTCAGTGAAGGACTAAATTATTACAAGTGAAATCCCAGCTGCACTGAAGTCAGTGGCAAAACTCCCACTGACTACAATTAAACTAGTATTTCACGCGACACCAATTAATTTCATTTGATTAATGCTATTAATATGAGCACACTGCCCAGAGACACAGTCACAATCAGGACCCTGCTGTGCTAGCTACTGTAACAAACTTAGCGGTAGGTATTCCTGCACCAAGGGGTTATTAACACTTGGATGAGTTGTTTCTGCTGCTGCAGAATGTCTGCTGTTTACAAGCTGTAGAGCTGACCTGTCAGGGTGTGTCTAGACTACAGGGTTTTTTTCGAAAAAAGTAGCCTTTTTTCAAAAAAACTTCACCTGCATCTAGACTGCAGCCACGTTCTTTTGAAAGTAAATCGAAAGAACGCGGCAGTTTTTTTCGATCGCGGTAAACCTCATTTTATGAGGAACAACGCCTTTTTTCGAAAGTATTCTTTTGAAAAAAAGGCGCTATTGAATGCAAACTGTGCTTTTTCGAAAGAGAGTGTCTAGACTCTCTTTCGAAAAAGCGGCTTGCTTTTTCGAAAAATCTGCTTGTAGTCTAGATGCTCTTTTTCCAAAGAGGCTTGTAGTCTAGACAGCGGCGGATATAGAGCAGGGTGAGCGGGGCGGCTGCCCCGGGCCCCGTGCTGCAATTGGCCCCGCGCCGAGCCACCACGTGGGGCCCAAACGGCCACTTGAGCTGCTTGCTCCCACGCGGTGGCCTGGCTGAGCAGCGCAGAACTCAGCTGAGCGCCACGGCGGGAGGCGAAGGGTGGTGGGGCGGTGATGTACATGGCCAGGGGGCAGGAGGCGAAGGGCGTGACAGAGGCTCTAGGTCCTGCCCCCGGCTGTGTACATCACCACCCCACCCCCCCTTCGCCTCCCGCCGTGGCGCTCTGTTGAGTTCTGCGTCACTCAGCCGGGACGCCGCGTGGGGCCCAAACGGCCGTTTGGGCTCCGCGAGTGAGAAGGAGGAGGAGGATGACTAAGGAGGAGAAAGAGAGAGTGAGGCAGGAGGAGGAGAAGAGAAAGAGAGAGAGTGAGGCAGGAGGGGGAGGAGACTTAAATACAAATGAAAATTTTTAATTATTAATGCAGAATTTTGTTTAAGAATGACTTACAATATAATTAAAATAAAAATTATCCAACTAAATTAAATTTCTATCAAATTTACCCAATTCACATTTAATATGAAAATAGCCTTCAATTTGCGCATTTGATGCCTTTTTTCTATTTTTTTCTCCAAAGGGGGGCCCCGAGAAATTGTGCTGCCCTGGGCCCCGCAAAACTCTCATCTGCCCCTGAGTCTAGATGTACCCTAAGTGAATAGATCTTTTTACATATAATGTTAGCACTACCATTCAAGTTTCCTTCTGACATTAAAGCAGATTCTCCAAACAGAAGGTGAGACATTCCCCTTATCCTCTTTATTTTGTCAACAGAAAAGATAAAAGGACTTACTGATATACAAACTTATTACCATTACACAGAGACTCCAGAGGACTGGAAAAGGGCAAATGTAGTGCCAGTCTATAAAAAGGAAATGACAACCCAGGGAATTACAGACCAGTTATCTTAACTTCTGTACCCAGAAATATAATGGAGCAAATAATTAAGCAATCAATTTGCAAACACCTAGAAGATAAGAAGGTAAAAAGTAATAGCATAGATTTATCAAGAACAAATCATGTGAAACCAACCTAATATCTTTTTTTAACAGGGTAACAAGCCTAGTGGAGATGGGGGAAGTCGTAGATGTGGGATATCTTGACTGTAGTAAGACTTTTGATACTGTCTCTCATGACCTCAGAAACAAACTAAGGAAATCCAACCTAGATGGAATGACTAGCAGGTGGATGTGTAACTGATTGGAGTAGTTATCAGTAGTTCACAACCAACCTAAAAGGGCACAATGAGTGGAGCTCTGCAGGAATCGTTTCTGGGTCCAATTCTGTTCAATGTCTTTATCAATGATTTAGATAATGACATAGAGGGCATACTCATAAAGTTTGCAGACAATATTAATGGAGGCGTTGCAAATGCTTTGGAAGATAAGATTATAATTTAAAATGATCTGAACAAACTTATTACCATTTTAAATTATAATCTTTAGATTATAGAAATGTGCTGAAATTCAATAAATAGGCTGAAATTCAAGGGGCTTCACTGCACTCATCCCCCACACAGTCTCACAGCTGCCACTGGGAGCTGCCTGTTTGCAGGCCAGGTAGTGCACAAAGATGAATAAACTGCTATCTTAAAAGTCTCTGGAGTACATCCTATGTTAGGATGGGTCAGCAACCCTTCCAGGCCCAATTCAAAGCAAAGATGTTTCTGAAGCGAAGAGCTGGAGTGAAGACAAATGGAGGAGCCTCTAGGATCATCGTTATAATCCAGTATATTGCTAATATTCATAACTTCACATGCAAAAATCATGTATCCATGTGAACAGCATAAACAGAACCAGCAAGGGATAAGCTTTCAATAAACACCTCATTTGGCCCACTTTTCACAGAATTTGGGGCAAGCACACAACAGTGGGTTCAACAATGTTCAGCATGTTCATATTCAACTTCAATAATGTCACAAAATGGGCTAATTTGTGTAATCATTTGTATATAAGCATATCCTCTGGGTTATGGTCTATATACCCTTCCCTAAACAGTGGACAGAATAGGACCAGGTGAAAGTGTCCATACTTGATGGCTGGGTAGGTGATAGAGTATCTGTGGGGAAGGCTGGTGACTGGGAGATAGCTGTGAGGGTGAAATTAGGAAGGAAAGCTGTGAGTGATCATGGCTGGGGGATAGTACAGCTGGGCTAGCCAGGTAGCTTGAAGTGCTGGATGAGTGGGCTGCAGTAAGTAAGCATGCTGAAGTGCCTGTAATAGTTGAAACAGCTGGAGGTGTGCTTACTTGATGCCTGAGGCTGTAAGGTGACTGTTTGAGCATAGGTGGCTGCTGGACTAGTCAGGTATGCACTGGGGTGCCTGGGAAGTAATGAGGGGGTGCTGGTTGGCTGCTAGGTAGTACTGAACATGTTAGTTGGGTCTACTGTGAGACAAACAGATACTGAAGTTCCTAAGCTACAGGGATGAATGGAGGTTTGTGACAGCACAGTACAGCCCAATTGATAGTAGTGGGGTAAGCAACCCTGAGGAGACCACTGTGTCCCTCATCTTTTGCTGCTGATGCCATTTTGTCCATTGGCTGGGATCCAGGAGGGGAAGTAGTGAGACAGGAGAAGGAGGTGCCAACTTGCTGTCTATTCACACGGCCCCAGGTGGCTTCAAGGCACAACTATATCCAAATGCCTGGTGCCTTCACATAGCTCAGCAGGAGGCATGTGAATCTTGCTGGGCTGTGGGAATGTGTGATAGGGCAGCCAGATGAGTCCAAGACTCAGGCTAACTTGTGATTTAGATCAGTGTTTCTCAACCTTTTTTTTTTATAAAGTACCCCTTTTTCAAGAAAAAATAAGTACCCCTAGTACCTACAGTTTTCAGAGACACAAATTTTTTTTCTACCATTGCAACACGTTTGTTTAAACTTTTTAATTGTAGCCAGGCAGGTGATGAAATGTTTTGGTGTAAAAAGTACAAAAATAATAAACCACTGTAAAACTTCAAACAAAAATTCAGTTTTCTCCAAATTTCAGTTGTGTTGACATACCCCCCCAAATTTTTCTCAAGTAACTCTAAGGGTACTTGTACCACTGGTTGAGAAACACTGATTTAGACTACATTCCCATGCAGGGGAGTGTAGCAATACTATAGGTGAAGTCATAAAATTGAATGATTGTTACTGAAATATGTTGTATTTCTGGGTAACACCCAGAAACTAGTTTTTCAGAGACAAACATATTAGTCTCAGCTAGGTATTAAAAGGCTATCAGCTGCTTAAGTGGTCATTCTCCAGCAGCAGAAATTTACATTTCATCACAGAGGTGGTTCATCCACAAGAGATTGTGTGTTGCCTGCACCCTAGCTGGAGGTAATCCTCATAGAAGGGAGAGTATTATAACAATGGGAGGCAGTGTCCTTTACCCCACCTCTCCTCCTTCTATCTTTCTGCTCATGACACCAATACTTGGAAGATGCTGAACTAAGGGGGAGAGTTTCCAGGACTAATGGAAATCCAGCCCATGAAATTTACTGTAGCCGCATAGCATATGGTGAGGAAAACTTTCACTTTAAATTCTGTTAGTTTGTTAAGTTAGCCCTTGGCTTGCATTTTATTCTTTTCTTTTATAACCAATCCTGCCTCTTATGCATTGCCACTCGAAATCACTTACAATCGATCTTTCTGTAGTTGTCAGCACTGGCTGCTTCCTGCGGTGTTTGGTGACCATGGGTTAGCAATAGCTGATTATGGGTCACTTCTGCTGCCCGCAAGCAGAAGGAAAGAAAAGGACATAGCCTCCTAACTGAAAGCGGATGATAAGGAGCTGACTGGATTCCTGAAAGAAGGAAGTGATAAACTGGATGGAGTTTTAAAACACGAGAATAAATGGTTGTATGGGATTTTAAATCAAAATATTTTATTTCTTCCTCTGTAACAACTCTGTACTCCATTGTTTTCTCCTCCTTCCTGTGACCAGAACCCTGGTCCTTGGAATTTCCTTCTCTAGGTACATCTATATTGCGCGCCTATTTTGGGATACCAGAGGTATCCTGAAATAGCTACCCCGTGTCTACACAAGATGCTCGTTATTTCAAAATATTTGTCAACATAATGGGCGTGCTATTTTGGCATCCCAGTAACGGTTGTTCCACGAGGGTTAAGGGATGTCTTGAAATTGCACATTATTTCGAAATTTGGCACTGTGTAGACGTGCCAAATTTCAAAATAAGCTGTTTCAAAATAAATTCAAAATAAGATACGCAATTTGTGTAGCGCAAATTGCATATCTTATTTGGAGTTTAGGGTGCTGTGTAGATGCACCCTCTGTGACCTCCCTTCATCTCACCTCTTTTCCCTCCAGACTATAAAGTAGTGCTGCTGCTAAGATAATTTCCTATTGTACCCAATCTAGGAGCCCTTCCGGGTCTTCTCCTTTTCTTCAGCACAAGTGAAAAGACTCAGCACTCGAGCACCTTACAGAATTAGTGCCCACGTCATTCATTCCTTCAAGATTGCTCTATTCCACCTTGCCTGCTCTTTTTACTTCTGCCCACATCTCTTTGGAATCTTCACGCAGCTCTTTTTCCTTTCACTCCTCTGAAGGGACCAATCCAACAAGCCTTCTGCTGGTAAAATTCAATTTTAGCTATGTGTTTTCTTTACTGTGCCCCCCCCCCTTCCCCAGCCTCCAACTCCTTGTGTGCCAAGACCCTCTTCTATTCCTTTGAACCATTTTTCAAACCTCATTTTATCCCCGAAGTGTTCCAGCTGCAAAGGCCACACATGAGTTTGTATTTATCTGGTGCCTGTCTATATTGTTTTCTACAGAAGTGAACTTGTCAGACGATTGGCACACTGCCTATAGAACATGAGGCATTCATTACTCATTTTGGTGTGTTAACTAGAAATAATACTGGTCATTATTTATTTGTATTCTAGTAATGCCTACATCCCCTACATGAGTCCAGGTACGCCTCAGTAAAATCCCTGCTCTGGAGAGCTTTCTAATCTAAGCAGATAACAGTGCAAAGGGGTATTATTATCCCCATTTTACAGATGGGGAACTGAAACATAAGGAGATTAAGGATACAATTTTCAAATGGGCTTACATCCCATTTTCAAAAATGAATTAGGCACATAGGGACAGACTATGAGAAATATTTAGGAGCCTAGTGGAATTTTCAAAAGCAGCTATTCAGTGTAGATGCCTAAATACTTTTGTCAACCTGACCATTAACAGCCTAAGCTCACTGAAGGCTGATGTGCATTAGGACCCGTAGTCTTTTTAAAAAATGGGATGTAGGCCTGGCAATGCTGAGCAGATCAACCCCTAAGAACCTTAGACTACACCTATACTGCAATGTCTTTTGAGTGTGCCTGTTATTTTGAAATATAATGGGCTCGCTTTTCCAACATCCCTGTAAACCTCATTCCACAAGGAGTAAGGGACATTTTGAAACAGCTTATTTTGAAATAAGGGTTGTGTAGACAGCACCAAATTTCAAAATAAGCTATTTCGAAATTAACTTGAAATAAACTACACAATTTGCATAGCTCAAATTGTGTAGCTTATTTTGAGCTCCGGGTGCAGTGTAGACGCACACTTAGAAATCTGGACCGTAAGCATTTTTGAAAATTCTACCCTACGTGACTCAGCCAAGGTCACCCAGATACTGTGGCAAAGCTGAGAGTGCAGGAAAAGTTATCAGAATATGGCCCTTAGTGCAGCTGCATATGAATAGTAAGCACATTGGGCCCATTCGGCCACCCTGTCATGCGGTCCACTCATCACTAGAGCACCTCCTCCCTGCAGTTCTGAGCCTTAGCTCCCTCCAGGTTCTGCACCTCCCTCTGGCAATCTCTCCACCGGTCTTCATCTCTTACCCTGTGGTCCTCTCTTGCTTCTGGAGCTTCAGCTTCCTGTTTGTGACTTGGGCCCCCTATGGGCCTCCCTTTCTAGGGTATTAAAGCCTTCCAAGGCAAACTGTCCCAAGCAGTCTGCTCTCCACACTGCCCCATTAGCTGGTAGGGAAGTATCTTACTCTGGGAGTACTCCTGTTGGTTTCAATAGACTAGTCCCAGAGTGAAGTAGTATTCAGTATGAGTGAAGATGGCAGAATCCTAGCCCCCTGATTACAAGTATCTATAGATGTTAAGGCTAAACGGAACCATTAGATCATCTAGTCTGACTTCCTGTATATCGCAGGCCATGTTTCAATATGGTTATATTGGGAATAGCTCAATACATATTAAACTGTAGAGCAGCTAGTCTTTTAAAGCTGGCAAGTATGGTGAAAAATTAAATCATGCAAGGAAGAGAAGTGCAATAGCTTGTACTAAATTTGATGAAGTTACTGATGTGTATAATTAAATCATGTACATATGTATGTGCTCTGTTTTAAATTGCTCACCCCTTGAAACACACTGATAGCTACATTCTTTTCACAGGTAAATGAGATTTAGATATGTTCATAGGTACAGCAGACACAGCAGCTGCAGGCTTAATTAAACGTTTGCCTAACCACGTAAAAAGACAGTGATATATCTTCCCAGAATCTGGCATTTTAACCATCCTCTTGTCATACTTTAATTAGCATGGTGGCGAATTTAATAGAAGATTTTTCTAGTGTAGTACCAGATGGTCCTTTCTGACTGACAAGAGGAGTGAGAATTTCTGTCATGTTTACTTCAACGATAACACCAGAGTTGAAAAGATCCCTCCTGGAACATGAGAGGTCGTGTTTTGTGTCCTTTGAAAGCAGCCAGTTTTAAATCTTGTTAAGTGGCACAAGTCTGAGTCACGCATATCCCGCTGACAGTTTCCTGTAGCTGTCTTTGTTTATTCCGCCTATTTTATAGTAAGTTTGCAGGAAAGAGTCAAATAAATGAACATAGCATCCTGCAGTCCTGCCCAAAAACCCCCCAAAAAACAAAAAAAACCCAAAATACCATTTTTACTGTATGCAGAATATGCAAAGTCAAACCTTAGCACGTTCACTGTGCTTTTAAATGAATCCAAACACTACAAGATGATTCTTAGCCATTACAAGCCTCATTCTCCAAACTGGGCTCCAACTAACATTTCCACCTACAATTATTGAGCTCTAAGACACCAGTAACTAATATTCTTTCTTACTGTTTTCTTACACTTATTTTTTTCTTGATTGCCCCACATTTCAATGAATCTGTTTTATCAAAATGACTATATAAATTTGTAGCACATTGTTATCTCAGGTTATTGGCTAAGTTCCTTGTAAACCTAAGTGTCATGGAAGTATTCAGGGAACCCAGCCACAGTGAACCTGCTACAGGAGAGGTGTCCCTCCACCAGTTCAAATGTAATCCATTCCCTGACCTGCCATGGCTGAGGTGGGGGAGGCAATCCTCCCCATGGCCCAACTCAGCCCTGCCCCTGACCTGTCACAGCCAGGGGACAAGCGCCCCTCCTCCAGCCTGTACCCAAGCCATCTGGATCTGCTGCAGCCATGGGAGAGGTGCCTATCCCATAGCCCCAAGCCCTGGAGCTGCCGCAGCAGCAAGAGCCATTCCTCCCGCCTCTAGCTCAGGGGCTGCTATGGGAAGAGAGAGCTGAGGGAGTCCTCTCTCCCCACCATAACTCCTGGGCAGCCTGGCACCCATATCTCTTATCCCCAGCCCACACCTTCAGTTGGATTCCTCATGCCCGCCCCCCCCCCAACACACACTCACTCTCTCTCTCTGCCCAAGCACTGATTCTCTCATTCCTGGCCCCACCCCAGAGCCCACACCCCCAGCTAGTGCCCTCATATGCCTGCATCCCAAACCTATGACCCAGCCCTGAGCCCTTTCCCAAACTGAACCTCTCAGCCCTACCCCCACCACATGAATTTTTTGTATACTAATATGGAGATGATGTGTTGCATATCCTCTCCATATTGGTGCACACAACAAAATTCATTCCGCAGATGGATAGGAAAAATTAGAGGGAACATCAGGTATTGGCATGACTAATTTTGTACTGATATTTGTAAGTTTTCCTCCACAAAAAGTAATTGTTCTTCATGTGAAGCCTACTCAGAGAAAGTGTAAGCAAACAGATGGAAACCCCCGCCTCCCGCCAGACTCTGTGGCACACTTTCCCATATAACTAACCTTTCCCAAGAGAAGGCAAGAGAGTGTCCTCTTTTTTTCATTTTAACCCTCCTTTCTAAGGGTTAGTGTTTCTGGGCTGTGTGTGTGTGTCACAAGGACGCTGAACTTAATTAAACAGAGGTCACTGTTACTAGTTGGTTCAACCATGATTACTTCTTGAAGCAACTCTTGCATGTTACCTCAATCAAAAATACCTTCACCTCCTAGGCAGAGGGTCACCACAAGGCTGATGAGCAAAATTTTCAAAATTGTCCTTTAATTTTTCGTGCCTCCATTTTGGAGCCAGATTTGCAATTTGGGGAGCACTGAATGCTGCCACTGACAAGTAGGGTGCCCAATAGTTTTCATAATCAGACCTTTAGTAGGCCTCTGAAGTTGAGCACCCAAAATTGATGGTCACTTTTAAAATTTGAGTCTCAGCTATTTTTAAGCTATTTTCTGGCAGACCACAAAACCCCACAGAGAAGGGGAAAAAATAAGGGGGGGGGGACCCTTTTTTTGTTGAAAAAAAAAAAAAAAAGGTACTCCAAAAACAGCATGTTCCCTTTAAGAGTGAGTGCAGGGATAGGAACAGGGGAGCGGTTGAGCACTAAGACCCAGGGGAAAGCATTGCTTCCCCTAGGTCTTTTGGCCGGCAGCCATTTTGTGCCGGCAGCCTTGGGGAACCAGGTAAGCATGGGGGTTGGGGGCGGGGGGCTGAGGGTGTTGGGGGACGGGGGAGGCCGGGCGCTGAGTGTTTGTAGGGTTGCCAGGTGCCCGGCATTTTCGCCTCCTGCCCAGGGAAAAATTCAGAAAATACCGGACATTCTAGGTGTCCGGTATTCTCTGAATTTTTTTAACGGACAGGAGCCGAAAATACCAGACTGTCCGGGTGAATACCGGACACGTGGCAACCCTACGCCACAGGGAATGAGCAAGACTCCTTGCAATTGCTGCTCTCAGTCACTGTGGTATTGGGCGCCAGAACTGAAGCATGGAGCCTGTGCTCTCTCCCCCCATCATACTCTCCTGTACCATTAATAAAAATAACTACGATAAATTAAAAAAACTATGATATGAGAATGAAGCCTCTACTTCCCTTGACTTCCAGAACTTATTGTGATCAAGTATTGACTGTAATACACTTTTAAGATACCCTAGTTTCTACTACTTTCTTCTGACATACATTTTACTTTCATTAGAGCAGAGGTGTTCAAAGTTGGGTCATGGGCCCAATTGCGTAAGCCATTGGAAAGCCATAAGATGTTTACGGGCTGCCACTTCCCTCAGCTCCCCGCAAACCACAGCCAGCAGGAGCTGCGAGGCTCCATGCTTATAGATGCTTAGATAAACAAAGTGTCTCATGGCTCACCAGTGGCGTACCTGGGCAGGCCCGTGATCCAACTTTAAAAACCCCTGCATTAGAGGATCTTAACTGCCCCTTTCCCTTCCTCCACCCCCCCAAGGGATATATATTGCAGTTATAATTTCAAATGCTACCTCCATGCAGGAATCTCTAGTGTGACCTGTGGTATGCATGGCAGCTGGTATCAGCTCACCGACCCCTTCACACAGTTCAAGAAGAAAGCAATTAAGACACAACAATGGGAGTGTAAGGCTTGGTCCACACTTGGCATTTAGGTGGAACTTAACAGGATTAGGTCAAATTTCTAAACAATGTGTCCACACCATCAACCCTGTTTGTCTACTTTAAGGGTCTTTAAAGTCAGATTAGATGCTTTTCTTGTGAACCCTGGGTATGCTCTGGATATACTTCAGCGTAAGGCTCGCCATGGTTAATATAACATAAGAATAGCCATACTGGGTCAGACCAAAGGTCCATCTAGCCCAGTATCCTGTCTGCGGACAGTGGCAAGTACCAGGTGCCCCAGAGGGGGTGTACCGAAGACAATGATCAAGCAATTTGTCTCCTGCCATCCTTCTCCAGCCTTTGACAAACAGAGGCCAGAGGCACCATTCCTTACCCCCTGGCTAATAGCCTTTTATGGACCTAACCTCCATGAATTTATCTAGCTCTTTTTAAAACTCTGTTATAGTCCTAGCCTTCATAGCCTCCTCTGGCAAGGAGTTCCACAGGTTGACTGTGCGCTGTGTGAAGAAGAACTTTCTTTTATTAGTTTTAAACCTGCTACCCATTAATTTCATTTGGTGTCCTCTAGTTCTTATATTATGGGAGCAAGTAAATAACTTTTCTTTATTCACCCTCTCCACAACATTCATGATTTTATAATATGGTTGCCAGAATGCTTTGCTGCTCAATAGGATCTGCAATGGGTTCCATGCTTATGCTGCTATGGCATCTGCATGGATAACCCAGGGAAAAAAGGTGCAAAAAGGCTGTTTGCTGTTGTTTTCAATCAGGGGGAGGGGGAGACGAGTGCATTATGGGATGCTGACATGTACCCAGAACCACCTGCTGCACAGTTTTGGTAACAGTATGTACTGGGCGCATAATCCAGAATGCATAGGGGCCCAGGAACTGTGGCATAGCAACCCACAGTGCCTTGCTCTCAAAGTCAACAGTCGCTACGCTACTGGGGACATGTTACTTCCAACTCTGTTGAATTCTTGGGCACGGTGGGGACATGCGCCTTCAACTTTACCAAATCAAGAGCTAAAATATCAGCCTTAATAAATTTGACCTTATCTCTCAATGTAGATAAGGCCTAAGTAGGCAAACTAGGCTAAATTGTCCTCTCCTTCTCTGAGGCCTGTAGAGAAGAAAACAATGTGGTCCCATTGGGTTGCGTGGAAATGGATTTGGGTATGTAGCCACCTCTGTGTGTGCTTTTACATATTCTTTTTCACTCAACAGGACAAGAGATACAAACTGAAACCCTTCTTGGATAGGTGGGGCCATTTAAGGATGGGATGATGTGGATAGGGCTTTGATCTTGTACCACTGAAGTCAATGGGAGTTACTCCACTGATTTCAATGAAAGCTGTGTTAGCCCCCATATGCTGTACTTTCTGGAGTCTGGAGTGCTGGAGATTGAGGAGGTCTCATAGCACTCAATTGCAGTGGTCAAAGGGAGAAAAGGTTAAGGCATAATGAGGATTTTCAGCACAAGGGGAGGCAAGGCAGTGTGCAAGTGCACTGAAAACATGGCAGAAATTGTGTTTGTCTGGTTTATAGACAGACATGTGAGAAGAAAGAAAGTTCAAAGTTAAAGATGACGATGTTGACAGCACTGAAAGAAAATGCAAGATCTGAATGATAATTTGTCAATTATTTCCTGGTGAAAAATTGTTAATTAAAAAACATGTAATAGAAAATAGGTCCCATTTCCTAGCTGGCTCTGCAGCATATATGCAGACTTCAACACACAGCGGAGCTGGTTTTGGTGGGCTGAGATCAGGCATGGCCAGAGTTAACTGAGGAAGGAAGCCAGGAGACAGCAGGAGGGCCAAGAAACAGTTGTGTATTTTAATCACCATCAGGTGGATTTGAACCTGGGAATTCTGGAGTTTAATGTAGGAGCTACTACAGCTTGAGCTATAAAGCCAGCTGGTGCTCAGCTTAGACTAGAGAACTCCTTTGGTATTATCGCTCACTGTAAGTGGTCTAAATGACATTACATGGGACAGTGAACCACACTAGGGCTACGTCTACACAGCTTCCCTCTTCTGCAAAAGCCTATGCCAATGAAGCATAGATTAGCATATTGCCACACTTCATTTGCATAATTAATTAGGAGCCGTTTTTGTGCAAAAAACCCCTCTTGTACAAGAGCCTTTCTTCCTCATTTTTTCAGGAAGAATGGCTCTTGCACAAGAGAGGGGTTTTGCGCAAAAAGGACTCCTCATTAGTTATTCAAATGAAGCATGGCAATATGCTAATCTGTGCTTCATTTGCATAGGCTTTTGCAGAAGAGGGAAGTGGTGTAGACTTAGCCTAGGTGTGTGGGTTACATATTCAAGGTCCTTTCTCCCTAAGGGTGCATCTACACAGCACTCTAAACTTGAAATAAGATATGCAATTTGCACTATGCAAATTGCATATCTTATTTCAATTGAATTTCAAAATAGCATATTTCAAAATTTGGCACATCTTCACAATGCCAAATTTTGCAATAATGTGCTATTTCAAGATATTCCTTAACCATCATGGAATGAGGGTTACAGGGATGCAGAAATATCTCTCAAAATAGCGGGCACCTTCAAAAGACGCAGGAAATAGTCCCGCTGTGTAGATGTACCCTGTCTTGCCAACACATTCTCATATCTCCATTTCTGTAATGGACCATTGCTTTCTGGTCACGGTAATTTCTAAAGTTTCCAAATTTTGTGGGTGATATTCTCCCAATCAAGGACTTGGATCTGTGGATCAATAAATCTAGCATTAGTCTATGACTGTTGGACAACTCTTAGATTATTTTACGGTCCTAATCAGGCATCTGCTCCTATGCTCGTTACTCATACTGTACAAATAATCAGTAATTATTAGTAATAATAATGAATTATCTAGTTAGCATTTGGTACACCTCTATCAACTCAGACAAGGCTTTTCCAGAGCAAAAACATAATAAAAAAATAATATAAAATAAACCACTCAGGGATTCTAGGCCAACACAGCTGCTCTACTTCATTGCCATAAGCTCATTATTTCTGTGGTTGGTAATAGGATTTCCCATACTTAGTTTAATTTGCAAAGCATCTAGGATCCTTGGGGTGAAATTTGCTATAAAAATAAGTTATTAAAACATTGGTGGGGCATGCAGTATTTCAGTTTCTGAGCTATTGTCATTAAGGATTCAGTATTTCTGAGGGATTTTAAGAATTTCAAACACTTATTTATAAACATATGTGTCTCAGTCCAATTTAATTATTAATTCCATAAATTCTCTTGTAGAAAATATTAATAAAAGAGATTTGCTTTATTTCTACGCTGTGCAGTTGGCATAGACAATGCAATGCTGATGCTTCATGGGAATCCTCTGAATGTAATACTTTCATAACTTATTTCCTATTGACATAAAAATTCCATTACTTCCCACTTCATCTCACCTGTGCTATGACAATATAGAATGGCACACATTTCCCTGGTAACAACTAGCTCAATTGCAGAGCCCACTGAAAAACATACAAGCAATTAATCCCCTGCACGGTTTTAATTTTCAAGATTGCACACTCATTATTTGCTAGATTATTTGCAAACTGATTTGTAAAAATAAAACCAACATGCAGTTGGATTTATTCTCCAGTCTTCAGCTGTGTGATTTCTTATTTAGTTATTAACTTTGAATAATAAAAAGATACTGTGATGCTGTGCTATTCACATAAGCCATTTCCACTTGGGAATCTGCTCCCTCAGGAATTCACAAAAAGAAATCACTGTGTTGTCTGTAAAATAGCTCAATTCTGTGTGTGAAAATGAGACATATCAAACTACTTTGATCATTTCATTAGCTGTCAGGCTCCTCCAAAGCTGGCACTATATGCTATAATACCTTGTATTATTTTCAAATGTCATATTTAACGTGTGTTCCCTCAGATCTCTGAAAGCATCTGAGACACTGATTGTTAGTTTAACTCTGATAGCCTTGGAAGTGAGTTTATTATAGGCTGAACCTCTCTAGTCCAGCACTCTCTGATCCAATAATATCCATGGTCTGGCATGATTTTAATTAGCTGGATATCCACTTACCATGGGTGTGGCCAAGTTTCCCATGGTCCCATAAAGTTTGTTTACAGCCACCAGTTCTGGCTCTCAGTGTTTAGCTTGACTTTACCTCTAAATATCTTCTAAGAGCCCAGTAAGCAGTGAAAGTGTTGGTAATGCTGCTAGACAATATTGACCTCTTGTGGTCCATCAAATTCTCTGATTTGGCACCGGTCGGGTCCCAAGGGTGCCAGACTAGAGAGGTTTAACCTGTAGTATATGTGTATTCTCATTTCTCTTAAGCTTTGTTCCTATGATTTAATTGCATCACTGGTATCCGCAAAACAAAGGCATCATGAGTATTAATCTGCCTTTTTCTGAAGGTGCATACTCCAGAAGTCCTGCTGCAGTGTATCTGAATGAATAATGCGTGCCCATAAAAAAACATACTGCTATTCACACAAGACTATCAACTCTTTTTCATTAAACAAAACATCAGCCAAGCAAGTTTTATTTTTACTTGGTAATAGGACGAAAGATAGGCAGAGCTGGGTCAAATCCATCATTTAAAGGAATGTTTTTATGCAACATGTATCCTATTGGAGTACCTAGGCATCACGGACAATGTCTAGTTACTAATTGGAAAGAGGTGTCATAAATCAGCTAATAATCTAAGAATAGTCTGCTTTAGACAGGGAGTTTTATGCCCATTGGTAAAGTTGTCATCACAATATTTAACTACGTTATCCAACAGCTCCAGATATGACTTATTATAATACAGGTAACTTGTTGTCAGGCAAATACTGAAGTTCTATACTTGGTCCAAGCTTTCACTGAAGAAAATTGACATTCCAAAACATTAAAAAAAAATCAGTCAGCCCCTGCCCCCCTCCCCCGGCAAATGTAGGTAATTTTAATAAAAATATATATATTGTATTCTTTTTATCTGCTTTTTGGGTTTTGAGCCCTTAGGATAGATTCAGGCTGTGTTTTCTTACTTTTCTTGATATCCAACAGGGTTGGATACTTCTATTATCATGTATATAAAAAGTGAGAATCTCAGCTGTTCCCATAACTCCAGGACACAGGGTTTTAAGAAAATACAAGCACCCTTTATCATGAAACGCTTGATAAAATGCTAAAGTTGGCACTGCTGAAAATGAGACTTTTGGTTAACAAAATCTGAATAAGAATGTAGGGAGTTAGCCCTATATTGGCTCTTGTCTATAAGGCAGATCTGGTCAGAAAATGAGAATTCTGAATTTTTAGCAAAAAATTAAAACTTGAAATATTTTGACCGAAATCCAAAGTATGTCAGTTCCTAAATGCTACTGTAATATTTCAAGGAAGTTACCTTGTGATCCCTTTCTTCTCTATAGGTAAGGCTTCCATGTCAGACTATGGTTTCCATGATGCATAACAGTCTTCCCCTCTTGGTGAGAAGTGGTTCATCATGATCCCACTGCCATCGTGCATCATGGGAAATGAAGTCTGGCTGGGGAGCCCAGATCTGAGAGAATAAGAACAAGAAGCAACCGAACTACAGATCACATGAGTCATGGGCATGGCATAACCAAATGGCAATTTGTGTATTTTAATATATATATAATATTATAAACAGCTCAGTTTTTAAGCATTTAGCTTTAAAAAAAAAGCTTTCTTCAGGAAGCTGACACTTCTTTTGAAAATGTTTTTAGTCCAAATCCTAATTTTATATCCAAAAACAGTTTTACCATGCAATTTTCAAATACCCCTAATAAAAGTGCATAATAGCCACAGGCCAAATCCTAATCTCCCTACTCACTTTTTATTGAGTTCTGTACACAGTCAAATTTCTGTTGGTTTCATTTTAATTTAATCAGTGACTTCAATGGCAGTTTGTGTAAATAAGGATGGTACTGGGTAAGGACTTCCGGATTTGTCCCTGTGTTAATGGCTGTGGAAAATGGTTGCTGAGTAATTCAGGATAAACCATAATATTTTAAGACAAAATGTACAACCCAAGTTCTGAAAAACAGCGCTCATTAAAAATCCCAGGCATGCTGAGTAGGCATATGAGTCCTAGTCAAATTGTAGTTTAGTCGAATACACTCTGCCCACTTTAAATTCCCCCTTGAGTTTCCAATGGATCTAGCATTCCTCCTTATCTCTCGGTGTGTAGTGTTGTGTGCTACATTGCTAGATTTTACTTTATAAGTGACACTTCGGAGTTTTTTTAGATGAAAGGTGTTATATAAATGTAACATATGTTAATATAAATAAATACACGTCATTGTCTTCTAATAATCACAAAGTACTTTATCTACAGGGATGTTGTAATTTCTGAGCATGTGATAAGCCTTGTCCATTCCATTAGTTGTTCCAAGGTATTTAGAGGCACATTTCCCCCTCTGCTATATGCCTGCAGCACTCACTGAAATCAATGAGAATTGTACATGAATATCTTAGGGCAGAAGACAACTGAAGACACACACTAACCTTCCAGGTACAGTCACTGCACTGGACTCACATGTGGTCCATCTTTTGCTAAAGAACGGGAAGTGGACATTTGGGCCTGGGATTGGCCGACCTGACAGATCACTTCTCTCCCCAAGCCGTACTGCCATGGCTGCAGTCCACAGAAGTGCTCAGATTGGATGCCTTGTTGTAATAGCCTGAATTTTGACGACTTTCTGGGCATGCTATAAACGCCACTTGTTTGATAGGATTGGGGGGTGAAGTTGTGGACATGTTCCTGAATAAAGCTTGGAAATGAGAGGAGTGTTTAGAGTTTAATGTTTAGTGTCTGCCATGCTGGCTGAGGCAAATCGTTACGTCCATTTGATTATTGTTGGCTGGTGGAGTTAAATTGTATTTGCTGCTGCTGAGTGATTATCACAAGTTAAATTGATGTGAGTATACTCAGAGGCTTGTATGTTTTTTATATCTTACATACAACAATAAAACAAATACAAACCATTTTAGTTCTGTTGGACACTGCCAGCCAGAGCTAGTCCCATTCTGAGTTAAATTAACCTCCCCGTGGATAACGAAACAAAAATCCATTTATTCATAGTGACTCTTTGAATGCAATGTCTTTTCAAAGTTAACTCCCATTACATTCAAATCCATGTAACAGTATGACATGCAGCATCTGTCTATTCAATCTAAGGATGCTTTAAAGAGCTATTCATCTTTAGAATTGAGTGAATATTTATTGGTGAATAATTTATTATACAGATTGCAACCTCTTTCTGTTCATAAGACGACTATTAGCTGATTGCAATTTTCTTGATTTCTTTGTCTTTTCAAAAGTATTCACTGAATAGAGGATTGTCAACAAGAGGAAGATGCATGGGGTTCAACAGTGTGATTTTAAACCCATTTAGTTACATTTTCGGACGTCTGTGTGGACATTTATTTTGATTTAAATCAAGCTTACTATGAACATAGGAACTGCTATGTTGGATCAGATCCCAGTCCCTCTAGCCCAGTATCCTGTAGCTGACAGTGGCCAGCACCAAATACTTCAGAACAGCGTTTCCCAAACTATGGGCTGCGGCGCGGTACCGCGCCGCGGGAAAAAAATACCGGGCCTCAGCGTGGCTGCTGAGATGGGGGCGGGGCAGGCTGGGAGGAGGTGGGGGGGGGAGGGGGAGAGAAACCAGCCACCGGGAAGCAGGGTTGGGGTCAGCGGAGCTGTCTGGTAGAGATCGGGACGGGCGGGAGGTGGAAGCAGGGCTGGCTGGGGGCCTGGCCAGTGGAGATTGGGAGGACGACTGGAGAACCAGCCGCCGGAAGCAGGGCTGGACGGGGCAGTGGGGCTGGCCAAGGGAGATCGGGAGGAGAAGCAGGGGAGAACTGGCCGGCTGGGAGGGGAGTAGGGGGAGCGGGGCTGGTCGGGAGGGTTGTTGTGGGGAGCAGGGCTGGCCGGGGAAGATCGGTGGGAAGCGGGGGGGAACCGGCTGCTAGAAGCAGGGCTGGACGGGGGCAGCAGGGCTGGATGCGGGAGACTGGGAGGAGAAGTGGGGCGGGGGAGCGAATCAACCGGTGGGAAGTGAATCTGGCCCTGGGGATTCCATTTTGGGCTCCCCCCCCCCCCCATACCCTCCCTTGAGTAGTTGCAAATTGCCTGGCTGGTAGATACACTCACGCAGCATGAGCACATCTACCAGCCAGGCAGTTCGCAGCTATGGGCTGATACACCTAATAATAATAAAACTTAACTAATTAGAAGATACCGGACATTTTATATGTCCGGTATTTTCTCAATTTGTTTCCCGGACAGAACCCTTAAATACCAGAGTGTCCAGTACAAAACTGGACACCTGGCAACCCTACCCCTCCTTGCACCCTCCCTCCTAACCAGATACCCTACCCCCAATCTGCTCCTTCTCCTGCCTCTTGGAGTGTCCATGCGGCGCCGGGTCCCCCCAAGCCCTGGCCCAGGCTGGGTGGAGGATGCAGCCGGGTGAAACAGTGAAAATTTATTAATTTTTCATTCTTATTTTTAATATGCGTTTATATTTTTGGGCTGCAAAAAACAGTACTGGAAAAAAAACAGGTTCCAACTAAAGTAAAAAGTTTGGGAAACCCTGGTCTAGCCACCTTTCTATCCATCTTACAGTCCATTTATACAATCCATATTCCCTTAACTTGCTGGCAAGAATATTGTGAGTGACCGTCTCAAAAGCTTTGCTAAAGCTGGCACTGGGGGCTTTGGGAGCACCAGAAACAACTTATTTGAATATTCATCATTTGCTTAATGAATATTCAAATATGCAAATGAATGTTACCAGTCCTCCAAAAGCTTGTGAATGGATTTACTGGTCCCCGTGTCAAAAAGTTTGGGAACCCCTGTTTCAGAAGAAAGAATGCCAAAGTAGAAAGATGTAGGATAATCTGCTCCTTCGCATACCCCACATTTCATTTTGATCTATAGTAGCTAGAGCAGGATTGGGCAATAAAATGATCGTGGTTCACCAAGGTTAGCCCCGGGTGGGCCTCTGCCACTATATTTACCTGCACCTCCGCAAGTATGGGCAATCGCAGATGCCCTGTACCTGTGGAGGCATAAGTAAATATAGCGGTGTGGGGACCCACCAGCGGCTAACCCTGGCAGACCAGATCCGGCCTGATGGCCGATATTTGCCCATTTGAGCTAGAGATAAACTTAAGCACCAAAGAATTTTGGCTTACCTTAAATTGGCTATAAGCTGGTTTAAAGCAAACTGAAACAAGCCATTCCTGAACAGAAATGAGTGTCTACACTGGGGGGTTTTCTTCTGGGTCAGCTATATCAGTTTAAAATCAGAGTTCAAATTAATTTGGTGCCATTTTCCCCCATTCTTGGTCTGTGGATTGTTGTGATTAGTTTGTGGAACGTACTTAATGTTTGACGTTTGAGATGTGCAAGTGGGTTTTGATTGGACACGTAGAGCCTTGTTTCTAGAGAAATGTTGCTCAGAGACTCAAGCTTTTGATTTATGGTTTTGTTTATATGTCAGATAATCCCTTCCAAAAGTATCTCATAGTTATATTTAAAGCACACTGAATCCATGAGCATTCCTTCTTCTAATCTCATTTACTAAAACATTCTAAAGCAATCTAAACCACAAGCAAATCCTAAAGAGGCACAAAAAGACTTAAAAGTGAATTTGCAATTTGATTGGTCTGAATATGCACAGAACACTGTCTGAGGTCACTCTACTCCTATTTTTCCCTTGATGTTGTCTTCTCTGGTTTTCAGCAGGAGCAGTTCAGTTTCCTACTGAGTATCAGAAATATAGAGTTCTTATTCACAAGAAATTTAGAAAACAGGATTGCTTGGTCACATAAAAGGAATTTTTACATGCAGAGTAAGGTGCATATTGGTCTGTACTGCCAAATTCTGAGCATTAGGCCACAGACAAAATAAATACATATTTTAAATCAGAAGAGAAAATACTCATTGTGATTCAGTACTGTCATTTGCTCCCAAGTAGGAATAATTATGTAGCAGCAATGTTGGGGTGGGGGAAAATGAGGAACAATGCAAACATTTTGGAGGGGAATATGATATAACATATGTTGTTTCCAGTCCTTCTACCATTCCAGTTGATACTGGAGGCACTGAGGATGTGTGTAACACTACAAAAGATGGAGAGGTCTTTCATCACACTTTCTTCTGTTACAGTCTCTCTCAATGTGTTTATCCATACATCTATGCATTTACAAAAGGGATTTTTATACATATTTCTCACAAAAACATTTGCTAGCAACTAATATTAGTCTGTGCTCCCAGGAATTTTAGAGTTTGAACTTACCAGGCACTCCTTCCTCACCTCAGCACACCTCCTTTGACCCTTGTTGTAACTTCTATGCCAAGTACAAGCAGCTGCTGGGGTAGCACCAGTTCCCCCACTCTGTACAATTTGTATCCCAGAAGTGCTAACAGCCACGGAACCAAAATGGAAACTCGGTACTTGATTGAAACCACTTCAAGCCAGAAGGTGCAGCAGTAACCCCAGCAATATCAACTCTTAGTTCCCCTTCACTAGGGGAATCCTCTGCTGTCTGTTCATGGCCAGAACTGGTTCACATCCTTCAATACCTGATACTGGCAATCCAGCTCTGTTCACAAGCATTCACCAACACCACTACCATCCTTTTAAGTATGGTTGTTAGAGAAGAAAAAAGTAGATGGCAGGGAAATGTCTGGCAAAAAGGAGAATAAATAAATGCAGCCTGCCACAGGCTTGGCTTGGTTATGCACAAAGCTTTGAGCAAAGTCACACCCACACTCCATAGCACACATCTCAACGTGCCCTATAAGAACAACCCACAATAACCACAATATACTGTCATTCTTAGTTTCTAAAACCATTCCAAATTTTATCAAATATTTTAGCCCTGTCATGCTGGGTATGAAATCAGTTTTCCAAAGCATTTCCTGATACCCCCAAATCAAATCGATCACTAGTAGATAATTTAGTATAGCAATGGTTAGACGAGCAAAGATGAGTTGCTGATTGATGCTAATTGTGGGAATTTCCTCTTTTCCACTTGCTTTATCATTGATAACACTGCTTCTTGTTACCTGTCCTTAGACCAGGCAAGGAAAAAAAACCTTAGACAAAGGGTGAACTTGAGCAGCACTGAAGCTAGTTTATTAGTACAGATTTTTAATGGTATGGCAGTACTCTCTCTCATACACACACATCACATTCATGCTGGCAGTTTGGAGGCTGCAGGTGGTGAGAGTTAGTTTCAATTTCACAGGTGGCTAAAACTGGTCAGACAAGTGCCCCTGGAGATTTGGCCATGAGGTGACTAGAGTTTCCTGGGGTCCCTTCAGATCCATAGGAGATCTACTGCTTCCATTCTGTTCCCAGGCTTGGCATGCTGTTACATTTTGTCCAAGAGAGAACGCCACCCAGCTGCCTGTTATATCCATTTAAGCACTTTGCAGGAGTTCCTTAGCCATAAAGGCAACATATGCTGAACTACCTTATAACTGGATGTTTTTCATTCACACTTCCTCATGCACTCATACATATTCATAAACAGGAATACAGTTGATTATATTAAGCAATATGGCTTTTAGCAAGCATGTAACCTTATTGGGGACTTCCTGAACAGGAACAGCCTAGACCATAACAGGAAACTTTGTTGAACCCTCAGCTGGAAGAGCTAGAAATACAAGAGAAGGGGGAAGAAATGGAAGAGGGGGGTTGTGTCCAACCAGCTACACTCCAATGGGGGTGAGGAGGCCACGTCCGGTTACACTTCTCATTCTCTAGAGTAAAAAAAATCCATTGAACTTTGACTCATTACTGAGATTACGTAATTAACCACAGCTAATTGACAGCTCTATGTCCACACCGATCAGGCCAAGACATGGGCTTCAGCTACAGAGCAATATCACAGTTCCAAATCTGATCACATATTACACAGGTTATGTACATTTTTCATAGTTTCTAATATCTTTACCTCTTGAATCTAATTGGCTTAGATATTGTACAGATACATGTAATGACCAATTGCTTTGCAGATCATAAAGGCCTAAACCTTCAGGGGTTAGCTGAATTATTCTGTACAGGATAAACTTAAACAACAAGTGGTCTGGTAGCACTTTATAGACTAACAAAACATGTAGATGGTATCATGAGCTTTCGTGGGCACAGCCCACTTCTGCAGATGACCGGAGTTTTGAGTTTAGGATGTGCAGACCCAAAATAAATAGGGGAGAAGGAAGGGGGGGGAAGGAAAAAAAGGAGGGGGGGCAGGAAACAAGGAGTCTGCCCCCTCCTTTTTTTCCTTCCCCCTTCTCCCCTATTTATTTTGGGTCTGCACATCCTAAACTCAAAACTCCAGTCATCTGAAGAAGCGGGCTGTGCCCAGTATGGCTATGTCTACACTGGCGGCTTCTTGCGCCAGAAATATGCAAATGAGGCTAAGCGTAGATTATCGCTGAGCCTCATTTGCATACCTAATGAGCCACCATTTTTGCAGAAGAGGCTCTTGCGCCAGAAGGCGCATCTACACTGCCCCTTCTTTCGCAAGAAAAACCCTCTTGCGCAATGCCGCTACGCTGATTATTTTCAGGAATAATGACATTGCGTAAGAGGGTTTTTCTTGTGCAAGAAAAGGGGCAGTGTAGACAGCTCCTTCTGGAGCAAGAGCCTCTTCTGCAAAAATGGCGGCTCATTAGGTATGCAAATGAGGCTCCGATATTCTACGCTTAGCCTCATTTGCATATTTCTGGTGCAAGAAGCTGCCAGTGTAGACATAGCCTATACGGCCTAGTTAGTGTTGTCCTTACCTTATCTACATTGCAAGTTTATCAATTTATTTCAACTAGCCTAAGACCACTGTCTCCAGCACATAGCACTCTTGTTTACTGTTTAACTTTGCACTCAAATCAAGCTATGTGCTAATGAATAGATGGCATCATGAGTAAGTACATTATACAGCATAACCAATAAGGCTATTATGCTGCTGCCATTCACTGTAGAATCTGGGTGCCTTCCACAGCCATAGAGAAGTCCCTAGTTCACCTCTTCCTGTTTAAAGATATACTATCTACTCAGGGTGGGGCTTGTCTTTGATTTTTGGGTTGTATTCATTGATTTTAATGTTGTTTGGGGATGATTTGTTTCAGGTTTATTTTAGTTTTAAGTGTTTTATCGGGATAAAAAGGGCTGTTAGTATTGGGAGTGCTGTTCTATAATGGAAAGTTTACACAAGAAATGGTTGCATATATCATATTAAAGTTTAGGCAAGTCTTGCTAACATTTATACTGTACTTTTACTTTATGCAATATCCTCTCAGACTCAGGGTGGTCAGATAGTTCAGTGGTTAAGGTGTTAGCCTGGAACTTCAGGGTATGTCTATACTGCATTGTAAATCTGGGCTCAGACTCATATTTGAGCCCAACCCTGTGCTGAGGGCTGGCTGCCCCCAGTCCTGTAAATCTGGGCTCAGACTCATATTTGAGCCCAACCCCATGATGAGGGTTGGCTGCCCCCAGTCCTGCTCCTTCTGCCCTAGACCCCACACCTTCCGGGAGCATGGAGCTCCTACACACACGCGCATCTTGCCCAGGGCCCCGGCATGGCTGTTGACTCCCCTGTCCACACACAAGCATTTCTGCCATTGGTCCAAGGACACACTGGGATTGTGAAAGTTCATAGTCCATTGCCCAGATAATAGAGGCAAATCAAAATCTGGACACTTTGTCACTGTATGCCACACAAGGACAGCTTGGGAAGTGAACACTGAGTCAAGATCCATTTTCTCCTGGGATCAACCAGATTTAATGACAAAGAACCAGCCTAAAGGGTGGAAGTGAATATTTGTGGAAACACTGTTTATTTTAAAATAGATTCAGGTGCAAATATAACAGTCATATCAGAGGGGATACAATCACCTTAAACCCTTTCCAGAACTGAAACCAGCAGAATACTCTCCCCAATAGCCCTGAAAGTACTTTTGAACTGCTTTGGACAATTTTCCACAGAAACATACAGAGACAAAAACTTTAAGTGTAACGTGTATGTGATTAGAGGATTGGATGCTGACAACTCCTTAGTCACAGTGTGGTTGCTGTGCTAGGTCTCATAAGAAAGATGCAAGAAGTTGATGGATTGTTTGGTGATATTGGCAGACTTGGAACCAGAAACTCTGAATGCAGGTTCACTATACAGTGTAGATGCAGTATCATGAGTTTGGAAACACTGAGTCTGGAAACTCAGTTTCTCCAGACCTAGGTTTTTCAAAGCCATACCCTTAGAGAGCTAGTATTACCATGCCTCTGTGGGCCACAGCTAAGAAAACCAAATTCAGAACGGACTATTGTGGTCTTATCCCAAACTGATGGTTATTTTCTCATTAGATTATACCATGCCAGAAGGAAAAGTAAACTCCTGTCTCACTCCAGTGGTCAACAAGAAGTCAAAAACACAAGTTTCCTTAGGAAATCCATTCCTTGGCTCACTACCCAGACATTAGACTTAGAATCATAGAATACTAGGACTGGAAGGGACCTTGAGAGGTCATCGAGTCCAGTCCCCTGCCCTCATGGCAGGACCAAATACTGTCTAGACCATCCCTGATAGACATTTATCTAACATTTATCTCTTAAATATCTCCAGAGATGGAGATTCCACAACCTCCCTGGGCAATTTATTCCAGTGTTTGACTACGCTGACAGTTAGGAACTTTTTCCTAATGTCCAACCTAAACCTCCCTTGTTGCAGTTTAAGCCCATTGCTTCTTGTTCTATCCTTAGAGGCCAAGATGAACAAGTTTTCTCCCTCCTCCTTATGACACCCTTTTAGATACCTGAAAACTGCTATCATGTCCCCCCTCAATCTTCTCTTTTCTAAACTAAACAAACCCAATTCTTTCAGCCTTCCTTCATAGGTCGATGAAGTGTTTACTTTACGATGAGTGTTTACTGAAAACCAGTGTAATTAAATATCAGGTCCTTCTAATCCCAATGGATCAGCCACTTAGCCAGATCTATATGTAACTCAGATCTTACCCAGTAATCATGCTGATGCCTACCCTTTAGTAACTTAAAACTAAAGGTTTAATAATAGAGGAGTGTTATTAATGGTTAATAGCTCATATACATGCATATGATTGCAAAGTTCTTATCAGGTTTGTAGCAGCAATGGCATAAACCACCATTTTGCAAGTCTTTCTAGAATCACCCAAACAGATTGGGGATCATCAGTCCTTGTTTAGAGCCCCCTTGTTAGAAATGCAGTGCAGAGAAAAGAAGCAAGAAATGAAGACAAATTGAGATGTCTTAGTAACCTTTTTAATGTCTTCTGCCATGCGCATGGAAAATTATTTCCCCAAACAAAGCCTGAAGTCCCTGTTTGTGGAAAATAACTGGCCCAAGATGGAGTCCAGGATCACATGAACATATCACATATTCTTACTGACTCATGGGGGTGGTCACTGGCTCTTTAGATACAGAAGCTTCTGCAGGAAGACTTGCTGGGCAGGATGAGTTTCTTCTGTGGCTCACTGCTCCAGCGAAATGTGCTTAATGGGCCATCAACACACAGCTATCTAACCTTGAGGTAAAGCTTATCCGGTGGGTGTTACTCAAGCATTCCCTTCATACAAAGATTCTTTCAGCCTCACATTGGGAAGAGTCTTGGACTTGGTGAGTACTGTAGAGAAAGTATTACCATCTCAATCTGTCTGCAATTGTCAGTGAATTCTGAATACATATAGGAGATGTTTCCTAACCGCTTTACAATTTCAGTTGTTTCTGGTCTAATTTATACCAGTGGAAATCCAGAGTAATTTCATGTGGTTTATATACAAGTAACTCCAGTTTTACACCTGCATCATTGGAAACAGAGTTTGCCCTCTCTTTTTAGACTTTCATGAACAGTTATCAAACCATCTTTTCACTGAGCTATTCATATTTATTTAATTTTAACTTTGCATGTGAGCCAGTTCCAGCCCTATCAACTAACCCTTTTATTCCCGCCCTTCTACAGAGAAGGAGGGTGATGACTATTCCTATTCTGGGTTGTCTTTTTGTCTCTTCCCTATGTGGTCTTCAGGAGTTCAGCCCTTAAACGCACAGTCTCTAGTATCTTGCCCCAGATCCTGCCCACACAGCCAGATCCAGCCAACAGATGCAGCGGGAGCCTCAGACCAGCTCCCTGTCTGTCCTGCCCCCCACATGCTGCTCAGAGCAGCTTTCTGAATGCTATGAGCCTGGAGGAGAGGGAGGCTTTGCACACTGCCTCCACCCCCAGCACAATCTTGCAGCTCTCATTGGCCAGTTTCTGGCCAATGGGAGCTGCATATTTGCAGGACAGGCTGCGTGTGAAATATTCCTCCCCCCTTCCCTCACAGCATTTATAGCAGCACATATGGCCTCCAACTGGCTGAGGAGCCTAGTGGGCAGGGCTGCTGATTGGGAGCTGCGTACGTAAGCACTTCCTGGCCAGAGCCCGTCTCTTGCACCCCAGCCCCTTCATCCCCCCCAACCCTCTGCTCCCCTTCATCTCTACCTGAAACCCTCTGCACTTCTGCCCCTGCACCTATACCCTCTCCCAGACCCAGCACCTCCTCAGTTATGCCTCCATGTCACAGCTCCCTCCCAGACCTTGCACCCTAATCCCTTACCCTTGGTCATAAACCATATCCCTGCACACACACACCCTGCACTCCTGCCCCAGGTCACAACCCCCTCCCAGACTCTGCATCTCCTTCTACACCCCTCCTCCAGGTCAGAATCCTCTCCTGCACCCCTGCCTCCTCCCAGATCCTGCACCCTTTCTTGCACTACAGTCTCCTGTCCCAGGCCACCATCCCCTCCTTCACCCAAACTCCTTCCCAGATCCCACATCCCCTTCTGCACACCAGTCCCTTACCCCAAGTTCCCTTTTGCTCCTAATCTGTGTCCCAGATCTTGCACTTCCTCCGTTAATGTTATGAAAGAGTGCAGCCCTTGACCACTTGCCAAATTCTTGGAGTGGCCCCCCCATCAAAAAATATTGTTCACCAGTGCCCCAGACTCAGAGAAAATTGCCTCCCGCACTGTATACTTCTCAAGCTCATACAGGCAAAGAGTGTGGTGGTGGCTCCTCCCATCCTGTTCCCCTTCTACTTGTCAGTCAGGAAGGACAAGAGGGCCTCACCACTCCAGCACCCTCTGGCTATAAGGGAGCCATTTTCGGAGGGTTGGGGGGCAGCAGCTGTGTTCTCCGGGTCACGGCTTGCTTTTCATCCCATTCCCCGGACTGTCAGGGAGTGAGGGGAAAGTGCTTGTATTTCGTGCATGCTTCTCACGCCTGGCTGGTGAGCTCCCTTCACCAGCCAGGTGTGAGAGGCATGGACAGAATGTAAGTACTTTCCCCTCACTCCCTGACAGTCCGTGGAACAGGATGAAAAGTAAATTGCATTCCGGAGTGCACGGCTGCTGCCCCCGCCCAAAATGGCGCCCTTGCCTGGCTATCAGAGGAAAGAAGGCAGCAGAGGTACAATATACATCTTTTAAAACACATAGCACGTTAGGTATTGCCACAAAGAGAGGAGTAAATTAACACATAAGGATACTTACAACCACAGCCAGAGGAGACACTGAATGTCAAGATTCTCCCCTTCTCAGCTTTCCAGAGTGCTCTGTAGGGAGGAGAAAGAGGATCCCATGTTGGTTCTTTTGTAGAAGGAAGGGCTATTCAGGTGTCCAAATTTGCATTTTGCAATAAATGCAGTAAATTTTGCAATAAATGCAGTAAATTTGCAGTAAAATTTTAGCTAGCCATTTTTAAAGTTGCTCATATGCACAAATGTTTCCAAGATCATGCCTTGGAGCCAATATATTTAGCGTGGATCCATATTATGGGGATGTTTGCACCTGGAATTTCAGTTCAGGACCATTTCTAAAAGTAATGACATTTTTTGCCACCACATTGTGCCAGACCACTTGCTGTCCTGTATGGCACCTCACACTTTATTACAACTTTCCAGCCAACTCCATTGTATTAGCTGCATGGAGGGAGTTTACCATTATTAGTTCCACTACATTGGTAAGTCTTTAAAACCTGCCATATTAAAGTGAGAACAGATACAGCATTGATCAACAGAACAAAAGACATGGGGCTAATCTTCACTAGAATTTCAGCTTCTGGTCTAGCTGCCTCAATAGAAACCCTAAGGGAACTGGCGGGGGGGGGGGGGTCTACTCATTCTTGGAGCACCTGCCTATGGACAGACATAATCTCCAGGTCTTCTCTGGCTCAGCCTTCTAGCCAAGACACAAAGTTCAAACCACTTCTGGGGTATTGTAAATGAGTAAAAATAAACCTATTTAATTATTCTGACCCCCTGGGGATTCCCTTGAAGAGTCTACACTATATCTCTCAGATTGTGCCCCCCTTAATAACTGCCAATTAGCCTAACCATGGGCTTTTCTTTGCCAGAATAGAGACCTGTGTCACCACTCCAGCCTTTCCCTCAACTGAGCTCCTTCAGTCTACTTATTATGACTTAGTTCCACCCCTTCTGGCCAGGAGCCAATGAGCACTCACATACCCAGGAGCAGAGTATGACTATTTAGGTTTGCAGGTGATGCAGGCTGGATGCAATTCCCAACAGAGTACCTCTCCTTAGTTTCAAACTGGAGTAAATTGTGCTGGTTGAAATCATACTGCACCATTTTAAATCATGTTGTTTATGGCAGGTGTATCTGCACAAGTGCAGCTATACTAGTATCCAATATAAATGAAACTATAGTTTTGCTCCTCCTGCCTCATTAGGTTGATTTGGCATTAAATATTTCCCCTGACAATCACTGGTAAATAACCATAAGTGTGAATTCACTCATAACTTTATGACAATGCTTAGCTTGCTACATGTCATTTTAAAATGGCTTCTGCTCCAAACTGTTCATGTCACAACTGACCATTTACTCTTGGAGGGAATAGGGTCCACTCCTTGCAGTGTCCATTTGTTTACAGACATATATTACATATTACAGATGTAAATTAAAATATTTCACTATAAAAATTATCACCAGCTCTTTATTGTGTTTTAGCTTTTCAGACATAATTTTTATCATAGATTTTATACTGCGATTATATACCACTGCCCCCTGCCTGAGAAAGTGATGCCTTTGTTTTACTCACAACAGCATGTGAAACTCATCTAACTTTTCCTTTACTAATCACCCACTTCACCTGCAATGCTACTATGATTCTAGGCACATCTTGTTGAACTCCAGTGGAATCCCAGGACATTCAGTAACATAGCAGGTTCATTCAGCTTACACATATAGGGTACATCTATGCAAATTGCATAACTTATTTTGAGTTAATTTCAAAATAGCTTATTTCATAATTTGGTGCTGTATCCATAGCACCAAATTTTGAAATAAACTGCTATTCCGAAACATCCCTTAATCCTCGTGGAATGAGGTTTACAGGGACATTGGAATAGCGAGCCCATTATATTTTGAAGTAACAGGTTTGTTTCAAAGACGCGGAATAGCTATTTTGGGATACCAGAAGTATCCTGAAATAGCACTGCAGCGTAGACGTACCCATACTGAGCATTAGCTAGCCATCAAGCCATTAATCTGCTTTCCTCAGAGTCCATTGGCTGAATACAGGCACCAGTTTGTGGGGGACAAAAATAAAAACAATTTTTCCAGCTGCTGAATTTTTCAAATAAGTCAAATAGTTAGTTTCACTTATTCCTCTAAAACAACCACTTGGCCAACCTCATGATGAAGGTTATGGGGTCAGTGTAAGGAAGGGCTGTTATGATTATCTCTATTTGATTTGCCTTTTTGACCCACCTTGGAATTAATTTTTATGCTTAGGTTAAATTGATTAAAGGTAAATTGGTTAAAATTAAGGGTAAATTGTGAGCTTTTTTTTCCTGTAAACCGCAACACCCATTTTATGATCTCTCATCTGCATGTTTTTGGTGTATTGATGTTTTGTAGAATTCGTTATAATTCTTGGACAATTCTAGATAAGTAGGTTGTGGTGACAGTTTAAGAAGTTTGTCTTTCATCACCATATCTTGTGCTCCCTCTTTCACAATCTTCCAATTAATATTATAGGCAAGATTCTCTGGTCTATAATATTCACATGAATGGTTCAAAGAAGCTAGAATCTGGCTACATTTGCCAAGCTAAGAATTCATTTGGCAGAAGCTATTCTCAGCTGGTTCCAATGCCAACCACCTCCCCACCCAATAAGAAGGGAATGATGGGGTGAAGTTGAATACTATTGTACTAAGTTTCAGGTAGTATATGGTTTTTAGGGGACCATAGCCAGCTCTCATAAGTCATGGCAGTGTAGCTGAAAATCAGAAAGCCATAATGCACTCCCTGATTTCTTCCTTTTCTTGCCAACCAGATTTGGATGCAGGAAAGAATATGTCCATATTTCTTGATAAGTCTCTTGAAAAGTAGATGTTCATTATGTAAGTGAGGAGAAAAAACTCTGTTGTTATTTTGTTTATGGGCTGGCTAAACCACCTAATTGTTTCTTGTTTTTATGGGCTGGCTAAACCAATTCAATTTCAGTGCATCACATCCAAATTTTTGTTGTAAATCAAAAGGGCTCCCTGCATTCATTGAGCCTGTGAAAATACATAATTGCTGTCCATTCATTTAAATGATGGACTACCAATGAGTGTACTACATGGGAGTACATTCCACTTATGCAGCTGGGTGAGCAAAGGACATGCTGGAAGAGTACACTTATTATACCCTAACATTCCATTGCCTTGGAACAATAATTACTCCTGGCAGATTTATGTACCAATGCAGAAATTTGCAGAAATTAACATGCACACAGAATTTACTAAAAAACTTAAACAACAAATAGTCCTGCAGCACCTTAGGCTGTGTCTAGACTACACCTCTCTGTCGACAGAGAGATGTAGATTAGGCATGTTGAAATTGCTAATGAAGTGGGGATTTAAATATCCTGAGCTTCATTAGCATAAACATGGCCACCAGTTTTTTGAAAAAAATGGCAGTCTAGATGCGGATCTTTCGAAAAATAAACCCTTTTTCGAAAGATCCTGTAAACCTTATTTTTTGAAAGAGGTTTATTTTTTGAAAGATCCGTGTCTAGACTGCCGGGGGGGGGGTTGAAAAAGCTCCATTCTGGAAAAAAAAGGGGCAGCCATGTTTATGCTAATGAAGCATGGGATATTTAAATGCCCACTTCATTAGCAATTTCGACATGCCTAATCTACATCTTTCTGTCAACAGAGAGGTGTAGTCTAGACGTACCCTTAGAGACTAACAAAAATGTAGATGGTATCATGAGCTTTCGTGGGCATAACCCACTTCTTCAGATGAATGGAGTTAAGGGGTCCAGGTTGCTCGCCTACAGACAACCTCCTAACCTCAAACAAATTATTTTCAGCAACCACACAGCACACCTCCATCATACTCCTCCAGGAACCCCTGCAATCAACTCTGTCCACACATATATACTAACTACATCATATGCCCTAACCACATAAACCACCACATCAAAGGCTCATATAACTGCTCATCCACCAATGTGATCTATGCCATCAAGTACCAGCAATGCTCCTTTTCTATGTATATTGGCCAAACTGGACAGTCTCTGTGACAAAGGATTAATGGACACGAAGCATATCTGAAAAAGTAATGCACAAAAATCTGTTGGAACATTTTAACTTGCCCAGGCACTCATTAATGGAACTCAAAGTTACCCTATTATTACAAGCCAATTTCAAAAATGAGCTTGCAAGGGAAGCTGCAGAATTTAATTTCATTTACAAGTTTGATACCTGTTTAAACCTCTATTGCAAAGACCTTAACTGGATTACTCGCTACATTCCATATCCTAATGACATAAAAAGCCAAGCACCGGTACTTAACTTAGATCCCACTCTATCAGCTTCATTTAGCATGGACACTCTAGCTGACCATTTTTTCCCTCTTTTTCCCTCGCCATCCCCTTTCTTTCTCTGCTATTTATTTTACAACCTGGACCCCTTAACTCCATTCATCTGAAGAAATGGATTGTGCCCACGAAAGCTCATGATGCCATTTACATTTTTGTTAGTCTCTAAGGTTCTGCAGGACTATTTGTTGTTTTTTTAAAGTTTTTTGCAGTTACAGACTAACATGGCTACCCCTCTGAAACAACAGTATTTACTGTCACCTACTGAAGTGGGCTGCAGTGCTGTTAATCACCAGTAGGGGGAGAGGGAACTGAGCAAAGCCCAGCTTGTCCATAGAAGATACAGCTGGGGAGGGGGAAGGAGAGGGATCTAGGGGTCCTGGAAACTCTAGTTCTCAGCATGTTCTGAGGAAAGGAGAGTGTGGCACACAGGAAACTCAGTGCAACCCTGGGAGCAAACATCAGGCTGTTTCTCCCTCTGGATCCTTGAGCTCTAGAGGGGGAAAAGGGGTTGTAGGCAAGGGGGGCACAGCTGGACTCTGGGCTAAGGGCCAATGGTTGGGCTCTGGGAGAAGGAGGTTCAGACATATTGGCTGGGGGGGACAAGTGGGCTCTGGGAGAAAGATTATGGGTATCTGGCCCCCTATCCGGCAGTCTGGGTAGGGAAGAGGGTAAACAGGTGTTTCTTTAATACTCTACTCCCAGGGGAATTACTACTGTGTGTGTATTGTTACAAACATACTTCCTGACAGGTATTTTTTAAATAAATTGCCAAAATAATTAAAACTGGTATGATTATGAAGTGTTATTTTGGCAAATAAAATTTGCAGAATTTTTACATTTGTGTCACAGATTTTTTATTTTTGGGTGCTCCTAGGAATAATTAATAGGGTGGCAACAAGAGAGGTACCTGCAAGGAAAGACCAGCACTGAAGGAATTAACAGGTCACTACTCCACCCGTTATCCATGTTAGCCAAACACATATACTGTGTCCAAAAGAATCAGCAATTCGTAATCTTGAAAATGCAGAGAAGAAGCTATCTTTGTCCCATTGCCCATTTCATTCATTGTCATAAGCAAAGATGGTATTTGTGCCGGTTTGTATCCTTGTTATAGTTCTAGGAAAGCGTTGGGATGTGTGCATCGCTATTCTGTTTTCCCCTAGCAAGCTTTGTTAGAAAGATGAGGCAGAATGGTACTGGGAACCCCGCTAGCCGCTGGTCCAGCCCCAAGGAGTGCTGGCAGGAGGCCTGCATGGTTCCTACCCATCCCTGGGCCAGGCCTGGGAAACGGCAGCGGGAGGCCTGGATAGCTCACTAGGCCCCCTCCATTCCTCGCCTCTGCCTGGGCTCCCCATACCTCTGACAAGGCCCCCTCTACTTCTACTCAGCCCCCTCCTCCCTCTGGCCCCACACCAGGACTTCTCCCTCCAGACCCAGGCCAAGCCAGGACAGCACTGGTGGGAGGCCTGCATACTCCCCCCCTACCTCCACCCCCACCCCTGGGCCAGACCCACGCAATGCTGGATAAGTCTTCTAGTTAGGCTATAAATGGGCAGAAGGGGATGTAGGTAAGGGAGAGAGAATGGGTATGGCCAATGAATTAAATTATAAAACACTGAGAAGGTCAAAGCAATTGAGTTTACTACCATAATCTTTCAGAGAATACATGAGGCATAAAAATTCTGATCCTATGCTATAGTCTAGTGACAGAGATTATAAAGAGAACAAGAAATGGCACAAAATGAATCTCTTCTAATGACACTGATGATGAGAACAAGAAAAAGGTACAAGCATAACTCATTTGGGTAATAATAAAATAAGTATTTTCCTGCTCTATTCAGAGGAGGGGGCTGAGGTGTCACATGAGAAATAGCAGTATAATCAGGCTGGTTATTCATTTCATTGATTATTTTATAACCAATATTGTGGGAAGATAAACACACTATAAAACATCTATTGCTAATCACTGTTGCTAGATGTTAGATGGATTTGTAATCTGGGCTGTAATTTGTCTTCTTGTCATGGTAAAATTATTGACATATGGTTAAGGCTCCTGTCTAGAATCCAAGAAAAAGCAGATATAAAGTTCACCTGTGAATCCATAGTGCCGAGGGGTTCCCACTTACCAGTAATTTCAGAGTTACTGATTATGGAAGGCATTTCTTCTTTTTACAGGGGTTATTGCTCATGTCTATCAGCTACTACTTAAATGCTATCATAATCTTCATGGTATACAAGGTTAGAATTTAGCCCTGGTCTACTCTAGGGAGTTATTTCAAAATTACTCCCCTTATTTTGAAACAAGTGAAGCATCCACACTACTAAGCCTGTTATTTCAAAATAATAACTCCTGCTTTCCACGAGAAATAATGTTTATCTCAAAATAGTTATTCTGAAATAACGGTAGTGTGGATGCTGTGCTGCTGCTGCTATTTTAAAATAAGTGCTCCTCAGAGTCATTCAAAGTAATTACTCCCCAGTGCTTCCTGGGGCTCTAACTTGAGATAGCATGTCCACATTAACGGAGCCTTCCTCAGACTAATTTCAAGGTTTTCCCTGTAATGTGGACATGCGATTTTGAAATAGTTATTTTGGGAGTTATTATTTTGAAATAAGTTATTTTGAAATAATTCCCTAGTGTAGACATGCCCACAGAGACTTCTTGGGACCATGTGCCTCATTCATCTTAAAGGCAAAGAATCACAGATGGAAGAAAATGTTTTTATGTGTGCAGCATTATTCCCTGCAACAAAACCAAGTCTGCATAAGGAATAGCTGGGAGGGCTTCTTTGTGAACCGTTTTCCAAGAGGTCTGTGAAGGATGGACTTAAGTTATGCATGCAAATCAAGGACTGAGTTGAAATTAAACTGGTCCAGGCAGAAGCAGGAGAAATTGCAAAGAGCTGTAACATCTCCTCACAAAAATCAAATCAAATTGTATTTTACATCAGCTGCAACTAATCAAATTGTAGTTTATTTTACTATAAAATCTTCTGACTTGGCTTGAAGGTTAAACCATTATTTGCCTTTCTCCCAAAAATAACCGGCTTTGAACTATCTGCATACAACCAGCAACTTGCAAACCTCATTCACCCTCATAAAACCAGATCATACTACGTTTTGCAGCAGCAGGTGCTTCTGTTAAGTTTTCAAGGCACTAAAATAAGTTACACAGCCTGCTCTAGGTTGGCTGTAAAATTACTTATTTTTATAAATTATTTTTATAGCCATGAATTTGATAGGGTCCTGCTCATAAAAGCCTCAAAAGTGTGCATAAGCAAAGTGTTTGCCCAGTACCACCACAGAAAAGTGATTTCAGCCACACTGGGATGCCCTCTGCAAATTATCTTTTGAGGCTAGCCCTGGAGTAATTAAACATAGTTTCACTTTCATGGAATAGGTATCTTTACTCAAAGGAAAGCTGCAACGTAGTACAGCAAGGTTCCCACACCTCCCCTCGGCAATGAGAGAAATCAATAATTGCACTTGCAGACCAGCTCATAGTGTCTCCCATGTTGAAAAAGAGATAAGTAAAGATTGATTTCTGGTCAGCCATTATCATCGTACGTACTGACCATATTGTCTCACTGTTTCCTTGTACTCCCCGGTCTGTCAGAATCCATGTGTTCTGTCTTCTTTGATACGTAGATAGTAAGCATTCTGGGGTAGGGACCACTGTTTGGTTCTGTGATTGTACAGCATCTAGCACAGTGGAGTCCTAGCCCATAACTGGGGCTCCCTATATACTACACTAATAGAAACAACGAATAAAATCAAGGGCAGCCAAAGACCTCTCTGAACAATGGCCCCAAAAGATAAAACACAATGATTAAGTTACTGGATCTGCACTCAATATTTTGTTTTGATTCATTACAAAAATTAAAAACTTTAAATGGAGGGGTCAAAATGGGACATTATACAATAACTCTGCTTTTATTTTTGTAACAGCCATCTTCCTGCTTTTCTTTCATCTGTGGCGGCCTCCATGCTGGCATGTCTGCTCATAATGACTTTGTATCTTCTCCTGTGGTGTTCTGTATGCATGGAACATTCTGCCAGAATCCATCTGCAAGGACACTACTCTGTCCTTTTAATCACATCTCAAAACCCACCTTGATACCCTTGGTTGGCTGCCTAATGATCATGATTAAGCAAGTGGCCTCTGACAGATCCATTAAAATCTCCTGTTCACTTATTTGTGAATTTAACAAAACAGAAGGCTGTAAATTATGTATACAGCTAATCTATGCAGCCCTGTGTTCTTGGTGTTCTTATTACTGTCTCCTTTTTCTTCTTTTTTCCTCACCTTCTCTCCTTCTGTTGTTCATCCACTTGTCAGATCTTAGCATTAGTTAGACTACAAGCTCCATGATCAGGGACCATCTTATATATATATTTGTACATGCCCAGCACAAGAGGACCCTGATCAAGACTTCTGGGTGCTAATGTAATACATATAATACAATAATAATTAGAGATGGTTGAAAATAATCATGCTGTTGTACAAAACTATCATAATTTTGTTCCTTAGGTTCTGAAAAAGAAGGAGCTTTAATTTATTCAACATAGTCTCTGAAAAAACATTATAAAAAATGTTCCATTTTAACATGGTTTGGGTCTGCTGTTTGGTGGGGGAGTTATTTTCTGCTCCATTACTTTCGCTTTGTTCTTCCCCATTTTCTTTTTCTCCACTTCCTTTTTTCTCTAGTTTCCTTTTTTATTAGAAAAGTTGTGGGTGAGGAGGGAAGAAGGAAAGAAAATTGGAATCCTAACTTCTTTGGTTTCAGGTTTGCTAGCCCCGCCCCCTAAAAATGCAAATAATTTTATTTTTTTTAAAGGGTAACTTTTCAAAGGCGAAATAATGGAAAAACTCTTAACCGGCTCTAATAATATCTACTACTTACCCATATATACACACACATAATACACACATGCCTCCCTTCTGTACAAAGCACAGATGCCAGTTCAGAGCCAGAATTTTACATAACCATGGTTAGCACATACACTTCATGACATTGTCCTGCCTCAGAAATTCTCACAGCTACACAAAGACTCATGGGAGTATACACATCCTTGTTTCATTGCAGTCTCCTCAAAAAAGAAACCCAGCCTTTTCTTTTTTAGGGCCTTAGAGTGAGACTAAAATCTTTATCCAAATGTGTGCTTCTGTTTTGGTTGTAATACTTGTATAGTTGTGAATTGTTATATTGCAGGGATGCCTGGAGAACCAATCAGGGCTTGGAGCTTCATTGTGCTAGGCACTGTACACACACATAACAAAGAGCTTGTTTCCTTTTAAGCCTTTCTAGTGTTGATTGGATGCTCATGAAAGGAGACACGGAGATAGTAATGGAGAATGAACTCTTCTGTTCATCTCTAGACAAGGTATATATAAGCGACAGCAGTGTACGGTTTCCTTTTCTTGCTCCACCGCTGAGCCTCAATCCTGACAGTAGAAGTCTGCCTAGGTTTCTGGATGCCTGTGTGAACTCAGTTGTGCAGGTCCCAAGATAAGCATCCATATATATGCACCTAAGGGAATAGTTGTTTGGTTAAGTTAGAGGCATTGTTGCCAAGGTTTTGTTTTCTCATGGGAAATGGAAGGCACTTAATCCTCCATGTAGTGTGTATGCCAGTGTCTAAAGCAGAGACACAGTCACTTACAGAATACAAATGTAAGCAGCGCGTGTGTGTGTCCATGTTTGTAATCTTTGCCCCAATGTAGTCAAGGGGAAAACTCCCATTGACCCCAATTTATCATTTACTTCAATGGAGCCAGGATTTAATATAACATATGGAGATATACCTATCTCATAGAGCTGGAAGGGACCTTGAGAGGTCATCAAGTCCAGTGCCCTGCCCTCATAGCAGGACCAAGTACTGTCCCTGACAGATTTGCCCCAGCTCCCTCAATGGCCCCCTCAAGGATAGAGCACACAACCTCTGGGTTTAGCAGGCCAATGCTCAAACACTGAGCTATCCCTCATCCCCTGTGCATGTATTCACACCCTTGTGTTTCTGTGAGTATATTTCAATTTAATTTTACATAGTCCAAATTCTCTCACCTCTTTTTTCAAGATGCTGTGTGTGCTGAGCAGTCCCTTGCCCTGCATTTCCCTTCAGAATGCACGTCCTACTTACTAACGAATCACTTGGTAGACATTTGTTAGCTGTCACTCTGCTTACCTCCCACATTCTGTTAAAGAAACTTCTGTGGAACATTGTGTACAGCCTTCATGCCTCACTTTTTCTTTTAGTCTGTGCTGCGCCGCTGCTTCCAACCTCCCAAAATCCTTCCCTCTCTATGCTGGAAATGCCTTTCATTCCCACCGGGAGCCTGTGGCTGCCCTCTTTCCCACTCCAGGTCATGAAAAGACATTAGGAACGCAGCCCAGGCTAACAAAATGGACTTCTGGCCAAGCTCTCTGCTATTGACATTGATGGGACTGACACAATTTACATCAGAAGAGAATATGGCGCTGTTGGCCTCAAAAAGCCAGCACCCAACTGGCTGAAAGGATGGGGAGAGGGTGACAATGATACCTCCTCCACTTGCTACAGAAAGGGATCATTGTGACTTTCTTTCTGTCTCTTGTGACCCGCTCTCCATGGAGTGGGGAGGGGGGCACAGTTCTTGCTTTAGTAATCTCTGCCCAGAGGATCAATGGTGAGTACTTCTGGATTTCCATAGCTTCCCTTCTATATCAAATGCCAGACATTAGGGGAACATTGTACTGTAGTGTGGTTAACAACAAAGGCTCCTGCAGAGAAATTACAAATCCAGTCCCTGCAATTTCTCTTGTTTACACTCTTCTTTGCTCAATCTTTCAGCCAATGTAGCTCTCAGTTATACTAAGTAGCTTTTAAGTGAAAAATGAAAAATTTGATCTAGCCCCAATTTACTGATTTCAAAGGAATGAAAAATGATGTATTTCTATATACTGTATACACGATATTTAATTCTCATGACCTCCTTTAGAAAATGAAAGGGTTAAATAAGTCAGACAGCCCAGTGAATCTATCTCAGCCCAGTGTGTTGCTGGGAATTTGGACTGGGGCCATGACATGTCTTTGAAGCTCTCGGCACTTTTAGATTTTGTTTTCTCTAATAGCCTGGTTAACACAAAGCACATTTTCTTCAGAGCCTCTAGTCAACTCTGCATTTCACTTGGCTGCTATTCGATTCCCAGACTGTTTCTAATTGATTTCCATTAATAAGGTGCAAGTGTGTTTTTTCAGATGCAAAAAGAAACAAATGATATGAAACATGTAAAGTTTTTTTGAATTTCTGCAGGGATTCTTGGGAGGATTGCACCAGCATTTGCTCTGAAGTTTTTCTTCTGAGTCTGCATTTCTTCAGTTAAAACTTTGTTGCCTTTTACATCAGTCAGTCCACTTTGATAACACTCAACAGTTATGCTGTGAACTGAAATTATGCCATATTTTGCATTCTAACAATGTTCTCCCCTTTTTATAACTCTTTTTTCAGAGCTTAGGCCATGTTGTTTTCTTGCTATTTTTATAGCCACTGAATCTTAATTTTATTTCTGATGTTTCAAATTTTCTTGTGACTGCCCAGAGTGGAGAAATCATAAAGGAGACATGATAAAAGATGCATTGCCTCTAAAAGGATACATGAATCCAAACTATAAAATGTGATACTGTCAAGAGACCAGTTTGGTTATTGTACTGTATCTCTTGCTAATTACAGATTTTTAAGCTCTGATGCCATTCGAATCTGAGGCATGAATACTCATGCTTGATTCTTCACTGCCTTGCACCCTGAGTTATCATTTCCAGCGTTCTGACTTGATAACACATTACAACCACTGCTCAAGTGTAAATGATGGGCATATGGTGCATGGCAGAGAAGAATCAGGGTCAGCTTGGGAATTTTTTTTGTTCTTGTTTTTAGTTTCATGAAATCCTAATTCTACATTTGCTAGGGCTGGCTTCAGTAATATAAGGTTGCATGAGTCCTTTGATAATCACGATGGGATTGTTCCTATCTTTATCTGCCCTCCCATGTTCTACAAGCCTACTTTACAGAACCAAAATGTCTGAAGTTATTCCTAGCAGTACAACAAAGCGTGCTTGTATTTTAATGTTGCACCAATTCCCGAGAGCCTCACGGTGCACTGCTGAAACATGTGAAGATGCAAACATCATGGATTGCAGATTTGGGTTGGGAGGTTGGACAAATCCCGAAGCTGGCCCTGAATACTGCAGAGTGTCTCCAAATCTCATCTGCCCAGTTAAGGGGCCAGATCAATAATGGCTTGATCCTACGTGCATAGTGATTGCCTTTAATACTCTCTGAGGAAGTGGGTCTGGCCCGTGAAAGCTCATCACCTAATAAACCATCTTGTTAGTCTTTAAACTGCTGCATAGTCCTGTCTTTTGATGGCAACAGGCATTGAAAGGGCTTAACCAGTGCACCAGAAGTGCTTAGCACATGCCAGCATCAGGGACTAACTGCGGGAGGCAATGCCACAAACCCTATTGAGGGCCAATCTAAGTATCTCCAACATATTTTTTCATTAATAGGAAGGGGGCTATTGATAAGAGGCAGTGTCTCTGTTTATTGAAGGGGCTTATCTGGGGAGAACAAGCCAGGCTAGGAATCTATCCCTGAGCTGTGTCCTTGCCAGGGAAAGTTGTGAGCTGGATGAGATGCAGAGATTTCCCACCACCCCGCTCCTCCTAACTGGCACAATATGTTCCCCCTGCCTCTTTGATTATTCTCCAGCGACTTTGTACGGACAATAGACACTCTCAGTATCATGGGGTTTGGTTATTGTAACTCCCGCACAGTAGGGCTTCCAGCCATTCTCTATTCATGCAGCAGAATGTTTGCTCTCTGGGGCACACTAATTATGAGTTAGGACAGTTTGCTTGTAAAGCTCTCCAATATGCTAGGGCTTGGCTGTATTATGGATCCTCTCCTCGAGCTCTCTCTTGGTGGATATCTGTTCTCTGAAACCACCTGCATTTTGGAGACAGCCACTGCACTTTTTGGAGGAAAGCAGATAATCACACCATCACTGCAGTAGTCCCTCTGGAGTAGAATACACTACCTCTCAACATCCATTATCCTCCACCTCTCCTTATTCTCAGCAAGACCAGAAACCTTTTCTTCTGCTAATTTCTTTGTGACCATTGTTGGACCTCATGCACACGACTTTCCCTTTACCCTGTACTAAGCCCTGACTTGGCAAGGTATTTAAGCATGTCTCATTAAGCCTCAGAGTAGTCCTATTAATGTCAATAGGAATAGTCATGCTTCATCCTAGCCCCATGCCTAGACACAGGACAGTGCTCTGTTTCATGGGAAGAAGGGTTCAACTTCCAGGGTGATTTTTAAGAGTCCATAGGTATCTTTGTGTTTTATAATGGTTTTATTGCTTTAGTCATGGATCACACTGCACTGTGGCTGTGCAGGGAGGATGTGGGAGTTTTATTAAAATATTAGTCAGACTATAGGAAGAGAAGACAAAATGTACAGAATTTATGGACGAGGAGAAGCAGTGATCTCTCTCTTCCATGTCCTCACCTTATAATGCAGACTGTGCTGCCAACAAACATATTGCCTGAGTATATTTTCCTGTCCTTGCATACAGTAGTTTTTGTCCAACTGCTGCTGGATGCTCATATCACACTAGTGCCCAGGAACACTTTTTGCTGTCTGTACCTAGCTAGGAGATTGCAACTACTTCTCTCAAATTTGGACCTTGCCTCCATGCTCCATGTTCTTCTCATATCAAGACTGGATGGCTGCAATAGGCTCCACAAGTGGCCATGCTTTAGATCCACCTAAACTGATGCCAAATGTGGCAGTGCACTTATTAGGTGATGTTTCTTGGTGGCTACACATGACACCTGGACCTTATGATGTACACTGGCTGGGTATTAGTTTCTGGCATTGGTTTTGTGCCGAATAGCTCTGAAGTGCATGAGACCTTGAGGGGATCACTCTTCTCCTTATCCCACATTGCAAGCAGAGGAGGCACCTGAACTGGAGCTTTCTTGTTTGCAGAGAGAAGGGGGACTCATCTGTGAGAGGCCCTCAGTTCTTGAACAGATTTCCTCTACAGTGCAGAAGAGCCTGGGACTTTTGACCTCCAGGACATGCAGTGGGCTGCCCTGGATGGTGAATTGATCTGGTAACATTGGTTATGTTGTGCTGGCAGTTTTGTTTCATTTTTGTGTTTATCATGGGACTAGATACCTCTCCCTTCCCCCCCCCCCCATTTTATCAAACAGGTTCTGACTGTTTGAGTCTAATGTTCTGAGCACAGCACAGGAGCCTCAAACTTCCCGTTTTCATCAACACTTTCATCTAAGGTCCCCTCCTCAGCCCGGAGCCCGTCAAAGCTCTGTGCTTCAGCTCTCTGTGAAATCAAGATTAAAATTGCTCCCTTCTGGGGAATGTCTTTAGAATTAATTTGTTAATGTGTGCAATAGGGTTGGGAAGATGGGTGAAATACAAGTGCAAATCATTATTCTTACTCTTACAGAAAAAAAAAAACCTTTACAACTGATTCCATAAATTACTGTAAACAACCTATAAAATGTAATAGAAAATGTTATCTCAGCTACGGAAACTAAGGGTTAGATTTATAGTTATATAGAAAGCATACTAAATTGCAGAATTTTTCCATAAGGACACATAACCAATAATTCCATATTTTAACAGCTCCCTGGAAGATGGAGAGTGAAGCTTTCCAAACAAACATCTAGTTTAAATCTTTGTTGAGTTAATTTTAAATCATGACCACACATTATGTTGCTTCCTTGTTGGTAGAGCAGCCCAGATCTGTAACATTCTGCACTTTTAATAAAGGGCATTTTGTGAAAACAGCAGTGTAATAACTAAGCAATTTGAGCAATTACAGGAGGTAAGCAATAGAGTGGAAAGTTGCTAAAATATCAGATTTGTATCTTTCACTTTGAGGGTGTACAAGTGTGTTACTACAGAGTACCCCAAGGGACATGAAATACCATATCACAGGATGCTAACAAGATGGATCATAGAGTCAATTTCAAAGTTTTTAGACAGGCCTGGCAAACTTCATTGTCCATTTCCCCAAATGTAACTGACTCCTGTTCACCATGAACTACATCACAATGTACAAGGCTGAGATCATGATTCTGGGGAGGATTTTCAAAATATGCCATATGCACCCAGACTTAAAAAGTTGAAGCTGGGGATATAAGGGAAGGAAAGTTTTCTGTGGATCCACCTGGCTTCCAGCTGCAGAAGCCAGACCTTTTCAGCCTGACAATTGATGCACGTTGGGTTACATCAGTTTGTACTTCTAAGACTACCTTCATAAAAAGGCACAAATATGTCTTAAAATGAAATATAAGACTCTCCTTTATGTTTCTAGCTCCCCTAAACCAGTGGTTCTCAACCAGGGGCATGTGTATATCTAGGAGGGACTCAGAGGTCTTCCAGGGGGTACATCAACTCTTCTAGATATTTGCCCATTTTTACAACAGGCTACATAAAAAGCACCAGCAATGTCAGTACAAACTAAAATTTAATGCAGACTAAATGAGAAAGGAAGCAATTTTCAGTAACAGCATGCTGTGTCACTTTTGTATTGTTATGTCTGGTTTTGTAAGCAAGTAGTTTTTAAATGAGGTGAAATTTGGGGTATGCAAGACAAAGGGATGCATTTCTCTGAATAGAATGAGCGCCACTGTTCTAAATGAGGGAAGAAAGCTCAGGGTCACAGCTTTTCATAGCTTTTGTTGTGGGGTCTTAAGGCCAACTCTGAGAAGCCCAATGTTTTAGCAGGCCTACGTGGAATTCCTCAAGTACTGTACCAGTGAGCGGTCTGCTAGTCCCCCCAGTTATGCTGTGAGATAATTTTATCCACATTTAGTTTTTCATGGGATAGTCACATACATATGTAAAAATGTGTGAGTAGGAGAATATCCTATTGTGTGAGTTCAGCTTAATATGGTATACTCACTGGTTAAGTACACAGTGACACCATTCCAGGAATTCATCGGGATGTTGACAATTCTACGTACACTAGTATGCCTCTGCTTTGGGATTTGCAGCACTTAACTAAGAAAATACTACCTTCCCTTAATGAGACTGACAACTAGAAAATGGTAATGCCCTAGCAGTTATCTATATAACAGACAGACACACCCATTATGACCCTAATTCTTCTAGATGCTCATCACCTTCAGCTTCAGTGGAAGTAAACAAAAGTTGAGGACAATAGTGAACTTGCCAACATGTGCACCTTACGTAGTATGTTACCCTTTTGTTCCTAATCCACAAAGTATGTAGGTCGGTTACAGTCCTTCTCCCCCACAGAGTCTTTTTCTTTAGCTCAAAAATGTAGAGACTCACCAGTAAAGGTCCCAAGTTCAATCTCTGATAAAGGACAAGCTGATGGCCACCATATTTGCACCTCTCAGGATAAAAGCCTATACAAAGCATCCCATTCCCATGCTTCAGGGAATAAACTGATCCCCAACCGAAGTCAGAAAAAAATGTCTTCACATGCCTTAGTGAACAAGAGTAGTCTACACATTTAGTTGCATTATGGGAGTCCTAGGTCATCCCCAAAGCATCTGACACTGGCAAGTAGTTGGCATTACAAATTGAATAGCAGACCAGTCTTTGACCATTAGTCTGTTCTGGAATGGCTGTTCCAGTGTTTCACAATATATATACTCAAGCGAGCCCAGCTCAGGAAGGTGTTTAGAGAGGCGTGCTCTCCTTACTACTTAGTTATCCAATAGCACTGATACTGAGTCCCATCAGAGGTCCCAGAGTTGGAGTCTGTGAGCCAAGTAAAGCTCTGAAGAACCAAAAATAAACTCTCGGTTCCAAAACAATATGTCTGTTCAATGTGTTTATACAGGATGTATGAAATATAGCAGGTCTTTTAAACACATAGAAATTATTCATCTCTGAGAGCTAACAAGGAAACTAAGTTATTAGCTAGTATTTTCATACCATGCAAGCTCTTTCTGGCAAACCATGTGATCCTCTTTAAATCTTCAGTACAAAATTGCACCAATAACTCATGAGTTTTATTCATTCACATTCTTAACCATGAATAAAAAAATATGAGAATTTTTAATTGTCTGTATCATTCTTCTTAATGAGTATGTTCTGGAGTACCATAATGATGATATAGGTTTATGAAACACACATCCATCTTCCCTTAATAAGAGAAAAGAAGAAGATAACAGTAATATTGGTTAATTATTGCATGCCATTTCATGGTGGAAAAATTGACTCAGAGAGAATTATGATTTCTTTGTGAAAGCACTGTATAATACCTAAAAGAGGTATATAGCTTGAGGATCTAGAACTGAGCTAAGGTTCACTATTGTGCTATTAGGCAAATATAAAAAAATACCAACAAATGTTCCAGAGAGACCCTTTTTTGGGAATCTCAGAGGGGTAACAGTGTTAGTCTGGATCTGTATCTGCAAAAACAATTAGGAGTCCTGTGGCACCTTAGGGCACGTCTATACAGCAGGGCTGAACTCAAAATAAGCTATGCAACTTGAGCTACGCTAATTGCGTAGCTTAAGTCAAAATAATTTATTCAGACTTTTGGTGCTGTCTACACAGAAGTTATTTTGAAATAGTGCACCCTTCCCCCAACTTCCCTTACTCCTCATACAATGAGGGTTACAGGAGTCAGAGTAAGAAGCCTGTTATTTAGAATGTATTTATGACTATGGGGAGTAGTTATTTCAAAATAGCAGCTGTGGAGTATATACACTACTGCTATTTCAAAATAACTATTTTGAAATAGGCGTTATTCCTTGTGGAACTCAGGAGTTATTATTTTGAAATAACCAGCCCTTAATTCCAAAATAACAGGGGGTATGTCTACACTACCACCCTAGTTCGAACTAGCGTGGTTAATGTAGGCATTCGAAGTTGCAAATGAAGCCCGGGATTCCACGAGGAGTAACGGTAGTTCGAATTGGATATCCTAATTCGAACTACCTACTCCGTGCCGTGTGTAGCCACGGGCACGGAGTTCGACCTAAGGGGATTTAAAAATGGCGCCCGCCCGGCAAGATGCAAATGAAGCCCGGGATATTTAAATCCCGGGCTTCATTTGCAACTTCGAATGCCTACATTAACCACCCTAGTTCGAACTAGGGTGGTAGTGTAGACATACCCAGGCTTGGTAGTGTGGATGCTCCACTCGTTGGGTACATCTAGACTGCAGAGTTTTTCTGGGTTACCGGAGGTATACCGGAAAAGCTCTACCATGTCCAAGGAATGCGTCTGCTTTTCACACAAAAAAATTGGAAAAGCAGACGCATTTTTTCGGCATCCCTATAAACCTCATTGTAGATGGGCCAATTGTCGGAAAACCCTCTTTCGGAAGAAAAAGCGGAAAAAGATACGCAAATTGCAAATTGGCCAACGAGGACAGACCAATCATTATGGGCCCAGGAGGCCACAACACCCTTTCTCCTGTGGCACATAATCCAGATAGAGACACCAAATAAAAAGAGGCTGTCCAGCTCAGTCAGGACTGGCAACAGAGGTATAAGGACGTACACTGCAGGCTTCTTCAGAGGTGCCTGCAACACTCCTGGCAGTAGAACCCAGACAGCCAGACTACACTCCAAGTGACTAGCTGACTGTGAAGACCTTCAGGAAGCCAAGATGCTGTCTGTTCTATGTCCCTAGAGGGAAGTAAGGCTGTGACTGTTGGTTGTTTTGCACCACACAGGACTGCAGCCTGTTGCTTCAATCTGCTCAAAGGGTCAGTTCCCCAAGTGCTGCTTCTGGCTGCCAGGCTCTAGACTCTTGCCTTGCCTTGTCCTTGCCCTTCCCAGGACCTGCTTCTTACTTTGCCCTACCCAGGGGCTAATTCACCAAGTGGCACTGTCACCCCAGCCAGGAGCCTGCAGGGCTCTAAACCAGGGGTGAGGAACCTATAGCCCATTGCGCCAGATACTTAAATTCATCTGCCCTGTGGCTGAACTCTGCTCCCTGGCAGGAACACTAGGCAGGTGTGTAGAGTGGGGCATGTCCCCTCATCCTGACCCTGCTCCCCAGCTGGGGGTGGGGGGCAGTTTCAGGAAGATGTGGTAGGGAGGGGACCCCATAAAATTGTACTCCCCCTCTGTTCCGGTACCCACTTCAACTTGCCACTTTTAAGAACCATTGTGGAAAACAGATCGAACCTGCTACTGCATTTAGGGGGATCATCTATTTATGGTAATGGATAAGAATCCCTTAAAGTGACTTTAAAGTGAGGTCACACACAGAATTTGGTGCTGCCATTCTTTTTCCTATCCAGAACTATGGGTGAGGACCAAGAAGAGAAAGAAGATTCCATTATGCCTTTTTAATACATCACCTTGATAGCCTGTAGTGCCTCTTCCCTTAGTTTCATCTAGTATCAGTCTCATGCTGGACCAGTGCAGAAAAACAGCTCCTAAATGCTAACCAGAAAGTCCCTTGAACTGTTCTGCTGTTCTCTGATTAAATCTGTAGTATGGCACTGGAACAGGTACATGAGAAACTCTGTTCCCATGTCTGCTCTATTCTCTCCCCTTTTCCTTTGTAGTTTTCTTTCTAGTCTAGAAGAAAACTACAAAGGAAAAAGGGAAGAGAATAGATCCACTGGTTGACATTTCACAAGGGCTGGGCTCTTTTTTTTTTTTTTTTTTTTTACTATTTGCTGCTTGTCCAAACCTTGCAACAAATAAACAGGGATCACTTCTTGTTTCAGATCCACAAGATTCCGCCTAGTTCCTGGGTCCCAAATCAGGTTACAACCATTCCCCACCTTTCCCTAGCTGGAAAGCTCCCACAGCTTGTAGTACTGATAATGATTTCTGAGCCCAGGGGCAGGATAATATATTCACTGCCAACCATTTGTCTTTCCTGGGTCATATCTTTAATAGAAATTTCCTCAGACTGAATTTGTAAGACACCTTTTCGGGCATTGATTACACAGTTATTAGCCATAATGAAATGCAAGCTAATTATTAGCTCATCCATTTCAGTCACCCAGACTCTTGCTCAAATCCCAGCGGTCCAGTCTTCAAACCCAATTTTCCCAGTTTACTGACAGGTGTTCTTGTCCCAGTCGCTGCCTCGATTTGAGACCAATTAGGCAGTCCTCAGAATAGTGGGGTTTTGCATTATTTGAGCCGGGGCAGTCTGATCTCTCCCCTTCAGCCCTCTGTAAGGTACATATACAGCAAAAATGGCTGTAAATGTCTAGTCTTACCCATGTTCTCTGGTTGGCTCCAATGCTCATCCAAGTGGCTGTCTACCTTTCTGGTCAGGGACTCTTTGATTTCCTGCTGTAGCTGATATTTTAGATTCATAAGTCCTTGCTGCTGCTCCTCTCTGTTGGCAAGTTCCAGACTGACCAAAGCTTGTGTGGTCTCTGCTCTTTCATGCAAAAGCCTCTGGTCTAGAGTGATCATATGTTCCTATGCTACGGACAGGACACCTGGTAAAATGACTGGTATTCAAGTGAGTTCAAGGGCAATCAATCAGAACCATGAAGTACAAACTTTCAAATTAACATCAAGTTGACTTGTTAAAGCCCCTGTTCAAAAGAAACACTGAGTAGTTTATTTACCATCTTATATTTAAGGCTCTAGGGTTCACTGAGGGAGGGGTAACCACATACACACTCCCATAACACCTCTTTAGCACGGGGGGGGTGACCGACTGACCCAACCTTTCCTGCCCAGCACTCTCTGGGTGGACCCTTGGGATGGACTTGCCTTTCTTGGTACCAGCTGGTGCCACATCTTCCCATGCTAGCATGGGGGGCACACAGGGTTACAGCCCCCCTCTCCAGCTGCTTCCAAGGACAGGGAGGAGCTTAGTTGTAAGGATACATTGTGCACCAGAACCCAGGGAACCTGACTGCAGAGAGTCCAGCAAACCCAGCCAGAAAGGTGGCTCAGAGGGGAGCTACCTAGGAAATAGTCACCACCCAGGGGGCTGTTGTGACGCCTGTGGGTTCAAGGCACGAACAGGCTGGAAATTGCTTTCCTTTGCTACTCCAGAGCTTAGCTGAGGGGTGGAGAGACATCCTTGTGCCAACACTGAGCAGCATTTGGCACATGCAGGGCTTGACTCCTCCTGGACAGCACCCCAGGTCAGAGGGTCTTGAGCATTCCTGGGGTGCCAGCCTAGCCAGATTCATTTTTGAGTCTTTGGCTAGCTGGTCTTCAATTTTCTTTTGGCCTTCCTAATTATATTTTTACACTTTATTGACCAGAGTTTATGCTCCTTTCCATTTTCCTCATTAGTATTCAACTTCCACTTTCTAAGCAATACCTTTTTGCCTCTCCTTCTTTTTACTTTGTTGTTTAGCCACAGTGGTGCATTTTTTGTTTTCTTTTTATGTTTTTTTTTAATTTGGGGGTATACATTTAAGTTGAGCCTCTATTATAGTGTTTTTAAAAAGCTCCTATGAAGCTTGCAGAGATTTCACTTTTGGCACTGAATCTTTTTAATTCTGTTTTACCTAACCTCCTCATGCTACAGTGTTGGGCTGCAGTGTGCTTTCCCCACCACGAGGATGTTAAATTTAATTATATTATGGTCACTATTATCATCCAGCTCTATTCATGTCTTGGACCAGATCCTGTGCTCCATTTAGGACTAAATCAAGAATTGCCTCTCCTCTGGTGGGTTCCAGGACCAGCTGATCTAAGAAGCTGTCATGTAAGATCTCAAATTTTATCTCTTCCTCCCATCCTGAGTTGATGTGTACCCAGTCAATATGGGGATTGTTGAAATCCCCCACTATTATTGAGCTTTTTATTTTAATAACCTCTTTAATCTCCTTTAGCATTTCATAGTCACTATCATTATCCTGCTCATGTAGTCAGTAATGTATCCCTACTGCTATATTCATATTATGAGAACATGGAATTTCTATCCATAGAAACTTTATGGTACAGTTTGGCCCATTTAAGATTTTTCTCTCATTTGATTTTATTCTTTCTTTCACATATAGTGCCACTTCCCCACCATACAACCCGTTCTGTCCTTTCAATAGATTTTACGCCCTGGTATTACTATGTCTGATGGATTATCCTCATTCCACCAAGTTTCTGTGATATACCTATTTTATCAATATCCTCATTTAAATACAGGGCAATCCAGTTCACCCATCTTATTATTTAGACATGTAGCCTTGGTATATAAGCACTTTAAAAAACTTGTCCCTCTTTACCTGTTTTCCATTACATGACCTTATTGAATGGGACTTTTTCATTTGACAGTTTCTCATCAGATCTTACCTATATTTTTTATCATCTTCCATCCTCTCCTCTTTACTAGAACATAGAGAATCTCCATTAATAGATCCTGCCATAAGGGATGTGTCTGTCTAATCCATGTGCTGTTCTGCATCTGTTGACTTTCCCCCAGCTCTTAATTTAAAGACTGCTCTATGATTTTTCAATGTTAAGTGCCAGCAGTCTGGTTCCATTTTGGTTTAGGTGGAGCCCATGCATCCTGTATAGCCTCCCCCTTTCCCAAAAGTTTCCCCAGTTCCTAAACAATTGAAACCCCTCCTCCCTGCACCATCATCTCATCCACACCTCAAGACCCTGCATGTCTCCCTGGTACTGTGCATGAAACTGGAAGCCTCAGGGTACATCTAGACTGGAAGCTTCTTTTGAAAGAAGCTTTTTCAGAAGAGATCTTCTGAAAAATCTTCTTCCGAAAGAGAACGTCCACACTGCCAAAGCGCATCGAAAAAGTGATCTGCTTTTTCAAAAGAGAGCATCCACACTGAATGGACGCTATCTCACATTTAACCTGTGATTACTATGGACAGAATGGCCACCAGGGCACCTGTGCTTTTTTCTCTTTCCTCTTCTTCCAAAAGAACTCCCTCTTCCCCATCCACACACGCCTTTTTCCAAAAGAGCTCTTTCGGAAAAGGCATTCTTCCTCATAGAATGAGGTTTACCAGTGTCGGAAAAACCCCTCTGTTCTTTCGATTTGCTTTCAAAAGAATGCGCTTGCAGTGTGGATGTAAGTGAAGTTTTTTCAGAAAAACAGCTGTTTTTCCAAAAAAACCCTGCAGTCTAGACGCACCCTCAGTAACTATGTCATTTTTTGAATTACCACCTGGATGACTGGTTTTCTTTACTCCACCATGTGGAATTCACCTATAGCAATGTAACCCATAGCTTAATCCAACAAAGCCCATTTTTTGCAAACTACCAATTTTCATCCTCAGTTTCATCTTGACGTATCCACAAACTCACCCATCTCTGCAGCCAGAGCTGAACTGCCTATCTGTGCCAAGTACATCAAGAGCTCAAGGAGCAATTAAGATTTTCACAGGAAATTTACAAATGCCATGCTGACCAGGGCCATCAGACTGTCCCCATCCTACCTGTGAGGACCTAGATCTGGCTAGCTCCCTGGAGCCTCAAGTCATCCCGCTTGTTAGCCAAACTTGATTACCAGTGTCTGGCCCATTCAAGATTTTGGACTAAGTCAATCCTGTGGCCTTCAAGCTGCAACTACTCAAGATCCATCTTGTATTTTCACACTTCCCTTCTCAAGCCACATACTGAATTCTCAAATGGCTCCAGGCCACCACCACTACTCATAACTATTTGGGGGCAAGAAGAACACTTCATCCAACAAATCTTTGACTCCCACAAATTAGGGGAAATCTCCAGTACCTAGTGGACTGGGAGGGCTACGGTATGGACAACTGATCTTGGGAATTGGTTGAAAACATCCACATTCTGGACCTGTACAGGACTTCTACCAGGCTCTTCCTGAGACTTCAGACCCCAAGGTCCCTGGAAGAAACCCTCAAGGAGGGGTGTACTGTGAGGAATTGAGGGCCTGCTTCAGGGCTGGGATCAGCCATCTAGCCTCATCTGAAACCCCTAACTGGACTGTTTGCCTGTTTGGCCCGAGCAGCATTTCCAGGACTGCTCTTAAACCCAGCAGTAGTGCATGGCCAGCAGCTGCTCAATGCTTATGCCTGCAGCTGTGATCGCTCCTTCTCCTGCCTTGTTCCTAGCCTTGCTTCCACCGTGCTACAGCCCTGCCTCCGTGCTCGGTTCCTGATTCCTGACTCTCGCCTTTGACTCCTGGATCCTGTCTCTGGCACTGACCAGTAGGCCTGACCACCACTTGTCCAACCACTTGGTATGATTGCCCCTGCCACGGTCCATGAGAGTAATCATCTGTGTTCCCATCCTTTCTAGGAGACCTGTGGTATTGTGCTGACTCTGTAACTCACAGCACGGCCCACTCCCAACCTCTAACAATAGGCCTAGGAGGGGAGGCGTTCTCCCTTACCGTTCTCCCTTACCAACCAGCACGGGATCTCGCTCTTTTCTGAAGCCTTGCACATCACAAAGTCAGCCTTGTATGGATCTGGGCTACTTCTGGCACGCATAATCCGAGCAAATAAACATCAGCAAGACACGATGGGTGAGGTAATCTCTTTTATTGGACCACCCAGCAAGGAGGGAAGGTCTGACAGCCCAGGCTCCAGCCTGAGCAGGAATGTCTATGCTGCTATTTTTAGCCATGCAGCATGAGCCTGAGTAACTTGGCCTGGATTCTGAGACTTGATGGTGAGAAGGCTTCTTTTTTCTGTGTAGGTGTCCCCAGTGAGGGCTGACAGCACACGCTGTTGCTTGCTGACTCGTGTGAGTGCTTTCAGAAAGCAGTCGCTCGTGCTTATTTCCCACATACTTCCGTTGCTCAATACCCAAACATTCCACTGCACAGATCCAGCTTCCAAAGTTCATTGAACAGCGACTTCTTCTTCCACGCTGAACTTCCGGTTCCAGCCTGAAGCCCAAAGCAGGCCTTGTGCAGCAGCGTTTGGCTTATGACTTACAGAAGATGCTACTTTGCAGCTTTCAGTGGCGGCCCGTCAATACAGGCGAACTAGGCGGTCGCCTAGGGCGCCAAGATAAACAGCCATTGAGGACTTTGGAGGCAGGAGCGCTGTTTGCGCGCCGATCGCGCGTTTTGCCTAGGGCGCCAGTTGCCGGCAGCTTGTCTAGGGCCGCTCCTGGCAGCTGTCAAACAATGTGTAATGGGAAACATATGACCATGTCTTTTATTTGCACTAGTGAGATACAGTGTACATTACTCACTTCCTTTACCCAGGATTTGGAAAGCATGTTGTATACGGTTCGCTGTGGCAGCCAAATTCTGCAGACCTCAGTCTTTGCTCAGGCAAAACCTCTATGCTGTTGGATACTCCCCAAGTAAAGACAGAAATTTGCTCCCCATTTTTTTCTCCCTGACAGAATGCAAAGTAAACCTAGATTTGGATAAATAACAGCAGCCTCAGCTCTAACAACTCACGTTCAAGCTGACTAACTCGTCTGCTGCATATTAGCAGACTCCAGTGGTAAAAATATAGCTTCGCTCTTGGAGCTTTTGAAAGTGAAAGTAATCAAGACGCGGGTTTTTTTGGCCACTCCGCCCTTTTTTGAAAAACCGCATTTCCTCAAAAAATGAGTTTATGTGACTTTTTGAAAAAAAGAGGGGGGGTTGCCGAAAAATGTGTCTCGATTACTTTCGCTTTCGAAAGCTCTGCTTTCAAAAGTGAGATCAGAAGAAGATATGCAAATTCCCACTGAATTTGCATATCCTCTTTCGAATCTTCCGCGTAGTCTAGATGAGCCCATACAGTTCATGGGAGTACAGTCACATGCTTAAGACTATGCACTTGTGCTTAAATGTTTGGCTGGATCAGGCTATCCCTTCAGAAGTATTCTAACCAGAGATCATTACAATGGACAGGACCAAGGAAGATCTGGAGGATTTGTGTTGTAATAATACTACTTGTTGTAATAACTAGATGTAGTGGGCCTAATTATGGCCTGGCATGCAGATGGTAATGTTGATGCCCCATTGAGTTCAGCCAAGTTTCTCTTGATTTGAACCTATGTAAGTGAGATCAGGGTCTACCTTAGGGTATGTCTGCACTGCAGTCACAGGGCGTGATTGCAGTTTGTATAGACATACCAGAGCCAGCTTTAATCTGGCTAGCTTGGGTATGAAAGCAAAGAAATCAAGGCTACAGAAGGCTTCAGCACAGCCTGGGAAAGCCTGTCCAGAGCTCTAAGTGACTAACTGGTTGGCAAACCTGTGCTGAAGTCCATGATTCACTGCCCAGTAGACTAGTTTGGTTATGTCTACATGGGCAATAATCACATTTCGTGACCAGTGTTCCCTGTCAGCTGAGTGCTTGGGTGGCCCCCCAGGAGAGAGTCAAACAATGCCCAGCTGATTAGCAGAGCACCCACAACATGTGTTTCTACGTGTGGTGCACATCCACACTTGCCTGGGTACACATAACAAAATTTATTATGCACACAGACCGAAAAAATTAGAGGGAAGATTGCTCATGACTTCAGTATAAACATACTCATAATGGCATCCTGCTTTTATCTGATGGTTTTACTTGAAATACAAGGATTTCAGTAGTTTTCCCAGTTGTATGACGGCGTATCCAGGCAAACATACACGGCCAAATTTTGCCCCTAGTTACAGCTGTGCAATCTCCTGGGCCCAAATAGTCTCTGCCTCCCACTAGTATAAATCCAGAATAATTCCATTGATGTAGCTCATCCAACTCCAGTGGGTTACAAAGTTATAACAAAGTGCAGAACCAGACCCATGTCTCTTTAAAAATACTGTCTGAAAAAGAATAATTCTTTAATCTTTTAGTAGCCAGGGTCTTGGCCTCCAAGCACTGTGGTATGTGGCTTAGTGTCTACTGGGAAATCAAACTCACAATGAAATTGCACTGTGTTTTCCAATATTATTTGTATGAGCATTGAATTCTGGCTGCTTAGGGAATGAAAAAGAAACAGAGCAGTATCCAGGTTAACATGGCCTATTGACTCACAAGCCCATGGAAATCTACTGCTGTCTCTCCCAGGAGGTGACACTATAAGGCAATCCTGTTAATGAACACAGCAGGCCGATTATGGATGGGACTGGCTACCAATAATTTAACATTCTTTTCATCTCTCTTTCTTTGTGATATTGGAGGAACATCTGTATGCCCGAGAGCTGCTAACCCCTAACAGTTTGCCTCATATCTCAAAGAAACCAGCAACTCTCTGATTATTGGGTTTTGCAATACTCTTTATGTGACCTACAGACCGGCCAAGGAAGGTACAGAAAAAGTCTCACTGTGCAAGAATCTGGATTTCGTATGAGAGAGAGAGACGGGGATAGAGGGAGGCATATTATAGAACTGTATTTTTTTTAAAAAAGCAAAAACTGAAAGTGGGCTAGGGCAGTAGAGTGGGTCTCAAGAGACTGGGGTTCTAAGCCCAGCTCTGCCAACGATGTATTGTGTGACCTTGGATGAGTCTCTGTTCCTGTGTTTCCTGCCCTTTGACTATCTGCTTGATTTGTCACTCTTTGGGTTAGCACTGCTCTCTTACTATGAGTCAATGTCTAGGAAAAATGGGCCCTGATCTTGGTTAGGGCTTCTAGCATTACTGTAATATGAATGAGAAATGCTTTCATCCATGTTAGAACCTACTATTTTTTTAAAAGTGGCTTCTCTGGCCAGCTCTGAGTCTCCATTGTACCAAAAGGTGAGACACCTCCTTTCCAACACTCCACACAGTGAGGATTGTGCATTGCATTTCTTTTTGTTTTCCCTAGAGTTATTTGGCTTGGTTAGGGAAACATTTTTCATTTGAATGCCCTATTGTTTATTTATAATTGTTTATTAGATGAGTGACATATTTCGCCTGAGCCACACAGCAGGGGAAGAGCAATAGGCAGAAAGCTTATGCAGAGAGGCCAGATGGTTTGTTTCCCTGAACAGATTCTGAAAAATATTTGCGTCATTTGCTACAGAATTATTTTCTTTAGTACCCAAGGTTCACCAAACCAGGTAACTGTCACTGATGACAGAGTGCATGGCTTACATACCTTAGGCTTTGTCTACGCTTAACAATTTAAAGCGCAGCTGCAACAGTGCTTTAGATTGAAAGTGTGGCCATGGCATGAGTGCTGGGAGAGAGATCTCCCAACACTAGGTAAGCCACCTCCATGAGGGGAGTAGCTAACGGCACTGGGATCACATCTCCCAGCGCTGTGGCCTGTTTCACAGTGGTGCTTTATTTACAGTGCTGTAACTTGCTGCACTGGGGCAGAGGGAGAGAGGCATGTTCACATCCCAGAGCCAGAAAGTTACAGAACTATAAAGTGCCAATATAGACTACGGATGTTAAACTGTGGTTAATTGACTAGTTGAGTAGTCGATGGAATTTCCATCGACTACTTGACGCAGGTGCCTGCTTTGAAATGTACGAGAGACCCCAGTGGGTGCATTTCAAAGCCATGGAACCCGGGGTCAGCTGGGGACTCCCCACCTGATCCCGGGTTCTGCTGAAATGCCTCACGGAGCCCGGGATTAGCTGGGGAGACCCCAGCTGACCCTGGGCTCCACAGCGCTACCCCTTTGAAACACTGAGGCAGCATTTCAGAGGGCCTAGCAGCCGCACAGCCAAGCCTGGGATCAGCAGTGGCTGCCCCTTTGAAATGCCGAAGCGGTGTTCAAAGGAGCAGCGCTGCACAGCTGATCCCTAACTCAGCTGTGCAGCCACTGCCCCTTTCAAATGCCACCTCAGCATTTCAAAGGGGCAGCGCCGTGGAGCCCAGGGTCAGCCGAGGAGTCCAAATCAGCTGTGCAGTGGCTGTCCCTTTAAAATGCCGCCTTGGGGTTTCTGAACAGCTGATCCCTTTTCCCTCCCCCTCTCCCTTTGCTGCCTCTATCTGATAGAGGCAGCAAGTGGGGGAGGGGAGGGAAATCGACTAGTCAACTGAGTGTCCGATAAGCATTTGCATTGTAGACTTGGCCTTAGACTCACAAGGCCACATTCTGTTCTGTGATACATATGGTTTACACTGAAGTCCAAGGAAGTTGGGTGCTGGTATCCAACACCCAAGCCCTCATTAGCCAATGTGCAGTTGCTGCACTTGTACAGGGCCCCCATCTCAGGAGAAACTCCCACCCCAAACAAAAACAAAACTAGCACTGATTCTGTATGCCTGGACACAACAGCACCAGTGTTCCCTGTAATTTTTATGTCTATGTATGGAATGAATTTTCTTTTGTTATGTACACCAATATGGAGATGTTGTGTGACATATCACCTCCATACTGGTGCACATAACAAAATTCATTCTTCACATGATGATCTGTGGCAGGGCTGAGACTGAGGTTTGGAGTGTAGGAGAGTGTTCATGGGGGAGGGGAGGGCTCTGTCTGGGGGTGCAGACTCTGAGGTGGGGCTGGAGATGAGGAGTTTGGGTGCAGGAGAGGGCTCAGGGCTGGAGCAGAGGGTTGAGGTACAGGGTGAAGGCTATCACTGAAGGTGTGGGGTCTGGGATGGGGCTGGGGATGAGGGCTTTGGGATATAGACTCCCCTGGGAGAGATGGCTCCCCCAGTCCTCTCTCACCACCACCGCTCTGGGCCAGGTGAGAGGCATCTCTCTGCTGGCCTTGGAAGCTCTGGTGAGGTTGAGGTGAACTAGAGGAGGGGCGCCTCTCTCCCGGATACACCAGGTCCATGCTGCTGAGAATAGCAGGGGGGCTCCCTGCTGTGGACAGAGGAGTGCATCTCTCCCCTGGCCACAAGCAGCTCCTGAGTCCCTGCACAGCCACACAAGTTCACAGCTCAGAGGGAACTTAGAACAGCACTCAAATTTGGCCCATCATCCCTCTGTCTAGGCCAAACCTGTATGGCACAATCTCAGGGTGTCTGAGAATGGGAGAAACTGCCCTATCCCAGAATGGGACTGGAGCCCTGAGCTGGGGGGGAGATGCTGCTCAGTGCTGAGGAAGGTTCCAGGGTGATGGGTAAGGGGTTGGGAATGACTTGTTAATGGACGATGGAGTAAGTGGGGAGTGACTGGGTGGGAGGTAGAAAGATGGGGGATTCAGGGGATCTACATGTGGGGTGGGGTATGTGTGAGGTGGGAGGGACATTCAGGGGTTTGCATATGGGGTAGCGTGCAACTGTACATACAATATAGGGATATTCAAAGATCAGCCACTGTGTGTGACCAACTTCTCCAGCTACACTTGTGCCGAGGGAACTTAAGAAAACAGCATGCATGGGGTAGGGGCACCAGAGACAGAGGTTCTGTTGTCTTGACAGAGCATGGGATGGGAGAAGGCAAGAGAGGAGCAGTTAAACAGGCTCATCTATGTCAGTGGTGGGCGACACTAACTAGAATTGCTCTCTGATGCGTGGGGGAGCCTCTGCAGGCAATAGGATTTGTGTCAGAGAAGACCTGCCTCAGGTTGTGTCTTGCTGTGGTCCTCAGCAGGTTAATGGTGTGGACAAGCCAGGGCCAACTCCCTGGAATGGTTCAATAACATTATTTTCTTGCTTCAGGGGGTAGCCGAGTTAGTATGTACAGGATAAACTTAAAAAACAACAAATGGTCTGGTAGCACTTTATAGACTAACAAAACATATAGATGATATCATGAGCTTTCGTGGGCACAGCCCACTTCTTCAGATGACTGGAGTTTTGAGTTTAGGATGTGCAGACCCAAAATAAATAGGGGAGAAGGAAGAGGGGGGGAAGGAAAAAAAGAAGGGGGTGGAAAACAAGGAGCAAAGGGTATGAAAATATCAAAAGGAAAAACAAGTAGGCAGAACTGGTAATCTATAAGCCCCTGAAGATTGGATAGTTAAAAAGAAACAGATAAGGATCAAAGGATAGCAATTAGATAGAAGGGTATTAATGCAAGAATCTACACAGACAAAGAGCTGTTGGCACCTTCATTGAATGTTAGGTTGATAATGTCCCAGCCATCCGTTATCTCTATTGAGAAGGTGATCAGAGGAGGAATTGATTTTGTGCATGAATTGTAATTCCAACACCTCTCTGTGTATTTGGCTTGTAGAATTGGTTTGTGACAAGACAGCCATCTGGAAATCTTTTAAAGAGTGATTAGGTATATTGAAGTGTTCTCCAACAGGTTTCTGTACGTTCCCTTTATGAATATCGGATTTGTATCCATTGATTCTTTCCCGTAGGGACTGTCCAGTTTGTCCAATATATATAGTAGTGGGGCATTGCTGGCATTTGATGGCATAGATCAATGAAGGTGCCAACAGCTCTTTGTCTGTGTAGATTCTTGCGTTAGTACCCTTTCTATCTAATTGGGAGTAAGAAGTCACCTGGCTGGACATTATTTTGACATTATGTTGAAATAACAGTGTGTGTGTAGATGCGGACTATGTTATTTTGGAATAACATTAGTTATTCCAAAATAATGCTGCTATGTAGACATACCCTTAGAGACTAACAAAAGTATATATAGTATATTTTTGTTAGTCTCTAAGGGTATGTCTAGACTACACGGCTCCATCGACGGAGCCATGTAAACTAGTTTACCCGGCATAGGCAAAGAAGCGGGGATTTAAATAATCCCCGCTTCATTAAAATAAACATGGCCACCATGCTGTGCGGATGATCAGCTGATCTGGTACAGTGCAGTAGTCTAGAAGTGGATCGGTCGGCTGGGGAAGCCTTTGCCGACCAATCCTGTAATCCTCGTTTCATGCCGAGTAAACTAGTTTACATGGCTCCATTGATGGAGCCATGAAGTCTAGACATACCCTAAGGTGCCACAGGACTACTCATTTTTAAAATTACAGACTAACACAGCTTTCTCTCTCAGAATTTTTAAGTGTGGGTGACTAATTGGAATAAAGTACCAAAGAAAGTGGTGGGTTTTTGATCTCTTGAAGTCTTCAGATCAAGAATGGAAGATATGTTACAGACAAACACAAGTTATTGTGTTCGGTAGAGGGGCAATTGGGTGGAATTTAATGGATTGTGATGTACAGGAAGTCAGATTAAATTATTTGACCCTTACACACAATCTAGTCCATAATGTCATATCTAGTTCTGTACTGTATCGAATCCCACCATGGGAATCCAGGTTACTGATCTTAAAGAAACCTTACACTCAGTAGTTCAAGAATTGTGATAGTACATGATTTTTTCCTATCATGTGTTTCAGTGTTCAGTTGTTTAGCATGTAACCTCAAGTATCACTAAATTCCAGATAAGCTGCAACACTTAGCCCAAGGATGAGAAACTGTAGAGTTATTTGCATATTAATTTTCTAACACTGGCTTTAACAATAGGAGCTAGAGTCGGGCAGCCAAAAGGATACATTTGTAAAGCTTACAGCTGTGTTTGGTGATAAGATAAGAGCTCCTTCTATAGAGAGCCTAGCTCAAGCTTTGGCAGTTACTGAAATAACACTTTTATCTCATTATGAAAGATGCCTCTTCCACTGGAAGCCTATCTACCATAACTGTTATCACATCTATCATTTTATGTATTTATTTCTCATGGAAATGAGGAAGAGAACTCTTCAGATTCATAAAGCATTCTGTCTTTTTTGCTTTCATTTTTAACAGTCAACCTAATTGCAGCAGAAGGATTTTTATTTCCAATCATAAATATTGTTATCACCATCCCTATATTATCTAACAAATACTAGGGGGATGCTCCCCTGCTTGCTATGCTTGCCAACCCCCCTCTTTCTGGGGGTAGGCACCCCCTGCTCTCCCCCCCCCCCGGCTGTCAGGGAAGGCTGGGCCTAGAGTGCAGCATGGCAGCCCCAGCCCCCCCCCCCCCCACCACCACCCCTCAGCCACTGGGCCAAGGCCATGGCAGCCCTGGTTCTCTCTTGCTGGCATCCAGGGAAGGCCAGGCCAAGACAGTGGCAGCCCTGGCTCCCCCCACCTCCCCCCCCCGGAGCACCAGGAGGGGGGAGGTTGCACAGCACCCACCCCCTGAGCACCAGGGAGAGGGAGGCGGCCATGCGGCTGAGAGTGGAAGCAGGTGTTGGGACACAGGACACATTTCTGTCATCCCGCAGGAAAATATGTTTTATATATAGAGAGAGAAAAATCAAATGACTCAGCCCTGGGCTACATGAGAGAACCTACACAACTCTTTAGTGTCTACACTAAAATATAACACCCACGGATTGAACTCATCGACTACAGGAACTTAATAATGCCTTCTCCATGAGAAACATAGTGCTGAGGTTGATGTATTTAGGGCAATGCATAGACACTACATTGCTTACATTGACTAGTCCTGCCTTTTAGGAGCCAGTCTCACACTCAGTTAAATCAGCAGAAGTGTTCCCGGTGAGGACGCACACCGCCAATACAAGCAGCATAGAGCAGACATGTTAAACTGATTCAATTACGGCAGTGGCTGTACATTGAGGTAACTTAGGTCAACTTAATTTTGTAGTATAGACTTGCCCTCACAGTTCCTAATAGAATGTTGAACATTATGGTTGAGAGCAAATTTGCCTTATAAAACCCATTTATTTTGTGTGCTTGTAGTTCTTTTGAGAGAAAAAAAGTACCATTTGGGTAGATTTCCTAGTTTTCTTCTGAAGCAAGTGGCAAACTTTTGGTTCTGGGCTGGTAAAACTCCACTCAGTCTTTCTCAGTTGTCTGTCTGAAGAGTTGCAGATGTGAGGTTGCATGTGTTCACTAAAGAATGGAAGTTTGATTTCTACATATCATGTTTTCAAAAATGGCTGATTTTTGAATTCAGCTCAGAGGGGATGTCACACCAGTCAGGGTAAGCTGTCATGGAGCCATCCAAATCTGTGTGTGTTCTTTCCCTAGTCCCATTTCTGGAATTAGTTTGGAGCAGTTTGGGGCCTTCCCCGAATGGTACCAGTTGGCTATGGATCCCCTGTTGATTACACACTAGCTGGGGACTGCTTGAGCACATCATGCTCTAACATCTCTTCTGATACCACACACACACACACTGTTAGGGCATGTCTACACAGCAGCGTTATTCCAGAATAACAGACGTTATTCCAAAATAACCTTGCGAGTTTCTACACAGCAAGCCCGTTATTTCAAAATAATTTCAAAATAACTGGCATCTTATTCTGGATTCTGTAACCCTCATTGTACAAGGAAAAACACCTATCCAAAATACTTATTTCGGAATAGGGTGTGTGTAGACAGGGCAGATGGAGTTATTTTGAAATAAGAGGCCTCCAGCCCTTCCCACAGGTGCCCTGCTGGCCACTCTGGCCACACTCATCAAAACTCTGTGGTCCCCCTTCTCCTGCAGCCCTTAAAGCTATAGCCACAGGGGAACGGGCTTGTGACTCACAGCAGGCCCTGACAGCCCTGAGCCACACAACAGCTGCCAGACCAACATGTTGGCCTCCATGAACAACCCTGTTGCTCCCACTGAATCCTCCTCTGCTCCTAGGGAGCCAGCAGTCAGCTCCGAGGACCCTGCCTGAGGACAGAAGAGGCGTGCGCCTTCCTGGTCTGGTGCGGAGATCCTGGACTTTGAGGTCTGGGGAGAGGAGGCAAACGTCCAGGATCGCCATGACTGACAGCCTGGCCACCAATGGCCACATGTCCACCAAGAAGTAGGTAAAGGAGCTAAGGCAGACCTATACCAAGGACAGGGAGTGCAGCTCCCGCTCTGGGGCAGCACCACAGGCCTGCCCGTACTTACACCCAGCTCCACCAGCATCCTAGGGGGCAGGTCAGTCCCTTGCCCCACTCTCATTGTGGACTCAGAGCTGGAGATGCCTGTCGTCGCCCTCCTGGGGGACACAGCCAGTGAGGAGGAGGTGGACGAAGCCAGCACCAACTCGGTGCCTGCAGCCAGGAGGTCTTATTCGCCCTAGAGCTGGCACCCCCCACCCAGGATGTCTCCCAGGCATCATCTAAGACCGGGGATGGCCCCTCAGGTGAGTGCCATTACTTTCCCTAGATACACATGGGTGGAGGTGGTGGGCGGTAAGGGGGAGCTGCACACTCCTCACTCGGCCTTCTCAGCCTGGAGATTGCGCAGCAGCCTGTGCACGTGGGTGCATGTGGAGCGCCAGTCTGAGGCACACAGCCCCAGCAGGCTGCAACAGAGGACTCTTGTGCTTCTGCTCACAGGGTGTCTGGACAGGCCTGCCTTACTCCTGACACCGGGGTGAGGCACCCTCCCACCACAAGCCACCACTAGAAGGAGGCTGGGGACACGGAGACACACACACACACACACACACACACACACACACACACACACACACACACTTCAGAGTGCTGCACATGGCACCCGGGCACACCGGCATTCTTGGGGCAGCATCCACTCCTGGGGACAGCGCAGTGAGGTATAGGAGCATCTGCCGCTCACACACACCTCCCCCCAACACCCTGCCCCCCTCTCCTCCAGTAGGCAGGATACAAGTCCTCTCCCTGTGGGACGCCACCACTGTTAGAGCCAGCATGTGTGCAGCCACCTGATGGCCTCTATCCCACCCACAGGCTCCCAGTCTGGCCTGCACCTTCCCATGCCTGCTTGTCTCTGGGATGTGGGGGTAGGGAGGCCACCCCCAGGGACATCTGTGTCCCTGCAGTGCCTGCTTTCTAGACCACAGATGGCCTTGCTTGAAGCATATCACCTTTGTCTGACCCATGGCCTTTTGGTCTCAGCTCAGAGATAAAGGCTAGGCTTCATGCACGGTGTCTCCTCAGATGACTGACCTTTTCTTTGTTCCCCACAGGCTGGACCAGTTGTGACAGGGGAGCGGTTGACACCTCCTGTAGCAACCTTCTGACCCCACGTGACTTGCCAGAGCAGGAGAGCCCACAGGACCTCCAGAGGGAGCATATAGCTGCTCTGCAAGCCCTGCAGCACTACATGAACCAGCAGGACCAGACACTTGAGGAGGACCTCTAGCTCCGCTGCAACACCTGGCAGGAGCTGCTGCAGCAGGGCCAAACCATCTGTGTGACCTTCCACATGGTCATCAACGACCTGGTAGCCACTCCCATGCCAGTTCCCACCCCTCAAGCTTCTTCTCCTAACTCCCCCCATGGCTGCCAAGGGCCCCACACACAAGAGGTAGTGGGACCACCTGACACAGGCACCACTCCCAGTCCCAGCCGTGAGTCTCTCCTCCCTCCCCCGACCCCTTCCACCTCCCTCCCCACTACATTCACCCCAATTAAAAAAAAACAGAGCTTCTTGTTCCAAAACAAAAAGTGTAGTTTATTGTCTCGGGGGGGGGAGGGGGGCGAGGAGGAACAGTGTAGGAAGAAAGGCAAAGATGAGCAATGTAGAGGCCCATTGTGGGGAGGCCCAGGGGGGTCCTTGTGTGAAACACACTCTCAAGGCCTCATAGATATGAACAGCCCCCTGATGGGCTTGCAGGATAGCAGCCATGAGTGGCTGCTCAAAGGCTCTGCTGATCCAATCGGTTTCTTCCCCCCACCCTGGCAGGAACGTCTCCCCCTTGCTTTCACAAATATTGTGAAGGACACAACATGCTGCCACCGTGTGGGGGTTGTTCTGCTTGCCGAGGTCCAGCTGGGTGAGGAGGCAACAGAACCTCCCCTTGAGATGCCCAAAGGTGCCATCAAAAACAATACGGGCCCTGCTGAGTCTGGCATTGAAGCAGCCCTTGCTTTGGTCCAGGTGTCCAGTGTTGCGCTTCATTAGCCAGAGGAGCAGGGGGTACGCTACGTCCCCTACAATATAGATCGGCACATCCACATCCCCAACCCAGATGGTGCGGTTGGGGAAAAAAGGTGCCTGCATGCAGATTTTGGAAAAGGCTGGAGTTTTGAAAGACACGTGTGTCGTGCGCCTTCCCCGATCACCTGACATAGATGTCCATGAACCGGCTGTGGTTTGTCCATGAGGGTCTGCAGGACCATTGAGAAGTACCCCTTCCAGTTGATGTATTCCGATATATGGTGATTGGGGGCCAAGATGGGATATGGGTGCCATCAATAGCCCCCCTCCCTGTAGTTGGGGAAGCCCATGGTGGTATAGCCAGCAATGATGGGGTCCACATTGGCCAGGTTGATGACTCTGCACAGCCAGAGGGTGTTGACGGCCCTCACCAACTGTAGAAGGAGACAAACAAACAGAAAATCACAGGGTTCCCAAGGCCCATCAGGAGGCCCCCAAGCCCAACCCACCCCTCTTTCCCCCCAGCCACCGCACACCAGGAGCAGCCCCAACTTGCCCCATCCACCCGCAGGGCTTTGTGAAGGCGGGACTGAAAAATCTCCATGGGAGGGGGTTTCCACCACCCCCACCACTCCTTCCCTAGGTATCCCCATTCCAGCAGTCCAACCCCATCCTGGGTCAATAGCCTGAGAATGCCATACCTACATGACCAGGGCCCGAGTGGTTGATCTCCCCATGCCAAACTGGTTCCCGATGGATCTGTAGCTGTCCAGCATGGCAAGCTTCCAGATGACAATGGCAATCTGCTTCTGAAGGAGGAGGATGAGTCTCATGTGGGTGTCCCATCACCGAAGGGCAGGGGCGAGCCACTCTCACAGCTCCAGAAAAGTGTCCTTCCGCATATGGAAATTCTGGAGCCATCGCTGGTTGTCCCACCGCTCCAGGATGATCCAGTCCCACCAGTCAGAGCTGGTGGCCAGTCACCAGAAGTGGCAGGAGGGTGAGAGGGGTGGAGCTGCATTGAGCAGCACCCAGAGAGAGGTGAGGAATTGCCCCAGAAGGAGCTGCGGGTCCTGTTCTGCAGCACCAGGAAGGCAGTCTGCAGAAACTGCAGCAGGAGGCGCACCAAGACATATAAGAGACGTCGACTTCTGGGAGGCAAGTCCGGCTCCATGGCAGGAGTGCTGTGGTGTCTGCAAGGGCAACCAGAGCAGGCAGAGAAAAGGCTTTGCTGTCCCTCGAGGAGGTAGACAAAGAAGAAGAGCCTGAGACGTGACTCTACAGGGGGGTCCCTTTAAACTTGAGCCTCAAATAGCCTCAGGCAGCAGCTACAGGAAGTGAGTGTTGTCCTGATGCCCTGCCTGAAGTGCTTCTGGGTGTCCTTTAAAGCAATTCAGCATCCAATGAGTGTGGATGCTCTATTTTGAAATAGCTCAGTGCTGGTATTTGCTGTGTAGACACACTATTTTGAAATAAGCTATTTTGGAGTATTTCCTCCAAAATAGCTTAATCCGAAATAAGTGCGCAGTGTAGACGTGCCCTTAGAGGGCTTATCATTTCACCCTCCCACTTCACTGGTTTTTCCATGTGAACAGAGAACAGCAAAACCCAAAGTCTGGAGATGCAAACAATTCAATGTTTATTGGGGATAGCTTCCAGCAAGCATGAATTCAGTTTCCTTTCCTTTTATTCCTTGTTCCCTTGTTTTTCCCACCCCTTTCCTGTTTGCCCCCAGTATACATAGTAATATTTTTCAGGTATACCTTAACCAATCATTCTACTGAAATTGAATTAATCCTAACATATTGTAACATAATTATCTAAACAATTATATCACACCACCTTAATTAGTTTACACCCAGCAAAATTAATTATACAGAAGATGGAAATCATTTAAAACAGACAGAGATAATACAGATATAAGCAATAGAGAGATGGGGAGCATAATAACAAAGCAATAAAGAAATGAGGATTTCACAACCCCAACTATTGGTAAGTGGGTCCTTGCCAGACAGAGAGCTATCAACCTAGGTTTCCTTTAAATTTCCCAGGCTCTTCCCTTTATCTGGAGATGTTAGATTGGTTCATCTTTCCAACAGGCCCATAACTGCCTTATTTCAATGTGACTTGGTTGGAATGTGCCAAGACGTGACGGCATGTTTCTCAGGTTATGGTTTCTCCTGAAGCTTAGTCAAACGTCTTCGCTTAAGAACAAGGCCTCTGTCCATTACACACAGATAGACTGTGATTTTGATTCTTTGTTTTTATGCCCCTGTAATTAGTAAAATGGTAAGAATGGCTATCTCCTAACTATCTTCCCTCTCCCTCTCCCCCCTCTCCACCTCTCTCTCCCCCTCATATGTTCCCAGATCTAGGAATTGTGAAAAAAGGAGATGATAGAAGTGGCTCTTTTTACTCTACAGTAGCTGGAGACTCCACCACAAAACAGGGCTGTGAATCTAGCCCATAATTTTCCTGAGTGTGGGTACATATAATTAAGGGTATGTCTACACTACTGCAGCTTTTAGCAACAAGGCTGTATCAACCCAGTGCTCTCACTAAAAGTTAGTATCTATGAACACTGTTGGCATTTTGGCCGACAAAGTACTTCCACCCACTAAGAAGGGGTTTAGCTTTGTCAGTGTTCACACTTTCACTTGGGATTTGTCTACTCTGCTGGCTTTTGCCGGCAGAGAGTATGCAAATGAAGTGCTGATTAGCATTTTGTCATGCTTCATTTGCATAATCTATTCGAGCTGGTTTTGCGCAAGGGGTTTTTGCGCAAAAACAAGCAGTGTGGACGTTTCCTTTTTTGCCCCAAAACCCCTTTTTACACAAGATCCTTATGCCTCTTCCGTAGCAAAACTTTGTTGTTTGGGGGTGCAGGGGGTTAAGCACCAGGGAATGACAAATCTTTTGTCAATGAACTGCAAGTGTAGACGTACACTTAGAAATAACAGTGGTGAGTCTTTGAAAATCTTTCTGCTTCTGTATGTGGGGAAAAAATGTTGTCAATTATTTTAGCAGTGCATTGTGGGTACACAGCTGCAGGGAGAGGCATATATATTGTTCTCTGTATTTTGAAATACAGTGGAAAGCAGTTAAGAGGAAAGCATAGGCTCTTCATATTTCTTTCAAGTCAGTCTGACCATAAACTGCCTCAGTCTAAGGTGCCATGGTACCTCATGGGCTGCTGTAGTTTGGGTGCCTCACACATCCTCATTCTTTGACATAGGGTGGGCCTGCTGGTTGGACCTAGGGTTGCCAGGCGTCCAGTTTTGAACCGGACAGTCCAGTATTTGAGCTTTCTGTTTGGGAAACAAATTGAGAAAATATAAATGAGAAAATATAAATGTCCGATATTTTCTAAATAGGATGTAATGTAGATTGTGATGTAATGTCAAGAGTGTCTGGTATTTTTGTTGAAACCATCTGGCGACCCTAGCTGGACAGCAACTTTCATGATGCTCAACAGGCCTGTGAAAACTTCCATGATGCACCATGTGGTTCAATAAGAGGAAAGACTGAGTTAGCACAGGCAAATTTTGTTTAATTTGAACTGATTGGAAATAAAATCATTCATTTCAACTAAAGCCATGTCTTTCAGCTAAAGCTGACCCACAGTGAAATATTGCATTTAGATTTTTCTGACCTAAAATTGAAACACACGAATTTTTTACTACAGAGAATTTCAACTTTGTAGAAACTAGATTTAACCATCAGAAAATCATTTTGATGGAAAATCCCCAGCCAGCTTTACTTAGAGTTATTTCAAACTTTTTGAAATTCGCATTTCATTTGGAAATGAGAGATTAATTTCCAAAAGAAATGGTTGGGTCTGGTATTTTTAAAGGACAATATATACTCGGCCCCACTGACAACCTCCACTCAGGATAAAACCTAGTCTCCAAAAACAGCATCCTTGCAGAATGGAATAAAAAAAGAATTGAACAAACTGCAGGAAAGCTTATAGAGTACCTGACTGCACCACGGCTTGTTCAGCCAGTGCTTTCAAACAATTGTCTTAATAGGGACTGAATTCACACACAAATGCCTATATAAATAGATAAAGAGAGTACTGAACAAACAAACAAAAAACCCTTCCCCGTGTTCGATATAACATTACAAACAAAGCATTAGAGGGAGCCAGTGCATCTGTTTTTATATTCTCTCCTTGTGTGTGCACATTTTATACACATAAAAATTAACAACCTTTGACTATCCACTTGTATTTATAACATCTGCAGTTTCAGTGGTGCAGTTCTGATATGTCTGTCTTGTGCTTGCTAACACTCCTAATTTGGAAAGAAAATGCCAGCTACCTCTCTGGGAAAATTTCATAGTCTCTCAATATCTAGAAATCCTAAACTCTGGGAATGGAAAGTCTGCAGTGAAGGAAACCCCCTCGCTGCCATGTGGGACACATACAAAAGCTTTGATTTTTCTATTCCAGCCAATCAAGGTATAACCAACTGCAGTTTAAGATGGGAGTGTTCTTTTCTGTTATGGCCAAAGGGACTATTATTTGAACTATCTACTCACTGTCTCTCTTTTTCTCCCCCCTCCCTCCTTCCCTTACTTATTCTTGGATCTGGACTTATTATATGCCAGTCATCTGAAGAAGTGAGTTTTGCCCACGAAAGCTCATAATGCCATCTACATGTTTTGTTAGTCTTTAAGGTGCTACCAGACTATTTGTTGTTTTTTTAAGTTTTTCCTGTTACAGACTAATTTGGCTACCCCTCTGAATGTTTTGATAGTGTAAGGGAATAAGCTGATGGAAGTAGGTAAGTTTGAGAAGACTATGAGTATGCTGTTTCTAACTGACTATTCTATTGACTATTCTCTTATCCTCTTACATGATTTTTGCTTTGTGACAGGATAGGTGGTCCTATAACAGTTTAAATGTATTATTTGGCTCAATCGTGCTCCGTAGATTGGATCTTTACCCCACATTTAAGGTCACATTAAAATAGAGAGGGAGATAATGGTAAGTGTGCAAATCAGATGAGAAGTTTATTTAGGGATAAGTTACAAAGGTGGGAAGGGAAACAAGGTAGATAAACAGAACTAAACAGAATATAACAGCTTTGTAGTTTACTTCCCAATAAGGGCTTAAAGCCCAGACCTCATATGCTATGGGTATATAATACACACATAGGATAACATTGCTGCTTTGGAGAACAGGAACATGGGTGGTTGAGTGTTAACGGCTTGCTTCTTATTTTTAGATCCAGATCATCAACTGCAAAGCTTGGTGGAGTGAACCCACAGGAGGAATACGGACACTCTGAATCATGTATGATGATCTTCTGGACTTTAATGATCTCTAGACTCTGAAAGACTGCATAGTGGACAGCACTGAGGAGAGAGTGACGTCCCCTTAAATAATCTACCTGTCACTAGGCTGATTAGCCTACTATAAGATGGTTCTTTCCATTCTATGGGGTTGCTAGGTAAGTCAGGCCCATACGAAAACCAACCAGAAAAATTACACCCTAAAAAGGACACCAAAATGACTGGGGAAGAAGGATACAAACATGGAGCACACACTGCAAGATAATAGACTCCAATATGGTGAAATGTCTCCAAGGATCCAACTTTGTTGTTTTATTATATCCTTGTATTCTCCTGTCTGACTTTACCCATCTATTATCATATGTCCTATAATTAGACTACAAACACTTTGGAGGATAGAGCTTCTTTTTGTTTTGAGTTTGTACAGTGCCTAGCACAGTGGTATCCTGGTCCATGACTAGGATTGTTAGGCACTATAGTATAATACAAATCTCTCTCTAAATGTAAAAAAAGCTTGACAGAAAGACGTCATCCTGCTTTTGTAGCCAGAGAGAGGGGGACTGGTGAGTGCAGCGAGCATGGGGCGCACAGCCTGCTAGTAATATATAAAATAGCTTCTCCCCCTAAGATACCATACTTTGCAGATGACTTGTGCCCAATGGGGAAAAATGGCTAAAAGTTAATGATCTCTATCAGAGTCCAACCAGTGTGAACAATACACATTTTTAAAGACTTAGGCCATGGCTGTGAGCAGGGCTGGCCTTACCATGAGGTGAACTGAGGCGGCCGCCTCAGGTGCCAGACTGTAGGGGGTTGCCACTAGGACTCAGAGTGTAGAAAATTGCGTCTGCTGCTGGTGCATATGTATTCTCTCTGCTCTGAAAGTTAAGTGTTACTTACAATTTTTAAACAAGGCATTTTAAGTTGTTAGTTCTCCTTTATTGGGCTAGGTAGCAGAGCAATACCATGAGAGGAGTAGAACAGGAAGAAGGCAGAATTGAGACCTTTCAAAGTTTTGGCCCAAGCGAGGGGGCATGGGGGCATCATTTGAGCTCCCCACCTCAGGTACCAAAATGCTGTGGGCCGGCCCTGGCTGTGAGGAAAGCAAAGAAAAGTTTATTTGCTTCACAGTAGACACAACAGAGATCTACAATGGACTTGTTACAGAAGGTGTGCAGCTGGTTCAGCTCAAAGGAAACAGAATCAAGTTTCTCTTATTGTGAGGAATTTGCTGATAAAATCAGATTTGTGTGGAGTTTGCTGTGAATTGCAGGCAGGGCAGCGCCTGTGGGGAGAGATGCCCAGTCTTTTGTGAGATTCATCCAATGTCATTCACTGAACTTCTAGAAGCACTGGGGTGCTTTGGACTAACCTGTTCTCCAGAGTCCGGACCCTTGTCCCTCCTCACTGGGGCAGGCCAGTGGTGACACAATGGCCCCTTGCTGGAAAGTGGGGTGCCAGTTGTTCTAAAGGAGTCGCGGGTGAGATCTGTACTCAGAAAATCAACTTCTGGGGATGAAGAGCAGAACTTCATACCACTAGTGAATCACATGGTTTGGGCCGTATCCAGTCTATTGTGAAGACTGCCGTGAGTCTAGACAGTACCTTCTACTAGACGGAATATCTGTACTGTGCAAGTGTGTGATCATGTTGACTTTGGCCCCCAGAGAAGATAAAGCCCTTGAATACTAGTAGAATCTGTAGAGATGATTATTACATTCAAATAACAGCAGCTTATGATTCTGGGACAGAAGGGCTTGTATACCAGCTCTGCTGTCAGCTGTAAAATCCTGGCATGGCCACAGAGTCACTAGAGGAGTCTTCATCCACAATGCAGCTGTCTGGTACACATCCATGCAGCAATTGCACCAGAATAGTGTTTTTGCCTGACATGTTTATAGAAGGCAGAAGAGCAGAACGCACAAGAAGATACATCCTCCTTAGAGTCCAAGAAGTCCATTTTATCAGTGCACTTTTCAATGAATTGTGAGGTAAGTTCATCATTTATTTTGACTAACAAAACACCTTTCCCTCCTCCAGAAGATTCCCAGAAAAAAAAAGAAAGCAACTGAGATATCTTCCTGACTTTGTTTTAGGAAAAAATATTTATTTTGCACCACAGTGGAAGAGAACTATTGGGAAAAGCTATTGTGCTGCTTATTCCGCTGCAGCCAGTTTGTCCCAATAGCTGTATTTCAGTTAAACATTTGAAAGAGAAAAAGAAAACTATATTGCCAGGTGGGATTTTAAGTGGCTTGTCTGTGGAGGTCAAACCAAATGTACTGTACCAAAAGGGCATGGATGCAGTATGGTAATGCCAAAGGAGTAGATGCCCAGCTCAGATCTCCAGCTGAGTTCTGTTATTTCCACCATCTGAGGATCTGCACCAAAGCCAGTTGTAAGATCAAAGAATCAGTAGTTTGGGTTTGGATTTCAAAGGCCTGATCCTCATAAGAACAGCCATACTGAGTCAGTCCAATGGTCCATCTAGCCCAGTAACACGTCTTCTGACAGTGGCCAATAATAGCTGTGTTAGAGGGAATAATAGACTAGGTAATATCAAGTGATCCATCCCGTCATCCACTCCCAGCTTCTGGCAATCAGAGGCTAGAGACACTCAGAGTATGGTTCCATCCCTGCTCATTCTGGCCAATAGCCATTGATGGACCTAGCCTACATGAACTTTTCTACTTCTTTTTTGAACTCTGGCATAGTTTTGACCTTTACAACATCCTCTGGCAAAGAGTTCCACAGGTTGACTATGTGTTGTGTGAAAAAAAACACTTCCATTTGTTTGTTTTAAACCTGCTTCATATTAATTTCATTGGGTGTTTCTTGTGTTAGGTCAAGGAATAAATAACATTTACTTATTCACCTTTTCCACACCTCTCAAAGATTTTATAGACCTCTATCATATTCCCCCATAGTGGAACTTTTCAGCTTGGAAAAGAGATGACTCTTTTAAATCTGTCTTCATAAAGACGCTATTTCATACCCCTAATTTTTTTGTTACACTTTTCTGCATCTTTTCCAAAATATCTTTTTTGAGATGGGAGGACAAGATCTGTTACCGTTTTTGACCACTGTTGCACAGTGAGCAGATGTTTTCAGGGTTCTATCCACGAAGACTCCAAGATCTCTTCCTTGTGTGGTAACAGCTAGTTTAGACCCAAGTTAAATTAAGATACCTTTCTGCCAGTGTTCAGTAGGTAGAAATTATATTGTAAGGCCTCTACATTGTCAGTGAGGCATAAAGAGTCCTAAGAATTAAGTCCCATAACAGCAGGGTAGGAATAGGCATTTTTTCAATCTTACAGAGATTAGGATATTCTTTTTAAGTACGCTGACAGAAGTACAAGGATCTGTGGTAGACAGTTGTGTCCATTTATGATGAGGCCTTGGAGAAAAATTAAAATATTACTTTACAATAAACTTAACAAACAAGAAGCTGTTTCTATGACAGTACATCACGTTAAACTAAGACTACATCTACACTGGCGCGTTCTCACGCAAAAACTCTTTTGCGGAAGAGTTCTTTTGCAAAAACTCTTCCAGAATAGAGCGTCTACACTGGCATGTGCTTTTGCGCAAGAGATGTGTTTTTGCGCAAGAGCATCCATGCCATTGTAGATGCTCTCTTGAGCAAGAAAGCTCTGATGGCCATTTTAACCATAGGGCTTTCTTGCGCAAGAAATTCATGTTGCCTGTCTACACTGGCCTCTTGCGCAAGAACCGTTGCGCAAAAGGGCTTATTCCTGAGCGGGAGCAACAGAGTTCTGGTGCAAGAAGCCCTGATTTCATACATTAGAACATCAGTTTACTTGCACAAGAACACGCGGCCAGTGTAGACAGGCAGCAAGTTTTTGCGCAAGAGCAGCCGCTTTTGCACAAGATCACACCAGTGTAGACACAGCCTAAGCGTTTAAGGGCTGGCAATACTAGTTATATACTTATCAAAAAATTCAGGAACCAATAAAAAAGCAATAATCAAAAACGTCTTCTACACATAGGTGCTGGAATTGTGTGTGTGTGTGTGTGTGTGTGTGTATGTGCGGGTGCTGTTGTTCCCCCTGGCTTGAAGTGGTCTCCATTTTACACAGGGTTTACAGTATGATTCAATGGCTCACAGCACCCCCATTATAACAATTGTTCCAGCACCTTTGCTTCTATATGGTACAGAATCAGCTTTTGATCCTTGGATATTGTTGTGTAAATAATGAGTACCATGTTTCACTCTCATTTGCACATTGGAGTAAAAGACATCAGAATTTGTTCCTGCCCTAGTTGCTACTACAGGTACATAAATTTTGTGAATCCTGTGAGAATATGCTTCCTATGCAATACAAGCATTACATATACTTAGACAGTATAACAGATTTGCTTTTGCAGTTACTGCATTTTTGGAACCAGCTGGTCTAAAAGTTCAGATCTATTATTAACTAACTGCAATTTTTTGCCATAAAATTGTAGCTACGATATTTTAATTACCATTTGCTATGAATCAGTAAAGATTTTTTTCTAGGTTAGAAATTCTGTGTTTCAGTTGCCACCAGTCCGTACCGAAGGCCTAATTCTAGCTTCAGTTACACTCCTGAAACACCTGGGTGGTAGAGTAACATGTCATGGGAATCTCTTTTCCACCCTCCTGATCAAAATTTTGGAACAATTACCATAGAGATTGTCTTCAGAGGGTTCTTCTCAGTTTTCACACTGAACCCTTTGCATCCTGGGCCAGGACTTTAGGATTTTTGTCAGTGCTGTAGGAATGCACCTACAGGACAATTCAAAGACTTGAGAAGTGAATGGGAGCCTTTCCATTGACTTCAGGGTGCTTTGGACCAGGCTTCTCACTAGTACAGATATGATTCGTTATAATCAACAAAACTAATGGTTTGCATATCTGTGTAGAGTCTCAGTTCCTTGTCTTAATGGACTCTAGTAACTTGGGACATTAGTATATGAGTGAGTGAAGGCAGAATGTGGCACATTATTCCTAATAATTTGTGATGGGTAATTTGAAGGAAAAAAGGCTTTTCTGAAACTTATTCAAATACACCTCTTTACTTTGGAAATCTAAGGTGGTCAGGCACTCTTGCTTTGCCCTGGCTAGAAACATTACAAGAACAATCTTTTCTGTGCTATTCTGGTACTTCCACCTCCAGCGAAGCAGGAAGTGCAAATGCATATGGATTTTTTTAAGTCAACCATATTTTTGAGGATCCAAAATCCTTCCATTAAAAATTGTGGCAAGTGTTTGACTTGCATCTTGTTTCCAGTATTGGGTCTCCCATCCCTACTCATAATGTTGATTTCCTTGGATTAGTTTTAGATGGACTTTTGGCATCACTATAGAAAAAGAAGCTAAACAAATATCTTTCTTTTCATTCCAGGCAGTATAATGGGGTGGTATTATCAATTTGCCATTTGCCACTCTACAGACTTTGCAAAGCCGTGGCATATTCTTTTCTAAGCATAGGGAAATACTGTCTGTCCCATAAATGGAAATTCCAGTGTAGCATATTCAGCTGGCTCCAGCTGGCAAAGTACAGTCAATGAGCTTCAGAACTATGTGTTGCCCGTGCCTCTGTAAACGCACATGGGGTATTTGCCATCATTCCCTATTCTACTTGTCAGAAATACAAGTACTATGAACATCGGCAATAACTGCACACGCAGTACATGTCAAGCATTAAAGGGTTCCTGTGTTGGCTTTTGGATCAGAGCAATACTTCTGTGTGTGTGTACTCATTACTGCCCACAAGGCACGGAGGGTTTTTAATACAATAGCCCTGATTGGACTTCCTCATTGGCTTTGAAGAATTAAAACAGGGAAGGTGAATTTAATGGTATTTGAGCATAATCTGTCCTGGTATCAATGGTGCAGGAACCTTTTTAAAAGTGGGGGTGTTGAGCCCCCTTACACCTGTCCACCCCCCATCCCCAGCTGAGTCCAGGAGCAAAGCCCTGGCGTGTGGGGCCAGCAGCCAGGACCCCGGACGGAGAGTTAGCGGCAGAGGCACCCCAGCATACAGGACTCAAAGTGGGACCCCAGCACGGGCCAGCAGTAAAGCTCCTGTTGGGTGCAGCAGCAGCCAGGAACCCAGCATGTGGACCCAGCCGCAGAGGCCCCTGCTGCATGGGGCTCAAATTGGGACCAGAGCATGCGCGGCTGGCGTGCAGTAGAGCCTCTGGAGCACAGGGTGGCAGCTGGGAACCTGGTGCACGGGGCCGGCTGCAGAGCCCCCAAAGCATGAGGCCAGCAGCTGGCACCGAGCGTACCCCCACTTCCCTAATTCCCTTGCCTACGCCTGGTATCCTTGTAACACAATTTGAAGTCAATGTTTAGTGGACATAAGTGAGAGACTCTTCTGTGTAGCTGAAGTACTTTTATGAACTGGGGCAGAGATTGTGTCTTCCCCGTGCATGTTCAGTGATTATCTCATTTTTTGCTTCACTTTTGTGTAAATAATACTAATGACTGGTTTTTTTCTACATGATTCAAACAGCATGCTAACAAAAACAGAGTACAAACAGGGCTGGATTAATTCTCCCGTAGGCCCAAGGCTATTATCTTTCATGGACCCTGGTATACAAGTCTTTTTTCTAATTTAAAACAAAATGATCACACCCGGAGGGAGTGGAGACACACAGGCCTCCAGGGTGGGGCCAAAAATGAGGGATTCAGAGAGCAGGAGGTGAGTCCAGGCTCAGGCAGAGGTTTGGGGTTTGAGAAGAAGTGAGGGATCTGACTGGGGATGCGGGCTCTGAGATGGGGCTGGAGGGGGATGAGGAGTTTGGCATATACAATGAGGCTCGAGGCTGGGGCCATGTGGTTTGGAGTGCAAGAGGTAGTTCAGGGCAGAGGATAGGGTGGGGATGCAGGGTCTGGGAGGGAGTTAGGATGCTGGAGAGGACTCAGGGCTGGGGCTTCAGGTGTAGGTCACGTACCTCAGGCAGCTCTCATTTGGCAGCAGCCCCATTGGGACGGCCTTGCGCCTCTCCCAGAAGCTGCCAGCCTGTCCTAGGCTGTGGCCTGCGGGGAGAGGAGAGAGGTGACTACCATTGACTGGAGACACTCCCCCACAGCTCCCATTGGCTGCAATTCCCAACCAATAGGAACTGCAGGAGTGGTGCCTGCAGGCAAGGGCAGCATGCAGAGCTTCAGCTTCACCTCATCAGGGCAGAAAGACAGTGTGTGGAGCAATTTCTCTCGCTACCAGAAGCGGGCAGAGACCTGCCGTCAGATGGGGTTCTGGGAGTGGCATGGGGCCATGGCATGCAGGCAGCCTACCTGATCCCTGCTGGAGCTTTAGCAGCTCTATTTGTGGCCCTCCTTCCCTTAGCCCAGGACCCTACGCTGCAAGCCCCTAAATCCCCTACATTTATCTGGCCTTGAGTACAGGAAACGTGCAAACAGTAAGAAGCATCTTAGATTAAGCAACTCTCAAGCTAGGACTGTTCTGTGCTAGAAGGCTTATGTCATACTTTTAGTCTCACATATCATACGAACATAGAATATAACTTTTTACATGTTGTCAAAAGTTTATCCTAAGCAAGCCCCTATACTAGAGGAAAACACATTTGGACAATGCTTTTTAACTAAAACCTCAGCTAGGGGGAACTACTTCTATGAATGCCTCCCTGGACAATATCCCTTATTCAGAAAACATTTCTTAGGAACATTCTTCTACAGAAAAGAAAACAAAGAAAACAAACAGCTTCTAAGGAAACTGACCACTCCCTCCATTCACATTTCTGTGCATGTGCCTATGCCCTAGAGCAGGGGTGGGGCACTTAAGGCCCAGATGCAGCCCCCAGCTTGCCTGGATCCAGTCCCCAAGGTTTAGGGCTCCCCCCAGCATTGGGGAGCCCAATCTGGTGCTCCTCCCCACAAGCTGGAGCACACAAAATCTAGCCCCTTAGGCTCCAGAGTGCAAGGGGAATGCACAGAGAGTCTCTCTCCTCAGCTGAGGCCACATCAGTGAGGATTTGGTTGTTTTGGCTTCTCACTTGTGTACAGCCCCCTAGTGGTGTGGGTGTGGGTGTGGGGGGGGGGTGTGGGGGGGGGGGGTTGGTTGGTTGGTTGGTTGGTTGTTCCCTCTCTCTTCTCTCCTGTAGGCCAGCAGCCCTGAACCTGCCCTATAGTATCCAAAATGCAGCTTTTATACTTGCAAGCTGAGCTCAAACAACCCACAGCTGAATTAAGCCAGCCTAAAATTGACCCCAATTAGGCTCAACAAGATCCCCTATAAAAGTGGATGCAGCTGCTTTCTCAGGGTTTGTTCTGTTTTGTTGCTAGGGTCTGACTGTTCTACTGGAACTAGAGCTAGTAATGTCATTTGAAATTCCTCTTTGGTTTTGAATTAAACCTGAACTGAAAAATCCGAACTGAATGGTCAGTTTGGATACTTGTCTAACTTTCTCATATCTATCCCATCAGTGAATTCAGGCAGGAGCACTAGGCCTCAGAGATTGGGGGGTAAGTGCTGGTAGGGTGATAATGAAGTTGGTAGCTTCAATTGAGCTTTGATTTAAATTTAAAATCAAATATTCTTGATAAACTGTATGTGGCGAAGAACAAGTAGGTGTAATTTGTTCAGAGGTTCATGTCAAGGGAGGTCAATGAATCCCCATCAACAGAAGGTTTTAAGAGCAGGTTGGATAAACACCTGTTGGAGATGGTCAAGGTTTCTTGGCCCTTCCTCAGAACAAGGGGCTGGACTTGATTTCTTGAGGTCCCGTACAGCCCTGTATTTCTTGTGTCTCCTGAGCGTGATCCTAGCTACTTTTTGGTGACAATGAAGTGCTCATACTCATAGATCTTACAATCATTTTATGCCTGCAGAATGCAAGATCCATGGAATAGCCATAGGGGCAGCTTTCTCATTTAATTTCATAGCAACACTCTTCTGCATAGCACATGAGCAGCTGAGAGATGCAGTGCAGTAGTCTCCAAAGAGGGCTAAGGGGCTGCAAAATTCTAACCTTAACTCTTACAATGACTGACCTTAAGCAAGTCTGCACACAGTTCTACCTCAGTTCCCCTATTTGTAAAATGTGAGTAATTTACTTACGTCCCTGAGAGGGTTATTGGGACTCTTCATTCATTTATGTATATAAAAAAGCTTTAAAGGTGAACAGTTCTGTCATAAGTGCTATGAACTGCGGTTACCCCATACCTGTAGCATCAGTATTTTGCTATAGAAAATCCAGATATAATGGTTCTGATTCTCCTCTTTGCTTCACCAGTTTTGCACTACTGTAAGTGTAATTCCACTTAACTTCCATAGGGTTACAGACCTGAGGCTCCTTTGATTCTGAGCAAGAAAATTAGTGTTGAAGACCATCACAGATAATTGGGACACCCTTTGCTGGCTTGCCACCAGCCGCAACTCAATTCAGCTGTTACTGAGTCTGCAGCCACATCAGATGTTTCCATGCAGTAGGAAGTATCATTTCTTTGTCAGGTTCATCCATCCGAATTTCCTATTTTAGCACTCGTCTGTCTTTGCTCTTGCAGACAGGGTCCACCGGGCTTCTCTACACTCACTGGCTATGTCTACACTGGCGGCTTCTTGCGCAAGAACATGTCCACACTGCCATGTGCTTTTGTGCAAAGGATGTGCTTTTGTGCAAGAACATCCATGGTAGTGTGGACGCTCTCTTGCGCAAGAAAGCTCTGATGGCCATTTTAGCCATAGAGCTTTCTTGCACAAGAAATCCCTGCCATGTGTCCAAACTTCCCTCTTGGGCAAGAGAGATTACACTTGTTAGAAAAGAGCGTAGCTCTTGCGCAAGAAGCCCTCTCTTACCATGCTTTACTGTAAATCTTCTTGCGCAAGAGTGGGCAGGCAGTGTGGATACTCTGCGGAAGAATGGCCGTTTTTGTGCAACAACCCGCCAGTGTAGACATAGCCTCTGTCTCAGAGATAGAACATCCATTTTGTGAATAAAGTGTCATGATGACCTCGCTCTCTCTCTTTTCCTGAGTGGGCTCTGCTAAACTGGTCTGTTCAGCATAGCTCGAGTTTTTACTGCATAGTGCTTCATCTTTATAGTTATTATCAGACATTTATATCAGTTTCTTAGTATCCTGGATATTACTGGCAGAATGGCCACTGGCCAAGGCTCCAAACATAAACTGGAAAATTGCTTTTGGCAATGACTCTAGAATTGCTTGTGTATATAGCATTTCAAGTATTAGGAATCAGCAGTTGTAATCTTTTGTGGCATCTCTTAGCACAGAAAGAGATGTTCAGTTCTGTGTTATACTGGTGTAAATCTGAAGTAATGCCACTGACATCCTACAAATACACTGTAGATTTATATTTGTCTGACTCATCCGAGTGTAAGGGTATCTTGCATAAAAACTGGATTCTCCTAAATTTTTTATGGGGTCAATCACAAGATATTTCAGATGAAAAAAATATTCTACACACAAGGCTGATGTCAAAGCACATGAAGAGTAATAGCAATGATATTAAACCCAGTCTTGTTAGCACTGCCTTGAAAATAGAATCCTGATTTATTTACACTCCAAAATCAAATACAAACACAAAATCCACATGCACCCTTCCCTTTCCCCAAGAAAAATATACAGGACTAAGCATACATGTGCATGCCATCACTTGTGCCTTTCTTCTCTGCCAATCAGCCCCTACTTCCTCTGTTTTTGCTTCTTTGTAGTCTGCAAACTTTGTGACAGGGAATAATGAATAGCTTGTAAGACCTGAAGAGACCTATTAGATCAAAGGTCACCAACCTTTCAGAGGTGGAGTGCCAAGTTTTGACCTATTCACCTCTATGTACGGGTGCCAGTGATACTTTTTAAAGTCAATAATAGTCCTACTTACGGCAGCTTCATTAATAAATAAATTAAGATTCAGATCTTACCATTTAGTGTGATCCTTGGCCTTGCTGAGTTCTCCAATCTCGGGCTTGTAGTTTGATGGTTTAAGCAGTACACAAGCCAGTCAGTACTATGCATATGCAAAGAGCAATAGTTTTTTCAGGATATGCAACACATATCCAACCCCCGGCTTCAACCCCCAACGGCAGCAACCCATCTGCCCACTCCAATTCCCAGTGGCAGGAACCCATTCGCCTGCAGCTTCAACACCTCCCTTCAGTCCCCAACCCGCCCACGGCTGCAACACCCCCTCTCTCTGGTCCCCAGCCCTCCCACCCGTGGCTTCAATGTGCTGCGGCCATCACAAGTTCTAGGTCTGAAACGCCATCTGCCCCACAATGCGGCCTCACCCCAGCGGCAGCCAGCCCCCAATGTGGCCCTGGCCACCAGCGGCTGCAACACTCCTCCTCCGGTTCCCAACCTGCCTGCAGCTTCAACATGCTGCAGCAACGACTTGCCCGGCCGACATGTGTTATAGGCCTGAATCGCCATCTGCACCACAGTGTGGTCTCAGCCTCAGCAGCAGCCAGCCGCCAACATGGCGCTGGCCACACGCAGCTGCAACACCCGCTCTCCCGCACCCCACCCCAGCCCCAGTCCCCCAGGCTGCCCACGGCTTCACTACCCACCCACCCACGCCCGTCCTCCACCCCCCCCCCCCCGCCGTCCCTGTCAGTGGGAGCAGCCATGACACCTTCCAGGAGCAGGAGGAAAGTGAGTGTGTAAGGGAGCTGGGACAGCCCTCCCTTGACCAGAACCACAATGTCTGCATTGCTAGGCCTCGTCCCGGCCTTGTCCGAAGTATGGCTCTCTAACAAAGCAAACCCTAGGCCTGACTCAAGTCTGGTGCACATACTCATGCAGGCCAGGCCAAAAAGGGTGGGGAAGAGCCAGGAGTGCTTGCCCAATCATGCATAACTTGTAAAGGACAGCAAGACCAGGTCAAGAAGACCAGAAACAACCTGGTTCTAGTACATCTCATTTTTTATAAGAGAAAAATTCCAGAGACAGCCAAAAAACTATTAATTAAGTACTTTTGCAATATTTTGGCACAGCAAAATGTATCCTAAATATTGGCATTATAGGTATCTTACTCAAAATGTAATTGGTAGATATTACTAGAACAACCATGTCAAGTATAAATATACGTGTAGAAAAGATAATTAGTGGGAGGGAATGAGCAGGATTGACCCACAGGTCCTGCTTTTGATGTAACTAGAAGTAATGGAGCCCTTCACACCAGCGACCTCGGTGCATGGCGTTCCTACACATGGGAATCAAAGGAACCACAACCGCCCGCCTGGTACTGTAAGTAGCATACGGGTGAAGTGTAAGTGAACTAGGTTTAATTATTGTATTATAATAATCTTCTATTAATTGCTTTTGCATTGCTTTGCACTGTATTAATTGCTTTACATTTCAGACCAAATATTTTAAGTTGTGTAGTAATTGTTTTTAAGGCTTGTAAAACTTAAACTATGTTAACTGCTTATAGCTTGTAATAAATAAGTAAGTGGTGAAGTCTCTCTGGAGTGTCCTGGTTTCCCTTGGGTCTAAAAATCATACCACATGCCAGAGTGCTGCTGTGGAGGTGGGCAGGCTGAGATTGTTTGTGCGTTGCCGCGTAGGCATGCACGTTAAAGGAACAGTGGCACAGGCTCCCGGCTGCCAAGGTAGAAGGGGTGGGGCTGAGCTCCCTCCCTGTGTGCCAAGGAAAATCAGCTCCCACATGCCGGGGGTTGCCGACCCCTGTGTTAGATCATCTGGTCTGACCTGTGTTTATCACAGGCTGTAGAATTTCTCCCCAGTTACCCCTGTATGGAGCCCAATAACTTAAGTCTAACTAAATCCTATCTCCCAGAAAGGCATTCTTGAAGACTTCTAGAGAGAGAAAATCCGCTACTTCCCTTGATAGCTTTTTTCAATGGCTAATCACCCTCTCTGTTTAAAATGGGTGGCTATTTCTAATTTGAATTTGTCAGGCTTCCAGATATTAGTTTTGTTTTGTCTTTCTCTGCTAGATTTTAGCACCTGGTATTTTCTCCCCGTCAAACTACTTATGTACCCGAATCAAGCTACCTCTCAATCTTCTTTTGCATAAACAAAATTACTTGAGATCCTTACATTCCCAGCTGTGGAATCATTTTTGTGGCTCTTCTTTGTGCCCTCCCTGGTTTTTCCACATCTGTTTTTCAAAGGGGATTGCATACAGGGACTGACTATGTCTATTTATGTTTAGAAAGCACCGTCTGTAATGCATCATCACCATCATCATCAATTCACTGGAATAAAAGCTGTTCCGGGGAGACTGGCCCACGGACTCCAGGAGATAGGCACAAAACCATTTTAAAAGGCTTAGGCACACAATGGATCCAGGCTTGTGAAGCTACAGTGGAGCATAAGAGGGCATAAAAATCACCTCCCCCGACCTTTCTGCACCATCAGTTGAGGCACATGGGAGAAGATGGTACTGCATACCCTCTATTTCCCATAGCAGATGGGCCTTACACTGTGCCCCCGTCATTCTAGCCACCACAGCTAAGTTGCCCTGATGAGGGGGTGTGGTAGCACTGGTCTGCTAATTGTAAGGGCTAATAGCAGATTGCTACCCCACTGGGACATGGGGAGCAGGGTTGGAATCGTGCCTGTCTGAGAACCAATTTCTTCCATGCAGTGCCTCACACAAAGGACAGACTGTATCCAAATGTTCCCGCCTTGTAAATTAGGCCTACAAGAAATGCATAATGGCAGATGTGTTTAATTTCCCAACACAATGTCCCCATCCTTGGGCCTTATTTCCTTTGTTCACCTCTTCCTCCGTTCCATTTGTTGGTTAACGTTTTGTGTCTTGGCTGAATTCAGGCTGAACATTCTGTGAGAGGGCCTGCCTTTCATGACCTCTTTGTACAGCACTGGGCACAGTGAGACCTCGTCCATCTAAATGGACCTCTGGGCACTGCTGGAATACAAACAAGCAACATGAAGTAGGGTTCATTTGTGAAACTATTTTAAATGTTAATGTCTTTCCTCCCAAGTTTCACTCAAGTTTCACGCTATGGCCAATCAGGATCCTCTTGTCTGGGGGTTTTCAGCAATGCCTCTGCAAATCACAGTCAGGAAGAAGGACAAAAAGTTGTAGAAGCTTAATGTTAAATTGCAGTTCAACGTTTGTTCCCCAAAAGCTTTTTTGTTATTGTTGTTTTGGTTATATTGTATGGTAAAACCAGCTACCTCCTTTAACTTCAATAACCTCTCACATTATTTAATATTTAACCAATCATACATGGGCACCTATGTTTTCTCCTCCCTTCTCAATTCTTTTTACAATTTATCTCTCATGACCGAATGGTAACTTGTTTAGGATCTTTGTTGGTGCAGATGGTCAGCATAAATTCACCGTGAGAGCTTCTCTCATCTATGTTACCAATTCTTGGGGCCTTTCTGTTTCCTCCCTAAAGTTACCTGTCCCTGGGTGTCTCCACAACTATTGGTGCTATAACTCTTGTGAGGGGCATTCCTGAGGTCAGGATGCCTTAGCAGCAGCAGAGCGTGTTTTTCCCTTCAATTTTTGTTGAAGGAAATCTCTGAGTTTCCTTCAAGGCTGATTTAGTATGGGGGTGAATTAAGTCCCAGGCCTACAGAACATGCAACTCTAAAGGACCATGACCAATTATGATGGAGAAACTTCTTTTATTGCAGTAGCACTACCAGCAGTCCCCATGACAGTGAGAATCTGTACAACTGCATGAATCTGAAGTTTCTACAGATATTTTTGCTTTATTTAAAGTGTGAGGAGGAAAATAGTGCAAGGTTAAGACAACCTCGAAAGGTAATTGAAACTGTTGGAGAAAAATGTATAGCATGACAAACCTGACTACAGATCCTAGGACATCAGATTGATTAAAAGCGGGTCAGAGCCAATCTAGAAAAAGTCAAGGCAAAGATTTTCAGTAGTAACGAGTGATTTGTTACCCCCATTCCTGGGTGTGCAATTTGAGATTTTAAGAGGATGGGCAATTAACACTTTTTTAAAAGGATCCGATTTTTTGAAGGCATCTTAGGTTGGGCACCCAGAAAACTGGGTCATTAGCGTCTGCTGAAAAATCTTGATCCAAAGCTACACATGAACTGACACCTAAAATATAACACAGCTGACTGGTTTCCTCAGTATGAGCAAATTATTGGTTCATTCTTAGTCTGATCTCAGCAGATCACTGTCTTCACGACTTGTTCAAAACAAACTTGCTGTGGCTCTGGGATGAAGCATAGGAGCATGCTAAGGAGGATCTAAAGACTACTGACCACAACCATAGCACTGGCATTGTAGAGTCCTTTCATCAGATGTTAGCAGTTATCATCTCAGTAGGGTGCTACTCTAGTTAGATAAGGATGACTAGACTCCCACGGAGTACTGTTCCAGATGGCTTTCAGATGATGAGATTGAGTATGTCCAAATAAAGAGGGAGTGTATAGGCATGCAAGAGGTTCACAAGATAATTTCAGGATCTTGCTGATTTCATGCTAGTGACAGACCACAAGCCTCTTGAGACATTAATAAAAAGTGAAGACCTATACAAAGGTCATCTAGACATTTAATGATGAGCATTAAATGTAGTTAGCAGTAGTCAACACCACTGGGAGTTGATAATCCCAGTGAATCAAGGAGATCTGGATGAGGGGTGATTCTGGAGGCTCTTCCAGGTCAGTGATTTCTGGTGAAATAGTAATTCTTTTCAAAGATTGTTTATGCTGAATAGATCTGTTGAAGGAAGACAAGCAGGAGCATGTCTGGAGAAGGCTGCAAGCCAGGGGTAGGCAATAATATGATGGTGATTCCCCAGGGTTAGCCCCTGGCAGGCTGCCACTGCTATATTTATGTGCCTGGCCACAGGTACCAGTGATCATGGCTCCTGTTGGCCACAGATCGCTGTTCCCAGCCGATGTTCCAGGCTATATCCTTCTGGCCAAGAACTCCCACCTCACTAAGGGCTCCTCAGATCAGAAGAGAAAAAGCAAGTAAATTACTGTCATGCTGCAAAAGTGCCAAGGATTTAGGAGGGACGAAAGCACAGCGTGCAGCCTTCCCCCCGCTCTACGGCTTCCAGGCTTTGCCTGCTCAGTCCCACATCCTAAACCCTCTTCGTTATGGAGCCTACAAAGTGCTGTGGAAGAGGGGACAACAGGAACTTCAAGGGTTTTCCTACTGGAGCAGGCATTATAGAAATCAAATCTGGCTGAACTGTTCTTTCTAATGCTGAGAACTTGGCTTTTTTAACACATGAAATACTTTTGTTTTTGAGTCGTTTTGACTTTTTCCCCCTCACAGAAAAATGGAAAAATATAATGAATAATCAGAGAGATGGAAAACGGTACTGTCGGCCAGAGTACAAGCTCAACAGACTGGGAACGCTCTACCTTTGAAATATGCCCCTCCCACATTAATCACGAGGCTACACTTCCCATGGCTAATGTCCAAGGACTATACACAGTATTAGTTTAACCAGTGGAAAGTTTCAAATCTGCCATCCCAGAATGCTATAGAAAGACACTGTGAACAGTTCTAAAATTAATAACAGAAATGTGGTTTATAAAAAGGTCTGAAACATAAACATGAACATTCCTTAGCACATACCAAGTCTTAACATTATGTTTTGCTTCCAAAAAGAGATTCAAATATTTCATTAAAGGCAGACTATTTTAGATCGCAAAGATAATCGAGTGTTGAAAACTCATTGGTTCATTTTGCACTGAGGCAATGAAAGCTATGAAAAAATTCCAACAACACTATCACCTCTTATGGGGGTTGACGTCACTGTGTTTGCAGGCAGTTTAGACACTTAGGGCACATCTACACAGTGGCGTTATTCCAAAATAACATAGTGTATGTCTACACTACAAGCCTTTATTTCAAAATAATGTTGAGCTGAAGGACTTCTTACTCCGACTCATGATAACCCTCATTTCCTGAAGAGTAAGGGAAGTCGAAGGAAGAGTGTTCTTCCTTCAACTTCCTGCTGTGTAGACAGCGCCAAAAGCTGAGTTAAGCTATTTTGACTTAAGCTACGCAACTGACGTAGCTGAAGTTGCATAGCTTAATTTGACTTTAGCCCTGCAGTGTAGACATACCCTAAGCTAGAAGGTCAGATTCTGGTCTCCATTAGAAGAATTCTGACAGAGTGTATGGAGTCACTTTGGATTTACAGCAGATTAAATAAAACCAAAATATGTCCCACAGTCTTTAGTTACCATTTATGGAAAGTTACATAAGTTAAAATAAAACTGCAGAAGGAATTTGCTCTATTTTTTTCAATGTAATAGAAACATATGAGAATGAAAAGGGAACATTGTGTTCAGCTTTTCAATAAGAGCCACTTGGTGCTACCAAGGCTTGTTTCTTTACATAGTTCAGGGTCAATTCAAATCAAATTTAACTTACTATATGTTTCACTTCCTCAGTAAAAAAGATGGCCAAAGAGCTATCTGTCCACTTCTCCTTGTCAGAGGAACAGAGATTTTGTTCCGGAAGTACTGAGACAGTGGTAGGGAGAAAAGGAGACCTCTGTCAATGCAACCCTTGAATCTGCCAGTCAATGTTTTAGTTATAATTCCCAGGTCTATTTTGAGGGTGAATAAGTTGGTGTGGACCCAGTCCTACCAACTCCCTCACTTCTGGTTCTGCGAACTGAGGAGACCACCCTGCAAACCATGAAAGAGAAACCATGCTAATGAATACAATGTGCTCTGCCTCTCAGATTTCCCTTTGAATTTACCTTGGCTATCACAACACTGGTGAAGTTGTGCTAGGTGTATGTCGTGCTGACTAATGGGTTCTGTAACAGATGGTGTATTTGAACTTCCCAGACATCAGACAATAATTGCTTGCACGTAGCAATGGAAAATAAGTTGCAAAGAAAATCTGGAAGGGCCAAAGGTCTTATTTTAAAAAACCACTGAGAAATGTTCTTATGTTCTTATGTAATGAAGACTCACGTGGCTTTCACTTTGCTAATAAACCTGCAGATGTGAAATCCAAATATATCCAACGGTTAATTAGCCACATCATGGAAGTGTGGCTCGTGTGTTGCACAGAGATGAATGTGATTATGCCTGCTAGGGATCCAGTATGCTGTGCTAGTTATTAGAAGGGTGTGATTGGAAGAAGAAAACCAGATCTGTGCTTATACCAGGTATTTCATCAACAGTCTAGGAAAAGCGAGACTGAAATCTTTGGAGTACTTTATTGTAACCCTCTGTTACAGGATAGCTTGCTGGTAGGCAGAAGAGATGGGGCCAATCATTGGTTACAGATTAAGCCTCATATGTGTGGGCTTGGGCAATGCCCTAAAGAGTGTAAGTATGGCAGAAGCTGAGGAGGTTGTAGTGGAACTACAGAGATTGAGGAGGCCACTGCAGGGAAGATGCTGAGACTTGGAGAAATGCTTCAGCTAGGCTGAGCTTGGAGTCATCTGCTAAGGCAGGAAGGACTCTAACCAGAGCAATGGACCTTGGGCTGAACCTGGCTGAAGGGAAGACTTTTGTGCTAAGTTTTGAACTTCAGGTTACTAAATCAGATCCTAAGGAGGGCAGTAGTGATTAGATTGGAAAAGCCCTCTGTAGAGGTTATTTGAGGATCCCAAAAGGGAAACAGGAGAGGGGCAATATCCAGGATTGCTCTGAGGCCCCCTGAGGCTCCGTGAAGCAGCCACTCTCCTATGCATTGGAAAATATGCAGATTATTTAATTAAGAGCATCTTCATCATACACCACACCTTTAATCAGCGCCTTTGGATGACAGGATACTGGGTTAGCTAGACCATTGATCTGACCCAGTATGGCCATTCTTATATTCATACATTTCCAACATGCTTTATATACTGCAGTTTGAGAAACAATAGTGTTTGAGCCATACACAAGTCCTTTAACATTTGGAAATCTGACTTTCGTGAAGCCAATAAACACAAGCATAAATTGCAGCAGGCATAAAGTAAGATGGAAAGTGCAAGAGCCAAAATGGAATTTGAAGGGCAAATAACTAAAAGTAAAAAACAAACAACGAGAGATTTTTTAAATATATGAGAAACAGGAAGCCTGCCAAAGAATGAGTGAGTCTGCTGGATCACTAAGGATGGGACGGAGCAATTAAACAAAATAAGGACATAGCTTAGATATTCAATGAATTATCTGAATTGTTTGAATTCTTTTTCACTACCATGGATTTTTTGGGTATTCCAAGTAGCAAAATACCTGGAAGATCACAGTCAGATAGGATCTAACCAGCACTGATGCAGGAAAGGAAAGTCACATCTCACTAATCACTAAATCCTGTCTACACTAGGGAGTTATTTTGAAATAACATCCCTTATTCCGAAATAATAAGCAGAGCGTCTACACTCCCAAGCCCACTATTTTGAAATAATGGGCTGGTTATTTTGAAATCTGTACTCCTGCTTTCCTCGTGGAATAACGCTTATTTCAAAATAGTGATTTTGAAATAGTATTAGCGTGGATGCTCCACTGCTGCTATTTCGAAATAACCAGGGCTCGACAAGTCACTGAATCTACTCTCCTGTGATGAGTAGATTTCAGCCGGTTGCCCCGTTTACTGGCGGCGCGCGCATGCGCAATGCGGGTCTTGCACATGCACAGTGCGGGGCTGGCGAGCAGATTCCACCACCGTTTGTCAAGCCCTGGAAATAACTACTCCCCAAAGTAACTTGAAATAATTACTCCCCAGTGCTTCCTGGGGCTCTAAGTTGAGGTAGCACATCCACAATAACAGAGCCTGCCTCGGACTAATTTTGAGGCTCACTGTAGTGGGGACATGCTATTTTGATTTTGGGTTTTTTGGGGAGTTATTATTTCAAATGTAATTATTTTGAAATAATTTCCTAGTGTAGACATGCCCTTAGATTTCTTTGAACATGTTAGCAAAGTAGTGGGTAAAGAAGAACCAGTGGACATAAAATATTAAGACATGGTCCTGCACTAGTAGCTACTAAAAAGCTTAGTAATCAATTCTTGAAAAGTAAAGTATTGCCTTGGATCCAAAAAGAGCCTAGGAATAAGTTTTTCAGGAGCATAAGGAATGAGACATAAGAAATGAGGAATATTATAATGGCTTTATATAAATCAATAATGTTACCTCTTCTGGAATAGCGTATGCAGTACTGGTCACCTGATCTCAAAAAGGTTATTTGCTGAATTGGAAGGGGATTCAAGGAAAAAGCAACCAGAATGATCAAAGAAAGCTCTTTTATGAAGAAAGATTGAAAAGACTGGGATTGTTTAGCTTGGAACAGGGACATGATAAAAGTGCATAAAATAAAGCATGGTCTAGAGCAGTGTTTCTCAAGGTGGTCCATGAAACCACTCTGAGAAACCTGCTAGCAGGCCGCTCTGGTTTGTTTATTTACCAGCACCACAGCCACGGAGCCTCACAGATCTCATTGGCTCTGGTTCGCCATTTGCAGCCAAGGGGAGCCACGGGCAGCAGTGGCTCAGCCCATGCCACTTCCTGCAGCTCCCCTTGGCTGCAAACGGCGAACTGAAGCCAATGGGAGCTGTGAGGCTCTGTGGCCACAGCACCAGTAAATAAACACACCAGTGCAGCCAGTTAGCAGCTTTCTCACAGCCATTTTGTGGACCACTTTGAGAAACACTGGTCTAGAGAAGGCAGATACGGAGCTTCTGTTCTGCCCACCTCAGAACACCGGAACATTCCGGTCAATTAAAACGTGACATTCAAAATGGATAAAAGGAAATTCTTTCAACTGTAATTAGACTCACTGCCAGAGAAAATCAGTGATCACAAGAACTTAACAAGACAGAAAAAGGCACTGGACACTCATATGGATACCGAAACTATTCAGTGCTATAATAGCTAATACTGACAAAAATTGTGAAAGGGATGTTAAGCCTCATGTTTCAGGACTTAAGCCAATCTCTGACTATTAGATATCAGTATAAAACCTAATGTGGGCAAGGAGATCATCCCACAGCTGCCCATGGCAGGGTTCTTACATCTGCCTTTCAAGGATCTGGTGCTAGCCACAGTCAGAGACAGATCTTGGATCTGAGCCAGTCTGGCAAATACCACGGATTAGACAGATCTTGGATCTGAGCCAGTCTGGCAAATACCACGTTCCCAGAGACCATAAATATTCAGCAGCACTGAAGTGTGGAGATCAGTAGTAGCTAAGCAGACATCTGGTACATCATGCACTTCATAACTGTAGAGTAATGAGAAATTTGGCCAAGGACATCAGGTTAAACCTTTATCTTTATGAAAAGTGTCATTATCTTTCTTGGCCATATCAGAATTTGTTTTCTAAGCTTCTTATCTAAAAGACTCCACATAGGAAATTACACAGAATTGAATATATCCGCCCCAGCAGGACAAAAGTTTGTGATTTCTGAGGAGAGCTAGAAACTGAAAGTTTCAGAGAGCACATGATCTGAGTATGAGTTATGAAGAGCTCTCATCTTGTCTTTAACAATGACATCCACTGCCACTACCCCTCTTTGCCTTAGTTTTCCTAGCTGTGAAATGAAATATTCCATGGTGAGGATTGGTTAGAACAGACTTGCAATAGCATTTTGAAGGTGAAAAGGATTACTCAGATCTGCTGCTCAGATCATGAAGCCATTCCCTCTAGCATGCTCAAACGATATGCACACATTAAGCTGTCCTACAGTGTCAGATTCTAATCATAGGGTTCCACCTTTATTCGCCTGAACATTGGAAAAGTATTTGCTGGATTTTTTTTAACTAATGGGCCTCAGCTCTTTGATAATTCAAATGCAGTAGTTCTTTGAATTAGAGAACAGATACTGAGAATGTACAGGAGTTGTTTATAAGACAAAGGGCACCCTGAGCAACAGCAATAAAAAGTTCAGATAAACACACTGTAAATTCTGCAGAAGACTTTAAAGGTACAAGTTAAATGCACGTCTGTAGCAAATGACAGAAATGATTTCTTTATTCAAGACTTTGGATTGGACTCTTCATAATTTACTTCCAATTAAAAATAATCCTGAAACAATTTGCAATAAAGTAATTATTGGGGGGAATCTCTGAACATTTTTCTTTGGAAATGGTTTAGATGCCTCCCACTGTACACAATCTGTGATCCTGAAAAAGGATGCAACATTTGGTAGAAGAAGCAAAGGAATAGCAACTTTTCAAGCCCTTTGAAAGATGCAGTTGACTGAACTCATTAGCATTTCCCTGGTGACTATTTATAGAATCCATCTACTTATCACATGTTGATTTCACTTTCCCTTCAGAAAAGAACCTCAGTGAGAGAAGAAAGAAATGGGTCTGGTACACATACAAAAAAGTTTTAGAAAATCTTCACTGGTGAAAGAAGGAAGAAAGACTTCCTTCTTTCTTCACTGCTATAAAGGGTAGTTTTATTCAAAATTATAGTTAGCAGAAGAGGGAATCAGTAAAGATATCCTAGATTTTTAGTGGATTGTCTCTGCCCTAGATCTCTGACACTCCGAAGGAACTTTTAGATGCCCTTCTAGAAATCATGGGACTGACTCAGTCTATAGAAGAAATAAAGGTCAGAAAGATCAATGAATAGATAGGTTCCTAGCTGCATTTTTACAGAGTTCTCTTAAACCCATGGTGTGCAAACAGTTCTGAAGCAGTGACCACTATAGTGGCTACTGTTATAGCAAACTAGCCACGTTATTCTGAAAATGTAAATAATTTTGTGAGATTCTCCAAACATACCAATTCTTGTTTTTTAATGTTAACAGAACTCTTCAACATTGCTTTTAATCGACAGAAGTCATCACATTTCGCAGAAATTCAGTCAATGGGACACTTGACAATTTTGTTTCACTGCTAACCCTCTGAAATCAGGCAAAAACTTTTCACTGAGAGCACAACTAAACTCAGCCTCCATTTTTTCATCCACTACCCATGACCAATATTTTGACTAAATGTACATCATGACAGAACATGATGCTTCACAAAGCCATGTTGAACCAAACATGGAAAAAAGTTTGGCAACTGCAGTTTTCAAAATAGCAAACTGATTCTATTGCAAAAGTGCATCCCACATTGTCAAAACCAGTTCACTTTTTGACTGATCGACCTGGCTTTGAAGTGTGAGCAAATCTTTTTCAAACGAACGTTTGTTCAGGCAAAGCAAACTGACAAGGACTTGAGAATTAGCAGCGTCAAACTGAAATGGGTTTTTCATTAATTGAAATGCCAACATGAAGCTCTCAAAAGCTGCAAGGTTGGCTGAATTTCATTGTCAGGTTTCCAAGCCATCTCAAATCATGTGGACAATCAAGGTCATCACACTCAAATTCACTATCTCTAGTAATTTTCTGCAAATTTGGGACATGGGTGAATTCTCCTGCCTTCGTTTGAGCTGTAGCTTAGAAGTGAACTCCTGAAAGTGCTGGGCCACATCGCAAATCAGCTTCCCCTTTCCCTGAAGTTTCAGATTGAGTTAACATAAATGACAGGTGAGATCAGTCAGGAACCCCTAATCAAATTGCCCCCGCTTATCTTCAATGGCAGAAAAACTGTCCAGCTTTCCTTTCTTGACAAGAAAGTCTCTGATTGGAGTAAGCAGTGCAAGGAACTGTTCAAGCACCTTTCCACAACTCAGCCATCATACATTGGCAAAATAGACGATTTCAGAATGCTCAGGTTCGATTTCTTTCAAAAAATCCACAAATTGGCGATGATTCAGAGCACAGTCACCATCAAGTCTTTCAGAGTATCTGTTGTGGATATCTAGGCACACAGATATCCTTGATGCAAAATGCAGTGGCAGGAAAAGCAATCTGCTGTTCATTTTATTAGATTGCAGGTGCTCTTTCAGAAGAGAGACAAATCTAGAATTTTTTCCTTATCGTAGCTGGTGCACTGTCAGTTTTAACACAAGCCAATTTTGCTAAATCCAAGTTGAAATCACTTGAGACACTTTTGAAAGCATTGAATATTATCAGATTCATGGGTACAATCTCTCAACTCACACACAGATAGCAGTTCTTCATGAATCTGGAAATCTTCTGTTCCAAAACGAATCCAGAAAAATTGAGCTGAGCAGTGTCACTGATGTCACATGATTCATCCAGTGCCACCGAGGAGGCCAAACACTGATCAATTTCAGCACGCAACCAGGTTTTGAGATCAATAGACAAATCTTTCGACCAACGTGTAACTGTTTGGTGACTCAGCTGCAAATTTTGAATGCTCTGCAAAATGTTATTTCACGTCTGTTCATTATGATTTTCAAGTAAGGTTTCCATGGCAGAGAAAATAATTTCCCTCACCGTATCTCCATCTGAGAATGACTTCTTGCAGCAAACAAATATCCACACTGCTTTCTAGCTGGCCAAAACTGCCAGTTCAGGTGAAGATAGAAACCGCTTCAAAACCTTCTGCTGCTTTTCAAAATCCAATTTCAGCTGACCAATTTTATCAGTTCACTTTTTGCTTTCAATAGGATACACTGGATCAAAATCACTGTGCTGCCCTTGGAAATGCCTTCTTCCATTGTCAGTCTTATTTGCAAGAATTATTGTATGACATAGCAAACACGTTGGTTTTTCATTCACCTCAGTGATGGCATATTCCAGTTCCAATTTCTCTTGAAATTTACGTTTGATGTCCTTCCAATCTCTCTTTTTCTTTGCTGCAGTTTCTGTTGATGATTTATTGTTTTCAGCATTGTTTGACTTGTTTCTAATGCTTTCACCTGCTTCAGAATTACGCTTTCTCATAATGGATGCAATTCTAGAAAAAATAATATTGTTCAGTTTCAACACAAAGCAAAAATAAGCAATATTTTTGGGGAGGCCAAAAAAGTACCCTCATTTTTAAAATTCAGTAGCTGGGAGTGTTCAACATGTTCAATATTTTTTAAAATTTTCAAAAACAGGAATAAAATTCAAACTGTTTTCTTCAGATGTTTGATTGTATTCTGGATTTTGTTATTTAGAGTGGCCATAACCAGCTGCAAAAAAAAAACTTTTGAGAAGAAATTTTTATATATACGACTATTATTGAACAACATTTTTGGCCGCTGAACAGCCAACATTTGAACCTAATTGTGTGCCCATGATGAACCTGAATTTAACCTGCATTTAAATAGAAGGTTGAGATGAATGCCAGGAGAAGACTGGCCATCTTGAAAACTGAACTACTTCGTACAAGAACAAATAATTTCACACAGAGAACTTCAGAAAGGCTTTGATGATAAATATCAGTTGAAAACTAGCACCCAGAAATACCAGCCGTGGCTTACAATGATGCATGATGATTCCCAGACTAAGCGGCATATTTAAACTATTCCGTGAACTGGCGGAAGTCTCCATCCAGCAGATGGGTCAAATTAATGGAAAGCGGTTTTAGAACTCAGAAAAATCTTCTGAACTTTTTTTTATTCTCTGAGAAATTTTGATTTTTACTTAATTTTTTTTAATGCAACAATTTTTGAATAAGTTCAAGAAGGAGCTAGTGCTCATGCTTGCTTTGAGAAGCTACAATTTCTGGTGTACCTAAATGTTGGAAAGACCTTGCACTATGTAGTAATTAAAAAGCTTTTTCTTGAACCAATTGTGATGCTAGGATTTTAGCTGAAGTTCTTGCTTTGTGACTGGACAAAGTTCTAGCACACAATGTACACATTATCCAAGTAGGCTTCCTTTGTAATAGACATGGCTCAGATTGACATGATTGTTGCTTCAAGAGGTTCTAAAGAACTCTTAGCTATTATTTCTTTAGATACTGAAAAGGCCTTTGATTGTATAGCGTGGGACTTTTTCATGTGTTAGCAAAATTTAGATTCAGTAAACAATTTATTGCTTAGATTAAGCTTTTATACTCACCTGACTTCCTGGATAGTTATCCCATTTCCATTATAGAGAGGTATAAGACAGGGCTGCCCTCTTTCTCCTCTTCTGTTTGATTGACTTCTAGAACCTTCAGTTGTTGCCATCAAAGCAAATCAACATATTCATGGTATCAAGGTGGGACAAACAGAACACAAAATTATACTCTATGGGTGCATCTACACAGCACCCTCAGCTTGAAATAAGCCACACAATTTGTGTTACACAAATTGGATATCTTATTTTGAGTGTATTTCAAAATAGCTTAATTCATAATTTGGCGCTGTCTACACAGCACCAAATTTCAAAATAATTCTCTATTCCGAAATACCCCTTAACCCTCGTGGAACAAGGGTTACCGGGACATTGGAATAAGCCACCCGTTACTTCAAAATCTAGTTCAAAATAATGGGCTGCTTCAATAGACATGGAATAGCTATTTCAGGATACTTCTGGTATCCCGAAGTAGCTCTGCAGTGTAGACGTACCCCTACCCTTTTATGGGTGCAGTGTAGACGTACCCTCTTATGTAAGCAGGGGCTGAACTGCTGCTTGCTATCAGCCAGCTAAAAGGAGGGGTGGGTGTGCCTGCTACAATTGTTTAGCTCTGCAAGATAATTAACTGTTAACTGTTGATATGTAAATAGAGCTCATGTCAGGATGGGGAGAGAATACGAGGTGTGGCTATGTAAATCCCATTCAGCCAGGGCTGATGGAGGGTCAGTGTTGGAATGGAATGTGAAGAATTGTAAATAATTTGGGGCTGTTTTGGGGGTCACTAATCATGCTACCCCTAAATGTGAGAACCGTAAAACATGCCACCAGTGCTTGCAGGAGAGACACCACCATCATGGTTAGAGCTCTCTGAGGAACAAGCCTCCCTGCTTCCAGAGTGGAGTGAACTGAGCTGGGGGGAAGGGCTAAAGGGCTTGAGTCAGCCTGCTTCACACCTGCCAGGTGTGAGCTGTAAGACTGGCCCAACCTGCCCCTTTCCCCCTTTGTTTTAAGGACAGACCTAAAGCAGACTCCATGAGGAGTCCTTTTGCTAGTCTAGTAGAAGCTGGATTCCTGTGCTAGTCCAGCTGGTGGCTAAAGAGTTGAAATCACTGAGAGCTGAAATCACTGGTTTGGCTGAGAGCCAGACCCATTGCAGCCAGCAAAGCAGCGGCGTGGTGTAGAACGGCAGCAGGTGAGGAGCGGTGACCAGCGGCAGGCGAGGAGCAGCAACCAGTGGCAGGTGACCAGCAGCGTGGCGCGAAGCGGCGACCAATGGCATGGTGAGAAGCGGCGGCAGGCGAGGGGCGGCAACCAGTGGCATGGCGCAGCTGGTAGGAGCGGCGGCAGACGAGGAGCGGTGGCAGGTGACCAGCGGTGTGGCACAGCTGGTAGGAGCGGCAGCAGGCGACCAGCGGAGCGTCCGGTGGTGTGGGACGAGACAGCTGGTGGAGCATGGCGGAGTGTCGTAAGGTGCCCCCTATCTATTCCCCACACCCCCATTTCTACTCAGGTTGGGAGGTGAAACCCTGCAGGTGAACTTTTGGACTCTGGGTGGCATTGACCAGGGACACCAGTGGGGTGTCGGACCCTTCGGACTTCGGGTGACTCTTGGCTGGGGTCAGAGGGTGCTTGGCTCATGTTTGGGTTATGAATTCTGTTTGTGGTATTTTCCCCAAGTTAATGCCGTGTGACTTCTCTCTCTGTTTCATTAAATGTTTCTTTCCTACACTCAGACTCTGTGCTTGCGAGTGGGGAAGCATTACCTCTCAGAGGCACCCAGGGGTGTGTGAATTTCCCAGGTTACTGGGTGGGGGCTCGAGCCACTTCTGTGTGAGATGGACCCCAAGATATTGAACCCGGTCCTGGTTGCTGCCAGGCCTACCCAGTAGAAGGGTTACACTTACATTGGCACTAAGTCTGAGGTTATCACTCCTAACCTTCTAACCTCTATTAGTAAGTTTGGGTGTACACTTAATTGGGGTTGCTGCACTGTCTGGAGCAGCTCACAAGTAGGAGTGCATGCGTCAGGGCAGACTGTTATAAAACAGGGCAGATACCCCAAACTGGTGGTATGTTCTGTAATTAGATTTCATCAACTCACTAACAAATGTGCACTTTCGGATCAATATAAGTCTGTCCATGGAGTCACAGACATTCCCCTCAGACTCTCCAGTCTATCTTGCCTCCCAGGCAAGCTGTTCTTAGTGATAGCTGGTCACCTGTACTGAAGATCACAAAATATTGAGGTTATGTCCATTTCCCAGGGATCAATCACATGCCTCAGATCAATTTGTACCTCAGCTCTTACACCAGTGCTGTGATAAAACTAACAAAAGGTTTATTAACTAGGAAACAGAAAGAGCTATTCACAGGTTAAAGCAAGTAAGCATGTGCCCACAAATGAGTTACCATCTATGGATCCTAAAGATGACAAAGACATAGCAATCTGTTAACTCAAAATGCTCTTCAGACTGGGCCAAGGAGTAATCCCTGGTGATCTCTGTCTTAGTGTCTCTGGCCCAGCAAGAATTTAAACAGCAAAAGGACGAAAAATGTTCTTGTGACCAGTGTTTTATTTTTTACATTTGGCCTTCCAGTCCAAGAGACAAGCTCTCTTACATGCAGCATTTCCAAGGTCTGATAGAGCTATACACCAATCCTTTATATGGCCCTGTTAATCCTGATAGGCCTCTTGAATGGATGGGGGAAGAGCAGATTCCCATGTCTGGGTTCATAACATGAGAGCAAACATTTTTCAAAACTATAAAGTAAAACATATATTTCCTTATACCATGGAATAGAGACATTACAAATGACATTAATGCATACAGCAACTTACAAGCATTTTATAGACTGTAATCACAAAATTCATTCTTATCAGACTATATCCATTTTGGACAAAATGAACATGCAAGTAAGCTGGTTTAGTTTCCAGCTATGAGTTTGTCAGTGCTCAGGTGACATCTGCAGACTTGACAAGAGCTGGCATCTGGTTTACTAGCAACAGAGGAGTAAATAAGAAATCTTAGGCATTAACAAATATGCCTACCAAAGCCTTTTCTCAAATTAGGGCTTTCAATGGCAATCCCTTTATATGAAATAATTAGGAATACTGATTCTCAGAAATATTCAGAACAACCCTATGGTAAACATGGTTCCAATTACTGCCCAAGTGAATAATGATTTGGAGAAATGGAGATCATTAACCCTCAGTTTGTGGGGTAAAAATAATATACTGAATTTTATTTGTCCAGAATTTTGTATGACCTGAGGCATCTCCCATTTTTTTCTATTCCTCCAACTTATTGTAAGAAATCCAATAATATTTTCAGAATATTCCTTTGGGAAGATGATAGGAAACCTACACAAGCTCTGAACAAATTACAGCTTCCCCTGTCTCTGGGAGGATTTCATTTTCCCAGCTTGAAAAATTAATCGTATCTTCTTTTTGTTAAGTCAGGCATCCTTGTGTCTGTTAGCTGTGACCCCCACCTTGGGTTCAAACTGAGTAAGAATTGGTTTACCCTCTCCCACCCTCAAGCATTCTAGGATCCAATTATTATAGATTTGATGTCTTCAGGGCTCCCATAACATCAGCTGTGAGGCAAGTTTGGTCAAATATGACTAGAAAGTTCTGTCTCCATCCATTCTTCCATATAGTGGTGGTTCTATGGAGCAATCCCATCTTTAAAATAGGTGGCAAAATCTTGACATGGAGTGATTGGATGGACAGAGGAATTATGACCATGTCCAAGCTAATTAATAATGATCAATTTAAACGCTCTGGACAATTGTATGGCACAAAAATCTCCACCAAAGACCAATAATTAGGGAGTTGCTTGGAATAGAGATTTGGATACGCAGCTCTCTCTGACCCAATAGAGTACCATTTTATCTTATGTTAAAAAGCAATTATAGACCTGAAAATACAGTTTACCAAAAGACACTTTCCTGGATGTACTGATTCCCACAAAGGCTATTGATGATGGGCCTCATAAATGCTGATCATGGCTGGAAAAGTAATTCTCTTTGTGCTACCTTAGCTCATAGGCTTTGGAGCACCCCAATGTCAAGAATTTCTGGTATGAGGTAGATGAAAGTACCAATTAGATATTCTATGCTAAATTGGAGATCTCCCCCTTAAGTTTCACTTGTGGATATATTCCTGATATCTGGTAACAAGGCATTGTGCAGCATTGGTTGCTAAAAAAGTTATCCTGCAAAAACGGAAAAGTCTGTCCTCACCAAATATTGATGCCTAGCTCAGTGATATAGCTGACCCTGCAGCTAACAAACAATTGCCATTCCACAGAAAGGGAATGCCTGACAAACTCAGAGCAATTTGGTCTGTGCTTAATATAGACCCTGAAACTAGTTTCCCTCTTCTCCCTTTTCACTTTGTTTTACCCTCTTTATTAACGTTGTGTATTATGATGGGTCTGGTATTTTTGTATATTTGATGTATTTAGAAACATTAACATTAAAAATTAAAAAAGAAAATAAAGTGTAAGCACTTTATACATGAAAGCACCAGTTAAACATGTAAATGTACAATAATTTATGCTTTCTTCCAATCACATTACTGTTAAGCTTACTTCCATGGCTGTCTATAAAGGAGAGAGTCAGAAAGTACGGTTTCATGTATTGAAAGTGCAATACATGCTTCCATCAATATCTCACATTGCTTAGGGCAGCAGAACTCTGAACATGGACTAAATGTGTGAAACATCAGTGAACCTCAGTGAGACTACCACTGTAAGCTTTCTAATATGATACTTACTTCCACTGTAGAATAGTGTGTTAAAGTACTTAGTCAATAAAGAAATGAGGAATAAAAATCTGGATGCCTCTTTGCATCTGTAGAACTAATGGTGTAATAGCCTGGGATTCTGATAGATATGAAGAAAACCTGTGACCTTTATCTGTTTTAAAAGCTTTGTGGATTTCTGAAAAAACTTCCTTCCTATTTCCAAGGCCAAAAAGCATAGAGATTATGATCTGCAACTTCATTACGTTAAAATGTTCATAAGTAAAAAGATGTCAGGCACTTGAAGGGGAGCAGACTTTGAACTAATACTTTCTTCTTTCCATCTGTAGTTGCAACTATCCATAAATCATCACCATTTGTTTGTTGCGGTACTCAAAGTCGCCAGTCAGTATTGTGGCCCCACTGTGATTTATAAAATAGACTTATAAAATACATGCAATTGGGTTCCATCTTTTGTCAGGAAAATGCCGTCCCCAGGTATTCCACAATTCTACCCCTTGTAGAATTGCCACCAGACCCACCTAAAGAATTTCCTCCAAGCATTGAAGCTTTCTTTTATTTTTCTAAAGGTATATCTCTTACAATTGTGAAGAAAACTTAGAAAAACATAAACTGAGTGTCAATGGTAGGGTGCTGTAAACCTGAGTCTGCATGGAACCTGAACGGTAGCTCTTGGGGGTTTGACCTGCTACAGTCCTATCAAAAGGACTTCAACTTTGAAGCCTGATGAGGGTCATTTGGGGCAAGTCTACACTAGAGAGTTATTTCTAAATAAGTTATTTTGAAATAATAACTCTCGAAATAACAATTTTGAAATAGCGCTATTGCTCTTTACAAGCAGGAGTTATTGTTTTGAAATAACAAGCCCTTTATTTCAAAATAGCAGGTTTGGTAGTGTGGATTCTCAGCTTGTTATTTTGAAATAAGGGTAGTTATTTTGAAATAATTCCCTAGTGTAGACATGCCGTTTACTTTCCACTTTCTTAACCCTGCTGATTATTTTAACAGAAACAGCTGGATAAGGTGCTCATTCCATAATTCCAAATTCATCTCCATGTAAAAAATAAAAATGCAAATCCACTGTCCATTACTTAGCTTCCCAAACCTTCATGGTTCATGCTCAACGGGCCTTGCAATCTGAAATGCAAGTTTTCAGTCTTGTTGAGCAATGAAATATTCTTGGCTAGCTGCAGCAGCCACTACTACAGAAGTGCAATACATTCTCAATCTCCATGGCATGAGGAAAGAAACAGCCCCAGAGGAAATAAATGCCAGAGAAATTCCAGGCCAAAGTCATCAGAAAATATTTATTGAAAAATATTCTAATATTCTAATGGGAAAACATTTTTACTAAATATTTTGTCTGAAAAAAGTCTTCCCTTTGGCAAACCCTAATTCCAGAGCTGAAATACAGGCTTGTTGCAAGTGGTGCAATGCTGAGGAAACACTTCAAATTGGGATATGTAATAAGGACACCTGGAGAGAGACAGCACAGTGGTTTAGCCATCAGGTTTAAAAAATGACACTTGGTCCCTCTATAGACCTTTTCACCTTTAAAGCTCTGCACAAATCTTTATTAATCCTCAGAATCCCATAAGTGACAGGTGGGGTCCTGTCATCTCCATGTGCATATTAATGATCTCATGATACTTTCTAGAGTGGCTTACGCTGGCCTTCACCCAAATTTCCCTCCCCTACAACTATGTGTTTTGTGCACCAGTTATGCACTGGGCTGCTGCCCTCAATAGCTGCAGGAAACTAAAATTGCATTTTTCTCATTGAGGGCTTCATCCAAAGCCCAATAAGACCAACTGAAAGACTCCTTTGATTTCACTGGAGTAGGGATCAGGCCCTGCTTAACTGACTATTGCATCACATCTGAGACCATGTGAAGGGGGTTTCAAATGGTACAATTAGTCTTGGGCCTTTGTAAAGTTTTTTTGGTTTTGGTTTTTACTTCTCCCTCTTTTCTGCTGTCATCTTCACCTTCTCTGATGAGAGCCCCAAATGGTGCATTCAGGGCCCTGCTTAGTGCTCCAAATGCACCATTTGGGTCACATTGAGTTCTTTGTTGATGACATCGGTATCCACACTGGGTCTTTGTGAGGTTGGGAATGCGGTGAGATTCAGTGGGACTCGGGGTGTCTCAGGTTAGGGGTCTCTCTGGGATTACAGGTTGGTCATTCAGTGAGGTTGGGTAATTCTGCAGCTGTTGGCAGGGAGGTTCAATAAGATTCAGTAGGGTGCCATGTCTCTCTGGGGCTATGTACAGTGACACTAGGGGTGGGGTGGTCTCTGAGTCCATGGGACCTGTTCTGAGGCTGCAGCCTCTGCCCTCCTGTCCCTACTGCTTTCTGCCCAGCCCCATTACACCTCATCCCTCCCTGCTACCAGGAGGATTTAAATGCCAAGATTTTTCAGAATGAGACTGAGCTCTTCACCAAATTTTGCAAGAGAGTCATTAGGGATGACTTGGAAACATTGGTCTCCTTAGCCACATTCACAAAAGATCTTTAAATGTGAGTTTCCCTAAAACAGAGAGGAGTCCTGTGGCACTTTAGGCCTGGTCTACACTAAAGGGGAAAGTTGACTTAAGGTACGCAACTCCCGCGATGTTAATTATGTAGCTGGAGTCAAGGTATCTTAAATCACATGTTGGTGCTGTTCACACAGCGGAAGCCTGATGGGAGCACATGCTCCTATTGACTTCACTTACTCCTCGTGAGGAGCAGGACTACCAGTGCCGACGGGAGCACCCTCTCAGTTCATATTAGCGGGTTTTCACTAGACCTGATAATCTGAACCCCGGAAAATCGACTGCAGCAGTGTCAATCTTCTCAGTAGTGCGGACAAGCCCTTAGAGACTAACAGATTCAGATCTGTTAGTTTCTAAGGTGCCACAGCACTCCTTGTTTTTTGCAGATACAGGCTAACATGGCTACCCCTCTGAGACTTTTCCTCTAAAACAGAAACAGGGCTGCATATTTTTGTTGTCTTCATGGAAGATGGTTGGAGGTATTCTTACTCACCAGATGCAGTCTGGGCCAATACATAGGTCAATGTTTGCTCTTCAGACGGAGGGTATGACCCTGACCAGACCCCAGAAATGAGACTAGGTGATAAATGCATGATAAATAATAAAAATAAGAAGTTACTTAAACTTGTCAGTTTGGGTTTGATTCTAAAACCTTATCTGTGGTTTGCGCGGCCATCACATAGCATAGCTGCCTTAGTCCAACCCAAAGTGTTGACAAAGAAAGCCCTAATTTACATTCGTTAAGTTTAGCTCTTCTATAAACCAGGACAGACCAGGTTACTTAAAATAGGTGCCATTGATGGCTGAATCAAGGCTAATTTTTAGTATAGATATGGCCTAAAAATAGTGATGATGCAAGGGAATGAAACCTTATTTGTTCAGAATCGCTTTGACAATTAACCCGGGAGGGGGAGGCAAACATCTACCCACCCTATTCACCACAGAGCTATACACAGCCATAAAAGGCCCTGTTATAAAGGGAGGTAAAACAGGCTGAGTGAAATGCTTCAGCTGTGAGAAATGTTTCAGCTGGGTGATTTGCTCTCAGCAAATTCCATAGCCTGAAGGCACTATTAACAAAAACTCTGGTTCCTGCCATCCCCAATCTGTATTTAGGTATAGCCGCTAAGCCTGTGCTGGAAGAGCAAGGAGTGAGAGATGGGACAGTAAAGAAGCAAAATGCAAGTGGAAGACATCATGCCTCGCCCAGCAGGATTAACAATGTTGTAGAAAACATCATGTGACTACAGTGTGGTGACTAAAGAACAGGAGAGGCATTTCGCACAGGTAACACTAAGCCTCACCATCAGGGTTCTGGGCCTGCTGGAATCCTCCTAAATCACCTTCTGGGAGAGAGACTGAACCATAAGGATCTGCAAAAACCAGGCCAAGAAATGACAGGGAAATAAGTGAGCAGGATATGCCCTGTCTGGCTTGCAGGGGGGAGGGTTTTAAATAAGATACAGTTCAGCCTTCTAGCTAAAGGGCAGCTGTGTGGTTAAGGTTCCCTAACTGTCTTGCCAAAGATCATTTTCATGCTGAGTTTGTCTACCACTTCAGTTACCAGCTGCTTGGCTTGTTAACCTGGGACTTCAATATCCATGCTTGTTTGTAACCCCAGGTTTAGCAGTGGTTGAATTTTGGGGCACTAGCCTCTGTACTGCATTGTGTGGCCTGATGCCTTAGCCCTTTGTGGTGCAGTGTGTGAAAACTTTACTGTCCAGAGAACAAAGTCAGTCTGTGCCGTACTTTTGGCAGACTTCAAAAACACAAGTCCAGTGGGGGCTGCATCAGCATTGCAAAGCAATAGGATTTGAACTCTGGGTCCTGACTTGACTCAGGTTGGGATCTTCCATCCCCATGAAGTCCTGGGTCCAAGGCCTAGGTGAGCATGATTTGTGCATAGATGGAAGGGGAGTTAGGCTTGTGCCTGAGTTTGATTCCTGATCTTACATTGCAGTGTAGTTCTGTCTTAAAAGGACATTTCTGCTTCTCCCAGCTGCAAACTGGGTCCCTCATCCCTCAGGTTTTGAGCAGTCAAAGGCAATTGGATGTGCTGCTGCTTACAGAACTCACTTGGCTATGAAACTGACTCACGTTAACCATGTCAACCCAATAAACCATTGGTTCAGGGGCACTTTGACTTTTGAAAGGCATCATGCAGTTGATCCTGGACATGAAAAAGAACTGTCAGGACATTGAATCCATCTGGTGGCTGCTCAGGTTCATTCTCCACTGAACAGTTGCAGAGTGAATTCCAAGAAGTGCTGGGTCACCAGCACCACGAGGCTCAGGGGACTTGGTATTCTGCCTTCTCCCCAACAAACAACCTGCTTCAAATTGACCCCGGGTTTACCTATGGCCAGGACAGCCCCTGGTAGAATCCCAGGAAGCAGTTAAAATACTCGGTTTCCCCTGTGCTTCTGGAGGGAAATGAATTGTGACTTTCCTTTTATAGCCAGGCCACCGACAGGGAGGGCAAAAGGAGCAACCATCCTGGGGCCTGGTGATTCAAAAGGACCTGGGGGGCACCTGGCAGCTGCTGTTAATGCTACAGTGGTGGCACCCAGAGCCCCGGACCCTTTAAATCACCACAGGAGCACTATGCAGTACATTACAGGCAGCACTGAGGCCTGTAGGGGTGAGGTCATGTGCCACACCAGGCGGTGCTGATAGCTGGCTGCCTTGGCCCCATCTCCAGCCTCAGGCACCTCCCCTTCCAGAAGGGCAAAACTAGACCCCCACACCGTGCCCAGGGGGACAGCAAGGCTGTCAGCTCTCTTGTTTGCAGCCTATAAAACAGGGGTAGGGAACCTAAGGCCCTGGGGCTGGATGCAGCCTGTGGCTCCAGCCCACCTGCAGTCCCCTGTGGGGTCTGGAGCACATACTAGCCTGGGCCTCACAAGGCTCTGGTATGCGAGGGGAATGTGGGAAGTGTCTTTCTCCTTCTTAGTAGGGGGTCACGACAGTGAAGGGTTTTTGTTTTGTTTTGTTTTTAATTTGCTTCTCACTTGAGTGCGGCCCCTGATTAATTTTACTGTGAGTCAGCGGCCCCCTGACCCAAAAAAGCTTCCCCACCCCTGAAAGGACACTGGAATGCCTGTAACTTTCACTTGTGTGCTGGCTCTCCTCTACTGGCTGGTGTGCTGACAGGGGGTGGGTGGTAAAACCAGGGCCCCATGGCGTTCTGTCCACTTGCTAGCAGTAGGGGTGGGAGCATGGGGTGCACAGAATTTGCTTAGTCACTGAGCCCAGCGGGACTTCCCTCGCTCTCCCAGAACGGGGGCGGGGCAGCACCACGCCAGAAAACGGCGGCTGGCGCGCCCGGCCTATCAAGGATTGCACAGAGCTCAGCAGGGCTCCAGCAGACCAGCCAGAAAAGGGGCGGGGCCAAGCAGTGCCGGGGAAGGGTGGCTGGCAGTCGCCGGCGCTGCACCTCCGGCATACTGCCACGGCCTGTGGGGGCGGGGCTCCAACCCCTGGGCCCAGCGTACCAGGATGCAGACACGCCGAGGGGGCGGAGCAATGCTCCGTGACGGCCTTTGGCGGGCCGGTTGAAAAGGCCCCGGGCCGGAAGCAGAGGGGCTTGCATTGCAGGAGCTGCCAGTCCCCGGGGGGGGGGAGGACGCTTTACCCCGCCCAGGTGGAGGAACTGGCAGAGCCTCCCTGAAGGCCGGAGCAGCAAGACTGGAACCTGGGTGGACGGCGGAGCGGTAAGCTCTAAGGATTCACCCGGAGGGACCGGCACACGGGGAGGGGATAGGAAGCAGCCTGGGGCAGAGCGCTTTTGGCGCCTGTGGGCTGACGCACTTCGGGGTGGAACCCTGTCAGCCGGGTAAGGGTTAACCACCCTGAACCCTTAGGGCCCGGGCTGGGACCCGGTGGAGAGGAAGGGCCCGGGTCCCCCTAAATCCCCTCCTCCAACACACGGTACTCCAGAGGTACACGACGCAATCGTCTGGCCAGCCTCAGGAGTAAAGAGTGTCACTGTTGAACCCCCTAAGTAGGGGCAGGATCTAGGGGCTGAGGGACCCCAGGGATTCCCCTTTTCTTCCCCACCCCCCCACCCCCACCAGACCTTTGGAGACAGTGGGCTCGCTGGGCCCCATCCTCCACTTAAGTATGTGATGCAGGGAGTAAACTGAGGTGGTGGGCTTGCAGGGCCCCATCCTCTTGCCAGAGGGGGGAGCTCGCACCCATAAACCCACCACAGTCACCCTTTCTCAGACTGAGTCCTGGGGATTCCAAATGCAGTTGTCGGGGGGATTAGTGTATCACCAAGATTAGTCACAATCCAGACCCATAACTGTTGGAAAGGTCTAGAATGACTCCATGTGCTCCAGTCCATTTTAAGCCCTGCGTATCCCAGTGTTCTCTCCTCTCCCCCAGTCCAATCTTAAATACATCAGCAATGGGATTGTTTCCACTTCCCTTGAGAAAGTACATTGCAGATGGCTAGGTTCTCATGGTGAGCGCTGTTTCCTGATAATCAACCTAATGTTCCCTTCCTTAACTCCATGGACACGTTTCTTGAGGCAGACTTATATACCCCAGCAAACAGGACACAGGTTTTTGTGGCTGCTCTCTTTTATTTGTGGATTCTGAAATGGAATATAAAATAAAAAGGGGGAGAAAATCAAGTCATTAAATGGAACTCATTTGCATTAGATGCCTCAGCACTTGTGTTTTCCCTGGATGCAGTATATAGAAATACATTAAAGCAGCTACTGAATTTTTTATATTATTCCTCCTTTATAGGAAAACCAAGTGCTGATGCATGCCTTTACTGAGTATAAAAGTAGGAATTTATGGTGGGAATATTAGCAGACCCTTAACTCTTTCGATAGATGTAAAGTCACTGCTACAAAACTGCAAAGAGTGGAGCATGGAGACGACTTTGGGATGAGACTGACATGGCCAGGAGGATCATGAGCCAATATGTACAGCACCTTAATATCTGGAAAAACTGAAGCAAATACTACAGTGGTTTTGGAAGTAAAGAACGAGCAAACCTAACTTTACCTAAGCAGATGAAATGAAGCAGATGGGAAGCTCCTGAGAGGATAGTAATACAAAGGTGGGAAATTATGCTTGGTGGTTTTGGCAGAGACCCAAGACCCAGCACTGCAGGAAGTCGATTAAAAATTAAATTGGAACCGTATGACAACGACATCCTCCCCCTCAGCTACCCAATGCTTGTGTAATGAACAGATGTAGCCGCTCAGGGAGCCACAAGGACAGGAGATGAGGGGCCAGCCCTAGTGATTCAGGGGCTGCTTATTGTACGTAGGGTTTGCTGGCGGCCTTTCAGGCAGGGAGTGATGCATCTCCTTTTCTCTCCTGCTGGTAGCTTTCTGTCAATGGAGAGCTTTGCTCTGACGGGTGGGATTCAAATGTCATTGTGAGCTCCAGAATGAGAGTGGTCCCAAGGGACAACACCCCCCTGTTTCAAGACATAAGCTGTCCAAACCACAGGCTGGGTTTAGGAAGAGTCTCTCTCTAACCTCTGATACTGGCCACTGCCAGAGACAGGCTACTGGAATTAGATTGGCTCCCGGTGTGATTGGCATTGCAGTTCCTACATTCTTCATCGATGCATCTTGGGAGAGCAGTAGAATTGATGGGAAGGAAACATAATTGAAATGACATTGGCAGTCAGAATAGATGTATTGGTCAGGAGCAGAACTGAATTGATTCAGGAGAGGGGTGGGCACAGAACTGATTAATTGCTTGGGAGAATGACCTGAGACAAATCGGAGGGAAGGAAGAGACCGAATTGAATTAATTAGACAGGGTGGGGAGTGAGTGAGAGCTGGAAGAATTACTGAGAAGCTGCATGAGTATTAATGAATGGGAGGTGTGTGCAGTTTTGAAATGGGTGTGGGGTAGTTGAAAATGGCAGCGGGGGAGAACCAGATATTACATATTGCTTGGATCAGTTTGCACCTACCAAACTGTGTCATGGCCACGCTGCAAAAGTTCTCATTACAGATGCACACCCACCATCCGAGATTAGGCAAGCTGATCATCATGTAACTACTCAGTTTATTTTTCAGGAACAGGGTTTATAGTCAGTTTTTCCAGTTAAGTCACTTAAAATAAATTTATAGGCCAAGTGGTGTCAACTCCCTCTTTATTATGGGAAAGTGCTGCTGTTTAAATGGGAAACCATAAAAACAGTGTCTCACTTCTCTGCAGTACAAGCATCTTTGGCAGCTAGGCTGTGTCACAAGCCGAGGTGGGAATTTTTCGTAAGGCCCCTTGTTAAACTATTGGCAGTGGCTCACTGCTGTAACATCCATGATTTGAAATAAAAGGAAGTGGCATGACGAGAAAATTAAAACAATGAAACAGAAATAAGAACATAAGAACGTCCATACTGGGTCAGATCAAAGGTCCATCTAGACCAGCATCCTGTCTACTGACAGTGGCCAATGCCAGATGCTCCAGAGGGAGGGAACACAACAGGGAATCATTAAGTGATCACTCTCCCATCACCCATTCCCAACCACTGACAGAGGCTAGGGACACCATTCCTACCCATCCTGGCTAGCAGCCATTGATGGACCTAGTCTCTATGAATCTATCTAGTTCTTTCTTGAATCCTTTTAAAGTCCTGGTCTTCACGACATCCTATAGCAAGGATTTCCACAGACCAACCATGCACTGTGTGAAGAAAAACTTCCTTTTTTTTTTGTTTTAAACCTGCTACCTATTAATTTCATTTGGTGACCCCCTAGTTCTTATGTTATGGGAACAAGTAAATAACTTTTTCTTATTCTCTTCTTTTACCTCCTTACTCTCCTCATTTCTAAGTTGAAAAGTCCCAGTCTTTTTAATCTCTCTTCATATGGGGCCTGTTCCAAACCCCTAATCATTTTTGTTGCCCATTTCGGAACCTTTTCCAATGCCAATATATCTTTTTTGAGATGAGGCGACCACATCTGTACGTAGTTTTCAATATGTGGGCGTACCATGGATTTATAGAGAGGCAATAAGATATTCTCTGTCTTATTCTCTATTCCTTTTTTAATGATTCCTAACATACTGTTTTCTTTTTTGACTGTCACTGCACATTGAGTGGATGTTTTCAGAGAACTCTCCACAATGACTCCAAGATCTCTCTCTTGAGTAGTTGTAGGTAGCTAAACTAGTCCCCATCATATGTATAGTTGGGGTTATTTTTTCCAATGTGCATTACTTTACATTTACCAACATTAAATTTCATTTGCCATTTTGTTGCCCAATCACTTAGTTTCATGAGATCTTTTTGAAGCTCCTCACAGTCTGCTTTGGTCTTAACTATCTTGAGCAGTTTAGTATCATGTGCAAATGCATTAATTTTCCAGAGAAAATAATATAGTCAATAGTTGTGTTTGTGGACGATTGTCAGAACCAGACACAGCTGTCATAGCAAATGCACTTAGGCAGTCAATTGGTGTCAGACACCATCTGAAAGGCAATTTCCAAACTCAGACAAACTGTCAGGAAGAAAAAGTTTTGAACACTTTGCTGAGGATTTGCTTATTAAAAGTTAATGGGTACAGCAAATAGGAAGCTCTGCTTACATGGAGGGAATATGGCCCACTAGGTAGCGCACTGGACTGGAACATGGGAGATCTACATTTGTTGCACCTTTACTAAAGGCCTGTAGCATGACCACAACCAAATCACCTGATTCCTCTGTGCCTCAGTTTCCCAATCTTTGAGATGATCCTGCACTCTTTCGTAAAGCACTTGGAGATCTTCTGATGAGCTAGGACTTACGAGAGAAAAGGCCTTGACCTTACTGTGCAATTTTGCCTTTCTAGGAAACTCGGATTTCTGTTTAATCTAAGGTATTTATAAAGCCCAAATGCAGTTCCATGGGGCTACTGATATGGGCTACTATTCATTAGGCTGCATCAGCATGTGTCTGCAAAATCCTATTCTGCTGTGCATGCTCTGACCTGCAACGAAGGCAGGACTGGACACACAGCACTAGCTGATTGCAAAAGACTGAACACGGACACTGTTCCAGACAGGGAGCCACTGTTCTAAGACACCTTTATTTTAATTAATCAAGGCGTATATGATGTCAGTACCCAGTGTGGCATCTGCTTGCTGCCCTCTCAGAAACTCTTTCAAGATCCCTCACCTATGATAATCACAAGGCAGACTACTGAGAAGTTGAGACTAACGTGGCATTTTGTCACTAATATGAGTAACATGGAAAGTGGTGAAATAATTCAGTTCTCTTGTTGTCTCCCTGAGATTGCTTCTGCATCCCAAGCACTCCCCAGTGTGTCCCTTCAACATGCTTTGAATGCTGCTACTCCGTAGACAGCTGATCCACCATAAAGCCAATCTAGCAACACTGTAAAATCTCAGTGTTATAGAGCTTACGGGGGGGATAGGTCTGAACAAAGATCAAATGACAGCTGCAAGTTTTTTAACTTTTTCTTATTAGACATGGAAGGCAAGAGGGAACCCATGCTGTGCCTGTAATCCAAAGCCTGCTAAAGAAGGCTCAAGTTCTGTCAGGTCCCAGAAAAGAATCCCTCTAGACACTGGGAATAATGCAGCAACTTTTGCCATGCTAAAGATGGTTCAGTTATTCTATGCAATATTCATAGGCTTCTGCTAGATTCTTGGCAGTTATAATCCTGGAAAAGTCAATAGCTAAATTCCCAAAATTCATGCACACAAAACAAAAACCAATTTGTTTAACAGGCTCTGAACAATTCTCTGATTTCATTACATTCACTTTTTCCTGGAAGAGTGTGATGATAAGAAGCCAAGAGACAATGTGAGAAAGCCATTAATGATATCCTTCAGGTAGCCGAGGTGACATTGTTTTCCCACAAAAAGGATTTTTGATCACAGGTTCCATTACTCAAGAGACAATAAAATGATGTAAATGATAGCTTCATGCACAGTAGACATTAGAAGAATCTTCATGGCAATAGGCATCTCCCCTTAATTTTGCAGAGAGAGAGGGGGGTACACAAGTCTACTATATGTACGCAGCATGACACATTTGTTTCAGTTTAATTTTATTTAAAACACATGAAGAAACATACAGGGCCAGATTCTGTCTTCGATCGATCCTAGGAACTTCCATGGACATCAGTGGGCAAAGGGTATGGCTCATTTCATGAACTTAGCATGAGCTTTACTCCTGAGGAATTTCGCTTCTCTTTAATGAACTGTTACTTTCTCTTTCATGTGGGTGGACACTTGGATTGGAGCCAAGCTGATCTCTACAGTCAGCAGCTCCTTTGAGCGGCAGTCCCTCCAAGCCTTGATTTAAATGTCTTTATTTGTAAACTGATGCTTTTGGAGGGTATCCTACAGACTGGCTCTGGTCTGAGTACAGTAGTTCCAGCACTTTTTGACAACTCTAGCAAACTAAAAACTTGATGGAAACAGCCAGTACCTACTGCCTCCCTAGCACAGGGAAGGGCTGAGCAAGTTTCCCAAACCACTCTTACCCACATGCCTCAGTGTGCCACAGCTCTATCTATGGGTATAGGTATAGCTCAGTTTCCAGAGTCCGGACCCATTCCCTTTTTTGGCCTAACTGCTGAGATGATCAAAGGCACCCAATCATTTCTTTGTATTGTTGCCAGGTGCCCACAAGGACCATGACTGGGATCCCTTCATGTAGGCCACTGAACAGCTAACAAATTGCAATGATTTTCAGTCACTGTTGAACTGGTCCCTCTAGAAGCTGGCATCTTAGAAGAGTAAGACTCACTGTGCTAGTACCATTCCTGAGGGAATCCACAGGCCCCCAGCTTCCTACATATGCAGCCCACAGCAATGGGCAGAAGGGACTTCCACAAAATGTCCCTTCTAGAAGACATCAGGTGAAATCCCAACCCCACTGAAGTCAGTGAATGCTGCATCTGCCTAGACCACCAGTGCAAAGCCAGCACTGGGTGTTAGTGGCTATATTGCCTGCAGTCTTGAAACTTGAACCCACAGTCTGTTGTCCCAGAAAAAAAAATGTGCTGTCAATTGATGCATTAGCACGTTGCTCTTGAGCAACATGTCCAAAGACCACCAGCGCTTTGCACTGCAAACAAGTGTAAGCAATGCATTGCTAATAGAAAGCAACATGTAGTCACATGACATAACATAATAAACAGCAAGTTTAAAACATTCAGGGTATGTCTACACTGCAACACTATTTTGAAATAACTAGCGCTATTCTGAAATAATTTAGTCCATGTCTACACAGCAGGCAGTTATTTCGAAATAGTGTCAAAATACTGTCAAGCTGGAGGAGTTCTTACTCTGACTCCTGTAACCCTCATTGTACGAGGAGTAAGGGAAGTGCTCTCTTTCGAAATAAGTGCTGTGTAGACGCTCCCTATTTCAAAATGAGCTACGCAATTGACATACCTCAATTTGCGTAGCTTATTTTGAGTAAAGACTTGCAGTGTGTTCACACGCTCAGAAACCATGTAGCTCGGGAAGCTGCATGGGTCTAGTGCATGAAAATCACAGCACTTCTCACCTACCACTTCGCTCATCGTTGTTTAAACTACCCGTCTGCATTACCCTAGCTCTGGTGATTCCCAGCAATGAAGGCCAGTGGTTTTCCCAACCATGAGGGCCACATTCACCTTATGTTTAGTGTAGTTCACAAAGGCAAGGGCCTATTGATTAGATACAGTGGCCCACTGCATTTCTTATAGCAAGCATTTGTATTGAAATCATTTAGCCCTGAAATTAGGCCCTTTTCCATGGCCATGCAAGAGGATAGACTTAATTTCAGCAGATAAAGCTCATTTGGACATGAATAGCAATGTCTACAGTGCAGTAAGGAACAAAAAGAGCTTAGTAACCAGTTATTTAAGGGCTCAGTATTGCTTCCATTAGGTGGATTAAAGCAGGTATATTAGGGAGAATTTTAATTCTAAGGATCTTTATTTAATGAAGGTGAAAACTGCCTTCTAACCATGAATTAATGTTTGTAAATAACTCATTCCTGAACCAAATCCCAGTAATTTCCTCTCTGATCCTTTCCAATCCCTGCATCTATTACCTGTTTAATGCTTGTAAGAACATAAGAATGGCCATACTGGGTGAGACCAAAGGTCCATCTAGCCCAGTATCCTGTCCTCCAACAGTGGTCAACGCCAGATGCCCCAGAGGCAATGAACAGAATTGGTAATCATCAAGGGTATGTCTAGACTGCATCCCTCTGTCGGCAGAGGGATGCAGATTAGGCAGGTCGACATTGCAAATGAGGCAGGGATTTTAATATCCTGTGCCTAATTTGCATAAAAATGGCCGCCACATTTTACCGACTCAGCACTTTGTCGGCAGAAAGTGGTACTCTAGAGGGGGATCTGTCAAGAAAGAAAGCCTTTTTTGACAGATCCTGTAAACCTCCTTGCAGGAGGCATAAGGGATCTGTCGAAAAAAGCTTTTTTTCTCGACAGATCCCCCTGTAGACTGCCACTTTCTGCTGACAAAGTGCTGAGTCGGTAAAACATGGCGGCCATTTGGATGCAAATTAGGCGCGGGATATTTAAATCCCTGCCTCATTTGCAATGTCGACCTGCCTAATCTGCATCCCTCTGCCGACAGAGGGATGCAGTCTAGACATACCCCAAGTGATCTTGTAAGTTGTGCACAGTTATCCTACTAGAGGCTAGAGGCAAAACAAAATCAAGTTACTGAAAATGTCTTCCTCAGTGATCTGACACTATTAGCTAAGATTCTACCACAATACCTCTGGAGAGACTAATTGTGCCAGAGAATAGCCCCATAACATACAGTATAGCACATTCCTACTCAACATGTGGCCCGTGTGGGTTGATATGTGTTTTAGTAGTTAAATTCCAGAACTGTTGTGAAACCAAAGCAAAAAAGTAGTTATTATAATGGTGTCACGTTATTGGATTCTAAAGATCACTGTTGCACCCATGGGGGCAGGGGGTTTGCCCCAAAAGTCTGTACAAAGGGGGTCATGTGAGGTGTCACATGAAAGCTTAAGTTCTACTGATTCTCTATATGCTATTCATGTACTTGTATAATATCTGTGTGTGGAGTTATAAATATGTACTCTGTGTTGATGCTGGAAAATTCTCTGTCTGAGGCAGAGCAATGTGCCAAGAATGTTCGTTCAATGGCTATGCTAATTAGCGAGGCTCCAGGGACAATAGATCTCTAGGTGCCAAAGACACGCCTGAGGAATGAATCTGGATGCCTGCAGACCAGCCAGAATAATGATTGCTGTCTTGGGACACAAGAATAGGTCCCTGGGCCATGTGACCCACTCCAACTTGGAAGAGAGCAGGGATGGATATAAAATGCCATGTGGCAGACTTCATTTTGTCTTGAGTTCAGCTCCTGATCCCAGATGCAGCCTTGCAGGGAACAACGAGCCGGAAAGAACTGTGGACCCATCCTGACATCGGATGTACCCAGAAACTTTTAAGATAGCAGTTTATAACATCTCTGCTAAGAGCCTGCATTGAGAACTTGGTGATTCGATGCATGTAACATATTCTCCTTAACGACCTTACTCTCATGCTTTTCTTTCTTTTATTAATAAACCTTTAGATTGTAGATTCTAAAGGGTTGGCTCAGCATGATCTTGTGGGTAAGATCCAGAGTGTAAATTGACCAGGGATCTGTGGCTGGTTTCTTGGGACGGGAAGAACCGGTTCGAGGTAGGTGAGATTAGAGATCTATAACCCCTCACCTGTGTGGTAGGCCTAGGGCTGATTGGGGCATAGGAAGAGCTATGGTGTCAGAGGGGTTTGCTCATGAGGCTTCTGGCTGGCCAGATTGGCAGCTGAAGCACTTGGTGTGACGGGTTTGTGGCCTATTTGGGAAGGTCTCCAATCTGGGCCTGTAAGGAGCCCTGAGTTTGAGCAATTCGCCCTGAGCGGACGCCCTCAGCTGTGCCCAGACCCAGCCTGGTCCATCACAAATGGTCTTCTGTTGATATGCGTTTTAGTAGTTAAATTCCTGCACTGTCATTACTCATTAAAAGTGTTGTCATATGGATGGAAATTGGGTAAATACTGCATTTTATTAATATCAGCAATATGACTTAAATGGGGCCTGCATGTTGTATAGTCTTGCCTTAATTTGTGTATTCATGCCTGTCAGTGTGAAAGGAGCTATTTGCATATATTTGCATATATATTTGCATGTACATGCAACCACACTTAAGTTGCAGCCCTCGGCATGTGCTGTGAGTATCACTGTGGCCCCCAGGGCTTCCAAAGTTGAGCAGCTCTGCAGTAGCAGATGCTGACAATATCCAGAGGCATTAAAGCTTAGAGACTGAAGTGCCATGACACCATTCTCCAATAGACTGAGGAAATAAAATGTACTAGGGCATGTCTACCCTAGGAACTCCTGAAATAACTATTTTGAAATAGCATGTACATACTACAAGGAAGCTTTGAAATTAATCCTAGGCACATCCCTTAATGTGGATGTGCTACCTTGACTTAGAGCCTCAGGAAGAACTGGGGAGTAATTATATTGAATGACTCTGGGGAGTAGTTATTTCAAAATAGCAGCCGTGGAACATCCACACTAATTCTATTTCGAAATAACTAATTTGAAATATGCATTATTCCTCATGGAAAGCAACAATTATCATTTCAAAATAACCAACCCATTATTTTGAAATAACAGGCTTGATAGGCTGTGTCTAAACTACATCCCTTTTTCAGTAAAGGGATGTAAGTTAGGTACATCAATATTCCAAATGAAGCCGGAATTTAAATATCCTGTGCTTCATTTGCATAATGGCTGTTGCCACTTTTTTCCGAAATGGGGCTTTTTCGAAAAAACAAAAACAAAAACAAGGCAGTTTAGACAGGGCATTTTTGACAGAAATGCCCTGTTTTGAAAGATCCTGTACTCCTCTGTTGAACATGTCCCATCTAAACTGCCAATTTTTTTTGAAAAAGCCCCTTTCTGAAAAAAAGCAGCAGCTGCCATTATGCAAATGAAGCGCTGGATATTTAAAACCCCGGCTACATTTGCAATATCGACGTGCCTAATTTCCATCCCTTTACCAAAAAAGGGATGTAGTTTAGACACAGCCATAGTGTGGACACTTATCTTGTTATTTCAAAATAAGGGGGGTTATGTTGAAATAACTCCCTAGTGTAAACCAGAGCCTAGTGAGAGAGAATAAAGTGCTTCTTCTAGGCAATGGCACACAGAGCCGGTTGTTTAACAGTTACTTGGCAAGATAATAAAAAATTGGTGCCTGTTTTTTAAAACGTCACTGCACATGTGTGCATCACAGCATTCGTTTTATCCATACTCTCAGACAGTGTCCCGTTCACTGGAAACATACAGGGCATGAAAACAGACAGCTCAGGATAACTAGCATTGTCTTTGAATCACAGGCATGAGAAGTAGGGATGGGGAGGGGGTGCTGCAGCACCCCCAGCTTATGCACCTGGCTTCCCTGCACTTGGGGGTTGGCCCTACTCCCGGGTCCTCCAGCACTGGGTCTCAGCTTCCAGGCAGCCCCCACAGGATCCTGCTGGCCCCAAGCACTTTGCCATCCCCATGGGATCCTGCCACCTGCTGGCCACACAAGCTTTGCCAGCCCCAGGATCCTGCTGGTTCCACGGGCTCCAACATTCCTCAGAGTCCCGCTGGCCCTGCTGCAGGTCCCACAGCCCTGGGATACCATTACCAGCTCAGGGATCTGCAGCTGCAAACTCCTCCAGACTGGATGCAGCAATGAAGTCCAGTCCGCTCAGTCTGGAAGAATTAGCAACCTGATCTCAGCAGATCCAAAGGTGGGGTGCAGCTCAGCCTCCCCACCCCAAAAATAGTTCCAACATCATGGCTTTGAATAAGCTACAAGGTACATGGCAACCACAGCAGCCATGATGGGAGTTGAGTTTATAGCTATTATTAATCACTGGATTTAGAGGAGGGCACCGCTGGAACGTGTGGGGGAAAGCTCTAATCAATTTGTGAGAGAACAGATTAAAACTTTGCCTAAGTATGAGACAGTTTGAAATACTTTACAGTGGCACTACTGGCCACAGACCCTGTGAGCATGGTGGGAAGTGTAGCAGGAAATACCTGACTGCCGATTGCTATTTTTTTTCATGGACCATTATCTCAAAGGGAGTTCCCTGACATATCTGTAAAAGATGCAGACTTGTGATTCAACAAACAGGGCACTGGATGTCACAAGCTCTTTGCAAGAAATACGGCTGATTTTTAGAAAGCGGAAAGCAAATATTCTAAATGGCACAGTTGTGCTAACACTCCTGCTTACACTGGGAGAGAATATTAATCCCAGAGTCACAGAGGACAAATGATGTGTTGACAGCTATTTGTAAGCATACAAGCTTGCTATGTCTGATGGTCAAAATTCTTTGGCTGGTCACTTATCTCCTGGAAATTGCAAATATTTCACCCTTTCAAAGATGCCGTCCTAATGATATCTTGTTTTTCAACTCAGATTTCCTTAGTTCCTGAGATTATTTTACACTGCTAACAAAGGTTCTTTAAATCTCACTTCAGTCCAGTGTGGTCAATTTTATCATTATTTATTCTTTGTGGGAGGAGCCCAGTTGTGGGCCATGAACCTCTCTGTGCTAGGTGTTGTACAGACGCAGAACAATGAGACTGTTTATTGTGAGACTCGTTTTCCAGAAGGCTAATCTGGAGCACAGAACAAATACATGACTTACACAGTCAGTTAGGGACAGAGCTAGGAATAGAAGCTAGAGGTCCTGACTCCCGATTCTTACTTTCAGCCGCTCGACTACAGTGTCATTTCCCCAACTCTTCCCCATTACCCTAGCAGACACGCTTACTGCATCACCAGCATGGCTGTTCATTTCTGTTCTTTGTCTTTTTCATTTGCAAACCTGGAACATAGCCACAGATCAGCAGGAGTGGCCCAAGGCCCATCCACTTTGTATCCAGGGCAACCTCCCATCAACCTGCCCAGTGAGCCAGCCGGGGAGTGGAAGTAGCAGGGCTGAAATGATGGGCAGGCAGCAGAACAGGATGAGGTCCTGTGTGTATACCCTGCTCTCCAGGTACATCCCTTAGACTGTTGGCCAGTGTGTCCATTCTCCCCCAAGGCCGGCTGGGGTGTATGTGTGGTGCCATCTCTCCTGTCCCACTCCCCCTGTCCTCCATTCTTGCCCATCCACCCGAAGACAGGGTTCACCTCCGTGGGCCCTTCTGGCTACTCAACTGTTGCAAGCAAAAAATAAAAGCCCAGATCCCTTTTCATCTCCCCATCCCAGTGACACACTTTTCGAAAGGAAACCTTGCATCACTCTGCACATTCTACATCTTTTGTACCATTGCTCATTATTTTAATTAATTCACGTTTCACTTTTTCCCTCTGGAATGAGCAAGATAAGGATTTGTTATTTACTCACAAACTGGCCTGCACTGCAAAACATGCACTCTATTACCAAATTCCACCGGCTTGTACTGCTTGTAAAATGAATATAAACATTTTTAAGGGGTTTTATAACAATAAATTCCTAATCTACATTAAGTGAAAATGTGATCCCCAAATTAATACCTGTCTCCCATATTATGTCATGTCTTTTGACTTTGTGGCATCTTTCAATGTTTGTTTAGAGATGATGCATTGTTTATAGAGTATATAGTTAGATAAAAAGATCAAGAGAGACATTCTGAGAGATTTTTAGATGTATGTATTGTGGCAGACCACAGCCTGTGAACTGCAAATATTTTATAGAAGGCAGCTATGTTGGGAGGTGGGTTAATGCCCACTTGTTTCCCAATGAGACTCACCTGAACACAGCCCGGCAGTCAGGGCAGACAATGGAGGCCTAATTTGGAGTCAGCCTGCAACTGGGGTTAATTAAGCACCTGTTGCTAGGTAAGGCCTCCAGGTCCCTATAAAAGGTTTCCTCCCAGGCAGCAGGGGGGAGAATTTTGAGAGGAGCCCTGCCCCAAAGTAAAAGGTAATAGAAGGAAGTGGTGGGTGAAGTGGCTCAGGGTAGCGGTAGCGGTAGCAGGGTGGGGCAAGAAGCCCTACCAGCTGCCCCTCCTGTAGGGCCCCTGTGCTGGAGTCCAGTGGAGTGGAGTGGGTGGGTGGGCAGGCCTGGACTCTCACCCCCCTTCTCTTGGAGGATTACCCTGCCAGGAAGATGGGAGCAGACCAAAGGCCAGGAAAAGGGGGTTTGTCTTCCCCTCCTGCCCCTACTCAGGACGTGCCTGTGATGAGAATGACTCGGTAAGCAGGGACCCTTGCCTCTGGGGAAGTCCCAAGGCAACAAAGGGGTCACGGGGGCTGTGTCTAGACTGGCATGATTTTCTGCAAATGCTTTTAATGGAAAAGTTTTCTGTAAAAAGCATTTGCAGAAAAGAGCATCTAGATTGGCACGGATGCTTTTCCGCAAAAGCACTTTTTGTAGAAAAGTGTCCCTGGCCAATCTAGACGCGCTTTTGCGCAAGAAAGCCCCGATTTGCCATTTTAGCCATCGGGGCTTTTTTGCGCAAAACAATACCACGTTGTCTACACTGGCCCTTTTGCGCAAAAGTTTTGCGCAAAAAGGACTTTTGCCCGAACGGGAGCAGCATAGTATTTCCGCAAGAACACTGACGATCATACATGAGATCGTCAGTGTTCTTGCGGAAATTCAAGCGGCCACTGTAGACAGCTGCCAAGTTTTTCTGGAAAAGCGGCTGATTTTCCAGAAAAAGTGGCCAGTCTAGACACAGCCCATGAGTCTGAGGCACACAAGAAACCTTCAAGAAATGCAGAACCCATGAGGAGCTAACAAGGGACTTTGTCACAGTATATATAATATATTTTTCCTACAGAGATGAATACTGTAAGATTAGCCATGATGAATCACAAGATAGGAGGTGAGATATTTAGCGCATTTCTCTGGTTGAATTAAGGCCTGATCGAACTTATCAAGTCAGTGGGAGTTTTGCCATTTGCCAGGAACTGAATTAGGCACTCAAAATCTTCTCCAAAGTCCACTAGAGTCAATGGGAATCCTAATGCACAACAAAGTACTTATGTGAACAGCTATTTTTCCCTTTACTAGCTACTGTATTTGCCACACCCTCACCATACATGAGTGGTTATATCCGGGATCTCTGACTGAGACTTTGTAACCACCAGAGATTTAAATACACTAGCATACAATTGCAAGAGACAATTGTGCTATACACTTCTGACCCTTTTTTTTTTCAAGCAAGAATTATCTTACATTGCTAAGTGTATTTCTTTAATGATTGGTTGGACCAAAATTCTTCCCTGGCATAACCTTGTCTACCCAGGACAAGAGCTGCTGTTTCACAGCATTCTGAAGCATACATTTAATTAAACATTTGGGTGGCTACAGAGTGTGACTAAAATGGTTTTGTTGGCCACTGTGGAGCGGGTCGAACTGAGCATTTCCTGTAGAGCCTCAAGATCAGATTGTTAAAGGCAGGGGTTCCTAAACTTTTTGACACGGGGACCAGTAAATCCATTCATGAGCTTTTGGAGGACTGGTAACATTCATTTGCATATTTGCATATTCATTAAGCAAATGATGAATATGCAAATAAGTTGTTTCTGGTCCTCCCAAAGCCCCCAGTGCCAGCTTTAGCAAATGTTTTGATACAGTCACCCACAATATTCTTGCCAGCAAGTTAAGGGAATATGGATTGGATAAATGGACTGTAAGATGGATAGAAAGCTGGCTAGACCAGAGTTTGCCAAACTTTTTACTTTAGTTGGAACCCGTTATTTTTTCAGTACTGTTTTTTGCAGCCCAAAAATATAAACGCATATTTAAAAAAATGAAAAATGAATAAATGTTCACTGTTTCACCCAGCTGCATACTCCGCCCAGCCCGGGCCAGGGCTTGGGGGACCTGGTGCCACACTGGCACTCTGGGAGGCGGGAGCAGGAGCAGGTTGGGGGTAGGGTATCTGGCTAGGAGGGAGGGTGTAAGGAGGGGACTTGGGTAGGAGTTGGACCTCCCTGGTCTGGCACCCTCTGGACCTCACTGGTCCCAGATGAGGGATGTTTTGGACCAGGGGAGGTCATTTCAGGGCTCCTAGTTCCCCCCTTCCCACTAGGCTTCTTTGCACCTCCATCCCCTGCAACCCAACTGAGCTGCCCACCCCCACTGGTTCCTTGCACCTCCCCCAAAACCATCCCCCACAATCCAAGGGAGAGTAGCACCAGTTCCCTGCAGCCCCTCAGTGCTGAGCTGCCCGTCTGCTCCCTATGCCTTCCCCCATCCACCTCAACCCAATTGAGCCCCGCACTGGTTCCCTGCATGCCTCCCCCACAGCACAGCTGAGCCCCGTTTCCCTGCACCTCCCCCCCAAGCCCCGCAGAACTGCTGAGCCCAGCTCTGATTTCCTGCTCCTCCCTCCCTCCCTCCCTCCCCTTGAGTCCAGTGCCGGGTTCCCGGCACCTCCCTCCTCCTGCAGCCCAGGTGAGCCCAGTGCCCCACACCTCCCTCCCCACCCCCCCGCAGCCCAGCCAGGTGCCCCCCTAGTGTGGCGCCCAGGGGCAACTGCCCCCTGCTCCCCCCTCGCTATGCCTCTGCTGGGAGCCCGGAACATCTGGCTGCATCCTCCACCAAGCCTGGCCCAGGGCTTGGGGGACCCGGCGCTGCACGGGCACTCCAGGAGCCCGGAACACCCCGGCAGCCATGCTGAGGCCCAGTATTCTTTTCCCGCGGACCGGTACCGGGCCGCGGCCCATAGTTTGGGAAATGCTGGTTAAAGGTATTGAGGCACCAAAGGCTGCAGTTAGGTGCCAAGGAGATTTTCAGAAGTGTCTAAACCTCAGATCCTCCAAGGTAGCTAGACAAGTTGATTTCAGTGGATCTGGGCTTAAAACACTCCTGCAGATAGCACATCTTTTAACTCCTCATGGGCTCACTGTGTCCCACCATAGAATAATCATTTCCCCTTGTAATTACTCACTTTAATGTAGGCAGTGCTGAGGCAGCCATTTCAGGCCCAGGATATGAGAGATCAAGATGGGTGAGGCAATATTTTTTATTGGACCAACTGCTGTTGGTGAGAGAGACATGCTTTCCAGCTTCAGCAAGGCTCATCTTCGAGGGTGCCATTTTGGGAGAGTGGCAGAGGGGTGGGAGGAATGGGAAGATGGAGCAGCTGTGCATACTGGAACAAGGCTTCCTTTTCTTCCCATTCCCCTGACTATCAGGGAGCAAGGGCAAATACTTGGGTTCTGTGAATTACTCCCCTGCCCCTTCTGTTCACCAGGCAGGAGTGAGAGGCATGCATGGAAACCAAGTACTTTCCCCTTGCTCCCTGATAGTCAGGGGAGCAGGAAGAAAAGTAAGCAGCATCCTTATACATGGCAGCAGGTCCCCCCCCCCCAAAAAAAATGGTATTCTTGCTCATCTTCAAGTGCTGAGAGTGGCTCCTTCCCCAGCACCTGAAGAAGACCTCTGTGTGTATCTCTCCAACTGAAGCTGAGCCAGTAAAAGATATTGCCTCACCCATCATGTTGCTTTAAAGTGTTAGACTGACTGTGTGAACTTGATGTTGGGAGTGTTCTTAACATAACTATACCTCCAGGGCCATGAAATGTCCAGCAAAGTTTTCTCTGAAAAGAGGTCTGATCCTGCATTCTTCACTCCACTAATACTCCCTATTGATCTTTGCGGGATCCTCATCCTCAGAAAAGGGGTGTGGGACTGGGCCCCTATATTTGTGATTAATGTATTAACCATCTACCCACTCAGATGGTGGCATTTTAAAACGAATTGTCTCCAATTCTTCCTTGTTCTCGCTAATCCATCATCATTTGAATAACAATAATAATAATAAAATGCATAATACTTACTAGAAATCATATATTTTATATCCTCTGTGGAAAGAGTAACATTAAACTGTCATGGGCTTTTTGTACTTATATTTAATTTCACCATTGTCACTCTCAGAGGTTAAGTATGTGCGGGAGAGTTAACGATTATGTTGACACGCAGATTGTCTGTCTGTCATTCAACTAAGTATTTATAATGGAGCATTTCCAACTCTGGGCTGGTATGTCAATTGTACTGGCAAGTGATTTCTGTGAAGTTCCTAGGGAGGGGGGAATGAGACAATTGAGGATTAAGTGCTGCAAAGAACTCTTTACCTTCCCTTGATAGCCCAAGATTTTAAAAAGTTTTTCTATGGAGCCATGTCTTCATTTTTTTTTAGAGAGCAACATACACAATTATTTAAATTTTCAGTTAACAGATACATACAAATAATGGAAAAGCTATGTTTTAGTCAACAGTTGGTCCCTGAACAATTAGCTTGATAGAATGGAGAATGGAGACCAGGCCCACGCAAGGTGGGGGAGGGAAGGGGCAGCTGCCCCAGGGCCAGGTGATACAAAAGGGCCCAGAGCTCCCAGTCATCACCACCACTGATACTGCAGCAGTGGCCAGAGACATGAGTCCTTTAAATCAGCTCTGGACTGTCACGCTTCGGGGAGATGCACAGCGCTCTCCAGGTAGCACTGAGGGCTGCCTAGCCCCAGCCCCGCCCCTTCCACCTGAGTCTCCGCCTCTTCCAGGGTGCAAAGCAGGCTCCCCCTCTGCCTTGCCCAGAGATCTGGTGAAGCTGTTGGCCCTGGTGCTGGAGTAGATGACATTTATCCCTGAAATTATAAACATTACAGGCACCTAATTGTGGCAGTTTCCTTGGGAGTGCAGGATTTGTTCCAGACATCATAGTGTTTTGCCCATTCTAGCTGTAAATGACTAAGGGATAGAGCTTCCACAGCTTCCCTCAGGAGACAATTGTGGAAGTCGAATTAAAGCTTACATGCCCCTTTTCCTCATCCATGTGGCCCCGAAATCATGTTCACTTTCACTCTCGTGTTTGTTAGGATGATGCAAGTGTGACAGACTCACTCCCTGAAACCAGCTGGTAAACTGAATCCCAGACTGTGAATTCCTGGAAGAAAAATGAATCAACACCTGAAGGCTGGAATTTATTGAACTTGTATCTCCAAGGAAAACCCACAATTCAGCCTTCCCTAAACCATCTAATCTCCATCTTCTCAGCCCAATGCACTCTGTGATTCATCCTTCTTACCTTTGATAAGGTTCATTGAGGGGTAGAATGTTGGGATTTTCTGGATAGGAGATTGAAAGCAAGGAAAGTGTGGAGAGAGGGGTTCTCAGACAAGCACTGAGGGTATGTCTACACTACCACCCTAGTTTGAACTAGGGTGGTTAATGTAGGCATTCGAAGTTGCAAATGAAGCCCGGGATTTAAATATCCTGGGCTTCCTTTGCATCTTCCCGGGCGGGTGCCATTTTTAAATCCCCTTAGGTTGAACTCCGTGCCCGCGGCTACACGCGGCATGGAGTAGGTAGTTCGAATTAGGATCTCTAATTAGAACTACCGTTACTCCTCGTGGAACGAGGTGTACCGGTAGTTCGAATTAGAGATCCTAATTCGAACTACCTACTCCGTGCCGCGTGTAGCCGCGGGCACGGAGTTCGACCTAAGGGGATTTAAAAATGGTGCCCGCCCGGCAAGATGCAAATGAAGCCCGGGATATTTAAATCCCGGGCTTCATTTGCAACTTCGAATGCCTACATTAACCACCCTAGTTCGAACTAGGGTGGTAGTGTAGACATACCGAGAGTGTGGGATTCTCAAAAGTATCTACATACCTTATTCCAATGGGAGTTAGGTGCCTAAATACCCTTGTGAATCCCACCTTAAGTTCTTGGTCAGGTGAGAACTTTTTGTGAAAAACAATCCCTTTATTGGACCATCTCTGGTTTTTAGCCTTCCCAGATGGATGATCAATTAAGTTTCAGGTTCGTAAAACATTTGCTGGTCTGGGCTGAGGGTTACCAAAATCACAATGAGCTAAGCTCTGCATATTTAGCATAGCATGCATATTTGTTGATTTTGGTACTCACAGAATTCGAGGCCAGAAAGGACCAGCAGATCCTCTAGTCTGACTCCTGGATGTTACAAACCACCAACACCACCCAGCACCCACAGGGTAAATCCACATATCAAAATTAGACCAAAGTATTACACCCTCTGGTTCATCTTGATGGGTGTCCTTCTGTTACTGGGGTGCTCAGAACCATAGACAGCATTATGATCTCAGGGTTCAATGTAGCACACAATTAAAATGGGCTTTCCTAAAACATATGTTTTGAATGGAGATTCTTCTGTAAAAAAAAAATTCAAAACACAAACATAGAGGGTGATCCTGCAATCTAACTTAAGTCAATGGAAGTTTTGCTTGAGTAATGACTGCAAGATTGAGCTTGGAATAGCAACCATCTCCTCCCTCCCTAGGAAATTCACCAGGATAAATATTGTAGCCCCTTTTCAAGTATGTTTTCCATAAATATATAATTTACATTTTAAGCTGTTAAATTCAAAGCAATCTGTCATATGCTTTGAAGGTAGTAAAGTTTGTTACACTAAGTGCTCACACTATGAACTCAAATGAGCTGGTTAACGGGACCTGAGTTTGTAACAAGGGGCAAATATTTTTACCGTCATGAAGCAAAAACTTAAATATTACCTTACAACTGGTGATAAAGATAGTATAAGTAAAATTAATGCAAGCAACATCTAAAGCCTAAACACTAAATACACTGTTATAAGTCCAATACCCATATTAACCTTACTAACACAGGTGAATCTGACTGGTTTCCAGCAATGAATTTTCCAGTGCTTGGCTGAGGCCTAAAGCTTTGGCAAGAGTTGGCAGCTGGTCTTGATTAGTCTTTTGTTCTGATTGTAAATAAGCATTCATTGTAAACTATACAAAACTCAATTTACATGGACACAGACTGACAGATAAGCATCTTCTGCCTGAAAGAATCTGGTTTATCAATTTCTAGTGATGGGTCTCAATTCATAAACTGTAAGAATATAATTTTCAGTATACATATGTCAAGGCCTTTCTCCATCCACTCTGGCACTTCAAGTGCAGAAGATGGGGGCCTGCAAGAGACCATAAAATACCTTGCTACTAAAGGCTTGCATTAAAACTCCCCAAGGCTACAAATTACTCAGGCTTGGATTAGTATCACTATCACCAAACAAGTGCAACCTCCCCTTTGAGTACCCAGGAAGGTGCACTTGGGAATACCTTCCTGTGGGGGTACTGTTGAGCCTTTTTAACTCCCCTATCCCCAGTGAAAAGCTTGAAACCCAGCTGCTGAGATCAGCCGAAAATGGAATATTAGTTTCTCTTAGTAGTTTGGGTGGTGCAGTCTTAGGCACATGTACATAGAACCCTCCATCTCCTAGGACATAGGAATCAGACCATGTTCTTAAAAGGTAATTTTTATTAAAAAACAAACACACATTTGGTGAAACTTTGCTTGGCTGGTGGGTGTTTCAGAGTAAGTGAAAAAATAATTAAAAGCATAGAGAATTGCTTCCCTGAAATTCAGCTTGGAAATTCAGTTACAATGGAAGGGGTACTTACATGTGCTCAGCACAGAGAAGATCAAAAAAACAAGAAATAAAGAAAATAATCTGACTCTGTGTCTGACTAAACATTCCCTGTTCTATTTGCATATCTGTAACTTCAAGACTTAGTCCTTCTCTAGACATGGATGTTACTGGATACATCTGGAAGATAATAAGGTGATAGGTAACAGCCAGCATGGATTTGTAAAGAACAAATCATATAAAACCAATCTGATAGCTTTCTTTGATAGACTAACAAGTCTTGTGGATAAGGGAGAAGTGGTGGATGTGGTAGACCTAGACTTTAGTAAGGCATTTGATAATCTCGCATGACCTTTTATCAATAAACCAGGGAAATAAAACCTAGATGGGGCTGCTTTAAGGTGGGTGCATAACTGTCTGGATAATCGTTCTCAGAGAGTAGTTATTAATGGCTTACAGTCATGCTGGAAGGGCATAACAAGTGGGGTTTTGCAGGGGTCAGTTATGGGACTGGTTCTGTTCAATATCTTCATCACCAATTTAGATATTGGCATAGAGAGTGCGCTTATTATATTTGCAGATGATACCAAGCTGGGAGGGGTTGCAAGTGCTTTTAGGGTCATAATTCAAAATGATCTGGACAAACTGGAAAAATGGTCTGAGGTAAATAGGATGAAGTTTAATAAGGACAAATGCAAAGTACTCCACTTAGGAAGGAACAATCCGTTTCACACATACAGAATGGGAAGTGACTGTCTAGGAAGGAGTACTGCAGAAAGGGATATAAGGGCCATAGTGGACCAGAAGCTAAATATGAGTCAACAGTGTGATACTTTCAAAAAAAGCAAACATGATTCTGGGATGCATTAACAGGAGTGCTGTGAGCAAGACATGAGGAGTCATTCTTCCGCTCTACTCTGCATCGATTAGGCTTCAGTTGGAGTAATATGTCCAGTTTTGGGCACCAGACAGATATCAAGAAAGAAGTGGAGAAACTGGAGGAGGTCCAGAGAAGAGGAACAAAAATCATTAAAGGTCTTGAGAACATGATCTATGAGGGAAAACTGAAAAAAATTGGGTTTGTTTAGTTTAGAATAAATTGCCTAGGGGGGTTGTGGAATCTCCTTCACTGGAGCTATTTAAGAGCAGGTTAGATAGACATCTATCAGGGATGGTCTAGACAATGCTTGGTCCTGGCGTGAGGGCAGGGGACTGGACTTGATGACCTCTCAAAGCCCCTTCCAGTTCTAGTGTTCTATGACTCTATGCCTAGTTCCCTGGCTTCTTACAGGTCCTACCAGGGGCTCTGCTCTCCCCAACAAGAACAGGAAGAGCTACTGGTTCCAATTCAAAATGCCATACTCTGTTTTAATTGGTACATTGATGTCAGTGGAGTCAAACCAGGGTAAATATGGAATAAATGAGGGCACAATATGACTCTTCTTTCAAATGGCATGCAAACCCAAGATCCTTATCCCATTGGTGATCATAGAATCATAGTACTGGAAGGGACCTCAGGAGGTTATCAAATCCAGCCTCCTGCACTCATGGCAGGAGCAAGCACCATCTAGACCATCCCTGGCAGATGTTTGTAAAACCTGCTCTTAAAAGTCTCCAGTTATGGAGTTTCCATAACTTCCCTAGGCAATTTACGTTCATGACAAATCCATGTTGATTATTTCTTATTTAATTGCCTTCTAGATATTTGTAAATTTATTCTTTAATTATTTGCTCCATTACCTTTCCTGGTACAGAAGTTAAGCTCACTGATCTGTAATTCCCTGGGTTGTCCTTATTTCCTTTTTTTATAGATGGGCATGATATTTCCCTTTTCCAGTCTTCTGGAACCTCTCCTGTTTTCCATGACTTTTCAAAGATAATAGCTAGTAGCTCAGACAGCACCTTCGTCAGCTCCTTGAGTATTCTAGAATACATTTCATTAGGCCCTGGTGACTTAGACATCTATGTTGTCTAAGTAATGTTTAACTCGTTCTTTCCCTATTTTAGCTTTTGATCCTATCCAATTTTCACTGACGTTCACTACATTAGGCATCCAATCACCAACAGTATTCTTGGCAAAATCCAAAACAAAGACGTTATTAAGCATCTCTGCCATTTCCACATTTTTTGTTACTGTTTTTCCTTCTTCATTGAGTAACAGGCCTACCTTAGCTTGGGTCTTCCTCTTGCTTCTTATGTATTTGTAGAATGTTTTCTTGTTACCCTTTATGTCTCTAGCTAGTTTGATCTCATTTTGTGCCTTCGCCTGTCTAATTTTGCTCCTACATACTTGTGTTATTTGTTTATAATCAGCCTTTTTAAATTTGACCCACTTTCACTTTTTGTAGGACTCTTTTTTTTAATCTTTAGATCATTGAGGATCTCGTGATTAAGCCAGGGTGGTCTCTTCCTATCTTTCCTGTGCAGTGGAATTGTTTGCTCTTCTCCCTGAATAATGTCTCCTTGAAAAACTGCCAAATGTCTTCCATTTTTTTCTATTAAACTAGGTTCCCATGAGTTTGCTAAAGTCTGCTTTCTTGAAATCTATTTGTTGCTGTTCCCCCTCCTACCATTCCATAGAATCATGAACTCTATCATTTCATGATCACTTTCACCCAAGCTGGATGAAATTCCATTTTCAAATTCTCAGCGAGCTCTTCCCTATTTGTCAAAATCAGATCTAGAACAGCTTTTTCCCAAGTAGCCTTCTCCACCTTCTGAAATAAAAACATTGTCTCCAATACAGTCCAAGAATTTGTTGGGTAATCTGTGCCCTGATGTGTTATTTTCCCAACAGATGTCTGAGTAGTTGAAATCTCCCAACACCACCTAGTCCTGTGCTAATGATTTTTGTTAATTGTTTAAAAGAGCCTCATCCACCTCTTTTTCCTGGTTTGGTGGTCTGTAGTAAACCCCTATCATGACATTACCCTTGGTTCCCCCCGTCCCATCTTTTTATCTGTACCCAGAGACTTTCAGCAAGTCTGTCTCCTATTTCCATCTCCACCTCAGTCTAAGTGTATACATCTACTATATATTTGAAGAGTTTGTTTGTGGATTTAGTTGTGCAAAATACGGTCATACTTTGCGATTACCTACAGATACCAAATTTTGCCTAAACAATCCTGCCACTTAAATTAACTGAATGCACTACTTTTTACACCAGACTATACTGGGAGAAAGGTTTAAATAATTATTTTTGTTTTTATTGGAAAAAAGTCATGACTATTATAATTAGAGTTCATAAAAATATTTGCTAACAAGATTAAAATTGAGTCACCTATTCAACTGTCATTTTAGTGCAAAGAAAATTTTTACTGTTACAAATAACAAAATAATTCAAATTAATTATGGAAAGAGTACTGGAAACTTTATGAGTTTCTGATTCAAATTTACTATGTACAGCAATTATTCAATAAAATGAATAATGTTTGAAGTTGAAATCCTGCAAATTTAAAACAGTTCTTTTACTTCCCTTTTGCAAGCACATTAATAAACAATTCTATTACATAGATTTAATTTCTTGAACTTTCCTATAAGTGTAATCTGCACAAAATGACTTTGCCTGGTCAACAACAGGCCTCACCTGCTAGTTATTAATATATAAGGCAATGCCTCCTCCCTTTTTTCCCGGCCTGTCCTTCCTGAGTAAGCTGTACCCTTCTATACCAATATTCTAGTCAAGTGTATTATCCCTGCAAGCTTCTGTGATACTATGTCATAGTTGTGTTTATTTACTAGCATTTCATGTTCTTCCTGCTTATTCCTCATACTTCTCACATTAGTATACAGACATCCAAGATTCTGATTTGATTCCTCCCCTCCCCGCAAGTTCTGTCATGTCTCTCCTTTATCCCTGCAGTTATAGCCCATGCTATCCCCAAATTCTGACTCTTCTCCCAGGTCTCCATGTTTTTGACGTATCTCTGGGCTTTGGTCATCTGCCCCTTTTGAACCTAGTTTAAAGCCTTATTCACTTTAGCCAGTGTTTATTTATTTATCCAAATATGCTCTTCTCCTTGCTCAATAAGTGGACCCCATCTCTGCTTAGCAGTCCTTTTTCCTGGAACAGCATCCCATGGTCAAGGATGACAAAGCTCTCCCGATGACACCATATATGCAACCTGGCTTTCATGTTCAGGTTGCATCTGTCTCTGCTTGGGCTCCTGCCCTGGACAGACTAAAGAGAACACTACCTGATCTCCAAATGCTTTCACCCATGCTCTCAGAGCTCTGTAGCCACTTCTGATCTGCTGAGGGTGACACCTCGCAGTATCATTAGTGCCCACATCCATGAGTAACATGGGGCAATAGTCAGAAGGCCAGATTGTCCTTGACAATCCCTCCATAATGTTTCAGATACAGGCCTCTGGCAGACCCAGGATGCCATGTCAGGGCAACAGATGGATGCACCCCTCAGAAGAGAGTATCCAACCAACGCTACCCCACGTTTCCTCCTGGGTTTGATGGCTACAGATCTCCATGCCTTGGAGATACATGGCTTTTCCTCCTCCATCTTAGGGGTTAATTCTTCATCTCTCGCTTCCAGGGTATCATAACCACTCTCAATTACCATGGTTGGTGGATTGGGAGTGAAGGTGGAGCACTGTCTGCTGCCAGAAGTAACTAGCAACCAGTGCCCTCCTGTGACACAGCCATCTCCTACTCCTCCACCCCCCAGTGGTGTGGCAGCAGTCCCCTGTTGCTGCATAGCTTCTTCAGCTGTGGATGTCTCCACATGAATACTCTCAAGGAATTCCTCATGGGTAAGGATGCTCCTCAGCCTATCCATCTCCTCCTTTAACTCTCCCATCTTCTGCCTGAGACATTCCACCAGTAGGCACCTTTCACACTGGATGGTCCCTCCTCCCTCAGCCTGGCTTTCTGTGCGTGGGAAATAAAGGCCACAGTCTCTGCAAATCCACTCCAGGATCTGGGTAGAGGCATCCCATGTCAGGTGGTCTGTTGGTCTACAGGCACAGGTGGAGGAGGCAGAAGGAACCCTGGCACAGGCGATGTGGCCCTTCCTAACCATAGTGATTATATTATGACTCCCTCCTACAAACTCCCTCTCAAACTCGGCTGCTTGCAGTCCCCTGTTCATTAAAGATCCCATAGCATTTTTTTATAGCTTCAAGACATTCACTCCAGTATATGGCAAAAATCCATATAATTGTTTGTAATAAATGTTGGGTAATCATTTGTAGTAAATAAAATAATATTTTGTATTTACACAGCGACTTTCATGGGAGGTGGGTATTATTTTCCCCATATTATAGATAGGGCAACTGAGACACAGGATAAGTGACAGGCCCTCAAATCACATAGCAAGTAGTGGCAAAGCCAGGTATTAGAACCCAGGTGTTCAGACACTCAACTCTTTTGAATTATTCACATGATTATGGTCTTCCAAAACTGCATTCTTCCTATCTAAGACTGGCAATATAATCTTTGGTTGGATCTGCTGTCATTCTTTTCCTGTCCTGAAATGTGTTGTGTGGCTCTGTCCATCAATTGTTGCCATATTTCATCCCAAAGACAGATGATGTCACTTGTGAACAGTTTGTATATCAGTCTGCTAGGTTAATGCTCCTTTTGAAGGAAATGTATTATATAACGGTGAAAGGTTCTTCTAGGAGTTAAATTGTGTATACATTAGGGTCAGAATGTAACCAAGAGGAGTATGAAGGATGTGATTATTTGCAAGACATTTTTATGGAGAACTAAGAAATGAACGGAGTAATCCAATGACACTATAATGCATTTCCAATATTGAGCAGAGAAAAATTTATTTACAGAGATTTTCAAATACAAACATAATAGCACATTTATATTTTTTTTTACAAAAATGAATACTGAAATAATAAACATGATACAGCACAATACAGCAACATGAGCTAAACGTAAGAATGAAGAATTCTATATCTGGAAGACGTTTCCCATTAATCTTACGTAATCAACAATATCCTACAGTACCATGAGAGGAATCCCCCAGGGTCTGAAAGATATCCGTTTACTGTCCTTCATAATAGTACTATAGGCAAAGCCCCTATATATGCTGAGTAAAAAAATTGCATTTTTGTAATAAAGGTGAAAACACAGAAGCTACATAAAAGTTCTATAGGGCTGAATAAGCAGTGAATAAATGTTTTGGGGAAGAGTATAGAGAATATACAAAATACTGTTAAAGTGGCTTATTGGTCCATTTATTAGGTTTCATATATAGTTTAAAAAGTGGTATAACATTGGATTCTAAACCATCAAATGAATAAAAAAGGAAAGAAAAATGCACCAATAAGTTTGCATTTCATTTGTTCTGTGCCATGGTCTGTGTGTGTGTGTGTGTGTGCGCGTGCGTGAATGCATGCACGCACACTTTCAGGAGTGTTGTGCTGAAGCAGAACTTTGGAAGATTGCATCCTACCCAAAATATTTTTTTCACCAGTCTTTCAATTCATTTGTGCACCCAGACCGTCACAATTTATCAAAAAGGAACATTCCTTGCTCATAAAATTGTATTCTTCCAGAACAGACCTGAAATATACTTTGTCAAGCAAGAACTTGGCAAACAAGAGCATTTGGTCCATACTTCCAGACTCCCATCCCATCCCACAATTCACAATGTCACCTCACATCCTGACCTATACCATGTCCACTCTCGTTTCAGACTGAGGGTTCTGCAGTTAGGAACTAAAGCACTTTTTTCAGAAGAAGAAATCTGCAAGTCACTTCGGCCTCTCGAAGCTCACTCATTCTCTAAACTGGACTCTCAGGCTGCCAGCCTCAGTAAGGGTACTGTTTCTGTTTCTTGCCAGAGAAACAGGCCAACCAAGTGCAGATTAACATAGCAGCAGCGGCTCCTCCTCCGGTGCAGTAGTAAGCCCAGCCAATTTCACAAGTACCTAGAAACAAACAAACCAAGGAAACAATGTTTTACTCAAGAAGGGAGGTTTGCTTTCACCATAATGTTACTCGCTCTTTCCTTTTGGAGCAGTAAAAGGGAAACGAAAGCAGAAATAACCAAATATGGCAGAAGGTGCCATGTAAATTATCCCCTGTATCAGTCTATTGGTTTCATTCTCTTTGTAAGCAATTTATATTTATGCACCTTCACTGTGGTAGAAGACAGCCAGCCAGATATCAGTGCTATCTAATCTATCTAAGTGCTCATGATTTTGGTGTCTGAGTATACAGGAACCTCCTTGCTTTTTTATTAAATACTAGAAGATTTACCTGGCATTGTTCAGGTTCTTAATTCAATTAATTTTTGTTCTGGAAAATAAAATGAATGGCCTGCAGCTTGTCCACGGGAGGGGGAGACGGTGGGTGAAAGAGGCAGAGATCCAGGGACTGGCCCCAGCCTGCAGTGGCCCCTCCCGTGGCCTGTAACCTGTCTACTGGGGGGGTAGGCAGGGCTCTGGGGCCAGCCCCAGCCTCCACAGGACCTCCCGTGACCTGCAGTCTGTCTGGGGGTGGGCAGGCTCTGGGTGCCTGCCCCAGCCCCAGCAGCCCTCGCTGCAGCCTACAGGCTCTCTGCAGAGGGTTGGGCAGGGCTCTGGGGGCTAACCCTTGCTTCTAGCAGCTTCCCTGCTGCCTGCAGGCTGTCCACAGTGGGGACGCCAGGCTCCAGGGGTCCAGCCTTCCGTAGCCTCACCCCATGGCCTGCAGCCTGTCTGGGGGGACCAGGCTCTGGGGGCTGGCCCCGGCCTCCAGCAGCCCCCTCCACCCCATGGCCAGCAGGCTGTCTGCAGGGGGGCAGAGCTCTGGGGACCAGCTCTGGCCTGCAGTGCAGCCTGTCTGGAGCCGGGGCATGGTTCCTGGCCCTGGCCCTAGCCTCTCTTTAGATGGGGCTACCAGATAGGGTTGGGGGTCTTGGTCAGGGTGTAGAGGAGGGGGAGAGTGGCGATAACTGAGGAGGTGGGGGGGGGCAGGGAATCTCCCCCCCCCAGCACTACTTTGGGAGTAGAGAGGCTACTTCTCCAATCTGGTGGCAGGCAACAAGGTGAGCATCTGAGCCCTATCCCCAAGTGGCCAGTCTCTTACTGGTGTGGATGCCCCCCGGGGTCACTCTGCAGTATAGCTGTACCCTGCACTCACTCTCTCCCTTTCTGTACCATGTTTCTCTTCTCTCTGCCCCTTCTCTTTCCATGTTCTGGAAAAAAGTCCCATTCCAGGCACTTCCCATTTTCCTGTCATAACCAAACCCTGACCCTGCTTTTAAGCTACAATAACAGGAAGCTGCATACCAAATTTGGTGGCCCTAACTCTTACCATTTAGGAGGAATTTTTGACAGATAGACAGACTGAAGCACACATCTCTAATAGATAGACAGGCAAATAATGCTAATGTAAGGTACTGGATGGCTGTGAATATCTCAGGGCATAACACCATGATTTTATTCATTTATTTAGTGCAGTGTTTTTTAAACTGTGTTCCGCTGTGAGGCAGTTGGAGGTGTGCTACGGAGAACAACAGAATTCAAAATGGCTGCCCTTAAAGGGGAAGGTGACCTTTTTTTTTTTCCCTCAATAACTTTCCCCCGATCCTTTTCCCCCCCGGACTTTTTTCTTTTGGCTCAACAAAAAATCCTTGGTGTTCCCCATAAAAAAAAATTATTGTCTGGTATTTCCTTGGTCTTAAAATGTTTAAGAAACACTGATTTAGTGTTTAACACACTGAGGCCTGCTCTTGACTGGTGCTTCTCAGCACTATTGTAATAAGTGAAATCCTAAACATGGCTATTTGAAAAAGGTTCAAGTCATTAAATTATACAAATCCACACAATCCTGCCGATAGGACAGATAATGAGAATGGGCATAAGCATCTCAGGATCTTATAGTGATTTACAATATGGATTTATTACACAGTGTTTATACAGACAAAGTCTATGATGGAATGTGGACTTGAGCCAAACTGGTAAAAGGGCCCTAGGGAACGTACCCACCTAGCATCAAATCCAACATGGAATCTATTGCCAAAGGAATATACTCTAGAACTTTTTCCCCCCTGAGTAGCTGTGAATTGGTGTGGTGAGCCAAATTCATCCTTGCTATGACTTGTAGCTTGTGAAAAAGGAGTTGATTCCCAAGGCCCTTTACCCTGTTACTAGCTCAGTGTAGTCAGTAACCAAAACTACATCTGTCTATGCTGGAGTAAATGTGCAGTTCATGAGTTTTAGCCTGGTAACTTCCATTTGCTTTAACAGGAGGCAAACAACTAACACTACACCAGCACTACTAAAATGGAGGAATGTTGCCCTCCTCCTGCAAAGAAATGCAGGCAGGCAGGCAGGCCCTCAGACCTGTACAGAACCTCACTGATTTCAGTGGAGTTGCACACATGTAAACAGATGCACCTGTGTGCATTTCCAAACTTCAGTTAATAAAGATATCCATATCTCACTGTACATCCCACCTGTTCCCCAGCCTGCTGCCATGCCACCTAAACCAAGGTGGATCCAGACTGCTGGCACTAAACATTAAAAAGGTCGTAGAGCAGTTTTTAAACTAAGAGACGGGGGAAAGCCGATTGGTGTGGAGGAGCACGTGGATCAGACGGAGACTTCTCTTAGAAGACAGTCCATTGATGGAGATGCTCTAGGTTTTAGTCAGAAAGAGAGGAGGAGAGATGATAAACTATGGGCCAGATCAGACAAGAAACAATCACATATACAAGAATCTAATACATCAGGGAAGGACAGAAAAATAAACAGTAGCAATTTTTAAAAGTAATTTCTACACAAATGCTAGAAGTCTAAATAATAAGATGGTGAACTAGAGTACCTTGTATTAAAGGAGGAAATTGACATAATAGGCATCACAGAAACCTGGTGGAATGAGGACAATCAGTGGGACACAATCATACCAGGATATAAAATATATCTGAAGGACAGACTAGGCGGGTGGTGAAAGATGATATAGAATCAAATGAAGTAAAAATCTTAAATGAATCAACATGTTCCACAGAATCACTGTGGATAGTAATTCCATGCTCTAATAAGAATATAGCAGTAGGGATATATTATCGACCATCTGACCAGGACAGTGATAGTGATGTTGAAATGCTAAGGGAGATTAGTGATGCTATCAAACTAAAAAACTCAGTAATAATGGGGGATTTCAATTATCCCCATATTGACTGGGTACATGTCACCTCAGGATGAGATGCAGAGATAAAAATTCTCGATGCCTTAAATGACTGCTTCTTGGAGCAGCTGCTACAGGAACCCACAAGGGGAGAGGCAATTCTCGATTTAGTCCTGAGTGGAGCGCAGGATTGGGTCCAGGAGGTAACTATTACAGGACCACTTGGGAATAGTGACCATAATATAATAACATTTAACATTCCTGTGGTGGGAAGAACACCTCAGCAGTCCAACACTCTGGCATTTAATTTCAAAAAGGGGAATTATGCAAAAATGAGGAGGTTAGTTAAACAGAAATTAAAAGGTACAGTGACTAGAGTAAAATCCCTGTAAGCTGCATGGAAATTTTTTAAAGACACCATAATAGAGGCCCAACTTAAATGTATACCCCAAATTAAAAAACATAATAAGAGACCTAAAAAAGAGCCACCGTGGCTTAACAACCATGTAAAAGAAGCAGTGAGAGAGAAAAAGGCATCTTTTAAAAAGTGGAAGTCCAGTCCTAGTGAGGTAAATAGAAAAGAACAAAAACACTGCCAAATTACGTGTAAAAATGTAATAAGAAAAGCCAAAAAAGATTTTGAGGAACAGCTAGCCAAATACTCAAAAAGTAATAGCAAAATGTTTTTTAAGTACAGTAGAAGCAGGAAGCCTGCTAAAAACCCAGTGGGGCCCCTGGACGATCGAGATACAAAAAGAGCAATCAAGGATGATAAAGCCATTGCGGAGAGACTAAATGATTTCTTTGCTTCAGTCATCACAGCTGAGGATGTTAGGGAGATTCCCAAATCTGCACCATCCTTTGTGGGTGATGAATCTGAGGAACTGTCCCCGATTGAAGTGTCATTAGAAGAGGTTTTGGAACAAATAGAAAAACTTAACAGTAACAAATCACCAGGACCGGATGGCATTCACCCAAGGGTTCTGAAAGAACTCAAATGTGAAATTGCGGAACTACTAACTGTGGTTTGCAACCTATTCTTTAAATCAGCTTCTGTACCCAAGGACTGGAAGACAACTAACATAACGCCAATATTTTAAAAGGGCTCTAGAGGTGACCCTGGCAATTACAGACCAGTAAGTCTAATGTCAGTACTGGGCAAATTAGCTGAAACAATAGTAAAGAATAAAATTGTCAGACACATAGAAGAACATAATTTGTTGGGGAAAAGTCAACATGGTTTCTGTAAACGGAAATCATGTCTTACTAATCTATTAGAGTTCTTTGAAGGGGTTAACAAACATGTGGACAAGGGAGATCCAGTAGATATAGTATACTTAGATTTCCAGAAAGCCTTTGACAAGGTCCCTCACCAAAGGCTCTTGTGTAAATTTGGTTGTCATGGGATAAGAGGGAAGATCCTTTCATGGATTGAGAACTGGTTAAAAGACAGGAAACAAAGGGTAGGAATAAATGGTAAATTTTCAGAATGGAGGGGGGTAACTAGTGGTGTTACCCAAGGGTCAGTCCTAGGACCAATCCTTTTCAACTTATTCATAAATGATCTAGAGAAAGGGGTAATCACTGAAGTGGCAAAGTTTGCAGACAATACTAAACTGTTCAGGATAGTCAAGACCAAAGCAGACTGTGAAGAACTTCAAAAAGATCTCACCAAACTGAGTGATTGGGCAACAAAATGGCAAATGAAATTTAATGTGGATAAGTGTAAATTAATGCACATTGGAAAATATAACCCCAGCTATATATACAATATGTTGGGGGACTAATTTAGCTACAACTAATCAGGAAAGAGATCTTGGAGTTATCGTGGATAGTTCTCTGAAAACGTTCACGTAGTGTGCAGCAGCAGTCCAAAAAGCAAATAGGATGCTAGGAATTATTAAAAAAAGGGACAGAAAATAAGACAAAGAATATCTTACTGAGCCTATATAAAACTATAGTACGCCCACATCTTGAATATTGTGTACAGATGTGGTCTCCTCACCTCAAAAAAAGATATTTTGGCATTAGAAAAAGTTCAGAAAAGAACAACTAAAATTATTAGGGGTTTGGAACAGGTCCCATATGAGGAGAGGCTAAAGAGACTGGGACTTTTCAGTTTAGAAAAGAGGAGACTGAGGGGGGATATGATAGAGGTATATAAAATCATGAGTGGTATGGAGAGGGTGAATAAAGAAAAGTTATTTACTTGTTCCCATAATATAAGAACTAGAGGACACCAAATGAAATTAATGGGTAGCAGTTTTAAAACTAATAAAAGAAAGTTCTTCTTCACACAGTGCACAGTCAACCTGTGGAACTCTTTGCCAGAGGAGGCTGTGAAGTCTAGGACTATAACAGAGTTTTAAAAAGAGCTAGATAAATTCATGGAGGTTAGGTCCATAAAAGGCTATTAGCCAGGAGGTAAGGAATGGTGCCCCTGGCCTCTGTTGTCAAAGGCTGGAGAAGGATGGCAGGAGACAAACTGCTTGATCATTGTCTTCAGTACACCCCCTTTGGGGCATCTGGCACTGGGCACTGTCGGCAGACAGGATACTGGGCTAGATGGACCTTTGGTCTGACGCAGTATGGCCATTCTTATGTTCACACCAGAAGCAAACATGGTGAATCTATGATGATACAAACTGATGGAAGCCTGTCTTAATATAAAGTAGGGCTTGGGCTCCTTTCTTTAAAAGAGTGCTTTTAAAATAATAACATTTCTAAAACTGTGTGACATGTTGCACAGCAAAAATGTCTCAGTCTACTGACCCTTTTCCCCAAAGAAGAAAACTCAACCAGTTTTGGACAGTTTCACTACAACAGAGAGGATGACGTTAACCTGCCAAAACAAGCATGGCAACATTACACACTCGGGAACTCCAAAAGAGTAAGCCTTCATTACCTTTTTGCATAAGGAAAGAGCAGGAGTGTTTGCTGCTGCTAGTGAAGAGAGACTTTAAAAAGTGCAAAGTATCAGCAGAGTGGTTTCGTTGGGGTTTCAGAGTTCCCTACCAATGCTCTTTATTGACCCAAGTCTCTGCGCCTCCTCCAAGAGTTCTGCCCACCTATATTTAATTCATCCAAACAGGGAAATAGTCAATTAGAGGACTTGGCTTGCCTACAACCCTTTCAAGAAGTGAAAGAAGCAAAACTATTTAAATTGTTCCCCTTCGCTGTCTATAATAGCTCATCGGGCAAGCCTCAGAGCTTACTTGGGCGGCAAATAGCTGTTTTCAATGCAGAGGAAAACAACACTTGACAGTTAAAATAGAGGTTACTGGCACTGAAAATAGGTTAGCAGTGGAGCAGACAAGCCCATCGCCTGCCAAGTCCAGAAAGAGAGAGAGAGAGAGAGAGAGAGAGAGAGAGGCTATGGGGCTGGTTTCCACAGTAGACGCAAATCAGAAGGGTCAAAGTATTTTATTTTGTTTCCTTTTCGTGGTTTGTTTACCTGCACTACAGGCAGCTTTGGAGTCTCTTTGTTTGTAGCAGTGCACAGGGGTCACACTGCAAATAACCAAGGTCTGGGACTTTGACTTGCCTCCTCAGAAACAACTGTATGGAATCATCCTCTGCCTTTATCATCGTTAGTCTGAAAATTGTAATGAAGTGCTATACTGCTCCCCCAAACTCCCCCCATGGTTCCACTGCAAGCAGCTATTCCACATGCCAACCAAACAAGAGAACTTCCCAGCAGGCCAAATGTGAATATTGATTTGCTCTATATGGCATGGAGCTGTCTGAGGAGCTCTGTTTGAGTCACTTCAGTACAACTGAAAGTCCAATAGGGGGGGAAGGCACACGAGTGGCTATTCTCTAGCGCCAAACCTCTCCCCTTGCTCTGGGTATGGAGTCCAGGAACCCACTCTCTTATCACCGGGGGGAGGGGAGGCACTGCAGGCACAGAACTATCACTCTTCTGTGGCAGGCACAGGGGTGGAAGGGAAGTTGTCTTTATGGTACAGAGGGATTTAAAGCAGCCCATGCAGACTGAGATCACCGCCACGTCAGATATGGAAGAGTCAGCAGAAGCAGCAGCATCTATCTGGGAAAGTTTGCCCCCTTGGAGAGCAAGGAGACTTTTGCTCTCTCACCTCAGGACAGCTACCCATCCCACAGTCATTTCTATGTGGGCTTCCAGGCACTCCTGGGTCCTAAGCACATTATGACGTTGCAGCCCCTGCAGCACAGTTTTCCTTGCACATTTGGTATGGGGGGAGCCAGGGGGCCCCTTTCCTCACATAGAGGCAAGAGCAGCAGCACGAGGTTCTTTCTTCCATCAGGAGCAGCAACAGAGGCCATCTTTCCCTCTGGAGCCCCGGGAATGACAGCAAGTGTCCCCTCTGCCCTCTAGCAAGGCAGGGTTGGAAGCTGGCTGCCCCAGTTCTTACCCCAGCAGTAGGTGTAGCTGGGTGGGTGAGGCAGGCCACAACCCTGACACACACATTTTTGGCACACACCATTCTCTCTTGGTGTTGGCAGCACTCCCAGAGCAGTGGGTATGGGAGAGTAGGACCTGTGAAGATGAATGGGAAGCTCTGCCTCCGAGCAATTGCATCAGGCTGGCTGCAGGACTCAGGCAGACACCACAGCACAGTTAAACTTTTTGCCTGTTTTCAGGGTTTTCTTTACAGGCCTGGGGCCTGGAAACTGTTTTAAAAAGTGAGAGCTGCAATTCTGACCCAAAAAGATGGTGAGGAGCTGGGCCCTACGCACAGGCTTATACAGCCTATGCCATAATCCAGCCCTGGGAGGGCTGCCTGGCTTAGCCACTTACTAGGCCTCACTTTTGTGGCTACTCAGACAAGCAGAATGCAGAATACCACTCTGTGGCACGTATGAGGGACCAGAATCCTTAGGAGTGCTGCGACCCAGCAAAGGTCTGAGTCCCACTGTGGAGATGATGTGGAGATCCTTCAGCTCCCCTACACCATGGCAATCTGGCTGGTGCCAAGTCAAAAGTAAGAGTTTAGCCTGCCCATAGGGCATATTCTTCCTGACCATTGACAGCCATTTATAACATTGACTTAGCTCCTTTCTTCCTAAAGAATCCCAAATTCCTTTCCAGACTTCCATCCAATCTTCCCTTCCAATTCATCCACTGTGGTGAAGGAAAATCGTTATAATACTCTGGAAACAAGAGATGAGGAATTATATCCTAAGGTGCAGGAGAAGTTTTGTAGCCAGCTGGCTTTTAGCTTAACTGTAGAGACTCATGCACTAAGCCTCAGAGTTCCCAGGTTCAGTTCCACCTTACAAGTACACAGAGTGAAGAAGAATCCTATGGAAAGCTCAGCTGGAAATTTGACAAGCAGAATGCAGTTGCCAAGGTCAGAATGTGTGTCTATGTTTTTGAGGAGGAATTGGAAAGCTGGTTATATATATATTATATTCTACTGTATTACTTTGTGTGCTTTAACCTCTGGGACATGTGCCCAGAGATGATGACAGGTGCAGATAGCTAGATTTTACAACAGAGACCTTTTCTCTAATAATGATTGCTCGTACGTGGAAAAGCCCCCCCCCCCCTTTTTTTTTTTTTTTTGCTAATAAAGGATTTTTGAAAGCTGGCAGACTCGGTGTGAAGTCATGCCAAGGCCCTAGGCCTCACTGAACACTGACAGAGGCAGGAATAAGGAGCCTTGATTTCTGCATAGGTTGAATTCAACTTTTGCTCCTTGGCAGAGGATAAGGGTCATTTCATGAGGCCTGAGTTTATGCATGATGAGCTGCTAGATCAGTGTCACAGCACTGCTGAATAGTAATAGAGATGTAGCTGTGTTAGTCTGGTCTAGCTGAAACAAAAAACAGGACTATGTAGCACTTTAAAGACTAACAAGATGGTTTATTAGGTGATGAGCTTTCATGGGCCAGACCCGCTTCCTCAGATCAAATTGTGGAAGAAAATAGGCATGACCATATATACCAAAGGGATACAATCAAAAAAAGCGAACACACATAAAAAAGGACAAATCAAATCAAGACTCGAATTACCTTACCCATTACAAAGATAGCTTCCCCAGTTATCACCTCTAATATCATTAGCTCACAGACATTTACCTCCCCTCCCCCCTTATCCACCCTCTGTTCTGAAATTTGATTTGTCCTTTTTTATGTGTGTTCACTTTTCTTGATTGTATCCCTTTGGTATATATGGTCATGCCTATTTTCTTCCACAATTTGATCTGAGGAAGTGGGTCTGGCCCACGAAAGCTCATCACCTAATAAACCATCTTGTTAGTCTTTAAAGTGCTACATAGTCCTGGTTTTTGTTTCAGCACTGCTGAAGACACACAGGATGCACATTCAACCTTGGACTTGGCAGGCCGTGGTTTTCCCTTTGCTGTGCTCCATATGCCCCAATGAACTTGGTCACCACTTTGATCATATAAGGAACAAACAGGCAGCCTTTTGCTCTTTCAAGCTCACAAGCGTGAGTGGGGTCAAAAGGAACAAGCAAAGGGACAGGGAAGTACAGCAGGGTGGTTGAAAGAACATTGGGACACTGCCCTTAGAGCACTAGTGACCTGAAAATCAACCTATTGCTCATTTATTTCCATTAAGTGCCAGAAGCAGGGGGAGTCTCTTACTAAAATAAGCTGATGTACATGTGGAGGCTGAAGAATGGGGCTATAACACTAAAGAAGAGCTTGCTGCTGGGAGGGGTGAAATGATCTCTGTGATGTCCTAATTATAGTTCTCAAGCCAACAGTAAACTGTTCCAAATTTGCCTGCTGAAATTAACAATCATCTACATTGAAGGGCCAAGTGTTTCACTAAAACAGTGATACTTCCCTTGTAATTTTGTATTTCATGAGGGGGAAAAAATGGTCCAGTTTGTGATTTTGCTCCAGTGTTTTCATTTTGCTGCATGTACCAGCTATTTTAGTCCATTGCCCCCGAAGGAAAGATTGTGGGTTGTCAATAATTGGGCAATTTAGCTGCAGTTTAACCTGTGAAATTATTTTTGCTTCACTTTTGCATTAAGTTCTCCCTTTTAGAAGGGTGGTAAAGCTTTGTAAAGGGCAGGCTACAGAATATTCAAATGATTACACTACAGGCCAAATCAAATGGCAAGACACCAGGAGAAATTATACACTTGGGATCAAAAACATTCAGTTCTCCAGATTTATATTTTTACAGCAGCTATAACAGCAGCTACCATATTGGGACCTTGATCCAGCAAAGCTCTTAAACACATACTTAACTTTTATCATAGTGATCTCAAGGGGACTACTCCCATGCAGAAAGTTAAGCATGTGCTCAAGTGCTTTGCTGGATTGGGGCTTAAATTAATTCATCAGATACAGTATTTTGCTTTGAGGGACTCTGTCTGGCTAAGCATTATAAATATCACTTTTTTAATTTGATAGTCTCTGCTGTTAAAACTAAAGCTTTAACAGGAAGACCAAGGTCCATAATTACATATGTAGTTAGTATTTTTATTAGAGTTAAAAAAAATCCGGTGAAATGATTTGTATCTTTCTTCCCATGTGCTCAAAATCTGAGTAGAGTGTGTATGGAATGTCTCCAAGAATCAAAAATATTTAAAATACCTTCACACTTAAATAAGTTGTCATGCTTTCAGGTTGCATGTTCTGGAATGATGCTATGCTCAGGACTAAGACTAGATTTTACACAACAGTATTAACTTTCCAGTTCAGGACACAGGAAGGGGCTTTGGCACCATCAGGAGCTAAGGAGCGATTGTTGAGCCTAGTGCTGTATGATTACCAGACCTTTGAAAGCTTTTGGCTTTGTCAAGCAAATTGATAGGCAGCATAAATAATTGGCGCTATGGGCCTTCTGACTGGTCAGTGGGGCTTTACCATCTATATCATTGTTTCTCAACCAGTGGTACGAGCACCCTTAGGGGTACTTGAGAGAAGTCTGGGGGGTACATCAACATAACTGAAATTTGGAGAAAAAATGATTTTTGTTTTAAGTTTTACAGCACTTTGTTATTTTTGTACTTTTTACACCAAAAATTTCATCGCCTGCCCGCTATGATTAAGTTGTTGAAACAAATGTGTTAAAATGGTAGAAAAAAATGTTGTGTGTCTGAAAACTGTAGGTACTGGGGGTACTTATCATTTTTTTTAAAAAAGGGGTACTTTATAAAAAAAGGTTGAGAAACATTGATCCGTATTACTGCGCCCACATGTCTGTGACCTATCATTCAAGAGCTTGTAAACCCCTGAACATGTGTATTCTATTTGTGTGCACGTATTTTCTTGTAAGGGAAGTTAGAAATATGAAGTACAAACCTGTTTGTTAATCTAGGACTTCTAGTGAAAGCCATTAGAGGTACTTAAAGAACTTAATGGCCTGGCCCTCAAGACAATGATCTGTAAACAGTTTTGTTTTTCCTGCAAGCCTAAACTATAGTTGGTCCCACAAAGACATGCAACTGTGCCACCTGGTGCTGGAATACTTACTGAGAGAGTCTGTTCAGAAATGTTCTCTGAGGTAATTGTAATTATTAATTGCCTTTGTGTTTTTGATAATACTTAGGACTTTTCATCAATAGATTGAATGCTTTTACAAAGAAGGGTCAGTGTTATAATCACCATTTTACAGACGGGGAAACAGGCACAGAGAGAAGACTAGAATGGGGACAGAGTTGAGAACAGAATTTACATCTTTTGAGTCACCATCCACTGTGCTCATCAAGGAACCCCACTGAACATCAAAAGAGTTTGGGTGTCTTACTCCTATTTGTGCCTTTGAAAGTCTCCTCTTACCCATGTAGACACTCCTGGCTTTTAAGTAAGGCAGCAGCATTTCAGAAGTTTTTCACAACAGTGGTTTAGATTTTGCAAAATCTAAAGGCTGTTGCAAGTATTTTGCACAGTTCTAATTTTAATGCAAATTCCTTATGATTTTTGACACGCTCTTGCCAACCTGTAAAGCCCTTCTCTGCTGGGAACTTTACTTTTCAGGTACTGTTCCTGTGTGAGGTGGTACTGCATCTAGCCCAGACAAGTTAAATGCATTGTAAACTGTTTAGGTGAGGTCCTTGTAGAGAAAATGACTTGCTATTTGCTCTTGCTATAAATACGGTCCTCTGTATCTGAATCAACTTCTTTCAGCTAGCAGCTCAGAACCACAATGGACTCTGATCTAGATTTGGAGCTGTTGGGCAGCTTCTCCATATAAATAATGAATAAATAACAATAACAGCATATGCTGCAACAGGAGATGGGAATGACTTTGATCCTTCCCCTGTTTATGTGAAAGAACTGGAATCCCTTAGCACTTAAGCTCCTTGCTTATGCCCGGTATATCATTTGTGCCAGCTGGTTTAGCCTGCAACCAAATGCTAATGTAGTTATTATTGTAGCTTTCTTTCTGACTGACAAAAAAAGCAGTAGCATATGAGTCTAGTATATTCCAGGCTCTTCTACTGATATACCCCAGTCTGCCTATCTGTCCATCTAGCTAGGTTATTACACCAGCCCCATTTCCACAGAGGCTGAGTCTATGGAGGTTATTTGATCCAGGGTAGGACTACTTGAATTATACCTGGCCATACATATTTAGCTACAACACAACTCCATTTATGTATGCATTGATCTGTACCAATATTTTCTTTTGATGGAAAAATGAAGATGTTGTACATTGTGCTACCCATCAAATCCAACTGAATAAAGGCAGTTGGACAAAATTCACTTTTAAATGAATTTCAAAGAAAGCATCAAGCTATGGTAGTGCCAAGTCAAGGTTTTGGAAAAGAAAACAAATATCCACTTGTATGTAAATTAAAAGCATGATTAGTTTCCATGCAGCCATATTAAATGCTGCTTTGAAATCTACATGTAAGTGGGGTTTTGTTTTCCCTTCACAATATGACCTATCTCAGCTGTGTTTAGAGTGTCTGACGAGTCTGATGCCTTTGTCAATATTCCTGCAGACAAGGACAAGCACTTCTTATCTAATGCACCCACTTAGGATTATACTCTTTCTGGGTTTTTAGCACTGTTATTATTTTCCCTGTCTGTGCACCAAGTACATCTTCATTATTTTGTACATGGGGGTTGTGTTTCTTTAAAGTCTACTACATTCAAATGTTAATTCCTGAAGGATTTTTGGCTAGCTTTGTCTTCCATGATGCAAAATTCAGCCACTTTATTATCTCATGACTTGAAATCCCAGATTCACCAGCCATTTTTGTTATCTCCCCATCCTAAAGATACAGCACCAGGATGGTCATCATCTTGCTCCAGACTGCCCTAGTCTTCCTCCCACTACAGAGTTTCCAGCTCTCCCTCCAGTTAATCCATTCTGCTGGCCTTTCTTTGATCACAACAGGAGCTCCCTCCAGTCACAGCAGATCCTTCTGAGTCTTTGCTGCTTCCTGCAGCCCTCCTCCTGGTCCACATATCCTGCAACAGCTTCACGTGAGCTCTGTCAGTCTCAGCGAGTTCTCTGCAGCGCTCCAGTTGTTTTCTGCCACCACTGCATGTTGACTCAATTCCTTGTTATGTCTCTGTTTGGTTTCTCACATAGGGTACGTCTACACTAGCCCCCTAGTTCGAACTAGGGAGGCTAATGAGGGCGACCGAAATTGTTAATGAAGCACAGGATTTAAATATCCTGTGCTTGATTAGCATAATCCCGGCTGGTCGTCATTTTGGAAACTGACTAGCCTGAGGTAACTGCCAGCGTCTACACGCGGCAGAGAAGAGGGATTCTGAGATAAACCCCGTAGTTTGAATTAACTGTTAAACCTCATTCCACAAGGAGTAACAGTTAATTCGAACTAAGGGGTTTATCTCGGAATCCCGCTTCTCTGCCGCGTGTAGACGTGGGCAGTTACTTTGGGCTAGTCAGTTTCCAAAATGGTGACTGCCGGGATTATGCTAATCAAGCGTGGGATATCTAAATCCCGCGCTTCATTAACAATTTCGGTCGCGCTCATTAGCCTCCCTAGTTCGAACTAGGGGGCTAGTGTAGATGTACCCATACTGTTCTACCACCACCCTTCCCTGAACTATCCTAGTCAAAGGTATTGAGAGAGCCTCCTCCCTGGCTAGTTAATTTGTCACAGAATGGCAGAACACTTGCTCAAAATCCACTGAAATGTAGGATCAAAAAGTTTACATTCCTAAAATGATACTGTGATGGAGGCCAAAAATAGCTTACTCTTGACCCCGTCCGGACTAGCAGGACTGGTCTTCTAGCCATTTTATAAATGGTTATTCCTAAGAAATCACCACTTGATGAAACTCAGACAAGTCTGCAAAATATCATTTTGCCTCTAGCTCTCTCTCTCTCTGTTTTTGGGGTGTGTGTGTGTGAGGGGGAGGTATCTCAGAAGATTGAGCCAGGTTCTGGGTTCATCGAGAACCATCCGACTTCCTGAATCCCTGTCAGTCTAGTTCCAGTCCTTGAAACTGAGCTAAAAACGGTGGCTGATAACTACCAGTGAAGGCTGAATGCCAGGTGTTGTGTCATGGGAGTTAGCAGTAGTATTTTCTACGATGTTGCTAATTTGTCTGTGTTATTTGTTGTGGGTAGATGATTTTGTTGCCCCGAGTTCATGAGGTTCCATTCTGAAAGGTCTCTGAGTTCTGTTGGCTCATCTTATACAGAGTCCTGTGGGGTTCCATTCTGCCACCCCTTTTGGACCAGACATATATCTTCCAGGTGCTCCTGGGGTGTCCATGCTAGAGCAGCAGCTCTGATACTCTTGAAGAGGATGCAGCAGCTGTCCTATTCAGTGCCCTGCCAGCTCTCTGCCCTCGCAGACAGCTAGCACCTGCGAGAGTATTAGCATTAGATCCTAGCTAGCCCCTGCAAAAGGGTGAAGAGGTGACAGAAGGAACTCCACATGAACACACTGCACACATACTCAGAAGCTGACAAGCATCTGTCCCTCAGCACTCTCAGTTCATCTTTCTGTGCATATTGTCTAAACACAGCTTGTGTGCGGTTCTGGAGGTGACTAGTCCTGCCAATTCAAAAGGGAAAAGCACATGATTGCTGCTTAACCAAATTAAATATTCAAATGAAAGCAATAATTACTCAAATACATCTTGAGACTTAGCGAGACAGATTCGCAGAAACATTGGTTTCAGCTGTAAAGCTATAACAAGAACACTAGTCTCTAATGATTAATTAAAAAAGCTTAGACTTTGGCAACTGATAATTGTAAGGGTTAAATGAAAAGAAATGACCAATCTGGTTAGTATGCAGTCCCGGTAACCTCTCCTCTGCCAATGTAACACAGCACCAACAGCGACCAATGTAAACATAACAGTACAAAGCCAAGCATTTAAATTCAGACAAGGTATAATCCGGAAGAAAGACTTTTAGCAGATTTCTAGTCTCATTCTAATCTGTTAATTATTATGGTAACATAAAATTCTAACAGTCAGCACAATTGGGACTCTCGTCAAGCTTACATGTGCATAATAGATGCCTTACAGTCTCCAAATCCAGTAAATACGGGCAGAGTATCGAGCGTCACAATTATTATTACATGTCCCCTGTTCATATTCCTTATGCATTCCTGGAAGAAAAAGCTGACAGCTGAATTCTTTCAGAAGAGCTCTTTTATTGAATGTATTGTTACCAGGCCTGACTTATTCACATGCCAGGCTCATGAGTCATGGCAAGTGGACAAGAGAGGGCAGGGGCCGTGTCTAAATTCACTGAATGCACAGCTCTACCACCAAGAAGTTATTCAAACATAAAATTATTAGGAACGTCTCATAGCCGGTGCCATCAGAAAGAACTCAAGCTGCCACACAAAACTGTCTTTGTGTGGTGCTTTCTCAAGAAAGAGCAGGGAACTGTAGCTTTTTGCTGTACTTTGGCAAGAGCAAAATGGTGGTACTTAGAATGAAATAATTGAAATCAGAGATGCACAAGACGTATAAGGATTGTTCCCAGCAGTCTACTTTCTAACGCTCTGTCTCACCTTAACCAGTAATGGAGTTCCTCTACTTCCTTTGAGGGAGCATTCCACAGTATTACTCGCCCTCAGGAAATGCGCCCTGATTGTTAACCTACAGCTTCTTTTTCTTTATGCCTTTCCATGTTTGGTGCTTGCATATTGCAAATATTTGTAGAATAACTGAAGGAATTTTCAGTTATGTTGTTTGGAAGACAATATGTTTTGAACATACTAATAGCAAAGGATAGTTCAATTAAGACATTTATTTACAGACAGGATAATATTTCTAGAAGGGCTGGATATCCCAGTTTACCAAGAGACATTTTCGGCAACCTATGCTATGCAGGGCAACCTGTTGCATTCCAAGGTCAAAACAATTGCTTATGCACATAAGTAGCTTTTTGAGCCAAGGACAAGCATATCTTGGGAGGGATTGTTTGGCTTTAAACCTGGTTGAAATATTTGTACAAAATTAAAAAATACTCTAGGTTTGTCATTAAGCCCTCCCCTCTCCCCCACTAGGCAAGTACAGATTGATGATTGGTGTGCCAGAGTCCTTAAGAAAGGGACTATTGTTAAGGAACTACAAACTCTGCCAAGTGCAGGCTATGAAAGGATTCACACAGTGATCCTACAGATTTGCTTGCAGTAGTTGAAAGCAAAGACATCCCTGCACATTTACTTGGACATTTGAGTTCAACATAGTGGAGCCACTTAGGGCATGCAACTCGCCATGGTTGGCCCTTCTGCACCTTTGAGAGGTTCTCTCAGGCTATGTCTACACTACGTGTTTAGCCAGAAGTGGCAATGCAAATGAAGTGCAGGTTAGCATTTTCTTGTGCTTCATTTGCATAATCTCTTCCGATCTGTTTTTGCGCATGAGGTTTTTGCGCAAAAACAAGCAGCGTGGACATTTCCTTTTTGCGCAAGATCCTTATGCTTTTCCCGGGGGGTTTGCGCAAAAAGGAAATGTCCACACTGCTTGTTTTTGCACAAAAACGGATCGGAAGAGATTATGCAAATGAAGCATGAGAAAATGCTAATCTGCGCTTCATTTGCATTGCCTCTTCCGGCAAAACATGTAGTGTAGACATAGCCTCACACTATACGATGGATTGCCCCCTCTAAACGCACAACAAGAGGTAAGACCACTTGAGAACATCTAGAGTGAGAAATAGTTAAATCCAGTGGCTTGTTGTTGGAAGTGAGGTTCTTGAAAGGAAATTCACCAGTTTCCCATGTGTGTGAATAAACAGCCTACATGCCCCAAACTCTCAAAGACATAGGCTGAGTTCCATGAATACATCAAACCTCAGACCCAGTGCTCAGTCTGCATAGGTTTTAGTTTGTTGTGAATATCTCCCATCGCTTTTGCGCTGCTCTGCAACATGATGCCTGCGCACATGCAGCTAAAAACTCTATTGACTTATTTGCTGACATAGTCCATTGCAAATTCACATCTAATCTGCTGCCTTCTGTCACTCCTGGGTCTCTTTTGATGAAACTTCTTCTAATTTATCTTCAGAGATTCTGCTCTCAAAGAGCTTTTCCCTTTCATGTATTTGTGATGTTCCATGGTAAAATATCCTTAGTAAAGTTATAAGGAGTGCCATGCCCTAGCCCTCTCTATTAAGCAATACAATAATATATACACCAGCATCCAGCAAATATGCAAGAATTGCTCCCTGCAGACCTGCTCTCTACGCCTCTCTGTGTTTAGTGACAATAGAGGAGATAGAATTTAAAGGCACTAAGCTCATTTGACAATCACTTACCCAATTCAAACTGGTTGGAAAGGTTACCACAGGTCTGTCTCACTTCTTCGCTATCCCAACCCAATGGATAGAGGGCACAGCCAGAGCCAATCAACAAGCCTGTGGAGAGATAGGAAGACAAGACTACTACAACCATAATTACGGCCAGCAGGTAAAATCAATACTTGGAATTACAGGAAAGGGTGGCATCAGCCTTACCATGAGGCACACGTGCTGGGAACACTGGCAAAGCATGCATCACTTTCACAGGGGAGACCAGATTTCACAGTCTGTCATGGGGTTTTCGTGGCTATGGATTTGGTAGGGTGTTATTCTGTGTTGCACTGTGAGAAATCCACTGCCCACCCTGTTTCCTAACTTGGGGCCGTGCTATTGATGGGACTCTGGTACCCACAAGGAGCACGAGCACACAAACGGCATAATTCGCTCCTTTGGGAGCTGTCTCAGTAGGCTGACTGCAGTCTGTGAAGGCTTCATACTGAACTGCCATCTCATCTGAGAGCTGGGCTCTCTGCCTCCAGGCTGAGCCACACTGGCAGGAAAATGCTTGTGTGCACCTGTTCTGAGGATACTGAGGACATCAGTCTCCGGGGCTTGTCAAACAATGAAAATGAAACGTTGTACATTTTTTCCCATTTTAAAATGAAGGGGCTTTGGGTTGTTTGTTTATTTTCCTCTGTTTGTTTTGAAGCGTGGAGTACAATGTAGGTGTCAGAGGAAAAACACCCCCACCCCACACAGCCTAGTCGCTGCCAGCTGTGGAGCAGTGAAGTGCATCCCAAGGTTTGGGGAACAGCATGTTGCAGCACTCCCTGGGAATCCCTCCTCCCTGCCCATGCTACGCCCTGGAGGCAGAAACAGAGGATCCCTGGGAGACAGTGGAGAAATTTTGGGGGCAGCTCCCACTCACCATCCTCACCAGGCATAGGTGGTTCTGCACATGCAGCCCAAGGAAGGCAGGGGGACCCGGGACCAAGGGACAGAGAGTGGAGCAGGACTAAGCGGCTGCCTGGAGGGATGGGGAACAGCAGAGCTCAACAGGGCTAGAAGAGGGATGACCCCCAACATCTTGGCAGCTGCACCCAAATCTGGCTTTGCTCTTGTGACCAGGAAGCAGCGCTCTTTGCAAAAAGCCTCATCTGATCGGTCTCCACTACGAACCCTGCAGCCTCTCTGATAGTGCCCTTGTGGACCAGTGCTTAGCAGACAATGTTGGCCAGAGCTGCTGCCTTTTGCAAAGGGAGGTGGGGCTTCTGTCTGCTACAGAACGCAATAGATTGCAACACAGATTATTGGCATACAGAGAATGAAGAAAGTTGTCCCACGGAACTCTGGGATACATCTGGAAGACATCCCAGACCCGAGTCAAGCCAGGGTTGCATACATGCAGGAAAGCAATAGGGCTCGGACCCTCCAGCCCTGCAGAGACCCTAAGTTCAAGCTCTAGGTGGGTGGATGCAAGGAGGGTTAGGCTCAAGTGCCTGTGTTTACACCGCTCTGTAGACAAACCCAGTGAGTCTACTTGAAAACAAACAGTGTAGCTAGCTTGGATTTTTCCTTTTTAAGATTCAAAACTGCTACATATTTTGTTTGGAAAATTCAGCATACGCTTAAACAAGCGTCACGTTAATCACAGCATTTAAAAGTTCATAGCTTCCAATTAATTAATACAACAATCAGTCATGCTCTACAATTGTTCCAACATGAAAAAGTGAACCAACATGCAAGACTAACCGTTCTAATCCTTCATCATTTTTCTCTTTCACATAGTCCAGGGCCAAAACAGACTAAAATAATGTCACTTGATCAATTCAAGTTTCCAGAACCCAGAACACACAATTTCCATGAACCATTTCAGCAAACACAAGTGAACTCCCCCTGAACCACTTCACCTATTATTGTACTATGTTGGAAGCTTCCCATTCACAGCATGCTCTGGTATGTCAGCACCACACTTTCTTCTCAGCTGTTGCTGTAAGTAGGGTTGCCAGGTGTCCGGTATTCTACCGGACAGTCTGGTATTTGCGCTCTTTGTCCGGTAAAAAAAAATCAGAGAATACCGGACATGTGCAATGTCCGGTATTCTCTGATTTTTCCAGCTGCGCACCAGACGGAAGCCTGGTGGGGGGAGCAGCTGGAAGGCAGGGCCACGATTGGTGCTAGTAGCCTGTGATTGCGCAGAAGCCTGGCGGGGACGGGGGGAGTGGCTTGGACTCCCAGCCACTCCCCCCGCCCCCGCCAGGCTTCTGCGCAATCACAGGCTCCCAGCGCCGATTGTGGCCCCGCCTTCCAGGCTGGGAGTCCCAGCTGGGAGGCGGGGTTGTGATTGCTGCTCTGGGCATCCCAGAACAGGGGGGGGGGCTTATTATCCCATGTTCCTTTTTTTTTTTGCTCGACCAAAAAATACCGCGTCTGGTATTTTTTGGGAGACCATCTGTCAACCCTAGCGGTAAGCGGTGGCTGAAAAGGCAGAGTCTATTTGGAGATAGCTAACTTACTGCAGTTTTAAAAGGGGAAACCTTACAGGGCATTTAAAAATATAGTGCCTAGTTTTATTTTTTAGCTTCATTTTGATAATGTCCTTATAGAAGCTTGCAAATTAATTGATTTATAGGGGCACATGGCTCTTTGCAGACTTAAAGGTCAACAAAATCATTACGGAGCTTGCAATTTAGAAGCTTAATCATGTCTTTTAACTAGTGCATGCCCCAGGCTTCAGGAGAAGTTAGGAGACTCCCTGGCCCTGCGACTGGTCTGTTGGATGACCCTGGGCAAGTCACTCTGCCTCAGTTTTCTCATCTGTGAAGTGAAGATTATGACACTGACCTCCTTTACAATGCACCTTGAGATCTACTGAAGAAAAGTGCAATGTAAGTGCTAGGTATTATTAATATACATGGTTGGATGAGTGTATTCTCACAACTCCGCTTCAAGGTCAGGAAATTGTATTATCTTCATTTTACAGCTGGGGAACTGAGGCACGATGGGACTTGCTCAAGAACACACAGGATGTTTGGAACAGAACCAGGATCTCCTGAATCCCAGTTCCATGCTTTAGCCATAAGCCCCTCTTTGCCTCCCACAGGCAAGCACTTGGAAAAGCCGTCAGGTGTTCTAGTCACGCGACTCTGTCTCATCGAATTCCTGACACTATGCAACATCCATGAGCCCAGAGGGCCACTACTTTGCATGAGGTGTGTATAGACTGGCCCAGCTGTAGCCTTCCTATCCTGCCCTTTGTGAGGTTCCATAATCCAGCCCATGGCACCCCAATGGACATTTTGCTTTGGCCTGCACCTGGACCAGGATTTTACATTAGGAAGGAGCAGCACCTGGTCTGGAGAAACACAAGTGCTGCAACTGTACCTGGCCACTGGTCAGAGCACAAACTTCTTGAGTCCCACCATCTTCTTGCATAGCCCTGGGGCAGCCAGGAACAAAGGCCCCAAATCATAAGCATAGCCATAAGGAACATCATCCTAAACAGATGCTGGGGGAGGGGCAGAGGAGGCAATAGACCAAAAAGCGGGGAGACAATCCATACTGTTGGAGCATAAGAATTCAGATCAGGCGTGACTCATGCTTATAGGCCAAATTCAGTGCTGATGTATGCAGGCACAGGTTCGCTGGCATCAGTTGAGAAGTATCTGTTTACACCAAGGCTGAATCTGGCCCTTTGTATTTTTCGTTCTTTCATTGTAGATCCAGATTTGTATGTGCAGATCTTGTGCTGCTGTTTTTAAACAATTACAGCAGACATGAGAGAGGGAGTAGTTAACGTGGGCATGAGATTAACAAAGGAAGGGGAGAACTGTTCAAAGGTGGGCCCTAAAGGAGAAAAGGGTGCTGCGTTGGTGCCTAGAAGAAGGGAGGCGGTTCTGGGGATGCAGAACAGTAGGGCAAAGAAGACACAAAATGGTGAGCGGAAGAAGGAAACAAAGGACTAGAGCCTCCGCAGTGTTTCAGGGCGTGAAATCACCTCACCTTTCAAAAATATATAGCTCCAAGACATTAGGAAAGCATCAAGATACCAAAGAAAGCCCTAAACTGCAAAATGGGTGGGAATTCCTCCTTCTTCAAAACTCCTTCCATTCAGAGCCAGCAGAGCACCATGGCATTCAAGTGAAAGGAATATTAACATAACAATGTTATTTCTGCCAGGAGGGCAAAACAAACTGTTAGAGGGCCTTTGCCAGTTATTCTCATCAGGTGGTAAAGAAGTACAGGCTGCATGTTAAACGCATAAAGGGCTATTTGTTTCCAGTTCCATTTAGGTTTTGTTTTAGTGACAGTGTTTTTTTTCCACAAATACTGCTCCAAACATTTCCCACCCACTCTGCCTTTCATAGGCCAACCTCTTGTACTGAGGAGTCTCTCCCACAGCTCATTTGGATACGCTGCAGTGACTATCTGACTTCTGAGAGCTAATCTTTTATGTTCTTTTCTCATCCAGATTTCCCCACATAACTTTGCAGCAACACAGATGACAAGGGAATGGCTTTCTCTGGAGGTCACATAGATATCATTCTCTATTGGCCAGATGGGAATACTATGTCAGCAGTGCTGCCAGAGTTCACAAATATTTTATATTTGCTAAATTCTCACGGACCAGTGACCTAGAAAATGACTCTTCTACCGCAGCTACAGAAACCTGACTATTGAAGTGTCTGTTCTGGAACCTACTATCGTTATATATATTGTTGTTAACCATATATTGGCTCTCAATTGTAATCATTTTCTAGTTGCTATTAATTTTAGGCTCTGCCTCCTCACAATGAAGTCAAAGGCAAAATACCCAGGATTGGGTGTTTTAGTACTTTAGTAGACAAGGATTGTATTTTGCTGGATCCCTAGTACAGCAGAATCCTAAAGAGGCTTGGTTTTTTTCATCCTGTTTTCTATCTCTGTGCAACATGTTGAACGTTATGTGCACAGTTAGCACAGGCAGAACTCATTCACTGCTTTTGGTGTGGCAGCTTTTAATTTCTCTTTGACATAGCAGTGGATTTAAACAAATCTTACATTTGTAGCATAGTGGTAAGCAAGCCGCATTTCTGAGCCTACGCAACTAAGTCTACAGCAGCCTTCTCATATATACCCAAGCTATCTTTTGTGGGTGTGGTGAGATCTGCATTCTACTCCTGGCTCTGTCACAGACCGCTTTGTGGCTTTAAGTCCAGGTCTGTATTTGCCCCAAGATCAACGCTCCAAAGATTGATCATCTGAGGTTCAATTTAGCGGGTCTAGCAAAGAACTGCAAGATCAACGACTGATGGTGCCCCTATGAACCCTAGTTTTCCAAGGGGTTGAGAGGAGTAAAGGAAATTGATGGGAGAATTTTTTCCCATAGACCTCCCTCATTAGGGATGCTGCAGAAATTTGATTTACGGTACTTTGACTCCAGCTACTCTATTCTCACAGCTGGCGTGTACCTTAGGTTGGCTTTCTTGTATAGTGTAGACCTGGCCTAATTTCTTCATCTCGGCCTCCTTCCTTGTAAAATGGGGATAATATTTTTAGTTTATATTACAGGCATAATGTGAATCTAAAATGATAAGTTTCAGAGGGGTAGCAATGTTAGTCTATCTCAGCAAAAATTTGGAGTCCTGTGGCATAAACTTTCATGGGCTGGAACACACTTCGTCAAATGCATTTGACAATGTGGGCTCCAGCCCACAAAAGCTTATGTCTAAATACAGTCTGTAAGAAGGTGCCACAGGACTCCTTGTTATTTATGTTTGTAAAATATTTTGGGATTATGAGACAGATAGGGCTAAAGAAGTGCAAAGTTTTATTATTAAAATAATAAATGTGTCAAAACACCTTCCATTTGTTTATTAGAAGAAAGGGATATATTCTGTTGTCAGATATTGCATGCCACTCCCATTAAAGGTATTTATATTTGTATATCTGAAGGCCCAATTTGGTTCAAAGTTGCAGATTATATATATATAAATGTTTACTGTTGTCAGCATTGTGAGTCAGTTACTGTCACTTACTTTATGTCTGTAAATTACCTAGCACAAAAGTGACCTGAATGAGACTGCTGCCTGTAACTGAAATATGAATTAACATTAATATTAATATTAATTATACTATTTCAGGAAGTTCTGGGGTATTGGACAGTTAAAACAATACACATCAAAGGAAGTGTTTTGCCATAGTGAAGGACTGCAGAGTTAAAGGCACTGGGTCAGGCTCTTTTCTCAGTCACTTATGTAAATCTGGAAGTTAGTGGGAAGAAACCAGTGTGAGATCAGAAACGAAGTCCATCATGTACACACACAACTTGTGACAATAACTGATCAACAATCCAAAGTATGGCTGGCATGACCCTTGAAATGTTAAGCAGCTCCAAAGGCGATGCAGCAGGTACAAGTAGCACTCTTTCAAATGATTGCACAATGTTAAAAATAGTTCACATTTTTCAATAACTAACCCATTGCACTGATTTCCGATTCTTACCATGTTCATGTCACTCAGGAACTAATGAGCCAAAATGAAAATGGTAAATAATTGTGTGAAGGCCAGATCAACTCCCCATTCCAAAGAGAGACATCTTTTTCCTCCTACCAGTGAGTTTTATATTTCAGAAATAAGCAAACATTCACTTTTTTTATTGGAATATAAGCCAGCCACGGTGGTTTCTTTTATCTATAAGCCTGCACTAACTTCTGACTCCAGGCAGTGACAGTGAGATCAATCAGGAAGCTGCCACCTAACTTTACTGCTTCCTTAGTGAAAAATTGATGTAACTAAATTGGCCCCTGTCAGCCAAGAAATGATTTTTTTATTAATCTAAAACAACCAATATTGCAGAGCTTTCCACACTTCCTGACAGACTCAGTAAGATCAAAATAGGATTAGCTTTGCGTAGACGTCAAGCTCATGATGAGACCCTGGAGCACAGGCAGTCACTGCTTGAGTGTGGAGAGTGGGGAAGATATACCAACCAGGGAAGTATGTGCCTGTTTGGCACACAGAAGTTCTGTTTAGAGAATACAGAAACAGCCTGAGCCCAAGTGGACTGTTTGGTGCATGGAGCCACCTGACAGTAAGATGAATGAGTTCTAATGACAAACATACAGCGGGTCTCACTGTTTCTTATTTTGAGAAGCACCGCTTGACATTTTCAAAGTAGCCCACAGGAGTTAGACTCACACTGTCCATTAATTTAAATGGGAGGCAGATGCCTAAATCCCTGCTTCTCTGTTTAATATTACACATGTAAGAAAAATAAGGATCTGATTCAAAGCCCACTGAAATCTCATTGAGTTTAATAGGTTCTGGATCAGGCCTTATAACGCCTATCCTGTAATCCGACTGGCAGTGGTGAAGTCCCATGGACTGGATCAGGACCTGTATGAGCATCAAGCCTGTTTACAATCTATAGGGTTGCCAGGTGGCCGCTTTTGAACTGGACAGTCCAGTATTTGGGCTTTCTGTTCAGGAAACAAATTGAGAAAATATAAATGAGAAAATATAAATGTCCGGTATTTTCTAAATAAGATATAATGTAGGTTGTGATGTAATGTCAAGTGTGTCCGATATTTTTGTTAAAACCATCTGGCAACCCTAACAATCTCCAGTTGTTTTCAACCCTGATACTTTTAACACGGAAGTTTGCAGACAATTCAGCTAGCCACAAAGAATAGTGCTTGTGTTGAATGGCAGCAGCCTCCTCTTAAGACCTGAATTAAATCTAACAGCCCTGAAAGCCATGCAAAACCTTAGCCTAATTTGGAAAGTTCAGTGGAGAGCTGACACCAATTTAATTCCAGGGTGCACATCCTGGCCTGCCCTATAGTTAAAAGCATTTAGCTGCTATTCTTTCCAACTCTCCCCACCCAGCCAGGCAGCTGCTTAACATGCTTAGAATGCCTGTGACATTCTTTAGAAAAAAAGCACCCTGTTGTAATTACTGTCATCTGTCCTTTTTGTTACCCATTGCAATCATCAAAAGAAAATTAAAAAAGGAACAGGAAGCATGCAGATGTGTCCGTAAAATGCAGATTGACAAAGACGCATCACAGCTTTCAGACATGCGAGAGGATCATTCAGTAGGAGAAGGCTAGCTTGTCATTGCAAAGCCTGCGGTATAACGAGCATATCTAAATCTGTTTGGGATGGCATGCTGGGTAGTGGAGGATGAGTTGGCACTATCAGCAGCTTTCTGCGGTAATTTCACAACTGGCAGTGAAGGGCTCCTTATTCTGTGACCAGGCCAAGAACCTGTGAATCACTTCTTTTATTGTAGTTTTTGTTAGTCTCTGAGGGTATGTCTACACTACCACCCTAGTTCAAACTAGGGTGGCTAATGTAGGCATTCGAAGTTGCAAATGAAGCCCGGGATTTAAATATCCCGGGCTTCATTTGCATCTTCCCGGGCGCCGCCATTTTTAAAAGTCCCCTAGTCCGAACTCCGTGCCCGCGGCTACACGCGGCACGGAGTAGGTAGTTCGAATTAGGTTTTCTAATTCGAACTACCGGTACACCTCATTCCATGAGGAGTAACAGTAGTTCGAATTAGAGAACCTAATTCAAACTACCTACTCCGTGCCGCGTGTAGCCGCGGGCACGGAGTTCGGACTAGGGGACTTTTAAAAATGGCGGCGCCCGGGAAGATGCAAATGAAGCCCGGGATATTTAAATCCCGGGCTTCATTTGCAACTTCGAATGCCTACATTAGCCACCCTAGTTCGAACTAGGGTGGTAGTGTAGACATACCCTAAGGTGCCACAGGACTGCTCGTTTTTAAAGTTACAGACTAGCACGGCTACCGCTCTGAGACTTCTTTTCTTGTGATAGATAGTCATGGATAGCATTAAACATAAGCAAAGCAAGCAGCCATGTGGTCCCTCCTCTTTTGGTGACACACAGACCACATGAACTTTGCTGTTCCCAGCTTGACCCAATCTCTCCTGCCAGAAGCAGTAAAGTAGAGAAGCTATACATAGCCCAATTGCTTTCTTTCCTTCACCTTGGGGATTCTGCAAATCAGAAGGCAGGTCCTTGTGACAGCATTTGTACTAGCATTTGCTAGGTTGATTACTCAATCTCTCCAGATGCACATGAGTAGAGCCCTGCCTGGATATAAAATTTGTATCCACACCCACAAAAATGATCTGTGGATACCCAAGGATATAAAGCAGATGTCTGCTAATTTGCAGGGTTTTAGATATAAAATTTTTATCCACATTGGCATCTGTATCCACAAAAATGCGCCATGGATATCAGCATCCACATGCTGCAGATATAAAGCAGGTATACATGGGCATCTGGTGGCTTAGGCAGGGGAAGGCTTTGCCTTCCCAAGTCACCAGGCAGTCATCCCCACACTCTGCCCCCAGAACACCTGCTGTAGGCATTCTGGGGGCAGAGCGTTGCTGCCCCCCAGTGCCCGCCTTCCCTATGCTCTGAGCCAGGGAGGCTGGAACCGTGTGGCCCTTTCCCTCCCCCGCATGGCTTCCTCCCCTCCCCCAATGCCTTGAGGAGGCGGGGGAGCTGTGCCGCGTGCATGTGCTCCCTTGCCTCTCTTCCCCTCCCCTGGTGCTCCAGGGAGGTGTGGAAACTGCGCCGCACAAATGCACTCCCTCGCCCTTCTTCCCCTCCGCCACTGCTCTGGGGACACTGGGGTGTGCTCAGCGCACTGCCCACCTCCTCCATTCCCGGGGCGGGGGCACACTCAGCATGCTGCCCTGCCTTGCCTCCTCCCCTCCCTGTGGGGGGCGGGGCCTCAGCAGTGGGGGCGGGGCTGTAGGTAGGTTGCCAGGTGTCCAGTTTTTGCCCAGACTGTTCGTTATTCGGGTCCCCCGTCCGGTAAAAAGACAGAAAATAACTGGACATGTGAAATGTCTGGTTTTCCTGTTCCCCTTGGACGGAAGCCCAGTGGGGACAATTTTCCCCTGCCGCATCTGGCGGGGGTGGGGGAGTGAGGAGCATGGGGCCATTTTTTTTCCTCAGCAGAATTTTTTCCTGGTGGTTTTTTTTTGGGGGGAGGGCGAGGTTTGTTATTTTTTGTTAAACCATCTGGCAACCCTAGCTGTAGGTGGTCCTGCCTCCCCCAGTCCCAGCTGCACCAACCACACATGCAGATATATGCAGATTTGCAGGCCTCTACATGAGTCAATCAAGTAAACTGATTCCTAGAAAATAATCTATGCATTGTGTGGTGCAGAACCTAATACAGTGAAATCAGCCTTAAGCAATCAGAGAAAAGATTTGTTGCCTAGAAGACCTCCACCCTCTTCTCCTGCAATAGGATGTAAGTACCTCACGGGGAGTTACTTGTTTTCTCCCTGTGTTTTACCCTTTTGTTGGTCTTTAAGCTTGCAGGTTCCTCATTTGCTTTCTCTTGTAAAGCTACATGTAGGGAAATGCCTAAAACATAAAAAATCCACAAGTAAAATTTGAGATGAATGGACAGGCAGACCTTGGGTCAAAATCCAGGGTCCTACAATTGACATGGCATTCAGCCATGAGCATGATGCGTAGTAGAACAATGAATGCCAGTGAGTGAGCCTCATCCACCCCTATTATAGACACATTGCAACAAAACAGACAATAATCTTCACTATCGCTCATGCTGTAGGCATAGCTTGCACTTGTGTTTTAGTCCCACTTTCAACTTTAAAAGTGCTTTATGTTTGTATGGATTGGAGTCTGTGACTGAAAACCAATTAACTTACAAATAGATGTTGTTTATGGCTGATACTGCTAAGCAGGAACACTACAGACAGCAATTACACTAGTGTCTTTTGCACAGAACTAAAGACACTTTTTCATCTTTAAAATTATAGAGATGATTTGTGGCATTAAGCAATCAGACAGTCACTCAGAGATAAAATATTAACATCTATTAAAATCATGGGGAATTGTCTGGGTCTAGACAAGCCTGAAAAAATAAACAGAGTGGATTAATATGCTGAGAGACATTAATTAGTTTTTACTATTGTAAAGTCAGGTCCATCATCCTACTCCTTGAAGCCTCCTCTTATTATGTTGCGCACGCATGGCATGATGTCAGTCCATGTGATTGTTGTCTTATTTAAGGCCTATAAAAAATAACAAATCTTCAACTACTTTATCCCCTCTCTTTAAAAGGAGGAGCCAAAACACAGCACAGGATTCAATGGAAAAACTAATGGTGATCACAGAGGACAGAAGTGGTACTCATGACTGCAATGAAAGTGCTAAACTTCAGACTTGTCCTTTTAGTCTTACTCTTTGAAAGAGGCTTTACTTTCCCTCAGACAAGCTCCAAGCCAGTGGTGCTGCAGCACTTGTGATTGAAGAGCTGGGTTATTCATCTTGTGCCTCCTAAATGGAATTGCTTCCTAACTTCCAATCAGTTACGCACTCTGCAAAGCCACTGAAAGGCATGGGACTGCACAGGTGTCTCTAAGAGTATAATGTGAATGTAACAGCAAATGGATTCCACAGATGTACTTGAAGGCCCACAATGTCTTTATTAGTGGCAGTGAAGCATAAGATGAAAAAAACCCATCTTGACTTTTAAGATCCCAGGCTGAACTTGCAGGATAAACAAAAAACAAAAGAACTTCTTGACTTGAGCAAATTTGATGGGCAAATCATTGAGAGAAAACAACAACTGAACTGCACAATGGAATGTTTATTTTAAAATTTTCAGAGAATAAGCATCCTTTAAAGATGTCTTTGTCTTTTTCCTCTCTTCTGCTCCCCCCCTTCCCTTTAAGACATAGTTTGGGACATTACCAAAAAGAAATCTTTGTAAGGTTTTTTTATTTCCCCCTGGGCAATTCAAACACTGCTTTACTGACAAAGATCCAGGTTATCTGCAGTAACTGAAAGAATTCATTCCTTTCAAGACCATTTTCATTATGATTTTTCCCTTTCACATATTTTACCTGTAAACTATTCTGAAACTTCAAGGATGGCAGTTTTCACATTCCCATCTGTCAGTTTAGAACTGTGATATTTTCCAAAACAAGTTTCAAATGCAACATAGTTTGACTTGCTGTTCCAAGCAGCTTAAAAATTCTCCTTCACATAATGTTTCTAAAGCATTCAGACATTATAAAAGGAAACTTATGATATGAAACTGAGATTGAGCTGGATGTGGATTGTTGTGTCATTGGCTTAGAGGTGCACCCTTGCAACTGAACTGAATGTAAAGTGAAATACTAAGACAGAGTAGCCAAATTCTGCTATCTTTACTCAGGCAAAACTCCCATTCAGAGGGAGGTGATCCTGATTAATTATATTAGAGAAAGGCTCAAGTATTCATAGGTGCTGAGTGCTGGGGGAGCTGCTGCACTCTCTGGCTTGAAGTGGTTTCCATTCTATCTGTGGTTACAGTTTGGTTCAATGGCTCTCAGCTCCCCCACTATACAGATTGCTCCAGCACTCCTGTAAGTATGTACAATAAATTTAAAATACCGCAGACAAATGCTATTTTAATTAAAGTGAATTTGAGTATAGCTGCTGATCATCTGACGTTATACATCTCATGCACTGTCCTCAAATTCAAGGGAGGCATGAAAATAAGGACAGATCACCAAACCGTGTTTATAATCCGTCCATTGCTCTTTTTGGCATTGCTAGTCTTGCAGGCTCATTCGAAACAGTTCTCCTATAAATAAGGATCTGCAGATACCTACAGAATTCTCCTTTTATGGTGTTACAGTTAGGAATCCTCCATTCCTCCTCTCTCTTGTATGTAGTTCCCCAGGGTCTCCTCTTCAGGCAGAAGTTCTAACATCCAGTTTTGCCTGTGATCTCCATCATGGAAATTCAACCACTTAACTTGTGAATCGGGAGGTTTTTTCCAGGAGAGAAGAAAAAAGGAAGGTTTCCAAGTGAGATCACTGGTATCTGCCTTGTTGTACAGCAGATACAACTGCTTCAGGATAGAAAGTTTTCAAACTTTTTGGTCAAGAGCTCTAACTTTTCTAATTATTGAGGGGAAGGGCTTAGGGATTAGCACTGCCCTCAACAGTGCACTTGTGATCCCCATTTGTGTACATTTACAAACATTACAGGGAAAATTTTAGAATAATAGAATCCTAGAACTGGAAAGGACTTTGAGAGATCATCAAGTCCAGTCCCCTGCCTCACGGCAGGACCAAGCACCGTCTAGATCATCCCTGATATATGCAGCCCCCTCCTATTTTCCCAGAAAGTCTGCAGACTCCCATTAAGGGACTGTGGGTTAAAATCTGTGTTTGAGAACCTTAGAGAAGATTGCACTGATACACAGTTCAATGGTTTCTATTGCAGGCTCATTCAGATTCAGCTACTAAAGGCCCTACAGTACTACTCCAGCATGGGGTAGTGAGGACAAAAGCCATCCTGTTTCCGTCCCTGTATTTCCCCTGAGTGCAATGACTGCTCCCTCCTAGCAAAACTTCCTAACTGGGGGTCGGGAGGAACAGTTAGTTGTGGAGTTCGACACCCACTATGTGGTATGCAGCACTCCCTCAAGAGATGTTGTGTAACACTGACAGATGGAACCAAACCTGGGACCTCTGGACTTTAGTGCATGAGCCTCTATGGCTTCAGCTAAAAGCCAGCTGGCTCTCAACTACGGCTATAAAGCAAACTCATTGTTCTCCCTCTGTAAGTGGTCACAGTGCCACTCCATGGGGCAGTGAACCATACCCAGTAGGTATGTGGGTTACAGTTGCAGTGGTCACGAATTTCAGAATTCCTGCCAACACTCCCAATAAGGTGGAGCAGGCCCACACCACTGAAACGATAGCCCTTTAAATAAAAACAATCCTTAAATCAGGCTGGTCAGGATTGTCTTCCAAACAGTCAAGCAGAACGTTGGAGAGATCCTCAGCATAAACAGATAGCGGAGGGAGAGGTCCAAAAAATTTAAAACCAAAATCATGCTCTTTATTTCTGCTAGGATCTTGACTCCAACTTTATGCTCTCTCTTTTGGCCCATTTGTTCCTGGGTTTTCATACAGGGCACAAACCGCCCAGCCTTTCACTTGACACCCAGATCCCCAGGTTTGATACAAATACATGCAAAAAGCTTCCAGCTTTGTTAGTTTTCCTCCTTTTGTTTTATCAGTCAGGGTACATCTACACAGTAGCACGTACCTTGAAATAAGCTACGTGCTTTGAGCTACACAAACTGTGTTGCTTATTTCAAAATAGCTTATTTTGAAATTTGGCGCTGTCCACACAGGACTGATTTAGAAATAAATCACTATGCCATTGACTTCCTTAATCCTCGTACAACAAGGTTTACAGGAAGTCGGAGCAAGAAGCCTATTATTTTGAATTTATTTAAAAATAATGGGCTTCTTGTGTAGACAGCACAAAACTTTATTTCGGGATAACACACGTTATTCCCAAATAACTCTGCTGTATAGACGTACCATCAGTGTCTTGCCTGCAAGGAACTTTCCCTGTTGTTTGGAGCCATTTTCACATTGTGAGCGTAAGTTCCTTTTTGCCTCAGATGTGAGAAAATGTCAGAGCATGATCGCTGATGGAAGAATAGCTTTCCCCCAACACACACACACCTTTCAGAAAATATATGAAAGAAGAGCCTCAGGCAGCAAGAATAAAGAGATGGAGGCAGGAGAAGACATTATAAATGCCTGTCAGATGCAAGCATCCAGCATGGCAAAAAGCTGCAATCCTCCCCAGCAGCTTTAGTTATAGCCTGAGTGTATCAAAAAAGAATCAAATGTAGTTTTCAAAATCTGAACCTTCCCTTTTGAACTGCGTGTGGGAAACAAATGCACAGAGTGTGACAGAGGGTGTGGAAGAATCTGCCCTTCACTTTGATTTTCACTTGATCAAAGGTGGCATGTTCATCTTCAGGCTCCTGCAGGGAATTCCCTCTTAACTGGCTATCGTGTTACCTATGGGAAACAGTCCAGTTTGCTCTAATTGCTCCTGACAGCTTTTAAAATAATATTAAATACTTCAGAGGGGAGTTAGAGGGCAGCTTTGCTAATACCTGGAATGGGAGTTAGTAAATGGCTGGATTGCTCCTTGATAAAAGTAAAACTTGGGGTACAGTCAGCTGCTGATACAGAAAGGTAATAAAACAGCCAGTTTATAACACTGTGCACTGGAGGCCTGACTTTCAGGAGTTCTGAGAACCTGCAGCTTCCATGATTCCACCTAGGTGCCCTGCACCTTTGAAAATCAGGCCCAATAGCTATTTTCAGTTGTACAAATCAGCAGGAAACAGATTCCAGGTATTACGTAGCAGTAGTGCAGCATCGTCTTCAGCACCAGAATAGAACTCTAGCAGGAGAAGTTATGTACCCCTGCTCACTATGCTCACCAACCCCCCTCTCTCTGGTGGCTTTCTTGGGGGCTGCACCCCTTGTTTGCTACGTTCACCAATCCCCTCTCTCTGGTGGCCTTCTCAGCCAGAGAGCATGAGGGTGTGATGACATCATTTTGTCGCCTGGCAGGAAAAACTTTGTATATATAGAGAGAGATTACATCACATTATGTTATCTGTGACGAGACTGTATTATCTTTATATAGCACAATAAGTGCAAATCTCAGAAGACAGATCTCTGCCCATGCGATTTGTTTTGCTTTGTTGCACACACCCCGTTAGTTATGAGCTTGGGAACTTGAGGTGGGGCTTGGGCTGGGCACAAGCAGGGGACAAGTGGAGTTGGAGTGCAAGGTAGCAAAGCTAAGTCAAAGCAGGTTCTGAGAAGGGACCTGAAGGGGGGAGAGAGAGAGAGAGATTGTTCTATGCCTGGCTCCAGAGGGGCTTTCCCAGGCCTGAGGGTAACACAAAATAAAAGGCTTGACTGGGAGAAGGAGACACATGAAATCGCAAGATGAGAGCAGAGGGTAGGACATCAGGGAGGATCCGTGAAGTGATCTGTGCTGTATGTGGGGCTTTGGATTTCTCTTTGGAAACTAGAGGAAAATATTAAGCTCTCCCTCACCAACTCCATGATATTGTTGCCCCTTCTTCGGACACCCAGGTATTTTTGAAAATTTATTTTTTACAGAAACATTATTTTGAGATTTCTCTTCAGTCGGGGTATATTGTCATTATGCCCAAATGCTGCAGTCACCCCAACAATCACCTGACTCCTGCCCCTCTTCACAGAGGAGGCCCGGACAGTTGGGGGGTGACAGCAGATCAACTCCATTGCTGTCAGAGTCCTATGCGCCATTTTGGATCCATATACCAAATCTGAGTCATTGCTGGGGAAACAAGATAGCACTGCCTTCTCCAAGCAGCCTCTCTGCCATGGCTCTGGGGCTCCAAGCCAAATGGAACTAGTCTGTCTGGCTAGTTCCTGGCAAAGGTTTCTTCCATTACAAAATGAACATGCAACTGTGTCTGACTGGCAAGATTTGCTTTAAACAAGGCTAGGATGGGAACAACAATCTGAGGTGCAGATTGGAACCGAAATGCATGAAGAATGCTCAGAGAGAATCTGGAATTTGACTGGGAGCTCATTTTGTACTGACAGCCATGCTCACCATTTGCACAGTCTTAGCCTTTTGAAAAAAATATAGCAAGTCTTCACACGCTATCAGACTTCTGTCTGTGACAGCCCATCTGTGTGCTTCCCCCAACATGCTATGGCTCAAACCCAAATTGCTGACAGTTCAAACAGGCTAGAACTGCATAAGTCACGTGACATAGTCACGTATTTACATACAATCCCTTTATTAAATACAAGGATAACTACTAATATAAAAGAAGATAAGACATTGTTTGCCATTTGTTGAAAAGAGACAAGGCAGATCAATTATAATTATTATTTATTTGAACTTCAATGGCCTCTAGAGGCCACAGCTGAGGATGGATTGCTCATGTGCAAATACATAATATGACACAGTCCCGACTCCCTGTTCCAAAGATGCTACAATTTAAGGCCCTGATCTTGAAAAGAGGACCATGTGGGCAGAACCCTACAACTGAACCTGTGGCATTACCTTGCCATACCATACATCTAACCTGTGTAGGCCCTCATTCTTTTCTTGCTAAAAGGCAGGTTTTGGAGACCAAACTTGGTAGCAGGGACACGGCCTTAGTTCACAGCATGCTGGGATGAGAATCTACCCTGCATAAGTTTGCTGCAGACTCAGGGTATGTGTACACTGCACCATAACTCGAAGTAAGATATGCAATTTGAGCTATGCAAATTGCGTAGCTTATTTCAAGTTAATTTCAAAATAGCTTATTTTGTCATTTGGTGCTGTCTACATACTGCCAAATTTCGAAATAAAGCGCTATTCTGAAACGTCCCTTACTCCTTTCAGAATGAGATTTACAGGGATTTAGGAATAGCAAGCCCGAAATAATGGGCTTGCTGTAAAGATGCAGGATAGCTATTTTGGGATACTCCAGTATCCCGAAATAGCACTGCAGTGTAGACGTAGCCTCAGTGTCCTTGTTGGTCCTGGTAACACACATGAACGGTTCATCGGTGAGCTGTGAGCTAAGTCCTCTTTGAAAAGGGACTAGCTTAGTTCAAAGCCACTACTGAACTGTGAAGGCATATCATCTGGAGCCCCACACCAGGCTAGTGTCCGGTAGATTTACACAAACAATTCATGGAAAGCTAGGGTGTGAAGAAGCCACAAAGAGTATGTGTAAACCAGGTTTGCAGGACCCAGGCTTCTGGACACAGTGTTCCAAGCTCATGCTTGGGTAGCCACATTGTCTTGTAAAACTGGGTTTACAATTCCTGGACCCAGGTCTCACAGTCCTGCTAATGTGTCCATCCTGCACCATGCAGGCCTTCTGCTTTAGGTCTGCAACTTCAGCTGTATCCACAATGCAAAATGACAGTACTTGGACCTGAGGCTAGTGGAACTTGGGCTCTCAACAACCCCCCTCGCCGGGTCCTACGACCTGGGTCCTTAGTGCTTACTGATCTGAGGCAGAGCTCAGCCTGCATGTATAGCACAGACATAACTCTTAGAGACTTCTCCAATCTGTTGCAGAGCCATACATTTGCCCAAATCTCCTGAATCCCAGTTCAGTTCTTTAACCACTAAAGCATCCTGAGACACAGATTAAGACTGAACCTGTGGAATTACCTTGCCATGCCACACATATAACCCGGCGATGTCCCGAGGTATTTCACAGTGACAAGTGCATGAAATTACTCTAGTGATTTATGACCAATAGTCTGAGATGCCGACTACAGCAATAATACTCTGTCTTAGCCAAGTCCTTCACTTTGATATGACCATCGACTCATTTCAGTGATGGAGGGACTGGTCCAAGGTGCACAGTTAGCCAAGGGGCACAGTTAGCCAAGGACACTTTCAGTCCAGCTGACATTGGTTTCTTTTGTTTCAGGAAGGAAATGGCCAGAAACTAAAGACAGAATAGAGAATGATGCATTTCTGTCTATATCCTGCGAATATGTCTAAGCCTTGGGAGGAAGATGATAATCAGCTAGAATGTCCCCTGTTGTAAACTGTTGTGTAACTCCACTGAAGTCAACAAAACTGTGTCAGTTTACACTATTTGAGGTTCTAGCTCACCTTTCTTATTCCCACTATTTCAGATTATAATGTTCCACCATGTGCCCTGACCCTGCAATGTTTTAAGCACGTGCTTAACTTTTCTCACTGTGAGTTCTCATTGACTTTCCAAAAACACATAGTAGCAGTGGTAGTTATGAGGCTTTGAAGCAGAATGTTGGGATATTTTGTAGAACTATTAGCACAACTTCCAAAGGGATATGCAGACTCCTCGCCTCCAAATCAATGTCTCCAGCTACCCTGTGGGGCAGATAGATAAATCAGAGACAGCTGAAGTGGTGTAAAATATATGGAGATAGTGGAGGAGAGGTAAAACGTAATTTAACATTTACCATTATACCTGCATGATTTGTTTCACAGCCTTTTTTGAGTCCCATTGACTTCAACAGGACTACTCAGAAAGTATATAAGTAAGTACATGAATAAGCCTTTGTAGTATCATCATACTTAGCCTTTGTATTGCAATTAACTGCATGTAATCAAAAGAAATCTGGCGCAGTCCAACCAACTGCAAGCATCCTGTGAAGTGAGTCGGATGGTGCCCCCTATACCTTTAAGATGAACATTGATCTTGTCCCATTTTCTGCCACTGCATTCTGAATTTGAAGGATGGTAACAGTCAGTACTGGGCTCAAATGACAATTCCATGACATTCAAAACTGTTCCTTTCACAGGACACGGGGCAAACATATCTTCAGGTTTGTTTTGCATGATTTCACTTATCTCACATTTAGCTTTACATGCACATTCTATGAAAAGGCTATTTTTCCCTTTGAAACCAGATGAAAAAAAAAAGTAAATGTGTGTCTTTTGCACTCACTCACTGGCCTAATTTCCACTGAAAAAATATCACATCAGCTATATTTTGCTCAGAAACAGCCATTTTTCAGTCTGTGGATAGCTCATATTTTTGAACAGTTAGTAGTTTATTAGGAATATTCTACACACCCATAGCTCAAAAGCTCTTGGCACCTCCATTTTATCATTATCTAGAAAGAGCTGTAAGTATGTAGCGCCCTAGACCACCTCAATGCTTAACAAAATCCTGCACATACACAACCCCTCGCAAAAGGAAAAGACGGCGAGCACTGGGAAAGTGTCTATTCTAATTCCCTCCCTGCAGCATGGTACACCTAACCTAAGGTTAGTTTAGAAGTTCTGACTTGATTGGGGCTCAGTGTGAGATTGCTGAGCATTCTTGAAAAGCCTCTTCATTGTGCTGAGTGTTTTGCCATCTTCCACACTCACCTCCAGGGAACTTTCATATGTATGGAGCACATTAGAACTGCCCACTCTCCACAGCCTCCTAGTGTAGAGGGCATCTAAAGCTGTGAAACAAGTACCCATCAGAAGTGGCCCTACATATAATATTGGAGTAATATCAGCATGGGTTTAGAGTAACCCAGTGATGAATTAGGCCTAACTGGAAAAGAAAAGAAGGGAGTTACATGGGACATCTTGAAATTGGTGGCAAGTCTAGTTACTATAGTTGGAAGTATGCTCTGGTGTGTGGGTCTAACAGCTTATTATTACTCTCGCATCTTAAAAGCCTGTCAGCAATGATGCTTTATGAACAATGAATGACCCCCTTCAATACACAAATAATCATCTAATTAATTAATATTTGTAGATTATTTGAAAAAAGCAAGTGTTACAAAATAGCAGTAGTATTTGGCCCTTCAAAAACAGCAGATAGGCTAGGTTTACATTATAGCCATTTTTTGGAAAAAGCTACGCAAATTGCACTTTGCAATTTGCGTAGCTTTTTCTGATTACTTTTCTAGAATAGGCTTTTCCACCAAATGAGGCCAAATGGCGGAAAAGCCTCCACTTTCAGAGGAGCCCTTATTCCTCAAAGAACAAGGTTTACAGGGCTCCCTGAATGAGCGCATTTGCTCTGCAAAAAAAAAAAAAAAAAAAAAAAAAAAAAGGCGGAAGAGCAAACGCGTTCCCTGGACACGGCAGAGTTTTTCCGGGATACTAGAGGTATCCCAGAAAAAACCCGCAGTCTAGACATACCCATAGAGAACACAGACTGAATCCAGAAAACAACAAGCCATAAAACGGAACTAAGATCAGCTTAGAGGTCCCTTGTAATGGAACTCTAATTGTTGGTAAGTGACTGGAGCCCAAATCTACAAAGGTATGCCAGTGCCAAACTCCCACTGAGTTCAGTAGGAATTAGGAGCCTAAATACTTTGAGACTATGGGCCTGGAAATATCCAGAGGAAAAACAAGGCTTTTATCATCTCTTATTTGGTAAACATTATCTGTGTGTGTTATAAAACCTCACTCCTAAAAAAAAAAGATGATTTTTTTCTGATATGTACCAACTGCTCATGGGCTGCTTGTGCTGTTGGTCTTTGCTTGAATACATAACATTTTTATACTTAAAAATCTGAAATAAATAGGTGCTTTTGTGTATGGCACTGTTTACTGTGATGCAAATGCCTACGTGCTACAAACGCCAATGACGTTTGACATAGTTGTGCATTGTGCAGCGAGCCCAAGCCCAGCTTGGGAGCAAAGCTTTCCATGAGCAGGCTGTGCTGACTCTCCTTGATTTATTTCCAGAAGTTCAGACACAAAGCCTCCATTTATCTTGTTCAATGCATTTGGCTCCCACTTCCTAGGATTTTCACAGTCCTGGGTGAGTGGAAGTGCTTCTAAAATTTTCCTTCTCATTCTTTTCTAGTCCTTCAAATATATGCCAAATTTTACCCATCATTTGATTCTAGCATATTGCCAACATAAATTGAATATTCCCCCTTGGCAACAATTATTTGTAATGCACTTCAAACTATGCACTAAGTGTACTGAATAGATGCAGAGCAGCTAGCACAATGGGGCCTCATCATAATTAAAGCCTCTAAATCAGGCCCAGGGAAGAATATGGCCCACGGGCCAGAGATGGCTTGCCAAGCCACAAGGTCTGGCCAGCGGGAGCCTCAGCCAGGCTCCCTGCCTGCCTCACCCTGCTTGGTGCTCAGAAAAGCTGGCTGTGGGGCCATGTCATATCCCCCAAGCAGAAAAGTGAAAGGTTTCATTTCTGAAAGCTGATGAATCAAAGGTGGAGAGGAGCTCTGAGATCCCCTCTTAAAAGCAAAATTACATTGGATGGAAGGGTTCTAGCAAAGCTGATTAATAAAGCAATTTAGATAAATTCTATTTATGCTTCTATTTGTATAAGTACGTTGGTAACTGCTTACTCTGCAACTTGAACAAGTCTGGAATCCTAAGTGGGGCAGCAGAAATCTTGCTGAAAACTGTAAAATTGGTAGCAGAAGAAAGTGTGGTAATGAGGATGTCCTTTCTTTTTCCAAACAAAAGCAATCGTCTAATATTCCTGGCATGACCACTTTAATTAAACATAATTTATTAGATCCTTACATGGCCCCCATAGGATTGCTTCTTTCAGATAGCCAATTATAAACTCTTACATACTTTATAGCCCTCATTATGTGATCCAGAGACACTGTAATAAATAATGCAAACCCCCTTTTGTATCCATTCTACCTTTAGAAAGAAAGCGGGGTTGGTGTGGAGGGAGGGAGGTGTTTTAACATGTTCATATTTCCAAGGAGGCTGAAAACAATTCAGCTTTAGTTTCCTTTCATGAAATGCTTTTTATTCCCAGACTGGACTCCTGTGGCTTGATTCATTGCTAGGCAAAAATCAAGTTCAAATAGGCATGGACCATGACAGACAAACTGTTGCTGGCCTGACACTTCCTTGTGACATCCTGTCACCTTCAGAAAAGAGGGAAGGCCTGGAAGCCAGACTAACGGGTTGAATGCAAATGAACGGATAGGCAGTGGTGTACTTTTAGGGGTAATGAAGTGAAAATGCCCTAGCCCTGAATAGCACTTTTCACCCTGCTTTCTTTGGGTTGCTGTTTCTGAGTTTTCAGAAAGTGATGTTGCACCAGCCAAGGCAGTGTGGAAAAAAAACAAAGTTGCTCTAATTCTTGGGATGGTCTCAAAAAGCAGAGTGAATGCTTTGGGGGAAACAGAATAAAGAATAATATGTTGCTTCATAGTGGGCTGTTTAAATGCAATATTTTCTTTTGAGCAAAAAACTGCAGCATGGATAACATTTCACAAAAGGTAACGCACAAGTGCAAGGGGGCCATGGCTATGCTTGTGTGCAATCCACAAGACTGGGGAATTAAGAGGCCTGGGATATATTCCTGGCCCTCTGTCTTCCTGTGTAACCACATGTGATTTATTTAGTGTCCCTGAACCACTTCTTCTCCATAGGAATAATTGGGAAATAGTTCCGAAAGTCATGGGGGGAGGGAGTGTATCAGGCTTAATACAGATCTTTAAGATGCTTTAAGATCTTTTGGTGCAAGGTGTTAGTTAGAAATTAGAGCAAAGTAAGTATTGTTGCTTCAGCGAACTAGGGCACAACAATAGAACAGAATAATTTACTTGAACCTGGGATTTTATTGCAGGTTGAACTCAAATTCCCATTGACTTGACAAAATGGTTAGGGCTGTGTTTCCTTCCATCCAGTTTTAAAAGAACATAGATATGAGAGAGAGAGAGAGAGAACAACCCCCTAAAGCGCAAAACAGGCCATAGTCCAGCCTTGATGGAACAACACAGGAGTGTACCTCTCCTAGACTTCACCCATGAGGAGCTAGTACTGTTTTTTCTCCTGTTGAGAGGTGGAAAGAGGCACTCAGGAGCTGTGGCACAGCATGAGTATACAGGATGAGATCCTGAATTGAACACAGCTCCTGGACTGCACATCTGCCTGACAACTATTAAGAACTATTTAGAAAAGTGAGACATACACAAATCCATGGGTCCGGATATAATGCATCCGAGGGTGCTGAGGGAATTGGCAGATGCCATTGCAGAGCCTTTGGCCATTATCTTTGAAAACTCGTGGAGATTGGGTGAGGTCCCGGACAATTGGAAAAAGACAAATGTAGTGCCCATCTTTAAAAGGACAAACCAGGGAACTATAGATCAGTCAGCCTCACCTCAGTCCCCGGAAAAATCATGGAGGGGATCCTCAAATAATCCATTTTGAAGCACTTGGAAGAGAGGAAAGTAATCGGGAATAATCAACATGGATTCACCAAGGCAAGTCATGCCTGACCAACCTCATTGCCTTCTGTGATGACTCTGTGAACTGGCTCTGTGGACACGGGAAGACTGGGGATGTGCTATACCTTGACTTTAGCAAAGCTTTTGATATGGTCTCCCACAATATTCTTGCTAGCAAGTTAAGGAAGTATGGATTGGTTAAATGGACTGTAAGGTGGATAGAAAGTTGGCTAGATTGTCGGGCTCAATGGGTAGTGATCAATGGCTCAATGTCTGGTTGGCTGGTGGTCAGCAGGATGCCCGAAGGATCGGTTCTAGGGCCCGTTTTGTTCAACTTCTTTATTAATTACATGGATGAGGGGATGGATTGCACCCTCAGCAAGTTTGCGGCTGACACTAAAGTAGGGAGAGAGGTAGATACGTTGGAGGGTGCGGATAGGGTCCACAGTGACTTAGACAAATTGCAGGATTGCTCCAAGAGAAATCTGATGAGGTTTAACAAGGACAAGTGCAGAGTCCTGCACTTGGGATGGAAGAATCCCAAGCACTGTTACAGGCTGGGGACCGACTGACTAAGTAGCAGTTCGGCAGAAAAGGACCTGGGAATTACAGTGGATGAGAAGCTGGATATGAGTCAACAGTGTGCCCTTGTAGTCAAGAAGGATAAAGGCATATTAGGGTGCAGTAGAATGAACATTTCCAGCAGATCTAGAGAAGTGATTATTCCCCTTTATTTGACACTGGTGAGGCCACATCTGGAGTACTATGTCCAGTTCTGGACCCTCCACTACAAAAAGGATGTGGACGCATTGGAGAGGGTCCAGCGGAGGGCAAACAAAATGATTAGGGGGTTGGACCACAAGACCTACAATACAAGGAGAGGCTGAGGGATTTGGGCTTGTTTAGTCTGCAAAAGAGAACGAGGAGGAATTTGATACTAGCTTTTAACTACCTGAAAGGAGGTTCCAAAGAGGATGGAGGGAGGCTGTTCTCAGTAGTGACAGATGACAGAACGAGGAGCAATGGTCTCAAGTTGCAGTGTGGGGAGGTCTAGGTTGGATATTAGGAAAAACTATTTTACTAGGAGGGTGGTGAAGCACTGGAATGGGTTACGTAGGGACATGGTGGAATCTCTATTCCTAGAGGTTTTTAAGTGCCAGCTTGACAAAGCCCTGGCTGGGATGATTTAGTTGGGGTTGGTCCTGCTTTGTGCAGTGGTTTGGACTCAATGACCTCTTCCAGCCATAGGATTCTATGATTCTATGAACTGATTCCTGGATGTCCTCAACAAAGTGAATGGTGATAGATTTGGCTAGGTCTTTGAAATGCTTCTTCTTGTCTACCAGGGTTCTCTCCATCTTGCTTAGGCTAACTCAGACAACTGTTAATCACCCAGATGTTTATCCTTAGAGTATAGCTGTCATTGGGCCCTGTTGTGTTCCACTGTATCCCCTGGTGGTTTAATATAGACATAGAACAGGAGTGGAGAAAGCACTGAGCCCAGTCAAGCTGACTCTGCAGCTGTGTATCACAGAGAGGAGGAGCAAACTTCTGAATTCTGTTTGAGTGGACAGCATACCATTGAGTCCTACTAGATTCTACAGATTGACCAGCAATGCTTTATGGCTACCTATGTGAAATTCTGCAGACAGATCAAATAGAAACAGCAAAGATGACTTCCCATTGTCCGCAGCTATCGAAATATCATCTGCCATTGTAATTAAAACAGCCTCTGTGCCATAACTGTGTCCAAAGCATGCTAGGGATGAAGGTAAAAGGTACTACTGGAAATGGTTCGCATTAGCTCCATATAGATACTTGCCTCTGACAGAGGGAGGATATTGGTTTTGAACAACCAATGGACCAATTTAATGACAATCCAACATTCCATTACACAACAACAACAACCAGTCTAAAATAGATGGTTTTTCTGTATTGGCCTTCAGTTACAGTAATCTTAAATTCTACTGATAACAGACGTAGATAACACATTTTTAGGTAGAAGTATCATGGTATGTATCCTTTAAGCCTTTGAAAATCCACTTCAGAGCATACACTCCAAGTCTGTGTGTACATTTGTGGTTTATAATGAAGGAAAAATCCCATCTGAAACCACAGTTGCGGTGGGAGGTGCTTTTTGAAATGCTCAGACTAAATCAACCAAAAAAGCCACTAAAACGAATCAAAATATACTAATTTGGTGAAAAATAATATTCTTGGAGTTCAACTTTATATGGAAATTTACTAAAAGGGTTTTTTAAAAAGCACTGACATTTTATGAACTGAAGAACGCACGTCTGAGAGTGATATGCAAATGGGAATCACAGATACCCTGTGAGTATTAATTTAAGATTAGCAATGGGAAACGAAATAGGAGGCACATAATCATTGAGTCAAACCACTGTAGCCAGTCATCAGAGACTAAAAGGTTCAACAGAACTGTAGACATCAAAGATTGAAAAAAAACCCAATCCCTGTTTTACCCAGTCTACTCCTCAACCAGGGAAACCTTGCATTCAGTACGTTGTAGCACACTGTCTCCTACTATAGATTATTCCTATCTGTACTAAATATTGTGCTTTGTCCAGTCTGATTTTAAAAGTTTCCAAGCAAAGATCATTTCCCTGGGGGCCCAGTTCAGGAAAACACTTAAGTACATGCTTAAATCCATCCCTCTTCAGGAATGCACTTAAGTACCTTCTTAAAGTTAAGCATGTGCTTAAATGCTTTCCTCAAAAGGGTTTCTTTTGTGAATCAAAGCCCCAGTCAAGAGTTACTTCATTATACTCAGCCTAAACTTTTCTTAATATCTTCCTATTACTAATTTCATTGTGACAAGCTAAAACAAAGGACTGGATTATAATCTTCTCACTCGAATTAATGAGCAGTTTGTCTAATTTAATCTGGCCCAAAGCCAGAACATTTTGAATAGATCTATATGCAGAACAAGAATAATTCTTGGAGCGTCTCACTGAATTCCCTTCAATTTTTCAACATCCTTTTTGAAAGTATCGACACATAATTTGGACTCCAAGTTCTCCAGAATCAGCCCTTTCTATTCCTACCTGATATCCCTTTGTTCGACACCTTTGACCCTTTATTCCTGAACTGCCTACATATGCATTTTAACCAGTCATATGGACCTGCATCTAAATGAGCTGGCTCTGACTGTGAGTCAAAATGGAAATGCGAAGCTATCTAGGTTCTTGTATCAAACCCATCACTATGATGTCAGAGCATCAAGCAATGACACATTAGGGGATATGACTAACATCAGCACAATCTGACCTGAGTATACAGCTGATTTAGAGTGTATATTCTGAGATACTTCCCGAGAGGTCAGGTTCCACTGGCCTCAAGCAGCTGCTTGTGCCTGGTTTCAGGAGACAATCAACACCTTGCAAAAGTGTAGACAGCGCCAAATTTTGAAATAAGCTATTTTGAGATAAGGTGCAGTGTAGATGCATCCCTATAATGTAAGAGGGACAAGATGAGTGGGCTAAGGATAATGAATGAGTTTGGGACTGTCACAGTTCAGAGCAACAGTATAGGGTTGCCAGGTGTCCAGTTTTGAACTGGACAGTCCAGTATTTGAGCTTTCTGCTCAGGAAACAAATTGAGAAAATATAAATGTCCGGTATTTTCTAAATAAGATGTAATGTAGATTGTGATGTAATGTCAAGTGTGTCCGGTATTTTTGTTGAAACCATCTGGTAACCCTACAACTGTACCTGAATTCCCATCAAAGGCACCCACTCTAGGCTCCCAGCATGTCAATCATCATCTCCCTTGGGTGGAAACCAGTGTTCCCTATAAGCTGTGGGGCAACTCAGCCTCCCATATGATTAATCAGCCCCACCCAGTCAGTGAGCGCCTTGCAGGGAGCCCTGGGCCTCTGACTGGGCGGGGCTGATAAATCACCTGTGAAGCTCTGCTGCCACACAACTTAGAGGGAACACTGGTTACCATACATCCCTTTATAAGCAAGTATAGTTACTATTAAGGTAAAAGCATGACAGAGAAAACATACTAATAACAATAAAAGAATTTATATTCATGCTAATAAGCTTTCCAGAGATCACAACCCCCAACTTCAGCCTGGGTTCTGGTAAAAACCAGACCTTCAAACCCCAAAAAGGGTTTTTTCTGTGATTACAAGTTCATAACAACCTCAGCTTAGAACTAGAGCCACCATGAATAGTTCAGCCTTTCCTTTATGCATCTTTAACTGTGGCCTCAAGTAACAGATAACTAGAAAATGCAGGCCTACTCCTCAGAGTATAGCTTTAAAAAGTTGGGGGTTTGCATTTCCAGAGACAGGGAATTAGTATTCTCATCTCTCTCTAGATTTCCCAGGAAAACCATTTTGCCTGTCGTATCCCAAAAGACCATTCTTGTCTGCCACATTGTTCAACATAGTCCTTTGGAAGCCCCAGGGGCCACAATGACACTCACAGCACATGCCGAGGGATGCAACTTAAGTGTGGTTGCATATACATGCAAATATATATGCAAATATATGCAAATAGCTTATTTCACACTGATGGGCATCAATACAAAGATTAAGACTTAAGCCGTGGTGTCAGACCCAAACGTGGCCAGTGTGAGCCAGTCAGCACTGCTCACAAGGATAAGCAGCCAGCACTTCCCACAATGCACCGGAACTCCTGGCACCTCCTCCCTGGGGACTAGAAATGCCAAAACTCTGTACCAGTCTGTTCCAGCCAGCCCAATCACTTGTGTCTTTCAGTGCTCACCCCGCCTGGGAGACGTCTCACCATTGTGGAGCGTGTTCCCAGTGGAAGCCATGTTCAAAGGATCCCACCCGCATACCGTGTGCTGAACCCTGTATAAACCCAAACTGCACTGTGGGCCTGATCTAGGCCCTCAACACTGCACAACCTTTGCATTTAATACAACTCCAAAGCTAATTAAGAGTAATTCAATAAGCTTTTCCAAGGTTATTGAAGGAAATTGCCTTATCTGTCACAATAATAGAGAAAAGTGATAGAGGCAAGTATAAACCCTCCAAAAGAAATGCTGAACGTATGACCAAAGAAGCAGAAAACCAAAAGAGGATGAAAGCCAAAGGAAGGAAACAAGTCAAGAAGGTTGTTACTGGCTGTGTTAAAGGCCAGTAGGAAAGGTCAAGAAGGAAAAGAGTAGGATTGAGGTTCCATAATCAAGGAAGAACAGTTTTGTATTATGAAGAGGCTCTCCAGTCAAAAGGCAGTTGGTGTTGGAAGAGATTTCTTAAGAGATAATTCCCTTCATTCTCTCATGAACAAAGTAGCTATTGTACTTCTCACATTTATTATAATTGCTTGCTTAGCTGCCTAATAAGTATCATTTACATATATCATCAGAAAAATAAGTTCATGATTGTGATGAAAAACGTTCATGCAGTTCAGCAGTCCAAAATGCCTTGGCTTAATTTATTCATTCATTTCAGCTATGTCTACACTGCAGCACTTTTGAGCGTACCCATTATTTTGAAATATAACGGGCTTACTATTCTGACGTCCCTGTAAATCTTATTCCATGAGGAGTAAGGGATGTTTTGGAACTGTGATTTATTTCAAAATAAGTGCTGTGTAAACATCAGCCAATTTTGAAATAAGCTATTTCGAAACTGACTTGAAATAAGCAACACAATTTGCATAGCTCTAATTGTGTAGTTTATTTCGACCTATGGGTACAGTGTAGATGCACCCTTACAGCACATCTACACAGCAGGGCTTAACTTGAAATAAGCTACACAAATTGAGCTATGTCAATTGTGTAGCTTATTTTGAAATAGCTTATTTCGAGTTTTGGTGTTGTCTACACAGCACTTATTTAGAAACAGAGCATTCTTCCTCTGACTTCCCTTACTCCTCATAAAATGAGGGTTATGGGAGTCGGAGTAAAAAGTCCTCCAGCTTGACAGTATTTCAACATCATGTTGAAATAACTGCCAGCTGTGTAGACGTAGGCTATGTTATTTCGAAGTAACGTTCTTGTGTAAACATAGCCTTAGTATTTAGTGGCACAATGACATTGTCTGTAATAATATTACCAGAATGTTCCACTTGCTCAGGAAGGATAGGTAAGGGGAAAAGGGAGGAGGTATTGTCTTATCTATTAAAAATGTATACACTTGAATTGAAGTTGAGATGGAAATAAGAGACAGACTTTCTGAAAGTCTCTTGGTAAGGACAAATGAAATAAAAATAAGGGTGCTGTCATGGTAGGAGTCTACTACAGACCACCTAGCCAGGGAGATGGGATGGTTGAAGTGTTATTTAATTTAAACAACTAACAGAATCATCAAGCACAGAACTTGTGATGGGGCACTTAAACTACCCAGACATCTATTGGGAAACTAACACAGCAGGGCACAGATTAGCCAACAAGTTCTTAGAATGTATTGGAGACAATTTTTTTTATTTCAGAAGTGATCACAAAATGATGGAGTTGATGATTCTAAGGAATGGTAAGGAACAAAACAGCATGTAACGGACAGGAGGACTTCTGACCAGCACCCAGTGACTAAGGGGTTAAACTCAGATTGCTAAAAAAGGTGTTGGCCAGGGGGCCGGAAGAACCAATTGAGATAAGAGTGTTGAAATTTGAATTGGATATAGATTCCTTGCTAGTTTTCTTTGTGTGTAGAGATAAACCAGGAGTTGAGAGAGACAGAATGATTTAAACCCAGACCGGGCTGCTATGTCTCCAAGGAATTTGGGGCATGGGAGTGGACTGAACAAAGAGAAAATTGGAAGTAAGTAAAGGGAAACGTGAATCCAGTAACGTTCAGGGTAATTTTTATTTATTTTGTGGTTTGGTTTGAACTGCTCTGTGTGAATCTATGCCTCCCCACCCCATTTACTACCTTGAATTGTGCCCAGAGACTTCTCTATGTTTTAATTTGTTTTCCTTAGTTGCTCTGTAACATCTAGCAACCAAGTATGCTTTATCAAGTTTATCTTTTGTTTTTTAATAAAAAACACCTCTTTTTTTTGTATTTTTTTATATTTACTTATTTGTCCTGGAAGGTCTGTCTGTGTGTATCTGCATGCCTCTGACTGAGGAGTCAGCTACCAGAGACTGCAGCTTGTTTTTCTTTTCTTTTTTCAAGCTCTTTTGGGGCAAAAGAGCTTGGCCTACCCCTGGGGGTGGTTTCAAATGTTCACCCTTGTTTTTTAGGGATAAAAAAGCACTGGCTGGTGGCAGCGATTCCCCAAAATCTGTGTATTATGATTTGTGGGGAGGAGGAGAGGTTTTTTTTGTAACCAGTGCCTATACAGGCAAGGTTTTGAAGCTCTCTTGAAGGGTCTCACCTTCTGCACTTGGTGTGCTAGAGTGGGGAACAGCTCTGACACAGCACAGTAAAGATAATGGATTTCAAGAAGACAGATTTTAGCAAACTTCAGGAATTGGTAGGTACGATCCTATGGGAAGCACATCCAAGGGAAAAATAGTTCAAAAGAGCTGGCAGTTTTTCAGAGAGACATTATTAAAGGCAGAAGAACAAACTCATCCACTGCGTAGGAAATATGGAAGATACTACCCTGGCTTAACCAAGAGGTCTTCAATGATCTAAAACTTAAAAAAAAGAGTCTTACAAAAAGTGGAAACTAGCTCAAGCTCAAAGGATGTATATAAACAAATAACACAAGTATGTAGGGACAAAATGAGATTAAACTAGCTAGAGACATAAAGGGTAATGAGAAAGTATTCTACAAATGCATTAGAAGCATGAGGAAGACCAAGGATATGGTGAAAGAGAAAAACAAAAAACAGAAAATGTGGAAATGACAGAAGTGCTATGTGATTTTTTTTTAAACTTTTCAACAAAAAGGTTAGTAGTGTTTGAATAGCGACCATGAAATACATCTTAGAATACGCACGGAGATAACTGAGGAGATATCTGAGCCATTAGCCATCATCTCTGAAAAGTCATGAAAGACAAGAGAGGTTCCAGAGGACTGACAAAAGACAAATATAGTGCCCATCCATAAAAAGGAAGGAAAGGGCAACCCGGGGAATTACAGACCAGTCATCTTAACTTCAGTGCTCAGAAAGATAATGGAGCAAAAATTTAAGCAATCAATTTGCAAACACCTAGAAGATAATATGATGATAAATAATAGCATGGATTCATCAAGAACAAATTGTATCAAACTAACCTAATAGCTTTCTTTGATAGGGCAACAAACCATGTGGATGGGAAGGAAACAATAGATGTGATATATCTTGATTTTACTAAGGCGCTGATATTTTCTTGAATGACCTTCTTATAAACAAACTAGGAAAATATAACCTAGATCGAGCTACTATAAGGTGGGAGCACAATTGATTGGAAAAACATTCCCAGAGAATAATTATCAATAGTTCACAGTCATGCTGGAAGGGCATAATGAGTGGGATTCCATAGAGATCTTGTTCTGTTCAATATTTTCATCAATGATTTAGATAATGACATAGAGAGTACACTTATAAAGTCTGTGGATAATACCAAGTTCACAGAATCATAGAACCATAGAGCTGAAAGAGACCTCAGGAGGCCATCAAGTCCAGCCCCCTGCTCTAGGCAGGACCAATCCCAACTAGATCAACTCCGTCAGGGCTTTGTCAAGCTGAGACTTAAGCACCTCTAGGGATGGAGACTCCACTACTTCCCTAGGTAATCCATTCCAGTGTTTCACCACTCTCCTAGTGAAATAGTTTTTCCTAATATCCAACCTGGACCTCTCCCACCACAAATTAAGACCATTGCTCCTTGTTCTGCCATCCGTCACGACTGAGAACAGCCTTTCTCCATCCTCTTTGGAACCTCCCTTCAGGAAGTTGAAGGCTGCTATCAAATCCCCCCTCACTCTTCGCTTCTGCAGACTCCCTCAGCCTCTCCTCATAGGTCATATGCTCCAGCCCCCTAGTCATTTTGGTTGCCCTCTGCTGGACCCTCTCCAATGCGTCCACATCCTTTTTGTAGTGGGGGGCCCAGAACTGGACACAATACTCCAGATGTGGCCTCACCAGAGCCGAATAAAGGGGAATAATGACATCTCTGGATCTGCTGGCAATGCTCCTCTTAATGCAACCTAATATGCCATTAGCCTTCTTGGCTACAAGGGCACACTGTTGACTCATATCCAGCTTCTCATCCACTGTAACCCCCAGGTCCTTTTCTGCAGAACTACTACTTAGCTGGTTGGTCCCCAGACTGTAACAATGCTTGGGATTCTTCCGTCCCAAGTGCAGGACTCTGCACTTGTCCTTGTTGAACCTCATCAGATTTCTTGTGGCCCAATCCTCCAATTTGTCTAAGTCACTCTGGACTCTATCCCTGCCCTCCAGCGTATCTACTTCTCCCCCTAGCTTAGTGTCATCTGCAGACTTGCTGAGGGTGCAATCCATCCCCTCATCCAGGTCATTAATAAAGATATTGAACAAAACCGGTCCTAGAACCGAACCTTGGGGCACTCCGCTAGAAACCGACCGCCATCCTGACATCGAGCCATTGATCACTACCCGCTGGGCCCGGCCTTCTAGCCAGCTTTCTATCCATCTTACCGTCCATTTATCCAATCCACATTCCCTTAACTTGCTGGCAAGAATATTGTGGGAGACCGTATCAAAACCCTTGCTAAAGTCAAGGTAGATCACATCCACTGACTTTCCCATGTCCACAGAGCCAGTTACCTCATCATAGAAGCTAATCAGATTGGTCAGGCACGACTTGCCCTTTATGAATCCATGCTGACTATTCCTTATCACTTTCCTCTCCTCCAAGTGCCTCAAAATGGATTCCTTAAGGATCCCTTCCATGATTTTTCCAGGAACCGAGGTAAGACTGACTGGCCTATAGTTCCCTGGATCGTCCTTCTTGCCTTTTTTGAACATGGGCACTACATTTGCCTTTTTCCAATCATCCGGGATCTCTCCCGATCTCCACGACTTTTCAAAGATAATGGCCAAAGGCTCCTCAATGACATTTGCCAACTCCCTCAGTACCCTCGGATGCATTAAGTCCGGACCCATGGATTTGTGTACGTTTAGCTTTTCTAAATAGTTCCTAACCTGTTCTTTACCCACTAAGGGCTGTTGATCTTCATCCCATCTTGTGTCACTAGCGCATTAGTCCGGGAGCCCACCTTGTCCGTGAATACAGAGGCAAAGAAAGCATTGAGTACTTCAGCTTTCCCCACATCATCTGTTACTAGGTTACCTCCTTCATCCAGTAGGGGCCGCACACCCTCTCGGATCACCTTCTTCTTGTTAACATGCCTCTAGAAACCTTTCTTGTTATCCTTCACATCCTTAGCCAGTCACAATTCCATTTGTGCTTTCGCCTTCCTGATAACCCCCCGGCATTCTCGAGCTATACATTTAAACCCCTCCCTGGTCATTTGTCCAAGTTTCCACTTTTTGTAAGCTTCCTTTTTGTGCTTAAGTTCACCAAGGATTTCCCCTGTAAGCCAATCCGGTCTCCTACCATGTTTGTCTCTCTTGCTATGCATCGGGATGCTTTCTTTCTGTGCCTTCAATAAGCCTTCTTTAAAATACTGCCAGCTGTCCTGGACTCCTTTCCCTTTCATGTTACCATCCCAGGGGATTCTGCCCATCAGGTCTTTGAGGGAGTCAAAATCTGCTTTTCTGAAGTCCAAGGTGTGTATTTTACTACTCTCTTTTCTTCCTTTGGTCAGGATCCTGAAATCTACCATCTCATGATCACTGCTTTCCAGGTTGTCACCCACCTCTACTTCCCCTATTAGTTCCTCCCTGTTTGTGAGCAGAAGGTCAAGGTACGCACGGCCCCTGGTCGGATCCTTTAGCACTTGTACCAAGAAGTTATCCCCAACATTCTCCAAAAACTTCCTGGATTGCCTGTGTACTGCTGTATTGGTTTCCCAACACATGTCAGGGTGATTAAAGTCCCCTACGAGAACCAGGGCCTGCGATCTGGAAGCTTCTCTCAGTTGTCCAAAGAAAGCCTCATCTACCTCATCCACCTGATTCGGTGGTCTGTAGTAGACACCAACCACAACATCACTGCTGTTGTTTGCACCTCTAAACTTAACCCATAGACTCTCAACAGGTTTTTCTCCCTCTATATACTGGAGCTCAGAGCAATCATAGTGCTCTCTTACGTATAGTGCAACTCCTCCTCCTTTTCTCCCCCGCCTGTTCTTCTTGAACAGTCTATATCCTTCCATGACAGCGCTCCAGTCATGCGAGTCATCCCACCAAGTCTCTGTTATCCCAATTAAATCATATTTCTTGGACTGGGCCAGGGCCTCCAGTTCTTCCTGTTTGTTGCCCAGGCTTCTTGCATTAGTGTACAAACACCTCAGATAACCAGTTGATCGCCCCATCTTCTCCATTCGAATCAGGGGTCCTCCTTTCTTGCTCGTTCCTCTTTGCATTCCTTCCTGGTATCCGACTTTCCCACTCCCCTCAGGGTGTTGGTCTCCATCCCCCAACGAACCTAGTTTAAGTTGGGAGAGGTTGCTTATGTTTTGAAGGATAGGATTAAAATTCAAGATGATCTGGAGAACCTGGAGAAATGGTCTGAAGTATACAGGATGAAATTCAATGAGGACAAATGCAAAGTACTCCACTTAGGAAAGAACAATCGGTTGCACATGTGCAAAATGGGAAATGACTGCCTCGGAAGGAGTACTACAGAAAGGAATTCACAACTAAATATGTCATTAATGTAAACACTGTGGCAAAAAAGCAAACCTGCTTAAATTGTAGAAAGGGACGTTTAGGTTGGACATTAGGAAAAACTTCCAGTCAGGTAGGCTGCGGATATTTTTAAGAGCAGGTTTGACCAGGGGCGGCCTGTGAGCATAGGCAGACTCGGCGGTCGCCTAGGGCGCCGCCTTCAATGGGGCGCCCGGGGCGCCCGATGATGATGTCATGCCATTGACAGCCGTGCAGGTGGGGGCGCCGATCGCGCGTTCTGCCTGGGGCACCAGCTCTTGCAGCTGGCCTCGGGCCGCTCCTGGGTTAGACAAATACCTGCCAGGGATGGTTGAGATCATACTTAATCCTGCCATGAGGGCAGGGGACTGGACTACATAACTGCTCGAGGTCCCTTCTAGGGATGTAAAAACCACCTAAAACAGTTAACCGGTTAAATGGTTTGTTTAACCAGTTAACCACCTGTCATGGGCGGGGAGCTGCTCCAGCCCAGCCCTGGCTCACAGTGGGCAGCAGGCGCTGCTTCAGCCCTGGCTCACTGTGGCAATGGGGACCTCTCCAGCCTGGCCCCAGCTCACCACAGCAATGAGTGGTGGGGGGACTGCTCCAGCCCTGCCGACTGTGCGGGGCCTTCCAGTAAGCATTCTGGTAAGACTAATGCTTATTGGACAACCAGTTAACTGTTTAACCTTTTACATTCTTAGTCCCTTCCAGTCCTACAATTCTAGGAGGCTGGCTTAAGTATCCAGAAGAGCTCAGAAAGCAGAAAATGAAATTCCCATTGCCATGGTGAATTATGTACACTATTGAAGATAGCTTAACTCCCAGGACAAGCTGAGAAATAGTCCTTTTGAACAAAAGCACTGCACTCACAAAGAACTTCATCACAATTCAGAACTCATTACTCTGACCAGGAGTTAAGAATCCTTCCAAATCCCTTTTTGTGGAGACTCTCCCAACTATCAGCGTTGTCTGAAAATGGGGCTGTTAACAATCATGAAATAGGTTCATTGCATCTTAGTGCCTAAAAAAGGCACCTCTGCTAAGCTGTGGCAATGGGAACTTATATAATGGTTTATGAACGACCAGGAGACAGGCCTTTTAAGGACTTCCCCATCACTACTGTGCTAGTTAGCTGACTCTAATACAGAGGCATTTGGATATTTTCCAAAGCTAGAACTACCTAGGAATGACAAAAATGGTCTTTACAAGTTTTTTCATATCACAAAGTAGAGCCAGACAGACAATTTACAATATAAAGTCAATTCCTACCATGAAGAGTTATTTTATCCCTCCTCCCCAATACAATCAAGGAGCCCAGGGAGGAACTGTGTCTCTGAGGCAGGGACGGAGAATCTTTTTTCTACCAGGACCACTGACTCATAGCAAAAATCAATAACAGGCCACACAATCCGGGGGGGGGGGGGGGGGGGGGGGGGAGAATGGAAGAGGATGTGGAGGCTCTGGGCTTCTCCCCAACAACAGGGTGAGCTAATGTTCACAGCTCCAGGCCCACAGAGGGGTGCAGAGTTTCGGGTGGGGACAGAAATGAAGGGTTCAGGATGTGGGAAGGGGCTCTGGGCTGGGGGTTGGAATGCAGGGAGGTGAGGGCTTTGTATGGGGGTGTGGGCTCTGGGGCAGGGATGAGAGGTTTACATTGCAGAAGGGGACGCTAGGCAGGGGCCAAGGGGTTTGGAGTTTAGGGCAGAGAACTGAAGTGCAGATACAGGGTCTGGGAGGGAATTCTGATCGGGTGCAGGAGGGTTTGGGTGAGGCCTAGGAGGGAGTTGAGAAGCAGGAGAAGGTTCCAACCTGGGTCAGGGGGGTTGGGTTTAAATGACGGGCCAGGCCAGAGGTTCTAAGGGGTGCATTTGAAACTTAATGCTTCCCAGTGCTCTGCCTTGCACCTATGCAATGTGTACCAATAGTATAATGTAATCCACAGAATTTAAATTCTTTGCAGCAGGGAATGTCCTTTACTCTGTACCCTCCTAACACAGTGGGACTCCAAGTTTTGTTTATTTCTAAGGGTGCTAGTGAATGCAAGTAATAAACAAATAATAATCTTTACAGTTTACAAAGGCCGTCAGGCTGGATTCTTATCTGGGTGGGCCTGGCATTGCATCTGGTTGTCTCCTTTTGTGTTTATCTGGATTCTGGTATAGCACCAATTACCACGCTCTTCAAAAGCCTCCCAGAGTGATAATGTGATTATTATAAAGTAACAGTAAAGTTATCTTTCCTTCTCTGTGCTCCAGCCAGCAGGGATAGGGACAGGTGAGTTTTGTGTTTTGTTCTGAAGGTGTGATAGGATGTAATCACTTGGGCTATGCCTACACTGCGCCCGTTTTGCGCAAGAAATATGCAAATGAGACTAAGTGTGGAATATCGCCGAGCATCATTTGCATAATTAACGAGGCTCCGTTTTTGTGCAAAATCCCCTCTTGCACAAGAGCCATTCTTCCTGAAAAAAAATGCAGAAGAATGGCTCTTGCGCAAGAGGGGGGTTTTGTGCAAAAATGAGCCGTGTAGACAGCTCCTTTTTGCGCAAAAGCCTCTTGTGCAAAAACAGAGCCTAATTAATTATGCAAATGAGGCTTGGCGATATTCCACGCTTAGCCTCATTTGCATATTTCTTGTGCAAAATGGGTGCAGTGTAAACATAGCCTTGGGGTTTGATTTCTCTTTCTGGATTAGCAAATGTTGTCCGAGGCAGGTCTTTTCCAGCCTTGCATTTTGCGCATAGAGAGCCTTGCATTTTGCTTTGGTGCTATAAATCCTGTCCTCAACCTCATAATCCAGAAAGATGATGACTGTTTGGTGGTGGGAAGGAGAATGTATGTGAAAATCCAAGTCTGTTACCAGATAATTTGGATACAGAAGAAAGAACTGATCTAATAAATTATTCACCATGAATAGTTCACCCAGCTCTAATAGTAGATGGAGCTGTCTGTCTGTCCTGGGTATTTCTAAGGAGTCCATCATTGCAGTCTCTAGGGGTACATCTAGACTACAAGCCACTTTTGAAAGAGATCACAAGACAGCCACAAGAGTTTTGAAAAAGCGATCCACTTTTTTGAAAGAGAGCACCCAGGCAATCTGGACGATTTCTTCAGAAAAAGCCCTGTTTGCATTCAAGAACGCCTTTTTTCGAAAGAGGTCTTTCAAAAAAAGGCGTTCTTCCTGGTAAAAGTAGGTTTACCGATTTTGAAAAAACTGCTGTGTTCTTTTAATTTAATTTCAAAAGAACGTGATGGCAGTGTAGATGCAGGTGAAGTTTTTTTGAGAAAAGGCCACTTTTTTCGAAAAAACTCCATAGTATAGACACACGCTAGGTGCTGACATAATGCATTAAAAAGGTTTTAACACCTACTAACCAAACAGAAAACAAGAAAAGTTTCTGTCCCCCAGAGGTTTTAGCTGTGGAAGTGTCTGCTCTGCCTTCAGACACTCATCAGTTGTTAGTGGTGAAACAGAACTAGACGAACACTTGAACCTTTTCCGTGCTGTTATCTGATGAGAGTTCTAGAAACTCATTTGAACCCAGTCTTAACCTTGGATGCCATTTTAACAAGATTTACCAAATACTTCAGTTTAAACACAAACACTGGATTAGTTTAGTTTTAAAAATTAAACAAATTTAATTAACTACAATTTGAGAGTTTTAAAGTGAGTACAAGTATAAAAGTATTAAAAACAGAAATGGTTACAAGAGAAATAAAGATAAAATGCTTCCTAGTAGCTAAAACGTAACAAGCTAGAGTTGGTTCAAGGTCAGATCCTCTCTGTTTCCCACCCAAGGCTAACCAAATTCTCAAGTCAGGATCTCCTGCAAAATCAGAGGGTTGGTTCCTTTGTTTCCTTAGGTGAAATGGCAAAAGATTGATGGAGGTATCTTGAGGTGTTTTGGCCTCTCACTTTTATAGTCCAGTCTCCCTTTGAAATGCATTTTCCTGAGGGTTCTCTGTAGGGATGTTAAATTGCAGTTATCTGACTAATCATGTAGTTGATACAATTTGTATTGATTACATGATTAGTCGATAGGGACTGCTCTGCAGCAGGGGTAGTTCCAGGACCCCGATCCTGGGCAGCTCTGAACAGGGGCTGCTTGGCCGAAGCAAGAAGGGGACAGCTCCCTGCTGGGACCCCAGTGTACAGGGGCTGCTGCCGGACCAGCCTCTGCCCACAATGAACCCCGGCCTGCCGCAGGCAGAGACTGCTTCGCAGCAGCCTCCCCTATCCCCATCCACGGCTGCCTCTGGTAGAGGCAGCGGGAGGGGGGGGAAAGGGAGATGGGCAGGTGGCAGGCCTTTTAAGCTGGCTCCCCCCAGCACTGGCTCCTGTTTGACTACTCACGAACATCCCTAGTTCCCTGAGATCAAGTTCATTCCAGCTACAAGGATGGAGACATGGAGTTTTGTGGCGAAAGAGGTCCATGCTATTGTTTCCAAAATACAGATTTGTTCCTGCCATTTTGGTTGCCCAAAAAATGGCCACCTGACAAGTGATTGCCAATCAACTTTGATGACCACTGGCTAGAAGTGTCAGCTTCTTTGTCTTTGAGAAACCATTTTCCCTCTCCCCAGACTTGTCTGGTAAACACACTGAAGTCATCATTTCAGCTCATGTTCATAACTCTTGATACGTACGTTGAACGCACAGTACACTAGAATATTAATGATCAGTGGGTTAATAATTTTTAAATGATACCTCACAAGGCTTCTTTTCCAAAAAGATAATTAGATTAATGTATAGGGTATTAATACAAGGATGCTTTCAGTCAAAGTCCCATACCCCGTTTGTTTATTTTAACCAGGTCAGCATCTTCTGGCTCTCAAAGCAATAGGACCTAGTTTGACATTTTTAATTTATACAGATGGAAGAGGCTGCAGACAAACAATAATGTATTAATATACAGTATATATCATTCCAGTTTTTGTTGTGAATGCAATTTAAGAAAAAAATCTAAACCATTTAAAAAAAATTCTACTGAGATCCCTTCTCTCCCCCTCCCTTGGCTAAACAAGTTCATGCTACTGCTTTCCATGACATCCAATTCATAGGCAGGGAGATTAGTGTGATCCTCTTATGAATGTGGGTGCACTTGCAGCACCTTTGCGAAAAGGCACAGGTCTGCAGGCAGTCATTGCTATGGAACAGAAATTGGGCAGTGTAACCATATAGTTCTCTGCCTTGTTAACTAGCATGGAGCTGTTTGATTGACAGAGCTGAATTAGGTCACAACAGCTGCATAAAACCAGGAGAAGGCTGGACAGGGAAAACTTGGTTAATGAGATACTGTACATTTCTGAAAGATTTTAATAGAGGTGAAGGGCATTTTTACTTCACTAACATCTAACTTCTGAAAAATGCTATTTATTTATTTGAGAACTTGATGTACTTTAATCAGCAGGCCTGACGTGCTCAGAAGTGGAAAAGGAAGGCGGCTTGTTACTTCTTCTGCAAAAGTTCATTAGTTGAATGAGTCATTCTAAACAGACCTCATCTTTATTCTCTTTTCCTCCCGCCTTCTGCCTTTAATCTTTCAACACAAAATCACATCTTTCTTATCACCGAGTACGTGGATGAACTGTAACCCTGCCAAGTAGCCTAGTGAACTGGTGCAGAAGAATTCCCACGTGGGCTGCATTCCAATTCGGAAGAAACTTCCCCCTCTCCTCAGTTCCCACCTACAGAGGGTCCAATCTAGCAACTCTTTATTCTGCCAGCAGTCCCACTAAAGACAGTGGGATGCTGAAAGACTACAGGATTAGGCCCCAAAGATGTAAAATGGGACTTATATCAGCATATGACTCATAGTGCTACAGCATGAAAAAGGATTAAAGATATGGAGTCATTGAGATGCTACTTTTTGAAGATTTAAAGCATTACCAGGAGAAAGAGTGGAAGTAACTGCTGTTCCTTTGCATCTAGGGCATCTCTATATCATTAAGAGATAATGCCATTAGCTATTTTGGCACCACAATTGTGGGAAGATGCATGAATTCCTTTATTTTTGTGACACTGAAGAGTCTTATTAATGGGGTTTATTTTTCCCCTGAACATTTAAATTCATTAATTAATTGAATCAGATGCTAATTTTTATAGAATTTTAAAATGCTGTGATGGGTAGCTAAAAATTCGACAAAATTAATTTACAAACTCATGCATGTAGCTTAATTTACACATGTGTTTACAAACCAATGGAATCAAAATCCAGATTACTTCAGGGAACAGCGAAAGGATGGGCCTTATTCTCAGTGGTTATGTTGCTTGTCTGGGGGTCAGGAGGCCTGGGTTCCATTCCCTATTCTGACAGACTTCATGTGTGACTTTGGGTGAGTCATTTAGTTTCTTTGCCTAATCGCCCACCTGTAAAACAATAATATGGGGAATAATAGAACTTTCCCTACCTCATGAGGATTTTAGGAGGCTCATTATATTAATAAAGCAGAAGTAAAGAGTTTATTTTGGCTTTGTATTTCACACTGATCTTCCTGGTTCTGCTGCCCACAATTCAAGAAGGATGTTGATACATTGGAGAAGGTTCAGAGAAGATCCATGAGCAGGGCTCGACAAACTATTGAATCTACTCGCCCGTGGCGAGTAGATTTCAACCCGGCACCCCATTTACCGGTGGCGCGTGCATGCGCAATGTGGCTCTTGCGCATGCGCAGTGCGGGGCTGGCGAGTGGCTTTCGCCGCTGTTTGTCAAGCCCTGTCCATGAGAATGATAAAAGGATTAGAAAACATGCCTTTGAGTGACAGATTCAAGGAGCTCAATATATTTAGTTTAACAAAGAGATGGTTAAGCGGTGACTTGATTACAGTCTATAAGGACCCGTGCTGAGAGCAAATATTTAATAACAGGCTCTTCAGTCTAGCAGAGGAAGGTACATCAAGATCCAATGGCTGTAAACTGAAGCTAGACAAACTCATATGGAAAATAAGGTCTAAATTTTTAACAATGAGAATAATTAACTATTAGAACAATATACTCTGGAGCATGGTGGATTCTCTATCACTGACAGTTTTTAAATGAAAACTGGTTTTTGCTCTAAAAGATCTGTTCTAGGAATTATTTGGGGGAAATTCTATGGCCTATGCTATACATGAGATTGGACTTGATCACAATGTTTTTTTCTGGCCTTGGAATCTATGAATGATTGTGCCACACTTAGATACTACAATGGGGGGAAAGGGGTGAAGAGAAGGATTTTATAAATACCTAAGACACAGAGACACTTTCAAGCTTGAGTAACTTCCATTGGTTTCAATAGCCTAGAACTGTGGTCCTCAACCAGGGGTCTGAGCCTCTGCAGGGCTGCAAACAGGTTTCAGGGGATCCACCAAAGACAGCTGGTATTAAATACATTGGGGCCCAGGGCACAAAGCCTGTACTTCCCTGAGGCCTGCTACCTGGGGCTGAAGCCAAAGCCTGTGCAACTTAGCTTGTAGGGATGCGTATGGCAGAAAAATAGTTGTTGTGGCCCAGTTAGGCGGTAGAATTTTTACAGCATGTTCAGGGGGGCCTCAGAAAGGAAAATGGTTGAGAACCCCTGGCCTAGAACTTGTCTATAAGGATGAAGAATCTAATATATAAAGGAGAATGTTTGTATGTTTGTCAGCTAATAACTTGGACACTATAAGAGCTACTGCAACCAAACTTTGCATGGGATAACATTTTATCAAGGAGAAGGTTTTAAGGTACTGTGGGAGGGAAGAGATGAGAGAGCGACGCCTCTCCCCGGGGTTGCACGGAGCTTGGCAGTGCAGGGAGAAGCGGCTTCCCAGGGGAAGCGGCGGGGACAGTCACTAACTAAGGCCGGCAGAGGGACAAGGAAGCAGAGGGCAGGCTCAGGCGCCGGCGGCAGGCACGCAACTCCCTTCCTCTTCCCTCCCCTCAGGCTCCTCACCTCAGTTATATCAACTGTCAACTTATATTTCAACAATGTATACTGACTCTATTTTTCAGTAATTCACTTTAATTATTGAGAGGATTATATTCTTCTTCCTAAAAAAATTTATCAATACACAACAAATTGCATTTTTTAGCCCATTTTACAAAAATATTATGCCATTAAAAAAAAAGGCAGCCAGGAAGAAAGACTGCTGGTGCAGAAAGAATGGCTTTATCAAGAGCACCTGAACGTGTAGATACGCAAGGACAGTCACTTAAAGTACTTGGAACTGATTTGGAGATATCTTGCTTTTCACATGGACAACTCTATGTTGCATGTTAAAGAGTTGGAAGTGGAAAAAATTTGTACATATTTGTTAAGAATAATGAAACAAAAAATACAGTTTACAATAAAGTTTTTGATGATAACATGTAAAATTGGTTGTTTTATACATTTTTTTATATATATTTTAATCCCTATAGAACTCAGTGCAACTTTTCTACCATTCAAAAAACGATAATGGACTACTGTTTTCCTAAATTTTGTTCCTCCACTTTCCTGAGCAACACCGGGTAACTCCAGCTAGTCTTTAAATATTGGACTCTCTCCCCACAAAAAGAAATAATAAGGGGGGAATTGTTTGGATGTTTAGAGGCAAGGGCCTGATTCAAAGTCTACTGAAATCAGTGCAAGTCTGTCCACTGATTTCAGTGGGCTCTGAATAAAGCTCTAAATGATTTCCTATGGAAGTAAGTGTACTTGTGATCTCACTTGCTCCTGACTCTGGAAACAGGGAGCTGATGTGTTTTTTTCAGACAGCATGTAAATTTCTCATTTTATTGAAGCATCTCCTTTTTGTAATGTGAGTGGCAGATGGGGCAAGTGGAAATTGCATATTAAAAACAGCAGAAGCTAATATCAGTTTGAATTTGTTCAGACACTGATTATTATCCAATGCTCTGAATGACAGACATCTGCAAATCCCTTGTTAAGGCAGGAGTTCTTGATGTGCTAAATAACAGCTGTGGATTTTCTTGAGTTATCTAAATCAAATATCTGATTTAGCCACAGAAACCTCACAATATTGTATTAGCTCAGTAAAAATTAAACAGCTTTGGCTTTTCAGTGCTCACTGACTCCTTGGCATTTACATCAAAATCCCACAATGGCAAAACCCGCTGTGGGGATTACAGCATGTAAACAGTCCATTTAATCCGGAGCTCTGTGGGAGATTAACATGAAGGAGCAAAAAGGTGCAAAATACAATTTAATTAGATCATATTCCAGACTCATCAGCACATAGATTCCGCTTTATTGCAGGGTTGTGATGTGCTTATTTTGATAGGGAACTAATTTGCCCGTGAAATATCAACTTTCATCAATAATAACTATATTATTAATATCTGGGGTTCGGGCAATTTGGCAGATGGACAATGAAACAGATCTTAGAGGACATGGATTTCAGAGCTATCGCCACCATAAGAGAGATATTTCACTTGAGAGCACAGTTCCTGCCTTTCCAAAACTGCCAGTGTTCTCTGGAGCACTGTAGTTTTAAAGACTACTAAAGATTTGTCTACATTTGTTTCACTAAACCAGCAGTGGACAAAAGGCCCTCCATGGGCTGCATCTGCCCCGTCAAGTGAGTGTATCCAGCCCGCGGAGGCCCTGCCGTTCCCCCGCCGCCAGGCCAATCAGGACCTGGGGGCGGGGGGAGTGCACAAAGTTTCCTCCTGCCCTGTCCCCATCTTGCAAGGAGTGCAGGGTGCTTAGAAGTGCCATGCACTCCTGGCAGGGCAGGAGGAGCCTTCGCATGCTCCCCTTACCCCCAAGACCTGATTGGCTTGGTGGCGGAGGAGAGTGGGAGCATGCAAAGTTTCTGCTGCTCTGTGAGGGGCTCAGCACTTAAAGTCAACCACCAGCTGCTACTCAGCTGATGCATGATTCTAAGCGCAGTGTTCCCTTGCAGGGCGGGAGCAGGGAGCGAGAGACTTCATGTGCTCCCCCTCCCCAGGCCCTGATTGACCTGGGGACAGCAGGGGGGGAGCATGTGAAGTCTCTTCCCACCACCAGGGGCCCGGGTATCTAGAGGGAACTGCCAGCTATTCAGAACAGCTGATGGTTCTGTCTGGGGGGGAGGAGGGGCATGCTTCCCCAACCCCAGACCAATCAGGGTCGGTGGGTGGGGAAGTACAGATGTATCCTAGCCCGCCCCTTCCGCTGGAAGCCCCACCCCTTCCCGTTAATGCCCCGTCCCTTCCTGTTTAGGCCCCACCCCTCCCGGGTCAGCCCAGGGCCACTTCAAAAATTTCTGAAGTGGCCCCCGGTCAAAAATTATTGCCAACCCCTGCACTAAACAGTCTCATAAAGAAAACATACAGCCCGATCAAGACTCATTGAAGTCTGTGGAAAGACATCTATTAACTTCAATAGGATTTGGATTAGGCCCTTTATGAAGTGGACAGAACATGTAGTACAGCCAACCTCAATTATCCATAAATCAGAAATGAGGCCTCCACGAATCATGAGAATAGCTTACAAAATGATGAATTTATCAAATAAATAAAGGGGAAGTAGGAGTATCTGTTCTCTGGCTTTTGAGCCTTTTAAGATCCAAGTTTTCTCCACAACCGTAAGGGACAAAAACTCAAAGTTGAGATTCTCATGTAATCATCTGTCTTCAGGAGCTAGAACTTTAACAGAATCACTAAGTTTCCCGATAAAATTGTGGGAACTGACAACATGGTAACGTGGTCCTAAGAATGCTTTCATTTATACTGATAGAAATCAGGAGACATTCCCCAGAAGCCAATGACGTTAGGGAAAAAGCCGTGTGAAATCCGAATCTTGTGTGCAGCAGCTATGAATGAAATTCTCCCACCCATCCAAAGCACAGGGCCACTCACCTGAAGTGCCTTCCAGTGGCAGGCTGCAGCAGAACAGGTGTGTCAGACTCAGTTTCCCTTTTTCAGAGTCTCCAGTAACTCCAAGACAGCTCTCCTAACAGTACTCCTCCTTAGTACTGGTTTATTATCACAAACATAATGAAGTTGCCAAGCACAGGCCATTTAACATGCTCTGTGCACATAGTCCATCCTCTTGTCCTTGGAGGATAGCATGTGCTGTCAAATATTTGCTGCCATACATAGACTCCTTCCTTGTCAGTCCTCTTCTATCAGAACAACCACCCAGCCCTATCAGCTAGAGGGCAGCCCTGCTCTTGCCAGCAGGAAACCTGCCCTACCAACTACTCTGCAGGGAGATCATGTTCACCAGGGGAGCATCCCTCATGCTCCAGCCCTCTGTGTTCCCCTGGGTCCAGGTCTTCCTGTTTCCCTACTTTCAGCCCTCTCTGGTGCTTGTCTCTGGCTGTCCGGTGTGAAGTCAGCAGGCAGCTCCCACTGCTGCTTTCCATCCATCAGCCTTCTCTAGCCCTGACTCTCTGGCTTGAGGAGTCATCCAGGAAACCCTTCTCCTGCTGCTCTCCTGCCTTCTGCCTTCCCTAGGAATCATCTGCTTCCTTCAGTCTCCTGGTCTCTGGCAGCTCACAGCTGCCAATCTGACTCTCTCACTCCCAGACAACTCTCACCTGCTCTTTCCCAGGTAGCTGTGACTCACCAGGTCTCTCTTCCCTCTAAGGCCTAGATGCCCTAATTTAAATCCGAGGTCAGCTACAAGCCACAGTCCATTGGCTTCTTCCCTCTTACATACCCAGTGCCATCCTGTGACAGGCCTCCATGCAGTGGAAGTTTGGCAGTTTCACTCTACAAGGAATGATGACCATAGTGAGCACACAGGACTTCACCATGAATGCCAGAGTGCAGGCCAGCTCCACCCAGGCTGACCCAAACAAACGGCTCATTTAAGGTAGGGCTGATGCACTGGATTAAAAATATTACATGGATGTGGTAGTTCCAGTCCCTAACTCCCACTGTAGGACATGAACAGCAGCTGAAATTGCTACTCCAGCATAAGGACTAAAACAGCAACTATGAAACCAGATTGGCAGAGCTGTCTTATCTCTTGCACATCGGTGTGGGTTGGCACAGAGATGGTGCATGTGAAATTCATCCTATTAGAATAGCATCCAAAGAATACATTTGCACAAATCTTCATTCAAGTTTAATTTCCAATGAAGGAAAAAACAAACTCTGTTGTTAATATTTGGGTTTGCCAAGGAGGAGGGATACCTATGGAAAATCTATTCTGCTATTTAGTAACCATAATTATATTTCATTTTCACGGGCTCCTGACATTCTTGGTTCTTGTCTGTTGTGGACAAGTCAGTGTCAAAAACACCATGAGAGGAGGAGTTGTGAGTGCATTTCTGACCGACTGAAGCAGAAGCTTCAGGAAATCTCACATGAAAGTCTCAGGGTTGCCACCAAATTCTGAAAACTGAAGTGGTTCCGATAAGCATGTGAATATTTTAGAACTTTATTTCCCTTCATCATAGATATCTAACCCTCATTACTGCTAATTATGCATAACTGAGGAGAAATACACCCAGAGGTCTGGTACACTAAGCCCTGGTCTACATATTTTTGAAATAATAAGTGGAGTGTCCACATTACCAAGCCCCTTATTTCGAAATAACGGGCTGGTTATTTCAAAATCTGTACTCCTGCTTTCCTTGTGGAATAATGCTAATTTCAAAATAGCATCAGTGCGGATGTTCAACTGCTGCTATTTCAAAATAACTGCTCCCCAAAGTAATTCAAAATAATTACTCCCCAGTGCTTCCTGGGGCTCTAAGTCAAGGTAGCATGATCACAATAACAGAACCTGCCTCAGACTAATTTCAAGGCTTCCCCATAGTATGGATACGCTATTTCGATTTTGTTATTTTGGGAATTATTAAATCGATTTTAGTTATTTCAAAATGGCTTCCTATGTAAACATGCCCTAAAACCACTTAACAGAGTGAGGCAAAATGGCCAATGTAAACAAGAATCAGGCCAATTGTTTCCTCAGAGAACAGCATTATGAATTCCTTTATAAAGTCCTTATAGACTATCTTTAGTTTATCCAAGAACAATAAAAAATTTTGTGATAGGATTCTCTTTGTGTAAAGTAAAATGGCATCTTGAGTAGTGTCATATTTATGAAAGTAACTAATGCCATTTGGAGAGTAATTTTTTGTAACATTATATTAACTGTGTATGCACAGTACCAATGTATATTATTTTCCTGCATGACTTATGTTTCTTACCATGTTTTCAGGATGAAAATATGCTTATCACACATAGAAGCAGCTTCTTAAAAAATAATTCTAAGACCCAGTAAGTCAAACAATGAAAGAGACCTTCCAAGAAAAGCCCCGGAGTGCTTCACTCATTCCATCAAACTGTCTGCTTGTGTCATATAAAACACATGCTTATTCTAATAAAATGTATTAAGATTTGATGGCACAGTATCGTGAAATAATTAGGAAACAACTCAGAAATGTCATTGCAGGGTGACTCTGATAGGTGAATTATTGCTTTTGTTCAGTATTATATTTCATACTCCAAGAAATTTGATCCACAAAAATTACAATTATTTTAATTCCCATCAGAACATTAACCTTGCTCCATGCATGGGTGAATGACTGAACAGGCTCAAAGTTCATTTACATCAGCAAACAGAGAATGAGGCAGCTGGTCTAGAAAACAGAGATAGCCTCTGTTTTTGATTAAATTGAAAAAGTCCGGTAAGATATTTTTTGGTACAATACACCCTGATCAAGTGTCTGAAAAACAGCAGTGCAAGCACTAGTATTTCAGACAAAGGAAGGTATTAATATGTCATTTTCTCATTGGCAAACAAGACACTAAACAAATCATATGACTATTCAGTGCTGAAGGAGATGTTACATTTTCTATTTCAGCTCTTTGCTCAGCCTTTAATAGGCAGATAAACCACAAAAGAATTGCCATTTTAAATCTCTGGAATGTATTCTCCTCTAATGTTCTTTTCACAGATTTTCGCATAGCAAATCAAGGTTTTCCAATGTTTCAAGCAATATGTTGGGCAGCTGAAATGATAACTAGGTCAGAAAATGCCAACCAAAAGCTAAAATGAGTTATCCAGGGCAGCCATTGTTTTTCATAATTCTCATTTCTGCCTGGATAGGAATCGTGTATTGATGTGTACATTTGTTTTATCAATTCACTTTTTAGTATACTAATTTCAACCGAGTTTCTTCTGAGTACAATATTATTCATACATGCTACTATGTAGAACTCAAATTCTACTGAAGTGTGTGTGTGTGTCAGAGAGAGAGAGAGAGAACACAAAGGCCTGAATACACAAAGGGAGTTAGTAAAAGATCACGGCAATACACAAAGTCTGAGTTAGACACTTTGGCTCCTACACAATGAGTGTGGAGAGAATGAACATAACTAAGGAAATAGAGGACCTGATGTTGAAAAAATCTGTCTTTGCAGCCACTTTAAACAGAGGATTAATTCCCTGAAGAAAAATAATGTAGAAAAAATCTTAAGAATGTGATTTAATTTATAGTGTACTACTACATACAATAAGTACTGTTTATGCTTATTTAGTGAAAGTGATAAGAATGTATAAAGGTAAAGGGACCCTCTCTGTCCATAGTAGAAAAGCTGGTTCAGCTTTCAGGATTTGGTCAACGATGTCAGAGAGGATGATGGTGGTCATTCATAGAAAATGTGATGCCCTTTCTGGTAATAAAGATTTCCATCCACCACCAACTCATTTCACATGGGTCTCTTCCCCTCCCCCCCAGCCATCCAATTGGAAAACATTCCAGTTGCCTCTAACCTGAGCTAGGTTCAAACCAGTGATGTGCAAACAGGGATGCATGGCACCTGAGTGTATGGTTGCCCTTGTCCTGTTATACTCTGTTAAAATACTAAACACTAAAGTGAAGCATTTAACCACAAGCCTGAGCAGGTGGTTGCTTGGAAGAGCACAGCCCTATCTGTTGCTCACAGATGCACAATCCCACTATGGGTGAAACAGAGCACAGGGTGTCCTGTCCTTTAGGCTAATCCAGCATGTTCCCCTAATTTAACCTTCCCACTTTGCTGGCTGTAATAAACAGAGCCAGGGTGTCTTTCCTGAGGTCTTTGGTGTCATATCTCCTTGGGAGCAGGAACTGCAACTGGGACAGGGCCTTGTGTGGGCCGAAGTGGGGGTGGAGGGCTGGCTTCTTGCAAATTACCCAAACTGTCCATCCATACTTGTCCCCAATACTGGGTCCAATTCTGTAATCCCTACTCATGAAACACAGCCCCTCCATGTGTAATCACACTGGAGCTCAGGAAAACATTCAAACGGTAAGGGGGGGCTGCCCAATGTGAGTCGGGATTTCAGAACGCAGCTCTCGCTGAACAGAAAGCTAGCAGTCTGAACACTGGCACAGACTATGGGGCAGGTTCAAGTAATAAAGTACTATTCTGTGTCAGGCTGGCAGAATCTGATCTCTATCTTTTTAAACAGACCTGTCCTGAAGAAGACTCATCTTGTGATCCAAACGCCATTAGAAATTCTGTTTTCTATTTCCACTGGCCTTAAAGAAATGCTGCCCTGAAATGAACAAAATGTAAGGCTATACTACAAACTCTGCATTTGATAGGAAAATGCATGTCTTTCAAATACACCAGGTATATATGACATTGGTAAAGAGGATAATATCACTTTGAGGGTGACTACAAATCAGCCTTTTCTTAATATTTTAGTGGAAGTAATTCCTTAGTGAGACTGTTATAATACAATTAAAATATACTGTAGATTCCGAAGGACATCTTGCCTTTTTAAGGGACTAGTTATAGTAGCAGCCACATTAATAGTCCCTCTTGAAATTGGATTTAGAAAGAGTTTTAAAAAAATCAGCCTTAAGACCACAGCACAATGGAGGCTTGCATAATGGATCAAGATATAGCTAGATTTCATGCTCATATTGTTCATCCATAAATTATGAGTTTGAATCTCCGAGATATCATGTAAGTAGAGCATTCTATCTAGTAAATTGTTCAGAGCCAGAAAACTTGCTTAGTGAATTGTAGGCATTTTTCATTGTATTAATTTTCTGATTATAATACAATTTATTAACGCTGTTGACTAACAACGGTTAACTCACACAATTAACGAAAGAACTTATAGCATTGTTAAACAATAGAATCCTAATTGAAATGTATTCACTGTTTTTCTACATTTTCAAATATATGGACTTCAGTGACAATACAGAACACGAAGTACACAGAGCTCACAAAGTGCAACTTACAAATGTATATTCTTTTTTCTGTTACATACCAGCGCTCAAAAACAAAACAGTTTAAAACTTTGGAACCTACGTGTCCTCTCAGTCCTACTTTGTGTTCAGCCAACCGCTAAGATAAACAAGTGTGTTTACATTTGTGGGAGATAATGCTGCCCACTTCTTGTTTACAATGTTACTGGAAAGTGACAACAGGCATTCACATGGCACTTTTGCAGCTGACACTGCAAGGTATTTATATGACAAATATGCAAAACATTCACCTGCCCCTTCATGTTTCAGCAACCATTCCAGAGGGCATACTTCCATGCTGATGATGCTTATTGTAAAAGTGTGTTAATGCAATTTTTGACTGAACTTGGGGGAGAATTGTATGTCTCCTGCTCTATTTTACCCTCATTCTGCCATATGTTTCATGTTACAGCAATCTTGGATAATGACCCAGCACATGTGGTTCATTTTAACAACACTTTCACAGCAGAGTTGACAAAATGCAAAGAAGGTAACAACATGAGTTTTCTAAAGATAGATACAGCACTCGACCCAAGATTTAAGATCTGAAATACCTTCCAAAATCTAAGAGGATGAGGTGTCTTTGACAAGTCTCAAAAGAGCAAGACTCTGATGCAGAAATTACACAATCTGAACCACCCAAAAATAAAATCAATCTTCTGTTGGTGGCATCTAGCTCAGATGATAAAAATGAACATATATTGGTTCATGCTGTTTTGGATCATTATCTAGCAGAACTCACCATCATCATGGATATATCCTCCGGAATGGTAGCTGAAGCATGAAGGGGCATACGAATCTTGTGACGTTAGTTATGACAGTGCCATGCTAACATCTGTTATCATTTTTGTGTGACATGTAAACAAGAAGCCGGCAACATTATCTCCTGCAAATGTAAACAAACTTGTTTGAGCAATTGACTGAACAAGAAACAGACTGAGTGGACTTGTAAGCTCTAAAGTTGTACTTGTAATGGCAGAATTGAATGATACTATTCCCTTTGTTTTGTTTTTCCTTTGTAATAAAAAATAAATATAAAATGAGCACTGTTCATTTTGTATTCTGTGTTGTAATAGAAATCATGTATTGGAAAACATCCAAAATATTTAAATAAATGGTATTCTCTTATTGTTTAACAGCACACAACATTACAGAGCACTTTAGAAAAAAGTTTTTCATAAGCTAAATAAAAAAGAAAAGTTTTAAGGGAAGATTTAAACAGAGAAAGTGACTCTAAGACATGGAGAAAGGAAAGAGTGTTCCAAACAAATGTGGCAAACCTCATGAAAAAGTAGCTACTAAGATAATGGGATTGTATTAATTTAAATGGAATATATAGGTCAAAAGATACAAAACCCAGTCAGCTTCCACCATTAAAGATTATTAAACAAAATCAGGATTTGGTATACAGAGACTTCACTTTGTTTAGGACCATAGCAAACATATAATTAAAATCCTTTTAACCATTTATTAAAGATAAATAAAGGAAAGAAAACAAGCATTTGAAATATAAATGATTAAGTAAAGCTTTTATTTTAACAACATCTCTGGTTCCCTTTCCCTTTTGCTGGAAAGGGTTTTTAGAAGGAAAAAACTTCTTGTTTAACAGTCTGGTATCAACTATAGTAATATCTGTTCTTTTGGTGAAAAAAGAATTTAGTTGAGATGGACTGGAGCTGCTGTTGCTAATATCTGATTCCATTTCTTCCCAGATGATGTTTGGAGTTCAGCTGGAACTAACAGATATGGGGATGTCATTTGAGTTCCTCTTTGGCATGGTCAGGTCAGGACATTTCTCAGGATCAGGGTGACAAAATCCTAGGGCCTCAAGAGATGGTGGGAGTGGCAGTCATGATGGGGAAGTTCGCTCCAGTACCCTATTTTTCTCCTGAATGTCTCTTCCTTTAGGACCCACAGAGGAAATGGTGGGTGGAATAGTCCATCCCCTTGTTATTTTGTGCACCACTTAGGCCTAATTTACAACACACCAATTTTGGCTCACTCGTTTTTGGTTCCACCCTTTTCTTCTTTGCCAGTCATGACCCGAAAACTGTCCTTGAGCTATATAAGTTAGCCTTTTTATTTTGACTAATTCAGTCTGTCTCCCTGTCATACTGTTTCCCATATCAGGTTTTATAGGTTACTGTGACATCTTATGAACATTCACATATTGCTAACAATTGAGCTCACTATTAGGGTAAATTTGTAAGTTCAATTATCCCAACTGCCCATAGATAGAACATAAGAACAACCATACTGGGACAGACCAAAGATCCATCTAGCCCAGTACCCTGTTTTCCAACTAGGGTAGCCAGGTGTCCGGTTTTGAACAGGACAGTCCAATATTTGAGCTTTCTGTCCGGGAAACAAATTGAGAAAATACCGGACATATAAATGTCCGGTATTTTCTAATTAAGTAAGTTTTATTATTATCATGAGTATCAGTACATAGTTGCATACTGCCTAGTTGGTAGACATGCTCACACTGCATGAGCATGTCTACCAGCCAGGCAGTATGCAACTACACAGTATAGAGGATGGGGGTGGGGGGCGGGGGAGGGGGGGCGGGGCGGGATGGAATCCCAGGGGCCAGACTTGCCCGTGCACCCCGCCGGGACCGTGCGCGGGACAGGCAGCACCCCGGGATCTGTGTGCGCCCAGGCCAGCCCCACTGCCCACCGCCCGGTTCCCCCCCCCCCAGCCAGCCCCGCTCCCCCGACCTCCTCCTGACCATCCCTGCCAGCTGGTTCCCCCCAGCCAGTCCCACTCCCCCCAACTCCCTCCCAGCCAGCCCTGCTCCCCACCGGCCAGTTCCCCCCAGCCAGCCCCGCTCCCCCCAATCCCCTCCTGGCCACTCCCCTCCCAGCCGGTCCCCCCCCTCCCCCCATCTGAGATCAAGTGTGTCTGGTATTTTTTTGAAATCATCTGGTAACCCTATTTCCAACAGTAGCCAATGCCAGGTGCTCCAGACGGAATGAATAATATCCATCAAGTGATCCATCCCATTTTGCCCATTCCGATCCTTGATGTTCCTGACTAATAAGCATTGGTTGACCTATCCTCCATGAATTTATATAGTTATTTGAACCGTATTACAGTCTTGGCTTTCACAACATCCTCTGGCAAAGAGTTCCATGGGTTGACTGTGTTATGTTAAGAAATACGTCCTTTTGTTTATTTTAAACCTGCTCCTATTAATTTCATTCGCTTGACCCCTGGTTCTTGTGTTATGAGAGAGAGTAAATAACACTTCCTCATCTCTTTTCCAACCTGAAAAGTCCCAGGTTTTTTCTCTCTCCTCATACAGAAGCTGTTCCATATCCTTAATAATTTTTGTTGCTTTTTTCTGAACCTTTTCTAATTCCATTTAGGCTTGCCAGATGCTTTTACCAAAAATTCTGAACATGGCAGGAAAAAAACCTGGTTGAGAAAAAAAATAAGAAAAAAAAAAAGGGAGACGAAAGTTGTTGACCAAAAAAAAAACAAATCCCGGGAGAACAAAAAAAAGGTCACTGCGCCTTTAAGAATCCCCACACTCCTCGCTTCCCCCCGCCCACGCCAGATGCAGCAGGGGAGCAATGTCCCCACTGGCCTTCCATCCATCCATTTTACATGTCCAGTATTTTCTGGTTTTTTTACCAGACAGGGGCCAGAAATAACGGACTGTCTGGGCAAAAACCGGAGACCTGGCAACCCTAATTCCACTATATCTTTTTTTGAAAAAAGGCGACCACGTCTGCATGCAGCATTTATGATATAGGCGTACCATGAATTTATACAGAGGCAATATGATATTTTCTCCCTTATTATCTATCCCTTTCTTAATGATTCCCAACATTCTGTTTGCTTTTTGACTGCCACTGCACATGGAATGCATGTTTTCAGAGAACCATCTACAATGACTCCAAGACTTCTCTCTCTTGAGTGGTAACAGCTAATTTAGATGCCATCATTCTATGTATATAATTAGGAAGAATTTGAAGAATTAAGGGGGAAAGGACAGAATAAGAGGCTTAAGACTCAAGGAACAGAGTTAATGGTACTTCAGTAACAACAAAAGCACATACTGGTTTTTGAAGATAGGAAGACAATCATGGTATCTTATGTGATTATGACATTACTGTTGCCAGATCAAGATGTGAGACTAAATTCACCTCTACAGCAGGAGTCAGGAACCTTTGGCATGTGGTTCATCAGGGTAATCCACTAGCAGGCCACAAAACATTTTGTTTTTGTTCACTTCTGCAGAAACAGCCCCTGCAGCTCCCAGCGGCTGCAGTTCGCAGTTCCCAGCCAATGGGAGCTGCAGCAAGCGGTGCAGGCCACAGGACATGCTGGCCACTGCTTCCCACAGTTCCTATTGGCAGAGAATGGTGAACCATGACCACTGGGAACTGCAGGGGGCTGGGGCTGTGGCTGTGGACAGTGACCGTAAACAAAATATCTTGTGGTCTGCTAGCACAGACCCTGATGGGCCGTGTTGCCAACTGCTGTTCTATAGACAGATTTGAAAATTAGAGCTACATTTTTAATCATGAGTTTGTGGACATTTCTGAGTGTTCCCTTCCAAGTCAAAGAGAAGCGGGCACATTGGAAACTCTTGGCGGGAGGGACTGTCTGTATTGTTTTTTGTAGAGTGCCCCTGGTCCTGGTTCAGGACTGTGGCTCATAAGGTGCTTCATAACAAATGAGGAGGTTAAATTTTCTGAAATATTCTTCTCTACTAAAAAGGTGAATTATAATTATTTTAAAGAATAAGCTATATAAAAAGCAGGAGGACACATTTTTGTACCTCATAATTTATAGACCAATGCACAGGAAAAAAAAGAGTTGCAGAGAGTTTTATAGAGGAGTTTTGAATATGAATAAATGGAATCTGAATACATGAAAATTCAACACTAAGAAATGCACATCTGCTCAAACTGTCATGAAAAACCTGAAGTCCTGAATCTCTGTTACGTCAAAGTTTCTACCTATATTTAGCACTACAAAGTCATACACTAACTGTGAATGCTCTGAATGAGCCCTTAAAAAGCTTTTTTTTCTTCTTTAAAATCTTTTTATGCAGCCTTCAAAGCAATAACATCAGAGATATTAACAGCCCCAAAGGTTTTTTTTTTTTAAGACAGTGCAGAAAAAAGGAAATTTTAATATTAAAAAAATCTTCTACATAAAATCCCAGTATGGAGGGAGGAAAAAAACCTCTGATAAACCTGTCAGAATATGCCAGCCAGCCTGTGCTAAAAATCCTATATCTTCTGCTGGATGTCACATTGTATTAGGCATCCTTTCGATGCCACATCTATCAAAAGAGGCTCTTAAGCTATTACCAGTGAGTGAATATAGATGGTGACAGCATCAATACAGAAAGGTATACCCTGGAAAATCTGGCCACCAATATGCAAATATAAATTGATTACATTCCTTCCAGCCTGTAATAGCTGTTGCCTGAATAACTGAAGCTGTTCAGACCATATTCTTAAGAGCACTACAATGAAGTAGGACAGGCAGTGGAGAGTCGTTCTGGTAGGCCTTTCCTACCCTGTACATCATCATCACCCACACCTCTAACCTGGCTCTGAAATGTTTACATGACAGGTTTATGTATATGCCCTTTCAGGTGTCACCAGCCTCCACTGACAACTATAGAATCTTGTTGCACGCGGACCTCTAACAGGAAATATATCTCAAGGATTTTTGAGGTACCTATATGCTTATGAAACAATGATAGCAAAGTGTAAGAAAGGAATTAGGGAACTCTCCTTGCAACTCACTTGTGTTCCATGGTGCAGTTAGTTTTGTTGAAGTGTGTGCAGCAGACAATAATACTCAAGGGTCATATCCAGATTTTCAACTAAGACCATGTCTACCCAGTGATTGAGTGTGTGGCAAGCCAAGGTGGGACTCTCCAGTGCATTAGTTTGCCATGCACTAACTGGCCAGATAGCCCTGCTACTGAACAGTCCCAACAAGCTCTACGTTTAATAAACATTCCCTTTGATGTCAGGGTTTGGCCCAAACACTGAACTCTTAAGGAAGATGGAAGCGGCAGCAACATTCAAATAAGATCAGAAAAAACTAGGAACAGTGAAATCATGAAAAACAACACAAACAGCATTTACCTGGCTTTTCAACTGACGAGATGTAATAATAAGGATGGTAATAGTTACTTTAATTTCCAGTCCAAATCATGTTGTTTTATTCCTATTTGTTACATATACATTTCTAAGGTGTCATCGCTGTAGGGCCTGGGTGATTTTTCCCAGTATTACTGTGTATAAAGAATATGCATTAAGGGAGTATATTTTCTTTTGCCTCTAATCCACTCATAAGAGTCCTAAAGAGACTGGGTGACTTCATCTGATTGTTATGAAAATGTCTGTCCAAAGAGGTGAGTCTTGCACTACTCTCAAAAGACCTGGGGTCCATCTGATTTAGACAAAAGACCTGGCAGACATGAGTGCTGCTTTGCCAAGAAAACATCCTAGCTGGAGGGCCTTCATGCCCTCTTACTTCACATAAACAAGAACGCCAAGTGGAGCAGAGCAAAGCAGCTTTCAAGATGTGTCCTAGGCCTCTTTACATAATGAACACTATGTGGCTGAATTCCTGCATAAGTGCAACACTCCCTTGGTACCAGTGGGTACCACCCACATAGAGCTCATTGCAGGATTTGTACCAGAGAGTAACGTGGATCTTATTCATCACACAACAACTAAACCAATCACCTACATGCCTGTGTTAAGAGCTCTGCTCAATATTTCCTCCAATGTTTATTTTTTAAGATCACCTATATACAACTTTATTTCCCACAGTCATTCACTGGTGTTTCACCTGCCCTGAAAAATGGGCACTACAGCATTTTAAAAGGCTCTTTAGTTTCCTAATAGCATCTTACATACCTTTACATCATCTGGTGAAATATTATTTTGTGTATCTATACTCCTTAGTGGCTCACAGCAGCAGGCTTTGTGCCTCTAATCTTGGTATCATGCTATCCTCCAGACATGCTTCCCGAAGAAAGGATTGGAACTGCAATCACCACTCTACCTGCCTATGAAGTTCAAAGGGCTGCAACTGCTGTGTTTCTTGGGGGTACGAAGCCCTTAGTAGACATGCCGCACTACATAATACTAATGAAATCTAAATTTAAAGTGCACAGTTAAAGGAAATGCAAATATTTTATTTAAAGCTCGATATAAATAGTTCATTTGTTGTAGCTGTTTATTTTAACTTGCCCCCCCTCCAAAAAAAAACCCCTGTTTGAAAAAGAAAACTTCCAAGGCAAGTTGCTAGAAGATAGACATCTTCTCTCTTTGGCTAAGTCTAGACTGCAGGGTTCTTTTGGAAGAACCTTTTTTCGGAAGAGATCTTCTGAAAGAGAGCGTTCACACACAAAAGCGCATAAAAAAAGCGATCTGCTTTTTCGAAAGATAGCATCCACACTGAATCAACGCTATCTTGTATTTAAGTTGTGATTACTATGGATGGAGTGGCCACCTGGGCACCTGTGCTTTTTCCTCTTTCCTCTTCTTTCAAAAGAACTCCCTCTTCCCCGTCCACACACACCTTTTTCTGAAAGAGCTCTTTCGGAAAAAGGCTTCTTCCTCGTAGAAAGAGGATTACCAATGCCTTAAAAACTCCTCTGTTCTTTCGATTTACTTTGGAAGAATGCGATTGCAGTGTGGACGTAACTCATGTTTTGTCGAAAAAAAACTGTTTTTGTCCGAAAATCGGCTGTTTTTCTGAAAAAACTCTGTAGTGTAGACATATCCTTTGTGTAGTACTGAGTGCCCAAGATCTTCTCCATGTGAGGGTCCTTTTTTCCACATCAGGAATTCAGGCTCAAAATATGAAACAATATTTCTATTGTATCGTGGCTGAATCTATCCTCTCACAACACTGAAGTCTAGATGCACAGGAAAGACTTCCAAAAAGATCGTCTTACTTCCAGATTGGAATACGATACCTTTAAAACTATGTTCCTTTCCTTTTCCCCACCATCCAAAAGTGCCAGACAATTTCACAAAATACTCTGCAGATCACTTGTGTAAATACATTTGTAGGAATGCTCGCAGAATGGTTACCAATCCACTTGCTATAATTTACCTGAGACCGGGAAAGGAGGACTTATTAATATCCAGTGAATGTATAATCCATATGCCTGTAGCAGATGTCAAAGAATGCCAACAACATTTGTGGCAAAGGTGGATAAAATTCTTTGTCACAGGCTTCTCAAGAGAGATAAAAGCTCTGGTTCAGACCATAATGACAGGCAACCCTTAGATCTCACTGCGTTCCTGAACTTTGTTCTGAATACAAATTATACTCAAAGTAGGTCTTCAAAAATAACAAACTTCTACAGAACAGCTTTAAACTTTAATCCTTTAAATATAACAGATGGCTCTATATAATTAGCATCTCATTTACATATAGTCACAGAGAGGAAAAGCAAGAATCATCTTAATGAGTAAATGTGGAACCTGTCGTCTCACAATGTTCACAAGTCTTAGGGCTATGCACTGCCCTTGTTCCATGTTCAAAATTCCTGCTGACATCATGAGGACTACTGCACCTGGATAGAAAGTGATATGTGGCTCTGCAGACTTCAAAAGAGATATAAACTATGGCTCTGCCATTATTTCTGCACTAAGAAATTTGAAAGGAACAGAAAGATCATCATTAGAGAAGGTTTTCTGTTTTCAAATCATTTAGTTATGTCACCTATTCAAAGCTGTTGAAACACTCCATTTACTTTACTGAGCTTTGCCGAATTTCTGCTGTGAAACTGACATAGACCCCTCTATTGCAGCCAACCACAAATCCCATTTTTAGATGAATGAAACCATTATGCTACTATGACATGGTGATCCTTTTTGAATGATCAGGGACAAGAAATAATGAATTACAGATAACTGTCTTTCTCCCCATTTGAAAAGTAACCACTAACCCCTACTAAGGTCAGAATTAGGCTTATCAAATAGGAGAAGGAATCAAACGTACAAGACAGATACATATGTATAGTGAGAAAGGAGTAACATTGAAGTTCCCTTTTATTACTGAGTTCCCAAAGTGTGAGTGGGGCTCTCCAGAAACAAATAAGGGCATAGGGCAAACTCCTCAACCGCTGTTCCACTTTTTTTTGTGGAAGAGCAGATGTGCTCTTTCGGAGGCCCTGTCTTCCTCCTTCCATGAGGAAGAACAGCTCTTCTGAAAGAGGAGGTTTTTCCGAAATTTGGCCCAGTGTAGACGGGCCAAATTTCGGAAAACCCTCTTCCGACAAAACTATCGGAAAAAGGTACGCAAATTGTGGAGTGCAATTTGCATACCTTTTTCCGATAAAACATTGTAGTCTAGACATAGCCTCATAGAGGCAGTAAGTGGGGGAGCAGGAGCCAGGGCTGGGGAGAGCCGGCTTAAAAGCTGGTTCTCCCCAGCACTGGCTCCACGGGGGGCAGGGGAGGCAGAGAGGTAGCGGGGACTGGGCACGAGCTGGGAATTAGCTGATTAGTTGATTAAACTAAATGTAACATCCCTACCTCTGACCTTGCTTTAAGTTATAATACAAGAAAACTGTATATTGAATTTGCTGGCCCTAGTTCTTGAACAGACAGACAGACAGACAGACGCACAGACAGACAAACTCTCTCAAATACACAGTAGACTAAGTGAATTTACTGCCTGTCGGCAGCATGGGAGAAGTAACTGTTTGGGAGCTGTTGGAGTGAGTTTTGGGAGGGGATATCATGAATGGGGGAGCACTACAGAAGAAAGTCTGAAAGAAGAAGAGGGAAACAACAGTGGCTAGCACTAGTCACACAGCTGAGAGGTGGGAGGAAGTGTGGAAGGAGATGTAGGGGTGATCAAATATGAAGCGGACTGTTCAAGGTTATGTTCACAAAAACATCTCTTGCTTAGGTGAAAATCAGTTGAAATTTTGAATTTTGGGAATTTTATTTGACGAATCTTGTATCTGGCCAGAAATAACAGGCTGAAATTGTTGTAAAATTTTTTACTGAAAATTTCAAACTTTTCAAATGGCGATAAAAAAGGAAGCTGTGCAATTGTGAATTCCACTTTTTTTTTTTACTAGCTCTGGAGAGAATGTCATCTGTAAAGGTCAAGTCTGAGCAATTTAAGGCCTTGAAAGCATGAAGAAGAAGTATGGATTCAATATACGGAAGATTACTAAAGTCTGAAAGATATAGCAGCAGTTTTAGCACTGAAATTGTACTGTCAATTTTGTATAGGAATTCAATGTGCTAGTTAGAAAAAACAAAGATAAGCATTGTATTGGCACAGCAGTAGGGCTAAGTTTAAACCACAGCAAAGTCTATTTTTTTTCTTTTTAGTTGCACTCCAGTACATTATGAAAGAAATGCTTTGTTAAATCAGGAGGACCAGCTGAATGAAATAAATTAACTGGGCCACAAAACATATTGACATCAAGTTCTAAAGCTGTAGGATTAAAAAGGAGGTACCAAAGACTGAGTATTATCTAAGTGTTTTTATTCCTGATTTTATTTTGAGGCATAGCTGAAGAAGATTATCTTCTGGATACTAATTATTTTATTTTGTACAAGGACTAAGGATATAACAATGATTAATCTTTCCATGGCTAAGGAACAAGGGAAAATGGCAGCCAATCAGCCATTACTAAGATGAACAGAGGAAACTATCTGAAAATTGTGTTAGTTTTCCCCTCCATCTTTCGCTTTTAAAATGAATTCATCTATTTTGAATGAGAACTTTTTGAAGAATGAGCACCAAAGAAGGTGTTCCATAAATCTCTCAGATTACTGGTTGGAAAAGATACAAGGGATAATAAAGAGGTACTGTAGACTTCTGATAATCTGGAAACTTTGGGATCTAGGCGGTGCCGGATTATCGGATATGCCGGACTATCAGGAGGTACTATAAACTGGTTTTTATATATATATATATATATATATATATATATATATATACACACACAGTATACACTGTATATAAAGTGTTTTTAACCCTTTTTATTGTAGCACAAGCACTGTCCAGCATCACACAATGCCGGTGGCAGACTGACTCAGTCCCATCTGGTTTCGCTCGGTTCAGCTGCTGCCGCTGCTGCCTTGTGACTCGTTTTTTGCTGAAGCTCACTCACTAGGCTCGTGCCATTTTGATGCCGGACTAACGGGAGTGCCGTACAATTGAATGCCGGACTATTGGAGTTTTACGGTATTGTCAATTGAGTGAACATTAGCAAAGAAATACATGGAGTACAGTAGAATCTCACAGTGACAAACACCAGAGTATGAAGTGACAGGCTAACCACACACCCCATTTGGAACCGAAAGTATACAATCAGACACTAGGGAACAACAACAACAACAATAACAAACAAATACTGTACAACTAAAATCCCTGTAAGTGGCACAGCCACCTATTGAGCACCACAAAGGCACTCAATTAAGCTGTGCAGACCAGGGATCTGCGGCAGCCAGGAGAGGGCTATCCTACCCCTAACCCCAAACTAGACTGCCCTCCAATTATCTGAGGCCACTGGACCCCAGCCCAGGTCATGCCATAGGCAGTCCAGCACTGACCTGACTCCTGCTGCAGCAGCTCGGCCCCAATCCTGCTATGGGAGGCAGCCCTGATTCTCATCCAGTCCTGGTCCCCATCCAGCCACAACCCCTATCCCACCCCGGCAACCTGGCCCCATCCACCATCTGGTTGATGTGGCCCAACCCCAGCCCCCATGTGGCCTCATCCCTGACCCCCATCCATCCCCAGTGGCCTGGCCCTGGCCGCATCCAGCCACCGCTCCCATTCAGGCCCAGAGGCCTGGCCTATCCCCCCATCTTGCCCTTGGCTGTTCTCTCACATCCAGGTGCTGCTGCAAGGAGAAAGAGCTGGGGAGAGTCTTCTCTCCTCACTGTAGCTCTGGAGCATCCTCCTTTACTCCAAACCTTTCCTGAACCCTATAGCCTATATCCCCAGCCAGAGCCCTCCAACCCCTTCTGCTCCAGCCTGCGCTCCCCATCCCTGGCCCAACTCCAGAGCCCGTACCCCAGCCAGAGCCCTGGCACCCCAGCCCTGAGCTCCTCATCCACTTCCCCACCCCAGAAACTGCAACCCCAGCCAGAACCCTCACAGTATTGCACCCCAACCCACTGCCCCAGGCCTGAGCCTCCTCCCTTACTATGAATCCTTTGGCCCTACCCCCACCACATTAAATTTATGTGCACCAATATGAAGGTGATGTGTCACACATTACCTCCATATTGGTGCACATAACAAAATTCATTCTGTTCAAGGGTGGGAAGAATTAGAGGGTACACTGCTGTACAATACAGTACTGTGTTAAAAATAAGCTACTAAAAATAAAGGGAAAGTATAAAAAAGTGACAAGGCAAAGAAATGGTTTGTGCTTATTTCATTTAAATTAAGATGTTTAAAAGCAGCGTTTTGCTTCTCCATAGCAAAGTTTTAAAGCTTTATGAAATCAATGTTCAACTGTAAACTTTTGAAAGAATGACTATGACCAGGGCTTGACAAGCAGCGGTGAGCCCCGCTCGCCAGCCACACGGTTTGGCATGCTGCACATGTGCAAACCGTGCTGCGCGGCCGCATCAGGCTAAAATCTACTCACCACGGGCGAGTAGATTGCCCTAATTGTCGAGCCCTGACTATGATGTTTTGTTCAGAGTTAGGAACATTTCAGAGTTATGAACAACCTCCATTCCCCAGGTGTACGTTAACTCTGAAGTTTGACTGTAATACATCTCCTGAAGCAGAAAATATAGCCATGGCCAACTGCATTATTTTCTCATCAGGATATAGGGAGGTTGGATCAAGCCTTTAAGACAGAGTCCTGAATGAAATATATAGTACAAATCTATACTGCCCTATAGCCCTGGTCTACACTAGGAAGTTATTTTGAAATAACTCCCCTTATTTTGAAATAACAAGCGGAGCGTCCACACTACCAAGTCCATTATTTCAAAATAACAGGCTGGTTACTTCAAAATCTGTACTCCTGCTTTCCATGAGAAATAACACTTATTTCAAAATAATTATTTTGATATAGCATTAGTGTGGATGCTCTACTGTAGCTATTTCAAAATAACTACTTCCCAGAGTAAGTCAAAGTAATTACTCCCCAGCGCTTCCTGGAGCTCTAAGTTGAGGTAGCACATCCACAATAGCGGGGCCTGCCTTGGACTAATTTCAAGGCTCCCCCATTTGGGGGACACGCTATTTCAAGAGTTATTATTTTGAATTTAGTTATTTTGAAATAATTTCCTAGTGTGGATACACCCGTGCCCATCTCTGTCCACACACCCACATAAGGGACTGCCACAATCTGGCTCCCTTTTTCTTTCTCATTCTTTCCTCTACCTTCCCATAACTACTGGCAATTGGCTGGAGAGAGCAAGAAGGAACCAATAAATAGTTGGATTCTAAGAGGTATCAATAAAGTAGCTGGGGTAAAATCATGGCTCCATCAAAATCAATGGCAAAACTTCCATTGTCTTTGACAGGGCCAGGATTTCACCAAACTCAGCAAACGTATACATATTTGTAAAAGACTGGCAGAGTGTGGTTAAAATGCTTTTTCTTGCATTCTCGCTTTGCAATTCCCAAGAAGCTTACCTACTAACTCAGAGAAAGCCACTGTCTGTGGGAGGCAGGGGGCCATGGGCAGACTCAGTCTACTAGGCAACCAAGAGGGAGAGAGGAGATAAACTACTTTTAGCCATCCGGAATGACAGCAGGTGAGCCTGAATGGCCGCCAGCATGCCTGCTCAGAGCACCAGCTGTGTCTGAGAGAAAGGAAGGAGTTTAGAGTCAAATGACTGACAAGTAAAAACCCAGGATGAAGAGCTAGTGTTACCAGGAAGCCCTTCAGTGAGATGCAAGTACCCACAAGTGCTCTGAGAAGGAAGAAGTCATTTTGGAGCAGTATAGACCTAGCCACTGAAAGGAAAAAGCTGGCTGTTTGGTGAGCTGGTGAGTCCATTCCACCTGACAAATGGCCTCTGGGTACCCAGAAGCAACATCCCTCAGTCTGGTCATTTCCCTCTTCAAGGTGACTACGTTTTTTTCTTTTTCTTTTTTTTTTTTTTTTTTAACTTTCTGCATGCGTTCTCCCTACCCAGCCAGGTTCTCCCTCAGTAAAATCAGTCACCACATAACATGTACTGTTCTGGAAGCTAGCTCAGGACTGCTGCCTGCTGTTACTGTACCTGAGTGCTAGGGTAAAAAATCAGGAGTTAGGATTTTCAACAGAGTTACTGAAATTTGCACCTGACCCATACATTCCTTTGTCATTGGGGAACTCTGAGAACAGACACAGCCTTATTCCTGCATGAAGAAGATGCTGACCAACTGTGGAGTTGGAGATGGAGATGGAGGCACTGCCAAATAAATTCATATCCGAAGAAAATAAGGAAGTTACACCCTGCTAAGCTGGAGGAAAGATCCAGATCAACCTAGACCGGTCTTTAAAAACCCATAAGGGAATTGATGTTAAAGGAGATAACCAGGTGGATAGGAGCGCTATACCTTTAAGACAGGTTATCTAGACACAGCCTATAGGCTAAATAAAGCTGAAAAAGGTCTACATGGTGGCCTGTAAGCCTTGGTCTATACTAGGGAGTTATTTTGATATAATTCCCTTTATTTCAAAATAACAAATGGAGCGTCCACGCTACCAAGCCCATTATTTCAAAATAAGGGGCTGGTTATTTTGAAATAATAACTCCTGCTTCCCTTGGGGAATAAGCTTATTTTGAAATAGTTATTTTGGGAGTTATTATTTCTAATTTAGTTATTTCGAAATAATTTCCTAGTGGAGACATGCTCAGAGTGTCCTTGGGCCTGATTTGCATTTACAGTTGACCTCTTTTGCACTATTCTGGAAGGGCAAAGATATCTTAAAATGAGTGTACATGTTTTAAGGCTTTTTTACACTGCAAGAGTGGTGTAAAGAGACTTAAATGTGAATACAGTTCAGGCCTCCTGTGTTTAATATCAAAATACAGTAAAAACTGGTGACTCTGCTCCAAGGAATAAATCCAGCAACAGACAACAAACCACTTGATATCTTATCCACGTGAAATACCTTTGCAGGACCATTTGTGTTACAATCAAATTTCAAGCTGACATGCAGCTAATGAAATGCCCAGATTTACTAACCACATTTCATCCAGTACTCTAAAGTTCAACCAACTTTTTTTGACATCTTACAGCCAATTGACAAACTATGAATGGAAACTGTATTTAAATCAACTGAATTGAAAGTGCTTTGTTTTGGAAACATGGCAGAGACCTGGTTGCAATACTGGAAAACAGATGCTTACTGCTGATTTTCATTTTGGCTTTTCTCCCGAAAGGCAAGTTAAAATCTTTTAGCAGGATCAATGAAACTAAAATAATTGTTTGAGGAAGGAAGTGATTCCATGCATTATTTTGTTTGGGAATAACAGTGTACAGTCTCCAATGACTGCAGTACATTTATTAGCCATGGAAACACATCAGACTCTGCAACTCTTCCAGATGTGCTATAAATCAGTATCCTTTGTGAGCCATATGTTTTCTTTTTAAAGTTCCAAAGATACAAAGATGGTGGCCAGATTTCATAGGTCCTGACTGTGTACTGTGAACACTTAAACACTTGAATAATCCTGCTGAGGTCAGTGGGATTACATGGGTGAGTAAATGTTAACTGATATAAATTAAGGTTTTCCAATCTGGTGCACAAAGCCTATGCTAAGGTAACAACAACAACAACAACAAACTTCAACATGTAGATAACAACAAAGAGGATGAATAAATGTATGACAGAGCAATTGTGCAATAGGTTGGCATCATTAACTAATTGTACTCTAGGCTAAATTCCTTCCTTCCTATATCTGGTAGGAGTCTACATGAAGAAATCATTCTGGGGAGTACAAGGAAGTCTGTTTACTTGTACCATGACTCGTTCTGCTGATGGATGTTCAAATAAGAATCAGGAACATACATTCCAAAGTCATGGCACATGTGGGTGTCCTACAATTGGCTGCCATCTTTTGTATTCTGGCCTTCCATTGTGTAAACCCATTCTCTTGGACAATTATGTGAAATATAGTAGGTCTGAAACAATATTAGAGGAATGTCTCATCTGTGAAATCAGCTATTGTAATTATATATAATATATAATGATAATAATTAATAAGAGCAGCATTTGTGACTATAGTGAGTTCTAGATGTTTGACTGCAGCTGGTATATGTTCAGTAAAGCTCAGAAAATGATTCTCAGGACAAGTCTACACTCATAGGGAACACTGAATGAAGATACGCAACTCCAGCTACATTAATTACATAGCTGGAGTCAATGTATCTTGTTTCACGTTTCCCCGCCGTCCCCACAGTGGGAGGCTGACAGGAGCAAATGCTCCTTTTCAGCTTCCCTTACTCTTCGCACGAGTAGGAGTCCAGGCAACTGGCGGGGGTACCCTCTGAGTTCAATTTAGCGAGTCTTAACTAAATTAGTTAAATCAAACTCCAGAAGAATGATTGCGGCAGCAGCAATCTTCCGTTTAATGTAGACATGGCCCAAGTCACTCTATTTTATACCCAGCTGCTCCTTGGTTCCAGAACCTGTTCTAATACTTTAGGATCACTAGAGTATAGGGTTGACCCCTTTGTCCTAGAAATAACCCTGTACCTTGGGCCAGCAGGAGGAAGGGCTAGCACACAGCATCTACAGCCCTTCTCCATGTTCCTTTTAAATAAAAGAATTCTTCAGGCGATCAGTTAAATCTTTCCAGGTGCTTTGTGCTACCCCAGAGAACCTGAAGCCCAGAAGCCTGAGCTCCTGTCCTAAAACGAATACATTATTTCAAGGGATTTCCCAATGTGATAAAATGAGTTAGTTGTTTCAGATTAGCTTCAACAAAGTATATTAGAGGGGACCCAACCCAGCAACTCTGCAGTGCTGCTGTGGAAGTTGAATGCATAGTATTCACAGGAGGTATCTTGTGAAACACCACTGAATGAATCTAAAAAGAAACAAACAGCCCCAAATCGTCTACACTGATATTTAATACAAAGCCCCTCTTTCACAGACACTAAGGGTGTGTCTAGACTACATGGCTCTGTCGACGGAGCCATGTAGATGTTTACTAGACATAGTAAAATGAAGCGGCAATTTAAATAATCGCTGCTTCATTTACATCAAAATGATCACCGCACTGTGCCGATCAGCTGTTTGTCAGCACAGCGCGGTAGTCTAGACAGGGATCAACTGACCCCAGATCCCTTTGTCATCAGATCCTGTAAGCCTCGTTTCATGAGGCGTAAGGGATCTGATGACAAAGGGATCTGGGGTCGGTTGATCCTCGTCTAGACTACCGTGCTGTGCCGACAAACAGCTGATCAGCACAGCGTGGCGGCCATTTTGATGTAAATGAAGCGGCGATTATTTAAATCGCCGCTTCATTTTGCTATGTCTAGTAAACTCATCTACATGGCTCCGTCGACGGAGCCATGTAGTCTAGACACACCCTCAGGGTCCCTCTGCATAGCAGCTGGGAGATGTACTTCCCAGCTCTGATTGACATGCATGTGCTAGCTCTAAAAATATCAAGCAAGACAGCTCAGTACAGTCCCACCTGACCACCTACGTACATTCACAAGTGGCTAACCCATGTTGAAACCCATGCCTCTCAGGCCATGCTTCTATTTTTAGGCACTCACTAGAGCAGAGCTGGCACATGTACACACCCACCTGAGCTGAGAATTACACCTCCTTGTTGCTTTATAAATGCAACTCCCATCAGATCTTTGTTCCTACTCATGCCAGTTGCAAACAGGAATACATCAAAGCACATTCTGGTACCATAACAGTGTCCCCACAGGATGATACAGCATGCTGTTGTGCTGCAGATTCATACCCTGGCTTGCTGCATCATTACTGACCCGTGCAGATACTCCCTGAGTTATCGATTGGCTTCCTCACTACTGAGGTCTTTATTTAGGGTTTTTTCCTTGTACAGTAGAACTGCTAAGATACAAACACCAGAATGACAGACTTACCAGTCAACTGTACACCTTGTGGAACTGAAAGTCCTCAGTCTGGCTGAACCTCCAGCGCTCCCCCCAAGTCTAAGGCACTGAGCCCCAGCCCTTATGTGGGGCAGAAGCTCTGAGCCCCCTGCTCTAAGCCGTGGTGCCTCCAAGGGTCAGAAAACCTGATTTCCACCCCTGCACAGAGCCCCAACATCCCCCAACCCAGTGGCTGCAGCTCCAACCACCCCATGTGGCTGATGTCCATAACTACTACTTCAGAAGCTTTAGAGGGGTAGTCAAGTTAGTCTGTAACTGGAAAAACTTAAAAAAACCCAAATAATCTGGTAGCACCTTAAAGACTAACAAAACATGTAGATGGTATCATGAGCTTTCGTGGGCAATATCCACTTCTTCAGATGACCGGAGTATTAAAAGTCCAGATCCCAGAAAAAATAAGGGAAGGTGGAAGGAAGAAGGGGGGAAAAAAGAGAAAAAAGACAGTGACTAGATTGTTCAAGTTACAAAAGGCTGATAAGAATAATTAGCACCTCCATTGTTTGTTTGGTTGGTTAAGTCATTAGGATGTGGAAGGTAGTGTGCAAACCAGCCGATATCTCTATTCATTCCAATCTGATAAGAATTAAACTTGTAAATGAATGTAAGCGCCAACTTCTTCAGAGTTAGGGAACATTTCAAAGTTATGGACAACCTCCATTCCCAAGGTGTTTGTACCTCTGAGGTTCTACTGTACACGGGTCTCAGCTTTTTTGGAGTCCTCTATAAGTAATTTCTTTATATTTTGCAAAGTTTTTAGCTTTGGTTAATACAGTGGTGTGGTTAGCATCACCTGAAGTTTCATGGCAGAGACAGAATTCTTTCACATGTAATGAATCTACCCAGCAGAACTCAGCTGAGAGATGACATACAGTTTTCAGAGTTCCTGTATTTCATTCAGTTTTCCATCTGGACTGACTGAGGCACCAAAAGGTGTCAATGGCTTGTTAAAAGGGATCAGACACATACTAAATCAGTGGCCCTGACAAGATTAAGAACCAGACCAGACCATACAGACGCCCACTAGTTTGCTGTAAGTAGTAAACCATATGACCTAGTTAATGACATTTAGGAACAAAATCCATGACAAGGAAGTAACTTCACAGTCCAGTTTAGATGGTGAAAATTGTCCAGTACATCTAAAAATGCAGTTCACAATTTTAAAATGCAAAATCTTAAAAATGGAGGTAATGATTAGATGATCATTTTCTACTAATACAGAAAGGACTACATTAGCACTTGCTCCCTAATTAAGTTTCAGAATAACTGGGAGAGTTTTAAACATCTGAAGATCCTCTTTTGGAAATGAAGACATCTGAGTGGGTGTATTATAAAATTATCTCCATCCATCAAATGACTCATTGTTTGAAGGACACACATCTAATATTTTGGTTCAATTGTTGTTTAATCTAATTGTAGCTATAATTTTAACCCTCCAGAAAGATCTGCAGAAAGAGAATGAGTTGTGTTTGTCTTTATACTGAATGAGATGTTTTTATATTTCTTCTATTCCTGGCTTTACTCTATAGGTGTGTCATCAGGATTAAGCAGCACAGCACAGACAGCAGGCATTAGTGACATCTTTGACATGGCTGTTAGCATCTCCAGTTAATACTGGAAAAGTATTTATCTTTCGCTGGAGTCTGAGTTAGCAGTTTGTGAAAACGTACAAATTAGGAAGAAAAAAGAATTTTCAGCAAAGAGAGAGAAATGGCCTATGTAACCATAAGCCAACATTTTCTAAGTGGCGAATCATTTTGGGTGCATCAGTTTCTAGGGCATAACTTAAGACATGTAACAAGCCAGCCTGCCCTTAAGGGCTGAAGCTAGCCAAGCCTGATATGAGCCACATCTGGGACACATCAGGAGTATTGCCCTATAAAGAGCAGCAGAAGGCTTAAAGGAAAGGAGGAAGTTCAGGAAAGCATACAGAGACTGCAGACAATATGAAAGATTCCTGCAGGGAAGACCCTGAGACTAGTGGAGGTCAGGGAGTAGAAAGCTCTTGTGGGGAAATCTGGATGGCTAAGGTGGCCGGGGGTCCAGTTTTTGACTGGAAAGTCTGGTGGAAAGGGGGACTTGATGGTGTCCAGTCAGATGAGATCTAGAGCTGGAGACCCAAACTCTGGTTATTGTGGGTGGGGGAGGCAGGGAGTTGCTGAATCATCACCTGCACCAGCCTGTATTCAGCTAGCTACCTGCATTGGGCAGCTGCAGCTCCCAGCCCTGTAGGTGAGCTCCTCCCAACCCACTCAGAGAGCAGAGGGAGAGGGCAAATGCAGGGAGGGAGAGAGAAAGAGGAGTGAAAGGGGGGAGGGCTTCAGAGGAATGGCCAGAGAAGGGGAGGTTCAGGCACTCCTGCTGGAGTGGCCAGTTTTTAAATATTACAAAGTTGGCAGCCCTAGCTCTACCGCCTTTACAACAGGTAAAAGGGATGGGGGAGGGGAACCTCTATAAAAGCTGCATGTCCAGTTGTGGTGTTCCCTATGGCTTAAACACTGTGAAGGATAGCTATAAAATTGTTTTCTAAGCACCCATCTCATGCCCTGGTGTACAGAGTACTGCAGCCCATAGGACAAACACAGGAGGCTGCCAGAATTTAGACAGGCCCTCAGGGCCATCTAACTAATGTCAGAGGCCACTCCATCTGTGGCAGCTGCCCAGCCCTGGGTAAGGTTCAAAGGGAGCTTAAAATCACTTTGGCTTGCTTCCTCTGTCTGTGAACTCTATTAGAAGTACCACACAGAATCCCACCCAATGACTCTTGATGAGTGCGGCCACCCAGTTCCACTGTCTGACAAAGTACAGAGTGCATTTCCTCCTTTCCATATCTCCCTACTCTTGTGAGCCTGCAGCATTGCGACAGTTGAGTAATCTTTACTTTCCACATGGAAGGACTGTGATTGTCCCCAATTCCTGAGCAGGTATGCCTATCTCACACCCCCAAACAGCCAGGACCAGGCTTGACTAAATTCTTCTTTCACTTACATCAGTGTAAATCTGGGGTAGGTTGGTTGGTTTGTTTTTGGCTATCCATGGAGTTAATCCAGATTTATAGAGAGTAGAACTTGGTTTACTGAGTGCAGCTGGAAAGAATGCAGCACCAGAGAAAGCAACAGCTCAAAAGCAATAAAGCAGACACAATATGAAAACAGTTATGATTTCTCTCCTCCAGAGAACTGGGCTGTCAAACATTGTATTACCTTTCTCCTAGTATACCCAGTGGTATTTATTGTATGTTATGAAGTGTGTACATTATCTGCATGAGTTATTAGTGGCAAACGGCATTACAAAATGAGAAAGCGGATGAAAGTATTTTTTTGCCAGCGTTAAGCTATGAAATGAAAGCTTCTTTCAAATGAGGAAAACACATAGTTGAAAAGTAAAGAAATCAAGGAAATTAAATATTGGGTAAAATATATTATTAAACAACTCAGCTACCATATTTACAGAAAAGAAGGTCCTCACATTTCTCTCTCATTTTATTAGCAGACACCTTTATACATTCAGCAAAGACAGAAGGAGAATGAGCATGTTTTATTCAATGGGGTGGCTAGCATGAATCTAGTGTTCTTATACACACATGCTTTTTTGACCTTGGGCTGGCTTTTTTTACCTCTGGGACAAAACTGTGCTCAACTTACTTTGGCTTTGGAGAAACTGATTGCTCCTACTTTGTGTGAACAGAAATGGCCACTGCTGGAGAATTCAGAATGAGTAAAGTGATTCAGAATAAGAAGCCCTCAGAAGATACCTGCAAATGAGATGCCAAATGCTAAGGAAGGTCCTTGTTAATATATATAAATGGAAACTTTTGCAAAAGAAAATACCATTATATTCTATTCCATTTTGTTCTGTTCTGATTCTAACGCAGTTCTTATCACTGGTGGGGTTTTTTTGTTACTTTCCTGACATTTCTTTTAACTAGCCAAAAAAAAAAAAAGGACTCATATTCTGTTTTCCCAGCAGTTGCTTCTCCTATGCCCACAGAGCATCCATTTAATATTCCTCAGAATATGCAGACCTTGCTGAACCACAAAGTAGAGACTCTGTAACTCTGATTCAGAGAGATCCATGAGGCAGATGGGAGTTCAAGACTGTTGGAATGTGGCTTGGTTTGAAATTATCTGTAGATGTCACTTGAATGCATGGAGGCACTTTGGGGAGGTGGGTGTGTGTTGACTGGTAGAGGAAGTGATGTCAGAGGGAAGAGGAAGAGGAATAGGAAGAAATACTGTTCAGAAAAAAGTTCTGAGATCTAACATAAGGGGTGGAGGAATGGTGATTAATTTAGGGACATAGAGGTGAAAAGGATCTCTTGGGTCACTGAGTCCTGTCCCTTGCTATTGCAAGACAATAATAATATTATTTCTTTCATATTCTTATCAAAATCTATTTTACTGTTAGGTTGGTAGCCCCACTGCTCCTATTTCATTGGTATTCCAGACCCTCACTCCTCTAATGGTTGGACACCTTCCAGATTAGATCCCCAGATCTTAAAATGAGGAATTTTGGTAAGACTTGATCTTGCTTTAAAATATTTTGTCCAGTTTGGTAGCATTTCCATTATTTTGAATGCATTTTATCACTGTGGGAACAGCTGTTCTTGTAGCATTTACATTGAAATATTGCAGGAACAGTTTATACCTGCAATGTATTTCTAATCACAGCCATCCAGCAGGAAACCCACAGAGGAGAGAGAGCAGATGGTGATGCAGAAGAGGAGCTGTTTTTTTTTTCGAGAAAGAACCACTGGAAAAACTCAAGCACAGAAGGTGAGGGAAATGGAACTACAGGAATATGAAGAAATAGGAAAAATAAACAGAGAAAACAGGAAGAAGGAAAGTGAAAGGGCAGCAACAGAATGTGAAAGGACATGTAAGAAAATCTTCCCTGGTCGTCTACCTAATCTGCACAAAAAAATAAAATATTCCATATGAACAACATGGACCCCACAGATACACTCTGGTTTATTTCCTTTCACATGCATTTGTTATCCAGTCCTTTTCATTTGATGTCACTTCATAATTCTGACCAATCAGATGAAGTCAATGACTTCACTGCTATCCATTTAAAATGGTGGTCTGGGCAGGATTATTGCATTTTCTCTTGTTGAAGGGATTTCTCTTACCCATTGAGTCCTTCTCTACCCCACTTTTTTTCTCACATAGGTCTCATGAACATATGTTATTGTATGAGGGCTGTCGCAGAGTGATGTAAAGGCCGCCATCTGTTCCCCAGGGCTGAGTATTTTGCCTCCACACTATCCATGATATTTTTCTATTTCAGAATAAGTCACAATTGCTATCAGGCCAAAGAACACGACTGGGAGTCAAACACAAACTACCTCTAAAATACTATTTACTATAAAAAATGGTGGCTTTGTCTTGTACGTCTTTCAGGTTTGCCCTTATCTGTACAGACATTATCCAAGCCCATGCCTTCCTCTTTTTTACAGTTACTTTTCAAATGCTGCTAGAACTTTTAAGGGTCATGTGGAATCCCCAATTGAACCAAAATCATGTTGCAACTGATAATGGTGTTAGCATACCACAGATGATTTACAGCAGTTAGCCACTTGGAAGCTGGCATGCTGCTATAATGATTTGTCTTATTTTCCTACTTTCACAAAGGGTTTGATGTGTGCCTGTCTGCAGTAGTATCAAATCAGAAAACAAGACAAGATTTAAAGCCTTCAAGCTGGTGCCAACCTGTGCCAAAGCTACCTTTGAACTCTTCAATTCCTGCAATCAGCTTAAATACAACAGAATATGGAAGTAAAAAATCAGACTCATCCCTATCCCCCGTACCCCACCTCATTCATTTTACATTAAGCAATGCATTCCTTGAGTTGCTCTTGAAATTCTCAGTCTGAGAGTCATGACTAATTAATCCCTCTGAAAATTGACAGTGATGTTCAGTGGAACTTCAAATACAGTTTGTCAACTCATTTGATAGCCCCCCGTGCATGTGGCAAAGGCTCAACATCACGATCAAAGTTTCCATCAATGTTTCCCCAAATGGAAACCCTATTAGTGCTAGAGAGGAAATAGGTGCAAGGGTCTAAGCAGAAATATGAAAATCACTTGGATCTAATTGATTCTCTTAGCTGCAACTCAATCCCTTGCTTTTGACAGATGGGCTGCCATTATGAATTATCGCTTTCCCTGTCCCCCTAGGTCTCCTCCCCCTTGATAATTGCCTTGCTGGCACTGAATGAGGAATGTAAATGAGGATTCTATCTTGCAGACGGTGATGCGTACACTTTCATTTCAGAAGCTGAACAGGACAATCCCAGCTTGCCACTGTGTAGCAAAAGTGAACATCTTGAGAAGTCGCAATAAAAGCTGCATTTGGAGGCTGAGAACATGAAAGGATTTAAATGCGACCATATGTGACATGCAGCTGCCACAATCCCCTTGGAGAATGCAGCAAGGTCACTCTAAAAATGCTAATCAAAAGAAAAACGATTCGCTTTGGTACCAGCAACTCCTTGATATAGCAGTGAGTGCTCTCATTTTTATTACCAGTCTGTTTGTATGGAGACACGAAGAACATGTGGTTTACCATGATTATCAGGGCATGTCACTAGCAACTGGCCCAGATGAACAAGTCCCTAAGAGCATCATAGCAGGCAACAAGGATGAACATGCTAATCTCCAGAGTTTTTTTTTTTTAAACCAACAGGTGCTCTCCACTCAGGGTACGTCTAGACTACAAGCCTCTTTTGAAAAAGGCTCTTTTGAAAGAGATCATCTAGACATCCACAAGACTTTCTTTTGAAAAAGCGATCCGCTTTTTCAAAAGAGAGCACCTAAGCAATCTGGACATTCTCTTTCGAAAAAGCCCTGTCAGCATTCAAGAACACCTTTTTTCGAAAGAGCTCTTTCAAAAAAAGGCGTTCTTCCTCGTCAAATGAGGTTTACCTCTGTTGAAAAAACCGCCACGTTCTTTCAATTTAATTTTGAAAGAACACGATTGCAGTCTAGATGCAGGTGACTTTTTTTCGAAAAAAGGCTACTTTTTTTGAAAAAACTGTGTAGTCTAGACATAGCCTTAGAGTCATAGAATTTAAGACCAGAAGGGACCACCTAGAACTCAATCTGACCTCTGTATTGCACTAACCCCAACACCTGAAATTAGATCAAAGAAGTATAATCCACAGGACACTAGACTAATATGTGCCACAGGAAGAGAGTAGGAGGAACCAAGGTACACCAGTGCCTGATGCCTTGGTAGTGGAAGGGAAAAGATTGAGATCTATCCACATAATGCTGGCAAGGCGCCCACACCCACACACTGTAAAGCAAGGATGGGGAACCTTTTTTGGGTAGAGGGCTGCTAAACCACAGAAAAATCAGTTGTGGTTTAGCAGCCCTCTACTAAAGCTCCCTCCCCAAAAAAACAAACCCTCACTGACGTGGCCCCTGACTGAGAAGGAGAAAGACACTCCCCACATTCCCCTTGCACACCAGAGAGTAATGGGGCCCAGGCTAGTAGATTTTGTGTACTCCAGTCCCACAGTAGGCGCAAGGTCCCCAATTCGGGGGTGGGGGGAGCCCTGAGTCTCAGGGGACAGATTCAGGCACGCCAGGGGTCACATTCAGCCTCCAGGCCTGATGTTACCCATCCCTGCTGTAAAGGAAGCTCCCCCTCCCCTACCCCCCCGGCTACTGTCACTGACCTAGGGGAAAATTCCTCCCTAGCAAGGGCGCCATTTCTGGAAGATGGGGGACAGCAGCCATGTGCTCTGGGACATGGCTTGCTTTTCATCCCATTCCCCGGACGCTAAGGGAGTGAGGGGAAAGTGTTTGCATTCTGTGCATGCCTCTCATTTCCCAATCTACTGTATACAGCCAAGCCCTAAGATACAATTGTATTTGCGCCAACCCCACAGACAGAGACAAACACCTACAGGATCTATAGCATCCTTAAAACAGAAATACCCACCCGGTGAAGTGAAAAAACAGATCAACAGAGCCAAAAAGGTACCCAGACATGACTATTTGTAGTTTGTTAAGTCTTTCCTGTTACAGACTAACTCGGCTATCCCCTGAAGCTTATCTACTCACTGTCTCTTTTTTCTTCCTCCCTTCCATGTTTTCCCTTCTCCCTCCTCCCTCATTCCCTTATTTATTCTTGGCTCTGGACTTCCTACACTCCAGTCATCTGAAGAAGTGGGTTGTGCCCACGAAAGCTCATGATACCATCTACATGTTTTGTTAGTCTTTAAAATGCTACTAGACTATTTGTTGTTATAAAAGTACTAGTTTGAGAAGGCCTGATCCAGAGCCTATTTTATTTAAGTCAATAAGAATGACAGGAAAAAGAAAACACACTGTATCATTTAAATAGAAGGGGTGACTCCAAGTCTTTTATATGTTAGCTGACAGAGAAAAAAAATAGAGAAGAATTACTTGTCATTTTCAAATAAATATTAGAACAAACATCTAACTAATTAGCCCTCCAATTTTGCAGGAAGATAGGTATTGCAGTCCATACTTTACAAAGAAGAAATTGAGGCATGTAGAGGTGAATTATTTTATCAAAGACCACAGAATAAATCAATGGCCTGGCTGATATTAGATCTCAAAATACGCTGGCTATTGGCCCTGTTCTCAACTCGTTATCTCACACTGCTTCTCAGAGGAAGAGAGTGGATCAAGAGAACATGCCCATTGGACACAAAATGGTTGATATTTTGACTTCATTTAAAATGTATTTGTGCATTTTGATCTAATTTGCCATAGGCTGGCAGTTCAAAAAATCTTCCTCTTTTCTTAAAAAATTGGGGAATGTACTCTTTGCCATTAAATGATGCCCCCCTCTGATAGCCCAGGGCTGAAAACCAGAATAAAGGCTGAGTGGAGGAGGAAAAACATAGCCATAGTAGTTATTCAAGCTAATTAGCCCTACATGAGCTATTAGGCTTATAAGATGAAGGAATTCCTCTATCAGATATTTCATGTTTGGGAATACCCTCCTGTAATAAAGGCCCATATTAGTCAGGAAAGAACAATGAGTCAGTAGTTTTCAGAGATGGAGGCTGTCAACTATCGTAAATCAGGGACCACAACTGAACAACTAATTTAAACACTTAAGATAGGTTTGGTTGCTATGGCAATAAAAGAAAGGTCAAAACCTTAATCACCTTGGAGACTCACCATCCTCTAGAGATTCCAGCAGCTGAAGTCTGGAAATATATTAAGAGATGCCCAGATTGCTTTGTAATGGCTTGATTATTTTGTCATCTGGAAGAAATACTTACTGTGTATTACTCTAGCCTCCGAAGTGCAGATAGTTCTGGCTACGTGCTATTTTTACAGGGCATTTCCACACAGCCAAAAAAACAAAAATCCCTGGCAGCAAGATTCAGAGCCTAGGTCCGCTCATACATGGCAGGGATAAAAATAGCAGTGTGGACATTTGGGCTGGTGTAGACATTTCAAAATAAGCTTATTTCTCTTTACAAACAAGAGTTATTATTTTGAAATAACAGGGTTGGTAGTGTGGATGCTCGCCTTGTTATTTTGAAATAAAACCCCAGTGTAGACATGCCCTCTAAGAGCATCAATTCAGGGCAAATTGCTTAGAGACAGGGCTACTTACAGCCCAAAATGGAGAGTCCTCCATCATAAGGCTTGTGGAGTCAGTCTGAAAATATTATTAGTGAATTGTATTTAAATGTTGCTTGGCCCCGGTTATATTCTAAATATGTCGTAAAAATCATAACATGGTTAAAGATCTTTATAGAGGAAAACTGAATGAGGGGAAATGGGTCAGAAACTTGGTCCCTTTAAACCAGCTTGAGTGACTCGATAGCCTCAGATTGCTGAAAAATGCAGCAGAGAGTCACTGGAATGGAGGGGAGGCCCAACCATACCTCTGCTCTTCTAGCTACACCTCCTTTCCCCAGCTGCTCCATCAACAAGAAGGATGGAGGTTCTGTTCCACTGGTTCTGTTCCACTGCAGGGTCCCCAGGGCACTGCGGTGAGCCTGCTTTAGCCCAGTTACAGTGGATGTAACTGATCACTCTGGTGGTGTGATGCAAAATAGACACACTGCCCCAGTGAACACAGCCCCGTATATCTACAATCAATTCATAGCACCATATCCGCTAGTGGAGTCATTTTTCATTGCCAAGAAAAAATACCCATGGTGCTTACTCAGTTTTTCTTAACTTTGAGTCAGAGTTTCAGCACAACTTCATTTTAATAATAAGTGTTTCTTAGACTAATCAAAGCATCAGGTGAGAATATATTTGTTTATCTGAGTCTAGGTATTCCCTACTTGAGGTGAGTGGGAGGAACATTTTGGGGATAGAAAACTGAGTTTCAACTTGCAGAGTTTCCTCTTAATTGTTGTAATGAGTGTAAGGGGAACTGTCCTCCTTCCAAGGAACAGGTAGCGAGTTTGGCCCCTAAAAACTCAGGAACAGTTTGGCAAGTTGGGCCTACAGATCTCAGTAGTGGCTGAGGCACACTACTGCAAGTGGCACTCATTGCTGCACAGCTCCTGTAGGTCTCCCGTGCAGTTTTTGCCTGACAATGTCTGAAAACCCCCTTCAGGGAGACCTGCTATCTCTGATGGGATCAGTCCTCCTTCCAATCCACCCAGCTAGGCCCTGGAACACAGTGATGAATAGTCAACACTATCCATTTCCTTCCTTACCGGACCGAATCTACCTAATCTAGATCTCCTCATATTGCAGAATAGAAGAGATGAGCAGATCCCATAGCAATTAAGGGTGAGATTTTTCAAAGGAACCTAAGAGAGGTAGGTGCCAAACTCCCATTGAAAGTCACCGAGAGTGGGGCCTTTGACTCATTCAGGCCTCCTTAAAGATCACAGCCTAAATTCCTCCCTAGAGAACTCAAAACACCCAGTTAAAACTATCCTACAGTCTTTCTTTGATCCTACTTCAGTAGTTTGGTTTTTGTTTCTCACCAATTTGGAAATGACATAGTGAACGGTGGGTTCATCAGCAGGGACACTGAAGCATCCAACTTCTCATAATAATAACAGCAGTTCAAGCATCTACCCCATCATGCACCTTCACTGAATACAGGAAGATTCACTGCATAACTCCAATCTAATACTTCTTCGGCAGCTTCCATTCTATCTCTTCCAAGGCTGCAGACTGGTTTATAGGACGAGATGCAGCAATTTGGCCACTGCACCTCATTCCCTTGACCTCTATCCCTAGGTGACTCAATACCTTGTTTTAAGCCCAAGTCTCCTCCCACCAGAGCTGAGTTAATGACTTTGAAGACTCTCATTACATTATGATATGATTAATAGTAATCGTAGAGAAGTCATTAGGTCCAGCCCCTGAGCTGATGCTGGACCAAATAAACCTAGATACCTCTGACAGGTGTTCGTTCAACCTATTCTTAAAAACCTCCAATGATGGGGATTCCATGACCTCTCTTGGAAAGCCGATTCCAGAGTGTAAACTACCCAAAATTAGAAAGTTTCCCCTAAAATCTAACCTAATTCTTCCTTGTGGCAGATGAAAGCAATTCTTTCTCATCCTACCTTCAGTGAACATGGAGAAGAACTGATCACAGCCTTCTTTGTAACAACCATTAATGACTGTTATGAGGTACTCTCTCAGCCTTCTTTTCTCAAGACTAAACGTGCCCAGTATTTTAACCTTTCTTCATAGGTCAAGTTTTCTAAACCTTTTATCATTTTTGTCACTCTCCTCTGTCCTCTCCAATTTGTCCACATCTTTCATAAAGTGTGAAGCCCAGAATTGGACTCAGTTCTCCAGTGCCATATAGAGTGGGGCAATTACCTTGTGTCTCACATATAACATTCCCATCCACATTGTCTTTAACAGTGTAAGATCAGACCCCAAATTATGAGTAGTTCCACTGGAATCACTAGGAGCATGTCTATGCTTACTCTGGCGTTCAATTTAGCAGATCTAGTACAGGCCCCTAAATCAAACAAGGAGTAAGCGAAGCCGATGGGAACATTTGCTCCCATCGGCCTCCCACTGTGAGGATGCCACCAAGGCTTGGCTTAAGGTAAACCAATTCCAGGTACGCATTTTGCATAGCTGGAGTGACATATCTTAAGCCTGCTGTAAAACTGGTGTAAGTGAGCTATGAACTGGTCTCCTTATCTCTGCCTCCCCTTAATATTTTGTATTCCTCTTGTCTGTCTTCTCCCATCCCATATTCTTCTTTCTGTCTTCCCCTGTTGTTCTTCCTCTACTCATCTCCCCTCTGTCCAACAATCAATCTATCCTTTGAATGGCAAGCCCCAGCATGCTAGAAATATCACAGCTACCACAGATCAGTGATGGAAAATGCATTCTGCTTATGAGGATAATGCGAATCTGTTCTCTCCTACACCCCCACTGCTTAAGTTTTCCAGTGAAAGAATGTTAAAAAGAAAATCTTATTGAATTAGACAGACATTTAGCAGATTTTTTCTGCTGGCGGTGTTGGAATATGGAGTTGGTGGAATGCAGATTGTCAATATGGTTTATAGATTGGTGGACAATCTAAATGTTGGATGTTTTATCTTCTTGTATAAAAGCACAATAGCATGAAGCAATTTCTGTCACAAAGCCTGTGCTTACTGATGTTTTATGTACACTCAGTGCTTTTTTATGACTCTAATATTGTGCATGCTGCATCTTGTGGGCTGTGGAAATGCAATAAAAAGTTTAAATAATACAGTTTTTAAAAATAAAGGATGAGATTGTGGACCTTCCTTATACCATTATAAATTTTCTTTTTTCTAAACACACTCACTCGCTCAATGTAACTATTAAGTTGTAAAGTCTTCAGTTTCTTAGAGAGAGTTCAGTTGTCATTCAATTCATTTCACTTGGCTTCAGAAACTTTCAGGCCTTGACTCAGGCTAAATTCACATTCACTTGTGTGGGAGATTTACCTGAATAAGGACAAAGTAAAAAAAGAGGCCCAGATCATTCACCTCCTATGGAAAAATCCACCCAGGCAGGGACTGATGGGGAGAAAAATCTCCACAATGATTCCCTCATGGCCATCTCCTATATGATCCAAGCAAGGGAGGAAGTATCAATCCCCTGGAAAAGGCCACAGTCCCAGTCTTAGGTGCTGAGGATGCTGTTGTACCCCTCGGCTTGAAGTTCTTTCCATCATGTACAAGGTTTACAGTTTGGTTCAGAGGCTCTCAGCATCCCCACTATCCAAACTGTTCCACCGCTCCTGATCCCAACCCCAACCTTTCAGAACCACAGCAGATCAGGAGTCATCCTTATGGAAGTCCCAAAGTTCACACGCTGGATTTGCCTCTCAGGATACCATTGCCTCTGGGCATCCCAGCAGGGTTTAAGAGGGGCCCATGGGAAAGAAAATACAGCCTGCGTCTCTTTCCCTGACCAGTTTCTGCAAGACGAGAGCGGGATGGTGAACATTCCTGTCCACTCCTCCCCACTCAGGCAGTCTCAATTCTGTGCTCTGATTCCGGACTGTACATAGGGCCCTCCACAGGGCTATGTGGATGGTCTCATGAAAGCAAAGGAAGCCACCCCTTGCATATAACTGGGAAATCTACATGCAAAGGGGCCTTTCCTTGAGTATATTTTGGAGAGTGAAAGATGGTCTGGGCCTGGAGACTTGGCCCTTACATCCTTTGTACAAGGATCAGGCTTCAAGAGATGAAGGCCTTTTCTTAACAGTTCCTACTGGTTGTTTTTTCTCCATTGCTTTTGTTTCCTTTATGTAAATGTTTAAAATAGCATTTATTAATCTCCTAGCCTGAGCTTTTCTCACTTAGCAAACACTGAGCTTTGAAAGGGTCGGTCCCATGAGGAAAGGTTCTTTACAAAGTGTTTAGAAGTAGCTTCCATTTGACAGAGGAAATACCAGCCTCGCAAACCAGCTTTTCTTTGATGTCTTCCCTCACTCCCACTAGCAAAATTGGGCTCATGCACTATTACCCTTCACTTGATCACTCTCTGACAGGATTTAGTAACCCTAAACTAGGGCAATGTGTTATCATTCATTACTAACCGACACCCCCATTACAGCCAAGTTGTTATTATCTATGACTAGCTCCTAACCACTCAAGTTCACCCTTTTTCATAAACTAGCCCCCATTCTGAATCCTGGAACATTCTGACAGTTTTGCTGAAGCATTCCATCCAATGGATATTTTTTGAGGTAAAGAAAATAATCCATATTAAGACAAAAGTCCTCTCATGCTCTTTGGACAAAGGCCAGTTTTTACAACAGGATCTCATATGCCACCGAGTTGATTGATGCTTGCTATATAAATACCCATGGCAATTAACCTGGAGTAATGATTCCCAACTGTGCTAAAGAGACCACCCCTTTGCCCTCCCTGACTTACAGACTAATCATTTAAAGCCAGAGGGCTTAATGCCTGCTCCCTGCACACTGGATCAGAATGAAGGAGAACTATGACATGTTTTTGAAAGGAACCCAAAGTACATTGCATCCCCCTTGTTTTTATTTTGTTTGGGGGAGAGCACCATGCCATCTAGCCAGTTAACAAGTCCATGTTGGATATAAAGGGGGAGCTGAGGGTGAGAATCCTGGATGATAATGATGAGGGGGGCGGGGGGAAGGCAGTAGTAGCAGTGGTGGTGCAGGGTGGAGGAATTCTAAGAAATGCCAAACAGGATTTTGGGAAATCCTAAACAGGAGGCTTGCTTTCCGTTCAGGAATCTAGTGGGAATCAGAGCCTCATTTATGCCAAAGACTTTTATTCCTGTCAGGCAGCACAGAGGGGCCTAATCATGAGCAGAAATGGTCCCTTGAAAATGCCACCTGTGCAGAGCCCTTCCTCTCCACCTCCCCTCTCCCGCCCAAGTGAAGAACAGATAGCATAGTGGCCCTGCTTCCAGCCTCCAGCATAGGGAATGGCTCAGTGGCATGATTGGAGTGCACTACACCATGGCTCTTATGTCTCCCAGGGCTCCTAGGGCAGGGGTGGGTAATAATCAGCCTGTGGGCCAAACACAATTTGCCAAAATTAGCATCTGGTAGCCAACTGGGGCTAACCTTGGCAAGCCGCATCTGGCCCATGAGCCATTTATTGCCCATCTCTGTCCTAGGGGGCTATGGGAAGCTGAGCATAAATTAGAGTAGCCTTGAAGCTACCTATCTTAAACCAGGAACCAACAGGCCCCTGCACAGCACCATAATTTCCAAGGTGACTTAAAGGTACCTTTACCGCCCACATCCCTGCCCCAAGTACAGGAACAGAGTAGCTAAGAATTAGGCCTAGTACACATAGTTCACCAAGTGCCAGCAACGAATTAATAGTATTTTTCATGGACAGGGAAATTAAAGGAGAAGAAAGAAAAGTCCCTAATATTTATGTACAAGAAGCAGCACAGAATTTTGTTCCATTCTGCAAGTCAACTTTTCGGGCATTCCCTGGACTATGGAGATGTTTGTATGCACCGGGGGGCAGGGGGATACATCATTAACAAGCAATATTCAATGTGGGAGATCATCAAAATTACCTCAGAGCTGCCCCTCACAACATATCCATGAAGTAATCCCTGAAGAAGCATCGACTGCCAGTTTCCAGATTGTGAAGGGGAGAAGGCTTGGATTTGTGATGAAGGGCAATTCCAGCTCTGCCAAGGCACAGTCTTCATCCAGGGATGTCTCCCAGGATAAATGGATGCTCAGGGCTCCTTCCACTCCTTCCTCTGCTGGCTGGAAGCCCTACTTAGTAGCCGTAGAAGGGACCCTACCCAGGAGGAACACATGTTGCCTGCTTTAACTCCTACTAAGCTACCTGCACAGTCCACTTATCATCTTTTTACCTTAGACCTTCAATTCCCTTGGAGTCTCCTCCATACAGAGCACAGGGCAGGGTCATTTTCAGTGTCCTAGGCTGGTGCAGGGAGACAGAAATGGAACCCGCCTAGAACTCTCCATTGTGGTAAAGTTCTGGCCCATCATTATTTACAAGAAGAGATAACATTTTAAATTCTTACTGTATTTTTTAGCTTAAAGTCCCTGATATTTAACAACGAGAAGTGATGGAGATAAAGCTACAAAATTTCTGTTAACACAGCATTTAAAGTTTAAAAAATCTTAAAAGTGTTCATGCAACCTCCATGCCTGAGCTTATCATCCCTGACAGTCAATTAATTGTACATCACATCTCATACATTTCACATTAGGAGAGCAGGCAGAGATGCTAGCTCAGAGTGTCCTGATCAGAAGCAGACAGGAGAATATCTGGGGCACAATGCTACAGAATGTTCCAAACTAACCACCAGAGTCTTGGGCCCCATTTAATATCTCAACACTCCAAAAAATGAGAAGCAGGCACAAGTATATATGGTTCAGACGCCACTGTGCCCATTTGCTTTACAAACAAATGGAAATTTGGAGAAGCAGCTTCATGTCATAATGGAAAACTGTGGACTAATCAATGCACAGTGAGCAAGAACGCAAGATAAGCTGAAAATGAAAAGTGAGCATTGACTGAGGACTCTGAGGTGACTAAAATATTTAGCAATTATTTTCTTTCTGTGCCAGTGCTTGACTGTCACTTGATTTGGAACAAGGCTTCTGCTGAATACTTCAATTTAACTTTTCTGCTAATGTTTATAATGAGTTATTTAAGCATAGCTAAAACTCCTGCTTTCTATATCAGGCATAATAACTGATCAAAGCAACAAGTAGTGTCAGTTATAACTTATCTTCCTGGCTGCATAATGAGATATTCTTCTCAGTTTAATGGTGTTCATTTCGAAGAGGACAATTACACAAGCACTCCACAGTCATTCCACTTTTATGAGGTAGAGATGCCTCACTTGTGAGCAGATATAGGCTCATTTCTGGGACAGTAGTTACATAAAACCTACTAAAAAAACCCTCATATGATCAGATAACTGACTTAATAATGAAAGTGGATTATTGGGTTCTAAGCAATTTGGATTTTGCAGAGATAAGTTAACTACCTCCTTTTAAATTGATTTAATGTCTTCTTTAAAAACGGACTTTTCTCTTTTAGCATACTGACGAGATTTTCTCTCCTTTTCTTATTGTTTTCACACATTGGCTTATGGGAACATGGGCTGCATCCAGTTATGTGTTTTTCATAAGCCCCATGGGCTCGATTCTAGTAGGAAGGACAACATTTTCATTGTTAGTCTGTGTCAAAGCTGGGAGGAGGTATTCTAGCTGAGAGACAGCCAGCACCTTGCTTCTCCACTCGGAAGATATCCAGAGATATCCACGGATTTGCAGGGCTCTACTAATAATAGGAGCAGCAGACCAGCACGCCCATATTGCCGAACGACACTATTCTTGCAGCTGGAGTAAAAATCAAAGAGGTTTGCCATAAACCTCCCACAACTGAGAGTTAATGTGACACTTTTACTAAGGCACTAGGCAGTTACTAGTTATCACAGTGATGTGGGCACTGGAAAATCACAGCGCAAGATAACTACAAAAGTGTTTGACTGCTTCAAATAGTTAGCTGGATGTTCATTTCCTCATTAGGCCGCTGGTGGGCTGTGACCACTGCCTACCACGAATACTGTCTTATTGTTGCCTTGTACATCCCCATCAGTTTGTCTGCATTCATCTGTTGTCTCTTGTCTTATACTTAAATGATAAACTTCTAGGGACAAGGACTGTCTGTTTGTTCTGTGTTTGTAGAGTGCCTAGCACAGTGGGTTCCTGATTCACAGGGCTCATGGGTGCTATTCGAATGTCAGAAATAAGATAATAGCAGTAGGAAGAGGTTGATAAGCACCACTGAAGTTAGCAGTGAATTTCCCTTTAATTTCAATGGTACAGAATTGGGTCATAAATGCCAATCAGACTCCATTCTTTCAGCTAGCTTTTCATTGCTAACTCCTGCTTGGGTCCGCCACTCTCAAGCCTGCCCATTAGAGACTCTCTTTTTTAACCATTTAACACAACAAGAACTCGGACTTAGCTTCTCACTGGACAAAGCAGAGTAAATGCTCACCTGGGCTCACCTCTCCTTTTTCATTAATTCTACTCCTTTCCCTCTCTTCTCCCCACTTTCTCCCTTCAGCATAAACCAGATTCTTTTGGAGTAAACCAGAAGTGAGCTTCTGGGATCAAGCATTTAAATCCATATTTAGGCACCAAAATTAAAGAGCCTTAATTTGCAGCAGTGCTGTGGAGCTGATGATGAGAGTCTACAGCTTTCAAAAATCCAATAGCTTTTATTTAGGTGTCTAAAAAGAGATTCGGATTCCAAAGTGTATATACAAGATATGAAAATTTTGCATCCGCCTGCAACATTTCTACTGACAACCAAGGTAAATCCAACAGCAGAGGAGTTGCCATTTCAGCTTCTTGGAACAGGACCTTGTTTTCCTTTCCAAGATTGATGCACCCTTATGCTATTAGATAAGTAAAGGATAACAGTGAAATGTTCAAATGGCAAATGCCATATGTCCCTCTGTGCAAATGAGAGGTGCTTTTAGCTCTCCAATGACTGGGTCTGGAATTGTTTTTCACACACTGGATTTATATCTTGAAAATAAGTTAGTCCCACAGAGAAAAGAGGTTACTGGAAAGAAATTCATCCCAAAGCAGTTAATAGTGATAAATGTATGTGCCATCGGTCTTGGCAATACAATGCATTCCCCAAAACTGAGTAATGTGCTCAGCCAAATCAGCTCAGATACCAAAAATGAGATCATTTATTTCCTGTCTTTACTTAATTGTTAGTAAATAGCACATTTTAATTATGGCTGGTCCTATCTTCCATGACGTGAACTGAGGTTTTTGTTTCACTGTCTCCCATCGATACATTGAGAAACAATAGAAAGTTGAAGAGTCACACTAAAAACATTCTTAAAAACTAACCCGGCCTTTGGAAATAGGTGGCCTAGATTCTTAATAAAGTTCATTAGCAAATTTCACCTTTAAAACTGCATTAAATGTGTTTATGTAGGGTTAGATTGTGATTGCATACTCATGCATGGAGGTAAGAGCAACAACCTCCCCTTTATGCCCCTCCCTGGGGTTGCCGGGAGCTACATGTCCTCTTACTCCCTGCTCAGACTAGGTGGGTAGAGTGTAGCTAGAGAAGGGCTGAGAATGGAGCCTTGAATCCACCCCCACTAGTGACCAGCAGAATAAGGCAAACATTTACTGCTGGTACCACACCACAGTAAACCACTCTCCCCTAGAAGCAAAGGGGAGAAGCTACAGTCCCTTGGTCCTGGGGTGCCACAGCTGCCTGCCATCTCATACTATGGACTCTGTCCTTGAGGCAGATTTTGCCTTTGATTATTTAGATTTGTATTGACCATCTATTAAAGAGCTGCCACTGCTCTGGGAACATGTGATAATCTCTGAAAAATACTTAAATAAATAAATGGGAGAAATGATGGCTTTGCAGTCCACCCTGAAGGGTTAAGAAACTCAGGCTATTGCAGGCCAGTATTTATGCAGTAAGAAGAAAATGATTCCTTCCAAATCCTCTTTATGACTCAACAAATACAAAATAAACTTACAGAGGAAAACTTTGTAGCTAAAGACAATTTACAGAGAACACACCACAGTCTTAAGGCTGCAAAGCAAGTTTGGTTATAGGAACACAAAACACTCATTGTCCAAGATCAATAAAGCAGACTTCAGCATACACATGTGTACGATATTTTCCTGTACTCAGAGAATGAATAGCAACACTTTCAGCACCATCAATTTGATGGCAAGTATTTGTTAACATGGGTTCTCTATCAGGGCTGCTCTTTTTTCTCTCAAATGCATGGCTTGTCTGCTCCTGTATTCAGCAAGACAACACACATATAATTACTGAAAGCCTGTCTTAAAGGTAGAGATGCAGCCGTGTTAGTCTGGTGTAGCTGAAACAAAAGACAGGACTATGCAGCACTTTAAAGACTAACAAGATGGTTTATTAGGTGATAAGCTTTCGTGGGCCAGACCCACTTCCTCAGATAAATTTTCTTCCACAAATTGATCTGAGGAAGTGGGTCTGGCCCACAAAAGCTCATCACCTAATAAACCATCTTGTTAGTCTTTAAAGTGCTGCATAGTCCTGTCTTTTGTCTTAAAGGTAATAGTGCTAGATCTGCCTCAGTGTACCTGGAAACTTTAGCATCCTACACCTACTATTAATATGTGAATGCTTAAAACAAGACAATGCTATATTGTTGAGGAAACTTTTGTGATTTATGTCACAAACTAAGCTTTGACCTGCTCAGACAGCGAAAGCTGGACATGGGCTGTGTTGCAGAGTTTATAATTACTATTTATCTGTTTTATCATAACACCTAGGATCCTTAATCGTGGACCAGGCCCCCACTGGGCTCGGAACTGTACAAACACAGAACAAAAAGACGATCCATGCCCCAGAGATCTTATTATCTAGGGCCATGTCAACACTACCACTTATGTTTGCAAAACTTACGTCACTCAAAGCAAGGGTGTGATAAAAGAACAGATGATGTCAGCCTCTGCTGCCTACATAGTTACTCTTTGGAGGGGGTTTAATTATATCATCAGGAACATGCTGTCTCTCTTCAGCATAGAGCAGCTAGATGAAACATTTTACAGCAGCACAGCTGCATTGGTACAGCTCTGCTACTGTTAAAGTCTCTAGTGTGGACCCAGCCTAAGTATAAAACATGAGACAATATATGGGTACAAACTGGCAGGAAGAAGAGGACAAGGAAATAATAAGACACTTATTCTGAGATGAACTGGCTGATGCTGTGGGTGGTGACATCCTGAGAATGGGTTCTCTATGCATTCTAGGTTGGAAACAATTCAGGGGGGTTATTTTGGTGTTATCTAAATTTGGAACAGTTGTGCACAGCAATATTGCCTTTTACCAATTGTGGGGCATCTGATTCCACTGAATCACTTGGGATGCTTGCCTTCATAACCTCTGAACAGCCTGAGGCAGCCGTGATTAGCTTCCTGATTAACAAATTCACACATTTTGCCTTAGAATCTACTCTGCTTGCATTTGTTCCCATTAATAAACACTTGCCATCCCATCTCATTGGGGGTCACGGCATTATGCTGTTCAAGCCCTAATTATATCATCAGGCAATGACAGGCCTGGACTATCTTTTAAAAGTGATTTCACGGATCTGCTGTACCATAATTCATGATGCTTGAGGGTCAGTTTCCTACAAAGATTAATGAGTGAGGAAATGAGAGTTTTCACAATAGAAACATTCATGGCAAGTTAACCCAGCCAAACTCCAATGCCACATTAACTTTGATGGGCCCAAGATTTCACCCTATATTTTGGGGGTCCTGTAGGCAACAGCTAGAAAGTAGAGCTGGCTGGAAAAATTCCAGCTAAACTTTTTTTTTTCCAATAGGAATTTTCTGATTCATCAAAGACAAAGAGGCAGGGAGAAAATATGGGTGAGGTAATGTGTTTTACTGGATCAACTTCTGGTGGTGAGACAAGCTTTCAACCTTACATACAGTTCTTCCAGACTGGGAAGCTTACTCAGAGTATGGCTAAATACAAGACGGAACAGATTGTTTAGCATAAGTAATTCCATATTTCAAGGGACTATTCAAGGTGACAGCCTACGAACCAGGACATACCAACTCAAAGCAGCACCAGACCCTGCCAGAGCAAAAGATGAAAAACCTGCATGCATATTTCTACTTATTAAAATGATTAATACCCCCCATAACACACTTTTCAACATCCCTGGGTCCTACACATGCCCATCCCTACACATGGTGTACTTCATCCACTGTGCTAAATGCCCCAATTGCAACTATGTGGATGAAACAGACCATCACTACACTCTCAAATGAAGTCACACAGGAAAACAATGCAAGACAAAGTTCTCACTCTGTATCTGACCATTCAGTCCTCATTCTCAAAGGGAACCTGCTCAACACCATGAAAATCCAGGACACTTAAAACTTTGCCAGGCACTAAAAAGAGACACAGGATGTACAGCTTACTGTAGCAAACAATCTATAACCCACTAACCACACCTGAAGCTGCTTTCATCCCCCCCACCATTCCTTTCCTTCCTGTGACTACTAAAGCAAGGGTGGGCAAGAGAGCCTCCGTGGGCAGGATCTGGCCTACCAAGCCAGTTGATCTAGTCTGCGGCCTCCCAGCCACTCCCCCGCCCCCAGGCCTATCAAGAAGACCTGGGGGTGGGGGAGTGTACGAAGCCTCCTCCCACCCTGCAAGGGGCCTGTTGTGCTTGGAATGAACCACCAGCTGTTCAAAACAGCTGGCTGTTCCCTCTAGGTGCCTGGGGGCAAGGGACAAAGATTTCACATGCTCCCCCGCCCAGGCCAATCAGGGTCTGTGGGTGGGAGAGCACGGGTATTGTCCTGGCTCTGCCCTTTCTGCCTGAGGCCTCAGTCCTTCCATGGTGTCCTGGGGCCACTTCAAATATTTGTGAAGTGGGCCCCCCTTCTAAAATTATTGCCCACTCTTGCACTAGAGGGATGCATCTGAGTGACTTCACCTTGAAAAGTCCTGTGAAATATTTTAATTGCTTATTCTAAACAATCTGTTCCATCTTGTACTTAGCTGTGATTCTCTGACTATATCTACGCTTGGAAACTATTTCAAAATTACTAAATTTGACTCAAGAACTCTTGATTTAACAAGTTCAAACTAGCAGGTCCTCACTACGGGGAAGCATCAAAATTAGTCCAAGGCAGGTTCTGTTAATGTGGACATGCTACCTTGGACTTAGAAACCCAGGAAGCACTCTGGGGAGCTGTGGGAGGCCTCCCAGAGGCCAATAAGTTTTAATTAGCTGCACCTGAGCATCCACACTAAGGTTATTTAGAAATTACTAATCCAAAATTAGTGGTATTCTTCATGAAAAACAAGAGTACAGAGCTTGAATTCCGCAGCCTATTATTTTGAAATAACGGGGTTGGTAGTGTGGACGCACCACTTATAAATTCAAAGTTGGAGGAGGGTTATTTCGAAATATGGTCCTAGTGTAAACCAGGGCTCTGAATAAGTTTCCCAGCCCTGAAGAAATTTTCTGTGGAGCTTGAGAGCTTTTCTCTCTTACCAACTGAAGTTGGTCCAATAAAAGATTTTACCTCACCCGCTTTCTCTCTAATATCCTGGGGCTGACATAGCTACAACAACGCTGCATGCAACATTTCATAGAGACATTTTAATTTTGATCAAGTTCCAATGAAACAATGCTTGGCTGCCTGCCTGCTCACCTGCAGGGATCCCAGTACTTCCAAGGACAGAAAAAGAAAAAAGAAAAAAAAAAAGATGGGGAGATAGGTAATTATTATTTTTTTCTTCTAGAATTATTAAGATGGACCCAAACTAAGAATTCTCATCTGGAAAGACCCATGCTTTAGGGAAATACAGGCCTGGCTTTAAACACTGTAACTCAGACCCACCTTTGGTTATAATACTCTCATAGCTCTTCATTCATTAGCTATTTCTTTCTGAAAATAGAAAGTGATTTATTACATGCATATTTTTTCATAGTTACCAAGTTCTCTGGCCACAAGATCATTCTTTCAGTAAAATGCTCATAGGAATAACAGATGGTTTGTATTTTCTGAAAGCCTCAACCAAAGCCCAGCTGTTTTAAGTTTGAGTAGGTGCTTTTAAAGCAATAAAATGTCCCCTTTTCTGTTCTTCCTGCAACCACACACTAATTCTCTCATTTCCTGTCAGGCAGCTGGCTTCAAATATTTATTGCACTTGTTGGGTTGGAGTTGGGGTGATCAGATTGCTGCAACAGAGCCTGACTTCCCCCTCACAGAAACTTGCAAAATACTACTATAAAACAGCTAGACTAGAGTATATTCAATGTCCTAATATACTAACCACAGAATTTGATTAATCATACTGTACACAGCACTATCCTTTTCCAGAATTTGAGACCCCTTTTTATACATGGTATATTCCACCTCCTCTTGACATTAGGTACAATGAGTATAAAAAAGAAACACTGAAAGTTGAGTTTTGTGATCACAGTGCAAAACATGGGCTAAATTCTGGTGTTAAACGGATGCTTAAAAAAAGGGTAGATTATAGCTGGATCCTATGGGGATCTACAGAGGGAAGGCACAAGAAATTTGACCTTCTTGGCTCCTCCCCAGATAGTGATTTGCCGATTTGCATCCCCTGATGTGTCTTTGTGAATGGACTGTTTTGTGGAAGAGCCTGTGGTGGAGTGAGGCTTACCGACGGTGGTACGGAGAAGTGGGACCATGGGGCCATGGTAGGTCAGAGCAAGTACACACCAAAATCCATTGGTCACAGTGGTTGGCCCTGTCCTAAAACTCTAATACTGTAGTTCTGCTTATCGGATAGCATAAGCTTATCGGATAGTCGACTAGTGATACAACTGGTCACTTCCCCACTTCTTGCTGCTTCTATGAGAAAGAGGCACAAGGGAGGGAGCAGGAGCCAGCGCTGGGAGGAGCCGGCTTAAAAGCCGGTTCCCTCCAGCACCGTCTCTGCAGGGGGGCAGAGGAGGTAGAGGCACAGCAGAAACGGCACGAGCAGGAATCACTTGCTCTGCTCTGCTGTGATTCTGCTTTTGAAATATACATTTCAAAAGCAGAAGCCCCAGAGAGAGCATGGGCCAGCGGAGGTTTCCCTGCGGGGCCTCTTGTATATTTCAAAGGCTCAGGTGCCACAGGGAGTGTGGGGCCAGCGGGGGAGTACCTCGCTGGTCCCATGCTCCCTGCAGGGCTTCCTTCTGAAATGTACAAGATCCCCACTGGGGATCCCCAGTGGGGGATCCCCAGTGGGGATCTTGTACATTTCCAAGGTTGAGGCCCACAGGGAGCACAGGGCCAGCACAGCGCCTCAGCCTTTGAAATATACAAGAGTCCTAAAGGGGGATCTTGTACATTTCAAAAGAAAGCCCCATGATCCCTGCGGGGCTTCCGCTTTTGAATTGTAGCAAGAACCCCAGGGCTCTTGCTACAGTTCAAAGGCAGAGGCGCCCTTATAGACTAATTGAATAATTGATGGAAATCCCATTGACTATTACATTAGTTAATTAATCTAAATTTAACATCCCTAGGAGCAATATGCCCAGAATAAGAGTGTGTGGGCCCAGGGTCTGCATCATCACACATAAAAGCAGTTTGGTCCCACCCAGCCATCCTCAGTGACAACACTGGCTTGCAAAGCAATCTCTTTGTGAGCACTGAAGCACCTAGAACTGAAACAGGAAACTTGCCCTGTCCTTCCCTTTTGGGGAGCAGCCTTCTGAAGTTTGACTTACTGAGTTAAATTCCACAACCATATGAGATGGCCACTTGTGCTTTGCAATTGTATTTACTATAGCGTTTGCCTTCTTAAGTGCTACTAATAAATAATGGATAGCTTCCACTGGCTACCTGCAGCATTATTTTTAAATAAGTGGCTAGGCGTATGAGTATATCAAACTACCATGTTATTTATTATATCCTAAGGGCTCACTGCCTAAATGAGCTAGAAGCAGGAAATGAGAGTGATTAGTTGTTATTTCCAAGAACAGCATCATTGCAGATGCTTGGTTGGAGTTACGGGTTGTCAGATATATTGTGGGAAATACCTAATAAGTCCTCAGAAAGCATAAGTGCAGCCTCTTATAACTGCCACCTCTTGGGTCTCCAGTACACTTGGGCCCAGAATCCAGTGCAGTAGGACCATATCTCATTGCCAGCAAAGGGAACTCTGCCACAGGCTAGGGATTCTATGTGGCCTGTTGTTTCTACTACATCTTTTAGGCTTTAGCTATCTCAGTGACTTCACAAATACCCTTTGAGGAAATAAAGAAGATGCTAAAGAGATTTCTGGATATCGTTCCCTGTTCCTTGCTGTTTGACATCTGTTACATATGGCCTCCCAAATGAAAATAAAGGTATTTTGACAATATGGGCAGGATCTTCCCTCTGCTAGTACAGGAGTTGGGGTGTATTGTCTATGCCTCTCCTCTTTGGGGGCCACCAGGTCAGCCCCAATGTATGCGGGCTCATATGTTAGCTCTGAGGGCTGCCCTCATTCGCATCACTGCTTCCATAGGTCCTGTGTGCTTCACCCACCCCAGCTCCTACTCCCTTCCTTCTCTATCCACCACTGCCCCAGAATGTCACAAGCATCTGTGAAGGCAGTTCCAACCTGGCAGAACCAGCTTTGTGCATGGCACAGAATCCCTGCATTGGAGGTATTCCCCGGTGAGTCTTAGGCCTCGCCTACAGCTCCTTTTGCACCAGCCTTGCTACTACAAGCAGACTGTCGGGCATAATGTTTCAAGGAAGACCACATTATTAATTTTCTGTCCTTCTGTAGCTACTCTTGGATTCAAAACCAGGTTCCTAACACTATGGGGTATTCGGAACCTTTTGTGGGAGAGAAGAGAGGATATAGGCCCACCCTTCTCTAAATGGAACAAGCAAGTTTGTTGAAAATTTGGTGGGAAAAAATAGCAACTATAAAACTGGGCTTTGAATATTTTTCCAGAAGAGGAAATGCAAAGGGAGTGCTCATTTGCATATCTCGTGCTCTCATTTACATATTCTCTTCCGATTCTTTTTGCGGAAGAGGTTTTTGCACAAAAAAGCGCTATGTAGACTGCGCCGTTTTGCACAAAACCCCCCTTTTGCGCAAGATCCCTTCTTCCTCAAAAATGTTTCAAATTCTGCTTGCAGGGCGGGGGGCAGAGTGGAGAAGTCTTTGCATGCTCCCCCACCCGCAGGCCTTAATTGGCCTGGGGGCGGGGAAGCACGTGACACCTCCTCCCGCCCTGCCAGGAGCACATAGCGCTTTGAAGCGCCGTGCACTGCTCGCAAGGCGGGGGGAGAGCGGAGGAGGCTGCGCGCACTCCCCTGCCCCCAGGCCAATCAGGGCCTGGAGATGGGGAAGCTGTGTGACGCTTCCTTCGCCCTGCCCCGGCTCTGCGAGGAGCCTGCGGCACTTCAGAGTGCCACAGGCGCCTCGCGGGGCGGGAGGAGGCTTCCCATGCTCCCCCGCCCCCAGACCCTGATTGGCCTACGGGTGGAGGAGCGTGCCAAGCCTCTTCCAGAGCATGGGTGCCTAGTGGGAAGGGGGGGCAGAGGAGCTCCCCCAGACCAATCATGGTCTGGGGGTGGGGTAGCCCCACCCCTTCTTGTTTAGGCCCCGTCCCTTCCGGGATGGCCCAGGACAATTTCAAAAATTTTTCAAGTGGCCCCCGGGCAAAAATTATTGCCCACCCCTGATCTAGACCATCTCTGACAGATGTCTGTCTAACCTACTCTGAAATATATGAAGATTCCACAACCGCCTTATACAATTTATTCCAGTGTTTACTAGACTGTTGTCTGTGGCACTCAGTACAACCGGCATCTTTTTTTTTCCATACTCCATAAAGTTTATGTGCCATAAATAAAATAACGCATGGCACAATGTGGCATTTGTATATCCTAGTCTCTAAAATTCATAATATGCTTTTTGAGAACCCATTAAAAGGTTTTTTTATATATATATAAATAAAATAGCCTTTTCCTGGGAGAAACCCACATGCAGCTTCCAAAGAGCTGCAGAATCCTCCAAGGATATGATGGTTTACCTACTGCTGAAAAGCATTAAACTAACAACAGTGTAGATAATATTTCTTTTTCAGTGCCTTGGACACCAATAAGTATTTATTTGGCAGGTTATGGAGAAATATGTGGCACAGCCTATAAGTTCTGATTAATACTCTAAAATATTAAACCACAGGTGCTACAAAGTTGTTGAGTGACACAGTACAAAAAATTGCCCATCTGTTTAATAAACAGTCTGCAGGTGGGCTACAAGAAACCTTTACACTAAAATCACAGGGTGTTGCCATCTGAAATGTATAAGCTGATACAAAATCTAACTACTGACTATAAATTGAAGCACCATAAAAATAAAATTGAAAAATCACCTTTTGTGGGGTGTGCAAATTGAGCCATAGATCAGTTTTAACATCACACCAAAGAAGTAATTTGCCACTAAATACCAATAAAAGTGCCTTCAGCCAATGCCCTAGTTAAACTTTGGGCTGGGATATAGGTAGAAGCCAAGATAAATAACTTTCATTCAGCGGTTAAAGAGGTAAGGGGAGATGGAGAAAACACAGGTGCCTTACATATCATTGTGAGATCAGCTTCGTTCAAAAGCAGAAACTGGAAGAGTTCAAAGTGAAAAAGGATACATAGGCGATAGGGGATAAAACCCAATTGTCCCATCAAATATATGTGTATGATTCTATTGATTTCAGTTGGTTGGATGAAGAGAAGGGATGCTGTTCCCACGAACGATAGTTTCTCTTCTTTCTTTTGCTTCCCTCTTTGAAGTCTTTTCTGCAAACTAATTCTTTTTGGCAGGGCCACCAATGGGGCAGGGACAAAGTGGCCAGCTGCACTACACCCAACAATTTCAAAGGGCCCAGAGCCTCCCGGTTACCAGAGCAGTGGCAGTAGCAGCTGCCAGAGCCCCAAGCCCTTCACCATCAGAGCCCCTGGTGGCACTGATGGGCTGTCTGGGGGAAACTAGCCCCCAGCTCCACATCTTCTGTCTGAGGCCCCGCCCTTCTGGGGGGCAGGGAGCCCAGAGCTGGCTCCCCACAAGACCTGTCAAGGTCACTCTTCAGCCCTGCTTTTTGGGAACAATTATATAACTTTTTTAAATGGCTCCCCATTGTAGGCCGGATCCTCACTGTTTTATATGAAGATACAGCAATTAATTGCTTTGGTGAGATGAAGACCTGTGCACCAGTTAACACATACTTGTTTTTCCCCATTTTGAATCTGTACTGACCACATCACTAATGTGGCAGCAGTTCCAGGAAAAAACATAACTTCTACTGTTATGTTTAGGTTTTTTTCCTTGAAAAGTATTCTGATTAATGCTATTTTGTGATTGGATTTGAATGCCAATCTTGTAGGTTAATAACTCTGGGTCTGATCCTGAAAAACCTTGCTCCAGTGAGTAATCTTCACTCTCTGAAATCTAATGGGACTATTTCCATGAGGAAAGATTACTCTTAGAAATAAGGTTCAAACCCTTTCATGTCACCTTAGCAATTTCCCTCTCCTGTTGTTAAACTGCATTCCCACGTACACAATTGATTAAAATTAATCATCTAATTAGGAAAGCCTCTGATTCACAATTGATTTTAAATTTTAAGGCACCCCATACAAAATAAGCAAGGGATAGTGAACCACACTGACATCACAGCAGCCTACGCCCACATGCATAAACACGTTTCCAATTCAAAACACTTAAGCATTAATTAATTTATTACAGCTTGCTTGGGCTCAGTTAATCAAGAATAACCAATAGCCTGCTGGGTACTTTTTGCCATTTCAATTATCATACCTTGCACTTCTATCACTCTTTTTATCCATAAACCACCTATTAACTATGCCTCACCCTTTAAGTGTCAGAGGAATAGCCATGTTAGTCTGTATCTGCAAAAACAATGAGGACTCCTGTGGCCAACAGAGGGATGTAGATTTGGTACTTCGAAAGTGCAAGTGAGCCCGGGATTTAAATATCCCGGGCTTCATTTGCATACTCACGTTCCGGCGCTCCTAATTTTTTGAGGAGTACAGGATCTGCCGAAACAGCTCCCCACTGTCGGCAGAGCCGCAGCTAGACTTTACTTTCACTTTCGAAAGGGTGCGTGATCGGTACAGCGCCTGAATGCAAGTGAAGCCCGGGATGCAAATGAAGCCCGGGATGCCCGAGTATGCAAATGAAGCCCGGGATATTTAAATCCCAGGCTCATTTGCACTTTCGAAGTGCTTGATTTGCATCCCTCTGCCGACAGAGAGATGTAGTCTGGAGGTAGCCTCAGAGACTAACAGATTTATCTGGGCACAAGCTTTTGTGGGTAAAACATCTTTGCCAGATGAAAGCTTATGCCCAAATAAATCTGTTAGTCTCTGAGGTGCCATAGGACACCTCATTGTTGCTCCGGTGGTAGGTAGATGCTACACACACTTTGTAAACACAGCAACTGAGACACATGCAAAGTTACCTTCACTAGAGAATCAGGTCCTATTGGAACACAGTTGTGAAGAGTCATGTTAACTACCATGCTACCAAACAGGACTCTGCAGACATTGTAAGCAGGGACTTCTCTGGTCACACCCCATGCTTTATGAAGATTGATTTATGAATGTGAATATGCATTACTCAAAACTCTTTAGGCAAAGTGGGTTATCTAACATGTCGTTTAAAAAGTTGTAATCTGCTAAAACTGTATATCCTATTTCTGAGCATGTATTTTTATTGCATGTAAAGTTAGAAATATTAAGTGAAAACCTGTTTGATCAGTCCATTAGTGATGCTTTAGGAACTTGATAACTCAATGATCAAGTCAATGACCTCCCTATGGTTTTGTTTTTCCTGTAACATCAGACTGTGTTTGGTCTTGCAAAGACATGTGTCCAAGCCACCTGAAGCAAAACCCCATTTTGGATCTGGTACTTTTCCACTCAGTGTGAAAAATTTGAACTGAACACAAAGAATTCTGGCCTTGGGCAAAAGAGATAAAAAGGGGGGGAACCAAAAAATAGAGGGTCTGACCAGATACCAGGAGACCTCTCCCATCCATTTACCACCCAAGATGCCTGCTGAAAAAAATCTAAGACTGAACAGAGGGAAGGACTGGGCCCAAGCTAGGAGGCTGGCTATCTTGTGAAAGAGATGACTAAAACAACTGTTAGGGTAAGAATTTTGCATGTAACAAGTTTCTTAGTGGATTAGTATGATCTGGCATGTTTTGTTTATTTTCTTTTATAATTTACTTTGATCGGTCAGTTTTCACTTGCAATCACTTAAATCCTATTTTTATACTTAATAAAAACACTTTTGTTTATTATCAAGACCAATGTAAATACTTGTTACCTGGCAGGAAGCAACCACTGTGCATATCTCTCTTTCACTGATAAAGACGGCAAATGTATAAGCTGTCACTGTGTAACACTTTTATACAGAGTGAGATGGATTTATTTGGGGATTTGGTCCCTTTTGGGGGGTTCAGTTCTTGGTTGCTGTCATTGGCCCTCTGAGTGTTGAGCTGGTTCTGCATCTGTGTTGCTCTGCTGGAGGGGGTGGTAACCCCAACTCTGTACCTAGGCTGGGGGTCACCAGACATTCTGGCCCAGCAAGACAGATTGGTGGGGAGACCCAGAGGACAGGAAGGTGGGCATCAGTGACTTGATTAGCACACTGAGGACATGTCTACACAGCAGCATTATTTCAGAATAATATCAGTTAGTCTGAAATAATGTATTGTGCATCTACACCGCAAGCCCATTATTTTGAAATAAATTCAAAATACCGGCCTTCTTATTCCGACTTCTGTAAACCTCATTGTATGAGTAGTAAGGGAAGTCGAAGGAAGAGTTCTATATTTCAAAATAAGTGCTATGGAGATGTGCCCAAATTTGAAATAAGCTATTTCTACTTAAGCTATGCAATTAGCAGGGCTCACCAAGCGGTGGCGAGCCCCGCTCACCAGCCATGTGGTTTGGCACGCTGCGCGTGTGCAGACTGTGCTGCACATGCGCTGACCGCTTTGTGCGGCTGTGCCGGCTTGTAATCTACTCGCCATAGGCGAGTAGATTACACTAATTGTTGAGCCCTGGCAATTAGCATAGCTCAAGTTGCATAGCTTATTTCGAGGTTAGCCCTGCTGTGTACACATGCCCTGAGTGATAACCCCAAGGAGACTTCTGTGCTCTAACTCATCACATTCCCTGTTTAGCATCAAGTCAGATCCTGGATGAACCCCACTGGAGCCATACATTTAACCTTGACCATCTGTCATGATGTTTAACACAATTTGCCTCTGCCTACATTGACTGAGGTTGTGTTTAACACTGTGTTAGTACAGATGATACCTAAAGCTGATTGTGTTTCTATGCCCCCATACTCTTTATAGACATTTGTTTTGAATATGAACATGGATAACTCAAATATGCTTTATGCAAAATAGGGCAAGTTATCTATCGTTGAAGAGCCTGTAATCCCTGAATATGCATATTCAATGTGTGTGCATGCATCATTCTTATATGCAAAATTAGAAATATTAAGTGGTAATCTTTTTTTTTATTATTCCAGGTCTTCTAGTGAAAGCCATTAGCGGTATTTAAGGAACTTAATGGCCTAGTACTCAAGACCATGATTTGTAAATGGTTTTGTTTTTCCTATAAGCCCAAACTGAAATCGGTCCTACAAAGTCCTGTGACCATGCTACCTGGTGCTGGACTCCATCTTGAATGTGGTATTTTTCCATGGGAATGGGGAGAACTGAAGAAAGGATTCCGACCCTGGGGAAATTCTGTTTAAGAGAGGAGGAGCAAACAAGGACTGTCTTCAGCTGGCTTTTGAAACTGTCTCCCACCCTAAGAAGATACACAAAAACACCTGGAAAAAAGAGAACCTTAACAAGAGGGATGGAGGAGCATTGCTGGACCCATCTCAGAGGAAAAGATCAGCTCTGACTTGAAGAATTTTACCTGAAATAAGGATTAAGATGAGGAATTATGTTTTGTAACGACTCTTCTTAGTGTATTAGGCTTAGCTGATGTTTTTTGTTTATTTTTTCTTAGTAACTTATTTTGATCAGCCTGTTTTCACTTGCAATCACTTAATTCTTTGTTTTTATACTTAATACAAACATTTTTGTTTATTATCAAGCCCAGTGAAAATAATTATTGCCTGGGGGGAGTAGGAGTGGGAACACAAGCTGTGCACATATCTCTTTCATTGATAAAGGGGGTGAAGGTCTTTATGAGCTTGTTCTGTGTAAAACTTTTATAAAAACTGATTTATTTGGGATTTTGGTCCCTTTTGAGGGCTGTGCTCCTGGGTGCAGCCACGTCCCTGTAACTGAGCCTTTCACAGCTGAGCTATCATCAGCATGTGTATTACCCTGATGAAGGGCTGTTACCCCAACTCTGTGCCTTTGCTGGGGGAGACCAGAACATCTTGCCCAGCAGAACAGGGTGGTGGAGCACCCCAGAGGGCAGGTAGGTGGTCTCAGTGATACGAGCAGCACACCGGGTGACACTCTTAAGCGGATCTCAGTGATCCAACCCATCACACTGATGTCCTAACACAATCTAATATACTAATGACAACAACTCCAGAGAGGTTAAGAGCACGACCCTGATTGGTGCTGAGCATCCTGAGAGTCAAGGATACTCAGGGCCTTTGAGCAGGTGTTAAGGAATCTTGTAAGAATGGGTCCTATGCGCCAGATTTTCAAAATATTTAGGCACCTAAAGATGCAGCTCCAAAGCATCTTTAGAGCTTCTAAGAATCCCACTAGGTACTAATTCCCAATGTAAATCTGGTCTTAAGTGACTGCCCCAGGGTTACAGTGCAAGTTAGTGACAGAGTCAAAGATCCCCAAAGTACCAAGTCCCAGCACCCTGCATTAAACATGATAAACATTCCCTATTTGTTTTCAAGTTTTCCTGTAAAAAGGAGAACATCTAATTGCACTTATTCTCTGACCTTCACTATACAGATATGCTGGCTGCCCTTTAAAAACAGATCTGCTCTCATTGGTATTAGAAGGTATTGTTATCTAGTAATAATTACACTGGAGCACTAGCATACCTTCCAGCTGAGACTCTGAAATGTACAGTCATGAACAACTTTTATCCTCATAACACTTCTGGGAGGTAGGAAAGTAGGTATTATTTTCTCCATTTTACAGATCCCACAGAGATGTTACTGTTAAAATTTTCAGACAGGAATGCCTGAAGCTGGGTCCCCATGACACTGTTTAGGTCCCAGCAGAAATGGCTTGGTTTATCATTGTCAGGCCTCTCCTACTGGAGCTAGTTTTTTGGTTTAAGTTTTTTGTATAATCCCTGAAAACCTATTAGATTAAATTGTGGAAATTCTGTCATCCCCCACAGAACTGGTAGCTTAATAAATATTGTCTGAGGAATTCTTTTTGTGTGTCTGGAGGACACAGGAGCAATTCACGTATCTGTGTGAATTCATTCCAGCAATCACACTTTGGAAGTTGCCCCTGAAAAAAAGTTTTTACAAGTTCATGTAAGTTGCAGAAGTGTCATAATTGTTTAAGGTTGTGTTTAAATGCATCCAGGTCACCTCTAAACTGTTTCCCCTACATTGGAATGTAAGAACTTGATCACAGCCTGGTGATAGAATGAAGGCTTTTTCCACTTAAAAATCCATAACACTATAAAAAATGAATACATCGTGTTAAATAAATGTATGAAGCTGAGATTAAAATGGTTTGTATTTCCTGCTCTCTGTCAATTATTAATATCAACCATAATAGATATATTAATGTCTGCAGGAAAAAATCAACAGTCAGCAAACAATATAAGCTTTCTCTTAGGAGAGGAGAGTTATTTGTATAAATTTCCCACCCACAAGTAAAAACCCAAATCTCTGCAGCCAGCTCCTATGCCATTTATCACATGGAGTGTGCAGAATGAATTCTTGCTCCAAGTATGGTCATAGATCTTGAGCAAGGCTATAACCCACTGATTCAAAAGCAGATCTGTGTGCATGCACAAAGTCAATATGGGAGGAGAAACTTATTGCTAAGAGGAGGGGAGGAAAGAAGTCAGAAGCAGAACAATTAAAACTGCTTTATTCTCCATTGTAATAAACACAGATCAAAAGGAGATCTGGGCTTGTTAATTTCACTCGGAGATAGCAGAGTAGACTACCTTGACTAGCAGTTCCTCAGGATTTATCCACAAGCTAAGAAAGCTACAGACTCAGGGCTTCCAATTATGAAGGGCCTCTAAATACCCCCCCAAAAATTATTAGTTATTAGTTGCATCCTCACCTATGTATCGGTATATATGCTGAAATAAAAATTTATTATTTCTATTGTCATTGGCCTTTCTGTTAGAATAATACACATTTTTGGGGTAATGCTATTGGGCTTCTTAAACTTGCCATAGTGTAGGGCCTCAGCATGTCTTAATCCGGCCCTGCACAGCAGAGAACAAACTTTTACTGCAAATGCTCAGCACAAGCACCAGGTCCTAACCTTGACATTAAGAGACTTCGGAAATGAAACAACAGACTTTTAAAATTCTGCAGACCAGCAGCACATTGACTGACACTTCTGAAAATTTTGTTTAATAAATAAAACTACCTACCAGAGTTTATTAATACAACTTATATTTATTATTCACAGACATAAGCAAGGAGAAAACCATATTAAATGATGATTCTCCAGGCAAGGACATTAAAAAATAAAAACACACATACATACTGACAAGAAAACCTTGTTATATTGATTTTGATCATGTGTTTATAAATTACCTTGCCCTATTTGTATATTATATACCTGCATGCAACAGTATGAACTTGCCTCAAATATCCATACATTTAGATCTAAGAATGATAAGTTTCATATGAGGTGCCACCAGGTATCTGTGTTTCCATGTTCCATTCAATTGCTGGTGCTAAACTGACAAATATCTGATGCTAGCCAATTAAAAATGCAACAACAGGAAATAAACTGGAAAAAAAATCACAATGCTTGCTTGGGACTGTCTGTGGGGAGGACTGTTAACTCAAAACAGGAACCGTCACATCTAGCACTCATATTTTTTAATCCGAGGTAATAATAATGAACTGGTTCTTATTTGCTATGCCCAAGTATTTCTTATTGGTTTACTTTCCAGAACTTGAAATTGAAAAGTGGTGCTGAGATTTTAAATCATTTGAGAAAATTTGAAGGCTAAATTCACAGGTGATATAAAGGGTGGTATAAATGTCAAAACAGCAAATCAGTATATTTTGTAGATAGAAGAATGGGGTGATAGCAGGAAAATTTACCAACGGAAATACTGTACGATGAAATGGAGACAACTCTATCCTATATTTTATGCCATTCTATTGGTCATTTTTTGCTGGTATTACCCGTTTTATGCTTCATCAACCATCAGTTCGGGCAAAATATGAACACTCCTGTTCTAATGCTACAGAAACTATCAACCAGATGCTGTTATTTTCACTCTCTGGGGCTCCTGTCAAATATGACCATTACAAATACCAGAGAAACCCCAGTGAAGATTTTGGGCATAGCAAATCTGTAACTACACTAGGCAAATGCAATATACTGTAAGTGGTTTGCTTGTCACAGTTACACTCTCAAGAGACGGGGGATATCTGTAACATTGCAGCGCTTCTGAATACAAAAGCTGCCTAACTGGAGTTATGCCCCTGAGTGTTCTTCAGGCTCAATCTATAAGCCACAAAAGTCAATGGGAGTTATTCCACTGACTACCACAAGCTTTGGGTCAGACCACTGGCCACTGTTTTCCATGTTTAACTGCAGCCCTCCTTCGCTCCAGCCCAGGTGCCCTTTGTTTTAGGAAGAAGCTACATCAAATGAAGAAACAAAGCAAAAGTGTTCTGGAGTCAAAAGTAATGCTCATTTCTGCCCCTGACTGCAAAGACTTAAGCATCATAGTGGTATTTCTAATGTTCAAAAGGCAAATCCTTGGTGAATGCAACACTCTCAGCAAGGTACTTGAATGAGTGTCAGGAGGGAAAACATTTTGCCAAAAAACAATGTTGTGCAATCTTCCATTGTGATTACTTGTTTGTATGACACTAATGCCTAAATACCTCAGTGAAGATGGGGATTTTTCACTGTGCTAGGTGCTGTCCAAATGCAGAGAATCATCTATTCCCTGTCCCAAACCATGTACAATCTGAGGTCCAGATACTGCACAGAGAGCAGAGTGAGTTAATTCCTGTGCCTGCAAAGAGCCCCACTGAAGTCAATGGCATAGCATGTGGGTGTAAGAGTTTAACTGTGGTTCTCAAAGCAGGATTGGGGAGGTTGGGGCAAGATAGCCAAGACAGACAAAAAATAAGGGGAAATGGATGCCACGTACATTTGGGGGGAGGGACTGCTGATGGGGAGGGTACTAAGTCATGAGGGGCAACAAGGGTAGGAAAGAAGAGAAGGAAGTAAGAAGGCAAAGAAAGTGGGAAGAAAGAAAGGAAGAAGCAGGAAGAACATGGATAATATGGCGGAATGGGAATGAAAAGGGAGTGAGGCTCGAGGCTATATGAAAAAATTATGGCTGCTATTTACACCTGACCTTTGTTTAGCAGTTTAAGGAGGAGCAAGACTTTTTGAGGATCCTGACAGAGTTTTGTAGGCTGTAATACAGCAAATCCAAAGCAGCAGTGAAGGGCTGAGAGCAGCAATATGATCCATACAGGAAGAAGATGGACATCTGTCAGAGTTCACCTCAGTCTGATATCATACTCCAGCACAAGGTGGGATGTGAAAGGTACCACCTCATTTTCTACACAACCATATCAGGAGGATTATCAAGGTACTTTCCACAGATTAGTCTTTTATTCCTTGAGCTTGCCACCCCTTGATAAATAAGGACCACAGGTAGTCAACTGCCTGTTCACTGCAGCTCTGGATTGCACTCTTAACAGAGCAGTAAAGTCAGAAAGGCGAGGAAAAGATGTGGGAAAAAAACGTGAGAGATCTCACAGATAACGCAGAGCGGAGGCAGTCATGTAATTATAACCCTCATTTTATTTTCACTTGATAGCACAAAAAAGGAAGGTGAGGAGAGGCTTTTTAATGAAACATGACATTCCCTTATTGAAGTCTGATTTAGGCTTCTTCAGGCTCACTGCTCTGTATACGTTCCAATGCTTCCTTGCTGTGGGTAGCCAAATAGTAGATGTTCAATAAATTAAAATAAATTTAAATGGTAATTTCCTGAACAATGTGAGACTGTTTTCTGAGCAAACAGTCCTTTAGGTGTTATCAAAGATGACAGAGCCACCCAGGCTGTAAATATAAGGAGAGATACGGTCTCATTTATACACTTAAGTTCTGTTATGCCTCTTTTGTTTCCTGAACAGACATATCTATTGTTGGCAAAGCATGGAAAATCACATTACCCAACTCTGTGTGGGGTTGTCCCGTATGGAAGTGGCCATATTGCAGCCTACACATCGAAAGCTCACCGTGCTACATGAGCCATCACAGGCCGAAGGACTAGGTCACAACAATAAGAAAGAATCGGCTTGATTTGATCAGCTCCCCCCCACCCATCAAAATAGAACATTGTATTATACAACCTGTAGATCTTCGTAGTCCTATTGTGTAGTCCACAGAGTCCTTTCTGTGACTGCAAGTTCTGGGGCAGGACCTGGGGACACCTTCCGTGTGAGAAGGCTCTGTTTGGTCACTCTGAAAGTGAAAGAGCCACAGAGAACTACAGGATCCATCTAGGTCCAGAACTGCACTAAGGGATCTCCTATGTATGCACAGCAATTGACTCTTACCCAGGGGTGAAAACAACCTAAATTTCTTACAGGTACTGTCCTATTGCAACCGGTTTCCCTGCCAGGTCTTTAAATAGCTCCCTGCTGGCTTTTGCCATACCTCAGCCAGCTCTTGCCGGAGCTGCGCACCAGGGCGCACCCACTTACTTATACCTCTGCTCTTACCTGCCATAATTATAATAGTATCTTACCTACGATGAGGATAGCTGCTGGCTGAACCTTTGCATTTAGTAAAACAGACTGACAGAGCCAGATGAGTTCCCAGGCATCAGCTTCTTCAAGCTAGGCCCAACTAACAACGTAACAGAACAGCACTAATCATCACTTACAGCCCACATCTTAAACTCATTCAGCACATAATAATATCAAAAGCTAAGTATCAGGCACTGACAGTCCACTCTATTAGGCTCATTTCGCATGGACACTCTAATTGACAAGATATTTTTCCTTCTCTTTCCCTCTGCATCTCCCCTCTTCTTCTGCTATTTATTTGCACCTCTGGATCCCTTGCTCCATTCTTCTGAAGACGTGGGTTGTGCCCATGAAAGCTCATGATACTATCTACCTTTTTTGTTAGTCTCAAAGGTGCTACAGGACCATTCATTCACACACACACACACACACACACACACACTAGGGGGCTGTGCTCCCTTCTCGCTCACCAACACACACACACACACACACACACACACACACACACACTAGGGGGCTGTGCTCCCTTCTCGCTCACCAACCCCCCTCTAGCAGGGGGCAGGCAACCCCGGCTCTCCCTCTAGGCCACCAGGGAGGGCTGAGCTGCGACCAGCCCGAACCCCTTTCTCCTTCCAACTCCCCGCCAGCCCGGACCCCTTCCCCCGTGTGAACCAGGGTCCCTCTATTTCCCCCTCCTCCGCCAGCCCTTTCTCTCCCCACCCAATCTTAATCCCCCGCCTCTTCCGGTCACACCATGCCCTAGGCCTGGCTCTAACCCCGGTGACCGGAGAGGCGCAGGGGGGCCTGCCTGCTTGTGTGGGGCAAAGTGAGGCACAGGTAGTGTGTGTGGGGGGGGGCAAAGCGAGGCGCCGGTGTGTGCACATGGCGCTCTGGAGCACTGCAGCCTGCTGAAGTGGGGAAATCAGCAGCGTGAGGGGGCACTGTCCCAACTCTCCCTCGTGCGGTCCTGCCTGTGCTGCTTTCTGTCCCAACCCTGCCCTCAGAGCCCAGGGCCGCCGGTCCACCCGCCCACCGGGAGCGGAAGGGAAGGAGCAGACAGGTCAGTGTGGTAACTCCCCAGGAGGCTCGGGTGCTCTGGCAGCCAGGAAAAGTGCAGCCGCTGTGGAGGGGATGAGTCATCGTGGGGGCAGCCAAACTCCGGGCAGTTGGGCACTCTGGCTCCCCAAGAGCCTGGCGGCGGGGGACCCTCCAAGAGCCCACTGCTGGCACATAAGCCCGGCTGGGAGCCCCGCTCCTAGTGCCTTTTCCTGGGCTGCTGTCCCGAGCACTGCACACACCCTGCCCCTGGGCTGACATGGCTGCAATGTGGGGTCTGCCGGATGATACTGTGCCATGTTTCTTGGCATTGAAAGCCCTGTGGGGTGGGGGTGGCAGAAGGGAAGTAAGGGCTTGGTTTAAAATAGCAATTCAAGTGGCAAGGGGAAGCAGCGAGGTTGGGCTGGGAAAGGGGGTAGGGAGGAGAGAGGGAGGAGGCAGGCGGGATGCAGAGTGATGATGACAGGAAAAGTTTTTTTTTAATATATAGAGAGGCAGTATCATGAGCTTTCCGTTTTGCTGATGAAAGCTCATGATGATATATAGATATAGACATCAATATAGATATAGATATATAGTTAGTCTCTCAGGTGCTACAGGACTACTCATTTTTTAAAGTCACAGACGAACACGGCTACCCCCAGAGACTATTTGCATTTAGTATAATGCCTGCTGTTATGTAGCTGACGCAAGCCCACCGGGCTCCTAGCAAGTAATTAGAGTAGCCTTCATGTGGGGGTGGGGGAATGTGGGCATTTCTGTGCCCTATAAGCTCAACTCAGTCACATCTCACAAACTCCGCTTTGGTTCAGAACTGCCTTCAAGACTCAAGGGTCAAAGTAAATGCTAGAGATTTCTGACCTGCTTTTGTCACGTGATTATAAAAACTGGCACATCCTGACATGAGCAGTGATATCGGCAGCATGAAGTGTGAAGGCAGCAGTTCTTAGGGCAACAGAAGCAGCAGGAGCCTAAGAATGAGCAAACTGCTTCTGTAGCATTTCTCTCACATTCTTCTGTGAAGCTCGCTTTGTTCTACAGCACACCGTGGGAGGCAGCTTTGTTGTTGCTAAGTACTATGGAGAAAGCACAGGTACCATGTAATCCAATATTATATGCATTTGGACCTGATCCAAAGCCCATGGAAAGGCTGCCATTGACATCAAAGGGCTTTGGATCAGGCCCTTACAGACACATTCAGAAGCACAGAACCTCACAGAAGATTATAAACTAATTAACAGCAGCACTAGGGGAACACAGTTTGGAAGGCAACATTAAGCTTCCAAAATTACTTACTTCAAAATCTGCTTTTTGTTCAGATTTGCAAATCAGCTTCTGCCTAAAGAGACCCTGAACACTCTTTAATCTTTATAATCCCTTCAAACAATCATACATTTCTAAGGGTGCTATTCTGGTCCCCCATGGAGAGATTTTTAGGCTATCTCCTGAAATTGCAATGTAGCAAATGAATCGTTCTGAAAAGAATCTCAAAGGTCATGAGTCTAAGCATGGCCATTTTAAAGCATTTATTATTCAGTGGAACTGTAAAAGGCCTGGTGGCTGGAATATTTGGGAACATAACTAAGGCCTTGTTAAAATTACAGAGTATCTCTAATTTTTAGACAGCATATATTGTACACTGTAGTTTCATCGTCAGAATTTTCCCTAAATTCTCCATTTTGAGGTTGTATTAAAGGGAGAAGGGAATTGTGACATAAAACTGCTGTTCTAAAGCATTGACATACATAAATAAGGTTAGAAATAGAAATGTAGCCGTGTTAGTCTGGTGTAGCTGAAACAAAAAACAGGACTATGTAGCACTTTAAAGACTAACAAGATGGTTTATTAGGTGATGAGCTTTCGTGGGCCAGAAGTGGGTCTGGCCCACGAAAGCTCATCACCTAATAAACCATCTTGTTAGTCTTTAAAGTGCTACATAGCCCTGTTTTCTGTTTCATAAATAAGGTTCTGTGCCCTCTTAATCAGTATACTGCACACCAACCCCTTCATACGTAATAAGCTATCTCATGGTTTATAATCAGGCATTTGTGAGAATGGTTCAATTTTTCACCACTGCCAGAATTAGTTGTTGGAACATTCCAGACCACAGCAGATTCAAGTTATGCTTCCTTGAGACCTACTCGGGGTTTGTTTTTTCAGTCTCTGCTCCTGAAAAACTCCCACAGAAGTCAAAGGGAATTCTGCCAGCGTAAAACCTGAATCAGCATTTTGCCCAATAAGTCCTTTGGGATGGTGGACTTAAAAACTGACAGCTAGGGTTGCCAGATACTTTCACAAAAAACCCCGAACATGGCAGGAAAAAAATTGGTTGATCAAAAAAAACCAACCAACCAAACAAAAAAGGACACTGCGCCTTTAAAAATACCCATGCTCCTTGCTTCCCCCCAGCCCTGACCCTGCCAGATGTGTCAGGGGAAGAATGTCTCTGCCAGCCTTCGGTCCAACAAAAACAGAAATACCAGACATTTTACATGTCCAGTATTTTCTGGTTTTTTTTTAGCGGACAGGGGCCACGAATAACGGACTGTCCGGGCAAAAACCGGACACCTGGTAACCCTTCTGACAGCAGCTCTTTGGAGCATATGACCTGTGCTGCTCCATGATTAAAAAAAAATAGGGAATACATCATTTCAGCAAACAATGGGAACCTTTCAAATCTGAGCTCATCTATATGAAGGTAGCACCATAGTCGCTAATGCCTGTTCAGTTTTGGTTGGTCTCTTTACTGTGTATTAGGGATGTGAGCTTATCAGATAGTTCACATACTAGTCGATTAGTCGCTTCCCCTCCCCTTGCTGCCTCTATCAGGAAGAAGCAGGAAGGTGGGGGAAGAGAAGGGCGTGCTGGGCTCCACGCAGTGTTTCAGTCTTTGAAATGCACAAGAGCCCCTGCTGTGCAGCACTTCCGCCTTTGAAATGTAGCAACAGCCAGGTGGGCTCTTGCTATATTTCAAAGCGGAAGTGCCCTTGTCAAATAGTCGATAGATTAGTTGATTAATTTTCACATCCCTACGGTGTACTGTAAAAAGTAACATGCTCATATTTTGGGGACAAGACCAGGAGAGGAGGACCTTTCATACATATAAGATTTTAAAAGACCAAACAGTTTTGGATTAAAATAAGTCATGTAACAGATAGAGGCTGACTTTTAAACAAAAAAATTGAGGCCCAAAGTTAACATCCAGCATGAGAATCACCTATGTGAAATGAGCCCAGGTCTACACTTAAAGGGAATGTTGAATCAAGATACGCAATTCCAGCTATGTTAATTATGTAGCTGTAGTCGACATACTTTGTTTTGAGGTTCCCTGTCATCCCCACAGAGGGAGGTTGATGGGAGCAAACTCTTCCCTCAGCTTCCTTTACTCCTCACAGAAGCAGGAGTACTGGCCAGCAGCAGGGGCGCTTTCTGAGTTTGATTTAGCGAGTCTTGGCTAGACTCTCTAAATCAAACTCCAGAAGATCAATCATGGCAGCGTAGATCTTCCATTTATTGAAGACATGGCCTTAGAGTTGTGAACTCAATTATCAATCTTTCTGCTAGATAGTATGAAAAACTACTCAAAGCTCCTTCAGTGTTCAAGCTGAAGGAGAAAAGGTGATGGGAACTATCCCAATAATTAAACCTACCCGCACCTACATACACACACACATAATTTGAGCACTAAGAGACAGAATAATGCATGGAAAAGGTAAATGATTATCTGGCCTGGCCTGGCAATAAGAGCAATTTAGCTTTTACACTGACATAGCAGCAATGGCCTGACTAGCACAGGAGAGGAAGGGTTGGCACAGAGCTGCCAGAAATCAACTCTGTCATAACTCTTGGCCTGGGTGCTTTGAAAATTATTATTTTTCAAAGCTAGCAGTCCTTTTGAAAGTACAGTTTTCATCAGAGCTGTATAACAAGGAGTACATTATGAGAGGCAAATGCTAATCTACCCAGGAATCATCAAGCTAGCTCATCAAAGCTCCTTTGCTAGCATGTGCCAGGGTCTCCTGAGCTATGAAAAAGTCCATTGATCCACTTGGATTAGACCACAATGCCTCCTGTCAATTCTCCGGGGGGAAACAAACCCTTTCACTGCCAATTCCCTGAAAACCAGGAAAGTAAAGAATTCAGTATTTTGAAGCCTGGCCACTTTTCTAAATGTGTCCTTTAAGAAAATGTTTTAATCAAGGTACGCAGTTGTATTTATTTCCCTCTACGGGCTCAATTCACATCTGTGCACAGGGCTGAAGGACTTACTGGTTTATAGGCTTTATACTTCAATGTTGACATGGGGTGAATTAAGTCCCACTGAAGCACTATGATTGTCTGTCGGTGCAAGGGTGACTCCTGTGGTATAGCTTTGTGCTGGTCCTCTGCATGGGGGTGAATTTCACACACAGAGTATGTCACAATGGAGGTATTAAATTATTTGGCTCAGTGGACTATTTCCTAGCTTGGAAGCCACTAGCACCTGTTAGTGAAAGTAGCTTTAATTTTAATTTCTTTCCCAGGAAGTAACTAGAGATACAAATCCAACCACTGAATGATTTGGAGTCTGAGCAGCAAGAAAGGCCAAGACTCCTTTTCTCTCCGGAATCTCTGTCCTTTACTAATAGTGACCTCATTGCCATATGATGGGCTGGCCACACAGCTAACAAAACTGACTGCTCAGTTCAGTCCACAAAGGATTTTGATTTTGAAAGCAGTTATGCATCCAGTAGCCATTAGTTTTTCATGGTTCCAAGCTCCATAAACCTCCTTTGCAAACTCCCAATTATTTAATTATATTCTCGCACAGACAAGTTTTGCTGGCATGAAGATGTCTGTCTACTAGGAAAACTTCATAAACAAAAACATTCTACAAGGATCTGAACTGTGGTTTCACCAGGAGGTGACATATCTCCAGCAGACGCAAGTGTCACTAGAAAATACCACTCTACTGAAGTATTAAATCCTTTTTCGAGACTCAGATTCTTTGTTCTACAGAGCAGCAAAGCAGCTGCACACAACAGAACTATGTACTTTACAATTAATTAACAGATGCATTATTGGGTCAAATTAGCCTTCAGTCACCTTTATTGATATTCTAAGTACCAGAGCTGGGCCAGCTTTTATATTCTATTTACTAGACACAAGGATTAGAAAATAAACTGTGCCCCTTATTGTCCCCAACCTTCTGCAAACGTTGCAACTACAACAGCAAATATGTAAATGCCAGCCTTGATTTTGTAATAATTTTAAAATATTGTTGTATATCCTCACTCTCCTCTCTAATTATCTCTGCCAGGAAGCAAAGTAGCTAGAGAAAAATCAATGCAAAGTGATTAACTAGCTTAGTGATTATCTGTGTGTTAACATCACATTCCCCATGGTTTCCTTTTTGCATGCTACACATAGAAGGGACAAAAAAAAAATGAATTACCCAGAGATAATTAAGGGTCAAATGCAATAATGAATACACTGCATATCTGATGGCCAATGCAGGCTCTTTCTCTGAGTCTTCTTTGCTCATAAATTGCAGCACTTCCATCTAATTCAGCAGTTTACACCCGCTTTGGTCCACATCTGTGGCCAGGTATTTTAGCATATTCCAGGACTCTGTCTACAATGTGTTCTTCTGCATCCGTCCTGGCAGATGGATTAGAAAAACTAACTATATGTGGAGAACTATATGTGGAGGAGAAGGGATGTGGTGCCAGATCACCCCTATTCCATGATGAACAGCTTTGCCAACCAAACTATGAAATGGGCTGAAAGAAGGAACTCACTCTAAAGCAGGGGTGGGCAATAATTTTTGACAGGGGGCCACTCCCAAGATTTTGGAAAGTGGTCGAGGGGCCTCACTCTTCCATGGTATTAATGGAGGAGGTGAGGGGCTTAGGGGTGCAGAACGGAGCTTGGGGTAAAGGATTGGGGTGCAGGAGTGAGAATGGAGTCTGGAGGGGGAGTTTGGGTGAAGGAGGTGGTTGTGACCTAGGTCAGGGAACCGGGGTGCAGGGTTTTGGGATGTGATCTAGGCTAAGAGGAGATTGTGATCTCAGGCAGGATATGGGGTGCCAGATCTGGGAGGGGGTATATGGGTACATGCTAAGTAGCGGGGAGGAGTAGCGTGGGGCAGAAGGTTGGTGAAGAGAGGGGCTGAGGTGCCAGAGGCAGGTTCTTGCCAGAAGACTTACCAGCCTGCCTGTCTGCCTGCCTGCAGAGCTAAAGGCTTGCAGAGCTTAAAATATTTCTGCCTGCTCGGCCATATGCTTGAGCGAGTGAGCAGGAGGGTTGTGCTTTGTGGAGGCCTTTTATTCAAACAGGCAGCTCCCATTGGCCAGTGTCTGTCCAGAAACCAGCCAATGGGATTGTGCTGGGGGTGGGAGCAGTGTCTGAATCTTCCCCCCCCTCCCCTCCCGACTCAAAGAGAAAGCGCCCTGCAGCCACAATTCGGAGCAGCATGTGGAGCTGCAGGGCAAGTAGGGGATCCTGCCTGGGGCTCCCCACACCTCTGCCGGCTGGATCCGGTGGTTTGGTGGGCCGGATTCACCCCTTGGGCTGTATTTTGCCCAGGCCTGCTCTGAATGAAATGCAGCATCTAATTTTACTCACATGTGGTCTTCGTTATTTTGTCTATTGATTTGCAAACAGGTCACATGAAAAGTATCTAGCCCCGATATGTGGTGCACTCCCACGGCTCCATGGAAGAATATAGAGTCCTGGCAAATGCTAAGGGAGCCTTACCATTGAGTGCACTCTTTCTTGGCTTGGCTAAAGAATGGATGTCAGACACCTAGGGAAAATGTTTCAAAGAGCTGTGATCCAACATTGTGTTTTAAAGAAACAGATCACTGTAGGTTCAAAGCCTTCCTCATGACACACACCATGACTGCTTTCCCTCAGTCAGGTATCCCTGCTGTATGATGTAATCGTAGATTAGAAACAAAGCGAAAACAAGTTACACAATGCAGGGGCTCCTGTGGAATTAATTATATGTGTTGCTTTATCTACTGTATATATATGTAAATTAAATTCATCCTATTTTCTTTGTGCATGCTCCCCAAAGACCAAATTCTGTGGAGGTTTAATTATGTTTTCATCTTGTTCAATCCTTTGGTGGATCCTCCTAGTTTGGTTCCTGTAAATCACACTTAACATCAGCAAAGCAAAGGCCCTAGAGCAACAACACAGCATAAAGAACCTCAACAGCTATTCTGTACATCCAAGAAACGAATACCAAATATTTCCAGGCCAGCAAAGCTTTCATACCACTGAAATGAGGTAATTTATTTACAAGCCACCCCACATTCTGCTGCTCATGCCTCAGATGCCAGACAACTTATCAATTCAGCTACATGCTTTGTGTGTGCTGGACTATGCACTGACTTGATTTCACAAGCTCAAGGTTATGCATCCTTCGATTTTACATCTATCACCCTAGAAACCATCATCTCTGTTTTGTAGCTGTCTTATGTTCTTGTTTAAAAAAATACAGCACACCCAGACTGAGCTCCTATAACCCCCACTTCTACCCCTCATTTGTAACAAAGTCTCTTAAATACAGCCCGTTCTTCAGGAGAATAGCAAGTGCAGCTTCGGTGTTAACTAATAGATTGCAGAATCTGTAACGAAAGGAGTGAGCGCTTGCAGTGACCAAAAATCTCATTAAGGCTAACACATTGGCTCAGTATGTGACCTTAGCAAAGTCACTTGACCTCCTTACAGCTTTGCAAACCAAATTATGAAATGGGCTCACAGAAGGACCTCACTCTAAGGAAATGCTGCATCTAATTTCACTCACGTGGACTTTTCTGGGCACAGTAACCTTTTCAATTCAATAGACAAAATAACACAGATCATATAAAAAGTACCTAGTCCCAATATGTGGCACAGCTGTTCAGCTTAGGGTTGCAAAGCGTCCAGGATTGGCCCGGCCTCCGTCCGATAAAAAGAAAAAAACGGACATATATTTTCTGCTTTTCTTGGACGGAAGGCCGCTCGGGACATTCCTCCTCTGCTGCGTCTGGCAGGGGGGGGACGGTGAGTGTGGGGATTTAAAGGTGCAGTGCCTCTTTCTTTTGCTCAACAACTTTGGTCCCCTGGTTTTTTATGTTTTGGCTCAACCAATTTTTTTTCCCGCCATGTGCGGTTTGTTTTTTTTTAAGTATCTGGCAACCCTAGTTTAGCTGTCCACCCCATCATGCAAAAGCCTTAAAATGAATGTGCTCTTTAGCTACTCCCTACGGACAACAACCTCCTTTGCCCCCCCATCCGTTACCCCCCATTGGTGGGCCTATTCTAGATAGTGCATGTTCAGAGGAAACTTTCCCTTAACTGCCTCTTGCAGGATTTCTTCTTAGCTGCTGTTGGGATCAAGATATTGAACAAAATGAAACATCAGACTCCTCCACTATGGCAATTCCCATATTCATGTATTATTTCTGAAGCAATCTATGCTCTTATCATTAGGATCTGTTTTAAGTTTTCTATAGCACACATCACTGGGATGTCAAAAGCAGACTATTATTATGAAGTCTCAGTATGTAGTTTTAACCCACACACCTACTGGGTGTGGTTCACCGTCCCATGCAGCGGCACTTAGACCACAGAGAAAGAGAATGAGTTTGCTCCACAGCCTTAGCTGAGACCCAGCTGGCTTTTAATTCAAGCTGATGGTCATGCGCTAAGCTCCAGAGCTCCCAGGTTCAGTTCCACCTGTGAGCATTACCATTACAGAGTGAACTACCTTCTTAGTAAGTTAATTGCAGAAATTAGACACTGGGGAAAAAAGGACTAGCTCTCCAGCTGTCAGTAATTTTGCCAGAATACAGAATAAGATTTGGGTGAGAGCTGAGGGATTAAAATTGTGTCTTCAAAATGAGAGTTAATTGCTAAGAATGTGCTTAAGGTTTGACTTGCTGACTTGGAGAAATATGTAACAAAATACAAAGTAGATACATAAAAAGTATCAAACCTCAGCTGAATAAAAATCAGGATATGGTAGAGAAAGCATAGATTATAACTCATGTTTATAAGGATTTCAACTCTTAGCAGCGTTGGGAGTTCGGGGGCTTTTTGGACGGGGTCCCCACAAAGTGGTCCTGATACAAATTCAGAACAGTTTAAAACAAAACAAAACTATCAGCAATGTTTTCTTACAAGATGGTCAGGATTTAAGGGTAACATTGTGCATACATATAACATCCACAGTAGGGATGTTAAAATATGGATATTTAACTAATTGAGTAGTCGATAGAATTTTTATCAACTACTCGATTAGTCGATAGGCAGCCCATCTCAGTTCTGGCTTGTGCCGGGTACGGGACCAAGTCCTGCTCTGGCTCTGCAATTTAAAAGGCAGTCGGAGCCGGACAGCCTGCCCCCTGGCTCCTACTGGGTTTTAAATTGCAGAGCCATGGCAGGGTTTTGTCCCACACCTGGCAAAAGCCAGAACCGAGCTGGGCTGCCTGCCCAGCTGGCAGCAGCCCCTGTGTGTGGGGGGCTGCAGCCGGGATTTGGGACTTCCTGCGCACAAGAACTGCTGCCATGAAGCAGCCCCTCCCACCACCTCCAGCCTCTGCTAGAGGCAGCATCAGGGGGCAGGGAATGGGTGGCACCGTGGAGCTGGTGGAAACCGGCGTTTAAGCCGGCTCCCCCAGCACCAGCTCCTGTTTCTCACCCCTCCCCCACCCCACCCGCTTATACAGAGGCAAAAAGGTGGGGGGAATGCAAGTAGTCAACTTGACTACCCAATAAGCATAGGCTTATTGGGTAGTCAACTACTCCTTTACATCCCTAATCCACAGAGATGGGCAGGAAGTTTTACAGTTGAATTGTATTTAGTGAATTGTGATCTATCTGGCTGACTGCCTCACGCTGTAGATACGTGACTCTGCTCATTCCAGAGTGCTCTCATCCAGGCTGCTGAACGTCAGCCATTCCAAAAGTAGCTGTATTCAAAAATGTTCACGCTCATCCAGGCTCACCTCCTGATTTAAGGCCTGCTCATTATTCCCTTAAAGAAAATGGTGCAGCCCACCAGCAGCGTTCGCTCTGCTGGGGTGAAGCAGCTGTCTCAGGAAAAAAATGCTTTGGAGACCAATTGAAGAGAAAGAGGAGGTGGGAATTTTCCTTCGTAGGTGAACCTTACAGAGATAATCACTAGCTGGGAAATTCCACCCGCCCAACTGACCCTTTCGACAGTCTGAATCAGCTCAATTTCTCTGTGGAAGGTTAAGGTTCAACCTACTCATCAGTGATCTGCAGAATCAATACTTCCCAGTGGAAACTGACATTCTCTGCCAAAAGAGCACAATATGACATATTGTCATCTGTTCAGCTCCTCAGTGGCTTTTGTCATTACTGTAATGTAGGAACAGGGTTCAAAGAAAAAACAATTTATACACAATAGATGACAAAAAGACCACTTCTTAAAAAGGCAGCAGAGAGGCTGGGCCTGAAATTGGGTCAGAGAACAACACTCATCCTTCAGCTCCACTCCTCACAAGGAATCTGTGTGAAAGGTAACAGTCCTTGGGAAGAGACAGCACAGAAAGGGATGGGCAAGGGTGAGCAATCCGTGCCCCTTAAGGATGCACCTATAGTGCACCCTTAACTCAAAATAAGCTACGCAATTTGAGCTACACAAATTGCATAGCTTATTTCAAGTTAATTTCGAAATAGCTTATTTCGTAATTTGGTGCTGTCTACACAGCGCCAAATTTTGAAATAAAATGCTATTCTGAAACGTCCCTTAATCCTCATGGAACAAGGTTTACCTGGACGTCAGATTAGCGAGCCCATTATATTTTGAAATAACGGGCTTGTTCAAAAAACGCACAATAGCTATTGTGGGATACCAGAAGTATCCTGAAATAGCGCCGCAGTGTAGACATACCCTTTAAGTGACATACGTCAACGGTTATTGGAAGAGCTGATTTATATGTTTAAATACTGCTTATTTTCTATTGATTTCATTCCGATTAATTGGCAAATCCTGGTTTGATTTCCTGTATTCCTAGTACAACATCTTTAGAGTCCATAGTGTTCCTTCTTCTCCCATTTAACTCTCAGTGGCAAAATACATGCTGGGAAGGACAATTGGGGTGCGTCTACACTGCACCCTTATCTCAAAATAAGATACGCAATTTGCACTATACAAATTGCATATCTTATTTCAATTCTTTTTCAGAATAGGCTATTACAAAATTTGGCACATCCACACAGTGCCAAATTTCAAAATAACACACTATTTCGAGACATCCCGTAATCCTCATGGAACGAGGTTTACAGGGATGCCGAAACAGCGCGTCCACTATATTTCGCAATAGTGGACATGTTCAAAAGACACAGGGTAGCTATTTTGGGATACCTCTGGTATCCTGAAATAGTCTTCCAGTGTAGATGTCCTCCATGACAGTTGCCTGAAACTTCCCTGAAGTGAGAGTCCAGGCGATGTTCTGGAGACATGACATAACACAACGCCCAAATATAAATACAAAAGCGAAATCCACCTGATGTAATTACTAAAAAGTGATGGAACAAGAACAGCCATTTGGTTCATCAAAGCTCACCGAGCTTTTCTATTTAATGTTCTGTTTCCTCCAAGAAGGCAGCTTATGATATACTAAATAACCTCAGTGCTGCTCTGCCTCAATGGCTTTGCCAAATGAACACATGCATTAGTCTGTAATGGGAGTGACTTAGACTATGTCTACATTACCAGGTTATTTCGAAATAAGAGACAGGAAATGGGAGCAGGTCCAATACCCTGACAAAGAGAGTTTGGAAATCATAATCCACTTGCTAAGAATTATGCCTCTAAACCTAGAATCTCATTGCTCCAGGCGGAGAAGTTAGCAATTTTCCAGCTTTTCATTTACCGTTTGGAAATCGATTTTTCAATAGTTCAGGCCTTTTAGTATGCCAGGCCACTGCTATTCTAAGGGCCTTTTCTAAGCGGTTCTGCTAGTTCCATTCATTTCACATTTTTAGACTGCTGTTTTCTTTGCTTTTCTACATTAAATTCCATTTGCTGTGCAGTGACCTGACATCTCTTTGATTTCCTTTCCCTGTCTGCTCTGCACTTGCAGGTGAGAGACAAGTAAGAAATCTGCAGCTGTTTTCTTTGTGTGGGTCACTTAGCCAGATTAGAAACACTGAAGGAAGCACTAACTCCTCTTCAGGCTTCAATCAATACTTCCTCCACGTTTGACATAAGTACTCTATTTTTAAGCAATCCATTGCCACGTGTTGTGCTGACTGCATGATCCCTTCAGCTTGAATAGAAACTTGGCAAGTAGGACTTAAAAAGTTTCCTGCAACTCCCTTATATTCTGTCAGACCAAGTTCCATCAGTATTTTGCCTTCTGTTTTGTGTGTGTGTTTCTGTGCACACATGCTTGCATTACTATGGGTGCAAGGGGAGAAAGAGCAAAGCTTGCAGAATAGAAAGGAAGTTTCTAAGTGAACTGTTGTTTTTCTGACTGCAGCAACTGAACAGCTTCCAGCCAGAATTTGCCTGTGCTCTTTGCATGCACAGCTAGTATTTACATTTCTGTACATTTGTTATAATCATCCCAAAAAGAAATGAAAATAGACATAACAATTATCTGATCCACAGTTTTCAAATGTGGGTGCCAAAAGCAGTATTGCCCATCCCACGCATTCAATAATTCTGTGTCAGGCTTACCCCCAAAATCATGAGATTGGTTGAAAAATAACAAGGCTTTTGACAAGAGTAACTGTTGTTGTTTTTATGGGCCTTCTGTAGCTGGAGACACTAAAGGTCATGTTTTCCTGCTTGTCTAGAAACTATTCAGATATTCACATGACTCCAGCAGATGAGGCTTTAAGAAAAAAAAACCCTCATGAGGTTGCAATAAAATCATTGTGCAAACTAGGCAACTAAGAGCCAATTTATCAAAGGTATTTAAGTACCTAAAGATGCAGAGAGGTGCCCAGTAGGATTTTCAAAAGCATCCAGGTGCCCAAGTGTTACATTCTGATGCACCCCAGAGCAGCAACCCTCTGAGACCCATGCAGTCTTTCCATTTCCTTGGGAATGGTACAAACCAGATTTACAGTGTACTGTGCCAATACACATCAGAAAACCTTCAAACTCTCTTGACACAAAAGGTATCCCATTATCTCAAACAAGGTTTCAAATAGGCCAAACATCGCAAATGAAGTGGCTAGGCATGACATTTAAGGGGTCTTGTGAAATTACTAATGCAAAGGGGTAATGTGAGTAATAGTCCACAATAATCAACTGTGCGCATGCAGTGCAGTTGAGGGACCAGTAATATCCACTGCAATTCTTTGACAAGACTATAAATACTGGTGTCAAAGGATCCAGAGAAACAGTCATTCCACTCACTGGGTGATCTGAGCATGTCTTCACACCTTGCTCAAAGTCTGAGTACACCCCTGGCCACCAAGCATAACTGTGCAAAAACCCCTTCATTTATTTAATTCCCAAATGCCTTTCTGGAGCCACATCCAGGATTTCTTCTCACAATGCTGCTGGGATGATCCCTTGGGTACCTGAATCTACATAAGTATCTACATAAGATACCCAAGCATCTGCATATGACAAGGAGCACATGTCTTTATTGTGAACTAGGAACCCAATTTTGTAGAATGTAGACCAAGTTCTCTTAAAGACCGAGTCCGTCCAATTTGTTTGTACATGTGATCAGCTTGCACAAATCATCATCTTAAAGAGTGACATCTATGGTCTGCCCTTAATCAAATGGCATATCTTTCAGCAAAAAGTTCTCTGCCATTTCTGCATAGAAAGGTGCCAACCCAGAAGAATGACTAAACACAGCATTTCTTTGAGATGTATCAAATTAAAGTCATTCTGCTACAACTGAATAATCCACTGCTGCAGCATCATGCTCAGTAGGTTAAGGGCCTTACGAAAGAAGTCCAGAATAGGCAAATGACCAGTTTCTAAAGTAAACTGTCTTCCCACTAAATAAAGGAAGAGGACAACAGCAAAAGCCCTCATCAAGAAATCTAGCTCGATCTGGCAATGCGTTGCTTCCATAGGGGTGAGAGTTCAGGATGCCACATATAAATGGCCATCCGTCCTTGGCATAACCACACCTAGACTTTGATTGCATGCATCAGTTTGAATCATTATGGACTTCCTTGGATCAAAATAAGCTCTGGATTGGATCCAGCAGAGGGCTTGACCCAGGGTTTCAAAAGCCTGCTTTGCCTCTTTAATCCAAATGAACACTCCTTGGCCCTGGGTTAAATCCCACAGCAGCTTGGCAAAGATAGGGCAGAGCACATATACTATATACTAAGCTAGGCTAAGGAGTGATCAGGCATTTATGGTAGAGTAGCAACAGCTTGTAGCTGTTCAGATGGGAGGTTCATGCCATCGGCCAATGGAGAATACCCTAGAAACTCTTCAGCATCTTTTGCAAAACTGCACTTTGCCACATTCAATTTTATACTAGATTGTTAAGCATTTAGTTAGCACCTAGTCTGGAGAGACTACCAGACCCTGTAAGGGTCTTGGAAAAGATGAGAGAGTCATCTGGAATAGCAACATGAACCCCGGATATTATCAAGAAGCTGAGAAACCACTGTCTGAAATACCTCAGAAGCAAAGACTAAACCAAAAGAGAGTTGTTGATAGCAGTACTTCATGAAATCAATAACAGATGTGAACTTCCAGCCATTGATATTTGTCAATAACTGGACTGAACACTGGCAATTGAAACTACTTGTTTCACATATTTATTAAGTGCCTTTTAGTCTATCCAGAGTTGAATGTTGTCTTTCTTCTTGTAAAAAATCACGGGTGAGCTACAATCCATGGATCCCTCCCACTCCTGGATTATACCAATATCTTTCATGCACTGCAGTTCTGCTAAGATCTTGTCTACAAACGCAGGAGGCACGTGACGTGCAAGCAGTAGAAAGGGCCAAGTATGAAACCAGCTATGGACAGTACTTGTGTCACATGGATAGAACTCATCATGGTTTCTCTGAACTGTCCATTGGGTATCTCCTTTTATTCTAGTAGCATAGCCACACCCAAGATATCCTATGCAAGTTCATGCATAATACCAAGCCATAGGCATAGATTGTAGGACAATAATGGGAGCAGCATTTGCAGCAGCACCTTTAACAATATAAAACTTAGTAGCCAAGACTACATCTTTGTAGGGCACAGAACATAGTGTCACCCACTGTCTGCCAAGCATACAAATTCCAAGTTTTTATTACCACTGTAGTCAGGCAAAAACCCTGATTGTGAACTAACTCAGCAGAACCACTCCTAAGGTGTACCATTGATTTCCATGATTTAGGATTCCAGCTCCAGCATTTTGCCACATGAGATCTTACTAAAGTCATCACCAAGGTCCCTGGTAAAGGTGGTCTCATGCAGCCTATGTTCACAGTGTGCATGTCAGTACACACTTACTGTGACCCTGTGAAGTACCACATCAAGTAACTTGAAGAGTTTTCCTTCCCACAATCCTAGCACTTATCAGTTCTAGCCAAGCAGGCAAGGAGAATGACCAGGAGACTTGTACTCTCACAGGGGACAAAGCGAGGAACTGAGATCTTTCACTGATCATGCTGGGATATGGGGGTAGGTAGTGTCATGTGACTCTGGGAGATGGAAATAAGAGGAGCAGCTGGCAGTTTAAATGTAGACCCAAATGTAGCAGCAGTCTGAGAAATAGAAGCATTTTCGATGGAAGCCCTCTCCAATGCCTCACTCTTAGCAACCACGGAATCAAAAGTTAGCATTCTAGAATCTTCAGCCAGCAACCATTTGCCCAGTTGGTCACTGGCTATGCCAGGCATAGAAACATCTCTGAGCATGATTATCATAACTGCCCCAAATTCAATCCTGGACCAACCGACACAAATGCCACACAAACTCATGTATGAGTTCGTTGGCCTCCCAGCAAGCTTCAGACAACTTTTTCCTTTGATAGAACAGAAACTATGCTAAAAATACTCATTGAAGAGCTGCATAGCCATTATCTAAGGAGGACCTGGGCTTGGGAACTCCAAAAATATCAGTTCCATTACAACCTAGGCTGCTCTGCAGCAAAGGTAATATAGCAGCATGGGAGAGTTACATGATCTGTACAAAGTTCTGGAAATTCCGAATAAAGTATCACCTGTCAATAGCCGAAGGATGTGCAGGCAGCTCGGACTGTAGAACAGAAGCACTCATTGCCAAAATGTTATGCTGTGATGTACCACAGAACAACAATCCCAAAAACATACCCAAAATATAAAGCAAGACATGAAGGTAGGTTGTCAGTCAAAATGCACACTAACCAGGTACCGGTTAGAACAGCATCAGTCTGAACAAAGCATAATAAAGTCCAAACAGCAGATATGTAGCAGCAGGCCCTAAGTAGCTGCATACACCCCACATCATCCATGTGCAGTGCACACACTTGCACAGAGGAATAGGAACTGGATCATTGAGTTGAGAGAGCAGAAAACGAACAGGAACCAGGAATAGGGAGCAGGAAGGTAACACACTCTCACCATTCATCACACTAAGAAACCTGAGAAAATCCTGCTAAGCACGAAGATAAGGTCAAGGAGAGATCTGATAACAGTTGATAAGTACCTACAAATATTTCGGTCTAGCAAAGCATAACAAGCTCCCACAACTGGAAGCTGAAGCTAGACAACTCCAGACTGGAAATAAAGCACAACTTTTTTATTAGCCATTGGAACAGTTTAACAATGGCGGTGGTGGATTCTCCATCACTGGCGATTTCAAAATGAAGAATAAACATTTTCCTAGAGGATATGCTCTGGTTCAGATGGATTATTTTCAGGAAATCCTATAGCCTGTGTTACACACGAGAGCAGACTAGATCAGTGGTTCTCAACCAGAAGTATACATACCCCAGGAGATATGGCACAGAGATCTTCCTGGAGAATATCAGCTCATCTAGATATTTGCCTAGGGTATGTCTATATAGCAGTCTATTTCGGAATAACATTCGTTATCCCGAAATAATGTTCTGTGCATCTTAACAGCAAGCCGGTTATTTTGAAATACATTCAAAATAATGGGCTTGTTATTCCAACGTCCTGTAAACATCACTGCATGAGGGTTAAGGGACTCGTCGGAATAGCTCTCTATTTCAAAATAGCACTGTCTAGACAGCGCCAAATATCAAAATACGCTATCTTGAAATAATCTACGCAATTTGGGTAGCTCAAATTGCATAGCTTATTTCAATCTACACACTACTGTGTAGCCATAACCCTAGTTTTACAATAGGCTACCTAAAAAGCACTAGTGAAGTCAGTACAAATGAAAATTTCATACAGACCATGACTTGTTTATACTGTTTTATAGCTCATACACTGAATTGTAAGTACAAGATTTATACTCCAATTGATTTATTTTATAATGCTATGGTAAGAATGAGAAAGTCAGCAATTTCTCAGTAATAGTGTGCTGTGATGCTTGTATTCTTATGTCTGACTGTGTAAGCAGGTCATTTTTAAGTAAAGTGAAACTTTAGAGTACATGAGGCAAATCAGACTCCGGAAGGCAGCACGGTGGTCTGGAAAGATTGAGAACCACTTGATTAAATGATTCCCTTCTGGCCTTGGAATCGATAGGTACATCTACATTGCCTGTGGCACCAAGCCACCAGTCTAAGTCGGGAAACTGGGGCAAGTGGGGTTCATGCTACAAATAACTGTATCAATCAGTGTTTCCCAAATGGTGTTCCGCAGAACCCCAGGGTTCCGCGAAGTGAAAATAGGGGTTCCACTAGAAAATTCCATTACAACCTGAATTATTGTAATGGAATGGAATTTTCATTCATTTATGAATTTTATTGAAAACAATTTTCATTTGTGTTTGCCACGATAAGTGTCCCTGTGTAATGCCAGCTTAGCCAGAGAGTGGGGACGATGATGTCACTACTCAGCGCTGTGTGCACAGTCAGTCAGGGGTTCTGCAATATACTTTATCATTCAAAAGGGTTCAGTGGCCAAATAAAATTGGGAAGCACTGATGTAGATGTTGCAGCTCAGGCTCTGAAGCCCTGGGAGCAGATGGATGTCAGAGCTCAAACTCTAGCCCCACCCCCAACTGCAAAGTGCTGTCTACATAATTATTTTTACAGCCCTACCATGACCACCAATAGCCCAAGTCTCCTGACCAGGGCTGGAAGGCTCTCTCCTATGGGCAGTCTGGGAGCATTGTAAACATCCCCTATGAAACTATTAATATACTATCCACAGGGGTTGTTTAACATCTTGGCTTTAAGAAGCAAAGAATCTCTGAGCTGCATTGTGCTGTCCCCTTTAAAAGCTTTACAGATATATTAAGGAAAATGATGTCAGCTCTAATCAGAATTGTGGGTTGATGGGTTGAGGGTTTTTAGCCCTGCCTTGCTCTATTAGTCCAGCCTGGGTAGCTTTCCTAAATAACTTTGTATATAATGCCATGTCCAGGGCTTTACCTCTTGGCATCTTAAGTCAGCATTTCTGACAGTAAATACTAATGTCAAATGAAATGCATCATGCAAATTAGCACTTAGCTTTGGGAGCAAGAAGGTCATGAGCAAATGTTTCTTAAATGCTCTGTGGCTATGTCAACTTCAATTTGAAGAAAGTGAGTTTCCTCCACAGCATTACCCCCTCCCCCTTAGTTCCTGGATCCTACAGAAGAGAAGAGTCAAGCTAGGAATGGGTCCAAGAGGGAAAAGTTACATTGTGAGCCCTGTTGTGCAGCCTGAGACCATTTGTGAAGACTCCTGCCTTTAGACAAGGAGCAGGGGCATCAGAAGGCATCAGGAAGAGCAGAGCACTCATGCAGATGGTGTTTGGCTTCTTGGAGGCTGTATGCAGGGGAGTAGGAGAGAATCCTCTGCTTCTTTTAAGGAGGGCACCCCTTCCTATCAGACTCCCAGATTTTCTCTGCCAGAAGAATTCTGGAGGAAACTGAGTTTTGTTTTCCTTCCCCTGCAATCCTGCCATGGATTTTCTGATGGCAAGGATTTATCTGGGCCTCTTAGTTCCTTCCCTCTGCTCAGACTTTTATATTACTCACTATCTCACAGGTATGTCCACTTTTTTGCAACTTCTCAACCATTCTAACTTATTCAGCATGAACAATGGATATTTAAAATGCTGTCCCAAAATTTGTCCTCCCACATTTTTCTACCTAAAGTCAATGTAATTGCTTGCATGTGTTTTTTGGGGAAGGCAGGGGAAAGAAGAAGCAATGATCCAATTTTTTAAAATAAATTTTAAAATGCTATGTCAGCAGCCACTTCATCAGCAACCATCTATAAACAAACCCAGTGTAAGAGGGAATGAAAGAGAAACAAACTCAGGACAATATTTTGCACTCAGATCTGCAATACAAATCTCTACTGAATATTCTGCTCCCAGTGTTCATGCACTGTACCAGCAGGTGTTTCTTATGTCCTCAGGACCTGGTGTTGTGAGCCTTTACTCTTGTGAGCAGTCCCTACTCTCAAGATGTATTCAGTTGGGATTATTTGCATATGGACCGCTCATGTGCATAAGGATCTGTGGGACTGGGCCCATAGGAATCTGTTATTCTTGGTGGTGAGCTCAGTGTGCCAAAACACTTAAGTATGTGCTCAGTCACAAGCAGGGTCGCGTCCCTTTTGCAGAAAGATTTCATTTTCAAACTCCCAAGAAGTTATTATAAACAGGGAGTAAAAAAAAAAGTTATTTTATTGAATTCCATTGTTTTGCACAATTTAGCTAGCACCTTTCTTGGTTTCTTCTGTTGTAACCTGGAATGTAGCACTATCAGGGAACCAGAAATCCACCTTATGCTAACTCAGGAAGGGGCAGTAAGAGTCTAACTAGTGAACCATGTCCAGCCTGTGGTCTGCTGATTGCTCACCCCGCGCTAAACTCACAAGAATTAATCGTCAAACAGGATGAGACACCAAACAAAACCCCCAGCAAGACCACTGAGCAAACATGAATTTATTTGGAAGCACAACATTAAACCCCTTCTCCCATTTCTAGCCCCAAATTACGATAGCTTGTGGGTGGCTTTTCATGCTGCAGGTGGCTTTCTCAGAAGAGCAGCCACCGGACAAGATGAAGCAATAAGTGAGGGCATGCTGTGGCACACTGATGTAGTAGCAAGCAAGAAAACAAATAAATAGGATTCCTCCTGGGACAAACTAATGTAGATAAAAGGTTCCTTTCTTGTGTCTGTGGTACTGGCATTTTGACACATGCAGTGCCGCCTGTTGCATAGTAAAGATTTTCTTGATGTTATTAGTAATAAAAATACTCTTTGTCTCACTGTTGTTGACAAGTCTAGCACTTCTTTCATTTTTCCCTCCCCTAGGTTTGTACAGATACAGTAGGTGCTGCCTAATACGGCTCCGCTCCACAGGAAGCCATCATGTTTCCAAAGACAGAAACAAAAGTACAACACTGAGGTGAGAACAGATTGTTTCCAGTTTCACTTCACACACTGAATACTTGAACTTCTTGTAGCTTGTATCAGCATAGGGGTTGTTTTTGTCAAGGCTTCTCCTTTCCAGGAGCAAGGATACATGCAGATTTAATTTAAGAAGCCTTTGCAGACAGCTCCCATTGATGTCAATGTCAGCACTGGGGGTGGAACCAGGGTAAAGCGCAGGACAGAATTAGAGCCGAATTTGGAAATACAGTGAATCCTCTTGTGCTCATTTGTCTTCTTCAGTGCAACAGAATGTAGCCCACGGGGCGCGGTATGCAGCTCACAACCTGAGATCACTTCCCCTAAGTCCTTTGCAAAGCCTGCAGGTTATGGGACAACAGGAAGAGGCTGGGGAGAAAGGCAGGAGTGATACAGCAAGATAAAGAGTTTACGACACAGCACTAAGGAGTAAAGAAGGTTTCGCTGAGTATTTATTTTATACCATACTAGAAGATTTATCCAGAATTGCTCGGGTCCTTAACTCAAATAAGTTTTGTTTTTCTTCATTTAAACCATTGCTCTGGGTTGAAGCTAGGGATGAGGGATTCAGTTTGCAGGCTGCCCCAGGGAGAGAGGACAATCCCAGTCCTTTCTCACCACAGCAGCTTTGGAACAGGTGGGAAGCACCTCTCCATAGCCACTGCAGCGGGCTCAGCTGGAGGAGGGATTCATGTCCCCCAGCTGGGAAAGAGTCAGACAGACACAGACACACAAACAGACAAACTCTCTGAAATATATAATAATTAGCAGTCCTTTTCTCCTCCCCTACCCCTGCTAGCCCAATGGAGTTACAGTTGTCCCAGTCCCCATCTCTGGCCACTTGCTGTCCCCTTTGGTAATTCTGGAGTATAACTCCCTCCTAACAGACTCCTCCCTTTCCACTGTATGAGGAAAAATCAAATTCCAGGCACATCCTATTATCCTGACACAACCAGGCTCTGACTTTGCTTTTTTGATACGGGGAAGCTGCATACCAAATTTGGTGGTCCTAGCTCTTAACTGTTGAGGAGGAATTCTTGAACAAATGGACTCAGAGATGGATGGACAGACAGACAGACAGACAGATGCATATTTCTAAAATATACACAGTATGATATCTATCTCTGTATATACCTCTAAGATCCAGCCCTATAAGTGGGTCTTATTGTTCATACAGGATTTAGCACAATGGGCTGCCTATCTTAACTGAAAGACTCTGGATGCTACTGTAATACAATTAATCATTAGTGATAACAGTGAGATGAGCAGAGATAATGCAGTATCACTCAGAACTCAGAAGGGTGTGAGTGGAACCAGGCACCCTCCGAATCCCACCAGGAATGACTTCAATAGGAATTCATGCAGATACAATAGTCACCTGCCTGGATTAGATTGCTGTTTCAGAGTCTTTGTTGGGAGGAGGGTGCTTTCTTTTTTTACTTAAAATATTCTGGACTTGCTTTCCAAGCAGCAGAAGTTGACAAATTAAACACATAAATCACACATAAAATGTGGCTCCAGCTTTGAAGGATTATGACAATTTAAGGCAGATGGCAAAATCAGAGTTAGATCTTCTTTCAGCACCCAGCCAGAACAGATGCAATATATAACAAAGCTATGTCTATCCTAGCATTTTTATCAGTACAACTTTTGTCAATCAGGGATGTGAAAAAACACACCCCTACCCAACATTATGTTTCACCAATGAAAGTACCGGTATGGATAGCACTATGCTGGCAGAAAATACTGTCCTGCTGACACAGTTACCAGTAGTTAATGCCTAACTGCTGTTACCACTGCTTGTTGGAGGTGGTTTAATTATTCTGGCAGAAGAACTCTCCTACCAGTATAGAATTGCTACACAAGAGACCTTACAGCAACCCAGTTGAAGCAGTACAGCTGTGCCACTGTAAGATCTGCAGTGTAGACACAGCCTGAGGGTCATACTGCAACAAACACATACTGCTCCTTCAGAAAACCTAGAAATGCTACGTCTCTCGTGTCACTGCACATTTCATTGCAGCAAACATAACGAGTGACAACTGCCAAGGTAAATCAGTAATGCTGCATAAACGCACATAGGCAGTAAAAAGGGAATGGCAAAAAAGCCAGTATATCTGACATTCCTAACTCCTAACAACATCATGCCTTTAAAAGGAGCATCTTCAAATCCTTCCCACTCCAGGATTGTTGTTTGTGAGGGATAAAACAGAGAGGCAGTAACTCCCATTGAAACAGTTTCCTGCTTCTCACTGCAGATAGGGAAGATACTAAGTTAATTAAAAATTGTTACAAGGGCAGCATTCATGAAGCCTCTTGTAGTATTAGGAATAATACTGTTACCATTCCTAGCTGGCTTTCGTCAGGGTTATCTGCAAGTCACTCCATGTTAACTCATACAATGCTTAGACATGAGAGTAAAGTAACTCAGACTATTCTGAACTGTCCAAAGTTGTAGGCAGGAAGAAAAAAGTATAGGAATAATGTATCAGCGAGTATAAAAATAGATCTTCTTGAGGCATGATCTGTCCTTGGGTGAAAAAAATGAATTGGCTGTTATTGGACCCTACAGCGTTTTCATTTTTCTAAATAATTACAGTATATTCTTTATAGCATAGGTGGATATGTTTACAGAAGTGTTTCTGGGCATTCATTCATTGGCTCATTCAGATTTAATGAACAAAACAAATGGGATGTAAAGTATTAACTGTGTGTAAATAATTGTGTTTGCTTTTATTCCGCTTGTGACAGGCAGAATTTCAAAACTAAATCTGCACTGGAGAAAGTCTTGCTCAAGAAAGATAAATCACACACTGGGCTTCTGTGGTAATGCCAAGAATTTGGGCAGCTGAAATGAAGCGGCAAGATGTATGCTAAAAATGTAGTTTAAAACAGAGAGGCACACTCCATGGAATTGTCCATTTAAATTAGGAATCTTCAGACCATGAGCTCCAAGGCACCCAAAGCAAGTTGGCATTAAAGTAGATTATTCACAAAGCGCTGCAGCTATCAACCTGCAAGAGACTATGTGGCACTGCTGCTTTTAAACCCCTGGAACAAAAGATCAAAGACTGCATCAATAGAGCAGGAAATTCAATGGCAGGGCAAATAACTTCTGCTGTGCAAATAAGATTTTCCAGAACTTAATTTAATAATTTATCCTTTTTGACACGAGTGCACTAGAGTCAGAAAAAGTGTGAGAAAAGCAGGGTACCTGAATCAATGACAGACTGATGAGAACTATTTAGAGAACATGGCCTCACAACATGGCCTCACTCTAATGAACACAAATATCCTCTTTTCTGACACTATATTTCAGTGTTTCAGTTTTCAAAGATGTGCTCAGCACCTTTGCACAGCATCTTTGAAAAATGGGCTCTGCACTCATGATTGGGTATTTGAAATATGAGTATTGCTGTGTAGTGAAACAGAATGACCTCCCTCCAGACCTTATAATGAGGGACCCCTCCCTTCAAGTCACTTGTCCCCCACACCGCCTCACTGGAATACCCATTGGGGGTGGGACAGGAACTAGGGGTATGTCTACACTACAGAGTTTTGTTGGAAAAATGGCCATTTTTCCGACAAAACCTGAGTTACATCCACACTGCAATCGTGTTCTTTCGAAAGAAAATCGAAAAAACAGAGGGGTTTTTCTGACATTGGTAATCCTCTTCCTACAAGGAAAACGTCTTTTTCCAAAAGAGCTCTTTCGGAAAAAAGGCATGTGTGGACGGGGAAGAGGGAGTTCTTTTGCAAGAAGAGGAAAGAGGAAAAAGCACAGGTGCCCTGATGATGGCCATTCCGCTCATCACAGATTACATGCGAGATAGCGTCCATTCGTTGTGAACGCTATCTGTCAAAAAAGCAGATGGCTTTTTCGATGCGCTTTTACAGTGTGGACGCGCTCTTTCGGAAGAAGTTTTTTCAGAAGATCTCTTCCAGAAAAGCTTCTTCCGAAAGAACCCTGAAGTGTAGACATAGCCTATAAGAAAAGAGTCCTGGAGGTCAGTTGATGCTGGAATACCCCTGCAGGATCCTCGTCTAATAGCAGAACCAAACAGCACCTACTGAGCAAAGAGATAGAGGGTGCTGAGGAGTGGCTGAAGTGGCTGCCACCTGACTGCAAGGTGTGAAAACCGAGTCCCCCTCAACAGAGCAAAATGAACTAAGTGGAGTGGGAAGTAGCCCAGGGCAAGCAGACTTCAATCCCGTTGTGCTGCCAGGAAGTAAAGTACTGTGTTTCAGTGATCTCCCTGACTTACACGATGATGGGACCACCAGCCACAAGTAGAACCATGAGCTGGGACTTGGTGAGTAGGGAGGGACCAGATCCCTCTACTCCTATGCAGCCAACCCCACCCCTGAGCTGGTGGCCTACTCACCTGAGGCCAGAAGGTCTTTCTATAGACTGTTATATCACTAACTGCTCTAGCCAGGAGCCCTACATCATTGCTTGCTGCCAGCCCTTGTTGGGAGGCTTAGGGATAATGTTTACTTATTTCTTTGCCCCTGCTAGGGGATCAGAGCCCAGGCTGTTGACTGTTGTTTGCCCTGCGAAGAGGCTGCGGGCCATTGACTACAGATTTCTGGACACAGTAAGGCAGAGGGGCCTCCCTCCTCCCTGGACAGAGATGAATTGTTAACATAAGGACAATCTTCACACAAGAAATTATCTATCCTGGACAACCCTATGAGCTGGCAGTATATGATGGAAAGGGAGCTTTATTTTTGAGGTAAAGAGCCATAGGCTTTGATATTAAACACTCTGAACCACTTGACCATGATTCTAACCATTATCAAATGCCAACAGGACTGTCTTCCTGAAGAAGTGACTCTGGCCTAGGGTGTTTAACCACCATTCCATGGGAATCTCTCCTCTCTCCTGTTCCTTCCTCCCCTTCCTGCTGCCTTGCACACAACCAGCACCTTCTTCAGCAGCCTGGGATGCTCTTAGGAGAAAACTACAAATTTAGAGTCCAGTGCTGTCCCACAGCCTATCTCCTAGTCAAGGGATCCCCATTCTGAGCAGAAAGGGGATCTGCTGCCTTTCTGGCACCATCACTTCCTTCAGCCCCTGCACATTTTCTTTATGAAGTCTGTGGTGTGCGCTGGAGGAGGAGGCAGAGTATGGACAGCTCAAGCAGTCTGGAATTCATCCTGCCCCAGTGAGCCTCCTCTGCATTGCCCAGGTTCTGTGCTGAGGGCTGGGGACCGAGACTGGGTGGGCAGTGGCTGAGAACCACATCATCCAAACAGGAGTGACCCTAGATGAGCTGCTGGCAACTGGCGCCCTAGGTGAAACGCGCAATCGGTGCCCCCGCCTCAAAAGCCCTCAACAGCCATTTTTCTTGGTGCCCTAGGCGACCACCTAGGTCGCCTGTATTGATGGGCTGCCACTGCATCCAAAGCATACTCCCACAGATATCGCCCTGGAATACATCCAGCGTCCCATGGTTTGCCACAGTCTAGGAGGGGAGTTCTGTTTCAATGGAGCCACAATACTGGGAAGTTTGGTGAAGCACTGAAGGCCAGAGCATGGATTATCTGGCTTCATGGAGATCCCTTTGGTTTGTGGGTGGGATTCACATTCTCTCCCATAATGGGGTCTCTCCCTAATGTGAGGAAAGGGGAAAGAACTCCAAATGGAATGCCCACAGATCTTCCCTGCTGGCTTTAAAACAGGGGGGTTGAGTGAGGTGAGGCCTTCAGTGAGAGTTGAAGGTGTTCAGCATCTTCAGTTCATTAGTTTGTGAAGACCTTGGGCCCAGTTCTCTATTGCTTTGCATTCTGTGTAGTCATTTAGTCCAGTGCACAGTGACTGCCAAGTGAGGTGGAGTGCAGTGAGGAAGGGCATGGAAGGATATATACTGCCAACACGTCAGACTGTAAATAACTACCAAAAGTGCAATGGAGTGAAAAAACCTGGCCACTTGTCTGCTTCCATGTCTGTACTGTGCCAAATATAATTTCAGTGCTATAAAAATACACAGGAATAATAAAAATAGCCAAAAATCTATTGAAACTAGACCATGAAAGCCAGAACACCATCAGCTCCTGCTGTCCCAAAAAGGCAAAAGTTGCAAATCCCCCCCCCCCCCCCAAAAAAAAAATCCCCACCCTTTCTTGGATGTTTCTGAAACTAGGTGTCCAGCCTGGTGTGTTATTAGCCAAGCCAGCAGGAATTAATTTAGACTTGGAAAATTATTGTTTTCCAGCAGTTCATTACTGAATCCCTGAGACACTGACCGGAAGAGATCTGGTAACCAAAGAGCTAAATCTGTTTACACAGGATGTCTCCAAAAGCATATTCTAGCGGATGGAAGACATGTAGCTGAGAGGACTCAGCATTCTACAAAAAAGACCAACTTTAAAACAGGAAATTACTATATTTGCTGGAAAACTGAAACACCTGACACATGACAGTGACTTATTACATGATGGTATCTATTTTTTGGTCCTTCTGCCCATTGTGGTTTATAGCAGTGCTTAAAAAAATAAAATAAATGGCAGGTAGCCCTCCCAAGTCAGGGCAGAGTTTACTTCTTAAATCTTCTCAGAAGTACAAGAGCCAAGGATCAGGGGGAAATCACCGGGCCCAACATATTTGCTGGGTTTTTTTGGGGGGGGGGGCGGGGGAGTCGCTTATTCTAGAATGCTTATTTTTAAAAGGATATTACAGTAAAGCTTCAAAACAGCATATTACTGCAGTGGTTAGATATTTGTACAAATATTTTTCCTGTTTTCCTACCAAACTTCTCAGTTCCTTCCCTAAGGGAAAACCAACGGTTTTTCCTTGTGTAACTGTAATGGGTGCCAAGAATGGATACTGACCCCTCCCACATGCATTGTGTTTAACCAAGTTAATTAGGGTCAGAAAACAGGTCTCTTGCCAGCATACTTTGGTGTGTCACACCAAAGTGGGTGACAGGGGAGGGATCACATGAGGATTACCTGTGATCCCTCCCTCTGGGGCATCTGGTATTGGCCACTGTCAGCAGACAGGATACTGGGCTAGATGGATCTTTGGTCTGACCCAGTATGGCCATTCTTATTAGTCTTGGTCTTACACATATTCCTTTAGTTCCACATTTCTGCTAGCCTTACAATTTATAGGATGTGTCTCCTGAATCTAAACCCTCTTAAACTATGTGGCAAGAGTATATGGAAAACAATCTGGTTCCACTGTGGACCAAATTCTGTTCTCAGTTACCTTGGTGTAAAGCCAGAATAAGTCATCAATGAGAAGAGTGTGGGCCAAAGTCGGCAACTTTGGTTACAGCTCTGTGCTTGAAGGAAAACCAGCCTTTTGCCACTCGCGGGCACTACTATGATGAATCTTTGTCTGCAGTAAGTAACCCTAACCAGGCTGAGACACCAATCCTACAAGCACACATTTGTGCTTAACTTTGAATGTGTAAGAAATCCCACTGAAATCAGTTTCTGTGTAATGTTAAATACATGTGAGATTGGGGTCTAATATAGCAGCACAGAAAAGAAAAAGCTTTACTTCCTTTAAGCATACACTCTCAAACACATTTAAATAAGTGAAGTCAACTTTGACTACCAACTAGTTCAGTCCTTATTTCTGAAGTTAGATATATGCTTATGGATGAAAGCTTTGATCTCTGATAAGTGAGCATTTTGGACTAAGTATATAATGTTAATTTAAAAACAACATTGTAATGAAAACACATGACAGCCCTCATCCTGTTCTGCTGCAAGAAGAAATTATGTGATTACAGTGTATCTTAGTTCAGCTTGTTTTTTCATCAGGTAACCTTTGCCTATAAATATTAGGTTCACAGAATGTAGAATCAATTTTTGCAGTGATGACAAACTAAAGCAGAAAAAACAGCATTTATGTGCAGCCTGCCTTTGGGTAGTTTGACAATGCACAAATTAGCTCTGACCCTCTGGGCTCTGACTTCAAACATTTCCTTTCAAATGTTTCCACTGCTTCAAGTATGCTGTGACACACTTGGAATTTGATCTCTCGATGGGTGGTTATTTCTTTAACTTTGTCCCTCCATACAGAAAAATAGACCCTTTTAAAAGCAATGTGTCCTTGAGTTACAGTGTGCTTGGGAGAAGGATTGGTTTCATTTTGTTATGTGCTTTAGGGCCAGATTCCACCACTTTTATTCACTCTAAAAATACCTCTACAAATAGCTCTGGAGAAAACAAATTAATGCACTTTGTCTTTTCTATGGTTAAATGTAAGGCACATTGCTGAAGCTGGATTCTTTTTTGTGTCACATGGAATTGTTTCTTCAAATGGCCACGTTCTTCAAACAGTATGAGCTTACTTAGCACAGACCAGTATAAGGTATAGTGGAGTTCAAGGCAAGAGATGTTCTATTAACTGTTGCTATGTTTTGCTTTGTGGAGTTCAAACAAGACATATGCTCTTAGCAGTTACTTTGTTTTCTGGAGCTTTGAAAGGGTTTTCTTTGGGTCAAAAGACTCTGAACATATATGCTGGAAGCATCATGACTAAGTGTCATACTTTGGCTAGATGTTAGGGACATTTATAAAGGACTTTATTTTATTGTGATCTGATTGTTGCTTCTCTTTCCTGGCTACTAAATGGCACAGGTGTAAGATGATTGTTTTCTTGGGGGAAACAGATTATCAATAAGATTAAACAAACAACATATAATAATGCTTTTGTTTTCAAGCAACAACCCTGTACAGTGTGCCTCTGTGTTCCTCCTGCTCATTCCTGTAAAGCATGATATATTTTCAATCTATGATTCCTGGGTTCACTCTCCATTCAGAGCTTCAGCACATCTCAAGCTGTTCGCTTTGAATAAAAAGCTTCTCAAAACAGAAAACTCTAGTTAGCCCTACTTGTGACATTAAGATAAGGAATCCCTCAAGGGGTGCCCATTCTTATCAGATACATTATGTGCTTTGCAGGCTAAATAGGAAATTAAGTAGCATTCCATGTACACGTGTTATGAACATGTGTTCCCTGCTAGACAGGACTTTCCATTGGCACATTAAATACAGCTTTTATACGTTAGCTACACTGAGCCCTATACACTTGCAGAATACAGAGTGTCCCCGCTATAAATTGCCCCGGTATACACTGGTTACACACTAACGTTGTTGACACTTGTAGGAACTGATGCATTATAAGTCCTCCCATTCCCCATTCTTATGTCACGCCAAAAAAAAAACCCCACAATTTGCGCAAATGGAAGTCAGCCATGGGGAAAAAAATTCCCCCGTTTTACATTGTTTTGCTATTCATCCATGTGTTTTGAAACATATTTGGATGTATAGGGAGGATGCCCTGTAGCACATCTCTCACGAGAGCAACTAAATTAATGGTATTCCCTTTTATCATAAATACAGAACATTACTACATTGTAGGAGGTGGCTATCAGTCCAGTACTTATCTTCTGGTATAATGAGCTCTCTGTGATACAGTGGTTTTTTAGGGTGGGTTTTTTTCCATGCCAAATGACTGCACTAGGAAAGTTTGTACCCTAGGGGAGCATCAACACAGCACTAAACTCAAAATAAAATACGCAATTTGCACTATGACACGGGTAGACACTCTGAGGCGTTGTCTACACTATAGCCTTTTTGCAGAAAAACATATGCAAATGAGGCTAAGCGTGGAATATTGCCATGCCTCATTTGCATAATTAATGAGTGCCCGTATTTGCCTAAGAGGCTTTTGCACAAAAAGGAGCTGTATACACTGCTCCTTTTTGCACAAAACCCCCTGTTGTGCAAAAGCCGTTCTTCCGCATTTTTTTCTGGAAGAATGACTCTTGCGCAAGAGGGGGGTTTTGCGCAAAAACGGGCGCTCATTAATTATGCAAATGAGGCATGGCATATTTCACGCTTAGCCTCATTTGCATATGTTTTTCTGCAAAAAGGCTATAGTGTAGACATAGCCTAAGAGAAAAACTAGGGAAATTATTCACATTGGCCTTGATTCTCCATTGACTTACCCCTTATGCCAAGTGGATATACAGTGAGTTCTACCCTTGGGATTTAGGAGCACTCTCTGTCCTGCTTGTGCCTATATAAATGACTAAGCAAATGTAACTCTGATAGGCAAAATCAAACTGGGATCTCTGGAGGTTTGTGCATGATGATGAACCTCTGCTACATGATCTAAAAGCCACCTGGCTTTTAGCTAATGCTATAGAGCGGATTCTGTTATCTCTGTATTATCTATTAGTGCTACTAGATGAGATAGTACACCACCCTCAGAAGGTGTGTGGGTTGCACAGGACAGTGGAGAATCAGGCTTTATTTAATCCCAACCTCACATAGATCTGTGGAAGACACTGCAAAGAGTAAAATAGTTAAAAATCTGATTTAATAGAAAATTTTGTAGCGGTGATAAATTTAAAGGCTACCTTTAATGTAATGCTTCAATCAGCAGATATTTGCTCCCTAGCCATTACATTCTTTTTGTAATAAATGTTTACAATGTTATATGAAACTTAGAAACAGTCTCAGATCCTGACTGAGCTTTGTGGAAATGGTGATTGAGGGAAGAGGGGAAATCAAGTTTTCTACCTTCTTGCATATTAAAAAAAAATGTTTTTTGGTTAAAATATATGTCTGAGATAGAGGTATTTGGAATGTCGACGTTTCAAGGTTAAAATAGAGTGAGAACATCTGGGAGTCATGAATTTCTGAATTTGATCCTAGCTCCATTACTGAGTTGCTGTGTGTGCTTGCCACAGGTCCTATTGGCTCCAACAGGGGAGGTATGTGCTCACCCTCACCTCTGAAAACTAGGCCCTATTTTCTCTAAAATGAAAACAAGGCCCTTAGTCTCACAGAGGTGATCTGGTAGGGTTGTCGGTATCTGTGGCCTCTGTCCAGTAAAAAAAAAAAAAAAAAAAAACACAAACAGAAAATACCAAAATATCCAGTATTTTCTGTTTTTCTCAGATGGAAGGCTGGTGGTAACATTGTTCGCCTGCTGCGTCTGGCAGGGAGCATGGAGATTGTAAAGGCACAGTGACTTTTTTTTTTTTTGCTCAATAACTTTGGTCCCCCATTTTTTTTTTTTTTTTTTTTTTGGTTGGTTGGTTGGTTGGTTGGTTTTTTTTTACTCAACCAATTTTTTTCTCTGCCGTGTTCGGGATTTTTTGTGAAAGTATCTGGCAACCCTATCATCTGGTGATTAATTAATGTTTACCTACTTGGAAAATTTGGACTGCTATGCTTTCAGGCAAAATGGCTGTGTGTAGTTTCAAAGTAGCACATAGGAGTTATATTTCTTCAGTAATGAGTATTACTATGCCAAATGGACAGAACTCAGTCCAAGAGGGAACCAGTGAGAAAAGCAAATCAGAATCAGTATTCTGATTAGTCCCATGGGCTAATGAGCAATTTTGCCTCCACTATATTCTCTTTCACATGTTTGTGGTAATCCATTTTCTTTAGGGTGGCTTAAAGAACATAGTATAGTTGCATGTCCTAGATCAAATAAGGTTTTTTAAAGACCTCTAAGCATTGTAGCCATTTAACTGCACTCTGTCAAAAGCAGGTGAAATGAGAATGCTGTTTCTACGGAAGAGTCACGATAATTAGTGCATTTGTTAACAGAGAAGGAGAATTTATGTCCTGTTTGCGTCTTCCTGTACCCTTGGAACACTGACATTCACTGTGGTATGGCCAGGGAGCTTATATCAGCTAATGCTGCATTTCACAGCTTGGTATAAACACAGAATAATGGTCACTGATTGTTATGTATGATACCCAGCTAGCTGGGAACTGAACTATATGTATACTCTTAAAGCTATAAATCCCTTGATCTATATACATGAGGAAGTGGAGCAGAGACACTGTTTTTCCTGAAAAAATCTCAGGAGGAAGAGGAAAAGAGAGGGGGAAAGGGAAATAGAGTTGAGGTCCTTACCAAAACGTGTTTGAAAGCAAGGCCCTGCTCCTTCTGAAGTAGAGCCACTAGTGTTCTCACTGCATTTTCTTTCTGCTCACTCACCAATGTATTATTCACTGGAGACTTCCACGCTCAGTGTGAAGTTATAGCTCCAGTGAAGTCAATGGAAAAAATCCAGCTGACTTCAGTGAGGCCAGGATTTCACCAAGAGTTCTTATGAGGGGAGTCAAGAGTAAGTCAATTCTCTTATGGGAATTACAGGTTTCAAATGTTGTTGTCTAAAGTTAGACCCCCAAATGCAAGATACCAGATTTTTAGCAATCCTGGGGAAACACAACTGGACAGGACTTTAGAACAGTCAGACCACTGTTGGTTAGGTATCTGAAAAAAAGGTCTGAAAGATGCTTTTTAGCAGATGAAGGCAGTTGGTGGCTGGCTGGGTTCCTGTGAAACTGATTCTTGTAATGCTGCTGAGATTTAAATTTCATTGTACTAATTGTACAATTAATTTTATCCTAGCACCTTCAGGCCTGGACAGATGTCTTTAATGTTTTAAATCTAAACAAACACAAATAGGTTTAGGTGCCCAGGTTGACTATTTTGGCCCCTGTGCATGATTAGGAGGATTGATTATGCATATTTTTTAATGTGTGCACCCCGAGTCCCCAGTACTGATGGCAGGCAAATAGATTCCTGTGAAACAGCAGCTCATGATTTTTACTTTGGTATCATTTTCCATCAATGGGAGAATCCAGTGCCCTCTGTCTGAGAGGCTGGCTTTGTTCCAGCTAGGCTTGGTGATATAGTTAATTCCTCCAGTGTCCTGACACTTTTATTTTATTTTTGGAAGTGTTTAGTCCAAAGGTCAAAAGGCCTCCTGAGCTCACGAAAGTGATGACACATTTTATTTAATTACTTTTAAACAGGTGAGGGGCCACTCTCATCAACCCGGAGGCATATGTAGAAACACAAATCATAAAAAGAAAACATAATACATAGGCCAAACCTTAAGAGTGGATGCAAACAAGGACACCCCCACAACCAGCTCCCTCATAAAAAGCTTTGGTAAACAGATCGGTATGCCTTGCATGTAAACAGACTCAGAATCTGATAGATCAGGTGTGTAAGGGTGGATACCAGAGTCAAGGGTGTGTATTCCATATAGAAGACAAAATGTATACCAGAAAACAAACACACATGTCAACTGGTGAGAGTGCCCAGTGGGACTGCCTCTGTAACAGCCATACTAAATTGCCAGCTCTGCCCCACACCAGTCAGGAAAGGAGACTCCTTCATTGAAAGGTACACTACAACTGCCCCTGGATGTATGTGCCTCCATTAAAGTCAATCCAAGACCAGAATTTGGCCCTCTAAATGTTGCCATTGCAAATCAGAGCTCCTTTAAGCTGTTGGTGGCTCTTTGTTCAATTTATGGAAAGAGGACAACTCAATGGTTCCTTTTATGTGGTTGTAGAATCCAGACACTAGGATGCTGCAGTATTCCATGGACCATACAGATCCATGACATCTTGTCCTGCACATTTCATCATCAATATTTAATCCAGGCATCAATTTAGTTTTAAGATTTGCTGTTCTACAAAATGTCATAGTTATTTACAGTGTATGTATACAGATTGAACCTCTCACATCTAGGACTCCTTGGTCTGGAAACATCCATGGTGCAGCAGGACCACACATGTTGCTGGACTAAAGAGCCCCGGAGCCTGGGAGCAGGAGCTAGCCATGAGTCTGGCAGACAAGGAGCCCCGCAGCCTAGAGGGAAGCACTGACCTCCCCTAGTTCAGCAAACTCCCTAGTTTGGGACCGCTCATGTCCCAAAGGTGCTGGACCAGGGAGGTCCAACCTATATTATTACAAAAATTATGTAATGCAAAGTGTTATTTACTCCACTTATCAAATAAAGGATCTTCACTTAGCTAAAATACACAATTGTTTGGAGCCTCCTCTCTGTAACATTCATAGGTGGTAGAACATTACCTTGAGCAAATCTCTCAAGATAAAAGATTAAATGTCCCATGATAAAGTATACAATATAAAATGCTTTCTGTGATAACAAATTTAATATCCTTCATCAGTCATTTTGATAGCTCTGATATAACACTGTATTCTCAGTGGTTGGCAAAATTTCCAAAGATTCTTCTGCTTGACAGAGGGTGCGGGTACTATGAATTTGGAAATAGCTAAACTGAAAGAGAGAGAGATGGATTTATCTGTTTTAAACCTGCGCTTTGGGGTGGGAGAGAGGAAAAAGGGAGCAGTTTCCAGTATTGAGTAAATTTTGCAAAAGTTTATTTGGGAAGAAAACTACTGTGTTTCCACACCTTTGTTTTAATATGGCTTGCATTTTTCACTCTTGGCAGTTCCAGACTTTTGTTCGGATTGGGGTTTGAGCAACCAGTTTAAAGACTGAGAAATGTATTTGTTGGTTGAAAGTTGATTGGAGAATGTATTTGTTGGCTGAAAGCTGACTGCTGCTCTTATTGCTGATTTTATTGGTGCCTAAAGCAAATCAGTGAACGGGAGGAACAGAAAATTGCATTAATCCACTCTTTGATGAGTTTGTGAAAAGAAGAGGCAAGCATAGTTTCTATAGACAATTAGATATCATGGTGATGAGCACAGAAAAGAACTCTTAATATTAAATACTAACACTTTCAGTTAAAGAAGTCAGCCTAGAATTGATGCCTTTTCCATTCGGTGCACCTAATTCTTCCCTACAGGGTATTTTGTGGGGAAAGTCTCAGAACCATAGTGATTTATTACTACACTGCAAGCATTTTATGCCATAGTTCCAAAAACAATGGCTAACAATGGGGGGGAGGGAGGAAGAGAGGAACAAATTTAGCTGCAATCTTAACTATCAAGCAAGTAGAAGCCACTCCATAACCTGTCCAAGATCTAGTCCAGCTATCTTTATGGACTCAAAAAAATTCTATTGCAAAGAATGGAGGATCAGACCTACAGTTTGTTGATATATCAAACAAGCTACAATGGATATGTGTACAATTATTTTTACATTTCCTAATCCCCCCTTCCTTCCACACTCTGTCTTCTTTTGCACTCTCAGGGTACTTCTACACAGCAGGGCAAAAGTCGAATTAAGCTAGGCAACTTCAGCTATGTCAATTGTGTGGCTGAAGTTGAAATAGCTGAATTCGGCTTTTGGCGCTGTCTACACAGCAGGAAGTCGAAGAAAGAACACTCTTCCTATGACTTCCCTTATACCTAATGAAATGAGGGTTACCATGAGTCAGAGTAAGAAGTCCTCCAGCTTGCCATTATTTTGAAATAATGGCTTGCAGTGTAGACGCTCACTGTGTTATTTCAGATAACATTAGTTATTCTGAAATAACGCTGCTGTGTAGATGTACCCTCACTGTCCCAGAAACACTTGTCCAAAAATCACGAGATGATAAAAAACACAAGCAATTGTCTTAAAATGACAATCAGCATTCTGTGTGAAGAGAGAATACAAAACATTAGACGCAACAGCTTTAATCAGCTGCAAAAACCACTGAATAGTATTTAAAAGTGAAATTGTACTTATAAAATGAGAATCAGTTTTGTGAACAAAAATAACGTATAGAATTTTAAGGTTTGTTTAAAAAAAGTCTCTAGGCATTTCCAGACAGAAATGAAGGCATTTCTACAGTGGGTAGGACGCGTTATATAAAAATGTGATTTGTGTATGGACTAAGAATCATGTTGATTAATGTGAAAGCAAATCCATAAGTCCACTGTGAAGGAATCAAGGAAAATAATCACCAAGAGAAAAAGTACCAAGGGGAATCTTTCCGCTTCAAAGGAGACTAACTATAGGCAGAGCCATCCTAATCTAGTAGCCTGCAGGTTCATTTCTCTGTACACCTCGTAATTACATGATTTACTGAGGAGTTTCTTCTTGTTTAAATTGACAGAAAGATAAACTAGGTCATTGAAACTCCACAGCCACCTCACACTTGTACAGTGCATCAGATGTTTTCACACAGGAGCTGAGTGAGAGGAAGAGAAGGTTGATTATGTTGTTACTGATTGAATCTGCTACAGGGATCACATTTAAAATGGAAAGTGTATTTAAAATGCAGTTAACTCCACCAAAACAATTAGCAAATCCCGAGAGAATATAAACACAGAATAACGGTGGCAAACTTCCAGCATACAATTGCAGGCATTCAAAATAATCTTCTGGAAATAAAACTGCAGCAACACAGCAGAAAGTGCATACAAGCAATGCAGCACTCAGGCAGGGCCTTGCCCAGCAGTTACTGAAGAGGCAAAATTCCTACTGATTTTCTATGGGAGTTGGAAACACATATTTTCAGAGTTGGGCTTTAATATGTGTAATCTGTGATGTATATTCCAGTTACTTGTCAAAAGAGGCCAAAAGATAGATATTGTCCAGGCAAGATAATGCTAAACAATTCCAGAGTTTGGAAACGACATGTATCAGCAGTCCTTGAGCCAGATTTTACAGTTGCATTGTTTCACACCACCAGCATAACCCTGCCCAAGGGACGAAGGGTCCCCCAGTCAAGCTGAAGAGCCTGCTTTAGGTCTCTTCCCAGTCACATCTTTCTGCTGCCAGCATCATGGGGACAGAGGGTGTGCTGGGATGTTCCAATGCTATGCTGATCTTCAGCTCTGGTTTTAATCCCATGTAGCTATTTACAATCTGTCATAATTTAGAGCAAACTCAGTGCTGCCTTAACTCCACCCCAAGAGAATGGTCCTAAGCAGAGAATGCCATGTTCAAGACCTCTTTGTACACACACCCATCCATTTTCTGTGTGTATTAGATGCACTCTGAAATCCAGCCCATTGTTCTAGTTACCCTCATTTAAGACACAGTCAGTTCCAAAAAGAGACTTGTGGTTATCTTAGGATGCTTAATCCATGAGGTGAGTACAAATACATGTATGCACGACAGACAGCCTTTGTCCCATATACTAGTCTCAATCATTAAAAGCCACATGGCTAACTAGATTCCATCTGAAAATAAATTTGGATTAAACAATGAATTGGATGATTGAATGAACATTTATAGTTTTACATGCTAAGATACGGGAAATAAAATCTCAATACCCCATGGCATTAACTGATCACTCAAAAAGCAATTCCTCCCTCCTATACCATCAAAGGCTGCAAAACTATTCAGTGCATTATGGTGTCACATGAAGAGTAGGTTTTATTTCCTCTGAAGATCAGTCATTGGTTATTGCCAAAGGCAGGATACTAGAACTGATGCAACAAAAGTGTGGGCTGGCATGGCAAATCCTACAGTTTTTTTAATTATCTCAGGCTATAATAGCCTGCTAGTTTGCTTCACCCATGAACTACAAATGTGAGTTTCCCCTCCCCTTATTTTATGAATCAGGTGATTAAACAGAAGCCTTTGGATGTTGTAAATATAATCATATAAATACAAGATAACAGAAGTGTTTGAACATGAAACATAAACAAAGCTATGCTTCAATAAGAACTAAATAGGGTTCCTATGAATTTTGCTTCAGGTATTATGCAGTTGTGCATGCACACACAAACAACAATGGTTTAATCTAGATGTAAACCGGGGCACAAATCCCTCTACATGCACAGAAAACGCTAAGTGCAGGAAAACGAAGGTGGCCCTCCTGTGGGAGAGGGAAGAGAGGATGTGGAGGACCAACACAGAGGCTTTGCAGGAACATTCCAGCAGGGCCGATCTGGCCTGGGCAAACTCAGGGATGATTGGGCTAGCTGGCTCAACCAGCCAAACTGCCAATGGAATGAAAGGCAAAGCAGCCAAAGAGAATGTCCCTTATTAGTTAGATAATAACTAATAATAATTAATTAAAAATATTGTAATACTCAGGTGTGATAGGTTGGATCACAGAGATCCCCTTGAGACTTTCATCTGATGGGCTGAGTGAACAATAGATAAAAAAAATTTGCCTCCCTGACTCTAAGGCCTCTTCCAAATATCCCTTGCCTTCATGTGGGGATTTGTCCCATCGTAGACTTTATTTTCCCTTCTCAGACTTCTCGAGAAAATGAAACTACAAACCGTTACCAACTCAGTGAATGAACTTTTCCTTTCCATATTTTCAAAAAAATGGCACGTGCTTGCTACAATGAAAGTTTCTAGAGTCATTCTGCATGTAGCTTCTGAAATGACTGTACTTTCATTAGACAAGGTAAATTATCCAAAGCCTCAAGAAAAATTAATTTTGTGGGGATGTGGAAAGATGCAGTGTTATTGGCAGAGCACAGTATCTGCTTGGCAGACATCCCCTGCCTGAGGCAGGAAATGACCCAGCTATTATCTTGACAGTGATTGCAAAGTAACTGTACATTTCACACACACCCTCCAAACACCTAGTGATGGTAGATTTTATTAGTAAACAATTCTCATTTGAAAACTGCAAGGAATAGGGAAACCGGTATTAACTTATGAGGATAATATAAATGTATTAAGTGCAAAGAACACACACACAAAGCTCTGTTTGAGGTGTGGGACTATGACAGTAATTGCTGAACTGAGTATTTCTAAAAAGCCCCTTTGTTCTTACTGGCATCAAAGCTATTGTTGAACTGTGCTGTACAGTCAGCAACATGAAGATTAGAAGTGAAGATCCATGCATGTAGGAGATCAAAAGCAGTGATGACGGATTCTGTAATTATTAATAATTGCTTCCCAAGTGACCATTTTCCATAAAGATTTCTTATAATGAAGTGTTCACTAAAGACTACTGATTGAACTGGGTATTTTCACAACAAGAACATGAATTTATAGAAGACGATTCACACAGTCTTATCATAGTGGGAATATATCATTAAAAAGGTACTGCCTATATAAAATCTGGGTATTATTACCATCATTATTTACAAGTTTTAATGTAGTATGGAATGCTATTTTTTTTTCTTTAAAACAGTTTAATTCCCAGGTTAGACAGTTGTCTACATTAGTTTCAAGTACAGTAAGGTTTGTCTTGGTCTCTCTAAAACTAGGTTACCAATTTCTTTACCCAAGTAAAATACCAGGATCACACAGCCAGGGTCTAACTTGGTCAGAAGAATAGGAACATGGAAAGAATCCTTGCAATTTAAAAATCTAATCTGTAGGCCTAAGTTTCCATTGATTTACATGGGTTAACGTTGAGAATGGCTCCAGTGAAAAACCAGTGACAGCAGAATCAGAACTTACTTACATTTATGTGTACCTGATTTATAAACAAACTAATATATAGCTGATGTATATCTCAAACCAATGTTAAAATCATTGCTAAATGTGACTCCGATTTCCATGGAAGCTGCAGAATAGAATTTAGCCCAACAGACAACATAAAAACCATGACACCATAGTCTCGTTATTTCAATCTCTTTAGGGCAGAAACATTCCCTTAGCTATCCCTAAACTGTCTGTTTGGATGCTATACAAATTAATAAATAGCCATGTAGTAATAATAAGGATAATGCTGTCATAGAAAGCCAGCACTTGTGGATTGATTCTGCTCCAATGAAGTCCATGGAAATTTTACCACATTCTTAAATGGGAGCTGGTTCAAGCCCACTGTGTATTTTATACTATGCTCACATAGTATAATTGACCATTTTCTATAAACATGCGGCTCTAGTTTCTATTTTAAAATACAAAAATAATCACCAATTATGCAGTTTGTACATAAGTTTAAGGAAGTAAAATTACTACATTGTATCCCTTTTCGTCTGCCCCATTTGTATTTAAAAAGTAGCATACTCAGTATACTAAATAAACTTAAAAGACAACAAATAGTCTGGTAGCACTTTAAAGACTAACAAAACATGTAGATGGGATCATGAGCTTTCGTGGGCACCTTCCACTTCTTCAGATGACCGGAGTGTTGGATGTCCAGAACCAAAATAAATAGGGGAGAAGGGGGGGGGGGGGGGAGAGGAAAGGAAAAAAATGGGAGGGGGAACAAAAGGAGGCAGTGGGTATATAAATATCAAAGGGAAAACAGAGCTGGTATGTAACAGGCAAAACTGATAATCTATAAGCACCTAAAAACTGGATAGTTAAAAGGAGCAGACAAGGACCATATAGTTAGCAATTAGAGAGGAAGAGTACTAACATCAGAATCTACACAGACAAAGAATGATTGGCACCTTCATTGTTTGGATGGTTGATAATGTATATCAGTGATGATATACACTCATATACACATGATATCTCATGTGATGATGCTTACTGTCTAGGGGTGAGTCTCCACTACAAAGTTAAGTAGTGGAGTCAGTGTAACTATCAGGCTCAAGGCTAGGAAAAATTCATTCCCTGTGACTGTCTATACTACAGAGTTTTTTCGGAAAAACAGACATTTAAAAAAAAAACTCGCAGAGCATCCACACCTCAAGTGCGTTTTTGCACAAAAAAATTCGAAAGAACAGAGGAGTTTTTCTGGCATCGGTATTCCTCATTCTACAAGGAAGAAGCCTTTTTGCGAAAGAGCTCTTTTACAAAAAGGTGTATGTGTGGACGGAGAAGTGGGGGGGTTTGCACAAAAAAAGGAAAGAGGAAGAAGCACAAGTGCCCTGGTGGCCATTCTGTGCATAGCAATCAGAGCTTACTTTCGAGAGAGCATCCATGCAGTCTGGACACTCTCTTGCACAAAAGTGCATTGCTTTTTTTATGTGCTTTTGCAGTGTGGACACGCTCTTGCGTAAGAAGTTTTTGCGGAAGATCTCTTCTGATAAAAGCTTCTTGCACAAGAAGCCTGCAGTCTAGACGTAGCCTGTGCAATATAATTAAGCTAACCAAAGCCCCAGAGTGGACATTGCTAGGTTGATGGAAGAATTCTTCTGCCAGCCTAGCTAGTGCCTTTCGGAGATGTGGAGGAAGTCTTTATAGAACAGTGCCAAAGCAGCACCATTCCAGCACTGCAGCTGTAGCATTGCTAGTGTGGACGTACCCTAAGATCCAAGACATTCTCCCTTTGTATTACCCCCAGGCATCCTCTCCAGTACAGCCAAACACCAAACAGCTAAGTTCCCTCAGATGTCTCCTTTCTTCGCAGTTCTTTCTCCCAACTTGCCCATAAGACACACCAGTACCACCAGATATATCCATTCCAGGATAAACACTAATTGATCAGGTAATGGTAGCATGAGTTATGCCCAGAGATACAAAAGGTTACAATCAGAGACTTCAGACAACAGGCCCAGTAACTTCATTTCACACAACAACATTGTTGCATTTCAGCTTCCAAAATATGCCCAATTTTCCTCTCTTTCATTATTTCATATCAGAAATGACACCACTGAAATCAGCTTAGTTTTGTGCTATACATAATAATGATCATACTAGGTCAGATGAAAGGTCCATCTAGCTCAGCTTCCAGTCTTCCAACAGTAACCAATGCCAAGTGCCCCAGAGGGAATGAACAGAACTAGGTTGTGTCTAAACTGCAGGGCTTAACTTGAAATAAGCTGAATAAATTGAGCTACTTCAACTGTGTATCTTATTTAGAAATCGCTTATTTTGAAATAGGGAGCGTCTACACAGCACTTATTTTGAAATAGAGCACTCTTCCTCCCACTTCCCTTATTCCTCGTACAATGAGGGTTACAGAGTCGGAGTAACAAGTCCTCCAGCTTGACAGTATTTTGACACTATTTCGAAATAACTGCCTGCTGTGTAGACACAGACTAAGTTATTTCAGAATAGCACTAGTTATTTTCAAATAGTGTTGCAGTATAGATGTATCACAAGTGATCTGACCCCTGTTACCATAAACGGGTGTAAATGAAAAGAACCTGACCCAGTATCTCCAGATTATATCATAGGTAACTGGGGAAACAAATCCTGTCACCACCTTATTTATGTTTCCTATAATTATACAGGGCACGGCCAACCTTCAATATCCCTTTCTCCACGAATGTGTGTACGTTATACTTTCTAGCTCTATACTTTCTAGCTTATCCATTGCTTTTTAGCTGAGGGCAGCGTTCCCTCTAAGATGGGTGGCAACACAGCTTCACAGGTGATTAATCAGCCCCACCCTGTCAGAGGCTCAGGGCTCCCTGCAGGGAGCTCACTGACTGGGTGTAGGGTTACCAGATGTTTTAAAAAAAAAAATACCGGACATACTTGATCTCAGATGGGAGGGGGGACCGGCCGGGAAGGGAGCGGGGCTGGCCGGAGGAGATCGGGGGGGGGACCAGCCGGCAGGAAGCAGGGCTGGCTGGGAGGGGAGCGGGGGGAGCGGGGCTGGCCGGAGGAGATCGGGGGGAGGGGGAGAGGGAACTGGCCGGCGGGAAGCAGGGCTGGCCGGGAGGTGAGCGTGGCTGGCCAGAGTAGATGGCGGGAGGGAGGAACCAGCTGGCAGGAAGCACGGCTGGCCAGGGGGAGCGGGGCTGGCCGGCGGGGGAACCAGCTGGCAGGAAGCAGGGCTGGGCAGGAGGGGGTCAGGGGGAGCAGAGCTGGCCGGGGGCGGGTTGGGGGGAACTGGCTGGAGGGAAGCGGAGCTGGCCCGGGCACATGCAGATTCCAGGGTGCTGCCCATCCCACACACAGTTCCGGCAGGGCGCACGGGCGAGTCTGGCCCCAGGGATTCTATCCCGCCCTGGCCCCATCCTCCTCCCCCTCCCGCTCCTCTCTACTGCGTAGTTGCGTACTGCCTGGCTGGTAGACACGCTCATGCAGCGTGAGCATGTCTACCAGCCAGGCACTACGCAACTACATACTGATACTCATGGTAATAATAAAAACTTAATTAGAAAATACCGGACATTTATATGTACGGTATTTTCTCAATTTGTTTCCCGGACAGAAAGCTCAAATACCGGACTGTCCAGTTCAAAACCGGACACCTGGCAACCCTAACTGGGTGGGGCTGATTAATCACCTGTGAAGCTGTGCTGCAGTGTAATTTAGAGGGAATACTGGTTGTGGGGGTCGCTTTTAGTGGGGGAGAGATTAGAAGGGAAATCTCAAATCCAAAGGAGAAAAGTACAGAGCAAAATTCAATAGGATGAGGTATAAGATGAAGACATGAGGCTCTACTCTCATTTTGACACATGGGAGATTTACACTTGCAGTTCCCATTACCATTAATAGCAGCTATGCATGTCATTTATCCCATGTACTGAGAGAAAAATAAACTTCAGAGGGGAGAGAGTATTAAAGGGGAAAATATATTATGCACAAAGCTCGTGGCTGCCAGTTTGTAATGAATGCAGCAGGCTCAATAGTAACAATAATGAAAGAAACCTACTTGTCTGAGCAAGAGGGCTCTCAGTATGATCCAGAGAAAGAAACCATCTATTGAACAATTCAATCTCACTTCAGGAGGAGATGATGAGAACATCTACTCAAAATCAGAGGTGAGGAAAAACCTGAATTAACGCACAGAATAAAATCAAAAGAGGGAGTAAAGACACATTAAGAAAGCTGGTTTCATAGCTGAAAACAATCACCCATCTGAGGAAAAGGGATGAGGAAATTCAAGTGGACCCTGACTCATGAAAAATATAGTTTAAACAGGCTGTTGTTTTGTTGTTTGAGACAAAAGGCACATAGATATTCCCATCCTTCAAAGGAGGAAAGCAAATACATTCAAAAGTGACTGGAATAAACTAGGATTATGGGCTGACAAGTGACTCAGACTGTTCAATATAGATGTGTGAGATTGGGGACCAAAATAATCATAGAGGCTAAAGCTTTAAAAACAGTATTAAATGGGTAGTCTGAAGACTTCTGGTGATTTTATAATGTTCAGGCAAGAAAACCAGAAGAGACAGGCAGAGCACAGGGATAGCATTACATGGAACAAACAGGCATACATCATATATGATGCCATATAATGTGTTGTTCCCAGATGAAGAGCTATATAATCTTCTGTTTCCAGAGGAGGATGTCAATAACAGAGACATTTTTGTTTGTCAGGCCTTTTAAAATATATAACATAATCATGAACATAGCAGGTGCAGTTATGTGTAATTTTGTTTTGTATTTCCACATTGGGTGATTATGGGCATGGCACAGTTACTAAGTAGTCGTGATTAAGTGGCAAAGTGCTACGATGGATTAGAAATGGAATAAAATGGAAAACACAACAAAAAGATCCAAAAATAGGCAAAAAAATGCACAGTGTCATTGCTAAAGCATGGTACTCAGATACTACAATTCTGACTCTGATTTGAAAAAACTAGCACTAAAAATATCAATAAATCACATGTTAAATGGATTAAAAATACTAATTGGCAAAGCAGTTGTCAATGGTGAATCATCATCCTCCAATAGGTGTGTTTCTAGTGGGTTGATATTGAAAATGGACTGGGCCTAAGCTATTTAACATTTTAATCAGCAACCTGGAAGCTAAATATAAAATCAATATTGATTAACATTTGAAGATGGTACAAAAACTGTTGGAGTGGTAAATCATGGTGAAGTTATCTCAATTTCTTGATGATAGTTATCTCAGTTTCTTGATAACTTGGGCCCATTCACACCAAAGCTTTGTCTACACTGGCAGTTGAGTGAACAAAGCTTTTGTCGTTCACAGGTGCTTAGTCCCCTACTCCAAAGGGACAAAATCTTTTAGTCGGCAAATACTAGTGTAAACAGTGATTTGTCAGCAGAAGAGCGTTCCTGCTGACAAAGCAAAGGCCTCTTAGGAGTAAGGGAGTGGAAGCTTTTTGTCCACAAAAGTGCCAACAAACAGTATTTACACTGCCTGTCTTTTAGGCTATGTCTACATTGGAAAGGTTTGGCAATGAAAGTGTTGTTGATGTGTAAAAGTTGCCAAAACTGAAAACTTGTCAAACCTCTTTTTCCACCACCTACTGTTGACATTTCATGGCCATATTGTTAGCTCCTCTGTTGACAGAAAGAGCAAATCAATGTCGGTAAGCTTCCCACAGGGCCTGGCATCACCTTCAGTCGCTAAGCACTGTGGGAATGTGCACTGTAGCACTAGGCATTTTGGGAACCTGAAAAGCATCCTGTCTGCCACCTCTTTGGTTTCCAGCCCTCTCTGGGCTTCTGGTTTACTTTTGCACTCTTTGAATGACAATCCTTGCTGTGAACTCCAGCATCTGCTGTGAGAAATCACGGATCCCAGACTTCTCTCCCATGTTGTGTTCAATGTGCCTTGGACATTTCACGTTGCAGCAGAGCTACTTGTGCAACTGATAGCAGAGGATGAAGACTTGGACGCAGACTTCAGTGTGAGTGGTAGGGACAGCGGTGAAGTGGCATTGCAGAGGGCTGTCACAGAGCAGCTGTGCACAGTAGATTGTCGCTTTTGGGCTAGGGAAATCAGCACTGAATGGTGGGATCACATTGTTATGCAGGTATGAGATGAAGATCAGTGGGCACAGAACTTTCAGATGCATAAAGCAACTTTCCTGGGGACTGTGTGCTGAGGTAGCCCCCTGAACTGCAGCACAAGGACACCTGAATGAGAGCTGCTGTCTCAGTAGTGAAGTATGTTGCCATTTCTTTGTTGAAGCTGGTGATTCCTGATTGCTACTGTTCAGTTGCAAATCAGTTTGGAGCAGGGAAGTCTACAGTCAGGGCAGCACTTATGCAAGTGTGCCAGGCAATAAATTACATTTTGCTGCATAGGACTGTGCCCCTGGGAAATGTGGATGACATAGTGGCTGGTTTTGCTGACATAGGCTTTCCAGACTGTGGTGGGGCAACTGATGGCACATTGTCAAGGCTGATTCCCCACTCTGGCACGATGAATGCAGAAGTAGGAGCCTGCAAAAGCAACCCCAAAAACCTTATCTTTCCAGGCTTTGGTATAAAACTTCCCCCCAAAATCCTAAAAAGCTTAAGAGTTTGGGGATAAAATCTGCTGCCACCATCAAGTGCTTTTGAACCCACAAACAAGGGTGGACACTTGAAACCAACCTCAGGGCACCCCAAGCTCTTTTCTCCTAAGAACTTGAAAAAGAAAAAGAAAATATAAACTGCAGTCTGTGGCTTCTGTACCCTAGTCAGAGGCATGCAGATCCCACAGACAGATTTTCCAGGACACAGAAATGAACCAATACCAGGTTAATAACAAAATAAAGAACTTTTATTATTAAAACAATACCCCAGTTCCAAGCATGGTTGGATTGGCTAGATGGTAAGAGCCACCAATTAATAAACTCATGGGGAATTTTCCCATGGGCTCAAAACTTAGTTACAAAAGAGAAGAAAGCCCATTTCTAACAGCACAGACATCAGATCCACAGTCCCACAACAGAAAACAATAAAACCTGACGGGTTTATCTAAACCTTACCCTACTTACACATTTTGAAGAGTCTTTTTCTTGGAGACATGTCTTCTGTCTCCCTCAGTAAATAGAGAGCAAACCGGCCCAGAGACACAGGAGGGAAAACCCCAAAATTCCTTTGTCTCAGTTTGAAATCTCTATCTGCATTTCTATTGGCTAACTGCTACCTGGCTAGGTACAGTTAACCCCTTGGTCCCCAGGCTGCTGGCCATCCCTCATGACCATGACACACATATATTCCCATTATAGCACCACCTCATCTTGCCTCAGAGTACATGAATCAGAAGGGGTACTTCTCCATGGTGCTTCACGTGCGTTGGGATCACCATGGGCATTTCACACACATAAATGAGGGGTGGTCTGGAAAGGTGCATGATGCATGCAACTTCAGGAACAGTGGTCTGTTCAGAAAACTGCATGGTGGGATTTTCCTTCCAGTCCAGAAAACTATCGTGAGGATATGGAAATGTGTATAGTAATCTAGGTGACGTGGGTTACCCCTTATAGCCCTTGCTCATGAAGCCTTACACGGGACATCTGGACAGTAGTAAGGAGTGGTTCAACAACAGGCTAAGCTGATGCCACATGGTTGTTGAAGATGCCTTTGGCAGATTGAAAGCAAGATGGCTACATATGCAATCAAAAAAGACTAGAGATTTAATTGATTTTTAAACCAGGGGTCAAATTCTGAAGAAATCTTGGGAAAGAATGTAATTTATTGGTTAGAGAGATTCCCCCAAATGTGAATTTTCATTAGCCTTGACAGTTAGGGCACCCTGTTCTTAAAAATATAATGGATATCTGACAAGTTTAATTTCCAAAGAATTGGCGGTGGGTGTATCAGTGTATTTTAATCTGTCTGCTAACAAATTTGGCCATGAATATAATGTTCTGTAAACCTATAAAAACGAGAGTTAAGTAGTTATACTTACCATGTTTAATAAGCAGAAATGCATCTGCAGATGTCTGTTCTGACTCTGATCCTTAAAAACTGTCACCCATACATTACAAAATGCTACTTCCTATCACAATGACTTTGTGTACACACATACATGTGTATGTGTGCACGCATGGTATATGCATGTGTGTGGGGGGGGGGATTCTTTGTTCTACATCCATTACAAATTTGAGGTGACAAAGGTAGGCTAAAATAGTGCAAACTGAACACCAGCTATAATTTTGGTTCTGTGGTTTTTCTATTTTGGTACTCATTAAAAGCTTGGCACCAGATCAGAACCCAGAAAATATATATGGTGAGCTAAAAAAAGAAGAATCAATAAATGAATATAAATACAGTATGCTTCAAAAGAAGCATGTCTCACTAGAAATTGACTGACTACTTGGACAAGGGACTCAAATTTTCAGCAACTGGACAGTAGTGAGCTAATCCTGAATGAAATATATTGGATGAATTTAGTTCTGTATTAATGGACAGGTGACTGCCTTACAAAACCCTATGCAATTTCCAAAGCCTCTGACAATCCGCACAGAGGTGTGGGAGTAGCAATATTAGAGTAAGTCAAAGTCACTGGCAACACACTACAGAGGAAACATGTCTGCAATTTCTTCTCTTGTAAAATACAGATCTATGTCTATATGAGGATAGTTTCCTCATCATTATAGAGTAGACCTGTCTAGAAAGTTTGCTCATTGTTTTACAGCTGAAAACAGAAGGTTCCTATAATCTGTAAACACTCATGTAAGGTTTCAAATGCTACATGCCTATTTCCATACTGTCAGGCAAAGTAAGAAGAAGTGAGGATACAAAAGTGACATGCCCCATTTTAGTACTGTATGTAATTAGGGTATTACTGGCATCATCAAACATTTAAGCATAATAAGGACACTAATGGTATGTCTACACTACCACCCTAGTTCGAACTAGGGTGGCTAATGTAGGCATTCGAAGTTGCAAATGAAGCCCGGGATTTAAATATCCCGGGCTTCATTTGCATCTTGCCAGGCAGGCGCCATTTTTAAATCCCCTTAGTTCGAACTCCATGCCCGCGGCTACACGCGGCACCAAGTAGGTAGTTCGAATTAGGATCTCTAATTCGAACTACCAGTACACCTCGTGATCCTAATTCGAACTACCTACTTCATGCCACGTGTAGCCGCGGGCACGGAGTTTGACCTAAGGGGATTTAAAAATGGCGCCCGCCTGGCAAGATGCAAATGAAGCCCGGGATATTTAAATCCCGGGCTTCATTTGCAACTTCGAATGCCTACATTAGCCACCCTAGTTCGAACTAGGGTGGTAGTGTAGACATACCCTAACTGACAACTGACACATTTTCATTACTGCTGTATGGGTTCAAATAGAAAAGGCTGAAAAAATTCTCAATCTGGTCTTAAGTCTTTACTAACAACCAGGTTTTGGTAAAACGAGAATAAAGCAACATGGCATTAGGCACTACAACTGATGTCAGCCTGCATTATGATTGCATGCAAAATTAAACTGCTAAAACAGTATTAGAAAAAGCCTTCATTTTGAAATTGCATATCTATTTTCTTTCGTCCAGGCAGTGGAGTTTAATTGTCACCTACAGGATGTCCATGGTGCATTGACAGCCAATCCAGAGAATAAGCTTGATACTAACACAGAAAGAACCAATGCAGTTGTTTTAGTGGTACTCATTAAACATCCAATGTGTATAAGTCTGACTTTTGAAATTCACCTGTAGGATGGCTGTTCATTTGAGAGAAAACAAAATTAATGAATCCTCTAAATTATCTACTGAATAATGAAAATGTTCCATATTCTTGAGCAGTGACTCAGAAAAGTGGTTGAAACAAATGTTGTAAGGCAAGAATCTGAATATTGCTATTGAGAACATGTATCTATTATAATCTGTGTGATGGGCTGTACACCCCGTGCTGGCAAAAAAGTCGTAATGAGACAGAGAGCTTAGTAAAGGCACCTGCACCCAATTATTGATGAATCCCAGCAGGGGGAGGAGTTGGGGATTAGTATAAAGAGAGAAAGTTTGTAACAGAAGTGCGGCTACTTGCATGCAGGCAATCTCGCAACAGACTTGAGTTAATATGATTTTAAATGAAGGTGATAATATAGTTAAATAATATGGTTCTAACAGTGTTTTGCTGAAATGTGCATAGTTTAATGACACATAGTTAGGAATTAAAGACAACTGTTTTTCAAATGGAAAATAAACATGTTGTGATATGTGTTCAAGAAATGCGGCAAGTGAGAACTACTTCCAGGATATAATTAGGGATGTTAGAAAGTGATTATTTTAATAATCACGTAACCACTAAATTTCTTAGCTGTTACAAGGTTACTCTATGCTCCCCTGGGGGTGAGGCCGGCAGCCAGTGCCCTCCTGGCTCCAATCCTAGGAAACGCGCTACCATCCTGTGCTGCTGCCTTAGATACAGCAGCACCAGCGCGGGGTGGCAGGCAGCTCCCTTGCATGCTTGTCACTGAAAACTCGGACTGGTGGGCTAGGATTGAGCCAGCCTGCTGGTCCAAGTTTTAAATTCAGAGCACGCAGGGAGGGGGGGTTGTTGTGATTAACTGGGACCATTAACCAATAAGCAATCGCTTATCAGTTAAACAGTTAGCCTATTAGCTGTTAACAGTCCTAGATATAATGTAATCACATATAACAGAGAACTTTCAAGAGAAGGAAGAGTCTGTATCTTTATAAAGAGAGGCCTTATTTACGTTGACATTGATGTACAGAACTAAACTTTTGAGTGTATTATTGAGATTCCTTTGCAGAATAACAGCACCTTTATATGAATCTATAACGTCTACCACTCATATAAAAGCCTAAAAAACAATCTATAATTGGAAGAGTTGGGTAAGAGTTTCAAAGACCCATATATTATTTGTGAAGATCTTAATTATGAAGAACCAGGAAAATTTGTGAAGATCTTAGTTATGAAGAACCAGGAAAACTGATTCTAATAGCAAATGCCTGGAACAGTTCATTGACATGCACAACCTGGTACTGACCAATTTTGGTGCACCTGCTAGTTTTAATTTGGTGTATAGAACCTTAACACATGTAATGCTGGGAATTGCAACAAGCAATATAGCAAGTAAATGCAACTGAGAAATCTATAAAGATGATGTAAGAGAAGTAATCATTTCTCTATGTTAATTGCATATCAAGGACAAGGCAATGTTGAAAACACTGATGCAATTTCTACCTGGAGCATTAGACAAGTAAACTGAGGACTCTTTAGGAGTAATTACATTGAGTATCTAGGTACCAACTGTATAAGTGATAATCTAGAGACATTTTGTGATATAATAAAGGGAGTTGCAGCAGTAGCCAATGAATTCCAGTTCCCTATTGAAAAAAATTGCATAGCAGCAATTAAAGAAATAAAGCAAACAAGCAAAAAGCACAATGAATAGCAAGGACTTAATCAATACTATTAGAAAAGGAGAGGTGTCCGTCATGCTGTCTGTCACGGAGAACTTTTGAGAAGACCTGAGAAGTTTCTAGGGGGAGGCAGGCCCCTGTTCCCACCTACAGCCCTGCCCCCTCTGTTGAGTACTCACCCACAGCCCTGCCCCCTCTGTTGAGTACCCACCCCCACCATGAGGAGGGGAAGAAAAGGAGCAGCATGCCAAGCACACTCACCCTCCCCCACCACAAGGAGGGGAGTAGAGTGCACGCGTCTGCCCCGGCATCCCCGGAACAGCGGGGAAGGAAGACGCCGCACGGCTCAAGCTTCCCCACCCCCAGGAGCAGCAGGGAGGGAGGAGGCCATGTGCACGTGCCCCACCACCACCAACATGGGGAGGGGAAGAGCGTGTGCAGTGAGGAAGAAGACACATGGCCCGAGCCTCCCTGCCCCCAGGAGCATTGTGGAGGGAAGAGGCCACATGGCTCCAGCCACTGCAGCCCCAGAGCAGTGGGAAGAGAGGCAGCCACGCAGCCCGAGACAACCCAAGCCTCCCCGCCCCTGGGAACAGCAGGGAGAGAGAAGGCCACGTGTACGTCTACCGTCACAACGGAACGAATAATGCGAGTGAACTATAAAAGATGTAAAGCAGTGGCACAAGGAATGATTACAAAGTCAAAAAGAGAAAGAGAGAGCCCTGGAGAAAGTATTGTGGGGAAATGAACAGAGATTCTCAGGATTCAGAGGCATACAAGTGAACAAGTGAAATGAATGAATGGGATACAGCAAATGATAAAGTTGAAAGTTCTAACTTAGGAAAAGCGAACATTTTAGCAAAAGAATTCTAAAAAGTCAGTAGTGGCACAAATCAAAGTAAAGAGTTTTGTAAACAAAAAACAACAACAACTAGTGTTTGCTGAAGAAAACTGTGAGCTCTTACATGACTGGGTAGAATAAAAAGATGAAGTTCTGAATGAAAATTTCAGCATATAGGAATCCAAAAAAGCTATAGACAAAAGTAAATAAAGACTACATATGCAATGTATGTGATGCAATGTTAACCACCAACTGGAAAGGAGTTTGAGTTTGAGTGAAATTATATAATACAGTAATTCCTCATTTAACACGTGCCCGCTTAACATGTTTTTGTGATAGCACAATTTTTTTTTAGGGAATGTTTTTTGAATTACACGACTGTCCCCAGAACAACACGATTTCCCTAGCTGGCCTGTTGCCAGCGGCTGAGCAGGGCTTCCTCTACCTCCCTGCAAAGCGGCGGAGGGTTCGCCGCTCGCCGCGCTGTTCCCCGGTGACACCCCCCCCCCCCCACCGGACACAGTGTGGGTCCCGGCAGACCCGTCACAGGGGCATACTCTCAACCCAATCCCCCTCCCCTCTCCTCCCCTTTCCTTCCCCAGAGCCAAACACCTCCCCTCCCTGCTGTAACCCAGTCACCTTTCTCCCCCAACCTTATGTCCCAGTCCCAACAGACACCACCGTTTGAAACGCAACCCCCACCTTTTCCATTATTTTCAATGGGAAAATTGACCCCGCATAACACGTTTTCACTTAACACGATCACTTTCTGAAACATATCTATAGTGTTAAATGAGGAATTACTGTACTAGAAGTGTTGCCCAGGTCTTTCAGGGCAAGGGGGCTGGCAGTATTGGGGGTCAAGGAGTGAGGGCAGGGCCTTGGGGATTCGGGGGGCTCAGGGCAGGAGGCCAGATGGTGTAGGTGCAGGACGGACCACCAGGGTCTCCTTCCCATCCTACACCCACTTCCAGGGGTGCAGGTCTTTCTCCCTCCCCCCTTCCTGAGGCAGGGGGGCTTTCTCCTTTCTCCCTCCCAGGATGAGGCAGGGTTGGAGGTAGCTGTCTCCTGGGAACTGAGGCCCCACTTACCCAGTCTGGTGACCCCACTTACCTGGTCTGGCGGGCAATATGGTGACCACTGCAGGCAGCCAACCACCAAGAGAGCGGTGAGCTGGGGCTCTGCAGTATACTCTGCCTTGCACTCACTGCCACCAGTGGTGACTGTGAATATTGCATCTCTCCTCTCTGTCCTCTCCCTTTCCATGTTCTGGAAAACAGTCCCATTCCCCGCACTTTCCATTTTCCAGGCACAACTAAACACTGACCTTACTTTAAGTTAGGAGAAGAGGAATCTGTATACCAAACAGACAGGCAGATGCACATTTCTAGAACATATAGATAGATATGGGGAAAACAAATACTAGCAGCAGAATGGAAGCAAGTGATGGTTATACCAATAGGAAAACCTGGTTAGTTACACATAAAACACGATGCATATAGAATTATTGCCTTCACTGGGTGTTTAGTCAGATTAGTAGCATACTTGGAAAAAGGAAACTATAAATTGTATATCAAGTGGCTTCAGAAAAGGAAGATGCACCATTGATATTCTAAGACTAGAAACAGAAATACAAAACCTCATAAGGAACAGAGTTTGATAGTGGTCTTTTTAGACCAGGAGTGAGCACTTCAGAGCAAGTAGATTAATGTTGGAGGGCCTTATGAAGAGATTTCAAGGTGCTTGGCACAGTGAGAGGCTGTTCCCAGCATGAGGTATGATTAAAAAAAAGAAAGACCTGACATACAGAGCAGGCACTTATCAGTTCCCAAACTGTGGTCCATGGGCCGCCGAGTTTCATGAAGCACTTGCTGGTGGTCTGAAGAAAACTAGTGCTGGTGTCTCATCCTTATTTCTAACTGCTATTGGGATACTATGAGTTCTTACATGGCTGTGTAGAATGAACGTGGGCCACAGAATCATGAATGGGAGAGGCCAGGGTTCATGAGACAATCTCTTGTAAGATATTGTCAGTACAATGGACAAGTTCAAGAAACCACAGAAGCAAAATCAAGAGCAGAGGCAAAGTCCAGACAAGTTAAGAGAAGACAGAATGCTACTCAAGCTGGCAAGGGCCAACCCTGATGATATTGGAGGCTTAGATTGTGTAAGAATCTAAGGCTAGGTTTATAAAAAAGACTAGCATGAGATAAGGAGTATTTAAGAAAAAAATAATATTTCACCTTTTCCTTTCTTGTTCCAAGCTTTGCCTCAAAGATAAGGTGATATCAGGTTTGTAGTGCTTAGTGTTAGTGGGAAACATGGAGCCTTTTCCTCCTCTCCCTTTTCACGGTTTCAATCAAGTGTTAGAGTTCCTCCTGCCCTTGGTTTATTAATACAGTTAGTTATTAATGTGGCCAGTTGAGCAACTGTCACCAAATAAAGTTCAGAATCTGAAACAGAATTGAACAAAATCCCATTCCTGTACTCAAAATATGAGGCATGACAATGCCTATTTGTATCAGAGTAAGAATTCTGTCTACTCTTATGACCCAAACCACTTAAAGAACACTATCGACATACAGGATATGACTACACAGCAGCATTATTTCAGAATAACTGATGTTATTTCAAAACAACAAAATGTGCATTTACACTGCAAGCCATTATTTTGAAATAACACCAAGATGGAGGACTTCTTATTCTGACTCCTGTAACCCTCATTTCATGAGGGGTAAGGGAAGTCGAAGGAAGAGTGTTCCTCTTTTGACTTCCTGCTGTGTAGGAAGTCAAAAGCCGAATTAAGCTATTTCAACTTCAGCTATGCATCTGACATAGCTGAAGTTGCATATCTTAATTTTTCAGCGAAGACGTGCCCACGTAGTCTGATGAATGCAAATCTAATGGAACCTAAGATGCACATCATTTGAAATATATTTCTTAGGTCTATTCTAGCCTGTTTCTCTGCACACACAAGCTGCAGCACAGTGTTTTGGTGCACATGCCTTGTCAGTTTAACACAGCTTAGTCTTTCAAAGCAGTTCATATTACAACATGACCAGTTCCCCATCCAGCCTCAGTAGGAAATAACTGACCCACGCTTATTGTCCTGCTGTCACAAGCTAAAGCAAGCCTCCTGCAGCTGTTTTTTCCTTTGTGTGTAAGTATTCTGAAGCCATCTGTAAATAAGGAGTCACTTACTTAATGAGTTTGCTCATTTCCAGTACAACACCAGATTCTTGCTTCCTGAAAGGGAAAATCATCATCGGGGGGACCCCTCTGGCCTTCCACCTAGGCTGGATTTCTCTGCAATCCCAGATATGAGGGCTGACACTTGTTACGCTCTTGCCTAGACATAGGATTTTATGCCTCTTTCCACTGAGTCTGAGATGGGTCTAATCAGCACATCAGAAGACACCAAACCACCAAGAGCCACCCTTGCATGGAGAAGTACCTTATTTTGTAATGAGTCCCATGCAGAGTTCAAGATTGTGCAGTATGAAGTGGGGAAAAGACACCATTAAGACAATTATAAGTTTTAGTAGAATGGTAACTACTACAGGGATGGCACAGAGTAACAATGATGTAGGGCTAGATCAAGCCACTTAAGCACAGCTCAGGGTCAAGGCCAGTGCAGAGCCACACTGATCAAGGAAAATACTGAATAACCTGATACTCGGGGGGGTATATCCATTACTACACTGCTTTAAAAAACAACAAATAGTCTAGCAGCACCGTAAAGACTAACAAAACATGTAGATGGTATCATGAGTTTTCATGGGCACAAACCACTTCTTCAGCTCATGATACCATCTACGGGTATGTCTACACAGCAAAATTATTTTGAAATAACAGCTGTTATTTCGAAATAACTTTACCAGCGTCTACACAGCCAAACCGCTATTTCAAAATTAAATCGAAATAGCGGAGGGCTTATTTCAAAATTGGTAAACCTCATTCCACAAGGAATAGCACCAATTTCAAAACTGCTATTTCAAAATACACATTGTGTAGATACTTATTTCTAAATAGGGGGCCTCCAGCCCTTCCCAGGGTGCCCTGGTGGCCCCTCTGGGCACAACCAAGAAAATTCCTCTCCCTCTCTCCCTCCCCGGAGCCCTTAAAGGGGTAGACTCTGGCCACAGTGCCTGTGCCAGCTCCAAGCCCGCCAGCCCAGAGCCAGCAGTCGCTGCACCTGACCCAGTGGCCCCAGCATGAGCCAGGCAGCCAGTGCCAGCCAGCCCTCCACTGCTCCCCAGGACCAGTCTGCCAGCTCCCAGGAGACCAGGGGCCGGAAAAGGTGGGCGCCTACCTGGTCCAGTGCGAAGATCAGGGACCTAATTCACGTTTGGGGGGATGCCTCCAATGTCCATGATCTCTGCACTAAATGAAGGAACGCAACCGTCTACAGGCGGATGGCTGCCAGCCTGGCCACCAAAGGCCACATGCGAACCCAGGAGCAGGTTCACATGAAAATAAAGAAGCTGCGGCAGGCGTATGCCAGGGCCACAGAGGGCAGCTCCCAACCAGGGGCAGACCCAGAACCCTGCCCCTATTTTGATGCTGTGGACCGCATCCCAGGGGGCAGGATGGTCCGTGCCCCCTAGGTGGTCATCGACCCTGGGGCAGAGCTTGCTGCCTCCTGCTGCTCCAGCCCCTGCTGCCTCCCCAGCTACTGCTCCTCCTCCCACTCCTTCTCCCCCTCCTGCTTCTTCCTCCCTACCCTCCCCACACCCCCCAGGGACGCTGAGGCCCCCACACCCGCAGTGCTGGGAGACAGTTGGGCCAGTGAGACCCGCAACCCTGAGCTTCTCCTCCCCCTTCCTCCCCTTGCCTCCCGCTGCCAGCTCCCTCCTCCCAGGTTTCTCCCTCCCCTCTCCCACCCTCCCTCCTCCCCTCTCCCACCTTCTTTCCCCAGTCTCACCTCAGTTTCCTTCCCCCCGACCCCAGTTTTGTTCAATAAAAAGAGGCTTTGTTGTAATGAACACGTGTCTTTTATTGTACAGCAGGAAGGGGGGTTAGGGAGGGATAAGTGGAAGGGCATGAGGGAGGAATGAGGCACAAGCTCCCAGTGGGGCACACCAGGGAGACTGTTACTGCCTGCAGAACGTGCTGCCAGGCTCACAGCAACACGTCCAGGAGAAGCACCAGAGTGCCCAGGGGCGACTCTGGCTCCATGCTGCAGAGTGCTGTGGTGTCCTGAGTGAGGGCAACCAGAGCACGCAGAGAAAAAAATGCTTTGCTGTTCCTCAGTAAGGTAGACAAGCAAGCAGGGAAACCTTAGAACCGGCTGTCCGGGGGGGGTCCCTTTAAGCACAGGTCTCAGAAAGCCTTAGGCAGCAGCCATACAAGGTAACTCCTGACCTGATGCCCTGCCAGAACCAGTTCCAGCCAGCCTTAAATGCGATTCAGCATCCTATCAGTGTGGACGCACTATTTCAAAATAGCAAAATGCTATTTCGAAATGCATTTTGTGTCTAGACACGTTATTTCAAAATGAGCTATTTTGAAATAACTATTTCGAAATAAGATATTTCGAAATAACGCTGTAGTGTAGACAAACCCTACATGTTTTGTTAGTCCTTCTGGTGCTGCTAGACTATTCATTGTTTTTTTAAGTTTTTCCAATTACAGACTAACTCAGCTACTCCTCTGAAACTTCTACAGTGTTTTAGAGAGTCCCCGTGCACACCAGTCCTGCTCCAGGGATTTGGGATGTGGACTACACATGGCCCCGAACCATTTGGAGCCTGATCTAAAGACCATTGAAGTCTGGGAAGACTTGTGTTAACATTATAGATTCTAAGGCCAGAAGAAACCATTGTGATTATCAAAACATACATCCTATATAGCACAGACCATAGAACTTCCCCAAAATAATTCCTAGAGCAGATTTTTTAGAAAAGCAACCAGTCACTGCTTCCTATGATAGAGTCTGCCATCCTACAAATATGGCCTAGAGTCCTTGTTTCCAGATGTATATATTTACATGTAGCCATAGTAAAATTAATATTGTTTACTTGCACACAGTGTACCAAGTGATCTAGATCACCCTGAATGAGTGACCTAAGCTCTTCATTTTTCGCACTCCCTGAATTTTGGGGTCACCTACAAACTTTATGAGTGTTGATTTTATTTTTTAATTCCAGGTAACTGATAGTGTAGGGCAGGGGTGTGGAACCTTTTTTGGGTCGGGGGCTGCTGACCCACAAAAAAAATCAGTTGGGGGCCACACACAAATGAGAAATGAAACAAAAATCAAACAAGCTCTCACTGACGTGGCCCCAACACTCCCCACATTCCACCAGAACCTAGGCTGGCCCAGGCTAGTAAATTTTGTGTGGTCCAATCCTGCAGCAGGTTGGGGAGGGTGCTGGAGCACCAGAACATGCTCCCCAATGCTGGGAGGGGCTTCAGTCTCAGGGGCCAGATCCAAGGAAGCCAGGGGCCGCATCTGGCCCCCAGGCCTTAGGTTCCCCACCCCGGCATACGGCTATGACCCTGCTGGCAATGGCCCCACTCAATGATGATTCCCTGTGTCCTCACACCACTAGGGGCCTCCTCCTGGATGGTCTGACAGTTAGTTCCTTCCAGGTCCAGGGCCCCCTTTGGCCGCATTCTCCATCTCTGAAATTCTAAGTGATACTCCTTCATGGCGTGGCCCTCCAGCCAGGTCACTGTACATGTTACCACCTTCTAATATATCAAAGTTCTTCTTATGAACGGGCTCAAGCAATCTTCCCATTCACCATCCAGCCCATACCACTTCCCTACTGACCAGTAGTGGAACCCAGGCCTGCCCTCTACTCCAAGTTCCAACTCAGAGACCCTCTGATAGCAGCCCAGGTCTGCTCCCTCCAGAACCCTGCTGCCTTTTTCCTGAGCCTTTGTTTGCCTTCCGGCTCTGCCCCCCTTCTCTGGGTTTACCAGTCTCATAACTCCCTTCTTCCAGAGAGTAACTGTAGGCTACCTGTCCAGATAGCCTCAAACATACCTCCTTTCTTTGAGGGAGTGACTGCAGACTACTTGCCCACCAACTCCTCTGTTATCAGCTTTCTGTCTTTATAAACCCAGCCTAGAACCTTCTCCCTCAGCACCTCATTCTGTCAGGGGATTACTTCAGGCAATTCCACTCAGATGTGCCCTGTCTGGTTAAAGACCCTTTTCTTAGTCTACCATAGCCCTTTCAAGGCAAGTGTGAACATTCCCTCATATCTCATTTACAGTTAAATATAGGGTGAGTTTTTAATTAATTTGATATCTTTTTTAGTGATAGGATCTATTTTCCATACACCTATGTTGATCTGCATTTATTACTTTACTCTCCATTAGTTCTTTATTAACTGAGTCCCCTATCAGCTGCTCCATTATCTTGCCTGCAATTGATATCAAACTGACAGGCCTGTGATTGCCAGGGTCATCCTATTTACCCTTTTTAAAAATCGGTGCTCCAAGACTTATTGATAATCAACATTAACGATCTACCAAGCTTCTTAGTACGCTCTTTTAAAATTTTTGGATAAAAAAGATATGAACCTTAAGATTTAAAAATATCTAACTTTAGTAGATTCTTTTATCATCCTGTAACCAATATTAATGGAATGGAAAGTGTTGTAACCATACAAAGAACCTGTATAATCTGTTTTTCCTCCAACTTCAGAACAGAAATTTTTATTTAACATTTTTGCCTTTTCTGTATTACTATAGATAAGTCTATCATTTCCATCTAGTAATGTATCAATACCAATTTCCAGATTCTTTTTGTTCCCAGCATGTTTTAAAAACTCTTCACTGTCCTTAACTCTGCTAGCCATAGATTTCTCTGTGTCCCTTTGCTTCCCTTTATATTCTTCTACGGTTCCTAATTTCTGAATTATATTAATTAGTATCAACTTCCCCTTTCTTCCATTTGTTTCTCTAGCTATTTATATATACAAATTACAGCTGTCTTCACCTCAGCTCCACATGACGTTTGTTTATTAATCATCAGGCCTTCTTCTTCAATTGTCGGATTTTGGCTTTTGGGGCTTCTAGTAAGTTGTTCTTAAGAGATTCCCAACTATCATTTCAATTATTCTGATTAAATTTTTCCTCTCAGATGATTTGGTTCATTATTGTTTTCAGTTTTATAAAATTAGCCCTATTAAAGTGCCAAGTATATAAGTTACTGGTCTGGACTTAAGTCTGCTTGCACGTTATATATGTGATCAAGGCATCACCATTTGTACCTAAGCTACCATTAATTATTAATGTTACCGCAAAAATATTCTCACTGGAGACCACCCAGGGTTACCCTAGTATGGGTTTATTTCCACTAGGTAAAACTAAAAAGAGGAGAAAGCAGCCACCAAAGAACTCTCTCTCTCTCTCACACACACAGACAAGCAAGCAAGCAAGCACACACCCCTCCATTCATTCACTCATTCATACACATTCATTCCTGCCATCGGGCAATCACACACTTACACAGACATATAGGTTGCAGAAGGAGCCAAGGCATGTGGATCCTGGAGGGTCTGTCTGCTCATCATGGCTGGGGAAGCTGGTCAGGAGGAAAGACACTGGAGGGGAGCTTCTCAGGATCAGTGGAGGAAAAAGAGAGAGTCTCACATGTGCTCCTTCTCTTTATATAGTGTCTGAATGGCTCCTGTGACTCATTCACCTTGTCATCAGGCAGCATGCCCAGACTTCCCTTTATCCAGTAGAGCATGCCCAGACTTCCCTTTATCCAGCAGGGAGCATGCCCATACTGTGATGACTCATTGCCACGTGGTCCATTGTTCCAAGCCTTCTTCAAACACACTCACACTCTCTCTCCATTCACTCAGGGGAGAATGCAGCTTAGGGAAAGTTACACGCAAGGTGGCTGCATGTTACAAAGATTACAAAGTTGCAGTTTACAGTAAATTTGAGAGTTACACAGATTACAAAGATTGACAAGGATCACAATAAGTTGCACTTTAAAACCTTAGGCCTTACAGTTTGGTGTAGCTTCAGAAAATCCATGTATATAAATCTAGTGAGCTCACATGGAGGCTTTTTTATGCAACTATTGGCTGTAGCTCTGGCCCAGCCCTTGTCTTTCACAGCCCTGGCTCCAGCCTTCTTTTTAAGTTAAGAAATTGTTTTCTATAATGTTAAGAAATTCCAAGGACATTTTAGCACTTGGTGCATAAGACCTCTAGCATATGTCATTCAGACTGAAGTCCATCTCTCAGGATTACACAGCTTTTTTTCCCCTACACATTATAGATAGGTGCATAGGAGGAACCGATCCTGTTCCCTAGGGTGGTATGGTGGCCAGGCACCAGCTAGTACAGTAGACTTCCGATAATCCGGCACCTTTGGGACCTAGGTGGTGCCGGATTATCGGATATGCCGGAGTATCAGGAGGTACTCTGGCGGGGGGGCTGTGATGGGTCTGCCAGGACCCGCACTGCGTCCGGGGGAAGGGCGGGGAATGGCGTGGCGAGGGGCGAACCCTCTGCCATTTTGCAGGAAGGCGAGGGAAGCCCCGCGCCGCCGCCAAGAGTTTCCGGGAGGGGAGCGGGCTCCCCACCCCCCAGACTGCAGTAGTTATCGCTGAGCAGGGGGGTGAGGGGCGGCACTGCGGGACCAACCCAGCAGCACCCCAGCTGCTCTGCTCTGCAGCTTCCCCAAGTCCGCCGCTCATCAGTTTCAGCAGTGGCAGTGGCGGACTTGGGGAAGCGGCATGGAGCAGAGCAGCTGGGGTGCTTCCCAGTTTGTCCCACAGCGCCACCTCTCACCCCCCTGCTCGGCGCCCAGCAGCACGCCAGCTGCCCTGCTCCGCATCTTCCCCAAGTCCGCCGCTGGTCAGTTTCAGCAGCGGCAGCAGCGAACTTGGGAAGCAAAGTGGAGCAGCTCCAACTGTCCGGCTGGCCGGAGCACTTCCGGGTTCCTGTTGGTGCTGGACTATCGGGAGTGCCGGACCACTGGATGCCGGACAATTGGAGTTTTACTGTACTTTGTTGTGTGCATTATCTGTCAAGACGTTGATCCAGAAGCATTCAAAATCATTATATTCTGACTGATCAGTGACTTGGAAATAGGCAATGCCATTTTTGACATAGAATGTCACTACCTCTCTCCTTTTGACCATTCAATCCTTTCTAAATAGGCTATAACCCTTGATTTTAACATGCGAATTGTGAAAATCATCCCACCAGGTTTCATTAATACCTAGGTTGAGCATAAATGATCAATTCCAATTCCTCGTATTTGTCACTCAGACTCCTAGCATTGGTGTATAAGCAATTCAGTCATTTCGTTTGCATGTCCTTTGGTTTCTTGATTCATTTTGTTGTCAACATCTTGATTTTGTGCCGAATGCTCGTATCTTCCCTCATTTTATCCTCCCCTTTTGCTATTAATGTAACCCCCTCCTAACTACTCTAGGCAGTCTGTCCCCAACGAAATTGGTCCCCGCCCTATTGAGGCAGAAACCATTCAACCTCCCCAGAGAAGAGGGCCAATGTTCCACAAAATCAAAACCTGCTTGGACATTGTTCTTCTTAAGTCAGCTACTATCTGTGAGATATTTCACAACAATGTCATTAGTGTGGATTTGAACCGTCACGAATGGAAATTTGCCCATAGACCTCAGCAGCCTGCGCAATCTTAAGGTGACATCCCATGTCTTGGCTCAAGAAGGGCAGCACACTGCTCTGTCTGTCTCTCCCTTGCAGAATATTCTTTCAATTTTTCTGGGTACTGTATCTCCAGCAAGGGTATCTGTTTTCCTTGGATGCCTGAAGAACTCTTTGCAGGTAAGCCTGATTGTCTTACAGATTGTCCAAGCAGTCATCCATACATGAGTTCCATACATCTCTCCATTCCTTTCAACATGTTGGATCTTCAGAGGTATCTTCCATAGATTCCATGTTGAGGTCCTGGCATCTTAAAACATCTAGCAGTGGGGGGTGTTCTCTTCTCTCTGGTGGTCACAGTTTGCCTAACCTCACCTGTCTCCAACCATGCAGAATGATCTCTTGTCTCTGGTGGTTATGAACTGCCAGGCCTCCTCTTTCACTTCCCCTCTCACCATTTCTTTAGTGGCCAGCTCCATTCTTTCTTGAACTTCAGTGGTCTTTGCATCACACCCATAATGTGCTGCACATGGCCATGGGAGTAAGGGTAGGCGAAACGGAGGAACTGCAATTGCGGGAGCTGCACAAAGGGAATAGGTGACATACGCCTTCCACCACTATTTGTGTCACTGATCAAAACCAGACTGAATCTGGCTTTTGTGGTGAAGCAAGAATTTTTTTTAAACTGAAAGGTTAAAAACAAATGTAATATATGAAAAAAAGACTTCTCTGCAAGTACTGGTTTGCCAGAAAATCTGCCTGATCTATCCATCTTTGCACATATTTAAAAATAAGATAAATTTTGTTCTTATACATAGGACATACATATTTAATGGATTGATCATGACAATAGGAATCAAATCCCTGAGTTCCAAACCCAATTCTGCCATTCACTCCCTCTTCACATTTGACCAAATCAGCAGATCGCTTTGCCTCAACCTCCCCATCTGTGAAATGAAGATAACACTTATCTACACAGAGTTATTGTGGGAGTCAGTATCTGTACAAAGCTTTTAAGAGACTGAGTCCTATATAAGTACCAAGAGTTGTTGTTATTACAGATAAATAGCAGTGATTTGCTAGAGTCGAAATAAATATTTATCAGATAGGAAATATGTATTAAAATATTAATGTTCCAAAGAGGCTTTAGAACTCCCTTTCATTGTTTCAGTATTGTAGTTCAGTAAAGATGATTGTTCTACCTCTCTCTCTCTCTGGGGACAGCAGTTTTAACAACAGAGCATTTTACTGCCCAGTGAGAAACTAAGTTTCAGTAGGCAGATTAAGACTGAAAAAAATCAGGACACATTGGAGACTACTGAAAAATCAGACATTGTTTCAAGGTAAATGCTATGTTTGTTGCAGTCTTAATTATTTCAGCTAATTTAAGTTAGTTTAACCAACTGTTAAATTAATCGGAATGTTTATTGTTCAAATGAAAATCTAGCCTATCTTTGGAAATTTTGATTGGACCAAGATAGTACCACTGATTTCAATGAGGCTACTCAAATAGTGTACGTATGCCTGACTGAAACTGGGCCATTCACTATAAATGAGAATTTGGAGCGTCCAGTCTTTGAATGTCAGTCAGACTTAAGCACCTAAATCACTTAAGATCAGCTCATCAACGGCATTTAGGTGCCTAAATCTCACTGAAATCAATGGGAGCCAGGTGTCTAAAAATATCTTTTAGGATCTGGGGTTTAGGCAGTTCTGTAAATATTGCCTTTTATGGATTGTGACTTAAACCCCAGTATGAGATCAGTGTCCACGGACCACTCAGTGGGCTAAAAGCTACACAGATCAAAGTCAAGTCTGAGGAATATTAGAGGGCAAACAAATCTGAGTGATGGGAGAAAAAGTGGTGGGCCAAGTTCACACCAGAGTAAGTGGATGAATTCCATCAAGTCAATGGAGTTGTGCCTTCATAGCCTTTAAAGATTTAAGAGCAGCATACTGCAAAGGGCCAGACTGTGATCTCAATTTCCACACTGTGAACCTGGAGAATTTCCTCTGAAATCAATGGAGATAAATAGATCAGTAAGAACAAAGTTTGCACTGAGAGGAATATGGTCTCTAACGACTAAATCATTCTTCATAGCAAAAAGAGGGGTTAAATAAAGCAGTGTTGTAAGAAATACCTTTATTGTGTAAAAAAATCCTTTTTTACTGAAATCTGAAAGCACACTTGGATTTTAAATTGTAATATGGTACGTAAGCATTTTGGTCTGGCAGCAGTTGAAAAGGCTGGAGAAGGTATCCATGATAAAAATGCTTGCAATACCACACCTGAAATATTGGGTATGAGAACAAGTGTAACCCCAGTGTTAGGACTGGGGAGGGACTCAGGAGACTTGCAAGGGGGTGCTCAGGGATAAGAACCTGGTCATTCACAGTGCTGTATTTTAATGAATATACGCAGCCTCTATTACAGTTAGCTGATTTTATCACTCACTTCTTGAACCTAATGCAATCGTGAAAGAAAAAAATCTCACATTGGAAAAACGAAAGTTTCAGGTTGGGACGGAAGGGGGCTGTTGAGCTTTGAAGGATTTCTTTTAGCTGGAATTTCAACTTGAAAATCATCCATTCTTCATGCACAATCACAACTTTTTAAAACACCATTCTGTCTTAATGTTGTATATTATGGACTGCTATAAAGTATCATATATTACATGATATAATATAATCCATAGAGCTATTAGTTTCTGGGATCAAAGATACATTTTTAAAAGTACGGTTGAATATGAGTTTACACCACACATACTGATGGTTCGTTTGAAAAGGGTAAATAATCCACATTGCATTAATCTTTTGAAAATGTATTTACAAAACAGATTAACGTATAATGGCTCTGAAAGTTATTACAGACCATGAGATCTATCAGCTAAAATCTCCTCTCTGATCTGCATAATAGATCTAGTCTATGTGCCTCATAAATTGTTCTCAGCATGTAGGAAGAGTAGAATCTCCTTGAAGAGATCCAGATATTCAGAGATTAGTCTGACATTGATCACAGGCAAGATAATAGAGTGGCTCATATGGGACTTAATTAACAAAGAATTAAAAAAGGGTAATGTAATTAATGCAAATCAACATGGTTTTGTGGAAAACAGATCCTGTCAAACTAATCTGATGTCTTTTTAAATGAAATTACAAGTTTGATTAGTAAAGATAATAGTATTGATGTAATATATTTGGACTTCTGGACTTCTGAAAGGCATTTGACTTGGTACCATATGACATTTTATTTAAAAAAATAAAACAATATTAAATTAACACTGTATACATTAAATAGATTAAAAACCGACAGATCTCAAAAATAATTGATGTGGAGAATTGTTATCAACAGGTCTGTTCCCAATAGGATTTCACAGGAATCAGTGCTTGGTCCTATACTATCTTAACACCTCTACCAATGACCTGGATGAAAACATAAAATCAACACTGCTAAAATATTCGGAGAGTGCAAAAAATTAAGAGGCTAGGTCACTGATCCAGACTAATCTAGATCTTGGTAAATGGGTTGTAAACAAGCAATATGCATTTTAAAATGGCTAAATGTAAATGTATTCATTTGAGAACAAAGAATATAGGTCACACTTACAGGATGGAAACTCTATCCTAAGAAGCAGTGACAATGAAAAAGATTTGAGGGTCATACATCTGCTGAACATGTCAGGGAGTGAGAGCAAAGAGCACACTTCATCTGGACCCTGCACTGCCCAGCCAAAGTGAGGAATGCAGCAAACTGTGTGTTTTCCCCTCATTCTCTGATGAAGGGAAACAGCCAGCAATGTTCCCATAAGACAGGCCTGCACAACTCGGAAAGCGGCGAGGGCCATATTACTCCAAAGAAAACAGCTGCGGGCCGCAAGTAGGGATGCTCTCCCAAAAAATACCAAACACGCGGGTTAAAAATTTTTGTCAAGCAAAAAACAAAAAAACACGCGTCTCCACTTGGCCCCCTGGTATTTGTCTCTCCTGCACCCTGCCCCTTGGTGCCTTCCCCTTTCTCCTGACCTGCCCCCCATCCCTCAGGACAAGCCCCTTCCCCGCCCCTACCTGGCTTCTGCCTTCCAGTTTGCGGGGCTGCCGGAGCCTTTTTGAATCCGGCGGTCGCCAGCCGTGACATCACAGCACCACGTCACGGCAGCATCCTGGTGTCTGCCAGCGTCCTGCCCTCTGGCTCGCTCCCCGCCTCCTCACGCCGGAGCTGCACGCCCATAGTCAGCACGGGCCGCACAGTGAGCCCCTGCGGGCCGCATGCGGCCCTTGGCCCATATGTTGTGCAGGCCTGCCATAAGAATCGGGACGGGGGGGAGGGGAAGGGGGGGAAGCTTCAGCTACCCCTCCCACACACACACTTCCCTTCCCCTTTTACCTACTTGGTGATTCTGTCTCTTTTCTGTACGGTTTCACAAGAAGCAAACCCATCCCAGGCACATCCCATTTTCCAGGCACAACCAAACCCTTACCTTGCTTTAAGTTATGATAAGAGGAATCTGTATACCAAATTTCGTGGTCCTAGTTCATACTGTTTAAGAGTTCTTGAACAGACAAATAGACAGACAGATAAACGCAATAAAATATATAGTAGATATATTATTTCTTCATATTCCTAGTGCAGTATACAAAGGTCCCAGTCAGGACCTACTGTGCAAGGTAGGGGATAGCAGAATCCCCACCCCAAAAACCATACATCTATGGGCTAGATCAGGGTGAACAATAGAAAAACAGAAGTCCACAGGGTTGGTCCCTGACGGGCCACCACTGCTATATTTACATGCGCCTCCACAGGTGTTGGAGAATCGCAGCTCTGATAGGCTGCGAATTGCCATTCGCAGTTAATGCGAGTGGTGGGATGCATCGCAGACTGGGATGCCGCTTCCCGCCTCTTGCGTTGGCCACAAATGGCGATTCCCAGCCAAGCAGAGCTGCAGTCCTCCGATATCTGCAGAGATGTAGGTAAACATGGAGGTGGAGACCCACTAGGTACTAACCGTGCAGACCAGATCCAGCCTGCGGGCTGGAATTTGCCCACCTCTGGGCTAGATTATGAATTTTATGCATATCCCTAATAACTGCTGCAGTCCATTACAATGCATCCCAGGACCGCACACTCTGGGTAGATGCGTGAACCCAGTTTAAAATGTAGATTTTTTTCCCTTTTGTTTATGGCAAAAGAGCAGAAACATGATTCAGTCTACTCTCCATCTCCTTGTTCCCTATAATCCAGGGAGCTCCATTATACCCACAGAATGGCAATATTGGGAAATCTTTAATTCTCATGCTACTCACCAGTGCTGCCACATTAGCACTAGTAACAATCTAGCTCTAAGAAGAAAAGTGACACAATAAAGGGATACATTCAAATAAATAAAACTGATACCCATGTAAGTATCAACTCATAGAAAAGATGTTCAAGTGGTTAGAACACTAACCTAGAAAAAGTGGGTTTAAGCCTGTTCTGCCACAGTGTTTCTGTGTGATCTTGACCATGTAGTCTCTCTGCCTAGGTCTACACTAGACCAGGCAGGTTGGCCTAAAGTATGCCATCCAGCTACACAAAATGCATATCCGGATTCTACTTACCTTAAGCCGAGCCGCCACAGTGTCTACACTGTGGAAGGCCAACAGAAGCAAATGCTCCCATTCGCTTTCCTTACTCCTTGCAAATTGAGGAGTACCGGACACCGACAGAAGCTGCCCTAAGCATTTGATTTGGGATGGGTCTACACTAGACCCACTAAAGTAAACGCTAGAAGATCAACATCCAGAGAGGTGATCTTCTCCATAGTGTACACTTCTCCATAGCGTAGACAAGTCCTCTGTGTCTTACTTTCCCAATTTGTAAAATGGGAATAATAAAGCGTCTCTATCCTTGCATGGGTGCTGTGAAGATAAATACAATAAAAACTGAGGTACTCAGACACTGCAGCAAGGGTGGGGACTTTTTTAGAGTTGGGTGCCACTGACCCACAGAAAAATCAATTGGGGGCCTCACACAAGTGAGAAGCAAAAAAAAAAAAAAAAAAAAAACACCCCAAAAACCAAACAAACAAATATAAAAACCCTCTCACTGTGGCTCTCAACAAAGACAGTCCCCACGTTCCCCTCACACACAAGAGCCTGGGGGGGCCAGGTTAGTAGATTTCGTGTGCTCCAGCCCAGCAGTGGGGCAGCGGGGGAGCTGAAGCAGCAGTGCGGGCTCCCCAATGCTGGGGGCATGGCCCTGAGCCTTGGGAGCCAGATCCAGGCAAGCTGGGGGCCACATCTGGCTCCCGGGCCTGAGGTTCCCCACCCCTGCACTACAATAGCAGCAGCAATATGAATACTAAAACAAATAATTGGTATTTAATTGGTCTGTAATCTATTCATTTCTTCCCCTTAATTTTGCTATTATTGGTTGTGTAGTGGCATTTAATGACATCAAATCATGAAAGTGGGGGTTACAGAATAAAATTGCATGGCTTAAAAAGTTAATTTCATGCCGTTTTAAATTCATCCAAACTATATTTTTTTACCATCATGCTTTCTTTGTATTATTCATCTGAAGGGCTAATATTGTCAGAAACACATTTGTGATGGATAGTAGGAGTGCTGGTCATTACCTGATAACTAAAGGGTTAAACTTAGGTAGCTAGCAAGGGTGTTAGCAGGAAGCCAGGAGAACAAATGGCGATACAGCGCTGAAATCTGAATTGTATTTAAATACCTTGCCTGCTCTCTTCGAAAGAGAATTCTAAGTTAAGGGCTGGAGGGAGCAGATGCAGTAATCAGAAATACCATGCCTATAAGCAGGGCTCGAAAAATCGCTCTATCTACTTGCCCATGGCGAGTAGATTTCAGCCGGTCGCCCCGTTCACCGGCGCTGCACGCATGCGCAGTGCCGGTCTGGTGCATGCATGGTGCGGGGCTGGAGGAATTCCTCATTGCAGGAGGAATAACAGCTAATTCGAGTTAGGGCTTTAATTCGGAATCCCGTTTCACTGCCATGTGTAGACGCGGGCAGTTACTTCGGGCTAGTCAATTTCTAAAATGGCGACCGGCCGGGAACATGCTAATGAAGCGCGGGATATTGAAATCCTGTGCTTCATTTGCAATTTCAGTCGCCCTCATTAGCCTCCCTAGATTGAACTAAGGGGCTCGTGTAGACATACCCTTACTCTGTAACACCTAGCAACTAAGTATGCTTTATCAAGTATATCTTTTTGTTTTGTTAATAAAATCACCTTTTTTAAAGCGATGATTTGAGTCTTGTGTCCTGGAAAGAAACAGGAGGTCTGTCTGTTTGTGTGTATGCATGCCTCAGATTAAGAGGTCAGCTTCCAGTGACTGTAGTTTATTTTCTCTTTGTTTTTCAAGCTCTCTTGGAGCAAAAGAGTTTGGGGTGCCCATGGGGAAGGAATTCAAGTGTTCCTCCCTGGGTTGGTTTTTTTTAAGGGTTTAAATCACTCAATGGTGGCAGCTTTTGTTTTTCTCAGAGCCAGTGCATCTGTGACTCTCAGAAGTTTTTGTAAACAGAGTCTCTTGAGGCAAGGTATTAAAGGTGTCTCTCTTATGGACCTCCATCTTATGCACTCACAGTGCCAGAGTGGGGAACAGCCCTGACAGCATCAATTTGACAAACTGTGGGTCAAGCTAAAGATTTTGTCTACCCTCTCAGGTTTACCTCCAAGTATTTGGGGATAACTTGCAAGGAAAATTCTGACTAGAATTAGTGAATTTGCATTTAAACCTGTTGAGACGTCACACATATGTCAACATCTGTTTTCCTTTCTGGATTGTACTGTTCAAGGTCACTGCAGACTACCCAGCCTGTCCATTTAGCTGACTTCAATCCAATCCCACTTTCCAAGTAAAATTGAAGGTTTTGAGTTCTCAAAGCAAACGCCGCTCCCTCTCTTCATGGGACTCAGGAGCTTTTAGATGTCATGCAATTCTGTATCCTCTGTATAAATTAAAAATGATCTGTAATCTCTGTTAGCAGTATTGATGTAGTCAGGCCCACCAACGGAGATGGGGTGGAGGAGGACAAACAGGGCAATTGCCCAGGGGCCTGGCAATACAAAAGAGGCTGACAGCTCCACTGGTTGTAGCCATGTTGGTCTCAGAATATTAGAGAAACAAGGGTATGTCTACACTACCACCCTAGTTCGAACTAGGGTGGCTAATGTAGGCATTCGAAGTTGCAAATGAAGCCCGGGATTAAATATCCTGGGCTTCATTTGCATCTTGCCGGGCGGGCGCCATTTTTAAATCCCCTTAGGTCGAACTCCGTGCCCGCGGCTACACGTGGCACCGAGTAGGTAGTTCGAATTAGGATCTCTAATTCGAACTACCGGTACACCTCGAACGATCCTAATTCGAACTACCTACTCCGTGCCGCGTGTAGCCACGGGCACGGAGTTCGACCTAAGGGGATTTAAAAATGGCGCCCGCCTGACAAGATGCAAATGAAGCCCAGGATATTTAAATCCCAGGCTTCATTTGCAACTTTGAATGCCTACATTAGCCACCCTAGTTCAAACTAGGGTGGTAGTGTAGACATACCCCAAGGTAGGTGAAATATAGTACATTTTATTGGATCAACTTTTGTTGGTGAAAGAGATAAGCTTTCAAGATTAACACATGGAAAAGCACTCAGAGAAATACAAGGTGCAACAGACTGCTTAGCATAAGGGGTGTGTCTAGACTACAGGGTTTTGTCGACAAAAGTGGATTTTTGTCGACAAAACTATACCTGCGACAGTAAGTTGACAGAACGCGGCAGTTTTGTCGATGGCGGTAAACCTCATTCTACGAGGAATAACACCTTTGTCGACAGAGTTATGCCAACAAAAGGTAAGTGTGGACGCGGGGGAGAATTTACATCGACAATAAAGGCCTCCAGGAAGAAGCCCTGGTGGACACTCCTGCCACAGCTTTCAACTCTATTCTTCCTGCCTGCAGCCATCTTTAAAAGGCACAGACACCCAGGATTACCATTCTGGCAGCAAGCCAGCTCCAGCCAGGACCCTGACTGCGCAGCTTTTCCTGGTAGGGACACTCGGGAGACATGTCCCAGGGACAAGCCCCCCAAGAACTCCCTAGCCCCTCCAGGGACACAGCCCCACAGGAAGCCAGGGGCACCAAACGCCGGGCACCCTCCTGGTCTGGGCCCGAGATCAAAGCCCTCTTGGGGCTCTGGGCTGAGGAGGAGTCCCTCCAGGCCATGCAGTCCTGCAGGAGGAGGAATGCGGACATTTATGCCCACATGGCAGAAGGCCTGGCTAAAAAAGGTCACCACCCCTGCACACCGGGGCAGGTCAGGGCAAAGGTGAAGGAGCTGCGGCAGGGATACATCAGGGCCCGTGAGCGCAGCTCCAGCTCCGGGGAAACGGCACACTATTGTGCCTACCATGAGGATCTGGACCGGATCCTGGGGGCAGGGGAACCCCTGCCTCCCGAGCGGCTTGTGAAGTCTGGGTTGGAGACCCCTGTTCAGCAGCGGCCGCAACTCCAGGCAGATGACCAGGATCTCCAAGAGGAGGAACAGGAGGAGGAAGACAGCACCAGGAGCACCCAGGAGCCAGACACCCAAACTCAGGAGGCCTCCCAGATAACTTCGGACCCCGGGGAGGGAACATCAGGTGAGTGTTGTGAGGGTCCAACACACACAGGGCACAGCAGGCGGGAGCAAAGTGGATGGTGCAGTGCTGTGACATGTCATGCTGATCACAGCCTAGGAGGGGGGGTAGAGGCACACCCATGGCCGCCTTCAGGGAGGGCTGTCCTACCCCTGCACCCGAATGGCTGCGAGGCACCACCTGCTCTTGCAGGCAGTGATGCCAGGTGCAGGCATGGGTTGGGGACACTGGGATTGCCTCACAGCTTTAGGCCTCTCAGCCCTCTGTGGGAACCCCAACAGTGGCCTGACACTTGTCTGTGCTGCTTGGCCATGGGGTGTGTGTGTGGGGGGGGGGGAGGATGGTGGCCTGCACACCTTCTGGGCTCCAGGGAGCCGTGGCTGCGGGCCAGGCCACACCAGTCCTTACTGAGACCCACATGAGCATCCTCTGACCCTAGGACAGCCACTGCCTGCTGAGAAGAAGGAGGGCATGTCCTCTCAGGGAAAGTGTGAGCATGCATGACTGACGGCTTTTCCCTCTTGTCCTCCACAGCTGGACCAGCTGACCAGGAGGGGGGCGCCACACCTGCCCCACCACCCAACGGCTGCAGGGAACCCGTCGGCACTGGCGCACGTATTTGGAGCTGGTGCGCCAGCACATCTCGGTCCTGCAAGGGATGCAGGACTCAATGAACCGCAGGATGGAGGCAGAGGCAGAGTGGCGCAGGCACCTGCTGGAGGAATTTGCCCAGCAGCACACTGACATTTGCGCTGCGATCCGGGAGGTCATGGCCTTCCCCGGTCCTCTGCCTGGTCCTGCTCCTCCTGCTCAGCCTGCCCCTCCCCCCCCCCAGCCCCTGCCATCCCAGACTCAGCTACAGCCCCACCTCCTGCCCAGCCCCCTACTATCCCAGCCCACAGGAGCACCCGTCTCCGATCTGGCCTCTGCAGCCAAGGTGGCAGGGGTTCCTCATCCTAGGCGGCACCCACAGCTGTGGGCCTCCCTCCCCCCTTCAAGGTTGACATTCCCTCTCCCCCCTGTGAAAGTCATTGAGGGGAACACTTTATTTTGTTAACAAAAACAATTCATTTTTCTGAATACAAGAGTTTTACAGTGAAGTAAACTACACATTTTTTTTCAACAACACCTGTCTCTGTTCTCAGTGTGATTGTGTGCAATGTGAATGTGGGGCTGGGAGGGGTTTTGGGGAGGAAGGCACTGGTGGCATGGGGCAATCCCACAATTGGAAGGCCCTGGGGACAATCATCAGCCTCCTTGTGAGAACTGCTCCCGCAGGGCTTCTCAGATTTGCAATCCTGACTGGTGGGCTTGCTAGATGGCAGCTGTCCAGGGCTGCTCAAAGTGCCTCCCCTCCACGTCAGCCCGTGTCCCCCATACAGGGAGGAAGGCCTCCCCTTTCCTTTCTACAAGGTTGTGCAGCACACAGCATGCAGCAACCACATCGGTGATGTTGCATTCCCCCATGTCCAGCCGAGTGAGCAGGCATCTAAATCTGCCCTTCAGATGGCCAAAGGCACACTCCACCTGGTAGCGAGCCCGATTCAGGCGGGAGTTAAAGAGTTCCCTGCTCGCATCCAGGTGTCCCGTGAATGGCTTCATGAGCCAGGGCTGCCTGCCCACCTGGCTCCTAAATGCAGAGCTGCAGCGGGGGTAGGTCCCAGACCCGACACAAGCCAGGACTGAGCTGGGCTGCTGGCCAGCCTGCTAAAAAATGTACTGGCAAGGAGTGGGGGGGAATGCGTGTAGTCTGTAGCATTAACCTCTAAGCTTTTGCTTATCGGTTAATCGGTTAATCAACCACACTATTGCATCCCTAGATCTGCCATCCTTTCAGACTGGGAATGGAGGTGTGCCCTCATTTAGAATTGGTTAATTACTAGGAGGTTCCCTCTATTTTGAAAAGGTCCACAAAGACTCTTAGATCCAAAAAATAAACTAAATATAAAAATAATCATAGAATACATTACCCCTGAAAATTACAGCTGGATTCTTGTTACTCTCCATTGAATAACTTACATGTCCATCAGGGATAATTATGACTTATTTACCAACATACGCTTTTCGTGTCCTCCCGGGGAGACCAGGAATGATTTAACAATTATAAATTTATTTCAGCTTTAGGGTTTCATTTTAGAAGAACAAATAAAAGCACAATTGCTCAAAAAGCTCATCCACTTTATCTGACTCTCTGCACAGTAGATTTGCCCTGGGTTGTATTTCAAACAGCCTCTCAATCACTCTGAATTTACAATCTTTTGAAATGTCCAAAGATTATCATTGGCTTTTTAATTTTTTTTTTTACAAAAGCTTGTTCAGATATCTTATCTTTATTGCAAAGAGAGACTGCAAAGTCTTTAATATAGTCTATGATCACAACTAAGTATAACTGTTGACTATCCTCATGAGGGCAATTGAAGTGAAAGCATTTGCATGCTAAGCTTCATTGACTAAGAATATCCTGAGTTGGTATATTTGAAGGAGGTTGCTTATCTGAACTGTTTCAAGAGATTATTTTACGTCTTTAAAATGATAATATTTTTAAGTGAGGTTTCCATCATATTAAGTGAATGGAGCTTTGCACCCATTTGGGCCAGATTCTTAATTGGTATAAATCCGCTACTCTGATCAACACCAGTTGAGAATCTGATCCACAGAGCAGTTAATTTAATATATCCCTCTTTCAATGCCAAATTACATTCTGTATTTCAGTGATCTATTTCTAAATGAATTATATATTTATCTTTGTCACCATGATAATCATAGAATCATAGAATCATAGAGCTGAAAGAGACCTCAGGAGGTCATCAAGTCCAGCCCCCTGCTCTAGGCAGGACCAATCCCAACTAGATCAACCCAGTCAGGGCTTTGTCAAGCTGAGACTTAAATACCTCTAGGGATGGAGACTCCTACTTCCCTAGGTAACCCATTCCAGTGTTTTACCACTCTCCTAGTGAAATAGTTTTTCCTAATATCCAACCTGGACCTCTCCCACCACAACTTGAGACCATTGCTCCTTGTTCTGCCATCTGTCACTACTGAGAACAGCCTTTCTCCATCCTCTTTGGAACCTCCCTTCAGGAAGTTGAAGGCTGCTATCAAATCCCCCCTCACTCTTCGCTTCTGCAGACTCCCTCAGCCTCTCCTCATAGGTCATATGCTCCAGCCCCCTAATCATTTTGGTTGCCCTCCGTTGGACCCTCTCCAATGCGTCCACATCCTTTTTGTAGTGGGGGGCCCAGAACTGGACACAATACTCCAGATGTGGCCTCACCAGAGCCGAATAAAGGGAAATAATGACATCTCTGGATCAGCTGGCAATGCTCCTCTTAATGCAACCTAATATGCCATTAGCCTTCTTGGCTACAAGGGCACACTGTTGACTCATATCCAGCTTCTCATCCACTGTAACCCCCAGGTCCTTTTCTCCAGAACTACTACTTAGCTGGTTGGTCCCCATCCTGTAACAATGCTTGGGATTCTTCCGTCCCAAGTGCAGGACTCTGCACTTCTCCTTGTTGAACCTCATCAGATTTCTTGTGGCCCAATCCTCCAATTTGTCTAATCACTCTGGACTCTATCCCTGCCCTCCAGCATATCTACCTCTCCCCCTAGCTTAGTGTCGTCTGCAAACTTGCTGAGGGTGCAATCCATCCCCTCATCCAGGTCATTAATGAAGATATTGAACAAAACCGATCCCAGAACTGAACCTTGGGGCACTCCGCTAGAAACCGACCGCCATCCTGACATCGAGCCGTTGATCACCACCCGCTGGGCCCGGCCTTCTAGCCAGCTTTCTATCCATCTTACCGTCCATTTATCCAATCCACATTCCCTTAACTTGCTGGCAAGAATATTGTGGGAGACCGTATCAAAAGCCTTGCTAAAGTCAAGGTAGATCACATCCACTGACTTTCCCATGTCCACAGAGCCAGTTACCTCATCATAGAAGCTAATCAGATTGGTCAGGCACGACTTGCCCTTTGTGAATCCATGCTGACTATTCCTAATCACTTTCCTCTCTTCCAAGTGCCTCAAAATGGATTCCTTAAGGATCCCTTCCATGATTTTTCCAGGAACCGAGGTAAGACTCACCGGCCTATAGTTCCCTGGATCGTCTTTCTTGCCTTTTTTGAAGATGGACACTACATTTGCCTTTTTCCAATCATCCGGGATCTCTCCCGATCTCCACAACTTTTCAAAGATAATGGCCAAAGGCTCCTCAATGACATTTGCCAACTCCCTCAGTACCCTCGGATGCATTAAGTCCGGACCCATGGATTTGTGTACGTTTAGCTTTTCTAAATAGTTCCTAACCAGTTCTTTACCCACTAAGGGCTGTCGATCTTCATCCCATCTTGCATCACTTAGCGCGTTAGTCCGGGAGCCCACCTTGTCCGTGAATACAGAGGCAAAGAAAGCATTGAGTACTTCAGCTTTCCTCACATCATCTGTCACTAGGTTACCTCCTTCATCCAGTAGGGGCCGCACACGCTCTCTGATCACCTTCTTCTTGTTAACATGCCTGTAGAAACCTTTCTTGTTATCCTTCACATCCTTACCCAGTCACAATTCCATTTGCGCTTTCGCCTTTTTGATAACCCCCCTGGCATTCTCAAGCTATACATTTAAACCCCTCCCTGGTCATTTGTCCAAGTTTCCACTTTTTGTAAGCTTCCTTTTTGTGCTTAAGTTCACCAAGGATTTCCCCTGTAAGCCAATCCGGTCTCCTACCATGTTTGCCTCTCTTGCTACGCATCAGGATGCTTTCTTTCTGTGCCTTCAATAAGGCTTCTTTAAAATACTGCCAGCTGTCCTGGACTCCTTTCCCCTTCATGTTAGCATCCCAGGGGATTCTGCCCATCAGATCTCTGAGGGAGTCAAAATCTGCTTTTCTGAAGTCCAAGGTGTGTATTTTACTACTCTCTTTTCTTCCTTTGGTCAGGATCCTGAAATCTACCATCTCATGATCACTGCTTCCCAGGTTGTCACCCACCTCTACTTCCCCTATTAGTTCCTCCCTGTTTGTGAGCAGAAGGTCAAGCTGCGCATGGCCCCTGGTCGGATCCTTCAGCACTTGTACCAAGAAGTTATCCCCAACATTCTCCAAAAACTTCCTGAATTGCCTGTGTACTGCCATATTGGTTTCCCAACAGATGTCAGGGTGATTAAAGTCCCCTACGAGAACCAGGGCCTGCGATCTGGAAGCTTCTCTCAGTTGTCCAAAGAAAGCCTCATCTACCTCATCCACCTGATTCGGTGGCCTGTAGTAGACACCAACCACAACATCACTGCTGTTGTTTGCACCTCTAAACTTAACCCATAGACTCTCAACAGGTTTTTCTCCCTCTGTATACTGGAGTTCAGAGCAATCGTAGTGCTCTCTTACGTATAGTGCAACTCCTCCTCCTTTTCTCCCCTGCCTGTTCTTCCTGAACAGTCTATATCCTTCCATGACAGCGCTCCAGTCATGCGAGTCATCCCACCAAGTCTCTGTTATCCCAATTAAATAAATAATAAAGCTGTACACCTTTGAGTTCTGATTCATGTCACCTTGATATAGGAATGTCAAGTATTAATTTGAATTTAGATTCCAAAATATTAATCATACTCTGTATATGTGCATGTATGTGCATAGGCATCACATACACAGCCTGTCACAATTTGTATCTTAAACATTATTTTTCTCTTTCTAGCTGAAAAACTGTAAGGGCATGTTTACACTCGGAAATTATTTCAAAATAACTTATTTCAAAATAGTAACTCTCAAAATAACTATTTTGAAATAGCATGTCCACACTACAGGGAAGCCTCGAAATTAGTCCAAGGCAGGCTCCCTTAATGTGGATGTGCTACCTCAAATTAGAGCCCCAAGGAGCACTGGGCGGGAGGGGGTAATTACTTTGAATGACTCTGGAGAGTACTTATTTCTAAATAGCAGCAGTGTTTTGAAATAAGCATTATTCCTCGTGGAAAGCGGGAGTTATTATTTTGAAATAACCAGCCCCTTGTTTTGAAATAACAGGTTTGGTAGTGTGGATGCTCCACTTGTTATTTCGAAATAAGAGGAGTAATTTTGAAATAACTCCCTAGTGTAGACCAGGGCTAAGGACCTAGACTGACAGTTTTTATCATCGACTTACAGAATTCATCATCTTAGAACAATACAAACTTGTGCAAGAATTAAGGTGTATGCAGTATAATATCTGCATTTTCAAATAGTCCTTCATAATATTATTGATTCTTAAAGGGCTGCCAATGAGCAGAAAACATTTTTCATATATTATATAAAAGGGTTAGCTACCCATTATAAAACTGCCTGCAAGGGGGGTGTACAAGTCCTATGAGAAAATGGACATTAACAGGTTAAAAAGGAGCCATCACCTCCCCAGCTGCAGCCTACAGGACAGCTAAAGACAGTGGGATAAAAGGCTGCAGTGCAGTCAGGATAAGGTGGGTGCTAGAGAGATGGAAAGCCACCGTGAGGAAATACCATAAGGCAGGAGTTCTCAAACTTCATGATACCGTGACCCCCCTTCTAAGTTGCTCACGACCCCCCGGGGGGTCGGGACCCACAATTTGCAAAATGCGACCATAAGGTAAGAGCAGAGGAAGCTGCCCAGAGAAATCACTTGTCCACCAGAAGGGATGGGAGAAGATTACCAGGAAGGAGATACCTAACCTGTAGAGCCATGAGAGAGGTAGCAGTCCAGGGAAATAGCAGGAGATTTGAACAACTCTCTTATCCCTGAGCAGGGATCCAAGGGAGAAGGTGGGTCCCTCTAGCATTCTGTAGCAATGAGGCAGAGACTGAAGAGCTCTGTCCATGGGTAGCAACAATAACAGAAATAATAACAATAATATACCGGGTCACAGTTATTACCATAGGTGCCAACTATGGATGCTCCAGCCCTATGGAAATTACTGAGACCCAGGATGACACTTTCTATGTCCCTACATTCTGTTTATCAGGAGAAAGTGTAGTATCTAATTGTGTCTGATTTCATACTGATGTCAGCTTCGGTCAATCTGTAAACAGAGTACTACTAGCTCATCTATTTCAATCTGCAACCAAAAGCCTGCCCATCAGACCCCGATTCAGAAAGCTGAGCTGACTGCGGGGAGAAAAGCATTTGGAGCAGAACTCCAGATAGTGTAAATCCACACAGCTCCACAGATTTCAGCCTAATGCTGATTTTCAGTTGCTGAGAGTCTGGTCGCTTGTTTCAAAGTGGCCTAGTTTCCCTGGCAGTCATAGTAAGACTTGCTTTGCTCTCTTCTTTGGAACATCTCATCCTGCTCATTTCTCATGAACTGTAACTCTTGCACACAGAGTAAATGTAATCGTACCAACTGCCACACAAAATGGTCTCACACATGCTGGGCTGAGGGGCCCTTTCCTGCAGTAAGTCCCAGGAGGTTTACCTCATGGATTTACATCCATGTTGCTCCCATAAGGAGTTGGAGAATGGCCGCCTGCAGAGTGAGTTGAGGAGTCCTGCCTACAACCTCAGGGTCACTTGGGGTGACCAGAGGCCTTTTCATCAAGGCCTCTGTACCTGCAAGGGGTATTCCAGATAAATGAAAATTAAGCCACTTAATTAGGTTTAACTAAGGACGTAAGGTAACATTTTAAAAAAGCACCTATGTGTATTTGACCAAAAGTACCATTTTTAAAAAGAATTTAGGCATTTAGGAGCCTAATTCTGGCTGTTAATGAAATATAGGCTTCTATGTTATTTTGGAAGAGGAACTTAGTCTACAGTACCAAATTAAGTCAACCTACCTTATGCTAATGTACAGCCACTGCAGTAATTGAATCAGTTTTCACTTTCAGTCTACGCTCCTTGTATATGCAGGGTGCATCCTCATCAGGAGCGCTTAGGACAATTTAACTTTCAGTGTAGGGAATTGTGGGAAAGTTTCACAAAGGCAGCCGCAGTATCTACACTGAAAATGCCTCAATGTAATTCCATCAATGGAAGCTCTGTGCTTCTCATGGAGATGGTGTTATTTATTCAGCGTAATGGGCGAGCTACAACCATGGGAGCTACATTTCAGTATCGAGACTTACAGAGTTACACTGATACAGGTTGAACCTCTCTAGTCCGGCATCCTCAGGACCTGATCAGCGCTAAACCAGAGAATTTGCCAGACCACGGGAGGTCAATATGGTCTAGCAGCATTATCACCACTTTCGCTGCTTACTGGGCTCTTAGAAGACATTTAGGGGTAAATTAGAGCTAAATAACAGCACAGAACACTGAGAGCCAGGACCAGTGGCTGTAAACAAACTTTCTGAGATCACAGGAAACTTGGCCACACCCTTGATAAGTGGACATCTGGGTATCTAAAATCATGCTGGACCATGGATGTTGCCAGACCAGAGAGTGCAGGACTAGAGAGGTTCAAACTGTATGAGCTGCCCTATGTCTACTTAACTTTGTACTGTAAGCCAGGCTTTAGGCTCGTAAGTCTTTTTTGTGCTTTTAAAAATTTGACCTTTCAGACCTTTAAATTCAAAATGACTAGTGATTTTTTGGACAACTTCATTTTTGGGTGTCTATGTAAGAAATGTAAAGGGGCCTGATTTTCAAAAGCGTTAAGCAACTACCCACTGAAAAAGAGGGCCTTTATATTGTCTCCACTAAGATATCCCCAAATCACTGATCACTTTGGCAAATGTAAGACCAGGAGCCTAACCTTAAGCAAGCCCGTTGCCAATGGTGGAGGCAAAGGGAGCAGTTGCTCCGGGGCCCAGCAATTCAAAGAGGCCCGGGGCTCTGACTGCCACCACTGCCACAGCAGCATGAAAGGCAGCACCAAGGGCTGAGAGGAGCTGTGCCGTACTCCGTGCAGTGCTAAGAGCTGCCTGGGGCCAGCGTGGTGCACTCCGGGTGGCTTTCAGGGTTGGCTGCCCAGCCCCACCCCTTCTTTCTGAGGCCCTGTCCCTTTTGGGAGCCTGGCTCCCCAACATCTCTCCCTGGGTGAGCAGGGGCCGTTGTCACCCCTGACCTTAAGAACACATTTTCGAAAACTTGGACCTCTATCTTGCAAAAGTAGTTCATATCCAGTTGCCATCCAGCAAAACGCCAGGGATCATTTACAGTTTCAGAAAAGTTTGACCTGCCATAATAAAGAAATATTTTGGCTCAGAATTGGTTATTCACTAATTCCACTTGAAAGAAAAAATGCCATTCTCTCTCAGGCAATAGAATTTGCAACCACCATACATGTATTTTACTCTGCAATTATGATACCTGTGGTGTTCAAAATCAATATCAACTGTGAGAAAAGCAAAAGCATCTTTTTTATTTTGTTTTACCCCCACAAGCAAAAAATACTTTGAAAGCTGAAATGTCTTTCTATTCATTCGGTTTTACACAGTGTTGCAATCAGAGTAGAATCTTCTTTCCAAACCTGCTCAGCAAAATTATTATTATGCAAGTGCTTAGCAGAAAGCACAATTGCCTGAAATGATGCTAGAGCCAAATGTTGATAAAAAAAAAAAAAGCGCCACGCAGGGAATGAAAACTAACTGCTGTGAAACTTAATGAAACCCACTGAGCGCCAAGGGCACAGGCAGTCCAACTGAATTAAAAAAGGTGCCAAAAAGGGGAGCTCTGTAATCAGACTAGCCACTGGGGTAGATGAGATAAGCAGAGTGGCTTTTCTCTGCCATGAGATCAAAACAGAATGTAATTTTTATGCATGAGATGAAAAGTTAAAGAATTTATCCTTCAGACTTCCTGTGTTCATAGATCAGATCCCAGGGCTTAGTGCACAATATGGAATTTGCCTTGCCTAGTTTAAGGTTTGTCACAGCTCTTTCAGATCACTGAATGCACCACAGAAGCGCTTCTTCCTGACACATTTTTTTATTTCATTCTGTTACAGAAAAGAGGGAGAAATCCAACCGAGTTCCTAATAGTTCAGCACAAATTAGGTGCAGCCCTGGGCTCAAACGTGCTGATGTAGTAAGTGAATGAAGACTATGTTACTGCCAGTAAAGCAGAAAAAATAAAATAAGATAATGAGAAATGAATGGCTGCCATTCAAGACAGGGCTCATTGCTTACAAAATGAGTGGTTTCCAAAGCAGCACTCCATTATAAAACATTAATAAATAATTATTCTGAATGTTTAGTAGATACGATCTTTCATCCCATAGAAGTCACATTAAGAAGTACGAGCCCAGCCTTGCAGACATTTACACTAGGGTTCCCAGATGGTTTCAACAAAAATACCAGACACACTTGACATTATATCACAATATACATTACATCTTATTTAGAAAATACCGGACATTTTATATTTTCTCATTTATATTTTCTCAATTTGTTTCCGGAAAAGAAAGCTCAAATACTAGACTGTCCAGTTCAAAACCGGACACCTGGCAACCCTAATTTACATGTGTGTAGAACTTTATTCAGTCCCATTAAACAGTGATGGCACAAAGGGGCAGGCAAACTGCATGGTTACTTAGTTAGAGTTATTTGCTGGTGTAACTTTGAGCATTCCAAGGCTGCTGTGATTTAGGGGATGAGCTGCCCTACAGCAATGCTGGAAATCAGGGAAGCGCAGACATACATCCTACTTTGCCTCAAGGCCTGATTCTAGTTTACCAATTACTTTACTAGGGGTTTCCACCAGTGTGAGCCTTATAGTCCAGTGAGCCAGATTCTGCTGTCAGTGACACTGCTATAAACCTGGAGTAACTCCACTGAAGTCAAGCTGATGCATGTGTTTCTGAATGGCTCTGTAAAACTCAAGATAGGATTGGTTCATTTATCACACCAATCTTCTCTACAGCTAACTTTTATGAGATTTAATTTTTCTCTTTATAGCTCTGAAGTCAGGGGATTGCAAGAAAGTCTCAGCTTTCATTTAAAAAAAAAAAAGTTTTTAGCCCTCAGAGTTATACAGAAAAACATGAATCCTAATGGCTCAAAATCCAGAAGGCAAATAAAAAGAACCCTGAATTTGCCATTATATAATCTCATGATTCTGAGGAGCCCATTTCATGATTTTTTGAATGCTTGGAGTTAGAAATACAGACCTTTACCCACGTATTGCTCCATTTCTAGCGATGTACTCTTGTTGTGTGAGATAACGAGGCCTTAGGAACTGGGAGCAAAGCTAATGACTGCTGTGAGAGCTAAGATCTGAGCAGATGTAGGACTGAAACTAGACATTACAAATGACTGAAAAGAACTTGAAAACTTATCATTATTATTTGTACTCCAGTAGTCTCAGGAGTCTTCCTTGCACCGAACATCTGGGCTGGAAATGTCTGTTTATATTTATAAATTATAATACATTAAAATACATAAACTTGCCCCAATACAATAGAATTTTTAAAAATCTAAACCACACAAATAAAAATCATAGAACTAACAGGACATTTGCAAAGCATCTGTCTATGCTATACAGTATCCCTTTCCTTTTACCCGTTTTGTCTTTCAGCTGCAACATTTCTGGGGCAGTGACTGTCTCTTACTCTACGTTTGTGCAATGCATTACACAGTGGGGCCCTGATCTCAGTTGGAGCATCTAGGTCAGGGGTGGGCAAAAAGGGCCTCCACGGGCCAGATGCGGCCCGCCAAGTGGGTTGATCAATCCCACGGAGGTCCTGCCGCTCCCCCGCCTCCAGGCCAATCAGGGCCTAGGAACAGGGGATACATGGCGCTTAGAGTCAACTGAGCGAGGGGTGGGAGTGAGAGACTATGTGCTCCCCCAGCCCTGTGAGGGGCTCAGCACTTAGTCAACCTCCTCTGCTGCTCAGATGGCGGGTGACTCTAAGCGCGGCGCTCTCTTACAGGGCAGGGGCAGACTTCACTTGCTCCCCCTGACCCCAGGCCCTGATTGACCTAGGGTGGGTTGGGGGGGAGCACGAAGTCTCCTCCCACTGCCAGGGGTGCAGGTGCCTAGAGGGAACCACCAGCTGTTCTGAACAGCTGGCAGTTCTCTGGGGGGGGGTGAGGAGAGGGGGAAGGGAGGCAAAGACTTCACAAGCTCCTCCCACTCCCAGGCCAATCAGAGTCTGTGGCGGGGAAGCACAGAAGTGTCCTGACCCCGCCCCTTCCACCTGAGGTGGCCTGGGGCCACTTAAAAAATTTCTGAAGTGGCCCCTGGTCAAATATTATTGCCCACCCCGAACTAGGCTGTACTGCATGGGTGACGAGTAATATAGGCAAGGGAAGGCATTGCTTTCCCAAAACTGCCTACACTACTCTAGAATCAAAGAATCACAGAATCATAGAGCTGGAAGAGACCTCAGGAGGTCATCAAGTCCAGCCCCCTGCCCAAGGCAGGACCAATCCCAACTAAATAAACCCAGCCAGGGCTTTGTCAAGCCAAGACTTAAACGCCTCTAGGGATGGAGATTCCACCACCTCCCTAGTTAACCCATTCCAGTACTTCACCACCTTCCTGGGAGGGGCTGGGGCCACACCACATGGCAGCCTGGCTACCCAGCAGCTGGGGAAGGCTGGGGCCACAATGCAGGGCAGCCTAACAGCTGGGGAAGGTTGGGGACATACCTCACGGCTCCCTAGCAACTGGAGAAGGCTGGGGCTGTGCCTCACGGTAGCTGGCCCTCAGCCGGGGTTGGGTGGGGCTTGCAAAGGGAAGGTTGTGAAGGGGCATGATCTCAGGGAAGGGGTGTGACTTTGGGCAGATGGGGCGGGGTTTTGGCTGCTTTCCCCAGCTGAGCCTTTACCCACCACCCATGCTGTCTGTGAGCTACATTAAATAATAATAATAATAATAAATAACTGCATACTGAACTGCAAATTTTCATAGGCAGATATACAAATCTCCAAACATCACTTCATGGCTTTTAAAGCTTATAAAAGTATTACAGTGTTTGGAGGATGCATATTCCACATAGGATTTAATCTCCTTTGTGTCCTGGTTAAACCAAAGTAATGATAAATTCCCTCACACATACTCACTGAGGTCCCCTAGCATAATGCATTGCTATTCAAAGTATCTGCAACCCCTTTAATCTGAATGCTTTTAAAAAACACTTTGGATAATTGGAGTTCTACTGTATTGTGGCCAAACTGAGTAACCCATGCTGTTCTGAATATCAAGTTCATTCTCTTTTAAAAAATCTTAGTCCCAAATTGGCTATCAGTAGCTCCAGCCACAGACAAAAGCCCAAACTAGTGAAGAAGTCAGAAAACACACTTTCTCTGGAAACCTCAGGCTCAATTTCTTGTACTCTACTGCATAAGCAGGTTTCATACTCTTTCACTGAAAGCTTTATTTTAGAAGCAGCTTTTATCATTCCAGACTGATCATTCATGGCTTTATCTCAAATCCTTTATCCTTAAAGCAAGGGACAAACTCCATATCCCTTTGCATTGATTAGAAAACCATTCTTCTGGAATTAACAATCCCACTTTATAGTACAAAGGCATCTTTATTCAGGGACAATACCAGACAACTGAACTGTCAGATTGCAAAAGAAGGGTCAAATCTTTACATTACCACAGCAACGATACAGAATGTTTATCAAGACAGTGCATTTCTTTTGTATTTTCTCTGGAAGATTTTGATTCATGTAACAAGAAATAAGAGTGTTTTATAATATTTTTTAAAGTTTATATACATATATATAAATGTGAGATTTCCATGATATTCCTACTTGTAATAAGTTCAGTTAAAGATTTTCTGTGTTAGTCAGCAGTAAATTTTACTTACTTATCAATAGTCAAAGTAATCAATTATCATAAAAATAACACTTTTAGGTATCTACTGCTCAATCCTGCAAGGTACTCAGCATTCTGGCCTTGATCCAGAAAAGCACTTAAGCACATGCTAAATAGGTTCATTGCCCCACTGAAGTTAAAGTTAAGCACATGCGCAAGCAGTATCAGAGTCTAAGAATCTATCCTGTACTTACAGTTCAGAAATTACTTACAGTTCAGAAATTACCGGGGGGATGGAGGGGGCAGAGTGTTGCTGCCCCTGAGCACCAGCCCTCCCCGTGCTCTGGGGCTGAGGAGGCACTGCTAGTCTGCAAACCATGTGTCTGACCTCACCTTCATGATAAAGAGTTAGAAGAGGGTTTCATTAGCCTTTCAAAAGCCAAAGCCCAACAGTTCAGATGGTAAAAGGAGGTGTATATAGAAGAGAAATATAAAGACATTAAGTAAAGGAAAATGTAGGCTGAATATCAGGAAAAAAATTCTAATGGAATTCCTATTAGACTGTCTCCCAAAGGAAGTGAGAAAAGTCCCATTAAGAAGTCATTTAAAACTGGACTGGACAAAGCCCAAGAAAATGTGCTGTCGGGAACAATCCTGCACTGTCTGTGGAATCTGGGCACATGACCTCATTGCTAAATGGAAATACTGCAACATGTCAGTAATTAAATGAAGTTTCCAATAACATTCAAACACCTAAAGGTGTTCAGGAAAGCACAGTGAGCTAAGTCTTTCAACATAAAAACAAAATTACTAACTCTGGGCCACATTTCTGTCACATTTATTCCAACACAAATGCAGAGTATTTCCACTGATTTCACTGGAATTGCTCCAGATTTACACCACAGCACAGGTGCACAGAATTTGCCTCACTCCTTCCAAGTAATTTGAATTTGAACTGTTGATATTTTAAAAGCATGAACATGGAATATTTTCTATCATATTTATTTTAGAATAAATGTTCTTACCATGTAATTCTCTATCACTGCTCTTGGGGCTTGATCCTAGCAGAATATTTAGGTAGCTTTCTGAGCAACATAAGCTCCAAACAAGCTTTGAAGACTGGGGCTGCAGTAGGTTAACCCTTTCTGGACCTGTCTCATTTCACAGCCCAAAAAGTTCTTACAGCCCCAGGCCAGCCAACCATTTATGCATGGGTGAGTGAGATGACTAAGGTGAGTAACTGTGAATGATTGTGAATAAGAGGTTAACATTCTGGCCCTAAGTGCTTTGCTGGATGGGTTCCTAGGGCTGCAATGCAGCCTTTAAAAAGAGTGATGTTATATTTATAATAGTTATGAAAGGGATCAAGTCCCAGATTGACAAAATTTACAGAGACCCCTCTTGACAGAATCACCTTTACTTACTAGGGCAAATTCTCTTGGTATAACTCAAACTTGGGCCTGAGTTCAATGGTGCAATGTCAATCTATGCCAGCTGAGAATCTGTCCCACAGTCTCTATTAATGTGAATCAGTATCTTAAAGGTTTTCATTAGCATGACAAATGACCCTTTTCATTTTACTTTGTTGTATAAGACAGCAAGGTCTACTGATGAGCTAAGCATGAGATTCATTCTGTGCTAAGATCTCGTGATTCTTCATCTGTCCTTGACACCCTTTTGGCTTTAAACAAATCACATGGCATAACAGTGACTCAGTTTCTCCATCTGTAAAATGGAGATAATACTTCCTTATTGACCTCAGGTCTCCTGAAGCTTAATTAGTTTGTAAAACCCTTTGAAATGTAAAGCACCATGCAAATGCTAAGTCTTACTATGCTCCAGTATGGAAAAGGAGCTGGAAAATGAGAAAAACAAGCATTTTTATATATATGCAGAATCTTCTTCAGATCGAAAAGTCTGGTCTTAATAAAAATTCTGCCTAAATGCCAAACAGCTGCAACAATAATCAAAACATCATACTGTCCTTTTATATTCAGCATCAACAGCAAAAGAAAAGAGAAGGAAAGCTTCTCTTCTCAATATTTTAGCAGCATCATTCGTTTTGGTTTTGATTTTTGTATGTGTCAGCATTTCCCTTATCAGCTCACTTGCCAGAGGCTTGTAATCTGACTTGTAAAAAATTGCTCCAGGCTGAAATTTGGCATGCATGGAATTTTTCTCCTTACATAGTTGAAGTTTTTTGTAGTAGTAAAAACTGTTGCAAAAATAGCACAGTTTACTGTAAACAAATGAATACGCACCCATTAACATCTCTTTCAGTTACATACATGTGTGGAACCATTCTCATCTTAGGCCAGTGTTCCAACCAAACAGCCCCAAAACTTTGGGACAGCTGATGAAAGCTTGTCATAATTCCTTTGGTTTCAATGGAACTGTGGCAATTTACAGCACCTGAGGATCTGTTCCTTTCTCTTTCAACTGACAAAGGCAGGAAGACACAAAGTTTAGGCCCACAAAGTCAAAATGGATCAAATTTAGAGGGGCGTGTGAGTGCAAGTGACTATAGGAGAGCCTACATTTATATGTTTGTCTGATCTGTATACGAGTATGTTAACTTGGACTCCTTTATAGTCAGAATCAGTGGGCCAAACAAGATAATATTTAGAGTGGAGAATTACACTTGATAAAGGGGTGTGAGTGTGATGTATGTAACAGAGGTCAAATTGTTGTAATCTACACACTACGGAGCCCACAGTGTGTAAATTACATCACCTAAGACTCACTTCTGGATTTGACACTTTTTTCTTCATATAGCCAGGGGTCTTATTACCTAATGTTCTACCATCTGGGCTGCAAAGCCTGCTCAGGAAGGCACAGCATTCATTTTATATATCTTTCCTTTCATCATAACTTCTCACACTAGCCACCTTACTTATGGCCTGCCTGGTCCTGTATTACCTGCAAAGGCAAAACTCTCACTTGAGTCAAGGGGCTTCATGCTGTATTGTGTTGCATTATATATATATACAGCTGCACCTGTGTAAAATTGGCGTAAAGTGGGCATTAAACATTACTACTAGTGACCAGGTATACCTGGAAACCAGCAATATTGTACTGGGTACAAGAAGAAACAGAGAAAGGAGTGGATTTCAGATGCTACATGGCAGCTCATTGAGAACAGAAAGACGGTTAAACAGTGCACACTTGCAGGCAGTGACGAAGATAAAATAACAGCTGTACAGGTCTACAGGGACCTAAACGTTGCCATGAAGAGAAGTGTACGAAGAGATAAGAGAGCGTATGTGGACAATATTGCCACAGAGGCCCAGTCAGCAGCAGACAGAGATGATACTAGGACAGTGTACAAAATCACCAAGACTCTTATAGGAGACTTTACCAACAAGTCTACTATAGTAGGAGACAAGAACGGGAAAATGCTGGTGACAGCAAAAGAACAGCTCAGCAGGTGGACGGAACACTTCAGGGAGACTCTCAACAGACCAGACCCAGAGGAAGAGGCTGATATTAGAAGTATGAACTTCCAAGTAGACATGGAATGTGTGGACATCAGTGAGCTGGAGATAGCGGACGCTATCAAACAGATGAAGGGCAACAGAGCGCCCGGGGAAGACCAGATCACTGCTGAAATGCTTAAGACAGACCCCAAGGCAAGCGCACAAGCTCTGAAGGGTCTCTTCAACAGGGTCTGGGAAGAAGAGAGGGTACCGGAGGCCTGGAAGAAGGGCATCATTGTGAAGTTACCCAAAAAAAGGTGATCTGTCCATCTGCAGGAATTGGAGAGGCATTAATCTGCTGTCTGTGCCGGGAAAGATTTTCTGTAGAGTCCTGCTACAGAGAATGCGAAAGGGCATTGAGAAAATCCTCAGGGAAGAACAGGCTGGCTTCAGAAGTGGAAGGTCGTGCATGGATCAGATCTTCGTCCTACGCACTATAGTGGAGCAGTCAATAGAGTGGAATTCTTCACTCTACATTAACTTCATCGATTTTGAGAAGGTGTTTGATAGCATCCACCACCCCTCACTCTGGAGGATTCTACAAGCATACGGGTTCCCTGAGAAGGTCATTAACATCCTGAGGGACCTGTACACTGAGAATCAATGCTGTGTGCGACATGAAGGACAGCAGAGTGACTGGTTTCACATGAAGACAGGGGTCAGACAGGGCTGTGTAATCTCACTTGTTATCTTCCTTGTAGTCATCGACTGGGTGATGCGCAGAGCCACTGAGGGCAGATCAAGGGGAGTGCTATGGGGACCGACAGCTTGGCTTGAAGACTGCGACTTCACAGATGACCTGGCGCTTCTCGCACATGATCAGCAGGACATCCAAGAAAAGACCGACATTGTTGACCGGACAGCTCAGAATTCACCCTGGCAAGTCCAAAGTGATGAAACTGAGGACAACTAACACCGATAAAATCACTGTCATGGGTGAAGAGTTAGAGGAAGTAAATGACTTCAGGTATCTCGGCAATTACATCTCGGCGGACAGCAACATCGACAAAGAGATCTCTGGTAGAATTGCCCTGGCAGCGCAAGCCTTCCAAAAGCTTAACAACATTTGGAAGTCGTCACTATTGCAGACCAGGACTAAACTGAAAATCTATAGGTCGAATGTGCGCTCAGTCCTGCTGTATGCTGCAGAGACTTGGAGGACTAATAAGAAGATTGAGAGCAGACTCAGAGGTTTTGAAGGACGGTGCCTTCGTCGTATCCTCAGAGTCCGCTGGGAACAGCATGTTACAAACAAGGAGATAAGCCAGCGCACTGGCATCAACAATGTTGTGGACGAGATCAAGCAGAGACGCTGGAGATGGCTGAGGCATGTCCTTCGGATGAGCGAAACAAGACTCCCTCATATGGCACTCAGATGGACTCCACCTGGAAAGCGTAAAAGAGGGAGGCCGTTGGGCACCTGGAGGAGGACCGTGGAGGAGGACATGAAAAGGAAGGGCACGACCTGGGAAGAAGTCAGCCGGCTTTCTCAGGACTGTGAAGGCTGGAGAAGATTCGTTGGCACCTTATGCTCCATTAGGAGCGAAGAGGATTAATAATAAATAATAATAAACTAGTGACCATAGTGGTTGGCTCTACGAGCCAAGCCGTAATAGCCAGGACTGCTGAGGCTGAGCCAAAAAGAGGAGTGGTCTGCACAAATATACACAGAACTCTCTCTCCGGGGAGTGCCTATGTAAAACAGATGGGGCAGCTGGAGTGAACTGGAGCAGCTGTGAGCCACTCCTAAATGAAACATAAAGCTAATGTAATATTCCTACTCGGTAACATCAAACAGTGCCGTGCTCCTAGTTTGCCCCAACATTGATGTCTTCTGGCACAGGTGCCACTTTCTCAGTTTCAGCCCATTGCTTCTTGTCCTATCATCAGAGGCCAAGGAGAACAATTTTTCTCCCTCTTCCTTGTAACACCCTTTTAGATACTTGAAAATGTCTATCACGTCTCCTCTCAGTCTTCTCTTTTCTAAACTAAACAAGCCCAATTCTTTCATTCTTCCATCATAGCTCATGTTTTCTAGACCTTTAATCATTCTTGTTGCTCTTCTCTGGACCTTCTCCAGTCTTTCCACATCTTTCTTGAAATGTGGTATCCAGAACTGGACACAATACTCCAACTGAGGTTCAATCAGCACAGAATAGAGTGGAAGAATGACTTCTCATGTCTTGCTCACAACACACCTATTAATGCATTTCAGAATCATGTTTGCTTTTTTTGCAACAGCATCACACTGTTGACTCATATTTAGCTTGTGATGCACTTTGACCCCTAGGTCCTTCTGCAGTACTCCTTTCTAGACAATCTCTTCCCATTCTGTATGTGTGAAACTGATTGTTCCCTCCTAAGTGGAGTACTTTGCATTTGTCCTTATTAAACTTCATCCTATTTACCATAGACCATTTCTCTAGTTTGTCCAGATCATTTTGAATTATGATGACTCTCTCCTCCAAAGCACTTGTAACCCCTCCCAGCTTAATAATCGTACTTGCTATGCCATCATCTAAATCATTGATGAAGATATTGAACAGAACCAGTCACAAAACAGACCCCAGCGGAACCTCACTTGTTACGCCCATCCAGCATGACTGTGAACTGTTAATAACTACTCTCTAAGAACAGTTATCCAGCCACTTATGCACCCACTGGTGCAGTACCTGCCAGTGTAGACACAAGAGAACAAAGAGTGAGAAATGAGCTTGAGCAGATCTGCAAGGCTGGTTCATTTGGCTCCTCCTATGGCCAAAAAGAACTCTTGTCTGAACTCGTGGAATTCCGGTGTAAAAACTACTGGAGAATCACAACAGTATAACCTAGTCAGTTACAACAGAATTACCTACAGACAAGCAACTCCCTTTTCAAGTGCCATTACAAACCTGGAGTTCCACTTGATCACTTCTGAATTTTGATTTTATGAAATTACTATGTCATATGTATGTTGTTTCCCCCATGATGAATTAGCAGGGCTGTGTCATGTCTGTCCCAGGCCAGTGACTATGGTGAATGATCAGCATTCTGTGATCAGCTATTCAAAGTAAAATGCGTTGGGTCAATAGGCTTGCTCTACCTGAGAGAAGACACTTTCTCCTCTTGTCTTAAGGAATGAACAGGTTAAGAATAATGGAAAATCAGCAAAAGGCAGAGCAAAATAATTAGGTGATCCCTACTTCTATAAAGGCACTCACCAGGGGAAATGAGAGGAGACAGAGCCATCTTGCACTACATTAAAATACAGGAAGCTGCTGCAGGAGCAAAGTAAGCAATGGAGGTGGAGGACTCTTCTTGCCTGCAGAATACAGCTGATTTCTCGAGGGAAGGATGAGCTAATGAGGGACATTGTGTGCAGGAGGTCTTATTGTTTTGTATGATCTGCACTCTCCTATGCTTTATATGATGAAATACAAAGAGCATAAAATTTGATAAATTGAACAAAGTAAGAATAAGTTACTGACAGAGAGAGCCCTTCACAAATACTGCGTGCCCCTGAGAGAGTTAAATTGTAATCCAGAAGCATCACTTCTTGGAGGTGGAGTTCTGCGGGAGAGTGTGTTTGAGTACTGGGGAGTCTGAAGGGTCAGCCACTCTGGGTAGGTGGTTGGACAGCAGGTCCCAAAACAGAGAGAGGGAGAGCCAGATAGAAGGTCTGGGCCGTGTGAGTGTGCCTAAAGTTGGGGGCAATGGCTGGACTACATTCATGCCTCACATTCCTGAAACACCTTCGGGAATTCAGAGTGCAAAGGCTTAGAGTCCCTTTGACGTTCCTGGTGGGCAGACAAAAAGGGACGCTCATTAGGGTCTGTGACAACATGCATCCCAGAACTAAGACTAATGGGTGTAATCTAATTCACAGACGTATCAAAGATGGTGGGTCATCAATTCAGTCTCTCCTGAATGTGGCTCAGCACAGAATGAAAGGGAGTTTTGCCTGAGTAAGTGCAGACTTTGTCCCTTCTCTAGGACAACCCTTTTTATGAAGAGTCACCTTGCTAGCCACTTCCCAAAGGTGTTTCAAGAATAATGCTCTTTAAATTTACTGTGTGTGAAATACTTGTATCTTTTGATACACTGCTTGTAATAAAATTGGTTAATCTTTTAGTTCATTATGCTTTTAATTTGATTGCTCCACATTCAGAGAGTGAACTTATTCATCACATTCGTATGTCATATCTAATCTACTTGCAAATTTCCACTCTACCCATCAGAATGGAATTTACTTGCCAAGTTGCAGTGAAAAGAAAAGAGGATCAATAATTACAGAGGAGGGTTTGCTGTAGACTTGTTAAACTTTGCCTTTTGCCAGTCATGCTCTCAACAGTAATTTTTAAAGACATACCTTTCAATATAGTCTATTATAGGTACATGATATATGTATCAGTCTTCCACACAGTCAGAATAAACCAGTTAGATACATTGGACTTGCTGTTCTCAGCAAAGCCTGTATGCAGCTACATAACTGTGCCCTCAAGAGGTTATAAATAGTATAACTTTCACACTGGTTGTTAGTATTCAGAAGCTATACAGCACAAGTGCTTGCAAAGTGTACCAACATCAACTACAGTGATAACCATTTCTCAAACTATGATCTATGGACCATTGATGGACCACAGAGAGTGGGCTGGCCAAATGTTGTTGGCTCCTTTTCCTTCTTTCCTGCTGCTAATTGTATAAGAAGAAATTAATTCTACATTAAACACTTTCCTAATGTTACTTTTCTATATAAGTAATTATTGTAATTACTGCCATGATATCATCTGATCATAAATAGGATGTGAAATGGATTGTGTGATTGAAATTGAGAGGGAAGAGTCCACAAGACAATCTCTCTGTAAAGTCTGAAAAAGTTTAAGAACCTCCTATAACAATACCTCCTAGAACAATATTATCCTAGTATTGTTTTAAAATATATACAGACTCCACTCTTGGGATCGTCTGAAACAGTAAATAATTCTCTTAAATGCTAGACAAACCAATTTCTAAACAGCTGTTCCTATTCTGTGGGGATTTGCAGTTTCTTTTAGAAGAGTTGGTTTATAGTAAATATGGATGAGTAACTAACCTTTGGTTGCTACATACAGCAACAAATCTGTGAAACCTGCAGCTATAAAACCTTGGTACCATTTCACTAGTGCAGGCTAAACTGGGGTTCGCCATGGATCTCCCTGGAATTACTCCTGATATGAGAGGAGACAAATGCCTTGTGTCTACTAGAGTGCCCACCCACATCATCTCAATAGGAGGACAATTAGATCAATTTGTCAACACCGGCTCCCTCCCAACCACTGTATCAGAACTGCATCTCAAGACATTTGGCCAGTCATTTTATTGACCCAAGTTAGTGTTTTTTAAAACAGTTAGTGCCCTGTAAAAGTAGCATCAAAACCCACCATGAGTTAGAAAAATCTATCATGTTTTTATGTTTGCGTTTAATGTCAGTTAATATACTTTTACATTCACACATTCCCTCTGAGTTGTTGGCAGCACATTCAACATCAGTGTGCTGGCGCAGGACAATTGGAAAGTGAAAACATCTATAAACAGAAGGCGAA